>OX411755.1:2826629-4076629 GCA_948252205.1 Orthosia incerta
CAAAAACAAACAACTACAGAAAACTTTACAGAATTGTAAAGTTGTTTTTCATAATTGTGCTCTGTGTATTCAAATTTAAATATATGAGCTCAACTACAGAGCTACACCAGATAAAGTTCACAATCATAAACAGAACGAGCATACAAAACCGAAAGTCAAATTATTCGTACAGCGGATTAACTAAGCCGGATTAAGTTTACAAGTTAGTTTTAATAGTTCAAATAAAATGTGCAGCAATCTGAACATTTATCAGAAAACACAGGCATGCCTTTTTTTAAACAATAGACGTACCTCCAATTACTTAATTAACTCACTAAAGTCTATCATATTTTTTTTTTCGACTTTATCAACTGTGACTTTTAAGATCTTACTTTTTTTGGGTCGTCTGTCTGTCTGTCACCAGGCTGTATCTCAAGAACCGTGATAGCTAGACAGTTTTAATTTTCATAGATGATGTGTATTTCTGTTGCCGCTATAACAACAAATACTAAAAACAGAATAAAAGAATACATTAAAGTGGGGATTTTTTCTAATTATTTGAAGCAGAATCCTTTATTTGCATATTAAAATTATGGGTATCTATAACTTTAACAAACATACTTCTAATGTATATGATAAAATGATAAAAAAACATAGAAACCAAAAGTTATAACAGTCAGTTTAAATAAACACATCAAACTAGCAAAAAAACATAACGTCGTTACATTTTTTATCCCACCACCCGAACAAAAATTATTTCCGAATCATCTGTCCAAAATATACTTTTGACGACAGCTAGCGTCCCTCCATGTAATGTATTTATAAGTATTTGATTTGTAGCCTTTAATAACATGGCCAGTGTAATACGATTCCTCTCACAATGCTTTTAATTCTGTTTGTGGACCATTTATTATCGTAATATTGAGCTGCGAACACCACAAAGGGACTTAAAGCTTGGGGGAAGCTACGCTTGCATGGTATTGACATTGGTTATTTATTTGCTTTTGTTAGTTGTAATTTTGCTGGGGAAAAAGTTTTTGGAGGTTAGATGAAGTTTTATACAGAAAATAAAAATATAAATAAATTCAATGAAAACTATTTCTTCTTCCTCTAATAGAAAACTTCAGTATCGTTTAAAAATATAAGTTTTTTTTTTTTACACTCGCTTTTTCGTATTCTTCTCAGCAAACCCGTTTATTTGATATCCATATCATGGCAGTGCATAAAAAATGACTAGTCTTCCGTCTTGGGCCATCCGCCATATTGGATTTAGAATGACGTCACTTAGCTACCCATGCATTATCATCCAAACTAAACGTGTATGCAAAATTTCATCTTAATCGGTGGAGGATAACTGCTTTAAAATTCAGTTGCAAGATTTGACCCGAACACACTTACATACATACGTACATACATACATACATTAAAAGTTAATAAAAATCTTGTAAAAATAGTTTAAGCTATTTTATTTATAAACATTGTAGGAACCGTTTCCGGCAACCGTGCATTTTTGCGTATAAACGGAAAAATTAACGGTTGTCGAGAAAAAGCTTATCAGTAGTAAAATGGCATAGGAAAACTGTTGATGAGTGTGTTCAATAAAATTAAGAAATCGCAGTATGCAATAGATATATAATGCCATTTGACATATTAAAATAAAAGAATCATCATTGTAAGTCACCAGAGTTATAAAGATTTTGCTAGACGATGGCTAGATGCTAGATGGTGACGGCGCACGGCAATAGCGGCACTCCTCTCCCGCCGCGGCCCTCACAGGCGCGATATCGTATGGGAGACCCCATATATTATGTCAACGCGGCCCGCTTCAGTTGCGCTGTAGCCTCTGTTACCAAACGGCACCGCAACCTACTTGTTGGCCGCGAGGTCGTCGGCTTAGTTGGCAGAAGCCCTAACGAGCGGCCCCTCCTTGGGTTCCTCTTCGCTTCACCGTGGGTGACCAAGGCTACTGAGCCCCTCCCACCTAGATAATGCAGGAACCCATCGGGGAGGTAATCCAGACCTGATTATTTGATATCTCCTCGCGTTACTGCGAAAATATCTAGACAACAAACGAACTGATCATTTCAGGGTATCATTTTTCGTTTTGAGGAATGGTTTTTTTTTTTTTTTTTTTCTATGGGGCGTCTCGTAGTTCGGTCAAAGTGACTGACAACTACTTAACCGGGCTTCCCTGTGGAGACTAAGCTATATAGCCTCCAGCCAGGCACAAATTTCTAATCCTAAGCGACAACGCTGAGGGCTACCCCCTGTGGGGTCGAACCTCGGCTCAGGGCGTCGCTGGGGGGACAACTATGGCTGGATCTTAATAAAGTGATTCTACCATCCGTTCGGAATAAGCCTACGTGGAGAAGAACGGACAAGATTTGAGGAATGGAACCCTAAAAATGGTTATAAAGCCTGGGTAGGCGGCTTAGTGGTACGCAGATTTATACAGTTTGCACATTTTTCGATGGTTAGCTTGAATTCGTCTCACGATTTCTTCACTTTTCTCGGTATTTAATCAATTACCGTAGTTCCTTCTGAAGCACAGAAATTTTACTTCTACTGTTGCTCGGTAAATTTGTGATACTGGATACTCTCTAAAGCGAAAAAAAACTCGAAAAGAGTCCTAGTACGGCAAGAATGTATGTACTTATCAGACTAAATAATGTAATACTCACTGCATTACTTTCATGGGAATATTTAAAATCACAATACCCCCTTTTTTTTTTTTTTTTTTTTTTTTTTTTGGGATGAAGATTATTTTTTTAGATGGTGAACTGATAGCCCGCGTTAATTCTGTAAAGGATCTCGGAGTTCTGTTCGACGCGAAGCTCACCTTTCATGAGCATATGAGGACACTTGCTGCTGAGTTATATCGAAGATTAGGATTCATCCTTCGAAATATGTGCAAGTTTACCAATCCACATGTCATTAAACTTGTATACATATGGCCTTAGTCAGGAATAAACTCGAATCAGCAGCAGTGATCTGGAACCCGTATGAGAGTACAGCTTTACTTCACAAAAAATCCAAAAAGCCTTTCTTCGTTTTCTTTATTAAAAACTCTTCGGATAATTGGAGATTAAACGAACTTACCTGAAGTGAAGTTCTATCCAAATTATACGAGTTGCTTCGTCCGAAGAGATTAGATAACATTGTAGTAATACGCCTAGGTACCGCCTTTCATCCACTAAGTTTTTTTTTTTTTTTTTTGTGGGTATTTTGTGTTCCTATTCGTTCTGCTTGTACTGTCACTCATTTAGTTGAAAGCCTGGAACCTTTTTAATATTTCACTTTACTTATTGGGAGTCATGGGGTTGGGAGGGAACTAATCTCTTCGGACGAAGCAACTCGTATAATTTGGATAGAACTTCACTTCAGGTAAGTTCGTTTAATCTCCAATTATACTTTCGTTGCTTCGTCCTTCGAGATTAGATAACATTGTAGATTTTGAAAGATGGTGAAATATTAAAACACACATAGGTACTCAGTTATTCTAAATATAATAATCAAAACAGTAATTTGAGGTAATTAAATTTCTATTAATTTCTATTATATTCAAACAATATGCATTAATCAGAGGTTAGGATTGATAAAGCAAATCGATCAGATTGTTCACATTGAATATCTCTATTATAATATCTAGCGAAGACATTGGAGCTGCCACTCCACCCAGCTGTCTTTCGTATTGTGTCAATATTGACGCCAGCTCTGTGAGCGGCCGAGGTGGCTGCGTGTCTGGTGGAGTGGGCAGAAAATATTGAGGTGTCAATTCCGCTAACTGTTAGTATCTCTTTTATCCACCGGCTGATGGTATTTGTAGATACTGGTTTATGAGGTTTTTTAATACCAAGGAATAGACTACTGGAATTGTTTCTCAAAGACTTGGTCCTATCTATGTAAGCTACCAACGCTTCGGCTGGACATATTTCCGGTCGGTCTTTATAATACGGAATATTTAGACAGGGTTGAACTGACCCGGGTCGAGATGTATTTATTAAATCGGTTATTTTAATTAAAATATGCTGTTCATTAACAGTTATACTGTCCAGTGAAATTTTTCCGATAGTCTGCACTCTGTGGGCCGTTATTAGCGTGAGCAAAGTTGCAGTCTTTTTGGTCAATTGATCCAAACTTAAAACACTATTTGGGTACAATTTTGATAAATAAACTAGAACTATTGAGGGGTCCCAGGTGATATTATATTTAGGGACTGGAGGACGAAGTCTGTAGAAACCTTTGAATAGCCTAGTAACGCGGTCATCAGACCCCACTCTCGATCCTAAGATCAAAGATAGAGCGGAGCGATGACTGTTTAATGATCCATATTGTAAGCCGGAATTAAATAAATCAGTAAGAAAATAAATAACCATCGGAATTGACGCCTCGTGTACTTCAATATTGTGAGTTTTACAAAAGTTGACCCAACGTCGAATAGCAACGTCGTATTGTTTTATTGTGTTGTTAGACAAGGAAGCTATCATAACATCTAAAGCTGACGGTGGTACTCTTCTGTTCCGTAGTGCCGTCCTGATAACTTCCCTGCAATCAACGTGAGCTTGGGGAGACTGTTGGAAATAGACAATAACACATTATCAGAGGGTGTAAACTGAATCACTTCGGAACGGAGAAGTTTTTGATAAAGTGGAAACCAAGGTTGCGTGGGCCAAAACGGGACCACTACAATACCCTCGCCCTGATCGGTTATTATTTTTCTTAATACTTTTAAAATAATCGCAAAAGGAGGGAATGCGTAAAAAGAAACATCTTTCCAATTCAAAGTAAAAGCATTCACAGCGAATGCTCCAGGGTCTCTGTTCCATGAGATATATTTTTCACATTTATTATTTATTCTAGATGCGAAAAGATCGATTTCTGGTTGACCAAAGGTCTGTACAATCTTTTTGAAAGCATGATCCCTGATCTCCCATTCGGTATCGGGATGAGATTTTCTGGACTCCGCATCTGCTATTTCGTTATCTTGTGAACTTATGTATGAAGCGAATACGAATATACCACGAGCCTCACAGCACTGCCACAAAGATTTTGTGACTTCGGTTAGATGTGGAAATCTTACTCCACCCATACGGTTGATGTAAGAAATAGCAGTTGTGTTGTCTATACGTAGTAAGACCTGACAATTTTTTAATTCTTTTGCAAATATTTGTAACCCTAAGAAAGCTGCAAGAAGTTCTAGATAATTTATATGTTTGGTACACTCTGAACTACTCCACTGGCCACTGGCGGTCTCCTCACCGCATGCTGCCCCCCACCCTTTTTTGCTAGCATCTGAAAATATTTCTAACGAGTAGGTGTCATGTCTTATGGGATTGACAGCGCCATCAATCGATTTTAACCACCAGGAAAAATCGTCCTGCAAATACTGTGGTAGTGACATGTGGCTATCGTAACTACTTGTTTGACCCAATGCAAGGTATTTGCATCTTTCCATTTGCTTGGTATAAAGCCAACCGTACTGAATCGCGGGGCATGATGAAGTGAGGAGGCCTACCAAGCGTGCAAAATGTCTTATTTTACAGCGAGATTTGAGTTGAAACGATCGTAGTTCTTGTTTGATTAAATGACGTTTTTCTTTAGTTAGGCTAACATGAAATTTCTTCGTATCTATCACGAAGCCAAGGTATTTGCAAATGTTACTCGGAACCATACAGCTCTTTTCAATATTAATAATAAAACCTAAGGACTCTAGAATACTTTTTGTTTGTAAAATATTATCTAGGCAATCTTGATAATCTTTAGAAATAATACAAATGTCATCTAAATAAATAGATGACAAATAACCTAATGATCTCAGCAAACAAATGACCGGTTTTAATAATTTTGTAAAAACAAATGGAGCTGTATTTAGGCCAAACGGTAATACGTTAAATTGGTAAGTTTTACCTGCGTACCTAAATCGTAGGTATTTTCTGCAGGTCGGATGTATTGAGACAAGAAAATACGCATCTTTCAAATCCAGGGTGGCCATGAAACTGTTCTTCGACACCAATTTTAATGTTGTTCTCAGATCTTCAATCTTAAAATGTTCTGTTATTATGTGCTTGTTTAAGGACTTTAAATTTAATATAAATTTGTTTTTACCGTTAGGTTTTTTAACAAGAAAATAACTAGAGAGGAACTGTCCTTCACATGGTTCGCAATGTGAAATAGCTCCACTGTTTATAAGATCAGTGATAGCTATCCTGTATTGAAGGGCTTCAAATGAAGACAATGTAGGTGAAGTAGGTTCATGTGACTGATAAACCGGTTTAGTAAACGGTATCTTGTAACCTCTTATCCACGATAATATGACAGGATCTTTGGTTATCAACTGCCATTGGTCATAAAAATAGGACAATCGTCCTGCTGAACGTACCGTGTCTAGCGCCGCGGGGCAGGGCGCTGCTGCGAGCGTGGCGGCGGTGGTGGCGGCTGCTGCTGCCGCGGGCGTGGCGCCGGCTCCAGCCTCCTCGCTGCTCCCGGGCGCCGGCCCACTGGGAACGGAGGCCTCTGGTTTAAAGGCTGAGCAGGGGCCTGTCTCGGTCTCTGTGCTGGCGCAGTTCTTCTGACCGGTGAGTTTAATTTTATTTCAGCGCCTGATTTTGATATGGTTTTTGCCGCCCTGAGTGTATCTGTCAGCTGTTCGCCAAATAAGAAATTATCAATTTCTGTATTAAACAATTGATCTTTAATATCTTTTTTGATTGTCGAACATATAAAACTACGTCTCGTCATGGATTCGTTGTGCTGTGAATCGCACAACAGTCGACCGGCTTCGATCAGCAATTTTATTAAAGTCTGGTTCTTATGTTCTGAATAAAACAAAACGTTGAGAGCTTCACTTATGCACGATATGCTTGCTGCAACCTGCACCTGTTTGTTCTCCAATGCTTTGTCTTTTTTGAGAAGCATTTCCAATAAAGCAGCCTTTATTTCGGGATTTAACTTCGGTGCGTCTATCTTTGTGCAGTTTTTTGGAACAAGATGTTTTTCCAGCAGCTCCTTTCTGGCATCCTTTGTCAAACCAGTCGTTGCAATGTGTTCCCAGCGAACAGATAACTCACTTCTAATATCCGGTCCATATTTTTTATCTTTTGTAGGTGTTTCACCCAAGAGATTCAGAATGTCTTCATTCAGCACAGGTTCAGGATGATCGAGCGCTGCTTCAGCGGGCAAGAGCGACTGCGCTGTCTGTACCGCATCTATCGCAGGGACCTGTGAGATTGTAATGGACGTACCCGGTTGGGGCTCTTCTGCATCAATAATCGGGATCGACTCGATTTCAGGCTGAACTTCCATTTCATCAATATTCAGAACATTAATTTAAATGGCAAGTATGACGTGATCATTACACATGTAGGTGTACCTAGGTAGATAGGTATCTACCTAGTTATTAATAAATTTTAGAGCGGTGGTAGTCCTAAAAAACTAACCACAACACTATTTCCGTACGTAAGTAGGTCATGACCTACTTACAAATGCTATTAAATAATGTGAAGGTAACATTCCTTTCAAATGTACACAATCACTAATAGGCACCTAAAGATAGGTAACTTATATTTTTTCCCAATGAATTGGGAATTCCAAATTGTGTGAAGGTAACACCCCCATAAGATGTCCACAACACTATTTGGAATATGACGGTATGTCAAATTATGATACGGATATAGTCCCAAAAACTATTCACAATAACTTTTCTTTATTGCAATTTCGATAAGAAAGCACTTTAGCTTACCTTCATGATCAGATAGCACTGGCGATATAATAACATTCGCCGACGAGCTACTACTTTCGGAACAAATTCGAACACGCGTCCGTTGGTCGTGTTTCTTCATTTTCTTTTTGAGATTCCGCAGTTTCCTCCTTAAATAATCACTGTCGTCGTTATTGTGACTACGTTTCGGCATCTTTTTGCACTTTATAACGACACAGATAAAATAATGTGGTGATCGGCGACACACTAAAACGCGAATGAGTGACAGTACAAGCAGAACGAATAGGAACACAAAATACCAACAAAAAAAAAAAAAAAAAAACTTAGTGGATGAAAGGCGGTACCTAGGCGTATTACTACAATGTTATCTAATCTCGAAGGACGAAGCAACGAAAGTATAATACCCTTCCTATACCCCACTAAATTTAAACTTGGTATTTTAAATTTTAAATCTCTCGAAGTAAGGCGTATGTACTCCTTGCTTATCTCTGGCTGTCGTATTATGCGGGATGAGTCCGATTGCCAGGAACTCGTGGTGCAGTTGGTGAGGCTCCTGGTGGTTGGTGGATTCGTGTGGTGCCCAAACAACAGCTTAGACCTCAAGTCCGAGACCGGCTTTTAGCCGTACCTTCGGCACGTACAGTGTCCCGAGCTAATTCACCTCTAGTTCGGGCGCTCACGATGCTAAATGCCGTTCTCACATCAGCACCGGAGTGTGTCCTGTTTTCTGGGATATGGATAGATGTATGTCGTGAAAGTTTAAAGTTTTGTGAGAAGATGGATGAAAGATAGAATAGTAAATAATAAAATGTATTCTTTGTTTTTTTTTATTGTTGTTAGTTTTTTTCTCTTACAATTATAATGTTTGATTGTTAGTTACAATTTTACTGTACATATACGAGTATATTGAAATATAGAATAGTGTAATATTGATTGTTAATGGTAAAAGAGAATCGGTAAATCCCTTCACAAATCTAAGAGATTATTGCAGAATGTATCTATACCATTTCACAAAATATCCCCTTTCAGTAAAGTCTTCGCAAATACTATTTGTCTTCATTAGTAAACGTAATTAATCCTTTAAACAAATTCTTACTGACATTGTTTAACTTATCACTTAGCACCTTGTTATACTTCTTAACTTAGTTTTATCAGGATAGGGCAAAAGGCTCTTTTTAAATCCGTTTATAAAAAGTTTTGATGTAAAACCAACAGGCTAGTCAATTGTATTCGGTTTTTGTTTCATATACCATGTTTATATATAGGTCAGAATAATCTCTCCATACGTAAACTGAAATAAGTGAAAACTTTTGAGTAAGTACCGGAAAATATTTAATATTTTCCGGTACACAAAAGTTTTTAGTTATATAATTTCAGGTCAAGATAGCAAGCAATGAAAAGGCTATAGACTGTTACAAAATAAAATGTTGTAGTCTAAATGAATCTATAAACCACTAGATATTAGTAAATAAAAATCTTAACAGACTGAGATGCGAAATGTTCGATCATTTTATTTTGAGTATCAATGACCTTGCAACTTACAATCGGCCAGGCAAAATCTCAAAAGAACTCGGTCGCGTGCATCTAATAATCCTCAACAATTTATTGGCCCGTCTCATTGAAGTCTGTCTCATGCAATTTTATATTTAGAACAACCTTTACCCTCAACTTTGTTTACGTGAGTTGTGTATTCTACATCTATCCAAGTAAATTAATGAACACAAATGTGATTTCAAAGTATGTTCGCAAGGTATACTTAATCGAGTGATTACTTGCTTAATTAGTAAGTAATCACTCGATTAAGTACAAATTTACGATCATGTAATAAATTATAGGCTTATATGTATGCAAAACTTGATCTGAATCTGTTCAGTACTTAAGCGCCAATTTAGCATTTACATAGATTCAGATAAACGACCAAAACATTTAATAAGTGGCATCATTAGTATCGTTCCCACAACCCGAAAATTTATTCAATTTTGATGCCGCTATCAAACATCACATCACATCATCAGCCTATTAATGTTCCCACTGCTGGGATACAGGCCTCCTCTCTGTGAGAGGGACTGGGCCGTAATCCACCACGCGGGCCCAGTGCGGGTTGTTGGATGTCACATGTCTTCGAATTTTTAGTTTTAGGACATGCCGGTTTCCTCACGATGTTTTCCTTCATAGTTTTGAGAGCAGTGGTGATTAAATAATTTACACAAAGTAAAGCGCCTGCCTGGGTTCGAATCCACGACCTACAACTTGTAAGTCGCGGCCGATACCACTAGGCCACCACTGCTCTCACCGCTACCAATTTATTAAAATGTATATTTTCTTTTTTTATCTTTATAGGCTTGCGCTTGACCACTATCTCACCTGATGGTAAGCGATGATGTGACTATCATTAATATACATGGACATTTTTATTCCATAGGTTACGTTCCAACCTCTAGGACTCAATTCTTTACAAAAATCACATACCCAAAAAAAACATCACCAAATAAAGTTGTATCTGACACTTACAATCCTACACATACAAAGAAATTCCCACATAAACTATTCATGATTAATTAGAAATACTCCAATTGTATCACCGTCACCGTACAATTCAGTGTCTCGAAATTTCTGAATTGTTACTCCGTCAAACAAGACCTTACCGTCTTATTCCATACAATTTACAGGTCCCCAGTTTTAATAGCAGGCAATTACTTCAATAGTGGTCGTACAATAATTGCATAGCAATTCACGATATTCAGGCTTTCTGTTGTCAATTTTCCTCCTTGTTCTATTGATGCATTTATTATTCTGTTTGTGTGGTGCAAGTTTTTAGTTTTCTTTTGTTTTGTGTTAAATTTATTATTTTCTTTTAAGCGAATTTCTATTCTTATTTTCAATGTTATTTCTGAACTAAGAATTTGTTTTTGTTTTCTATAATTATTTTTGATCTGGTTGAATAGTAAGTTTTGAAAATAAATCCTCTGTTAGGGATAGAAATTGTGCAAAGTTCCTAAGCTAAGAAAGTTTACCCGGTTTTATAGCTGCATAGTATTTGAAAGGGTCTCAGTACAACTGTGCAATTATTATCAGCTTTCATTCCATTACTTGAACCAATCCAAAATAAAGCCTTACTGTGTAGTGAATTGAGGACTTCAAAATAGCCGCCCAGTTCAACGTGCGATGCAATATTAATCGCACTGAATTCTGGATCGCTGCCATTAAATCATTGACGTTTAATTGAACCAAAATGCGAATGCTTTTAGTTTGAATCGGTGATATAGAATCATTTATTGCAGTTTTAATATGGTGATTATAACAAATGGGGAGTGTGGTTTTTCCGATTTATATTTAGCTATTTCGACGAACTCGTTATTTTTTTACGGCTGTATCAAACAGACACATTGCTCACATTGTTTGTATATTTTAACATGTATGTACATTGTTAGTTTTATCTTTAATTATTGCAATTGGAGACCAACCGTTGTAATTAAAGTAAAAGAAATCTTTAAGTCATAGTCGTAGAATAAATAACTGTATCTAGCCAGTGACACTGGAATGGACACAGCGGATCGCTGGGTAACGACGCGGCTGATGAGCTTGCTAGACGAGGATCTAGCACGGCGGTCTGTGGATCCCACCCAGTCATACCTATCCCATTCAACCAAATACGCAGGTGGGTACAGGAATTAACCAACACCTTCAAACAATAGGTATAACGGACAGTCCCCTGTGCGGAGCGTGCATGAAGGCTAAGGAAACCGTTGAGCACGCGCTCTTTGAATGCACAAGCGTCACCCAGATTAAAAAACAAACCCTCGGGTCACCCAAATCTTACACAGATGTTCTGAGCAAACCAGAAGCTTTAATTAACTTCTGGAGAGAGTTGAGCTGGTGGTCCAAACGTCTGCCATGGCCCACGCACAATGGTCCACCTGAAACACTAAGTGCGAAAACCAAACCCTATAACATAGAACATATAATCTTTAAGTCAAGAGTGAAAAGGTTACTTCTAGGCAAGCGTGCTTCATCGAGGTCCACATCATCGCTTACCATCAGGTGAGATAGTGGTCAAGCGCAAGCCTATCTAAACTTATATACTTAATCTATACTAATATTATAAAGAGGAAAGATTTTTTTGTTTGTACCGAAAAGGCGCCGAAACTACTGACCCGATTTAAAAAATTATTTCATCAATAGAAAGCTACATTATTCCTGAGTGACATAGGCTATTTATTATTCCCGAAAACGGGTCCTGTGGGGTGGTCCACGGGAGCGAAGCCGCGGGCAATATATATAATATTATAAAGAGAATAGATTTATTTGTTTGTTTGTTTGTACCGAATAGGAGCCGAAACTACTGGACCGATTTGAAACATTCTTTCACTAATAGAAAGCTACATTATTCCTGAGTGACAGGCTATTTTTAATCCCGAAAACGGGTCCTGTGGGGTGGTCCACGGGAGCTAAGTCGCGGGCAACAGATAGTCTATAATAAAAAATTGCTTGTGTAGGTGTCATCGAATAACGTATTATCGCATTCGGCATGGTTGGCTGTAAGTCCTATATTTTCATCCAACAAAAAGCACTCTCGAGAAAATAATGACATATTTCCATCCATCCACAAAAAAAGTCTGAAAATTTATCATCAGAAATATACAGGGCCGTATAAATAACATGTTAGGCTGAACGTTAACTCGCAAATGGAATTCATCCCCTCAAATCCGCGTCAAAAGAGCACTTAACACACGTAACATATTCAAACGCGAAGGGGACTTGACAAAATAAGTTATTTAGGTGCTCATTATTTCGGTGATAGAGGTGTTCGGCGAAAGAAGGTGTAATAACAGTAAATGGTACCCATCATGCGGCGAAGCATTAACATTCGCCGAGATGGGAATCATGCTGGCGCTGGGCACTACCATTGTATGACGGATTTTTGTCACTTTAGGAGTGTGTTTTTCTTGTTATATGAAGCTTAATGCTTTATTAACGTTGACTAATTTGTTAATGTTGATAACAGCCTGCTTTTTGTTACTATCGTCTTCATTACAGCCGAGATAAATCAAAGGCTTAACATAGGCCTCCCACGAGAATTCTTGCATCAACAAGTCCTACTTTCTTATTTACACCCAGCGGATTTCCAGGATTATTTTCCCTCAGACCGAGAGACCTTCTTCATATCCTTTTTTTTCTGTCTTCTAGACCGTATCCTATTTACTTGGGGTGGCCATCTTCGTCTTTTTATTCTACTAAGCAACTTTTTATGCCATGTCATCGTCGAGCTGAGCTTCTTCTACATATTTTACAAAAGTCGTCAATCAGTTGGCGGGTTTTTTTTATGTTTAATATGCTTGCGCTTGACCACTATGTCACCGGTTGGTAAGCGATGATGTGGTCGACGGTGAGACACGCTTGCCTAGAAATAACCTATTCACTCTTGACTTAAAGCCTCCTAGATTGTAGCTGTCGCGAAACACAGAATCCGGCAGGGAATTCCACTCCTTAGCTGTACGTTTCCAAAACGTTTAGTGCGTATGGGTGGGATGTCCACCATGTACCGATGGCGCATCACCGTACGTCTGGTAGTCCAATGATGAAACTCTTCTGGTAGTCTTCCATAATAAAGAAAGACAAGGGACTCTCTGACAAAAGTTAAAATCTTTTTCTTTTTTTTGAGTCAATACATATGGTTTAACCCTTTGATAGATTTAAAACAGTAGGGCTATATGTATATAGCGGCTTCAGTGGCGTTCATTAAGTTTTCAAAAGTACAGGTGTATGGGCAGTTGGAACTAAAAGAGGGAGTTAAAAGCTAAACTTTTGTCGAGTTGACCTTTTTTCTTCGAAAAACTGAAACCGGTAGTAGTGTCTTAAGGTGCCGTGCCGCACGAAGTAAAATACTTGTACTTATTACCTCGGCATTTTTAAGGTACAAAGCTTCGTCTACATTTTTTGCACTTTTACTTAGCATTATTACTGAAACAAAACTGTCAGCATGTTTTTTGTTTTTTTCGCTACCTGTTTCCGGATTTTACGGATTATGGCTATACGCGCTTGGGGATTTACGTATATATTTACGTAATATAGTCATGTACATTAGTAACCTGTTTTTGTTGTGTGTTTACCATTAGGTAAACAAACAAAACCAGGCTTACTTGATTCGTGTTCAAAAAAATAGTATGTAGCCAAATCAATACATCATCAATCAATACATATAATAAATCTGTAGTCAAGACGTTTTTGTACATCGTACCTAAAAATATCCAAAAAGAATACCATGTTAAAGGATAACCAAGTGAACACATGTCCAGGATTTTTGGAATTTTTGTCTGTTCAGTTGTGCATGCATTACGTAAAATGTACGAAACCAATGTAGATGACTTTCATACATAAAAATTGTGCGTAACTTGAAGTATTACTTAATTTTTGTATCGTTGCCATCGGTATACTCTATCAAAAGCTATATGAATTTAAAGTATTACACACGCAACTCAGATACTCGGACAGTTGAACTCCATATTCGATAGATGGCGTTGTGCATTTGACGTCATTTTCTGAATGGCGGTGTTAAGATTCACTGCGGAAGAAAGAACCTAGAAAACAAAATTGGTAGGAAGGTGGGATAGGTAGGGTAGAGTAGGGTAGGCAGTTGACTGGAGCGAAGTTGCAGGAACAGCTTTATTTTTTGTTGGTATTACAATGACTTCGCCCGCTCTGGGTGAAGCGGGAGGGCCGAGCGTGTCAGACTTTACTGACTAAAACCCCAACCGTGTTCCTTCTGCTGCTTGAGCCAGGGCCCAGGTAACTCTTTTTCAAATTTATCCGCGACCCAGACAGCCATTGGTCCTAGTAGACCCCGTCATTTATTGATGACAAGTCTTTGAAGCGCGCGGGGAACAATACGCGCCGTCGATTTGGGGCTGGCTCTTATCGGACGGTGAGCTACCCATTACTCGCCGTCCTGCATGCGGGCGCATCGTCGGTGGCTGGGAATCGGCTTGCGAATCCCGACGCCCAGGGTGTCTACTGCGGTGGCTTGGGTTGTGAGGGTGTCTCCGTTGTGTCTCCCTCACGCGATTTTTCTCCGCCTTCGCGACCATTACTGCTTCGCAGAAGGAGGTGACAGCTGCAGGCACAGCTACTGCATTTATAACTGTACATATAGTGAAAACACCTAAAAAACAATTTATTTCATTATTGGTATTTTTTACTTACGTTTTTACATACAATTCGTTTGAAGGTAATTTTGTCTCATTATTTGTATGTTGCTTTGATTTACACCTATGCATGGTATTCATTGTGCGCCGTCGCGTCGGTTGCAAATAATTCAAAGAAAATCATTAATCATCAAGTGGATCATCATTGTAGTGATGCATTTTTAACAGTGTTTTCTTAAAATTTAGTACACCTTATGCGTCGCAAAGTTAAGGCTCCGGGAGACAGGTGATAATGCGACAACGATTCAATGACTAATAAAACGGTTATTAAAATTATTCTAGGTATCTTTAAAAATTTCTAAGAAAACCCGTTGTCGCTTTGTCGTATCAACCCTGTCTGCATAAATTCAACAACCTTAAACCACAAGGTCTAGAAAGGGGACACTTCACTTCACCCCCGCCTCTGCTCTCGACAAATTAAACAAGTTGGCTCACTCAAACTTTGACAAATCCGATTTCCTGTCGCTCTTTTAGAAGTTACGAGTCCATCCGTTGGTGTGATGGAGCTATTTTACTTACAGTAGGTATTTTGAAGGCATTTACTAATAAAATGTTTCTACAATACAATAATGTAAGAACACACTTACTGAAGAAATACAGAAAGTATATACCAGAATATACCTGGGATATTTCAGCAAAATAATTTGTGGGAAGAGCATAGCTAGAACAGTATTTAAATTGCATCTTCTAGGGCCAACGGTGAAGGCGCGTGTGTTAGATCTTTCGGTTCCATTCATGATGGTTGAGCTGGGTGGTGCCGATCCATGCTTAATGTTCGTGAAAGGGCGCCGTCAGTTGTGATTGGTCATAACTTAACTGCTTCGGATGTTAATATTTTTCTAGTACCTATTATATAACTGCACAGTACATGTGTGAGTACTTTGAGTACTTTATACCTGTACGTAGTATAGTGTGTAGTGCTATTCAAGTTGCATTGTCCTCACATATATGCATTTATTAATGTATGTACTTAAGTAAATATTGTAACAAACTTTTTTTTTGTTAAAGAGTAAGTATGGAGTTTCTTGTACGTTCTTCTCCATAACAAACTACTTTCCGAACGCACGGTAGAATTAATTTTAATTCCTTGTAAATTTTGTGACGCTCAAAAGTGGCGCTTGGTGACCTAGTTGAAATAAAATATCTTTGTCTTTGTCTACCTGAGGTTTTAGACAAGTGACAATCTATCATCGAAAGCGTGGCAATAGCGATTGTCAAAAAGACAAAATTGTATGGGATTGACAAGTGATATCGCAAAATTGTATGGGATTGACAAGTGCTATCGCAAAATCACGTGATCAATCCCTAGCATTTTGACAGTTCGACTTCGCGTTATTTTATATTTCTCTCTGTAATTATATTATTAGGTAAAGTATAATAGATCAGTCTCATCATCATCCTCACACAAGCGTTGCCACATCGACCTGGTCTTTGGTTCTCGTATTCAGTGGACACCCGCGGCCCTTACTATCACCAGGTCATCGCGTTACGCTTCAATTTGTGGATGGCTTTCCAACACTGCGTTTTCCGGTACACCGTCGCCACTCCAAAACTTTATATTAGACTACCTTCTGCAATGAATGTCGTAAATTATCCCAAGGGAACATATTGCCGGGATGAAAAGTATCCCATGTGCAATTCCAGACTATAATCAATCTCTTTGCCAATTTTCATCCAGATCCGTTTAGTAGTTTTTGTGTGAAATAGTTTCAAACATACAAACACACTTACTCGCAATCGCTGCTGCTCTAGAGACCCTAGACAAGTGACATTATATCTTCGGATGCGTGGCGATAAGGCAATATTGACAAGTGATATCGAAAAGTAGTTAATTTGAAAAGCAAAAACCCGACTGCTTGAGAAGCGAACTAAAAAGCTATAAACAAGAAAAAATCATGCTGTGCTGTCGGAGGATACATATTCGCAAACTGCCTGACGCCACGATACTCTGACTGCAATTTGTAGTTAACCTTTTTTATCGAATTACTTTTAAATATATAAGTAGTATATATTTTTGTATGTAATCACCTCTTAAAATCCTTTATTTTGATAACTCACTCGATGATTTGGAAGAAAAAAAAGTGGAACTCGCACAATATGGGCACCGTATTGAGCGAGTTCCAAAATCCGCCATATTTAGGTTCTTTTGAACTTCACTTATCTAAGAACACTTGGGCTGTCAGGACGTATCTAACGATGTCTTTATACTATGAATCTGTCTAGCGGTTTGAAGGATACGAATACGAAGTAATAAAGAATATTACAAACATTTTGACATTTCGACTATCGCCTTCGCTGACATCGGATGCCACTTCTCTAGAGCCTCAGGTTTCGATTCCCGAGTCAGGCAAAGTGTTATAAGGTTTTTCAATCTGTAATTTCTCAGTAGCAGCCCAGAATCTGGCGAATTTACTACTAGGTACAACCCTACCTAACCTTTCGTGTGATCATCATCAGCCTTTTAATGTTCCCCCTTCTGGAGCACAGGCCTCCTCTCTGTGAGAGAGAGTGGGCCTTAATCTACCACGCGGGCCCAGTGCGGATTGGTAGATGTCACATGTCATTTTTGGTTTCAGGACATGTTCCCCACGATGTTTTCCTTCACAGTTTTAAGTTCTTTTTGAGTGTTTCGGGGGATACGTTATGTTATTTCATAAAATGTTGAACAGAGAAACATCATCACGAACTCTGTTATATCACAAATAGATCTAGTCGACGCTCTAATAACATCGAGAATATTATTAGTCCCACTAAAACAACTGAAGCAGGTACGAAATACTGCTGAGAAATAGTTCGAGAGTCGCAACATAGATAATTCAAAGATAATTACCAACAAGACGAATGTTGTAATTTTTGTGCCTAATATTCTGTCTGACTTACGTTATTTATGTTTCTATGAGATTCAGTTTGTATAAGCTGTGACTTTCCTTGGTAACATTTATATTCGTACTAACTTCTTCCTGCGGCTTCGCCCGCGTGAAGGTCGAAAATTATCCCGAGAGATTATATTCTTATGATAAAAAGTATCCTATGTGCTATTCCTGACTATAATCTATTTCTGTGCAAAATTTCATTCAGTTCCTTTCAGCCGTTTGAGCGTGAAGAAGTAACAAACATACAAACACACACACACATACTTTTGCCTTTATAATAGTAGTATGATATAGATAATACTTCTTTTTGTAGTCTAGCTTCAAAGTCGTGAAAGTCCTAAATTATCGCAAGAAAACATGCTCCTGAGATAAAAAATCCTATGTCCTAATCTAAGACGTGGTCTAACCGTGTACCATGTTTCATCTAAACCCGTTCAGCCGTTAAGAAATAGAAAGGTAACAAACAGACAGCCATAACAACTGAAATATAGACCCACTGATAGATATACCTACACGACAGAGTTCCTTTCGCATATAATACTAGCATATAACTCTTATTTTTTAACTTTTAATCAAATGCGTACAAAAGGTCACCCATACAGTGGTAACAGTTTCAGTATCAGAGACTCTGTACTATTAAAGTTTCGTTTTATGCGTAGCTAGCTCAAGAAAGTGTTACTAAAAGCTATATACAACACAGTGAATTTACACTTTAATTTCATTGATATTCAGAATAACACAAATAGCATCAATCGTGGTTCTTGAAATTGGTTCTGTTATTAAATCTACGCAGAGCAGAATAATCACTTTTAGACATCTAGAACTACTACAATACTAGAAATGATTACTCTACCAAGAATTAAGTTAGGTCACGCACGTGACCTTGTTTATCCTAAGAACCTTAGCCTAAGATCCCACCGATAAAATCTGCAGGCAATTCTTTAATTGATAAAACTTTTTTTTATCAATTATACTTGATATTGGAACTGATTGCTGCACTAACGCTAACTGAGAACTGGCTGATGTTGCAAACATATCAATGATTCAGGTCAAATTTCGTGAGTAAGACGAGTAGTGGTGGCTCAGTGGTATCGTGGGTTAGAACCCAGACAGGCGCTTTACTTTGTGTAAATTATATCATCACCACTGCTCTCAAAACGGTGAAGGAAAATATCGTAAGGAAACCGGCATGTCTTAGAACCAAAACTTCGAAGACATGTGCCATCCACCAACCCGCACTGGGCCCGCGTGGTGGATTACGGCCCATGCCCTCTTACAGACAGGAGGCCTGTATCCCAGGCTAATAATGATGAGGAAAAGTTTTAAAAATGCCGGCTAGATATTGTCAGGCCACCCTGCAGTAATCCGTTCTACTGCCTAGTATCATTCATGAAAGTTAAACATTTTTTATTCGTTCAGCGCAGTGTTTGCACTTCTTTTTTGTCTTTTACTCCATATTTGTTGCTATTGTGATGTGCCTGTATGGAATATATAAAATATATTTCTATGCCATTAAATATCAAAATATATACGTCCAGATTCGAGCGCTGGGATCTCGTACTAAAACATTGAGTACATATACAATATCATAAGCTCACACAATACAACACATTACGCAGCATTACTCTCCAGATATCTATATCGAATCTCGTATATCAGTACACACGTACAAAACTTGTTGTTAGTTCCCAGAGGTAACAGAACTCCATTATAATTCAGTCATTAGCTAACTTTCGGAATCAGTCTCGTTTAGTTACCGGTTCCCTTTTGTTCGGCTTATTGTTACTCGGTATTAGTTACTCTATGTGGGATGTGGATTGTGTTATAAGTTTGGAGATGTGACGTCATATTCTTTGATTTACTTCAAGCTAACAAGTTAAAATACAACACGTCAACTACGAATACGCTCTTTGAATATATAATTAAAATCTAGTGTAAGTCGGTACATCTTTTTGTGAATGAGTTTGGCGTAGTATTTACATAATACTTGATAACTGTTAAGCATTCTCACTTTGTTCCAAGAGAAGATGTGTTATTACCAGTATCAATAAGGTTCCCCTAGTCGACGGCACGAACTATTTTGTGCGCGAGGTTAAAATGCATGCCATCTCATCCGACAACACGTGTGAAAGTGATAGATGCTGTGATGAGCAGTAAGTAGTTCGCGTACGAATTCGCACTATTGTAGATTTGTATCGAAATGGATGATGATTTAGGACGAAAACGATAGCGCAAAATTTTATAAACAGACCTTTGGTAGTCTAGATATCATGAAAAATTAGTAAATGTATATTGTCAAAATAAAATTAATTGCATTGTTAAATTATTAATCTATCCCTGTTTGGAGGCCGTTTTGCAATTTTCCTTCTTCTTATGGTATTTATTTCCACCCAAAGATGCGTTATTATTAGTGTTGAAAAATGGAACTTTCGACGCTCATAAATTAAAAACAAATATATATTTTACTTTTTTTTTTCATACAGGGCTAGATAATGATGAGACAAATTTATATGATTTTTTATTTTGAACGTACATCGTTAAACCGTGGACTAGACTGACGTTTGTATGGGAGAATGTTCGACTAGTGTAACCTTAAAGACAAATTTCGGTTTTCTCTCTGGGACGGCAAACTCTTGGTTGATTGGTAGAGAATGTCTAAGGCATTAAGTCCGCTTAAGTACTTTTACGTTGCATGACACTTTAATAAATTAAAACTCCAGTATTGCAAATGTCCATAGATTGACTGATGTCCATAGACAGTGACTAGTTACTATCAAATGTGCTGCCTCATCATCTTCAGCATATTAATATTCCCACTGCTGGTACACAGGCCTCCTCTTTGTGAGTGAGGGAAGGGGCCTTAATCCACCACGCGGGCCCATTTTGGATTGGTTATTGTTTAATTTTATGCTTTTCCTCGTGTCTCCTGTGCGGGTCACAAATATATTTTTATTTTCTTTCATATCTTCCAATTTTTGGTTCTAGGACATGCCGGTTTCCTCATGATGTTTTCCTTTACCAATTTAGTGCAGTGGTGAGTTAATAATTTACACAAAGTAAAACACCTGCCTGGGTTCGAACCCACGAAACGTAAGTCGGGGCTGTTACCTCTAGGCCATCACTGCTCCAATTTACTGCCTGCTTGTGGGAATCGCATAAAGTGTGGCAATAGTAAATCATACTAGACTGGTATGCTACTAATTCTTATTCTTTAAAATTCTCTAATTAATTTTACTTTTTCTTTTTAGCTTGTTGCCATCGACACAAATTAAATATTCCCGTTTTCGGTGGTAATATAGGAAATAATTACAAAATCTCTAATATTTACAAGATATCACAACTGTATCTATAATATCTTTGATCGAATGATCAGTTAATATAATAAACGACTGTTATAATTTTATTGTAACTAATTTTTAAAAGCATAACTTACATAAAATTTAAAATAGTTAGATATACCACTCGAAAGACCTACCTATTTAGTCCAATAAAAACGCATAGTTAAAAACACAAAGCAAAATTGCATATATAAACATTTTAATTTAGTTATACTTAGTCAATCATTGATAATTTTTTAGGGTTCCGTACCCAAAGGGTGAAAACGGGACCCTATCACTTAGATCCAACGATCCGTCTGTCCGTCTGTTAGTCTGTCCGTAGTTGAAATTTTGTTTTGAAAGTGGGGCTCTCATACAACAAACGTGTCTTTTTAACCGTTTTTTGCGATAATGGTACGGAATCCTTCGTGCGCGAGTCCAACTCGCACTTTGCCGGATCATTTAATATTTAGATTATTTTGGAAAAATCACGTTTATACTAAATACCATTTTATAAAATATTTTCTAAACCAGTCACAAATTGATCATAACGCATACGCACGTATTGTTTTGCATTTTATTTTTAAATTTAATGTTTCTTCTGCATTGTCTCCGGCGCTGTGCAGGAGACGATGCAGAAGAAACTTTAAAATGCTGTGGTAAGTGCAACACCTTCGCCCTTACGTAACAAAGCATAGGCACCCGTGCGAGCCATAGCAGCTGAGACTGGTCGGTGCGGCAAAGCCGATGCTGCGGAGGTGAGCATGGGTGCCTATCCTTTGTTGCCATAGATATAGGATTTGTTGCATTACTTCACGCTTCCGGTGATAATTGATTGATACGGCATTATTCATTATGTCCGGGCAATTTTAAAAATGTCCAATATACGTAGGCAATAACATGATAAAAACTATTGATATAATGAAATTGACCGAGCTTTCTGAATAATGCCCATAACATATTGGGCTCGGTAGCAAAAAGATGTTTTTTTTATTTTAATGTTAACATTGGTTTTATTATAGAATAGGTAAGTACGATTACTACTTAGATTTCTGTCTGCAGGATCTAAAGTAACCTAACATAAAGGAGATGACGGGAGCTGAGATCGCTCACTTTGCTCGCTCGCTTCAGCTCCTTCGAACGTCCCTTCGTCGTCTCCTTCGAACCATACATATCCTTGTCGGGGTGAAGCCCCCGAGCTCGCTTTGCTCGCTCTTGGACTAATTCATTCATCATAATTATCGAAATGCCCAACCGTTACTTAGCAATAATTCATAATGACCAGACAATGTGATAAATATAGAAATATAAATCAATATTTATTACATTGCCCGATTTGACTTAATTAGATTTATATTTCCCGAGCATTATACATAGTGCTCCGAATAATCAACACTACTCATTGTCAGCAGATACTTATTTCCCATTCGAAAGAGGTAGTAACGACCCATAAGTATCATGAGAAAAAGTCACGCCAAGGGGTCGCTCCCCTGTTGGAAATCCCAAAAGGACTAGGGGTTCTGCCAGACCGCTTTCATTGTAAACCAAGGTGTAAGGGCTCCCTAGAGGTTTGTAAGATCCATAGGTCACGTGGTAAAATGCAGGCTAAACTCTTTGTTGTGAATGTTATTGAGGTGATGCATTATTAGGTACATGGAATTTTATCGGTAATGGTTTTTTATCAGTTGCATTTCGGGGAGTATCAGATCGAATTGCATGATCTAATTCCACCTAGCCCATCATTATCAACGGTTTCCCGATAGCTACAACCTTGGGGTCTTTAAACCAAGAGTGAATAGGTTACTTCTTATCTAGGCAAGCGTGCTACACCGTCGAACACATCATTGCTTACCATCAGGTGAGATAGTGGTCAAACGGTAGCCTAAATATAACGAAAAAAAAAAGAATGAAATCACTTTAGAAAAAAATGTAAAACTGTTTTAATGCAATTTTATGTTAAGTAATTATCGGGATTAGTATATAAAACCTGCCTAGTCTTTTCTTAACTATATCGGGGTCGGCTGCCAGTCTAACCAGATGCAGCTAAGTAGCAGTATTTGACATGGAGCGACGGCCTGACCTCTACAACCTGGTAACTGAGAAAAAATGGAGCTCTTCTTCTGACTACCGTAACGTCTATCAAAGATTTTTAAATGACAGCCGGTACCGCTGACTGCTTTTCGAGGTAAGGAGAAATTTCGCTGTGAAAAAAAGGTTACCGATCAACTGACCCACTCGGCAAGCGTTGACCTAAACCTTGAAGATCAACCCGTGCGGTTGTTATTACCAGTATTTTCCCACGAGCTCTGGAGGAGCTTAGGCTATGAAGATTTTCACTATATTCAAATACTTATGATAAAAGAAATAAACTCTGATATTGTCATCGTACTATCAATTACTCTTTAAGGAAGCTATTGATTTCCGTATTCTTGGATAAGTGCATGATAAAAAGTCGTTTGTGCACAGTAATTACTTTAAAAAAAATATAGTTTTCTGAGAACAGTTTCCGTGTCAACGCAGCGCGAATCTTAGAGCAACTGGCAATTTTTTAATGGTCAGTCCGAACCTACAATCTACATGTATTTGTAGATAAATAATATCCATACATCATTCAGATTAAATAAGCTTTTATTAGAACTTAGCCATCAAATCCACAGTAGTTTAGTAATTAGGTCATCATCAGTGTAGGTGCCATTCCTGCTATTCCAAATAGAGCACAGGAGCTGAATCATTATCTGTTAACGTGGCTTTGACGCTTACTAGCTAATCAGAGTCTCTCCATCTGATTAAGTTGACCCAGCAAAGCCCATCTGGCATTATAGTCGGTTAAGAGATTGATTGATACAGAGTGAACGGATATAGTCATACATATATAGAAAGCAGATAAGCCAAAGTAATATCAACATTAATACAGTCCTAGACTTCAATAATAATATTCAGTTTTGCATACACATCGCAATCATGACTGTTTCAGACTATGCTGAAACGTGGAATTGAATTTTAACTAGATTCTGGAGCAACTTCTATAATACCTATTACCTGTTGCGTAGCATGACAAAGATTGTTTGATATTGGCTTTGTTTTAGAATAAAGTAAGTCTACTAGACTGTTAAGAATTTAATTTGAATGTAATCTTAGATTATTTCCTAATTCATTTACGAGCAAGTCTAGACACGAATCTTGCCTACGTTTTGTTTTACTTTTCCACTTGAAACTGCCATCAGTCGGTAGCGTCTATAACTAGTTCAATTCTATTTCAAAAGTACTTTGTGTTCTAGAGGCCATCGCCTCAACCAAACATTGTAAATTAATAATAATATATGAAACATTAGTGTATTTAGGTCTTGTTTGAATCTGATTTCATTGATGCGACACAAATTTTATACAATTTTACAAAAGATGGACTTCATTCAGACAAAATACTTTGTGATTTTCACAATTTAGTCTAGCTTTCAAAAAGTGAAAACTAGACTAAATTGTGCGATTTTTATAAAGTAAAATCTTTTTCTTTACTGTTTTCGTTTCTTCGTTTTTTGACACCGACTTCCGAAATTGAAGTTATTTTTCACTTTGTAGTGTTTTTGTTTGGAAGTCGGTTGTAATTTTTGTAAAAAAGATTTTTATTTTTCACTTTTTAGTTGTGGTACATAATGGAACACTTGGAACTCAAAGTGAAGCCAGAAAAAATTAATCCAATAACATGAAACTTAAATAAACAAAACCGGTGGAATGAGAGTATACCAGGGTGAACTGTTCACACCTGCATACCCCTTTAAAGCGTACCAGTGTGATGTTATGTTATGAAATGGTATAAACAATAAACAGATATGCGATTGCAGCTATCCCGAGTGATTTTCTGTCATTTATTGAAGAGTTCTGATGTACATCTCCGAAGTTCTTGGGACCACATGACAAACACCAGCTTTCGAACAAAAAAAGAATCATCAAAATCGGTTCACCCAATAAAAAGTTCTGAGGTAACACATAAAAAAAAAAAAACAATCGAATTGATAACCTCCTCCTTTTTGCGAAGTCGGTTAAAAAGAACATAGACCACTTTTTCGTAAAAATATTAATACCTTTTTTATAATGGTTTTTTTCTTCTAAAAATGAAACTTATGAATGCTCTCCTGTAAAGTTTATTCAAACCCTCGACATGAGTATAAATGCGATTTGCTTTCGTTTTAGTCGTCTAACAGCTTGTGAGGTGATAACAATTTAATAGCCAAGGGATTTGGGTATATATCTAAGCGTTCGGCATAACGTTTCGTGTGTTTTTTAATTAGCTCCTTTATGAAGGGCATGGGAGCAGTGGCGGCCCAGTGGTATCGGCCGCGACTTACAAGTTGTAGGTCGTGAGTTCGAACCCAGGAAGGCGCTTTACTCTCTTCGCTTCGCTTCGCTCTCAAAAACGGTGAAGGAAAACATCGTGAGGAAACTGGCAACTCCTTGAACCAAAAAATCGAAGACATGTGACATCCACCAACCCGCACTGGGTCCGCGTAGTGGATTACGGCCCATCCCCTCTCACAGAGAGGAGGCCTGTGTCCCAGCAGTAAGAACATTAATAGGCTGATGATCTGATGTGATGTGTGGTGGGCATGTTGAGGTATTCAAGTATCTCATCACTGCGAGTAAACCGGGTGCATTTACATTTGCCCGCAAAATTGCATTTTGTGTTTTTTGTAGACATGTTATATTGCTGTCGCTAGCAACCCCCCAAAGTTGGATGCCGTAGGTCCATATGGGTTTAATAACTGTACATTGTACAACAGTAATTTATTTTCCAAAGAAAGAATTGAGTTCCGTCTCATCAGCCAGTACAGGTTTTTGAATTTCAGGTTGACTTCGTTGCGTTTGCACTTTATGTGGGTCTTCCAAGTAACGCAGCGATATAGGTGGAACCCTTGGAACTTTTAATGCACTAACAATGTGATAAGATTTCGGTCGTGACGTGATGTAATTTTTGGGCGCTGGCTTTAAGCCACCATTTTACTAGCCAGCCATACGTGCTGTTAAATACGTGTTGCAGCTGCTCACTAGCTGTTTCAGCTGAGTCATGACGGATACATTTAGAAAATAGGGCCAATCACAGAGCCCTGCGGTAGTCCAGCCTCATTGTTGTAAAAGCATAGAGCTTCGCCATGACCTGGGATATATAATCTTGCCTACGTAAAATAACTTTGATTTTGTATAAGGCCAAATCTGAAACTAAGGCATACCGAAAAACACTTAACGGATTAACGGCCCCGATTTTGTTAAAATCTAAAAGTCATTGATTTTTTTTAATCAATTGTCCTAGCCAGGATTTGTACCCGTTGATTTTGGAAAAAAAACACAAGCTATATCATTACACTATCCGTAGCTATTAAGAATCAAATTCTGTGAACTAATGACTTATGGCTAACTTTAGGAAACTGTTTTTTTTTTTATTTATTTTTTTTTTTTTTGGCCATCCACGCCCACTTGAAAAACTTACCTACATATTGGCCGGTCTATGTATTCTGGTTTAGTATAAATTGTTAGTTAAATATGTAACTTCCTTGTGTACATAAATACTATTATTTGAATATACTTCCACTATACCAACGTACATCAACGATATGAAAGCGATATGCCTTGTTTAACTACTTTTTATACAAACGAAATTGTGGTTCTAATATATTGTACTACTAAATTATTCAGTAGAATAGAATAGAATACTCTTTATTATTCTTTATTTATTTCAGTACTGTAATTGAAATGTTTCAAATGTATGTATAAGTAATTTTTTCCTATTGTATCGGTCCATTTTGCGTTTATCTATATAATCAATTGAATCAAAACAGTTGTATTTATTATGCTCATTATTATTTTTTTCTGATTACTTGGGTAAATAAACCTTAACAAATAAAACGCTACAAAGTTAATGATCTCATTTTTTATTAATATTTTAAATTCTAGTTACAATATCCAAAACTTTACTTACTATATTTACAAAAAAACATTACACTTTTATTTTTTTCCACAAACCTAACTTACAAAAATGTCTAGTACATGCATGGTACCGACAACGAAGTTCAAGATTAACATATTACTAGTATACGCTGGCCCTTATTGTATTGAAAAGTCTATACAATGCGATGACAGCTCATACTGTGCGTGTATTGCTTTATGAGTCGCCATGTGTACATAAATATCTAAAATGCAACATACATTGAAGGTTCGATTTCCGCATTTGCACATAAATCTGTGTAAACAGATGTTTCTTACATGTCCGGATGTACAAGCGTATGATTTGTGTCTGTAATAGCACTTGCGACGTGTAAAATTCTAGTGGCATTGTGACCAATAACATTTATTTTGATATCAATGCCAACATTTTCTGCAGCATTCATAGGTTTACTGGTAGGACCTGTATTTTGTAGTATATTTTTTAATTAAATAATAATGTTCTTATTTGGCATATTAACCATATATGTTAACATCGTTCTGATTAACGCTAAAACTAATCGAATTTGTACACAAGAGATCAGCTATAGAAAAATCTTAAATCAGAATAATCTTTATTCGCAACTTTGCACTGAAATGATTTATTTTCCATTATTTTACTTTTCGAATAAGTCTCTTTCAAATTTTTATTCAAAGTTTATATCTAAAAGCCTTAAGCTTAAAAGATCCAGCCGCCGATCTCTCAAACTTTTAGTCACGTAAGTATACTATAATTTCTGAAAAGCTATTTGGTTCAATTTAGTATGACCTTTGTTTCTAACATGACCAAAAACTTCTTGGGTTTTTTTTATGAACCCTTTCATGATTTACTGTTTTTTGAATATAAAAAATAGTTTCTACACAATTTGTAATCTACATTGGACGTTTGCGAAACCTTTATCTACGTCTTTTTATTTTTGAACAAGTTGGAACTTTATCTGAGATTACCACTGCAAACGTTTTAATGTTACCTATATTAGGGATCCATCGCAAAATCCTTAACACTATGCTGATAGAATGTTATATGACACTGGATTTTAAATTACACTTACTAAGAAATAATTTAATTAAACATCTAAACCAGT
This sequence comes from Orthosia incerta, assembly GCA_948252205.1. Lineage (NCBI taxonomy): Eukaryota > Metazoa > Arthropoda > Insecta > Lepidoptera > Noctuidae > Orthosia > Orthosia incerta. Next base: position 2,854,773 of record OX411755.1, read on the forward strand.
CTTTTTTCTTAAAATCTATAAATCAAGCATAAAAGCAGAAGTATACAATTATAAGTTCTTAGTGCTGAAATACGCGGTAAAGTTGAAGTCACCATCTTCATAGAATATACGAAAACCAACACATTGGTCCTTTGATTTCTGATCTACTTTACAAAAGGAAAAATATGCGTAGCGGTAATCTTGGCACTGATTAGACCATTAAAAGAGAGATCGTTGCCAAAGGACGCAAGATAATCGCTTCTATAACCATTACGTGACCTACTTTAGAATCAGCAAAGAGGTATATTTTTGTAAAATGTTTGTTATCTGCTACTTGAACTTTTTCGTTGATTTCAGCACTATTATCATACACAGCATCACACGGGTAACTCTATTATTAACTCTTATCGATTAAAATAAACCTATTGATAATAACGACAATACGAAGAACAATGATGATAAAAGTCGCACGCTGCTACTTGGTTGCCAATAGTTTTCGTCTTTTGATGAAAGCATTAAGGAGTCTTCACCACTTCGAACCAGCTCGCGAGGACAAGGTAAACTTTCTACTGGCATGTTGACTATTGCGAATTGATTGGCCACGACTGTTTGTATGGTCGGTTCGACTTTGTATTGATTTGTGTCTTCGTATAATTCTTCATCATTGGCATCTTGTTGAAGTACGTCAGTATTCGCTTCTATTTCATACAGCTGTTCAGATTTCGAAGGTTTAGGGTCATTAAAGGCCGAGATCACATCGTTCGATGGACTTTCAAGTGCTTCGCCAGTACTCATGACGCATGTGATGCTATCTAAAGCCAATCTTAGAGGTTCACTCTTTGTTTCATTCCTTAGAACTTGCATCCAAGATAAACGGCAGTCGCAGCTTAGTTGATTACCTGCAAAAAGAAAAAGCAACGTTAGTAATTACTATTAATTGAGGACAGTTTCGACATAGATCAAACTATAAATAGTAAAAAACTTATGTTGCCAAAAACATAATGAATTATTCAAATATTGCTCCAAACTCCGAGAATGTTTTACCAAATGAAAATACATTTGTGAGGCCGAAAAGTTGTAATCCTATAATATCATGCGATTGAAATGATATGCTCTAGTAACTTCAAGTTCTTTGCGTGAGTGAGTCGTTGAAGGGGTGTTAAAATTAAATATTGACTCAAAACTACATCTGGCTAGTGCCAGATGTAGTTTTGAGTCAATATTTAATTGCACTAGCTATCTCTTATAAAGTTATTTAAATAAAGGATGTAACTGCACTTCTTATTACTCTATGTATATTACCGTGATTAATATAATTATTTAAAGTTTTAATAAAGTGAACTGTTATTCATTCACAAGATCTCTGTAAGTAAATAAAATATTAGTCTTAAGGACCTTCCTTCCTTAAATATTTTTTTAATTTAATTTGGACCAGTCGACAATCAGTATTTACAGAAAGGGCCAGGGCCGGAAATATTCATACTACCGTGACTAAAATAGCTGTGTAGTTAAAAACGCAATTATTCATATTTATAACTTAATATCCTAAATAAATATCATAAGATTCATGTTAGAAGGAGTTTATTTTGATAAGTAACTTAATTATTCAGCTACACGTGCCAATTTAATTAAAATGTTAAACTTAAACATGTTTGTTTTTAATAAAACTACGCCATTGTATAAAAATCGACTTATTGCTACGTTTGAGTCGATAAAGGGCGCTTTTACACTCATTAATTGTCCTTAATGTGGAGGGTGCTTCAGTAAGGGGATTAAATACAGCAGGGAATTCCCCATTGTTTGCACAAAACATGCTTATTTAACTTCCCAAGAGCTACATGCTGTGTACTATTTATACGAAAATAACATGTTGCTGACAAAAATGGACGCGTAATATCATTATAATGGCAATGTAATGTCGTTATCTTGAACAATGGCATCGGCAGTGATAGAATTGAATATGAATTGCCTGTTATAATCCAAATAGTGGTGTTTGAAGTTATTATACGTAATTGCTGAAGGGAACGGAAAATTATATAAATGTAAAATATTGAAGGGTCGGTATGAAAGGTTCGAACGGGTTATGGGTCGAATGATAGTCATTATTGCAGAAAATCGACACTAGAATATTACCAAGTAATTCATTTCAATTAATTTGTTTCGTTGCTTTTAGTATTATATTACCAAACAAAATAAACGTAAAACTCACCGCTCAATAATAGCACAGCATTCTTCATTTTCAAATTTTCCAATATCGGTTTTACTGTCTCGTAAGTAAAATGTTCAATCTCATTGTTCCTCAGATCCAATAATTCAAGACCGCGCACACCTTCTAATAGCCCCTCATTAATAGACTTCAATTTATTCCCTGTCATAGATAATTTCTGTAGCAGAGCGAGACCATCAAAGGCCCTTTCAGACAGGAATTTCAATTCGTTATTATCCAAAAGTAGCTCGTTAAGATTCCACAGCTCTGTGAAAGTTAAATCGCCCAACATTGACAACTTGTTGGACCGCAGATCCAATCTCGTCAGATTAGCTAAGCCCCTGAATGTGTCTCTAGTCAGCACCGTAATTGAATTAGCCTCCAGTATCAGATCGTTTAGTACGGTCAGATGTTCAAAACAACCGTCGTGCGCAAGATTGATAATGTTAAAAGACAAATCCAGATATTTGAGACTCGGCAAATCGACGAACACATCCCTCTGCACTTCTGTTACTTTATTCTCTTTTATAGTTAGGTTTACGAGTGACGGGAGATTCGTGAACGATGAGAAGTCCAATTCGGTTATTTTGTTGTTCATCAGAGTTATTTCTTTCAGTGTGGTTATGTTTGAGAATGTTCTCTTCTCAATTTTGTTTAGTGAAGCGTAGTGTATGAAGAGCTTTTGTAGCCGTTTCATGCGGTGAATAACGTGGAATGGAATGAACTTAAGCGCTCCGTCAGATCGAACGTTGAATGTAAGCTTTTCCAAATAGGGCTGAGAGTTGAAAGTGGACCATATTGGATCGGTTTCATCAATACCTCCGTTGAAAACCCAACAGTCAGCCTTGGTAGCTGTTTTGACGTCAGTGCTTTCGCAATAGCAATGAACTTTAGATTCTCTGTTGGTTATCTCGCATATGTTATCTTTCACTTGCGTCCCATGAAACCTCCTTTCAGTTTTATCCCTACGTTTTTCATTTAGACGGCTTTCTGTGTAGGATATTTGCACTGAAGTCAGAGCCAAAGCTAGGAGTAAATATTGGACGACGGTCTCCATGTCCCCCTTGCCTTTTCACTAACCTGGAACAAACAAAAAATAAATTAAAGAGTTGCTTTGAAAGCGCTGTAGCATAGCAAGTCCGGTTGAAATAATGTTACAACATTTTTTTAATGTTTTAATAAAAAGTTTGACACGAAAGATGCTTTGTGAATATTAAGATCAACATTTTGGATAGTAGCTGATACTATTTTTTGATACTGATAGAAAAACATTATTTTTATAAAAGTAACCCAAATTCCTGGTAAAACATTAAAAAAGTTCGTTCATATTCTAGGCTAAATAAAACACAAGCCCCACAGTAGCCGCCTGTTATAAATTTACATAATCACTTAAACAGGAGGCTTTAAAACAATGACTCAGCGTTTTGCTGCCTACTTTATTACCAAAACTGATCGTAATTCATTCGCCCATTGACTTGTTGGAGTGGGTATCGGATGTATCGCCTGCACTCAGCCTAATTTGTGGGGAGGCGTGTAATGAACGCACCGGAACATGTCACGTGACTTTGAGTCATTTATGCTGCGTTCACCCTCTGTAAATTCGGTGTTTTTACTATCATTTTTTTGAGGTAATTACTTTGATAATATGCTTTTCAATGGCAATGATGGAGGGGAAAAATGGATTGTAACGTATGGGTTGCCGTTAGCACGACGTTTTGTAACATTTTGTTTATTTAGGATAGCTTTCATAGTACGAGTAATATCCCAGCCCCTGTGAAGGACTTGGTAAAATAAATATTTTTTAAATTAGAAGTTCTAAAATGAACTAAGTTCAATACCTTCTCTAGTCTTATTGGTGGTTAAAATTGCAACTTAAGGGAATATTTTAAATATTAGAATTTAAAGTAACTCATTAAAACGCCAATATGCCACAGCGTTTTTTTATTACACCCAGTATCTCCAGATAAATTAACAAAACACAAAAGCATTGTCGTCAAAAGAAAATTACACATCGCGAAACCAGCTCATCAGCGTGTTTAATTAAAATCTTTTCTCTTTTTCACGCGAATGAGGATAGTAATCAGTGAGAGCGGGACAAAAAGCGTTATGTGCTGACTTTTTTGTTTCTTCCAAATGGTTATTAGGGATTGAAATTTTAAGGGCATCCCTTGACGCGTTCGCGACGCTTTAATTAATGGGATTGTTAGATCGAGATGCTAAAGTTCGGCAGTTAAGTCTTTTGTTATTGTAAAAAGTTTAATATCGTGCGAAGATTCGCGAATCATGTTTGCCTTTTACTTTTTAAAGCTGCTTTGTAGAAGTGAACGCCTTTGTCTTGTGCTCGCGAAATAATGTCTTGAAAATGTTTTCTTCTTTTTGAATGTAATGTTAGGTCTAATTAAATTATACGTTTATAATGCATGAGTTATACTTATGCTGAGGTACCTATATAAAAATTCTTTTGATCTAGTAAAATACTATAAATGAGAAAATAACCATCTACAAAACAAAGTCTGAATCATTTTATTGAAGAGTTTCAAGTAACCTGTAAATAAAATAAAAAATAAGTTGTATATTCATATTCTAGGTACTTCTGAAAAACTATAAAGTGTGGTTCGTTTTTTATAACAAAGAAAAAACAGTAGTCCTTTTCTCACATTTCAAAAGAAATCGAATTCTTAAAAATCATTATACTTTCCTCGGCGCGATCGTCCGAACCGCACTCGATCGGACTTTTTTTAAATATAATTCTGTCCGGAATAGCGCCCGCTATACCTATTTGGAATGAAGTTGTAAAAAGATACTGTTAGAAGTCCAAAGTTTCGTTTTGGAAACTTTGTTTACTTGTTTTTCTTTTTTTATTTATACACTCTTGCAAACACTGTATATTCTTTTTTAATAACGTCTCTCTCTGTTTATTTGATTTATGTTTGGAGTATATTTACTGAGGACAGAAACAATAATACACTTAAAAACTAATAACGGTCTTCGTAAATTTCGTTTGGCAGTATGGAAAAAATAAACAAATAGAAATATAAGTATAAGAGAGAGAGTTCGATATTCGTATGTTTTCAGATAAAAAATAAAATATCTATTAGATTTGAAATAACGGCTCAAACCTACTGTGTTTGGACATGGTTATATTGTTGTTAAAACGTTACGTTATTTAACCAAATTAGTTCCAATATTTCCTCTACGAAATACGTCACTTGTGCCGAAAAATCTAAAGTTTGGTACATAAATAGTGTTACTGTAATCAGTTTTCAATTCGAGTGTACCATTGAATTTATGATTTTTTTTTTTTTGAATTTGGGAAGAGAAAGTAGAAGATAAAGTTGGTTGTAATTGTATGGGGGACGCTTTTTCCCAGCAGTGGGACAACAATGTCTAGTAAAAAAAAAGAGATTTTATTAACTTTTTATAATTATGATCGACATACTTTCGTTAATATTGCAAGAGATTGAAGCATTCACCACATAATAGACAAATATTATGCGTCAATGATGATATGATAACATCATCCATATAAACACGGTAGCTAAAATCTGTAACCATTATTAAAGCACTTCACATATTATTCAAATGTAAATTTTCTGACGCCTGAAGCGTCAGTTATTTCAACTGTAATTAATTATTCATAAAATTTAATGTTATCTACTAATAGAGCAATATATATGTTTTGTGAGTTGACTTTGTATCCATAGTGGAGATCCAATATAGTGGATGCATTAGATTTTCTGCAATTAACAATAGTTGTTATTGGTCAAAATATGCTTTTATTGGTCAGATTTACCGTTTTCAGATGTTTTTGTTAAGCAACATCAAATAAATGCCAGATTCTAATAAAGTCGGCCTAAATTTACTCATATTCATCGTCTATGACTTGGTTTGATGTATTAATTCAGATTCTTACAGTTATATTCTTATCATTTTCTCTTTAAAAAGAGCTGAAGAACTAAGCTACAACATAACAAACGTAGTTTTAAAAGTGCCGCTTCATAAAAACACCGAAGTAAGTTCAAGAGTTCACAAACTCGTGTTATTTCTTAATACGATTTCCGCTCCCGCGTTCGTTTACAACCGGGTACCGCCTTAGAAACGTCTGCATTGAAATTGGTAATTTTAGATGAAATCAATACATTTGATGCTCAGCCTCGGACGTTATATTGAAAAGCTAATAACCTGCAACTGTAATAGATTTAGACATTCATGTCAGTGACGACAATAAATTAATATTGTAGGCGCTTCATTCGATTCATTGAATGATGAATCAATGAAACTATAAATTGAACAATAACGTTTTGAGCGAATGAATTAACATTAATTTTAAGTTCGCTACTGTTCGGTTACATGACTGGCGTATTAATGTGGATTTTGATGAAATATTTCAGTATTTACATGAAGATAATTTATTCATGAAGTAGGCATGTAAGATTCTCTAATTCTCTAATCTTACATACATTATGAAAATGTGTTTAAATGTTGAGATCTTCAAAAGCCAGCTAGGCGGGTAGTTACACAAAAAGGTTTTAACATACCTAGGTAACAGTAAACAAACTCGCTGTCTCATAATCATAAACGACTTCAAACTCACAAAACGGCTGAAAACAAAAACGAAACCCTAACAATAAAAGCGAAACAATCCGTAAAATTAGTTTTATTTCAATCCCAAAGCATCTACTCGAAATTATTAGATTAACCTTAAACTAATAAAAACTAATGAAACAGAAAACATTGCAAAAGAAAATGTTTGTCTCGAAATTTCTCACATAATTTCGGGAGACAAGTGTGTAAAATCACTGCTTTGATCTTTGTCACGCTCGCAAAATGCGACATTAAAATAATACGAGGGAGGTACGTGCTTACTTAATGTTAAGCTCTGGTTCCATTAGCCGAGCACCCGAACGTTCGGCCATGAGCTTTTATCGTAGAATTTGTTTTGATAAAATATAACGTCTTTTCGGCTTTCGAAGGCACCCTTTCTGTGAAATTATTGGCGATTATATTATAGCCTGTTTATGGTCAATGACTAATTCATTCGGGATTTTATTGGTTGGGTTGTGTAATATTTTGCATTTTGTTGAGGTTCGAATGGCTTGTATCATTTTACTATGTTATAAGTTTCTAGGTCTAAGTTTTTGTTTTGTTCATTGTTTTAATGTATTTTTGTTAAGTTGCAATACAAGCAACAGTTAAAGCAATTAAAACATTAACGAGTAATTTTTATTTAACCTAAAAAAATAATTACATTAAAAATAATCATTACACAAAAACAAAGCTTTCACGTAGTGAAATCACAGCCTAAATTCAATTAAGAGGATTGACTGACATTTACGAAAATGCTCAGAAATACTCGAACACTGACATCGGGAAAATACCGGGAATACTCGAAATTCTCTCAAGTACATGGAAAGCCTTATCTTTTTCTACTTAGATGGAAATCGTCTTAACCTTATAGAGTACGTTAATCCTTTAAGAACATTGTCTTTTACGCCAATTCTGAGCTGATGCTGGGGGAATCGAAACGTATCCTGATAATAAGATCTTTGAGGATTAGAATCTATGAAGGTTTTTATAAGAGATTGCTGAAATATTTTATTTTCATTTTGTGCAATACAAATTTATAAGTTTAACATGCCTAAATTTCTTGAAAATAAAATTATAATAAGTTTAGTCGGTCCTTATTGGGTTTATTACTCTTTAGCCATTTTGGGCAAGTACAATACAGTTTTCGGATTGAAGTATTGGATTTCAAGTGGGTGTTAAAATTTTATAGGAGTAATTGTTTAAACAACAAAAACTTCATGCATATTTTATACAGCCCGGTAATACAACAATAAAGTTTAAAATATTTAGAGTTCGTGAAAGTAAAGTTTTAATGTCTTTTAGCAGTCCTTATTGGGTTTATTACTCTTTAGCCCTTTTGTGACCGAATAATATAGTTTTCAGATACAAGTATTGGATTTCAAGTGAGTGTTAAAATTTTGTAGGAGTAATTGTTTTAATAAAAAAACTTTTTGCATATTTTATACAGCCCGGTAACACAACAAAATTATTAAATGCAAAAGAAATGAAAGAATGTCTCAACAAAAACTCTCTAAATCCCACTGTGCATTCGCACAAATTATCACTCTACTACCTGCCTATTTATTTGTACCAGCACCTTTTTCAAACAACCCTTAAGAATTTTTTTCTAACAAAATCCTTCAAATTTATCACTAGGCACGTTTACCTGTCGCCTGTTTAGGCATAGAATTTTACCTGCGGGTTTCTTTGGGTTTTATTCAATTTCTTTAATAGGCAGACAGTGCGGTTCTGTAAAGTAATTGTGTAACAAGAACTGTAAAGGAATCTTTTGTAGTTTTTTTTTATTTCGAGACGAGTGTCAGTTGTTTAGATAGGTTTGTAAGGGAAGCTGGAACCAATCAATGCGATGAGGACAAGGAGATTATTTTCTTAGAAGTCTGTAAGTTTTTAGACAAATATACGTAACATAATAAATCTTTTAGGGGATACGTAATTGAAGTGCCGTTACTCAAGATAGTGAGGACACCGCACCATATCGGAACGGCTCCAGATCGAGTATAAATATGAAAATATAACCCCATATCAAATATCCAGAATGGTTTTTGTGTTAAATAGATACAATAAATAATAAATCAAGAGAGAGCCAGAGAGGTGAAATTAGTAATTAAATTAGAAAAGTATTTAAAAGTAGTAACAAATGAACACGCTGATGAAGATTCATAAAAATAATAAAACCGTATCAAAGGCCAAATCTCATCTGTTAACAATATTCCCTATACTCCAAGAGGAACTTGAAAAATACTCCACGTCCGTACTCATTACATAACAGTAAAGATAGGCTATAACGTCCCCTATAAAGAAGACCATAACTTAGTCGATGACGTAATCAACGAGATACAGAAGGAACCTTGACCTCCCAAAGTAGCTGTATAGTTTACTAAATGGCATCTTTTATCACCAAGTGTTATAAAACAACTAGGAGATGAGCTACCGCTAGGCGGCGAGCGGAATAGTTATTTATATAGCACAGAAGTAATAGCTTAAGTTAAATTTGGAGGTTTATGTAACCCAATTTTGAAGAATGGATGCTGTTAAGGACTTGTTGCTTTATATATAAAAAATAAACCAACTTCAAAAGCCAAACACTAAAAAATGCAAAATAACTTTTAAAATAAGTTTTAATTCTCTCTTCTTAGTTTTGATAGACCATTACCTAAAAGTGAGCAATTTCTTAAGGTACCTAAAAGATTGACAAAAATAGCCATAATAACTCAATTTACATATACCGATTTTGATGCAACTTGCACTATTTCCTAAGTTGAGAGATACTTTATCCAATAAAAAAACCGGCCAAGTGCGATTCGGACTCGCGCACGCAGGGTTCCGTACCATTATCGCAAAAAACGGTAAAAAATCACGTCCATTGTATGGGAGCCCCACTTAAATATTTATTATACTCTGTTGTTATAGCGGCAACAGAAATACATCATCTGTGAAAATTTCAACTGTCCAGCTATCACGGTTCATGAGATACAGCCTGGTGACAGACAGACAGATAGACAGATGGACTACGGAGTCTTAGTAATAGGGTCCCGTTTTTACCCTTTGGTACGGAACCCTAAAAACAATGATCAAGACCTGATAATTAGTTTCGGAGTAATGCTTGGATAAACATATGTACATACACCTATAAAATTTGGCACAAATATTAAGAAGCCCACATAAAGTAATATATTATGTGAATATTGTGCAATTCTAACAATATTACATACATACGCATCGAATTTATAACCTCTTTTTTTAAGTCGGTAATAATCTCCTTCTTTTGAAGTCGGTTAAAAGTGAAGTCTGATGATGATCATTAATAAAATCAGTCACGCGTAATCATAGATGAAAAGAGGGTAAAGCCCGATGAATCATTTGAATCCAAAGAGACAAAGGGCAAGTACAAAGTCAGCTACTTGAATTAAACGAATGAGAGACTTGAAAGACTCAATCAAAAGAAATAAAAGTTTCTTCTCATGGAACATACTTGCATTTACATGAAAGAGTAATGCTATCAAAAAGACGCATTTCGACGACAAAGCATTGCGTATCGTTATTTTCTAAACTACAATCCTTTCTGCAAGAAAACCCAAAAAAATAAAGATGGTATTTATAAATAGGTGCGGTTTAAAAGCGGTACCGTCTCGTAAGTTCCTGTCAGCGACACTGGGCTATTCGTATGGGTGCATAATGGAAGCCGCCTTTGGGAAAATTTACGGCTAGGCCCGGCTTACGAATGGGACGCTTGGTCAAGTGCGAACTATTTTGAGAAGAATTTGGTTTCTGCATGTTTGGTAAACTTTAGCGTTGGTATCCCTTCCTTGTTTAGCTAATTTAGTAGTTCATTACACATTTCTTGAATATTTTACAAGTTATTAATTTTCACAATTAAATGGGTCTCGAAAAGTCGCTTTTTGAATAAAAACTTTCTACATTCCTAACAAGTTCAAAACTGTGTAAATTATTAAGTTCGTTGGATAGTAATAACGTTTAGTATAGTTTTATCGAGCTAAAAGCCACGTACTGCAATAACTTTCTGTGCTTAGCCAGGAGCATTGTATTGGTATTTATAGATAACTTTAAATTTTGTACTGTTACAGGTGGTATGAAATCTAATGCATTTTTATAGCCTCTGAAATACAGCCATTTGGGATTCCACATATCAGTTGGTACTAGCATAAACGTAGAGTACTCTGAAAGATTTGCATTTTTATGAAATACATTGATATTTTGATATATTGAATTTTTAACATTGTAAATATCAGGGAATTTTGGCAGCTTTTCTGTGTCAGTCTGGAAATATTTATTGCAATGGATGATGAAAATGTTGCTATACGATTAATTGGATCGATAATATAATTTTATCTATAACCCAATAGGTTTTGTTTTTGTAGTTTTTATGGTGTACAAGAATACATTATGGTACATGTGTGCAATGTTGGTGAATACCGCTGAGGCGCCATTGAGACCCGAGCCGTAGGTGAGGGTCTTAAGAGAGCCGACGACGTTTTTCAACACACTTGTGAAAAAAATAATACAACAAATCATCTTCAACAGTAAAAACGAGTTGTGAAGTTTTTATCACAATGGCGGGCAAAATTAATCAGTTTTCCTATTCGCGCGCATTTAAAAATGGCGATCGGCCATAGACTAAAAGCAGACTAAAAGAATGAGGTTTCTTTTTTTCGTGGATAGTGTTTTAGCCACGTACAAAATAGGGAATTTCAATTTTTCTTCATTACAGAGCAAATAAAATTTATATTTGAGTGAAAGTTTTATTTATTCAGCACGTACAAGTTGAAATTATCTATTTAAATACGAAGTTGCATGAAATGAGCAAGCAATAGGTACATTAATTTATTTTTACTATTGAGCACGATCTTTTTTGTATCGAAACTTTTTTGAGAACAAAGCAACTCAACCAATAAATTAAAAAAAAAACTCTATAACTCACTTGTGAATAATAGCAATGAAAAAGTCACAGTTTGATAACAGGTATCATTATGTGCCTAATTGCGGTGAAATTAAAACCACTTTATGAGCAAGTGTGTTGAAAAGTTGATTACGGAAAATCATTCACCAAATAGGAAGTATTGCTGAGTGTCATAGGATTTTTTATTTCGTAAACATGCACAGTTACATTCCTGTATTATAAGAGCTTAGTCGCGGGAAAAAGCTACTATGTATTAATAATTATACTATTATAATTGTATGAGAAAAAAACATACATCATCTGAATCCTCTATGTGGCGTTGACTTTTTTAAATATAAAAGTACATTTCCTCAAATTAATAGTGATTCAACTCATCAACGCGCCAAGCTTTAAATACACGAAGACACTTAGTCAAATCGTCGTCATTTTCTTAGTAAAACAAAGTACAATAATAATTTTAAATTCCACACAATGAACTAGCTTATCTTTGATGAGTGCCGCAAAGTTAGAGCAAGTTAACTTTGACGAATGACTTACTAAGTCTTATTAAGTGAATTAAGTAAGTGTTGAAATAGACGAGTTGATGCCTTAGACAATTAAAGCTTTAGCGATTGAAGAGATAAAAACTGTGGATGTTTTAACGTTAGAAGTAGTTATGAAATATGTTTGGAAGCTTGGAGTGTATTTGAGATTCACTTATGTACGTTTATAGGTAGAATTAGGTTTCTAAGAATTTTATTAGACTGTTGAATACACAAGACCTTGTATTTCAACTTGGCTGTAAAACTGAGAACCTTAAAGGTTTTTATTATCAAGGGTTCTGCAGATAGACGCGACGAAACAATGCAACTTCGCGTTTTAATGTACATATTTTTTTCTATAGATTCGTTGTCACATTGAGCCTCTCAGAGAAGGCCTTAATAAAGTAACACATGGCATTATCGTCGTAGGTTTGAACCCAGGCAGGCGCTTTACTTTGTGTAAATTATTTTACGAAGACATGTGACATCCACCAACCCACACTAGGCCCACGTGTTGGATTACGGCCCATTCCCTGTCACAGAGAGGACGCCTGTGTGGGGTGGTGCTGGGAAGCAGTGGGAACATTAAAAAGGCTGATGATGATGATGATGATGATAGCATTACGCCTGTATTACACGGGTAACGTAAAGGCACCCCTTTAAAATACCTACATTTCACCAGTAACAACTAAGTCCCATGTATGTAATAGGGATATGTGGTGAAGTAATTATAAGCAAATAATATACTGAGCTGCTAACCCCACTTAAAATCAAGCTACACATATTTGAATCTGATTCAGAATCGAAGCCGGATTGAATTGGTAATAGCTCAATTTCATCAAATATTTCGGTACAAAATGTATTTGATTTCATTAGTATCAGCCATCTTTTAGATCCCACGATAAATGTAAGTCATCGGACGATTTGTAAATTTAACTAAATACCATATTCATTATTTAAGCATTCATTTTAAATACGTCGTATATTTTACCACCCACACTCTTGTTAAATGTTAATAAGCCAAGAATCAAATTTTCTAACAAATTTCTCTCTTTTTGTTTCGAGTTTAAATAAAGTTTAAATATACTAAACACGACTTTATCAACACGCTGCTATAAAGAGCAATAGAAAACTTATAACAGCCTCAATAAACTTTTGCTTAGCGAGTACAATTCATTGTATAATGGCAAACTTTCAGAAGAATTATTTTAGTTTTGAAAAATCAATAGACGGTTCTGAAACTTTGAGCCGATCAGCATTAATTTATTATACTTCGAACAGCAATTTTCAACTTGTACCTGCCAGTTATTAATGAAGTATTTAATGTCTACAAAACCTTTTGAAGCTTGATTGAACATAATATATTTAAAACTGTAATATAGACACAGTCGTTCTATTGTAAAATTGGAATTGTACGGCAAACCCTAACTTTGATTGAAATAAAACACAATACGAACTAATAAAGCAGTTTAAAAATTCAAAACGGTATTATTTTTCTTTTTGTTCTTCATTTAAACACGATTTGACATTTAATTTAAAAACAATTACGGAACGTTTTCAAATTCAGAATTCCAATTTCGATCTGCCATAAATTGTGTTGTATCTGTGTAAAATTGTAGAGTGTTACAAACAATGTGATTGCTCGTACATCACAGTACAAAGTTTGAAATATATCTCACTTCTCAAGCCATCCGTCATCAAGCCATTGTATACGAGTATAGAGAAATAATTCAACACTGTAAAGGAAATTTGACAACGGTATTAAAACATAGGACTTTGGTTCTTATTTCTTTAGAGTTAAAGTTGTCATTCCAAATTGTGTTTTTATGACCCTATAGTTGTAGTGACAGTCTTCATCAGAGTATGGACGAAACTCGATTGAAGCTCCCAGTCTTCGTTTTATGTGCTGTTTGCCAGTTTTATTTCTGAAAGCTAGGATGGCAAATGGCGGAATAAAGACACAATACATGTTTCAAGTCACAACAGTCGTGAAACAGAGGAAATAATTAATTGGGTTTATGTTTGTGTTTTGTGGCTTTTCTTTGTTTTGTATTTAGTCTGTATGACATTTTCGTTTGAGGTGACAGAGTATCTTTAGTTCTGCAGTCAGAATGATTTCTATTTTTGAAAGAATAGCTTCATGGCTTCTATATAAACAGAACGTGCCGAGGCTCTCAAGACAAAGTCACATTTTATCATAGAAAAAGATTGACAAAAATATAATAAAGGGATTGATCACATGATATTTCAACGCATGTCAATCACGTACAATTTGAATTTATTAACTCTATCGCTGTGGGGACACACACCACCACCTAACTTATCTAAACCCCAGGAACACCTGCCATCTGAGCCCCGTTTAATAAAGCTGACACCACATAGATGACAAAATTGCAGGATTGTCGCGATTAGGTTTTTTAATAAAAAGTGACAAATATTTCAAAAATAGACAGGTGAAATCTTGAAACATTTGCCATTTAAAAACGTGTTTAATAATATTTGACATGTCAAATTTCTGACAATTATCGGTGACATTTGTCGGATTGTCGTGACAAAATAAGTCAACTTTTGCAAATATTTCCACCGTAACAATTTTGTCGCCTGTATGTTTTATAAACAGAAAAATTGGCGGATTGTCACTTTTTGACATAATATGTCGGATATTTCGTCAAATTGTCAGCTTTATTAAATAGGGCTCTGGCCGTGAAATGCAGTGGCCTGTATGGAAGCCCTCAATCGATTGCGTTCCAGGAAGGCCACTGCAAAGACAATTTGTTGAAATGGGGTTTTATAGACTCAATTGACACACAATGTGAGTGTAGTGCCCCTGTGCAGAATATGACAAACAATATGCTGGAGTCAATGATATTCTAATAAACAGATACGTTATACACTCACAAAACAACCGAAAAAAGTGTTCCGCTAAGCAGCGGCAGCACAGATACCTACACACTTTTGGTATGAGATACCTTCTGTTTTATGTACTTTGGTATCATAATTAGCACACTTTCTAAATACACACGATGGCATTTTTTAAATTTTGTTTTTGTTTCAACGAAGCCTATCGCTTTTCGCCATGGGTGACATAGACTAAAGACCCCAATTAGGACCTATTCGAGTCTTCACAATGCACGGGCTCATAACTTATCTGTATACTAGAATATCATTGGCTGGAGTGCATCAAGTACCCATACACCCCTGCACTTTGATTTAATGAATGCCACTGACGCTGCTACGGGCCCTAAAACATCTTAAGAGTTTTCCATCGACTCGAAAAAAAGACAGAAGTAGTTATCATTTATAGAATGTCACATTGTCTAGAGCTTCTTGTCACATTCTTAGTCTTGAAATTTAATAAATTGTCTGCAATAAATGCTGCAATAAATTCAGATTAAAACATCAGCCGTTCCAATTCTGCAACGTTGAAAAATATGGCCCTCATTAGATACCGCTCTTGTAACGTCTATTTACGCAAGGTTTAGTGTGCAAAATGGTCCAGAAACCAATCTGGTACCAATTCATAGACTTACGGCGATTAGATTTATTAAAAACGCGATTAGAAATATTTTTGGTAGCCAAAATAGACTGAATAACAAAACATCAAACATATTATACCAACAGAGACTCATCGATCTCCAAATTTTTGAATCGATGGAAGTATTTGATTTATGTGGCGGTATTATGCCCTCGATGCTGCAGCTGGACGGACACTTTAGGAATTCAAGCAAGCGTGGAATGGTCTGGTAGGTAGCAATGTTCTCTCATTAAGTATCTAAACACAACATCTACACCTAAACTACATTTCGACGAATAAACAAGACATCTCCCTAACAAACGCAAACAAAATAACGCAAATAAAAGCACAACCGGAGTGTGTAGCACCGCGGCCCCGCGCGTCTCTCGGACCACACCTCAGGGTTTACCGCCTCCCCGAAGCCTCGCGAACTAATAAACGAGTGACACTAATTGGTGTTGAGCTTCCCCGTCTTTGTGGACGACCACTCACAATGAAATTTCTTTAAAAAATCTCTCGAAATACCTCGCCGCCGTATTTCTTCCGCCATTTATTAAAGACCAGAATATTACACGTAAAGAGCCTGTCTTTAAATTTATTTTTGTAAAGAAATTCGCAATGAGACCAATTTCAGCCAGTGAATGGGAGTAATTGACATTTTTTTTCGGCGCCATTATGTCTTTGTGTACCTAATATTGGATTAGGTCCGTCGAAGGACTATTACAATAATGAATTCATCTTAAGGCTGTCTGAAACTTCGAGAATCTTTGAAAATGTATTTACTTTTCTAAAGGCAGCAAGTACATAACAAGAAATTACAAAAAGCAATAATATATGTAATACAATTCGATGGCAAAGGACTTTGAGGATTATCTAAGATGAAGACTAAATAAGTAAGTAAGCTCCTTGAGAACTCCTACACAAAAGAACGTAAGGTTATATTCAGCTTCTATTAATTATTCTGTGATTTACGAGTATCTTTACCAATACAATTTAATGCAATGTAAGTTACTTTTACTTTGGGTACGTTGTCACGGACTAATATATTGTATTTCCGAGACATAGATGGGTTGTGAATTATCTTTTACTAAGCAATTAAAAACGGCGAAGGAAAACATCGTGAGGAAACCGGCATGTCCTAGAAACAAAAATTCGAAGATCTGTGACATCCACCAACCCGCACTGGGCCCGCGTGGTGGATTGCGACTCATTCCCTCTCACAGAGAGGAGCCTGTGTCCCAACAGTGGGAACATTAATAGGCTGATGATGTGATGTGATGTGAAGCAATTAAAAATTAAAGATTCTTGAAAAAATTTAGCAATGAGACAAGAAAGGCTAATTAAAACAAACATGTTGTCTACGAAGTCACTATTACACTGGCGACAACAATACTGCAATTACAACAAGGTTGCAATACTTTGTAGGAGTCTTTATAGAGGACCTCATCCCGGAAAGTACTATCATCATGCTTGTTCTAATTCTGCCATCGGCTGTGTTGCTGTATTATGCTGCGACAAGGATATTGATGACGGTGTAACTTACTTGTAACGATAAATGAGACATGCCATGCCAATGTCTCCACATTTCTGGAGCGTGACTTGTGATATTTTTGGTATTGCAGATCATCTAGTCCATGGATAATGATCGATTACCACATACCTTCAGCTGAAACGTGGGATGCACTTCGTTTGCTAACCAATAAAATAATCAACACTTTTGTGTACCAGAAGAATAATAATAACACAAAAATTGAGAACAAAGAACCAATCTGACTGAATAATCCGTGTGTCATACACGATTGTCCGTAATGCATCAGAATTAATATCGATTGACAGATAATCTCTATGTCCTGTCCTGTGTCAATGGATGGAGCAATGGACTCATAAAGAGCTATACATTAACCATTTTGAAATTAAATCAAAAATGTTATAGGCAAAGCTGGCCTTTACAGCAAATAGATGGATAAGGTTGCTTTCCACCCTTTCCATTAATAACCTGGTCTAGCTGTTGTCGTTAGTTATTCTTGAATGGTTGTTATTTGAGTCTCAAAATAGTAAAATAGATATCTTGTTACTTTGGTCCTTTTGTTGAAGGACCGAAAGTTTTTGGTAATTAATTACCTTTAAAATGTGGCTAGGACAGACTAAATGCGGAAGGCTAAGATCCCGTGGTTGTGGTGTAGCTTTGGAACAGCTTGGACTCAGTACGCTGAGTTGAATAACCCAATTTCCGAAACGATATTATAAAGAGGTTATCTTTAAAAAATCGTTTCGGAAATTGATGTTTTAATCGAATATCAAGTATAGCTAAAATGCACTAAAAGCCATTATGAAAGTTGCAATTTAAAAACCCACTCTCTTTCAAATTTTTTGATATTATGTTTTATCTTTGCAACAGAGCTCACTAAACTCACAATCTTCTTTCCAATCAACTACATTTTCACACTTCATCTACTCATCAAAATCTTTTGACTCAATAAACTGAAAATAATTTATGTTTATTTGCGTCCCAATTATTGATCCATCACATTCGACTTCGAAATTGCAATCTTCTGTAGGTGGCTATTATAGTCAACTAGCTGCCGCCCGCGTGGTATTAGTACTTCACCCAATGTCTTTATAAATTATAGGCTATGTGTTATCTTGTTGTATAAGCTATGTTTCTGCAAAGTTTCATCAAAATCCGATCAATAGTTTTGCGTAAAAGATTTACAAACCATGCTCACAAACTTTCACGTTTATAGTAGGACATTGAATTGACATCCAGATATATATTGCGGTACAGGTGGATCTGGAATGGCTTTAGGACTAAGAATAGACTTGGTGACTGGTTCCGATGCAGGATGAACGGACAGCAAGAACAATAGGATTGACGTACATGTATTGAGGAATGCACGTATATAGCTTCAGGTTTTGTATGCCCAATATTGCATGATTACAGTTGTGGAATTGTGGACAGTAATTCCATATTATGGCATTGAATTCAAATGAGAAGGTCAACTTTATTTTTCGTAACAACAGTCAATTAAATTTTAGAAATAAAATCAAGAATTTCAAGCCATGGTTAGGGTAGGTTAGCTCTTGATAAAATTTGATAAAAAGTAAATAATAATAATCAAATCGGTAAACTTGCCGCCAAATCCACAAAAAAGAAAAGAAATATATTTATGTGACGTACACAGGACTAACAACAAAATAAAATCAAGTGATTAAAACTAAAAATATAAAGAGCCCTGTCTGAAGACAAAAAGGCTCCTATACTATCACAAAATAAATGCTGCAATATTTAAAAAAATATAATTGATTACTAGAAATAAAATGATTCACCATGTTTTATTTGTGAGATATAGCCGAAAATACTTTGGGCAGTCGTGAACATTATGAATAAATAAAATAAACTAGATTTGAGACAAAGACTCCAAATAAAAATAAAGTGTAAAATAAAAAATGTAAATTATAAAATTTTAAAAAGTATTGTGGAATTTACCCAATGCTATGTGTGTAAATAAAATACTTAGTAATTTATTTACACCCGTCCAAGGCTTCAATTACGGTCAAAAAGATTTATAAACACGAAAGACAAAATAAAGGAAAAACAACATAAAATACTAAAAGCGATAGAAAATTCTCACCTCAGAAAATCCCAACACGTTCAAACCACTTCACAAAAACCCACTGAATAAAATACTCGAAAAAAAGAGGATCAAGTTCGGACAGCAAAGCGACGAATTCGTAAAGTTGGAGTCACTAGGGGAGCGAACGCGCGTGCTTCCCTTATCGGGTGCGAGATGACAACTGGGCTGAGCGACGCGGGGCGTGGATGCCCAAAACTAGAGGGGAGTGGACGCGTTTAGGGGTTGTAATGGACAGCCAAGGCAATGTAAATAATTTAGGGTGTACTCCAGACAGATAAGAGGATTTGCTATGATTTCTGAATATGACAAAATAACATGTTTAATACCCTTTCCCGAAAATGGTATCGTGAAGTCTTAGCTTTAGAGATATAATTTTTTTTTCATACTCTATATTCAGAAAGGTTCTATTTTTATCGAGTTTTCGTAGTTTTGGGTTGTTAAAAGCTTCGGATTGTTTTATAGCGATCGTGTGTATTACTTTCAGCTGTTACATTTAGGACTTTATTTGTGAAACGATATTCGTTTTAAGCCATTTGTAACATTGTTATTGGTTCAAATCTCTTTTTGAAGCAAAGACCTCAGTCATCACGTCCCGTGAAATCAAATAAATCATCTTGAACAGCTCAGATTTATTTACTGCCCGTAAAAAGAAACACGGCACGAATAATTAAGTTGCTCATCTTGGATCCTAAGTAAACAAATCAGTTCATATATGCTTAAGGCCTGCTGACCAGCAAATTAGCCGAGAAACATGTTCCAATGTTTGCTGGGAAAATAGTGGATAATATATCTTGGAGGCCACATGATTAGTGGGGTTTATTAGTGACTACGCTTCGGACTACTGGTACTAATGATGTCCCTTGAGAGGCCATGGAGCGCTCTGGGAAGATTTTGTACCTGGCAGGAATACCTTTGGACATCGGATTTTATTTTGATTCGGTGGAAGTGACAGGTGCAGACTCATGTAATCAAATAGTTCTATTATTGTAGTGAGTGAAGGAAGAAAACGTAGTCAATAGTAAAATAATTATGTCGATGGTCCAGAACAATTTAGTTTTTGATACACTTTTGATTATTCTAGACTATTAGGCTAATTGAACGATTACTAGTGTACTAACTCATCAATACGATATTTTTTTTTCAAGCTATTGTATGCCTAACATGGTGGAGCAGTGCAAACGCACAAAAAAATAACTCAATAACAACTCTGTAACCGCTGTCTCACAATAAAGATTCTTTGACTTTGACTTTAACATCGTCTCACGGTATATTTACCTCACAGCTATCAGCTATCGTTAATCGAACTAGAAACCTACCAAATGTAGATCTTTGTGATATAATATTATCGATGAGAATTATGATACGGCCAACCAACCAATTAAATTAGCCAAACTACACAACACAACCACTTTCTATAATAACGTTTACTATATGACTAAACAGCGTAATAAAAATTCAATACAATATCCTTTCTGTACAGAATTAATCAAATAATGCGATGTTTGCTATCAGCCGGGCGTATAGATTGTTTAATAACATTATTGAAGGCAGGTGGCGTTTGTGACTCATCCGTTTATGACGCCACCTTAGGGTTGGCACGTGACGTCATAAGAAGCATATGGTATAATTTATTTTGAGCATTTTGGTTGGTAATTTTAAGCAAGCTGCATGAGAATTGCGGACATTCCGCCGAATAATTCATCGTATAACACCAGAAATTCTAGACACAGTGTCATTCTCTCAATGACGACGATCGTCGAAAAGCCAAAATATATGGCATGATTATTTGAAGTGACATTTCGATAGTGATGGGAATCCTCTTTTCTTCCTAATTTCCTATTTTATTTGTACTTATTGTATCATATTAAGTTTGGTACCGAATATGTATTTTACCCGTTATTCCGGGACTTCTTGATGATCAAGAATAGTTACTAGAACATTTTGTGTTTTTAAACTCACCGCATGCTACCTATCCTGCGTGTAGTAGCATTTTGCACGACCACGCCCACGAAAGATCACGAATTATTGACATTTAACTATTGTTTTCGCTATCGCGTCGTTTTGATTCATAGAATGACATTTTTCTAATCTTCTGGCTAGTTGGTAGTATTATATAATTTGTTTTTCTGGTGAGATTGTGGTCAAATACCAGAATACCAATTATAATAAATATGGGTAATTCACTCCTAGTCCTACCAAATTGTCCTAGTTGAATGGAGTATACAATGAAATTGATTGTGTATTTTTATTTTAGAGAGATAATTATAGAATCTCTTATAATAATACTAGCTTATAATTCTTTTCCTCTGCAGGGCAAAGGTTAATTGACTAATTCTCATAAAGAGAAGACAATAGAGCTTAATCATTACGCCTGCAGTAATGAATATGTCCCAGTTTCTTAGTATGGAGATAATTGTTTTATGTCGAAACAAAATCTAAGTTGCTAAAGAGAAAAAGTTATAACACACAATACAATTATTTTCTCTGCACAATCCAATCTCTAATAAATATTCTGACATGTCATCCCTACACGTAGACCTACATCAACGGTAGGTGTGTCCAAACAATCGAAATTAAGCCAAAATTTGATTGCCCTTATCTTTCAAATTATCAGAATTATAAAGCAGGACTCCGACGGTAATCTAATATAACTGTATGGAAACATTTGTTTAATGTTGCAGCTGGCAGTAGTTTCTAGTTACGCTTCGTTGGAAAATACTGGATCACTGGAAGGGCCCACGAAACTATCCGTGTTACAGATGTACAAAAAGTTTATACGTTTTTGAATAGTTGAAAGTGTTTAACTAAATGTTTGGTATATTGTATAATTTTCATAGATATTAAGTTACTTTAAAAATTCTAGGCATTACTAGATATTTCCTGCTTTTCTAAGTTAAGAAAAATAATTTAGCTATATGATCATATAAAGCTTCACTATAAATAACAATAACAGCTTCTTGCTCTTCAGATCTTTATCACCATTTTTCTAAAAACGACATATTATTAAACGATTTAGATACAAAGCACCAAATCTGTACATGCTAAACGTCCATTTCGAGTCCCTATCCAACCCTTTAAACACCGAGAGAGTGGCTTCATGACGTAGTCGTGTCCGTAATCTTCGCCAAATTTCCTCTTTCGTAGCAAGCTGAGCGTCAAGTAGTCACGCACAGATAGAATTTGTTCTCTTGTAGGACTTTTGTAGCACAAATGTATGTCCAAGTCACGTCCACTAGAATTTTAAGGTGTAATAAAACTACTTGCAACCTCCCTTGTATGTTTTAGGATTGTTATAATACTTATCATGCTTTACCTATGTTATTTTTGTTGAAAATAACTGTTTACCGCAAAATTTTTCATAGATGTGTTATTTATGTTTTCGGGGGATATAAAATTACATATTTGGCGATTTCAACATTACGTGAAAAAAAAACATCCAACTTCTGTAGGCGTCATAGTTCCAAAAAAGACGACTTTTGTGTGGGTGGGAGGCATTTTAAATTAATATTTTATTAAGTTCTATTAAAAGATAAGTGGGTCTAAATTATAAGTCAAACCAAAGTAGAATTAGTTTCAGATAAAAGTAATAATAGGCACTTAATTATGGAACAGGAGCTATTAAAATTAAAAAGTGCTACTTGTAAAAAATTACAAAATAGCGAACACTTTAGATTCGATAATTTGTCAACGCCACGGAAACAGAAGAGGCAAGTGTCAATTTGTACACCACATATTCTGTCAGGGAATTGATGGTCCTTGTAGCCGACGACATCTCAATAGGAAACCACAAACCAGCAAATGAAGTTTCGGACGTTCTCAGCCAGATAGCGTGTTGACGAGTGAAATAGCGGGCAGAGTGCATGTTGAACTTACGCCGATTCCTTTGAGTAGCTGATTTTAAAATGAGAATGACGTCTCAATGGCAAGTCGTAATTTTTTGAAAAAAATATATGTTATATAAGACTATTTTTTTAATAATTTGATCTCAGCAAATTTTAAGTTTTATTCGTATAACATAGTGTATTTAATTTGTAAAGTTATGTCTAAAACGGACAAAAACACGAAAATCCCACCAAAACCGCTGGGCGTATTTTAATGAAATCGACACCATCTCAAAGACAATTTAACTATCTACATTTTGATCTGAGGCTTTTTTTTTAAGTCATAGAATTATAAGGAAAGTACAAAAAACAAAAAAAAATTGGGTCACGCTGGTGTGAAACGAGTGCGCGTTTTGTTCCCTCAAGGTCGTTGGCGTTAGTCGTCGTCTTAAGGTTACACTAGTCGAAAATTCTTCCATACAAATGTAGTCTAGGGACTATTCCACTGTTTGACAATGTACGTTCAAAATAAAAAGTAATATCAATTTGTCTCATCATTATCTAGCCCTGTATGGAAACAAAAAAGTGAAAAAGTAAATATTTGAAAGTTATGAGCGTGGAAAGTTTCACATTTCGACTTCGTCGAAATCATTATCCAATTCGCTACAAATTTGCAAAAGTGTGTATTCGTACGCGAACTAGCTTCCTACTGCTCATCACAGCATCAATCTCTTCCGCACGTGTTGTCCGTTGATATAAAATGCATAACCTTAACGAACGCTTTAGGAGAATCAATACGATGTTTTTGCTTTGTTCTCATTCTGATCTGATGGTTTAAAGGCATCCTTTTTATTATTTATCTCTTGACGAGTGTCTTTTTCATCCTCTTTTAAATGTTTATTCTGCATCTTATTAAATATAGCTGTTCTTGTTTCAAGATCTACAGTACTGATTGTACGATTATCATCCATTGCGCGTCTTCCTCTTGCCTCGTTTTCATCTAGACGCTCAGGTTAATTAATTTTATTCACAAGAGCCGCATCTAATTCCGCAAGTACTGCAATAAACAACACAGGTATATTATACCCTGCAAAGAGGCTATCCTTTTGTCTCAGTAAATGTTCTATAATAAGATCTTAACGCCAGTTTTATGAGGATCCTTCCAACTACACTTCTTATTGTGTGTTAGAACAATGAACCTTTAATAGTTGTTGAGTATTAGCGCGCCCGTGTTTATTGTAAGTCTCCTTTGTTAGCGTTTTACCTTCATTTATTCTTGTTAGGGTTCCGTACCCAAAGGTTAAAAAAAGTAAATTCATAAAACCCGACTGTTTAATAAGTGAAGTAAAAAGACGTAAACAAGAAGATAATCATGCTGTGCAGTTGGAGGATACATCTACACATCCGATACATCTGGTTTTGGTCAGCTAGCTTGCGAATATGTATCCTCCGACTGCACAGCATTATTTTCTTCTTGTTTACATCTTTTTAGTTCACGTATTAAACAGACGGGTTATTGGATTTTTTGTTTTTTTTTTACCCTTTGGGTACGGAACCCTAACAAGAATATATGAAGGTGAAACGCTGACAAAGGAGACTTACAATAAACACAGGCGTGCATTAGCACGCCCGGGGTTGTCGCGACTCAACAACTATTAAATTAAATTATTACGACACAATATGGCGCCCAAACGCCGCCATTTTTCTATTTTCCAATTTTAATGCAGCCAATGATACTTGCAAGGTTAAGACGAATCGATTGACGTAAGAATCATCAAAATCGGCCTACGCGTTTGGTCCCTGTAATGCTGCATAGGAACAAACATACTTACATACATAGACTGATAAACACATTACCCTACTTCGGCAGTCGGATAAAAACGGGACCCTATTACTAAGACTCCACTGTCCGTCTGTCTGTCTGTCACCAGGCTATATCTCATAAACCGTGATATCAGTTGAATTTTTCACAGATGATATATTTCTGTTGCCGCTATAACAAAAACAGAATAAAATAAATATTTAAGTGTATCTTCCAAACAACAATGATATTTTGCCGTTTTTCGCGATAATGGTACGGAACCCTTCGTGCGCGAGTCCGACTCGCACATGGCCGGTTTTTTTTCTATTGTTTGGCCTTTTTGTTGAAAGTGTTTATTTATAATGTAACTGTGTTATTGGTTCAGGGGTGTGCTTGAGGGGATAGACCTACAGCATTGATGTTGTAGATTTATTTTATAATTTAGATACAATGTGCCAAGATTTATTGTGTGAATTGAGCTGTGTCAAGAATTGTATGAGTATGTTATGTTTTAAATTAGAATATTATAACAATCAAAATATTAATAAGGTTGTACAATTGCACACCCGCAAAATTTTTACCCCACACTTGAATAACATAATATTGATGATTTTGTTTAAACATAAGTGGTACTTTTAAGTAAAGAGGAGTACCTGGGAAATCCCACCCGCATAACTATTACCGTATTTCCAAGTACAAGCAATCTTCTGAACAACCATTGTAAAATTAACAAAAAGAAAAAGAAACATATCACTCTATCCTAAACTTCTAGGAACCGCTTGACATCAAACCCAATCCCAGTTTCCATAATGAAACTCAGTTACCTGTCACAGAAAACAAACAACAAAAGTGCTCTTTACTAGAACGCATTGTCCTTTGCACTCCAAGAACTTTTATTACTGCACGCAAAGAACTTATTGTTTGGCACTTGAAAGTCGGAATCCCATTGTGTTCTTGAAAGATAGTTTGCGGAAATTTTATTGTTTTCTTAAGCTTTTTACTAGAGAATTTTAGTGCTGGATAGTTAAGCTGAGTTATTTGCAATTAATTGTTTTCTGTGTGATCAGAATTCCGAAGTGTTTTTGCTTTAGGCAAGGCGGACAGTGTCTAGAGAACGTCTTTTAAATAATGCTGTAAGAACCTAGTTTTTGCAAGTGCTTTAACTAAAGATATCTATTTATTACTTACTTGCTGTACCCGTTACCCTAATGCGTTGCAATGCAATGTAAAGTAAAAAGTATGATTAATTATAGAGATTTTTTGGGTCAGGAAACTTTGCCAAACAAAAGTTTCATCACAATTGAATCAATAGTTTCAAAACGTATAGAGGACAAACATACAAAAATTCATTTTTTATTTATTTAAATTAGATACATTGCTCCAATATCATTATTTCTCCTTATCTTTAGACGCCAAATTTTCTTGATGCCGGTATTTTTCGGCATCTGTGCTGTAAGACTTTAGTAATATGCTTTTCTCCCCTTCCTCTTGCGAATTTGTCGTCACTATACACAGCAAATTAATAGAGCACTAAAATAGTAAAAAATACTGAGAAAATCCTATCACTGTGATACCCAATCGTGTTATAAAACTCAACAAAGGGAAAGGGCCACGTAATGACCCTTGAAAGCAATGACTTAGCCTCTTGATTCTACCTATGAAGCCCTTTTATCCTTTCCCCTCATTTTACCTTATTTGTTGGGGCTAGCTTTCTTTCATTAACGTGTCATGGGATTTTCGATTTAATGAAATACGTCATCATCGTCAGTGAGCAAGTCATTTCCTTTTTCAGAAATGTGTTTTTACTATTTTCACATTTTATTTTTATTGGTTGCTGGATTCAACATTATCATCATCCGCGGCTTTATTTCAACCACTGCTGGCTGTTGTATTCTTTATAGGGTTCCGTACCCAAAGGGTAAAAACGGGACCATATTACTAAGACTCCGAGATCCGTCTGTCTGTCTGTCTGTCCGTCTGTAACCAGGCTGTATCTCATGAACCGTGATAGCTAGACAGCTGAAATTTTCACAGATGATGTATTTCTGTTGCCGCTATAACAACAAATACTAAAAACAGAATAAAATAAATATTTAAGTGGGGCTCCCATACAACAAACGTGTTTTTTTTGCCGTTTTTTGCGATAATGATACGGAACCTTCGTGCGCGAGACCGACAAGCACTTGGCCGGTTTTTTTTATATATCCACACGCCTGCGCCAATTTCATTCAGGTTCTGCAGGCGATGGTGACCATGTCGTCGGCCCATCTCGCCGCTGGATGGCCAACATTCTTTTACAATTGTATGTTTAGTAAACATTATTTAACTTATCCAGGCTTATTTAAAAAATGTGCTTAACTTGGTCAAAGATGTTTGACGAGCGGCGTAGTCTCTTTTATTTAATTTTAGGTACCTAAACGAACGTTTCGTAAAAGATTTTCATCAGAGTAATTTTGAGCTAAATATTTTTTTTCAAACTATTTTATGTTAGCTTGTCAATTACTAAAACGTGTCTTGCATCTTCTGTCTATTTCTGTTTACCAAATCCATTCTATTTCGGTAAGTACAGCGAAGTGGTCTGGCTTATACAGACCAAAAATCTTGACCTTTGAGTTTGGACAAATGTATATAGATATAATAGCCCAAAATACATGCTTTATTTCTAGAATACCCCAATCGTAACCGGAAACTTCCCCACAATATTAACGACCACTCTCAAACTTCACGCTATTACAATAGGGTACTGAACAAAAGTCGTGGTCATAATCAGACGGGTCTTATCCCGTCCATTAATGCGAAATATCTTTTCAAAGAGGGGGAATAAAAAAATCAAAATATGTTATTAGAAATCTGTTCGCCCCTAGTTATGAAATTATGTTAATATTAAACCAATCGCCTTTATATTTTACACTTTATAAGTTAAGATATAAGGTCGGTTATCAATTGTTTAATTGTACAAAAGAACGTCACGGTGTTATGGTTCTTTTGATAAAGAGATTATTATGAGAAAAAATCTCCCATGGCGTTTTATTGTCTGCAATGTTTGGACTAAAGTAATATAATATGAAGCTTTGGTGGAGTTTAATAAATGTTCCATACACTTTAATGGTGGGTATATCGGATTATTAATAAAGGTGCATTGCATTGTGAGTAAAAAATATAGTATTTATTTGATTTTTATGCGGATCTAAGGGTGCGCACACTTCTGGGATCGAAAGCGAAATGTGACGTTTAAATTGTAAGTTCTAAAATAAAATATAAAATGGGTATCTATTTAATTGCTGAGATCATGGAGGACCTCAGTACAATGCTCGACGACCTCAGAAGAGCTTCTAAAAATAAAAAAACCCACTAGTCTTAAAATGAGTATGAATTAAACCATGGTTATGTTAAATGCCCATGTTGCACCCACTCCTATCAAGATCGGAGACTCTACACTCGAAGTTGTAGGTGATTAAGTCTACCTGGGACAAACGGTTCAGTAAGTTAGGTCTAACTTCGAGAAAGAGGTCAATCGTCGTTTATCAGACGCCATAGAGGATGTAAACCGGGACTTGAATGCTATTAAGGACTGGTCTGACAGATTTGGGGTGTCCGTAAACCCCACAAAATGCCAGGCCATTGTAATTGGAAGCTCGCGCATGATGGGTAGAGTGGCGGTAGGCTCTCTTCCAGCGATCTTTTTCAATGGTTTCGTCATTCCCAATAGTCCTAGCGTGAAAGATCTCGGTTTGCATCTTGACTCGACACTTGGCTGGCAAAGTCAGGTATCTAGTATCAGTCAGAGAGCCAACGGTACTTTGCGATCCTTGTATCGTTTGAGGCGGTTTTTGCCTGTAAAGACGAAGACAATGCTTGTGCAGGCTTTAATTTTCCCAGTCATCGACTATGGGGACGTGTGCTACTTTGATTTGAACGCTGTCTTGCTGGACAAACTGGATAGGGTCTTGAACAACTGTATTAGATTCATATTTAATCTTCGGAAATATGACCATGTATCGAGCTATAGGTCCGAGTTAAAATGGTTACCCATTCGCCAGAGAAGAAGATTACGCGCTTTGACCACGTTTTTCTCTCTACTCAATTCGCCCACCCCTCCTTCCTATCTTATCTCTAGCTTTCAATATCTAAGTTCTTCACACGCTCGCAATCTGCGTTCTTCTAATAAGATTATTGGAAGAACGCAGATTGCGAGCGTGTTTTTGTTTTTTTAATCAGTACTATGAGAGGGACAGAGTAAGAGGAGATCCTCTTACTCAGTCCCTCTCATACTACTGATTTTGTTCACTCTTCCTTTCATATCCAGTCAATTCTTTTTTGGAATGCGCTTCCTTCCGAGATCAGGGCGGCCACCAGTCGGTACGCATTTAAGCGGCAATTGCGGATTTATTTATTTTCAAC
This sequence comes from Orthosia incerta, assembly GCA_948252205.1. NCBI lineage: Eukaryota > Metazoa > Arthropoda > Insecta > Lepidoptera > Noctuidae > Orthosia > Orthosia incerta. Next base: position 2,884,156 of record OX411755.1, read on the forward strand.
ACAAATAAGCTGAGTCATCTCACTTTCTTCTTTTCTGTTTCTTCATAAATATTTATAATATGTATATTTATATAGATATATATTATATACAATATATATGTAAGTGTATTTTACCCATTTTAGTATAATAACTTCTAGCTTTTTACTATGCACCTGCCATGATGTCTCTTCACCACCCTAGGTTGACTGGTAGAGAATGCCTAAGGCATTAAGTCCGCCTTTGTGCCTTTGTGCATGAAGTCTAAATAAATAAATAAATAAATCGTCGATTCCGACTCGGCTACATCTAGTGAGATTTATTTGAACCAAATTTTCTTTCTTAGCGCTGAGACCCCGTGCTCTAGGTGAACCGATGACCTAGTGAAGGTTGTGGGGGTCCACTGGATGCGAGACGCTCGGAACCGGTCAATGTGGCGACACTTATGGGAGCCTTATGTCCAGCAGTTGACGTCTCTCGGCTGAAATGTTGATCTATTTAATAATATAATATTCGCCGCTTGAACAAGAGCGCATAACCGCTAATAACCGGCGTGCGTGTGTGACTCTATGTATGAACACAAAACGTAGCAAAATGAGTATTTAGGTGATGAATTGGGATTCTGTAGTTAATGGCTATCTCCATGGGTAGAAGGCGAGCTTTTTTATACATATCTGAGTAATAAAAGTTTAAGCAAAATGTCACCGTGAAAACTGAGGGAAAGTAAACATGAGGTGAGCTGTTTATCCACTACATTGACCAAAAAAATATTAAAAAAAACTAAAAAACACGCACTAATAGAAAACCAAACTTAAAAGTAGAAAATAATTTTACTAATATTACAAATGCGAAAGTTTGGATGGATGTATGTTTGTTACGTAATCACGCCAGAACAGCTGAACGGATCTGAATGAAATTAGGCACAGAGATAGATTATAGCCTGGAATAGCACATAGGATACCTTTTATCCTGGGAATATGTTACCTTGGGATAATTTTCGAAATTCAGGCGGGCGAAGCCGCTGGCAGAAGCTAGTTTTCAATTAATTAATTTAAATTTATTGAAAATGTACTTTACTTTTTTTTTTGTTTGGATAATGGGACCAACTATTTAAATTATTGTCATCGGTCCTTCATAAGAAAGCAAAGTCTCAAATTAATTCGACGTTTTGAAGGGACTTAAAGGCACGTTCAAAGATTCCGTTACATAGATACATACATACCAAGCTAATAAAAGCGTGTTAAAAAAGAGCACTGATCACCAAATTCAATCACTTTACATTTGCAATTTTAATTCAGTTGGCTGAGACCACCATGAATTGACATACGAAAGATCCCGATCACATTGAAATACTCCTTTTTCATTAGGTTTTCCCAGCACTCGGAAAAGACCAAACATAATCAAACTTCTTTCAGAATAAATAATTAGCAAGTAGCAAACTAAATTTTAATTTCCTTCAAATACATTTACATTATTTATTTAAGTTCTACAAAGTAGTGTGGTCCAACGCGAGATAGGATTTACCTTAAAACAGTGAATTCGCTAACGCAGTTTAAAACTAGGTCAACGAATGCCGTAATTTTGTGTAAAATTGTGGCATTTTTCAATATTTTTGTTCTGGAAACCACATGTTTTTTCGTTTCGCCACTACCTCAACAGATGGTAAGCGATGATGTGATCGAGTGCAGTGGTGGCCAGTGGTATCGGCCGTGACTAATAAGTTGTACGTCGTGGGGTCAAACCCAGGTAGGTGCTTTACTTTGTCTAAATTATTTCATCACATCTTCTCTGAAAACGGTGAAGGAAAACATCTTGAGGAAACTGGCATATCCTAGAACCAAACATTTTAATAGATGTGACATCCACCAACCCGCATTGGACCTGCGTGGTGGATTACGGCTCATTACCTAACACTGAGAGGAGGCCTGTGTCCCAGCAGTGGGAACATTAAAAAGGCTGATGATCATGCTGATGATGAATTGCTCGACGGTAAATCTCTCTAAGTAGTAGCGGGTTGTATCTATTAGGGAACTCGGACTCTGGCAGAGTATTCTATTCCTATCAAGCGATGCCTGTCTGGGTCGCGGATAAATTTGAAAGAGAGTTACCGCGGCTCTGGCACAAGCAACTTAATTAACACGGGTGGGTTTTAGTCAGTAAAAGTCTGACACCCTCTGACACCTCCCACCTTCACCCAGAGCGGGACATTGGATGATAAGCGTGCTCTATCGTCGACCACATCATCGCTTACCATCAGGTGAGATAGTGGTCAAGCGCAAGCCTATTGATAATTAAAAAAAAAAAAAAATACACTCAAAAAAAAAAGATATGTCATGTATAAGGCAATTATCGCCTAAGGTTTTTTCTAACTATATTTTTATCACAGCTTTACTGACATGGCTTTTCCCGAAGAAAAATCTGTTTTTTTTGCAAATAAAGGAGCCCTATGATACTCAGCAATACGAGTAGTGTAGGTAGCTTTCTAATAATGAAAAATTTTTGGTTGAATATTATTTGTCTTATTCTTCTTTTTATATTACTGATAGGTTTACGTTTCACAACTATTTCACCTGATGGTAAGCGATGATGTGGTCGACGGTGAAGCACGCCAGATCAATTTTACCACGTTACGATATTATCAGGTTTAAGTTTTTATCACTTACCTAATAACGGGAATTTCAGGAAAACACCCTAGTTGAAACTACAACTGTTGCCAAGCTAAGTTAATCGTCATTAATAATGGAATATGTTTCTCAAAAAGCACATACATACACAAATATCGTTGAACTCCGCACTAATTCGTAACCTAACACAAAACAGAAACGACGATAATGTACATCATGATTACTGCCGGCTATGTTTAGTTAAGCATCAATCATATCTCTCGTGACAAGTTAACTTATGAGTAAATTATGCTCATATTACGGTAGTAGACAATGAATGTATTGTAGGTACAAATTATGGTTCCTCTGTATCTATAATACATTCAAAATCTACTCAATAACATCTTCAATAACTTTTTGGTTGCTGAGATAAATATGTTGATAGCCAGATCAGCATTTATCAATGTGTTGTATTGACCTGGTTAAGGCTGCAGGAATCCGCGTGATCAGAGATGCACAGGACCGGTCGATGTGACGACACTTGTGGAGGCCTATGTTCAGTAATGGACGTTTTTCGGCTGAAATGATGATGATGAAGATGTCAATGTATAAAACATGTATCAACCATCTACGACTTGAACATGAACACAAATCTGTCGTCATTATCGTCCTCTTCACCGTCATCACCATGCTTTAACCTTTATCCTTCGTCATTGAAGCCTTGGTCTTCTCTCTCTGCCTTAGATATCTAACAGCAAATATCAGACTTTCTTTGCTGTTAAATCTTTCTACCCATCCATATAGCCTTTTACTTCATTCTCTTTTCACTTAGTAACAGAAGGGGATATAAAGCGGGCCCTCACATCTATATTCATGAAGGCAGAGGGTGATGATGGTCTGCAACTCAAGATGCTTCTTCCTATCCTTAATGAACTCTCTTCTGGCATCCTCCACATTATCAATTACTCCCTCTTTTCTGGCTGCTTTCCTGCGGCATGGAAGACAGCACATTTTCTGCCTCTACCTAAAGTCCCTAAACCCTCGTCAGTTACTCAGTACCGTCCAATTTCTATTCTTCCAATCCTATCTAAAGTCTCTGATAGTGTTATTAATAATCAGCTGTCTCATTACCTCTTTTCTAATGGCCTGCTAAGTCCTTATAAATCTGGATTCCCCCTGGCCACAGCACTGTATCTACTTAAAATAACTGACGTCATCCGACTTGCCATGAAAAACAGGCTCCTTACAGTATTGATTTTACTGGACTTTAGTAGTGCTTTTAATTCAGTTGATTTTGACATCCTCTTAGGTATCCTATCCTCTCTTAATATATCTCCTGCTGTGATCGATTGTTTTAATTCTTATCTTCGGGGTCGCTCGCAATAGCTTCGCTCAGAGGGGGCTTCCTCTGGCTGGTGCGATCTCGCTGCGGGTGTTCCTCAGGGTGACGCTATCACTAAGGTCTTTACTTTACATTTTCATCTCTATGCCGACGAACTGCAGCTTTATCGCCACTTCAAAATAGAAGAGTTCACTGATGCTGTCGATACCATCAATAATGATCATAAAAATATCTATGAGTGGGCTAAAAGTTTTGGACTTTTAGTGAACCCAACCAAATCAGAAGCTCTCATTATTGGTGGTAGACATTTCGTCAATTTACTGAGTAACCAGCATCTCCCTCCTGTTTTGTACGATTCTGTCGCTCATTATAATTCAAAAATAGTAAAAAACTTGGGTGTTTTCTTAGACTGCAACCTATCTTGGGACGTTCACATTGCAGAAGTAAGCAGGGGCGTATTTTGCTCGTTTGGGTCTCTGAAGCGTCTCCAGAAGTGCCTGCCCTTCTCAACGAAAGTTACTCTTGCTCAGTCTCTTCTTTTTCCTCTTCTTGACTATGCTGATTTCTGCTTCCTTGATGCACTGAGGAACTTCTTAATAAACTCAAACGATTGCAGAATTTGTGCATCCGCTTCATTTTTGACCGCCGAAAGTATAACCATGTGTCGGCAGTTCGGAGGCGGTTGAAGTGCCTGCCTATTCGACAGCATCGAGATACACCCACTATTTCTTTACTCTTTTCTGTTGTTCACAACCCTACCTCTCCTTCATATCTTCGGGAACGCTTTGAGTATCTTGTTCCGAGAGGAAAACCTTGCCGTTCCTCACTATCTCTTCTTCTTCGTTTTCTTCCCCACTCATCAAGTCATTACGGTGGATCATTTACTGTTCGTGCTGTCCGCCTCTGGAATAATCTCCCTCACCCCATACGGAACAGCCCTTCTTTGGGAATTTTCAAGAAAAGAACAAGGGAACATTTCCTGTCAACATGACGCATAGATGATTATGTATGTATATATGAATGTAATTTTAGTTATATTAGATAGTATGTATTATGTTTATGCTTTGTGTTTATAAAGTTAGTAAGAATTTAAATGTTAAGTTTTATTGTGCACTTGAGTATGCTGTCCGTCATAAAAATCTCTATGTCACTGAGGTTTGCTGTAAGAGAACCCAATTATGTGTTAAGCTCGCATTTGTACATAAGCTGTACTACTGTATTTGTATATATTTGTTTTGTGTACAATAAAGAATAGGAATAAGAATAAGCCTTTCATCGTTTTACTCAATCTTTGTTATCTGTCTTTTATTTTTATTGGACATCCTCTTTTGTAGCTGCTTTTCCTTAACTATTTTTTCTTGTATCTCGGAAACTCGCTCAAAATTTATAATACACAACCCTAACTACAACTATTTCAATTAATGCCCGACTACATAACTTTCCTCGCCTACTGCAATTCCGTTACATACATAATACATTCGAAAAACTGTCCAAATAAACTGACGCAGATACAGCGTCGAGCGAGTGTGACATAAATAATCGGAACAGAGCGGTGTCCCTAATTCCCATAAATCGAAATATCCGTGGGGCCACATCGACCCGGCTGCGGTGATAACGCATATTTATGGTGATGATGCGTCCACTTTGTCTGCGGATGGAAGTAGCCTTGAGTGGTGGTTGGTCTTTTGAGTGGATTTCGTATTGAAGGATCAGAGTCCCTGGGTGCCTCTCAGTATCTTTTGAATTGAATAGTTTTTTTTGTAAGAACGTGATATAAATAGCTATCACTATTTTGATATACTAATATTCTACTTCATTTAACTTCGAAACACATTTACTTTAATTTAAAAAAATGTAAAGCCCCAATATAAGTGTGATTTTCGGATACAAAAAGAATGAAACAAAACACGGCACCTGTATTCTCCGCAGGGTTCACATTTCGCCAGTTACCATTTCGTTAAAGATATCTTAACTTAACTTATATGTATAGCTGGATTTTTTTACCAGCTCGTAGCACCATCGAAGACCAAAATTGCTAGATCCTTCCCAAAGTAGGCAGCTACAATAACATTTCAACCGTAAAAAAAAATCTAATTTACAAATCGTAGTTCACAGCCTGAACGTTAGCCTTTCCTAGGCCGCTCTACAACACTCGGCCTTGCGATCGCCAGAAAACCGAGAGCTTTAAAAATTCGCAACGATACTCGTAATTGGTATCCGGAAACTATTTTCTAGGATATACTCATCACGGACCTGTAATTCTCTGTACCTGGAAATGTAACTCCCTGTAATCTTCAACCAGTGGAAATCGAATGTGTACCCATACAACGTAGAAGCAGAAGATACTCTATTAAATGGAGGAATGAGGTGGTTTTCCACTGGGATGCAATAAATTAAGCCTATTCATTGTGAAGTAATAGATCAAATATTATTTTTAACTAGCTTTTTTTGCGACTTTGCTCTCTCTTTTTATTTGTATTATATCTGATGTATAATATTATGTTGTATGTCTTTTAGTCTATGCTAAATAATTTTTTTTTCTTTCTTTCTCGTGACCAACCATGATGAAACCGTGCATATTGACATATTTTTTTCAGAGATGAACATTTAGACACAAACATTTATAAGCAAACAGTTTTACCGTTCCGTATGGTGCCGGACGTAAAGAATTACACCATCCCATGTCTTCCCGTGGGTGTCGTAAGAGGCGACTAAGGGACAAACCAGAGAACGGGCAGCAGCGTTCTATGTGCTTCTACAACAACCATACTGCGATCGCCAACCCGCCTGCCAAGCGTGGCGATTATGGCAAAAACCCCCCCATGAAAAGCACAAATAAAAAATGGTCCCTAGTGCCCGGCAGCCTGCCTACCCTCGACTACGGTAGCGGTCAAGGTTACGGCATGGCAAGAGGTGCCAAGAATCTCCGGACGAGATCCGGCTACCCAAAGAATTACCGACGGCTGTACCTGTCAACGTACAACACTCGCACACTTCGGACCGACGAGAGAAGATCACCGAACTCGAAGAGGAATTGAGCAGGTTCACATCACATCATCAGCCTATTAATGTTCCCACTGCTGGGACACAGGCCTCCTCTCTGCGAGAGGGAATGGGCCGTAATCCACCACGCGGGCCCAGTGCGGGTTGGTGGATGTCACATGTCTTCGAATTTTTGGTTCTAGGACATGCCGGTCTCCTCACGATGTTTTCCTTCACCGTTTTGAGAGCAGTGGTGATGAAATAATTTACACAAAGTAAAGCGCCTGTCTGGGCTCGAACCCACGACCTACAACTTGTAAGTCGCGGCCGATACCACTGGGCCACCACTGAGCAGGTTGCGATGGAGTATTATAGGGTTATCTGAAGTCCGAAGAGAGGGGGAGGACTCGATAATCCTCAAATCCGGTAACCTGCTCTATTTCCGAGAGGGTAACCGGCAGTCCCAGGGTGGTGTCGGGTTTATCCTCCACAAGTCCCTTGTCAACAACGAAGTGAAGATCGAGTGTGTGTCGACCAGGGTGGCGTGCCTTGTACTCAGAATATCCTCAAGATATTCGCTGAAGGTCATACAGGTCTACGCCCCAACCTCGGCATACCCCGACGACGAGGTAGAGACCATGTATGAGGATATCTCCAGAGCCATGCATGGTTTCAAAACTCACTTCATCGTTGTCATGGTGGACTTCAACGCGAAACTGGGCAAACGAGACGAGGATGAGCTGCAAGTGGGGCAATTTGGAGTTGGACGACGGAACCACCGGGGTCACCTACTGGCCAGTTTTATGGAGAAGAAGGGCCTCTTTATGATGAACTCCTTCTTCAAAAAGCGTGAACACAGGAAGTGGACCTGGCAGAGCCCCGATGGTGCAACAAAAAATGAGATCGACTTCATCATGTCAACCAAGAAGCAAATGTTCAATGATGTCGCTGTGATCAATTAGGTAAAAACCGGGAGCGATCACCGCATGGTAAGAGGCACATTGAACATTAATATTAAGCTTGAAAGGTCTTGACTGATGAAGTCCACGCTCCGTCCAGCACAGATCCAGGTCCAAAACCCCGAGAGCTTTCAGCTCGAACTCCAGAATCGTTTCGAGTGCCGAGGGAGCTCCGTGGACGACTACGCCGACGGGTTCGTGGAAGCTGTCCATACGGTCGGGTCTAAGTTTTTCAAGACCCGTCGTACAGATAGAAAGAAAAAGCTCTCTGATCATACCCTCAAGCTTATGAAGGAGAGGCGTGAGATGATCCTGCAGTCTTCAGATGAGGCGTGCAAATACCGGCAGCTCAATAGACAGATCTCTAAATCCTTGAAAAGAGACCGCCGCCGCTTTAATACCGAGCGTATTAAGGACGCGATTGAGCAAAATAAAGGCTCCAAGGTTTTTTCAAGGGATCTGGCTATTGGGCAGAGCCAGCTCACGAAACTGAAGACCGACGATGGCAGGATCGTATCCGCCAAACCGGAGCTTCTGAGGGAGATCGAGTCATTCTATGGGCAGTTGTACAAATCAATCAGCAAGCCCGTTGCGAGTCTAGCAAACGACCCAAGAGCTAGATTGACCCGACACTATACCGAAGATATTCCGGACGTCTGCCTGTACGAGATTAGGATGGCTCTGAAACAGCTTAAAACAACAAGGCGCCGGGTGATGACGGAATCACGGCTGAACTCCTGAAGGCGGGTGGAAAACCGGTCCTTAAGGCCCTTCAGAAGCTGTTTGATTCCGTCATACTCGAGGGCAAAACGCCACAGGCATGGTGCGGGGGTGTGGTGGTACTCTTCTTCAAGAAGGGCGACAATGCCCGGCTGAAGAACTATAGGCCCATCTCACTTCTTAGCCATGTCTACAAGTTGTTTTCAAGAGTCATCACGAATCGTCTCGCGCGCAGGTTTGACGATTTCCAGCCTCCCGAACAAGCCGGATTCCGAAAAGGCTTTAGCACCGTAGACCACATACATACGCTGCGGCAGGTTATACAGAAGACCGAAGAGTATAACCTGCCTCTCTGGTTAGCGTTTGTGGACTACGAGAAAGCCTTCGATTCGATCGAGACTTGGGATGTACTGCAGTCTCTTCAACGGTGCATTGAAGTGTTGAAGTGTTTGTACAAGAACGCCACTATGTCAGTCCGTCTTCAGGATCAGACCTCGAAACCAATTCTTCTCCGGCGCGGCGTGAGACAGGTAGACGTCATTTCTCCGAAACTGTTCACTGCTGCGCTGGAGGATGTCTTCAAGGTTCTGGATTGGAAAGGGCTTGGCATCAACGTTAATGGCGAGTACATCACTAACCTTCGGTTTGCCGACGACATAGTGGTCATGGCTGAGACCATGGAGAGCCTCAGTAAAATGCTCGATGACCTCAGTAGAGCTTCCGAAAGAGTGGGTCTTAAAATGAACATGGACAAAACCAAGGTGATGTTGAATGCCCATGTTACACGCACTCCTATCAAGGTCGGAGACTCTACACTCGAAGTTGTGGGCGACTATGTCTACCTGGGACAAACGAACCAATTGGGTAGGGCAAACTTCGAGAAAGAGGTCAACCGTCGAATCCGACTCAGCTGGGCAGCGTTCGGGAAGTTGCGCGGTATCTTCTCGTCCAACTTACCACAGTGTCTCAAGACGAAAGTCTATGACCAGTGTGTGTTGCCAGTGATGACATATGGCTCTGAGACGTGGTCGCTTACAATGGGCCTTATCAGGAAGCTTACAGTCACTCAAAGGGCAGTGGAGAGGGCTATGCTCGGAGTTTCCTTGCGTGATCGAATCAGAAATGTGGAGATCCGCAAGAGAACCAGGGTTACCGACATAGCCCGAAGAATTGCCAAACTTAAGTGGCAGTGGGCAGGGCACATTGCTCGCAGAACGGATGGCCGATGGGGCCGAAAAGTTCTGGAATGGCGACCGCGAACCGGAAGACGATACGTTGGAAGGACTCCCACTAGGTGGACTGATGACCTGGTTAATGTTGCGTGAAGGCGCTGGATGCGAAACGCACGGGATTGGATAATGTGGCGACGCCTGGGGGAGGCCTATGTCCAGCAGTGGACGTCTTTCGGCTGTAATGATGATGATGAGTTTTACCATAAGATAATCTCGTCTATCTTTCTTTTTCGTGTGAGGATCTGGCCACCTCTGGTGTCAGAGTTAATCTCGCTGCCCTGGGAACCTCACAGGCCTCTGGCTTGGCGATTTCAGACTTACATTAACTATATAACTTATCGTTTATTATAGTAGAATAAATAACCCAACGTAGCAGTCGCCGAACTAGTTTTCTGATTTTACCGAAGATGAGCAAAAAAAATTACTTTTAAAGGAGCACAATTATAACAAAATACTCTCATGTATGAAAAGGCTGCACTCATTTAATAACTCAAATTGGATGGGTGCATCATAATTGCTACTGTGACTTTATATAAAACTTTATATAATTTACTTTAAACATTGTTCTCATGTAAGTGACTTTGGGCCTTTTTTGAGTATAAATATCTTTAAACCTATGCGTCCATGTTTCTTCACGATGTTTTTCTTCACCGTTGCTTGTGATGTACAAGGTAAACTTAGAAAGTACAAGTCACGTTGGTACTTGTCCATATTTTCGCTTTGACCACGCTTTTTCTCTACCAAACTCTCCTACCCCTCCTTCTTATCTCAGACCTCACCATCACACACATCTACATATTTCTACTTCAACCGCTAGGAATCTGCTTTCGTCTAATAATCTTCTCTTGCTTTGTGCTTCTCATACTTCTGATTTTATTCATTCTTCTTTCATATTCAGTCCATTCTTCTCTAGAATGCTTCTCTATATCAGGACAGCCACCAGTCAATGTGTATTTAAGTGGAAGTTGCGGCATTATTTTCTACACCAGTAATAGAGTCGTCTCAATTACCTTTCTATTACTTAATATGATATATATAGGTATTTATTTTAGTAAATACCAATACTTTAAAGAGGAAAGATTGTTTTGTCTGTTTGGGTCCTGTGGGGTGGTCCACGGGAGCGAAGCCACGGGCAACAGCTAGTAAATATATATGTATGTTAATTTTAAATTTATATATATTTTTAATCAATTTTTCTTCAATAATTATTTCTATTTTTATGCACCTGCCATGTTATATCTCCACCACCACCCTTGGTTGACTGGTAGAGAATTCCTCAGACATTAAGACCGCCTATTTACGTTTATGTTGCATGAAGTTTAAATCTATATAATGTATAAAAATGAATCCGTATTTCCCTTGGTCACGGCATCACGCGTGAATGGCTGGACCAATTTCGCTAATTATTTTTTTGATGTTTGAGGCTCTGGAGTTTTGACGCGACCAGTGCATCGTTGCCAATAAGCCTCTTGGCCCGTCTGTCAATCGACTCAAGTGCATCAAGCTGGTATTTGGCAGATCCGTCCCAGAGGTGAGAGCAGTACCCCATACACGACCGAACTTGCGCTTTATACAAGTTGAGCAGCTGTTCAGGTGTGAAGTACCGTCTCACCTTTGCAAGAATACACAACTTCTTTGCAGCCAACTGAGCTTTCGCCTCAATGAATGGATCGAAATTGAGGGTCGATGTCAACGTAACACCAAGAAGTTCGAGATGGTCCATTAACGGCACGGGTACACCACGGAAAGATGGAGCCGGGTGGAAATGGCTCTTTTTAGCGGAAAAAGACACGCTTGGGCTGCTGCTGCTGCTTTCGGCTGAAGTGATGATGATGAGTGGACTGATGACATTAAGGTTAATGAGTACTCCTTTCTTATATTCCAAATGAAATGACAAAAATGATTGGTAACGTCATATCAATCTAGTACTTAGTTGATTACACTTATTGTGTGACGTGTTTGAGACGTTGAAATAGTTCTAAAATATTCCAACGTCACCTCCTTTGTCATATTTCTGTTTATTTTCTAAACTAGCTGTGATCCCAAACACAAGAATAACCCATTGATGCTTAGAACTTGATGTTGTTTTCCCTATAATATATTTTATATGATAAATACTATCGCGTGTGAGGAAACTTGTGCGTGCGTTATTTATTGCATCTCAATGTGTATTTATTCTCTAGTGATTTTGGTAGGATTGATTATAGTTCTGTTTTCCTTATTATGGTTTATTATTTTTTATTGTTGAGTTATGGTGAATCACATGATGTTTTGATACAGAACCGCCAAGCAAAGATACTCGATATTTGCTTGTTGTGCTCTCGTCCAGTATGGATATTTTATCAGCTGTGATCTTTTAAATCGTATTTACTACATCGTGTTGAACATTAACTTCGTTGAAAAATCCTAAATAATGTGTCAGTACTGTTGAACAGAATATAAGTGCTATAACCTCATTATTTATGCAAGTATCATCATCTGCACTGCATAACATTTGCTCCACTAAACCTACAAGAGATCTCTCCTTTCTATTCTAGTTCATTCATTTGAAACCCACCTACCCCCTATATCTTAGCATCATTCATTCAATAACTCAAAACGTTTGCCGCATTAAATTATGCCCCGAATGGGCAATGTCTATCGTTACGTCGCAGTGAACGAATAGCCTTCTCTAGGCCAGCCGGCTATTCGTTTGCAGTATTTGCGATGGTCGTGCCACGGTATTTCACAAATATTTGGATTTGTAAAATGTTTTGGCAGATATTGCTTGGTATTTTTAAATTGAACTGGCAGATTTGATGGCATTTGTTGCGGATTTAGTTGTGGAGTTTATTGATTTTGTTGGTCTAAAATAAGGCTGCTTAGCAGATGGTAGACGGTCATCGAAGCATGTGTTCTGAATACTAGAGGTTACAATGGCCATAGACAAGTGACAAGTTGAAGAGAACGTCGCGATAGCGATTAGTGAAATTTCAAATATGAATGGCATTGCCAAGCGCGAAATGTCGCGTGATCAAAAAGGAGGAGAAATGTGATGAAAAAAAGGAGGAGGCTATCAATTTGAAATGTATATTTTTATGTACGACCACGCATAACTTTTTATAGACTGGTCCGATTTTAAAAATTGTTTATTTATTGCAAAAAGTATATGTATACCTCAAAGTTGGTCCCATTTCAATTTTAAATTATCCACCCCTAAAGACACAAAAAAAGAATTTATTGATAATTTGCCCACTGAATTTTCAATTGTGAACCGGTTCCGTTGAAGTAACTAAAATGCGAAAAAAAAACCTTTTTAATAAACAATTGAACCGAAGAAATAACGAACTGAGAAGCATAAAAAAAGTCTAGCATTTTGAGGCGGTAATTTAAGTCATTTCAACAATCGTCATCACTGACATCGTTACTTTATTTCGAACCTTGGTATTTATTACTTCATTCTCTACGCGTCATCGGCACAGCGTAGTTTACTTCTTATAAGTTGCTATACAACTTTTCTATCCCTAAAATCATGAAACATCCTTTGATAAACTTCAACATTTTAAATCACCCGCAGATTTAGTTCCATTTCAACTGTAACAAATTTTTACTTCACATCAAGATTTCGATAAAAATCTAATTCAATAATTACAATTAAATTCACTACACAACATTGTGAATGACCAAACCTTTCACAGATCACATAGAAATAAGTGTTTCTATACCGGTACCCCCAGTACAATCACGTACAATAGTATCACAACATGTAATCTGAATCTCGCTAGGATTAATCTCTGTATCGGCCATTGTTACGCGATTGTACGTATAGGGATTATTTTAAATAGTTGTTCGTATATTTCTATGTTCTTGTCTGTTTTGCTGTGAAAATGTGTATCAAATGTTAGTCAATACTTTTTTTTTGTGTGATAAAATTTGCTATTGGTTGTTTTCGAACAAGAAATTAAAGATTTCGGTGAGTAAACGCACTTTTGGGGGACAAATATTAATCAGGTTGAGAGGAAGTCTTTGGTAGGCCACAATATCATTAATTAGGAAGAATAAAATCATAATTTGGGTTAGATATACTAAAATTTCTGTTCATGTAAAACTTCTTATTCCTAGTACTGAACTTAATATTAAATAAAACATTATTTCTATTGTAATAATTATTAAGGAAAAAAAAATAAAAAATAGTTTATTAAAAACATCAAAAACCCGACTGCTTTAGAAGCGAACTAAAAAGACGTAAACGTAATATGGTTTTGGTCAGCCAGCTCGCGAATATGTATCCTCCGACTGCACAGCATGATTTTCTTCTTGTTTACATCTTTTTAGTTCGTTTCTAAAGCAGTCGGGTTTTTTTTTTATTAACTTTTTTTAATTAAACTTTGCAGTGGTGGCCCAGTGGTATCGGCCGCGACTTACAAGTTGTAGGTCGTGGGTTCGAGCCCAGGCAAGCGCTTTACTTTGTGTAAATTATTTCATCACCACTTCTCTCAAAACGGTTAAGGAAAACATCGTGAGGAAACCGGCACGTCCTAGAACCAAAAATTCGAAGACATGTGACATCCACCAACCCGCACTGGGCCCGCGTGGTGGATTATGGCCCATTCCCTCTCACAAAGAGGAGGCCTGTTTCCCAGCAGTGGGAACATTAATAGGCTGATGATGTGATGTGATGTGAATTAAACTTTTTATTAAACTATTTTTTAAATTAGGTGCATTTAAACATATAAGTTTTATATATTTTTGAAATAAACTCTTAAAACCCTTTATTATGATACCCGACATGATGGGTATGGAAGAAAAAAATTGGGCGCCCACGATATGGCGCCAAAAATCCGCCATTTTTCTATTTTGCAATTTTAATGTACCCAGTGACACTCGCAAAGTTAATACGAATCGATTGACCTAATAATCATCAAAATCGGCGGTTTGTCTCTAGAACGCCACATAGGAACAAACATACATATATACATAGACTGATAAACGCATTACCCTTCTTCGGCAGTCGGGTAAATAATCTTTTCATTCTAATAATTATAATGAAAGGTGAAAATGAGAAGACAAAAAAACAAATTACTGTTTTATCTTTCATTATTTTATTAATTTAATACCTTATGCACACAAAGGTATAGAGGCGGCCTTAATACCTTAGGCATTTCCTGCCATCGGTTTTTGTTATTTTTCTCTTTTATTTACAGACTCAAATAAGTTTTCCCCAAATTTGAGTGAAGGTCCCGTCAGTACACGCATAGTTCAATATATTGGTAAGATAATTATCTAGACTCGTCAAATTACTTTAGTTAATAGGAGAAAATATAAATGCGTTTGTATATTTTAGGCAAATAGGCACTGTTACCATTTTCATTAAACACAAAAACGAGTCCCAAACATGAAAAAGATAAGCACAAAAGTTCCGTTACTCCAAGAGATCAATCTTCAGAAAAGCATTCGCAATAATAGCATTCTATTAATGTAATAAGGGCTCAAAGTTTGACCCTCATCGGATGCAAATAAATCATTTTGATCGATGCGATGAACTCACGTGCGAAACGGGGATGCATTGTTATGTGCCCTTCTCTCTTGTGGTCTAACTCATAAGCAAATGGTGAGATATTAAAATTGATCTTTAATTTCAAAGATTAATTTGTTTTATATTATAAAAAATATCACATTACACTAATATTATAAAGGCGAAAGTTTGTGTGTGTTTGTATGTTTGTTACTTCTTTACGCTCAAACGCCTGGACGGATCTGGATGAAATTTGGCTCATAGATATTTTATTGTCTGCAATAGCACATAGGATACTTTTTCGAAGTCACTGGCACTAGGTTGCAAAATTGTTTTATCCTTTGTAAACTTTAATTTTTCACCAAACTTTATCGCAATTCCAACCGAAAGACTGTCAATGCTGGATGGATGTATGTCTCCCCCAACGATGACTATTAGCATTGGTTCAAAGAGGCTCGTCTCAAGCCTATCTTTCTATTTATGAATTGGTTAGTCCTGTATATTTGGACAAGAAAGGCCATTTAGCTTCATTAACTTTCATGTCACGATCTTGGGTTACAAAATGAAATATAATGTATTAGACGTTGGTAGGTAATTGAGTCTTTGTAAACTATTCTCTTTTGTTGACTGTACTTCAGAACCAGCTCCAAAAATCGCTATTCTCCGCATTTAGACCAAAGCCGTTATACAAAAGTCATTCATTTGGAAGAAGAGTTTCCTTTGTGGCCCAACCCCCAAATATTCTGCTACATTTTAAACTTATAATAATAAAGGAATTGGAGCCGGATTAATTGTGTTATTTTTGTACTACGGACCTTTTTATGTTCTTTCAAACGTACGTAATATGTTGTTGTATGGTCTTCAAAGTATTTAGGAATTGTTTTGTAGAAAATTTTGAGTTTAAATAAAACTTTTTTTGTTAAGTTTTTTTAATGTATGTTTTTGATGACTGAGTAAAAATTTGGAATGGTAAAATAATATAACGGTTATTTTAGTATTTTATAAGCGGTATAAATAAAATAGAAAATTCCATTTATTTCTTATTATACAATCCTTTACAATTTACTTCACATCACATCACATCATCAGCCTATTAATGTTCCCACTGCTGGGACACAGGCCTCCTCTCTGTGAGAGGGAATGGCCAGTAATCCACCATGCGGGCCCAGTGCGGGTTGGTGGATGTCACATGACTTCGAATTTTTGGTTCTAGGACATGCCGGTTTCCTCACGATGTTTTCCTTCACCGTTTTGAGAACAGTGGTGATGAAATAATTTACACGAAGTGAAGCGCCTGCCTGGGCTCGAACCCATGACCTACAACTTGTGAATCGCGGCCAAACCCACTGGGCCACCACTGCTCTCAATTTACTTCATAATACTATTATTTTATATAACATTCACTTATCACTTTATTTTTTCTAATTATAACTTATCTAATCTGAGCTCTTACTCATTTTATTTAATTATAAGGGCATTAGTTTGTACAAAATTTATAACAGATACTGAATAAGTTAAATGATACAAAAATTTGGTCCCGATGGAGATCGCTAATCGTAAAATTAGCTCTGAACAAAAATCTAATTAGTGAATTTCGTACCACTAAATCCCTAGTGAATCGACAGTCTAAAGTCGACTACTAATTACCTAGTAAAAATCTTACAAACCTCTCAAATGTCTTACTGTCGTAGATACCTCTTATTATTTATCGTTTTTCAACACCGGCTTCCGAAACGTATGTTATTTTGCACTTTTCAGTGTTTTCCTTTTGGAGTCGGTAATTATTTTCTGAAAAAGTTTAAAATAATAGTACATTATGGTACAAGTGTGCAATGTTAGTGATTACCGCTGAGGCGCCATTGAGACCCGAGCCGTAGGTGAGGGTCTTAAGAGAGCCGAGGACGGTAATCATCAATACACACGTGTATCATACGACGATTTTCAACACACTTGCGAAGAAAATAATACAAAAAAACCATTTTCAACAGTAAAAACGACTTGTGAATATTTTTTCACAATGACGGGCAAATTCAATCAGTTTGCCTATGCGCGCGCATTTGACAATGGCGATCGGCCATAGACTAAAACAATGAGGTTTCTTTTTTTTGGCTTTTCGTGGATAGTGTTTTAGCCACGTACAAAATAGGGAATTTCAAGTTTACTTAATTACAGAGCAAATCAAATTTATATCTGAGTGAAAGTTTTATTTATTAAGCACGTACAAGTTTCAAGTATCTATTTAAATACGAAGTTGCATGAAATGAGCAAGCAATAGGTATATTAATTTATTTGTACTATTGACCACGATCTTTTTTGTATCGAAACTTTTTTGAGAACAAAGCAACTCAACCAATAAATTAAAAAAAAAACTCTATAACTCACTTGTGAATAATAGCAATGAAAAAGTCAAAGTTTGATAACAGGTATCATTATGTGCCTAATTGCGGTGAAATTAGAGCCACTTTATGAGCAAGTGTGTTGAAAAATATAGAACAAAAAAAAAACACAAAAACATTTATTCATCTCAAACATTGTGTCATACCATACATAAACTGAGACAGCCCCAGTTAGTTACAATAGTACTTGAATTTTTGTTTTTCTCACGAGTTTTTATTTCTCTCTTTTTAGTTTTGATACACCATCACTAAGAAGCGAGCAAGTTCTATAGGAAGGTACCTACAGGATTGACAAAATACCCATAAAAACTCAATTAACACGCGTGCTCATTGTGGCTCCTTAGCCACAATCAGCACGCATGATTGTGTAAATTGCGTTCCGTTGTATGTTCCATATCTTTAAAACTGGTGAACCGATTTTGATGAAACTTACACTGTTCCCTGAGTTGGGAGACACTTAATCCAATAGTATAGAATGATCACGATCGGATAATTATTTTCGGAGAAATGCGTGGACAAACATACAGCTATACATACACTTAACAAATTTTGCATACTTGTTTAGAAGCCCACATAGAGAAACATAATGTGAATATTGTGCAATTCCTACAATATTACATGCATACTTATCAAATTGAAGTCAGTAAAAAGGATGCATTTAAGATAAATAAATGCATTTCAAATGAATTAGATATACTTATAAACCTGTATTCCCCGAAGGGATGGGCAGAGGTGCACCTATAGTACACCCACAGCTCGCCAGTTATGTAGAAGTCCCATGTAATTTGGGGCGAGCATAGTGCCATCATGCATGCTTGTAAATTAAAATCATTGTATTAAATTAAATTAGATAAATTGATTAAATTAAATTATATAAATTGATTAAATTAAATTGTATAAATTGATTAAATTAAATTGTATAAATTGATTAAATTAAAATATATAAATTGATTTAATTAAATAATATGTATAAACTGATTAAATTAAATTATATTAAATTATTCTGTCTTGTAACAAATTATTATTATTAAATTATAATGTATTGTTTCAAGTTCAATTAACTTTAATATCATAGCTAATTTTATAGCCTAGCCTTTTCCCAACTAAATTGAGGTCGGCTTCCAGTCTTATCGGATTCAGCTATGTACCAGTCTTTTTATTAAATAAAATAAATCTTATAATAATAATTATTCTTATTCTTTTAAATTATTAATTTATCAAAAAAATTAATATATATAACTAACTTTAATAGCATATTTAAAATTGACATTTTGTATTATTGTAATTTTAGCATTCAATAAATTAAAGTGTAGATTGACTTGTAACTTTCAGCTGTGGGAGGAAAGCGCTGGTGTCTTTAACATTTTTTTCATCGTCTTCGTCATCATCATCATCAGCCTATTAATGTTCCCACTACTAGGACACATGCCTCCACTCTGTGAGAGGGGATGGGCCGTAATCCACAACGCAGGCCCAGTGCGGGTAGGTAGATGTCACATGTCTTCGAATTTTTGCTTCTAGGACAGGCTGGTTTCTTCTTAAGAGCAGTGGTGATGAAATAATTTACACTAAGTTAAACGCCTGCCTGGGTTCGAACCCACGACCTACCTAATTTTTAATCAACCGGGCTCAAATCCAAGCTCCAGGCTGCTACTGAGAAATTCCAGATGGCAAAACCCAACAACACTTCACCCGATCCAGGAATCCAACACAGGTCCTTATGCTCACTCTCAGCAGTAGCAATTGCAATTACTAGACCAACGTGGCAGTCAAATGAACTAATAACAAGAATAACACGTCATCATCAGCCTTTTAATTTTTTTTTTTTTTTTTTTTTTATTTATCGATAGGCTCGCGTTTGACCACTATCTCGCCTGATGGTAAGCGATGATGTGGTCGACGGTGAAGCACGCTTGCCTAGAAGTAACCTATTCACTCTTGACTTGAAGACCCCAAGGTTGTAGCTATCAGGAAACAAAGACTCCGGCAGGGAATTCCACTCCTTAGCTGTGCGTACAATGAAAGTATTCGCAAAACGCTTTGTACGTATGGGTGGGATGTCCACCATGTACCGGTGGCGCATTGCCGTGCGTCTTGTTGTCCGGTGATGGAAAGGGCTAGGCGGAATCAAATTGTTCAGTTCCATCGCACACTCCCCGAAATGTAACCGATAAAAAACCGACAGACTGGCCACTTGGCGTCGATGTTCAAGGCTCTGGAGCTTTGAGGCGACCAGTGCATCGTGGCCGATAAGCCTCTTGGCCCGTTTATCAATCGACTCAAGTGCATCAAGTTGATATTTGGCAGATCCGTCCCAAAGG
Source organism: Orthosia incerta (assembly GCA_948252205.1). Classification (NCBI taxonomy): domain Eukaryota; kingdom Metazoa; phylum Arthropoda; class Insecta; order Lepidoptera; family Noctuidae; genus Orthosia; species Orthosia incerta. Next base: position 2,904,182 of record OX411755.1, read on the forward strand.
TGAGAGCAGTACTCCATGCATGACCGAACTTGCGCTTTATACAAATTGAGCAGCTGTTCAGGCGTGAAGTACCGTCTCACCTCTGCAAGGATCCCATTTTAATGTTCCCACTGCTGGGCCTCAGGCCTCCCCACTGTGAGAGAAGGAATTAGTCTTAATCCACCACGCGGGCCCAGTACGGGTTGTCAAATGTCTTCGAATTTTTGGCTGGGAATCACGGTGTTTCACCTTTTTACCCGACCGCCGAAGGAGGGTAATGTGTTTATCAGTCTATGTATGTTTGTTTGTTCTTAGGTGGCGTTCTAGAGACCAAACGCGTTGGCCGATTTTGATGATTTTTACGTCAATCGACTGGTCTTAACCCTGCAAGTGTCACTGGCTACATTAAAATTGGAAAATAGAAAAATGGCGGCTTTTGAGCGCCATATTGTGGGGGCCCAATTTTGTTTTCTTCCTGTCCTATCGTTTGGGATATCAAAATAAAGGGTTTTATGCGGTTATTTCAAAAATATATAACACTCATAAGTTTAAATGTACCTAATTCTAAAAAAAAATAACAAAAAAATTGTAAATAAAAAAAGTTACTTAAAAAAAGTTAAAAGCCCGACTGCTTAAAAATCCTCCGACTGCACAGCATGATTTTCTTCTTGTTTACGTCTTTTTAGTTCGCTTTTTAAGCTTTCAGGTTTTTTTTTTATAAGTAATTTATTTTTACTGCCTTCCTTCACAGTTTTTAGAGCAGTGCAATAATTTACACAAATTAAAGCGCCTGCCTCGTTTGTGTTTGTAAATTATTTCATCACCACTGCTCTCAAAATGGTGGAAGAAAACATCGTGAGGAAACCGCCATGTCTTAGAACCAAAACTTCAAATATGTGACATCCACCAACCCGCACTGGGGCCGCGTGGTGGATTACGGCCCATTCCCTCTGACAGAGATGAGGCCTGTGGCCCAGCAGTGGGAACATTAAAAGGCTGATGATGAAAGCGCCTGCCTGGGTTCGAAGTTTCGAACCCACGACCTACGACACGTAAGTCGTGGCAGTTACCATTGAGCCATCAATGCGCCAAAAAAACACGTAGCTTCTCAAAAATAAAACCGGCACCGCAATAAAAAGCCACAAAGGCCTTATCTATAAATTGAATTCCATTTATAAGCCCCAAAAAAACCAATATCTTAAAATATATATTTTTTATTCTTACATAGGTACCAGACTCTCTTCAAAGTTAGAGTGAACAAGCTTCTTCTGGGTAAGCTCACTCCATCGTAGACTCTGTCTCTGTCACCTATGACCTAGACTAGAGTCAAGAGCAAACCCATTACAAATAAAAAAAAATAAAAAAGACATTTGCGATAATTCGATAGTTTATCGGTCTGTCTACAAAATGCCCGATATCCGAAACCATGTTAACACAAGACGGTCATAATTTTGTATATTTATAATATTTTCCAAAATGGCTGTCAAGTTTCCAGTAATATAAAACCATTTTATTATGGCATTCGCATGTGTACCTGAGGACATAGATTATAGTTTCGTAGATAAGTCACTTGAAAGAGGTTTTTTTTTATGTTAGTTTTTGCCTACACGAATCATGTCTCACAGAAGATTAATAATAATGTAAGTACCTTTGTAAAAGCCATTGAATGATAACAATCTTATATAAATTCTAATTATAAATTCATAGAGACTGAAGACTTGTATAAGTTCAAGGATGTGAAAAGCTGTAAATGTGTCAATCAATCCCTAATATTTTAGACTAGCCGTTGCCCGCGGCTTTGCTCCCGTGGGCCACCCCACAGGACCCATTTTCGGGATTAAAATATAGCCTATGTCACTCAGGTAATAATGTAGCTTTTTATTGGTGAAATAATTTTTCAAATCGGTCCAGTAGTTTCGGAGCCTATTCGGTACAAACAAACAAACAAAAAAATATTTCCTCTTTATAATATTAGTATAGATAGTATAGACTACGACAATTGTAATTGTTTATAGAACGTCACTTTAGCTAGTATCCAAAAATATGGTGTGCTGAAGTCCAGTTTTTTTTTTTAATAATTATGAAGCCCCTATCAACGTTATAGGTCACTTCTTACCCTGAGAAAAGTGATCCTTGAAAATGCCGTGAAATTAAAAATCTTCAAGGTCAGTCCCTACTTTTAGAATATTAGTATTTTATTCATTAAAAGGCAGGCGTTGGTCGGTAGCAGATAAAAATACTTTGCATAATTTTCTCATTCATATTAAAACAAAGGGTTTAATCCTGAAAAAATCGTTCATTTTGACAGCTGATATGCGTGAAAATATTTTATTTTATTGCTTTGAAAGCTACTGGATATAATAAACCAATGTATGTACTAATATAGTGTACTGAATGTGTAAACCAATGTATGTACTAATATAATGTACTGAAATAATCCATTCTGATGCCAATAGCATCAGAATGGATTATTTCAGTTAATTCAATTGCATGCATGTGTCAAACGAAGTAAATATAATATTTTCAGCCAGTTATAATTTCTATTGTTTTACTAATTGGACAGTGAACCGGTTTAATATAATATGGTACCTAACCAATGGTTTCAAATTTCGGTTTAACAGGGTTTTTGTGCCTCAATTGTTAGTCTAACAAATTACCAAAAAATTTACTGTCCAACTTATTTGACCATTTGTGAGGTTAACAATTGATGAAAAATCTAATTTTACTGAAATATAAAATCATTGGTTAGCATATTTCACCATTGGTTGTGAATGGTTCAAAAAACTGGCCCAGAGGGGACTATTGTGTGGAAGTGTTTGTTGAGTGAGCAGTGTCCCGTGATGGTCCCCGTCACAAGGCACAGGCCATTCCTGTCCAGGCGTAAAAGACGCCTGGTAAGCTTACTATCCAAGGATGGCAGAGCTTCTTTGGATTGCCTACAGCCCGGTGTCGAGGCCCACCAGTTCTCCGCCTGTGTCTGGGTGAATTCCTGTAGCCACCTGCGTATTTGGTTGAAGGGGATGGGTAAAACAGGCTCGGGTCCATAGACCGCCGAGCTGGATCCGCGTCTCGCAAGCTCCTCTCATACTGTTCAAAATGTATGTTGTAAAAAAATATAAATAGTTCATAAAGTAGTAGTACAAAGTCTAACGTCATAGGAAAAAACCGGCCAAGTGCGAGTCGAACTCGTGCACGAAGGATTACGAACCATTATCGCAAAAAAAGCCAAAAAAATCACGTTTGTTGTATGGAAGCGCCACTTAAATATTTATTTTATTCTGTTTTTAATATTTGTTGTTATAGCGGCATCAGAAATACAAAATCTGTGAAAATGTCAACTACCTAGCTATCGCGGTTCATGAGATAAAGCCTGATGACAGACGGACAGACAGACAGACAGACCGCAGAGTCTTAGTAATTGGGGTACGGAACCCTAAAAAGACATTATTTAGTTAAAACAATTTTATGTAATACCTGGATTAACAAAAATGTGATTGCCAGAACAAATGCAATGTATTTTTAAGGGCGAAATCCGAATAAAAAATGGTTCAATTTAACAATTCACAGTAGAACAAACTTAATTAAGTATATCCCGTCCATCTAACAACAATTTCCTATTCTACGCCCCACACGTGCGTGAGTTAGAAGCATAAAGAACGAAGCGCGAACATTCAGGCTGCATTACTAGCTAATAACTCAACGCTGGTATTTACTGGTTAGATGCGTGAAATGATAAATGTTGTGCCTCCATAGGCACATAGCTAAAGAGTTGTTTCCGTGAGGTTGTAAGTGATAGATAAGGTCTATTTGTTTGTGTCGTTTTATAGGGAAATATTAAATTAATCGTTACTTTGCGAATCTTATTGATGTGGCAATAAATTTCATCAAGGACAGTTTTGCGAAGAACTTATATAAACCAATAATCGTCAATCACAATACTGAGCAATTACTAAATACAAAAGCCCTTATTTATTCAAACTTTTTGACGATATAATTATAGAGCAGATTCCGAATTTAAATTTTCTACGGTGAATTTGAATTAAGGATCTGCTACAATAGGTACTGAACCTATTGTAGCGTTATAAAATAAAAATGAAACTTTTTTACGCAACGATAACGTATAATTTTGAATTGAAATAAAAAAGCAACGAAAATATAAAAATATAGAAAAATGTAAAACACATTATTTAAAAAAAATCAGGAAGAACCGCAATAGTCAATATCGTATTAATTATTTTAAATATTTAGTATAATAAATATATGAGTGAAATTATGGCAAGGCTTAAAAGTATAAAGCGGAAATCACGTGCTTAATCTTCAAATGCAGTTGCAACCGGTCTAATGATGGCTTAAGCGTACAATTAAAGTACGATACCGTAACATGATATAAGTAAGGTAATACAAGTTTTTAACTACGGTAACTTAAAATGTGAACTACATAAATATAAACAAAAATTTAAAAAATATGACAACAGCCATTAGTCGTTGGAAGAACCCGTCTTCCGTAGAACCTCTTCAAACATTTAGGATTTTATAATAAAATATGTACGGAACCCGTTGAAAGATGTTCTTATCGTTGCCCTCATACGAGGTTTTACTTGTAAAGGCCTGTACACGTTCTTACCCTTCCGCGTAATAATTTATATTAAATTTTTCAAACACGTAATATACTTATTATTTTTACCATTTAACAAAATTAATGTGTGGCTGACAATTTATTTTATATATTAATGTATCTCCTTGCCTTTTTTCAAATAATTATACCCAAATATATTGTTTTAAAATCGTTGGTTCTTTATTTAATTTATCTAGTGCTGTTGCGCCGGGATCGAGTCCCGGCGGCGGCGCGGCATATCCACATTAAGTGGAAGCAGTGTTTTTTTTTTACGCTGCCCTATTTAAACTAATGCAATGGGTAAAAAGTTTTGTTATAAATAAAAAGGCTGCCAGTTTCTAAATTGAGTATTTGAAGTTGAGAACTTGTCAAACTCTAATTGAATTCCAAGATAAGTCATACCTTAGCATTCAATTACAGTTTGACACAATCGGCACAGTAAAAATATACAAACAGCATGGAAACTACCTACAAACGCTCAAAACGGGACACTTACACAAAAACACGCACCGGCGAGACCCTTACGCAGCGGTCGCAATGCTGTCAGTACTGAGCACCGCGAGGCGACGAGTGGTCATGTATGTTTATGTGAGTGTGAAAGAAAGAAAGAAAGAAAGAAAAAGTATTTATTTATCCGCACAGGAGACACGAGAAATCAGCTTAAAATTAAACAAAATTAAAAATAAAAACCCCGTGCGAGACCAAAAAGGCTCCTATCTCAGCATGTGCAGCGACATCCAAAAAAAAAAATAAATGAAATAACGTGCCGTGCCGTGAATAGTGTGCCGTTTCAAGCGTTTGTAGGTAGTTTCTAGTTTCCGTACTGTTTGTATATTTTTACTGTGCAATCGTCAACTACTCGGGCGATAGTCACAATCACCTTCCATTCTCCGCTATCGTGTCATCATAATACTTTTAGGCATTTTTTTCTAACAGAACTGAAATCAAGATTATTATCGGAATTTCATGCATTACTTACGATATTATTATTTCAATGTAACCTGTATTTTTATGCCAACGAGGTAATTGAACTAAAAGTACGGCAATATTCAAACGTTGCCTGTATTGTTAAGATGTAAAAGATACTTTTTTTTTGTTATTGGGGGACAACTTTCAAAAGGCGTCTGGACTTTTGTGTAGTATTTTTACCTCACTAAAACCACCCCGGTGATCACCATTGGCATGTACAAGGTGGGCCAAAAGAAATCACCCTATTGAAAGATGCTCTCATTTTAGCAAATGGCCGCCAATGTCAAATCTGTTTCGACATTTGTGGACTAGACAGATGCAGAATACAAGTGAACAAGCCATGGAGCGATACACTCCCCAAGAACGCGGAATAATCGTGTCTGTTTTTTTGTGTTTTTTTCGACCAAAATCATAATGAGCGATGAGGCTCATTTCCACCTCAGCGGGTACGTGAACAAGCAAAACTATCGCTTCTGGGGCACCGAAAATCCACGAGTGATGCACGAGGAGCCATTACACCCGCTCAAAGTGACTGCATGGTGCGCTGTTCACGCTGGAGTGTCCATTTTTTTTCGAGAATGCCGCTGGCCAAAAGACAACAGTGGACGGTGCCGCAATTGGACGAATTAGAACTAAAGGAACATGTGGCAACAGGACGGAGCAACGGCACACACTGCGCGAGCCACAACCGATATTCTGAAGGCAGCGATCCCGGGTCGCCTCATCTCTCGTTTTGGCGATTTGCACTGGCCCGCAAGATCGCCCGATTTAAGCGTTCCAGACTTTTTTAAAGTCCCGTGTTTACGTGAACAAGCCCGAGACTCTGGCAGCCCTAAAGGACAACATTCGACATGAGTGCGTGAATCTGTCGCCCGAAGTTCTCCCCGAAGTGATGAAAAATGTCATAAAACGAGCCCGTATGGCAATCAATTGTGACAGCGCCCATTTGGCCGGTTTAATAAACATAATCAAAAAACAGAATCGAAGTTTTTCATTCAGAAAAAAAGAGAGAGCCAAACAAACATCGGGTGACTTCTTTTGGCCCACCTTGTAGTCCTGACCGAGTAAAATAATTATAATGCGTCCAGCCTATTATTTCACTTTTGACAGATGCACGCCTATGACATTTTATAATTAGTAACAGGCAACCATAGACAATAAAATACAATAGTTACTTCATCAACGCTTACAGTACTGAAGCGGCGTGCTTTTTCACTCTTTTATTCCCATTATGTATTTAAATTCACAGTTAAATCGAATTTACGTAGCAGCAAATATCGCATTGCAAATTGAATATTTGTTACATAATAATAATGTAATTATAAATAAGACTTACAATTAAGGTTCACCTTTCCAATGACGGTTAATTTTTGAAAAAAATAATATTTGATATATAAATATAGAACAGCAATAAAATACTTGCGATTTTATTATGATGAGTCGTTGGATTCTTCTCCATATAGACTGGATATTCTCCATATAAAATATCTTCATAATTAAATTCGATTGTTATAAGAAATCGAATCGGTACCGCATTAGTTCATCACTATATCATTAATTTTTGAGCTGTCAAAAGTAAAATAACGAGCTGGACGGAGAGTAAACTGAAAAATAAATAGGATATCTCATTAAATGCAACGAAAATCTCTGAATCGCTGCTCGACCAATTTTCATATTTATTACTACCTACTACCCAAGCCTAACTGAGCGAAACCCCAGAGCAACTTAAGTATGTAAATAATAAAATAGAACCAATATCTCTAATTCACCAATAAGTATCTTAGTTTTATTTCGCATGTTTTCCAAGGCAGTTAATATAAGTTTTATAGCATTTATTTTATACTAGCGCGCACCAGAACACTGAACGTCTTTGCTCGACTTATGTCGATGTAACTTATTGTTATTTAATATGTGTGCGAAAACTGTGGATTTAAGAACTTTTTTGGTAACAAACTAATAACTTAATTAACTGAAATTTATTTAGTTTCACCGGTTCTAAAAATTGTGTACGTCCTTTGCCCTTAATCCTTTCTTCTTCTTTTTTGCTTCTCGTTCACCTTCATTCTCATCATTAGTCTTTATCAGACCACTGTTGTACTCTTTATCAACTCAATCTTAGGTAATACTCTCATTCAGCTGCTATAACTCATCCTGTGCAAATCATCGATTCTATTAATTAACCTGAGACATCAAACATTTCAAGATCTGTAAGAGACATTTGACTTTCATAATTATACAAGACTGAATAATTGTTTTATGAGACTAGATATTTAAATAAAAGTACCTTTGAATCGCAACCATCATCATCATTTCAGCCGAATGACGTCCACTCCTGGACATAGGCCTCCCCCAAACGACGCCACACTGATCGGTTTTGTGCATTTCGCATCCACCGAACGCCCGCAGCCTTGATCAGGGAGGTGATCATTAGCTCTTAGAGTAAGGTTGTTTTGAGTGTGCGTAAGGGACAGATTTATACAAGTCATATACATCTGTCCCTTACACACTTTAAATAACCTTACTCTAAGAGCTTATGGTTACTCCCCAGGTCGTCGCTCCACCTAGAGAGATGCCTGCCAACGCTGCGTCAAATTGCAAAAACAAGTACAATCACCTCAAAAACTATTATTTCACCAAAAAAAGCCCAGGTCCGAAGCTTTCCAGGCCCAACAATACACCAGTTTGTTAGTTTCCTTTGAGAATTCGGTTTACGACTCCACCGTATAGAGAGCCATCGTAAACTTAAAGAAACTACGTTGGAACGTTTGGTATATCGCGAAATATCCTATCGGTGTGTTCGTGATCTGACGGCTACTTTGTTTCGTCTATACTGTTGTTGGTTTCAGTAATCGACTTATGGATATTTTTGTTCGGATTCAGTGGTTTGGAACTTGTTGATTTTGTATCTGGATTTGATAGGAAAAAAAGATGGTTTTGGAATAAGGAAGAAAGAGTTGTGTTTGTGACGAAATATTTAGGTTTCCTATTTTTATTATAGCTGTAGATAAAACTACCGGATCAGTTTTGAATTACATAAACACTGCATGTTTTGAAGATTTATAATCAAAAATGGCTAGAATTTTAGTTAGTCCTTACCCAGCTGGATAAAAAAGGTAGAAACTACCCATAGCGCATTTTTTTTAAATGTTTATTTATGATGTTTTATTTGTTTGAAATTAGATCTAAAATACTAGATTAGTAAGTAAAACAATTAAATACTTTCACAATTCTAGAACCAGTGTGACTTGTTAGTGACAGGCTGTTGCCTGAAGGTGAATTTCAAGCTTAGCTGATTCGCTTTGCTTGGACCTCGCTTGCCTGGATTCCCATTATAAACATCGCCACCTTAATTCAACAGTAGGTACTCATTCATCAAGGAACCTTCCTCCTTGAACTCCTTTGAGAACACGACCTCACTAGACACAAAATTCCCATTACACCATCTATGATACACGTGCCACATTACGCACATGCATGAAGACACATGTCATTCCCTCCCCTCATAATACGTGTAATGTTGAGCTGCATTCCCTTTGTTCATGACTTAATTATCTACGCCAAAATAAGCCGATCACTCAACGCGCATCTTCACGCTAAGTAAACAGGGGGGAATGAGGTTGTGTATGTAGAGAGACTGGATGGGACAGTGTGGGAGGTCGGGGTTGAGCGTACTTAGTTGAGCTGGGCAGTGCATTTATGGAACAACAAAATTCAGAGAGTCCGTGGCATATTCTTACTTAAAAAAACGGACAAGTGAGAGTCTGACTCGCGCACAGAGGGTTCCGTAAACAGTTACATTCACCAAAATAAATAGGTAACATTACTAACACTGCTGTAACGATGAGATAAAATTAACTATGCCGTCCGAAAACTGTTGTCCCCATACATCTTTGTACAAAATTTTTACTTTTCCAAGTACATTTTATAAGTTGGTCGACTATTCCTCGTAATTTTGTAAAACCTACTTAGCTGTGATAGTTTTCCTTTTAATATCGTTATATACACCGTGAAATTTAAGTGGTTGTTTTCCCGCGGCAGAACGACTTGCCTTTAGGAGTACTTTCGAAGCATAGAGTTAAAGTAAAAAAATAACGATGTTTTTATTTTAAAATAATTTAAAAAATATTCATCAACTCGAAAAAGTGAGTAACAATAGTAACTTGTAGGTACTAGGTACTACTCGCGTCACCACCGTATTATTCACCGTAGTACCTAGTACCTACAAGTTACTATTGTTACTCACTTTTTCGAATTTATGTTTTTTTTTTTAATTATTTTAAAACAAAAACATCGTTATTTTTTTACTTTAACTCTATGCTTCGAAAGTACTCCTTAAGGCAAGTCGTTCTGCCGCGGGAAAACAACCACTTAAATTTCACGGTGTATACTACTGCCGTGATTTTTTTGATATATCCAAAAGCAACCATTTTGCTGGCAAGACTCTTGACTCTAACAAAAATTAATAATTTAAAGCTTAATTTTAAGCAAACGGATCCCATCATCGAATAATGGTTGTCATGGACCTGTAATAATTGAATGGCCTATCCAACGATACACCACACTATGGATTAGACAAGAAAAAAAAACCCACTATCCACACGTAAAGTGAGGAAATTAAAAAAAATAAACTTTTTCACTTTATCGGCCTGATTAGTATGTATATCCATGCCAAATTATAGTTATCTAGTTCTAAGAGTCCTGAGCTAAGCTGCGGACATGGCGAAACTAAAGGGGAACCCTTTTTTACTACGGAACCCTATAAAGAAAGATATTTTATACTCAATTTCAGAAAAATACAAACAGCAACGTCAGTATCTGTACCAAGCATAGAGGCATTTTTGCAGAGTTTTTGAACTTTAAACAATGCTTTATAAAAATATTAAGAGACTATTACTTTTATTGTATTGAAAAGGATTAACAGTTACGATACAATAAAAATTGTAAGGTTCAATTAATTCTGAGTAATATGTATTATTACGTATTGGCTTAACACAGACACAGAAAAACCAATTATTATTTCTACTTGTTGTATCAATAATGAGAAATTTCCTTTAGCCACTTCCAGTCCCTCGCTATCTTTACAAAGGTATATGAAGGCAGTTGTTTAATTTAGCCATTGATTGCTCATTGTTCGAGAGTCCGTGATCCGATGCACCCATTATCCCGGGACCCGAGACCTGGGAGCATTGTACCGGCTTGTTCTCTATTTGATTTAGGGGTGCATAAGTTTAGCGATCTGACGCGTTTAATTAAGTTTGAAGAAGATATCTTTAAAAAAAATAAAAGGGGTCTGTCAAATTTCGTTTGCACTGGTGGAACGGATATCAAATTGTAATTATTCAAGCGCTGCGCTGGAGTGACTGATGTCAAAATAATTGTGTTTGTTTAATTTGCTTGCAAAATGATTTGTTACTATTCAGATTTAAATATAAATTATTTTATTGTTTTATTATTACAGGAACTGCTGGCATACTTCTTTTTACTCCTGGCCTAATCATTTTCACTTATTATTTGTCTTATTATATCGGTTTCACTTAAATTTATTGTTTTCTATTGATTAGACCCAGAATGGATAGCCTTTCATAGGTCCTGCTTCGTTATAGGATTTCAATTATCTACCAACACAAAATAAACTCAAGTATGGCGCCAAAAGTATTACGGCATAAAACTTTTCAAACAACACTTGCCAATAACCTACTTCTTTTCAAAACAACTCTTCCACTGAAGGAATGTAAACAAGTTTTAATGTCAACGCTGCGGCATTTAGAACGCCTACTCACATTTACCTGAGTTTTTATTGTTTCAACGTGAGATTCCAACTATAGACAGCACAGAAGCTCAGCCCAAAACAACGAGCAAAAGCAGGCGCACACAAACATAGACGCGTACGAACGCCGATCTGAAACAAATGACAGACGCGAGTGCGCGTGCTCTTGCTGTACGTGAAGCGTATCTATGTGTGCGTGTGTTATCGCTTGCTGTATGAAGTGCGCCTTCTGTATACATCTATTCACTGGTTCAGCTAAGACATAACGTGTCTTAGAATTCTTGGAGGCTACGCCGCGTATTGTTTGAGTAACTATGATACATATTTCAAGGGAATTTTTGCATATGTTTTCGTTTGGCTTGAGGCAGAAATTTATGTTTTATAGCGAGTATTTGTACGGGGATTTTCAGAGTAAGAAAAAGATTTTTCGTCCTGTCGACTAAACCGTGTTAGCCACGTGGTTGTTAAATTGAGTATGATAAGTAGTGATTCATGTTTTAACATACAATAACAAAAGCATAAGGCATACTTACCACTACAATCGAATGCCAGCGTTTTAGTTTAGTTTCGGCTTCGTATGACTTCAAAGCTTGTTCTTGTTTTTAAAAATACCTAAAGTATTTACTGAAACTCAAAGTGCATAGCAAATCCCTATCTAAAAAGGTCATTATGCTGACCATTATAACAAAACATCCAAGGTTTGTACTTTGACAACATGACCTACAAATATAATCTAAATAGGTTAATTTATGGCATCCCTTAAAAAAATAACCATGAAAATTCACCATAACCCCATCAAAAGAGTACAAGGTAACATTTCACGACACAAACAGACACAAGTTTACGATATTTTTTTATATTTAAAAATAATGTGCGACATTATATTCTGTACATTCCTGCTTCCGTAGAAAAACGAGAGGAATATTTTGTTTGTGGAAATACACGCCTGGGGCACCAAACGTGTAGGTTAAGAAGCTCTACTACGAATAAAAATAAAAACCGAACATCAAGACGTTAGGAATGGCTTACCATTTTTCATTGAAAAATAAATCGATTAATTCTTTCTTTCTTTTAATATAAAACGTTGCCCCCACACTAGGAATTTCTTCCTGTATCGTGGGTGCATTTACAAACATATAAACTCACATACACAAACACTCAGAGCCGGAACAACTATCTGTAGGTCATACAAATATTTTGTTCCATGCGGGAATCGAACCCGCGACACGCAGCGCAGCAGTCAATCGCTCAACCACTGCGCCAACCGTGCGCCCTTATAATGTAATTATTCGTAGGGCTGTTTTTTCGATGTGTCATAGTCGCTTCACGCCTGTCTGTAGAGCATCTCTTTAGAGCGTTGGAAAGAGGAGGTTCTGGGGTAGACTTTTAGGAGTTTATTCCATAATCTGATGGTGACCACTGAGGTGGTTATCCTCCTTCTTGTGTCATTGCCCCAATGCTGGGGATCGTGTCCACATGATGGTTTCAAAACTTTCTGCATTATTATGTTCCTCCACTTACTTCTATTTTTAGCAACATGTACGGCTTCCGAGGCTTTAATGTTCAGCGAAGTTCGGATTTGGTCTGACCAGCGTTTAGGGCTTCTGCCTCTGGGTCGTTTTCCCTCGACTTTATCAATGACAATTACCTTAAGTAGTTAGTCACTAGTTTTGCGGGCGATATGGCCATAGAAGTCAAAAAATCTTGCGGAGGCACACATTCGATAATCTTTGCCTCTTTTTAGGGTTCCGTACCCAAAGGGTAAAAACGGGACCCTATTACTAAGACTCCGCGATCCGTCTGTCTATCTGTCTGTCTGTCCGTCTGTCACCAGGCTGTATCTCATGAACGGTAATAGCTAGACAGTTGAAATTTTCACAGATGATTTATTTCTGTTGCCGCTATAACAACAAATACTAAAAACAGAATAAAATAAATATTTACGTGGGACTCCCATACAACAAACGTGATTTGTTTGCCGTTTTTTGCAATAATGGGACCCTTCGTGCGCGAGTCCGACTCGCACATGGCCGGTTTTTTACTTTGACCTCCTGCAGTATCGAGATGTTCGTTATGTGAGCCGTCCAGGAGACACGCAGCTGCAGCAGGAATTGTTTTAGTGAGGTAAAAATTCCACATGCCCTGCAGCCTTATATGTCTTGGAATGTTTGATTTAACATGGTTGATTGTTCATACCAATTTTCTCTAAATGTTTTCCTTTACCTTTTTAAAAGAAAATAATTTACTATTTCATTAGGTCAATCATACAGTTCCAAATCCAATAAGTTTCGCATTATTGTCAATGCAACTGCATTATGTATATCAATCAACATGCCTAGCCCTTTCACTGCTTTGTTGATTTTGGCTTCCAGTCTAATCGTACGCAGTATATTTTTTGTAAAATTGTTTCTACACACTAGGATTTTTTTCTGTATCGTGGATGCATTTACAAACATTTAGACTTACAAACACAAGACACCCAGATCCGGAACAACTATCTGTAAGCCACATAAATAAGTGTTCCGTGCGGGAATCGAACCCACGACATGCCGCAACCGCCGATCTCTCAATCACTACACCAACCGTGTTGTCAACTTTACATGCAGCAATTGTCTTTCTAACCTCCACAATCCAGTATCTACATAACACGTTAACCGTCGACAAGACCAGTAACATTCATTAAATTTGACTAAAAATAATTGAAAGGCACTCTTAAGGCTCTAAACAGATGCATTTGGACTGCAATCCACAGGCGATTTTTGCGCAACATTTTTCGTAGTTATTTTTAGAAATCATTGCATTTGACAAACAGCGATCGATTAGCAAACGATTGTGTAGGATCTACCATACCTACACTGTAGGTAATTCCGACTTTTATGACATAAAGCGTTTGATGGCGCGATAATTGCTGACTGCTGTTTCTTACATAGTAAGACTGCCGTTTGCATTCGAGTGGACTGCACAGAAACTTTATCCAAACTTGAAATTTTGCAGTTGGCAATCTGTTTAAATGCAGCCCGTCTATCTAGAGCCTAAATGCAACATACTCGTAACAGGTATATGTATTTTCTGCCCTGACTGTACCTACTGTCTATCTCTACATTTTATACGACACATAAGTTCACATAAAGGTAGGTGGGAATCAGTGTTTTCAAGCCTTACATTTCTGCCACCCTAATATTATCATATACATACAATTTACATACATCTACTTATGTCGCACGGATTCTGGAGTAAGAAAAAACATAGAAATTGGGAATCATCTAGCTTATCATACGCGTGTCGTTATATATATATATTGAGATATTATTATGACTTAAATATTTTCTGTAATCACAATGTGTTTATTTTATTATTTAACCGTAACAGTCTGATTTCTGGGTGAAAGCTTTTTTTCTGTTTTTTTTTTTATATTTTATAGGCTCACGCTTGATCATTATCTCACCTGATGATAAGCGATGATGCGGTCGAAGATGGAGCACGCTTGCCTAGAAATAACCTATTCACTCTTGACTTAAAGACTCCTTGATTGTAGCTGTTGGGAAACACGGACTCCAGCAGGTAACTCCACACCTTAGCTGTACACAATATAAAAGAGTTTAAAAATTAGCTTAATTTTCTCCATTCCTGTCAGTGTTCACTACTGAATCGAATCAAATTTTAGTTAGTGTATTCCACAATGAATGTAGTAACAATATGAACCCTGTTCTGCTTTAGCTGCTCAATTTCTCCTCGGTCTTGTGTTTGGATTTTCGTTTATTTTTGTTTCAAAATAAAAGAGCACACGAAACGACAATCACAAGATAGCTGATAGCTGCGTGCAGTCAGCATACGAATTCACTAAAATAATTTAAAAGAAAGCTTCAATTAGTCAATCAAGTTTACTAAACATTAATTAACACCCGGAAAATCGCAGAAAAATGCAGTCTCCTGCAGGTACACATTCCTGAAATAATTATGCAGAATATTTTTTAGTTATTAACATTTTTGAGGCCAGTGACAAAAAATTTCGTATTAACATTCTTTCTTTAATGTCCTCATACCATAAGTAAAGAGCAGGTATAACACCAGAACTCCCTATAGTCCCCAATTCCTTATGGCTGATGAGTATTGGTTTAAGTTATAGGCAGAAGTGCAAGTGGGTGCGATTATTTAAGTTTCTTTCCAGAGCAAAAATTACATCTAAACTTGCAGTATTTTAAACTTTTTCAAAACTTTTTTTAACCGATTTCAAAAAAGGAGGAGGTTCTCAATTCGTCCGTAACTTTTTTTCCCCGATTACTCAAAGACACCTGGACCGATTCGGAAAATTCGTTTGCAAGGCTATACTTCTCAGGTGGTCACAAAGCCATCAGGTCAGGATCTAATGATGTGTGATCCTGGAGAAATCGAGGGAACTCCTCAAACATGATACCCACACATACAGTGGTGTTTTCATCAACAATACAATCATTTGCACTCAAAAAGTATCATTTTGTGAAGAGGAACTGATGAAAAAGACCACAGCCGGTCACTGGAACTCCTTATTGATAGGTATGTCATGGCCTCATGGGTATAAGATATCTCGAATAGTTAATCAACTATGATGAAGCAAACTATACTTATAAATAATTGATACTCTTCAAATATAAATTATATTATTAGGCACTGGAACTCCAAAATAAAACAATGTATCCTAATCGTGGTTGGGCATACTGGAATCGTCGTGCAATATATTTTGTCAACAAATTTTCATGGCAATTTGAAATACCTACAAAAACTAAAAAAAAAAAAAATAACAAAAAATTAATCTGACTTCCAAAGCAAAACACTACAAAGCGAAAAATTACTTTGTTTTCTGAAGTCAGTGTCGAAAAATTAAAAACAATAGGTAACAAAGACACTGACTTCAGAAAAGAAATTTATTTTTCGATTTGTAATGTTTTGAGTTTTTTATTATCTTAATAATAGTGTTTTTTTTTTACCAATATCAGCCTCTGTCTCACTATGAAATTGTTATGTTGCTAGTAAACTGGTCTCAAGAGATCAAGTTTTCAATTAGATTAGGCTGATGAGTTAGTCACCTAACTTAGGCTAACAAAACATTGTATTTTGGTATTTAAATCAAAACCACTTTGATGTAGAAACCACGATATAAGTCAGCCAAATGAATATCGTAATCTTTATCATCCAATAGAGAAAAGAATTGACATCAAAAGCGTAGAATCCGGAATTATTATTTGTCCTCTCACACATAGCTCGGTCTTCGTCATAGTTATTATATTTAAATTTTAGTCTCATTTGGTATTTATTATAATACTAGCTGTTCCCCGCGGCTTCGCTCCCGTGGACCAACCCACAGGTACTGTTTTCGGGATAAAAAATTGCATATGTCACTCTGGAATAATGAAGCTTTCTATTGGTGCATGATTTTTTTTTGTCGGTCCAGTAGTTTCGGAGCCTATTCGGTACAAAAAAACAAACAAAATCTTTCCTCTTTATAATATTTTTTGTAGTATAGATTTAATAGTCTATTGTTTTAGAAATTATTTTTGTATATTATTAGTTAGGTAGTTTATTAATATCCGACTTTAATTATTATTGTTCATATTTTTATTTTTTAAACCTACTATTGTTTATCCCAAAGGTTGACTGGTAGAGAATGTCTTGATGCATTAAGTCTGACTATATATAACCATTGTACATGAAGTTTAAATAAACAAATAAAGAAATGGAAATTACGTCTAACTACACGATGACAAGAATTGCCCGTTTCAGATAAGTTAAAAAAATCTTAAAATCGCTATCTCCTATGCCTTACCCCTCACCGTAATAAGGGTGCAACACAATAGCATGGGGTGGCATAATTTCACGGGCCGCTGACACCGTCGCACGCTCAATAATACGTACAATGTTTACACAGCGGCTTTGCTTGGCTAACATAGTTGTCATTGGATGTTGCTCTAACCAATTTTATGAAAAGCGTGGTGAAATAAGCTGGGTACATACGGATTTTAAAAATAGCAAAATTTTCTATTTTTATGGCTATTTCAGAAAAAAATAAAACTGCCTGTAGGCATGGGAACAAAATCTAGAGAAAGGAAAACAGATGGGTTTTTTGGTGATTGCTAAGAATTAAGTGGTATCTTTTAGGATGGACAATACAGGTAAAATAGGAAAATTTTAAGTCTGTTGATTTTGGGACAAGCCAGAATCAACCGTACGTAAAATATGCGCTTGGATGTGCAGCCCGTTTAACTATAGCCATAATAAAGTCAAAAAACCTGAATGAAGAATACAAAGCCAGAATCAACAGTGGCAACTAAGAGAAAAGCACCTAGTCAATGAAGCTAAGCAAACATATTCAACAAAACTAATCGGAATAGAACAGGAAAGGCTGATTGTGCTTAGCTATGCTTATTGATAAGCAGGGAATGTATGATAGCGTGACTGTTGATAGAGGAGTTAAGCTGGGAACAAATTATCGGATATTACTGATATGTGTGCACAGTCGTTTGGGACGCAGCTTCCGGACTCGTCCGAGCGCTTATTCAACACGATATGTTGACGAAAGAACTTGTCGAGTAATGAAAGTGACGACGATTTTCTGTAATTAGCGGTGGCTGATTTATGTTGTCCACCAATAAGGAACATAAAAAACCGGCCAAGTGCGAGTCGGACTCGCGCACGAAGGGTTCCGTACCATTATCGCAAATAAACGGCCAAATATCACGATTATTGTATGGGAGCCCCACTTAAATATTTATATTAATAGAAATACATCATCTGTGGAAATTTCAACTGTCTAGCTAAAATAAAAAAATAAAAAATATTCATCAAAAATGAGTACAATATTACGCTATTAACTATTTTTTTATTGTTTTATTATTAGCTATCACGGTTCTTGAGATACAACCTGGTGACAGACAGACACATGGACCGCCAAGTCTTAGTAATAGGGTCCCGTTTTTACCCTTTGGTTACGGAACCCTAAAAAAAAGAGCTAGACGTAAAAAAAAAATTGTTTAGTCTGAGTTGTTCTGACGCCAGGATTCGTCCCGCACCCCGTGCACCGGGGACATTTTCGACTGACAAAAACATCCAGCGGGACAGATGTCTATCGGACGTCAGAACGCCCAAGGTTACGTCCGCGACTTACGATCGATAGTTACACAATGTATGGTACATTCATTACCCAGATACTCAAAAAGTCGCGTCCGTCAGCCGCGTCCGATAATTTGTTCTCAGCTTTGAGAATGAGAAACCGTGTTGCGCCAATCTCAAATAACATGGTGCAAGAAGTTGATGATGATTGGAAAGCAAATAAGTAGCCGTTCCACTGTTTAGTAATCGCTGACTATGGAGTTATGAACATTTACAATATCAGATACATCACAGAGACAAAGTTAAAATTACAACAATACCTATTTTAAACTTTTAAAGCATCAGGTTCTTTAATTAAAATAATGATACCTATACGTACAATTACAAGTTTCACCAGATAGGACAGAGTGACCAGGGTAGCATAACGTCAAGAAGATGGGTACTAACCCTTCCGTCTGCTAATTACAACCAACTGCGGTCACCAATCTGTCCTACCCACGGACTGTGTAATTGTGGCAATTTTCTCTTTGACCGTTCTTTGGAAAGGTCATTGGATCTTTGTAGGCTATGTCGGGAGTGAACATTTACGGTCTTAAATTATGTTGTAGGGGTAGGGGTATGTAATATCCTGCAATGATAATGTAAAACTCTATTATATTTATGTATTTGTTAATCAATCATGCTTTAAAGACTCAAAGATAATAATATTTTTTTTATATTTTGCAATGTTTTTTTTATGGTTTATTTAGTTAAGTATTATGAAATAAGTTTTTAAACTGTCACGGTCACTAACATTAACATTAGAAGCGGGATATTTAACATGTTTACTCGCAACAAACAGTAAACATGGTAAATATCCCGCTTCTAATGTTAATGTTAGTATTATGAAATATTCAAAAATGTAAATTTCGTGTGAAGAAAATTAAGTAAATGGAATAATAATAATACCAGCCTGTATTGACTGGAGATATGGCTGAAAGAATTTGAACAAAATTTGGCTTTAGGACTTTTCATCTCGACAATAAGTTCCCGTGGGATAATCTTCAATTTACAGGTCATAATTCTATCTAATTAATAGAAAAAAATATTTAATTAATGGCTCCAAAATACAATTAGAGTTTTCTAAGGTAGCCCAGTTGAAATCGACATTAAAATCACAAGGCTAGATGTAGTACTAAATTTTTATTATGTAGTAGGCTAGTTAGAAATTTTAGAATAGTGTTATTCCAAATTAGCAACTTCGAAAAACGAAAAATTTTGGGACATTTTACCCGACTTCAAGGAAAGGGTTATGTATTTCACGCGTATCTTGTATGTATGTAATATTCTTTACTACCTCATATCTTTCAAACCGCTAGACGGATTTATACAGTTAAGACATCGTATACGTCTTGACCGCCCAATTGTTCTTAGATAAAGAAATTAAAAAAATAAACATGGCGGATTTTGGGCGCCATATTGTGTTAGTCCCAATGTTTTTTCTTCCATACCCATCTAATAGGCTATCATAATGAAGGGTTTTAAAAGGTGGTTACAAAAATATATACCACATATATGTTAAACAGTAATTCGAAAAAAAGGTGATAAATAACTAAAAAGTAAAACAAAAAAAGTTAATTTAAAAATCAAAAACCCGGCTGCTTAAGAAGGGAACGAAAAAGCTATAAACAAGAAGAAAATCATGCTGTGCAGTTGGTGGATACATACTTGCGAGCTGGCTGACCATCTGATCCTCTTTAAGAAAGCGGGTTTAGGTTTCAAAATTAAGGTTTTTTTTTCGACAAACAAAACGTCGGAATTTTTAAAGTTTATAAATTTTTCAACATTTGAAATCCAACCGCACATCTATAAACCATATAGGGACGAAGCTTATGACCTTCTCAAAATCGTAGCCTACAAAAGTAAGAAGGGATGCACGGGGCGTGTTCTTGCCTGAGAACAGGGCTAACATGCCTTTACATGATTTTGTTTCTTTTCGAAGTTGCTAATTAAAACTAACACTACCCTACGTATAAGTTTTTAAACTATCATGGTCACTAACACTAACATTAACGGGATATTTACCATGTTTACTGTTTGTTACGAGTTTCCGATATTTCGGTGCTGTTGCAAGCACCATGATCACGGATAAACTCGTAACAAACAGTAAACATGGCAAATATCCCGTTTCTAATGTTAATGTTACTACCCTAACTAGCCCATACAACATACAAAAAAATCAGAACTACATCATACTTTGCAATTTTAGCCTTTTTAGTGTCGATTTCTACTGGCCTAAGGCGTGTACAAGCCATAATTTAATATCTCGTCATGTATCATTCTAAAAATATAACGCCTCCAAATAAATTATCCAGATGCTCCAAGTAAACGGTATTTTTATGCTCATTTATACCCTAACGAAGAAACAGAACGTGACGACACAAAATATAATAGCCCCTAGCACTTAGGGGAGGTCCACCCCCCAGGCATAAAAATCAAATTAATATTATGCTAGCAAATTTAATAACCCCCTTATCTCACTTGTGCACGAAAGACGTTATTTTATGCTATTCTCGTCATGTTTTTATCAATTTCCAATTTCGGCAGGACCCCGTGATATTTTTTTTTTTTTTTTGTGTTTCATATATATATTATTTTTTTTATCGATAGGCTCGCGTTTGGAAGCACGGTTGCCTAGAAGTAACCTATTCACTCTTGACTTAAAGACCCCAAGGTTGTAGCTACCAGGGGAGAGACCATAAGCTCATAGAGCGGTATCAATTTGAGATCGAATAAGGGACAGATGTATATGACTTGTGTACATCTGTCACTTACTCGATCTCAAATTGGTACCTCTCTAAGAGCTTATGGTCACGCCCGAGGAAAGAAAGACTACGGCAGGGAATTCTACTCCTTAGCTGTGCGTACAATGAAAGTATTTGCAAAACGCTTTGTGCGTATGAGTGGGATGTCGACCATGTATCGATGGTGCATGCCGTTTTTCTTGTAGTCCGGTGATGGAAAGAGCTAATGCAGTTCCGTCGCACACTCCCCGAAATGTAACCGATAACAAACCTTATCTATGTTCTACTGCGGCATTTTCTTAAATCCTTCTTACTCTATGTCCATGCCCAGACAACCACTTACGCTATATTTCTGACACGCATCTCATTTAAGTCTATCGCAATCTGTTTCATATTCATCTTTTGAAAAACAGAGGATAATAACAAAACGACATTCTGTTAATATAACGTTTTTCAAAAAGTCGAAGGTTGATATCATCATTATCATCATATCAGCCGAAAGACATCCACTGCTGGACATAGGCCTCCCCCAAGCGTCGCTACGTGGACCGGTCCCGTGCGTCTCGTATCCAGCGGATTTCCGCAACCTTCACCAGGTCTTTTTTTTTTTCTAATATTCTACCGCGGACATGTGGCAGTCCGCGCTCTTTTTTATCGTGATTATATTTTGTTTGTTTTTTTTTCATAATAGGTACAATTGTTTGACTCCTACGTCAGACATTGTTTTTAGGCTAACTTAACTAACTTAAGTCTACTACGTGAGTTCATGGCTCACTAAATACTATATATATATATATTACACACCGGCATTACAATTTTATGTTTCTATTAACTACTTATCTTTATTTATTTATTTCCTTTATTTATCTGTTTTCTTATTATTTACATTTTTAAATATTTTTATAAAATAAATTAAAAAACAAAAACATTTAAAAATGTAAAAAATAGAGGCCCACCGGTATCGGGAACAGGGTCCAAGCTACCGGCGGTCAGGGCTCCAGAGAGAGGAACCTCCTAACTATACGAGCCGTGTCCAGCAGTACTGCTTTCTGGATCAGGCCCTTAACCCAGCTGCCTAACGAGAGCCTTCTAAGATGTTGGTCGAGGCTCGTGGCTATTAAGCCATTGGCTGACACGACTATCGGTACAATGATCGCTGTGTCCACATCCCACATTTCGACAACCTCGCGAGCCAAGTCAAGATACTGAGTTCTAATGAGTTATAATGAGTTATAATGAGTTCCCCATAGGTTGGGTTAGCTCCAGTGTTCCACTTGGTTCACTGAGCAGCGCCTCGACAGTTCGACTTCTTCCCCAAAAAACTCTAACACAAAATGAGCAACAAAAAGAAGAATAAGGTGAAACAACGGCTGCACTTCCTCCCACTAAAAGTGCACCTCACTAACATCAGGGGGCTGCACTCTAATCTCGATCCGGTCCACCACCACCTCGAGACCGAGAAGCCGCACCTGTTTTTCCTAACGGAGACGAAGATAACAACCCCGTCGGACGTGGCGTACCTCAACTACCCGGGTTACTCTCTTGAACACAAGTTCAAGAAGCAAGCTGGGGTCTGTGTGTACGTCCGCGATGACATTTGTTGTCGTCGTCTCCGTTGCTTTGAGAGATCGGGCTTTTCTGCCATATGGCTACTTGTGGACACTGGCGTGGAGAAGTCTCTCTACATCGGCATCTACCGATCGCACTCCGGTGACCAGGAGACGACAGCGCTTTTTAATTGCCTCGTGGAATCGGCTGACATAGCCCAGCAACGGTACCCAACAGCGAAGCTCAATTTTCTGGGGGACTTTAACGCCCATCATAAAGAGTGGTTGTACCCATACCGGAAAACTGACCATGCCGGGTTGGAGGCGCGCAAGTTTTCTCTTTCGCTAGATCTAACCCAGCTGGTGAATGTGGCAACGCGGGTACCGGACGTTGACGGCCATACACCCAATTGCCTAGATCTTCTCCTGACAACTGATCCGGACAGTCATTCGGTGTCGGTCTCAGCCCCGCTGGGAACGTCTGACCACTGTCTAGTGAAATCCGTTTCGACTTGCTCTCCTCCAGATGAGAGCCCTAGAGGCACGAGGCGAGTATGGCGATACGAGTCAGCAGACTGGGACGAGATGCGGCACTTTTTTGCGTCTTATCCTTGGCGGCATGTGTGTTTCTCCTCGGGTGACCCTTCGAGCTGTGCGGACGCGGTTGCGGATGTGATTCGGCAGGGAATGGAATATTTCATTCCATTCTCCGACATTCCGCTCGGTCCCAAATCCCGACCTTGGTATAATGCTGAATGCGCCCTCGCTGAGGCCCGAAAAGAGTTTGCCTACCAAGCCTGGGTCGGGGAACGCGACCGCAAAGTTAGAGCACGTAGGGTTCGCGCGAAAAAAAGAGCCTTTAATTCTGCCGCCAAGTTCTGCAAGCGGGTTCTGCGTCGGGCACGTTTTGACCATATTGGACGTATTGGGGCCAAGCTGGCATCGCACCCTCCGGGTAGTAAACAGTTTTGGTCCCTGTCTAAAGCGGTCGAAACGAATTTCTGTCGGCCCACTTTACCTCCGATGCTGAAACCTGATGGGTCGCTGGCTCACTCTGCGAGAGACAAAGCAAATTTGTTTGCATCTCTTTTTGCTGGCAATTCACGTCTGGACGCTGGCTCCAAGCAACCACCTACTGTACCTCACTGTGACTCTTCCATGCCGGAGATCGCTGTGCACGCTAAAGAGGTCCGGAGAGTATTGTGCAGTCTAGACGTGAACAAAGCCAGCGGGCCTGACGGCATCCCAGCGAGAGTGCTGAGGCAGTGTGCGCCAGAACTGTCTCCTGTGTTGACTCGTTTGTTCCGCCTCTCTCTTGTAAAAAGAACGGTACCGAAATCCTGGAAGCTTGCAAATGTGCAACCAGTGCCCAAAAAAGGCAACCGTGCAGACCCTGCCAATTACCGTCCGATCGCCATTACCTCCATTTTGTCCAAAGTTATGGAAAGGGTACTGAACTGTAAGTTGCTGACCTACCTTGAAGACAACAGTCTCCTCAGTGACCGTCAATATGGCTTTCGCCGGGGACGGTCAACTGGCGATCTTCTTGTGTATGTCACGCACTGCTGGGGCGAAGCCATCGAGAGACACGGCGAAGCACTTGCTGTTTCGCTTGATATCTCGAAGGCCTTTGATAGGGTCTGGCACGCGAGTCTACTCAGTAAGCTTCCTGCTTATGGCATCCCCGCTGGTTTTTGTAGCTGGATATCAGACTTCCTCAATGAACGGTCGATCCGAGTGGTCATTGACGGCTGCTCCTCTGACTTCATGGCTATTGATGCCGGAGTACCTCAGGGGTCTGTTCTCTCTGCAACTCTTTTCCTGCTACACATCAATGACCTACTTCAGCCTGGTATTATTGGGTACGCAGATGACAGTACTGTTGCAGAGAGATACTTGTCCAGCGCAAGAACCAGCGTGGATGAAGTTCGTTCCTTGAGAGTGGCTATGGTGGAAAGGACAGATTTGACCTTAAGCCTTGTCTCCCAGTGGGGTGATGACAATCTGGTCTCCTTTAACGCCACCAAAACACAGGCGTGTCTTTTTACCGCAAAAAGGAGTATCTTCGATCAAACTCCTACTTTTCGGGGTGCGTCTGTTCCTGTGACTGATCGGCTCGAGCTCCTGGGCATGGAGTTGACATCCAGCCTCAACTTCGGCGCCTCCATTGAGTACAAAGCTCAAATTGCGGCCAAAAAGCTGGGCATCCTAAATAGAGTGAAGCGATACTTTACGCCTGGACAGCTTTTAACCCTTTACAAAGCGCAAGTCCGATCCTGCATGGAGTATTGCAGCCACCTTTGGGATGGCTCAGCTAAGTATCAGCTTGCCGCGCTTGACTCGGTGGAACGCAGAGCCAAGAGGCTCATTGGCGACGTTGAGCTGGCGGATGCCAAGCTACACAGCTTGGCTCATCGCCGCAAGGTTGCCTGCTTGTCGGTCTTTTACAGACTGTACTTCGGTGAGTGT
Organism: Orthosia incerta; assembly: GCA_948252205.1. Classification (NCBI taxonomy): domain Eukaryota; kingdom Metazoa; phylum Arthropoda; class Insecta; order Lepidoptera; family Noctuidae; genus Orthosia; species Orthosia incerta. The sequence continues at coordinate 2,929,394 of OX411755.1, forward strand.
GCTCAAGAACTCCACGACCTCATCCCACCAGCCCCCTTCTACCATCGGACATCTAGACGCACTGCAAGTTACCATCCTTACCTTGTTGCCATTCCACCAATACGCACCAAGCGCTTCCAAACATCCTTCATAATGCGCACAGCGAATGAGTGGAACTCACTACCTGCGTCTGTGTTTCCGAACGCATTCAACCCGAATCTCTTCAAAGTTAGAGTGAACAGGCTTCTTCTGGGTAAGCTTGCTCCATCGTCGACTCTGTCTCTGTCACCTTTGACCTAGACTAGAGTCAAGAGCAAACCCATCACAAATAAAAAAAAAAAAAAAAAAAAAAGATACTTGATTTGTTTATCTTTCTCGGCTTTCACGAGGTTCCCGTCATGCGGGACGGTAACATTAACAATCATTGCACGCCTCTCGATTCGGTCCACCACAACTATATCAGGCTTGTTGGCGATAATAGTCCTGTCAGTGATGATGGACCGATCCCAGTACAATGTGATATTGCCTTTTCGAGAACTGGGTCGTGCACATACCTGTAGTATGGTACCTCCGATGCCACAAGAGTGTATTTCAGAGCAAGTTGCTGGTAGATGATCCTGGCTACAAGGTTGTGCCTATGCAAATACTCTTCGTTAGCTAGACGAGAACATCCAGAGATAATGTGGCGGATCGATTCACCCGGGCGGTGACATGCCCGACAGATGTCAACCGTGCCATCCTTCACAATAAATCTCCGGTAGTTATTCGTCATGATAACTTCGTCCATAATTGCACAGACAAAACTTCGGTTTCCCCAAAGAGGTCACCGAAACGCAGCCAGGCTACGGACGCTGCTTCGTCCACATCGGACCCATGAAGGGCCCGAAAAAAGCGTCCGTGAAGCTCCTTACTCTGCCATACTTCCCTGCGGTCGTTAGTGTCAAGCACTACAGGCTTGCGCCAGTTCTCATTCGCCAAAGAGAGCGGGGTGAGACCCTTGTCCACTGCTACTACATTTCGATGCATACCCACGTCGGTGTGTAGAAAATATTCCCTGAGATTGCATATCTCGCGGTTGTGGAGGTTTTTAGCATTTAAAAAGCCTCGGCCTCCACACTTCCGCGGGATATACAATCTCATGACCGACGATCGTGGGTGATGCATTCGATATGCAGTCAGCAGTGTACGGACCCGCCTATCCAGGGCGTCGAGTTCCGTTTGAGTCCATTTGAGTTTGCCGAAAGAGTACATCAATACCGGCATGACCCAACCGTTGAAGGCGCGCACCTTGTTTCCGCCCAAAAGAAGGCTATTGAATACCTTCTTCAGGCGGCCAAAAAAGCGTTCCTTCAACGATTGCTTCATGTCAGTAGTGCTGATACCTAACGCTTCCAACATACCCAAATATTTATAGGTATCGTTTGGAGAGAGGGATCTCAGGTTTATGGAATCCGCGAGTTGAATGCCTACGGATTCCACAATCTCCCCTCGCTTTACATGCATGACCGCACATTTGTCCACACCAAACTCCATCCTGATGGCGTTACTAAAAGTTTCAGTTACCTTCAGTAGCTCCATCAGCTGAAGATTGCTGGGGGCAAAGAGCTTCAGGTCATCCATGTAAAGGAGGTGAGATATAACCTGACCACCTCTCTTCAACCGATAGCCTAGCCCTGAATTCTCCAGCAGCATGCTTAGAGGATTCAGGGCTAGGCAAAACCAAAGTGGACTCAAACTATCGCCCTGGAATATACCTCGCTCGATCCTTACAGCTTCGCTATTCCTCTGGCTATTTCGACATCCTGGATAGCGAAGGACTGTGCTCCATTGCCCCATATACGACATCAGGCAAGTGCGTAGAGTTGTATCTATTTTATACAATTCCAGCACCCTCATGAGCCATGTATGAGGCACCGAGTCATAGGCCTTCTTATAATCTATCCAACATGTCGATAGATCCTTTCGGGAACGCCGAACCTGTTGGCTAATGGCCATATCAATAAGGAGTAGCTCCTTAGTACCGCGGGACCCGTTCCTACATCCATTCTGAGAGACCGACATGATCGAGTTAACGTCGACGTGTTTATTAATTTTAACTCTCAAAATGGATGTTAGAACCTTATAGACCGTTGGTAAACATGTAATAGGTCTATAATTTTTGGGTTTCGCGGTGCTACCAGACTTGTAGAGCAGGTGGGTTATTCCTGTTGTAAGGAACTTGGGTAGCGAACCAGACTCCAAGGCTGCCTGGTACTGAGATGCCAAACAAGCGTCCGATCTTTGTAGCCATTTGATCCAGAAGTTGTGCAGCCCGTCCGGCCCTGGAGATTTCCAGTTCGACAACGGACGGACTGCACGGGCTACATATTGGGGGCTGATCGTGATAGCCCCCATTTCTTGTATTATTGTTAATGTACACACAGAAAATAGATACAGAAAACACATCATGACAAAGGACTACAAAGGTCTTAAAGGATCTTTATGTTATTAACATTTTTTTTTCTTATTTCTATTGATACACTGCTTATGTTATATACTATTTTTCTAGTGCGGATATCCTCATTTCCGATGCGATCACGCAAGAAAACTCCGAGCGTAGCCCTCTGCATTGTCCTTTGGGTGACTTTTAGCTTTCTGATGAGGCCCATTGTGAGTGACCACGTATTGGTCCCATAGGTAATTACTGACAACACACACTGGTCACATTTACTGTTTTAAATACTCATTCCAACACAGCAACAAAACAAATTAAAATATCAACATTACCAAGAATACTCGTACGTCCTAACTTCTTCAAAAGTAGGGTCAGTAAATACGAAAAATGTAGTCGATACAAAGGCCTTTGTAGCAAGGGGAGATAAAAGATTGTCCGTCAAAGTTATCAGAGTAAGGGGACACGGGGCAATCCTCAACAATACGTGTGTCGTACTTATTGTGAAGTGATTGATGTGATTACATTTATAATCCATTTTATTATGTCATTGTGTTGAGATTTTTTTGTTGGCTGTAGTTTTTGAAAGTGGAATTGAAGAACTGAGATACGTTCTTGAGTCTTTTAAGGTAGAATACAATCAGGATTCTTCATTATTAACTCTTTGTTATAAACCTTTTCCAAACACAAAATGGAATAAGGAGCTTAGTTAGGTATTTCATAGCCTTGTTCGTTTTTGTGACATCAAAGCAGAAGTACTCTCAAGCAAAGTTCATACATGTTTTAGGGTTCCGTACCCAAAGGGTAAAAACGGAACCCCATTTCTAAGACTCCACTGTCCATCTGTCTGTCTGTCTGTCACTAGGAACTGTGTGTCTCATGAACCGTGATAGCTAGACAATTGAAATTTTACAGATGATGTATTTCTGTTGCCACTATAACAAAAAATACTAAAAACAGAATAAAATAAAAATTTTAGTGGGGCTCCCATACAACAAACGTGATTTTCTTGTCGTTTTTTTGCGATAATGGTACGGAACCCTTTGCGCGCGAGTCGGACTTGCGCTTGGCCGATTTTTTTTCTAAAAACTAAAGAGACAGACTCAAAATCAAAGCATGTATTACAAATAAACCCAGTTTTGAATCGTCAAGAAATCGGTCGATCAGAAAGATGAAATAAGTGGCCCATTCCAAAGCGTAGGTTCCTAAGAATGTGCAAGAAGCTCTTTAAACATCTTTGAATCTCAAATGTTACAAAATATTTTGACAGGAACAGCGTATTAATTGGTGTTAAGTTTTTATTATTTTCTAGGTTAAATATTAATAAATATACTCAATAAGTACATGAAAATTCACTACAGAAATGTAAAAGAACTCAGAATAGACTTAAAACTATCGACTTACGTCCTACATAACTGAAAATATGAGCCGGAAAGCCTACTCCTTCCTGTTACCGGCGTGGGCGCAAGACTCTCAAAAAACAGAGTTGTTATCCATCTAAAAATATTCCATTTTCAAATTCACGTAATTGCCATTAGATTTGTTACGGATCTTTACCTCCGCCTTTGCAGATGCGAAATTCCGCAAGAAATCGACAGAAACTCCGCAACTGCAGCAAACCGCTAAAAATCTTTGCGAGGTTTTACCGATTGTATACCGTAATAACAGAATCAATTAAAAAGCCATTGTGTCTCGCGTGGATCCGCGTTCAGGCAGTCAAGGAGTTAAAAGGAGGTCTTAGATATAAAATTGGCTTCAACTAAGCGAAGACCCTGTGTTGTTGTGGCCACGGACGTCGCCAGGGCAATTAGGCTTCAGATTTAATTTATATATAACTAATATCCTCAAAAAGGTGAAAAAACTGCAAAACTGTTGCTTGTGTTTAAAATAGTTTGTGCTAACACATTTTGCCCTTTTTTTTGTTTGAAACCAGTTCTTTTTTTTTCATGTGTTTCCACCTTTGCTTCCGGCTCCATTACCCTCTGCGTGGTTTATTCTGTAAAAGTAGTACCCATAAAATTTAGGCAAAGTGAGCTTGAAGTCAGTTGTCATATCTTCTGTAGTTTTCCAGCGCTAGACAAGTGACATACATTTTGTCAACCGTTCACGACATTTCACGTGATCAATCCCTTACATGTTGTCAAGCGTTTTCGACATGTCACTTGATCAATCCCTTAAATATTGTCAAGCGTTCTCGACATGTCACGTGATCAATCCCTTACATTTTGTCAAGCATTCTCAACATGTCACGTGATCAATCCCTTAAATATTGTCAAGCGTTTTCGACACGTCACGTGATCAGTATTTTGCGTCTGCAGAAGTCAAGCTCTAGCATCTTCGCCACCGCTAATATGGCCTCCAGTACATCTCTATCATAAGTAAGAGATATTTGGTCGAAGATCTTGGAAAGGACTACGGAACACTAAGGCTATTTGCCGTTGTTTGTTATCATCAACGAAATTACTGTTGTCATTTGTCCAACAGTAAATTAACTTAAGCGCTCAAAGACTAAACTTTATTTAGTTATTGGAATAATTATTAAAGTTCATTCGGACTTTGAAGCGGGGTGAAGCGTGAACATAATAATTCAAACTATATTTTTGATGTTGTTAATTTTCTATTTTTGGCTTTGTGTTAGCCTCAGCTGCAATATCATGCTGTAATTATGATAATGAATAATAAACTGTATAGAAAACGATAGGATTTTGAGATGTGGTGTTTTGGGGGTAGTTGGAACAGGGTGTAAAGTCCCACAAACAAGTATAGAAAAGGGAGGATCCTCCGACCAGACGGGTGTTGTGTCTGGTCCGGTCCGACGGTTGATGTCAAACTGTTGTATACGTTCAACTCGCGCCGAAAATTTTGCTTGCGCGATGCAGGATTTGTATGACGTAGTTGGTTGAGTCGTCCAAACATCTCGTGATGCGTGTCAGGCCAGTGGAAGATTGGTTCCAGTGAGTCGGGATGATGCCCCAGTGCGTCTGGATGATGCCCCAGTGCGTCTGGATCATGCCCCAGTGGGTTGGGGTGATGACGTTCCAGTGAGAGGAATGATGCTCCAGTGAGTCGGGGTTGTGATGTCCCAGTGCATCTGGATGATGCTGCAGGCTCCAGTGGATCGGAGTGATGATGCAGGTTGAGGATGATGTCCAGGAATGCGCTTCTGCTGCTTAATGGTGGTCAGAATACCCTCGTAGGTACTGTGGGTACTGGCTGGCTGATGACTCGCTGCTCGAAAGCTTGAGGAAGTGATGACGTCACGGTGAAGTAGCTCTACAAGAAGGCTGCGCTGACGTTCATACTCGGGGTCACCAGTTTGGGGGTAGGTGGAACAGGGTGTAAAGTTCCACAAACCCCCATAGAAAAGGGAGGATCCTCCGACCAGACGGGTGTTGTGTCTGGTCTGGGCAACTGCCCGACGGTTGATGTCGGACTGTTGTATACGTTCAAATCACGCCGAAAACTTTGCTTGCGCGATGCAGCATTTGTGATTTGTGACGTCTTATCATTAGTTCGTAAGTGGCGGCTTTGATGCCGCTACAGTGTCAACAGGCTCTGATATTGCTGAGAGGAATTTTAAATAGACACAATTTTTCACAGTGCCCAACTGCATAGATTTCTTTTTTTTGTAGATGCAACATGGATCAAGCAAAAAAAGTGAGCCAAAATCCTAACAGATGGCACTCTGTTATTTCTGTCTACTCGTAGGTCCTTTATTCCAAATTTCATTGGTTTTTACACCTGTGTCAGACGAGCTTATGATAATAGCGACACATCCTTACGTGTATTGGAAGACTGATCATGCAGATATGTGATTTCCAATTTTCCAAACAAACGAATAAGTTTAATAATAGCACAATACAATCATATTCCTTACATTTCCAATAGTCTGTACACATCGCCAATCATCAATCAACGTACGAAATTCCTCATTATAATATGCATTTAATATGGCGAGTGCAAGAACTCGTCAGCAGCGTTCGGGACAAGAATGACAAATGACAACGATCGTTTATCTTCCTATCTGTCAGCCGAGCCAATCAACGCACGTGTAGAACTCGCTTTAATTTCAAATCAACATCCATACAATCGATTTCAAACCTTACTGGTATCTGAACAGGGGTTAGTCAAACCGCATTTAACATTATTGTCAATTCAATCAAACTACCAACTGCGTGAGATCTGCAATAGTGTTCTGCATTCAAACATTTAGTGAAGACGTAAAGGGTCTTGATAAAATGGTTATAACATGGAAGGTCGGTTGTCATGACGACGGATTGACGGTCAAGCAATCACTAATCGCCGGCAATCAATCAAGCATTTGAAATGGGACAGTGCAAGTAGTTGTAAGAATGGGTTTGAAATATACCAAATGTATTGAATGGGATATCAGGGAGGGGTTAAATGTTGAATCGTGATGGTTATCTGATGTTACCATTAGTTGGAATATTAAAACGTGTTTTTGTATAAATGTATATACATTTTAGGTAAGTATTTTGTGTATAGGTGTTCCTTTTCTATTTATTTGATTCAGATTTTCAGGATCTTTTGTTTGTTGGATTTGTCTCAGCCCGAAATAGAAGAATAACTAGCTATATTGAAAACATCGGAAAAATTTACGTAAAAATAAATCTAAGAAGAATTTTAATTTTCCCATTCAATTGTCTGAGGCGGTACGAAGTTCACCGGTCTTTAAATATTTTTTTATATATTATGTCGCATCAAGGGTGGCCGATAGATGCAAACCATCGGGAAATCAGGATGTAGGTATTCCCTTAGGTTAAGACATCGTTTGTGGGCAGATCGTTGGGTAGAATCGTGAAAATGAAATCACATAAGTTATTCGATACACTGGGTTTATTCAAATAGTCACAACTCGCAGTTACAATCTTGCTTATATTACGGATCGATAGTGATTCTACAACGTCTTAGCTCTAAGGCGGTCAGTTAGAAAAAGCGCGCCAATGCGTAGTTGTTCTTGATTGCCGCCAGGGCGTGCTTGTGATTTGTTTTGACGTCCGTACTATTGACTAAATCCGACATATATAAAACAAAGTCGGGTAAATACACCATTTATAACTTCGAGAAAGACTGGACAGATGGTAGGTAGGGTAGATAGGCTAGGTAGGTAGGTTGCCAATTGACGGGAGCGAAGCAGCGGGCACAGCTAGTTATTTTGTAAACAATAATTGTATTTATAAATACCCATTTCGAACCCATTTTAAGAATGTTTCAGCTATAGATTCTCCTAGAAAAGTTTAAACTCAAACAAAATAACAATAAGTTTGAAAAGGATTTACTATCGAAATGATGACTAATCATCATCAGCCTTTTTTAAAGTGCCCACTGCTGGGACATAGGCCTCTCAAGTTTACAAAATTGCCGAATTAAACTTACAAATGCAAATTATTAAGATAATTGCATTAGTTATTGCCTAATCCCAAATAGGGAGTTCAAGCCTTTCAAAGAGCTGCCTGAAATACAGACATGTGTTCATATAATCCATTTAAAGAAATGTCTATAGATCTGTGCACGTTCAACCTGGAGACAGAGATATATTTGCAGTAGTCACATGTGGTGGCTTGAATCGATCAACTGCGCATCTGGACACTGACCTAGGTTACTGACCTATACATCGAATATTTTCTAACAATGGTACCGTAACTTATGCAAAAGTCGACAAATGTCCAGTTTTTGAAGTTCTCAGATAATCTCTTATAGGCTTTTGATTCGACGGAGTTTCTTGTGCGTTGGAGTTTCTTGTGCGTTTGGAGTTTCTTATGAGTTCTTCTCCATAACAAGCTACTTTTCCGAATGCACGGTAGAATCAATTTTTATTTTTATTACTTGTAAAATTGTATTTTTAATTGTTAGACGTTCAAAAGTGCCGCTTATTGGCCTAGTTGAAATAAATATATTTGACTTATTGACAAAGTTACGAGTATATTTAGGCGATGTTTTAGGTCAACAGAAGGAAAACGTCGTGAGGTACCTGTACTTCTAATTAAGCGTAGTGATTTATGCTCGTGCCTTCTCTGTTTGAAAAGAGGCTTTTGCTCTTCAGCGGGTCAGTAACAGACTGATATTATTTTAATAAGCTTACTGAGTGTTTTGAAACCTTTCTCGAACCTATTACTCTTCTAACACTTAGATTAAAATACCTCAGAAACTAGGTTTTCAACTATTACGTATCTCTTAGGAAATTGCAGTATTGCCTGAGGTAGGCAAATGTTTTTACTATAGTAACCTAACCACTTATCACCAGTTATGTAAAGTACAGTTATACCTACAACTATTTTTACCTACAACAATCATCGACTTCAGCAGTTTTACTCACATTTTTTTTATTAAATAATATTATGTTAAAATAGTATTAACAACTCTATATACTTTTAGGTTGATTCAGAGCGTGCGATCTTCATCAAGTGCAAAGGGCAACTTTTTTTTTTTTTTTTTTTTTTTTAAAACGTTGCGCCACACTATAATTTCTCCTGTATCGTTGCGTTTACAAACATATAAACTCACATACACACACACCCAGAGCCGGAACAACTATTTGTAGATGATACAAATATTTGCTCCGTGCGGGAATCGAACCCGCGACACGCAGCGCAGCAGTCAATCGCTCAACCACTGCGCCAGCCATGCGCCTGACAGACAGAAAGCCGACGACTGACGAAACATGAAGTCTCCGAGGGAAATTAAGAAATAGTTGTACTGTATGTTTGTTTAAGTTCCATATAACAGAAAGCGAGCCTGCTGCCATAAAACGGTCACAAATCTAGAATAACTCCCACTGAGACATTCCTAATAGAAAAATCTAGTTATACTTTGCTCGACCGAAATTTTAGATAACTTTTTTCCTAGAAAATATACACACATAAATAAGTCGTCAAAAGCTTTTATCTTTACATAACCCTACTCAAAAACACATTTACCTAGCTCTATTGAGCGTAGGACTCTTTTCAATGTACAGATGTCTTTAATATTTTTCTTGCTTATTATTAAAGGCATTAAAAACTTTCGAGTATCCAAAAAATAACCTAATTAAAAAATATATTGCGCATAAATTAACCCAATAGCTTCTATTACTGCGGTGAAAAGTACCAAAATTATAAGAAAAACAATATTTTTAAATTACTGTAGTACTTTGGCTAAAAACAATTATTATAAGTAATGAAATTATGGCTGGGAAAATTCTCAAAACCGAATATAAGATGGCATCCATTAAGTGCTTATAATATTTTTTATTCAACCTTAAAAAATATAATTTGAGTGGAACGCTCTTTCGCGTTTAAGTGAAAGTAATCAAGAGAAGCGACAATGATTAAATAAGCTTTCGCAGTACATTTTTCATTAAAGTGTAAAAATAATAATTAACTTTTTTATTACGAGACGACCTATGTCTATCTTTTATTTTAGGTGTTTGGTAGCTGTCCGATCTTGTGGGATCCGTGTGACAGGATCAGGTATGTATGCATCAGACATCCTCTTTCGGAAATGATGATGATATAATATGTATGTATAAGATAGTACAAGAATTATTAAAAACATTGCTGAAATAAGTCATACATGAATCAAATCATTTGTAACAAAGGTGGAATCAAAAAATCAAAATATTTTTAATTTAAGTAAACCATACATAGGTTATTTTGAACTGTCAAACAAAATATGTTTCTAGTTGCACGTTCGCAAGCGTCAGTAGGTCTCTATGGGGAAGAACGTGCAAGAAACTCCACGGACACTCTTTTCCATCAGTTTTTATTACAATTATTTGGTTACATCATCTTGTTGAAAAAATACATTTGTGAGAACGATGTAAAAGACGAGCACGTAAAGGCGTCTGAAGTAATACAAACATTTCAAAAATAAAATAAGTACGCGATTAAAAGCAGGCTGAAGCAGTTAAGTTATGACCAATTCCAACTGATGGCGCCCGTTCACGAACATGACGCATGAATTGGCACCACTCAACTCAACCATGATGAAGGGAACTGAATGTTCCAACACATGTGCCACCATCGGAGAGACATTTGAGAGAGCAAGACACAATATCAACTGCCAGGGCACACACAAGTCAACGAGCAACATATAGGTACAATAAATGGTAGATTTATACTTGGTATATAGTACTCACACATGTGTTGTGCAGTTATATAATACTAAAATAAGAACTTCATCGAAGTAAAATCGTAGGTACTGGAGTATCCTTTCTTATAAAGCCTAACATACAGTACTATACAAAGACGTACAAAAGAACGCTGTTCTAAAAGCAATAATAAATTCTAACCGCGTATATTCCTTAGAACCTGCACTCATCGCGGTGATAACAGACTGTCAGGCCGCAAACCACCGTCCCGACCTGAAAACATCAACTGCGAATTTTCTTTTACAATATCGTGGAACTAGTTCAAACATATTTCTTTGAAACTGTTCGAACGAAAGGAAAAATATCAAGTGTACTTTTGCATTTTATTTTACAACTTTGCGACTTGGTTCTTGGTTGGAATCAATTAAGGGCAATCGGTGTTATGAAAGTGGGGTGACTTTGTGAATTTTTAAATTGTGTAATGTATGTATAGTATAACCCCCGATTTCTGAATTAAGCATGCAGAAGTTGAGTTAGCCTGAAAACCTGTCAAAATTTGATACTAAAGTAAGGTTTGAGACGTTCTAACTCCGAATACTTAATTCAGAAATTGACCCTAAGTTTGAAATCGCCAACCCTTCATGAGCAAGCGTGGTGGTCAGTGCTTGTGCCTCCTCTGCATATATGAGACGAGGCCTTGGCCCTCATCATTATCATCATTTCAGCCGAAAGACTTCCACTGCTGGACATAGGCCTCCCCCAAGCGTCGCTGCGTCGCCACTCCAGAACTTTTCGCCCCCAACGGCCATCCGTTCTGCGTGCAATGTGCCCACTACCACTCAAGTTTGGCAATTTTTCGGGCTACTTCGGTAAGCTTGGCTCACTTGCGGATGTCTTCATTTCTGATTCGATCACGCAAGGAAACTCCGAGCATAGCTCTCTCCATTGCCCTTCTCTGCATTGACGTTTGCCTTGCAGTGGGACAATTACAGGCTGGTAGGTATTATTATTATTAAATTATGTATAGTGTCTTTAATGTCGATATATACAGGGTGTCCCAGAAATCGACGACAAGCCGTAAATGGGTGATAGACCAAGTTATAACAGTTCTCAGAAAAATACGAAAAAAAATCTATCTCATGTTTTTAAAAATTTATGGTCACTTTAAAAATTTACTAAAAAAATCAATCCCTGTAATGGTTCTTTAACTCCAATTGCTACAAATCCCATAATTTATCTAATTTTTTTATTATTATGTAATCTTGAATAATGCTTGTGTAGATTTTTGCCTAAAATTCAAAGCCAACTCCTCCTGCTTGGAAGAAAATTAAACTTTTTCAAAACCAAATTATTCAAATTTACTATTTCGCCCAACTTTAACTGACTGTACTGAAAAAAAAAATGTACTACGCTAGTTTGGCAAGTAACATGATTCAAAAATGGTGTAACACTTGCTAGATTACGTTTTCAATAATTGGTCAAGTTTTTTTTTGTAAATAGTCTCAGTTTTTACACAAAATGTCCATACTTCCTTAAAATGACTTTAGCTTACCTGAAGCTTAAAAATTTCGATTTCTTATCTCGCTCACACTTCTTAAAATGACTCTCTCCGTCTCTATCGAATTAGAAACGGAGTTTAGCAGAGCTTTAGGTAAGCTAAAGTCATTTTAAGGAAGTATGGACATTTTGGGTAAAAACCGATACTATTTACAAAAAAAAATTTGACCAATTATTGAAAACGTAATCTAGCAAGTGTTACACTATTTTTGAATCCTTATTAAATGCGCCAATTTTTCATGTTACTTGCCAAACTAGCGTAGTACATTTTTTTTTCAGTACAGTCAGTTAAAGTTGGGCGAAACAGTAAATTTGAATAATTTGGTTTTGAAAAAGTTTAATTTTCTTCTAAGTAGGAGGAGTTGGCTTTAAATTTTAGGCAAAAATCTACACAAGCATTATTCAAGATTACATAATAATAAAAAAAATTGATAAATTATGGGATTTGTAGCAATTGGAGTTAAAGAACCATTACAGGGATTGATTTTTTTAGTAAATTTTTAAAGTGACCATAAATTTTTAAAAACATGAGATAGATTTTTTTTCAAATTTTTCTGAGAACTGTTATAACTTGGTCTATCACCCATTTACGGCTTGACGTCGATTTCTGGGACACCCTGTATACAACATGATGATATTGGCCAAAGAGTTTTTCAGTTTGAGTTTAATGTTACACCCTAAAAATCTCCTGCCAATTACATAATAATTAACGCATTTTTTTTATTAAAAACACGCTTGTCTATAAAGCTGAAAAACAAAAAAAAACTTTCGAAACTGAAGTTATTTTTCACTTTGTAGTGTTTTTGTTTGGAAGTCGGTTGTAATTTTTTTTTTAAGTTTTTTTTTTCTAGCTTTTTAGTTGTGGTAGGTACATAATCATAGAAATATAAAATACAGGAGAAGTGGCAAGGGGACGTGTCAGTGTCCGCGCGACGTGGTCTGACTGAGCATGTCATATACAATACAAATGGCCGTCACCGCGAACTAGTGCGCTTTCGACCGAGATCGTGAAAAGTTATAAGAATGCCGTGTTGTTCAGTGGTTTCTTGTAAAAACCGAAGCCTAAATCAAAACTTTGTAAATCATGGAATCACTTAATTACAAGTATTTTATTATATTTGTCTTTAAAATCATGAAAAACAACAAATCGTAAAATATTTCTTGCTTCTACTATGTTATTTTTGGTTTCAAATAGCACAACGACTGTACTATTTTTGCATTAAGTACATTGCTTCTTAACCACTACCTAAGTTTGTCGCTGACTGACTAAACAAGCAATGTAAAAATCACAAAACGATACTATATTAAGCGGAAGCATCGCGTAGTACGGCCGCTGCTTCTTGCGACGAGTTAGTGATGAGCTTATGCAGATCCACTAACGTAGGCTATCGACAACAACGTCGATTGACGAATGAAATATTGCTTTTATAGTTTATTTTTCAATTTGTCAACCGTTTTAACCCGGTTGGAAGATCGATGTGAAATAATGTTTATTACTTATTTTACAGCGTGGTAGAGAAATGCGTAACTAACATTTTGACATAAAATGCACCCCAGTAATACCAAAGCGCCAAGTGCAGCACAAATACCACCACTTTACAGGTCATTGAGTAAACACAATAGAAGAGTTCAAAAATACCTGCTGTTTCAATATGCTATGACAGCCTAAACCAACGTAACCAGATTTTTGATTGTTTGAATTTTTCGATTTACCTAATAATGTATATTTTTAGGGACATATATTGTTTGTATGTTGTAAACAATAAACAGATATGCGATTGCAGCTATCCCAAGTTATTTGCCGTCATTTATTGTTCTGATGTTTATCGCCGAAGTTCTTCATCAAATCTTGATGAAAATTAAATGGGATCACATGACAAACACCAGCTTTCGAATAAAAAAAATCGTCAAAAACGGTTCCCCCAATAAAAAGTTCTGAGGTAACACACATAAAAAAAAATACAAACGAATTGATAACCTCCTCCTTTTTTGCGAAGTCGGTTAAAAATCAATCGAATTCTAAATAAAAACGTAGTGTTTCTATTTGGAAAACTGTCGTATTTTTTTCAAAAAACAAAGAAACGATAACAGGAACACCGACTTCCGACATTGAAGTAATTTTTACTTTGTAATGTTTTTATTTGGAAGTCGGTAGTATTTTTCCTCCTCCGCCAATTCCAAGCTCCTTTCAATTAATAACTAACGCAATTTTTTAATTAAAAACATGCTTGCCAAAAGATTTTTTTTAATCAGACCGCAATTGACGGATAAACCGGTAAAAAAATAAAAATAAACTGTACAGCAGAACATAGAAACTTCTCGTTTTTGGAAAGTCTGTCAAAAATAACAAAACATCGTTTTACGCATCGACTTTTAAAATAAAAAACGTTTATTTACTCCATCTACGATACTAAATATCCTCGCTTTGCAACGCGCGAATCTTCACACATTCCGAGTCACTACATTGTAATGGTCATCTCGAAACATTAAACTAACATCTTAAGACCTCTTTTTGTAGACTATCATAAGGACGTTAACAGACAGTCTCATTGCAAACAGCGACTGTTAAAAGAAGAAATTTCAAAATGTCTACACTGCTTATAGGTAAGTTCGTATTTATGAGTAGTAAAGTTTGAAAAGTAGCATCTTTGGTGTTACGTGGAATTAGAATGATATACATAGGGTATTTTTCAATTCCAACTTTTATAATGATGCCTATTTTTAGCTCGTAATGGTGGCTTTACCATTGAACGTGAATAAATTCAAATCTACGTGTTGTTATTCAAAATCTCAGAATGGAACATGCTACATAAAATTACAAATGTTGTGCTTCAAACTTCGCCCTTCCATGTTACAAAGGTACAAACTTAAGGTAAAACTCTATAAAAATAATGTATGAAAATCTCTTCTAATTTTCACAGTCATAAAACGTCTAATATCATCAAGAATCACTAACAAAATCACTACAAAAAACAGCTCGAAATCCAGCCACGAACTTCACTTTTGAATTTTTAATTACGACATGCATACAATGTGTTTAATGCAGCCAACCCGAAACTGCTCTTTCTATAGCATTTTAACCCGTTTTGCGACTAAAATAGACGGTAAAAACTCTCCGGACCGCACATTACTGTCATTATTTTGTGATATGACAAAGCAATGCAAATGTGTGTAATTTATGTTGCAAATTGACTAGTTTTAACAGCGGTGTGTTTTTCGTACAAAAAACTTACAAGGTTAGGAAAAAAATATTATGTTTTTTCGTCGAATAGCGCCAAAGGACATGTGACACTTTTGTAAGCAGATTTCTCATTTATTAGAGCATCGATCAATCTACTCCGCCTATTGGAATCTTCTGCCAAAAAAGACAAAGTCATATCTAAATCATATTGGAACCGGTAGTTTTTCAATGTGAAATTTTTCAGAAGTAGCCATAGGCCTGGCCTGGTAAACGAGACTTCTAAAACGACTGCCTGCGCGTTCAAGGAATACAGTTTAGTACTACAGTAAGTATTTATTCGTATTCAATTTTGCACACAGGTGGTCAATCTCCTAGATTAGGACATAGTCCTTCATCAGCACATCAACAATAACAACAACATCAAAACAATAAAAACAAAAAAATAATTGGATTACGTATATTTTATCCCGATAGCACGGGGTCTCATTGCTAACAAAGAAAATGTGGTTCAAATAAATCTCACTAGATGGCGCAATATGCACCTGTCTGTTATTGAATGTGTGTAAAATTATCAATTTCTGGAATTACAACATAAAAATTGTATGTTCTTGTTTAATCAACTCTCCTAAGTACAAAATTATGGAATATTGAGCTCTTAATTCACATTTCAAAGATTATTTCAACGGATCACTTAAAATTGATGCCAATAGATAGCGCATTGTTAAATTTCTGAGGCATTACACTAGATTGTTAGAATTTGTATTGTAACACATTTTGGTGCAAAAATCTGTAAAAACGTGCAAAAAAATACTATGAAACGAACCTTCACTGTATTTAAAGAAAAAAATATTCACGAACCTAATAAATCCTTTTACTTTCAAGTCGCTGCTAACACCATCTATCTATCACCGTGAAACAGAACCGAACGCGTTCGATGTACAAAAAAATAACAAGATTAATCAGATGAAAAACGCTAGTTACGTCGGCACGGTTTCTTTGTACGGGATGAGGCACCTGTATGCTAGTATTATATTATCTGTGCCGATAGTAAGTTCCCGTAAGGTAATTTTCATTTTCACACAGGCCAAGCCCTTAACAAATACCAAGCTTTATCAGAATGCTATATGGAATACCGTATCTACCTTTCCTGGTTCTTTACCAGCAGCATCTTTATACCACATTGATGTAACGTCTGTTGCTGCGGACCCATTATTCGCGGATCAAATGGGCCATTTTCCTCGCGGCCCAGAGACCTCGTTAAACAAAATTTTATTCTCACAATACTAAAAACTTGGTACCCGGTATTACTTATTAAAACGCGTTCGTAACCAGTTTGATGATTACGTTTCAGTGATATAAACGGGGAAACTGCAAATATTTCGGCTGTGGTTTGGTGATGGAACATATTTTTGGTAGCAGGAATAAAATGATATGGTTATGCCACTTCAAAAAATAATCAAGCACCAGGCGTGTAGTTTTCGTAGAATCGCTCAATTGCCACATTCAACAGCTTTATAAGTCGCCATATTCAAATTATGAAAACTGCAGGTGATTGGGCTTGAAACGCAGAAAAGTGAGTGAGCCATATTCTGTGAAGTTATACCCTACTATCAGCGTTCTTTGGATGGGTCCTATGATACTCTATTTGGCCAGGTTGTTTCTACAGCAGCCAACCTAAGCCCCCCAGATTAGGTATTTCCAGATTGGCTACTGAAGTTCGTGTCTAGGGTCAAGAAGCTCTCCCCCCCGGTGGGTTCCAGCATTGTCGAGTCGGGGGTGATTCGAAGAAGAACCCGAGGAAGGGCCGCTCGTCAGGGCTTTTGCTGATAAGCCGACGACGAAACGGCCACCATATAAGTTGCGGTGCTGCCTGGGCGACATCGCAACTGAGGCGGGCCGCAATGTCGTATGCGGTCTTCCATACCCATGCCATATCGTGACTGAGGGTTGGAGGCCGCGCCTCGGCGCGAGAGGAGAGCCGGTATTGCGAAGCGCCGATCTCCCTATCCCCTGCGGCCGAAAAAATGGTGGGTCCGGTGACGGATAGCCGTGTCGGGTTCGCGGTGAATGGAGGAAACCGTGGAGTTTTAGTGGGTTGAAGCCCCCACATAACTGCGCCAGCTCCCCGTGGTACCACATAATGCATGAGCATTTGCCAAGCTAAAAAAAAAAAGTGTGAAGATTCGAAGCTCTGCCATAGTAATAAAGTGTTCATTTAAACTAACTTGCGCAATACATGAATGACACAGCTCAGCAGCAAATTGCTCAGCAGGTCTGAGCAATTTTCAATTATATTTATTATTTCATTATGTTGGGCATAATCACGGCATCCGAAAGGACGCAATTTTTGTTTTTTTTTTAATTTTTAAATTAAGTTTGATTTATGATATTTAAAACTATGCATTTGTGTGGATATTCTAAGATTTTTTTGTATTATTTTTACTAGAATATAACCCTAGAGTATAAAAAATGTATAAAAAACCACATATATCCCTCTGGCTGTTACCTTTTCAACCGATTTGAATGAAATTTGGTATGGAGATTGTTTGAGACCCTTGTTTAGTTCAGGCCTTCGGATCACAAAGCCAAGAGACGAACGCCGGGGCCCATTAGTGACGCTGTGACTCCTGGATCCTATCAGATCCTGTACCCATGAAACTGAGAATCGCAGCAGTGGAAAGCCAGGGGTCTGCTTCTTATTGAGGAGAAATACTGGTTCCTGTCTGACAGGTGGGAAGTGGTACATACTTCACTAGATTCATAAACGTGGTATTTACCAGTAAACGGGGAAGATATATATATAATACTAGGATAAGATGAGGGATAGCCGCCGGCTTCTGGACCGGAGTTTCCGGCGTCCACCAGGCACGTGGTCGACACAAAATACCTTGCTGCACGCGAAATATACACAAATATCAAAGCACAAGCGCCGCACAAAACCACTCACGAATGGCAGGCGCACTTTTCAACAAAGATATCTGGCTTAATTCACAATTACAATATTATCACACGAGACCCCTATTTTTCGCGTTGCACAAGTTTACACAATTTTTTATAGACTATTAATGACACCTGTCAACCGTCAACTCACAACTGTCGAAAATCGATGACATTCGGTTGACGGTAGTGTTGCAACAAAACGATTTGGTTTCAAACAACCCTGGTAAGGACAAATGTTTTATCCCGGAAATCATCCTTAAGGGGGGTTAAAGTTTGTATGGTGTATCAATAATTTCTTAAGTGAGGCTGTCCACATACCTACAATGTTATTGCGCAATAAAAAATAGACTATCGAAGTACTAATGCTACGCAGACGAAGTCGAAAAAAAATAAATGTCGATAGAAATGGAAATAGTCTCGCTGATGAAACCATTAAAATCTTCATAAAAGAGTTTGATGTACCATTTGAGTTATTACACTTTTTACGAATATTAATGTGAAGTACCTATGTGGCTTACAGCGACGTTACTCGTTTATTTGTAGTCAAATTTTGTGATGAAATGCGATTTTTTTAAGTCTAGTAATAATCGTTAATATTTTCATTATTTTTGCAGGCTTTGTTTTAATGACTCGACGTTAAAACAAAAACTCATTGTCAAACAAAGCACGAGTGCTTTTGACACTAAAATCAAAATAGTGTTCTCGTAGATATAACCGTCATTCGTCCTCATTTAAAAATCTCGACGCTATTTTCAACTGCTTGGTAGTAAAATAGGTTCTAAATTAAAAAAAATCCATAGAACATTTGATTTAAGGGCCTACATACGCTTTAGTGGCGCAAAACGGTAACTTTCTAAAGCATACTCCTTAGTGACAGCTAGGTTAAAAGGCTTGAAAAAAAATACATATTATTGATTCATGTACATAATTTTGAACACAAGGTTTTCTCGTGTAACTAATAGTTTTGTTTAAAAAAAATAATTGACAACACGATATTTTTTCGCAACTTTTGGAAACTCCTCCAAAACGACTTCGATGTTTAAAAATATTTTTACACAGAAAAATTGATGCCTAAGTCAAAAGTCAAAGTCAAAAAGTCAAAGCACTTTATTTCAAGTAGGCCACTTACAGGCACTTTTGAATTGTCAAAAGACAAAATAAAATATTACAAAATTATGGTGCTACAGTCCCAGTCACAAGACATAATAACTGTGAAAGTACCGTAGATGCCCATTCCAAGGCGTAGATCTCTATGGAGAAGAACGGGGAAGAAACTCCATGGACACTCTTTTTCAATTAGGTAATTATTACAAATCATTTGTTACATCATTCATGTTGAGATTACACATTATGTGAGAACGATGTAGAAAGTTAAAAGTGTCCATAGTAAATATAAAAAGACAATTCAGAAATAAAATTAGAATCAATTAAAATAAACCATGGCAGCTAAGAGATGACCAGTCCCAACCGACAGCGCCCGTTCACGAACATGACACATGTATCAGCACCATTCAGCTCAACCATTTTGAAGGGAGCTAAATGATCCGACACACGCGCCACCATCGGCGAGACATTTGAGTGGGCATGACATACTCTCAACCACCGGAGTCATTCAAGTCAATAGAAGACGTAGGTATCTAGACAATGATAGCTCTGAAGTACATGGTACTCACACAATGCTGTCTATGCTGCTATATAATACTAGAAAGATTAACTCTATATAATGCAAAGATAGTAGCAATCTTCATCAGCTCCGACAATAACAGTAAACTATACCTACGACAGTCTTACCAAAAAATATAATTTAAAAAATACACATAAAAACGAAATTAAAAAATAATAATATTTAACCTGACAGCAAGCTAATTTTGGTAAAAGAACACGAACATTGTCTTGAGTTCAACACAGCGACCAACTATGCTTATCATCTAAATAATCATTAATAGAATAGTATGCCTTAGAACAGAGATTAGCTTTTACTTTTGCTTTAAATGCATTAAATGGCAAATCTAGAAAAGAAGACGGTAACTTGTTGTAAAAAGTTATACCAACCCCAACGAATGAACTATGCACCTTATGAAGTCGATGAAAGGGAGCTCGTAATTTGTCCTTATTTCTGGTGTTAAAGTTGTGAATATCACTATTGTTACTGTACAAATGAATGTTCTGCCTAATATATAAAATGTTGGCGAATATGTACTGTGAAGCCGCTGTGAGAATACCAATCTCTTTAAAAAAATCTCTTAGAGAAACACGCGCACCTAATTGGTAAATGGCACGAACAGCTCGTTTTTGAAGCACAAATATATTTTGAATATCAGCGGCTCTGCCCCACAGTAGAATACCGTAGGACATGAGACTGTGAAAATAACTAAAGTAGACCAACCTTGCTGTATCAACGTCAGTGTATTGTCTAACCTTTCTGACGGCGTAGGCGGCCGAGCTAAGCCTACCCGCTAGGCTTGATATATGTGGCCCCCATTGAATTTTTGAGTCTACTGTTATACCCAGAAACACAGCTGAATCAACAGTTTCGAGCTTCTCATTGCCGAGCACAATGTTGGGACCCAGATTTCTAACATTGGGCAAAGCGAACTTTATGCATTTAGTCTTCTTGGCATTAAGAACAAGATTATTTGTTGTGAACCAATCTGTGACCATTGATAGTGCGTTATTCACGTCATCAAAAACTTGTCTATTCCTATCTACTTTAAAGATCAGAGAAGTATCATCTGCAAACAGTACAACGTCGCAAATATCCTTTAAATAGAATGGCAGATCGTTAATATAAACCAGGAATAAAAACGGACCCAGTATTGAGCCTTGAGGTACACCCAGCTCAACAGGTAACCTGGAAGATTTAGCGTCATTAACGTCTACGCATTGGTATCTATTAAGTAAATATGACTCAATTACATTTAGGGCTTCGTTTTGTACACCGTAATGACGTAGTTTACGCAAAAGCGTATCATGGTGAACAAATCGAAGGCTTTAGAAAGATCGCAGAAAACACCAATTGCATTTCGCGACTTCTCCCATGCGTCAAATATGTGTTTCAACAAAGCAACACCCGCATCTGTAGTCGAGCGACCCTTCGTAAACCCATATTGGTCATTGTGAAGGAGGCTATGTAAGTTAAAATGTCTGAGTAACTGCTTAAGAATTAACTTTTCAAATATTTTGCTGAATGCAGGTAAAATAGAGATTGGTCTGAAATTACCAATATCATTTTTGCTACCGGATTTAAATAGAGGGATGACTTTACTGCTCTTCATGAGATCAGGAAAAGTACCCAAATCAATGCATTTGTTAAACGTAACAGCAAGATAGGGGGCCACAATGTCTATTATATTGCCCAAAAGTTTGGTAGATATGCCCCAGTAATCACCCGTGTTTTTAGATTTAAGAGAATTAAAAACATTAACTACATCACGAGGCGCTACATGCTCGAATCTCAATACATAACTACATTTAGGGACGCTACTATGCAATAGGTTTTCAGCCTTAGACGGCGACGAACTTAAGGAGCAAGTCGTCGTTGCAGGTATGCTCGTAAAAAACTCATTAAACGCCTCAGCTACGTCAGCTGGTTTATTAACTAATTTGTTATCAACCATGATCTCGAGTTGATTTTCTTTTTTAACCGATTTACCCGTTTCGTTGTTTATGATTTTCCAAGTGGCTTTTACTTTGTTATTAGAATTTTTAATAGTCTCACTTAGAAATTTTGATTTTGCAACACGACAAATCTTTTTAAATAATTTTGAATAATTTTTAACATATTCTAAAAAATTGTTATCAAACTTGTACTGTCTCAGACCATACAACTCATACAATCTCGCTCGGCTTTTATAAATGCCTGGTGTAGCCCATTGGTTGAAACCAGCGGCAGTCCCAGTAATGTTGATAGTTTTAGTTTTAAAAACGGATTTGTACTCATTTTGCACAACATCAAAAAGGGCCTCGTACATTTCATTTGGGTTCTCGTACTCTATTATTGACGGTATAACTTTAAGAGCTATATTATTTTTAAACTTACTGCAACGACTAACAGTATAAGGCCTGCATTCTACTTTGCGCGGCTTTTTACTTAATGGCATGGGGAAGCTAGCCATTAATCCACAGTGATCTGATGATAAATCACTTAACACCAATTTATTGTCGGCATCAAAATCACAAAATATATTATCAAGGCAAGTCGACGAAGACGCCGTGATCCTAGTTGGCCTGAAATTTATTCATAAATAACATAGCATATGTAAATCAAATAATATTTTTCAAACCAAACTGTTCAAAAGGAGGTTCAATATTGATATTTCGGCATCGAGTGGGCGCATGGCCAGTACTGCGTTAACATTGGGGCGTATATAGCGCCTTAAGAACCTGCTAATCAGCTGTTGCTAATCAATTTCGAAATTTTTCTATATAAGTACCATTCTGTTTTGTCTCAAAACAATATTCAACCGTGATTGTCAATTTCATCATTCTTCTTTATCAAGGAGATAGGTTTGGCTCATGTTTGCGCATAACATTCACGGAAAAAATTGTTACTGTGCACAAAAACGAAGAAGCGAAGCGATGAATTTGAAACTTTTTTTTATAGAACTCAGTGAAATACTCTGGATTTCGACTTTTAAAACTAAGTATTCCCAACTCACCGCGAGGGCACGACCACCACAACGACATTTGCTGGACAAGCATATTGAAAGAGGCCTTGAAAGAGAACCTGAGCTATCAGAAAAGCCAGACGAGATCTTTCTGACATAAAGGTACCTACAACCCGATCGCTGCTAAACTTAGAAATGAGTTGGTCAAAGAAAATAAATAATGTGTTTTATTTTTTTTAAACAATCTTTTAGTGAACTAAAAAGTATGAAATGTAATATTACTTGTCAATAGATACACATCCAATGAAACCAAACATGATGGTGTTATCTTGTCTGATTAAGGATTAGCTATGGCCATCTTCCAGCTCCAAAGTACCGTATTAATTAATTGTTTCGAAAAAAGTAACTTTTTGCAGCTTATTCGGATGCCAGAAAGTGCTTCAAAAATCGATAACCAGCGTTGTTTCCGGTTATTTATTATTTGTGCCACGAATCAATTATAAATACTAACAGCTATTCGCAATTAGGGTGCGCTTCAAATGACGCAGTATCTTAAGACATTATCGTTATAGACCCCTCTACCTCCCCCCTATATTATGAATTTGAAGTGCGTTTACACCACATAATGGATGTCACTAAATAAAAAGTATGTATTAAATAAAAGTGAACGGTCATGTTGTAAATTTGAACGGTCTGCTTGTATTATTACAGCAGGGTTGACTACCATTCCCCCGGTGGGTTCCCGCATTGTCGAGGCGGGGGTCTCAGTAGCCGTGGCTTCGTCACCCAAGGTGAAGTGAAGAGGAATGCGAGCAGGGACTTTTGCCGATTAAGCCGACGACGTAGCGGCCAACATAAAGGTTGCGGTACCGCTTTATAACAGAGGCGACATCGCAACTGAGACGGGCCGCGATGTCGTAAGGAGCGTTTTAGATCCCATACGCGGCTGAGGATTGGAGGCCGCGGTGAGAGAGGAGTGCCGGTATTGCGGTGCACCGCTCTTCCTATCTTCCGTGGCCTGGACAGGCCGCCACTGTCTGATGCCACCATCAGAGAGTAGCGCCCACCGACGTGGGGCCGCAGGGGAGGTCCCTATCTCCTGCTGCCGCTGATCTGACCCGTCACAGGGGTTGCAAGGGTTCCATACACGGGGTCATCTGGCTGGTTTGGTTTTGGTCCCTGGGGTGGTCACGGCGTGCAATGTGTTCTGGTGCGCCGGTAATGTGGAGTAAACCACAGAGGAAGATCCGGTGACGGACAGCCGCGGCGGGTTCGCGGTGAGTGCTAACGCGTGCCCGTGTACTATAAGCGGCACAGGAGGACACCGTGGAGTTTTAGTGGGTTGGAGTCCCACATATCTCGTGGTGAGTAACTTCCCGAGCTAAAAAAAAAGGGTTGACTAGCAAAATCTAGGTGCAATAAGTATTTATTTAATTAATTAATTAAGATAATTCGTAATCAGCAAAAATTATTCTACTATCAATTACGAAAATTAGGTTTTATCAAAAATAAAATTACCTGCAGATTTTAACAGTGGGATCTTAGTCTATAAATATTATCACTAACCTAATTGCGGCTATCGTATGACAAGTCACTTGCATAAAATTATATTCTGCTGCATTATTAACTTCTGTCACCATATTTCCTTGCGTGATTCATCAACCTTTATCACTTGATCTACACGTAGTTTTCCTTGCGTATTTGGGCACCAAACAAACTTAAACACACATATTTTTATAGCCCCACTAAAAACACGTTAGATTGGTCATACAAAACTGGGGGTCGCTACACTACCCACTACTTTTACCTCGGGACCGTACGGTAAAACAGTCTCGCGGGACACCGGACACGCATTGCGACAAAACCGTGTTCGAACCGGGACACCGAGAGCGATATATTTTATTGCTTTCTGCTGTAACTTTGATAAATTGAGTTTTTGTGTTGATGATGGTCTTATATCTATTGAGATTCTAATGTCTAAACTTGAGCATAGACTAGAGCATTTACTTGTAACAGAACATCTAACATAATGCGCTATGATTGTTGTGCATCATTTATTTTCATTGCTTATATATTAAGTATGTATGTATTTATGTATCTATTATTTAGCTTATGTATGTATTTTTATTTCTAGTAAGTATTATTGTATCTATATTATGTTCATTGTTGGTATTGTCGCACCACTGACAACCCCATGTCATGTCCAGATAGGATATAGGTATAATCTCTGTCCATTCCAGGTTGCCTGGAAGAGATCGCGGAATGCAATAAGGCCGCCCATTGTATGTTTTTAGTATTAAGTTTCTTTTTTTCTTGTTTATTATGGTGTACAATAAAGTGTATATAAATAAATATAAATAAATAAATAAACATCGAGCATTCGCTGTTTTTAAATTTACTCGAACCACACTTCGAACATGCCGCTCGATGTTTTGTTACAACCTGATTTAAAAAAGCAACACAACCGAAAATGCTTCAGTGTATATAACTTTAAGGGGTAAGGGACAAACAAAACTTTAAGAAAAGCTAAAATTTTAAATGCAGTAGAAGTTGAGTCGGTATTGTAGTTTTAACAAAGTAATGAAACACTTTTTTGTCACGCCCCATAAATTTTAAAACAACCTCAAAGATAGTCAGCACAGCTAACTTTCTCGAAGTTTCACTACCGCAATATTTTCAAAGTATCCTTTCAACTTCAACTGTATTCATAGTTGCTCTGTCACCAAGTCCGCACGGCGGCGGCGCCCGTTCACAGTATTCTTGAATATTTCAAAGCATTACACTTCCCACTCAAAGTGTTCTTATTATTTATTCAAAAAATTAAGCAAGGCAGACTCATGTTCATATTTGAGTATTTCGTTCATTTTTTTTCTTTCATTTCCTCTTTTGCTAATCAGAAGCGGTAGTGGAGGAGACGCAATACGCGTGATATAAATAATTCAGGTATATTTCTAGATGGAAGCGAGACATCATTCAATTTGGCAAATATTCTGTGAATTTGGATTTTGTAGGCACTACGGTAACTTTTTTATTAATTTACGGATCTTAAAGTAGCTTTGCCACTTAGGAACAAGTTTTAAAAATATTTTATAATAATACGTTTCAAAGGATTTTTGCATTGTCAAGGAATGTCTAGATCTGGAAGAAAAATAAAAGTTTTTTAATTATTTTTTAACGATGGGCTCGCGTTTGACCACTATCTCGCCCGATGGTAATCGATGATGTGGTCAACGGTGAAACACGCTTGCCTAGAAGCAACCTATTCACTCTTGACTTAAAGACAACCTAGGAGGGTTGTAGCTATCAGAAAATAAAGAGATCAAAGAATTGCACACCTTAGCTGTGCGCACAATGAAAGTATTAGCTTAGCTAAACGCTTTGTGCGTATGGGTGGGTTGTCCACCATTAACCGATGGCGCATTGCCGCACGTCTTGTTATCTTATGATGGAAAGGGCTAGGCGGAATCAAATTTTCCAGTTCCATCGCAAAATCCCCGAAATGTAAACAATAAAAAACTGGCTGGCAACTCAGCGTCGATGTTGGTGGCTCAAGGGCACTGACGCGACCAGTGCTTCGTTGCCGATAAGCTTATTGGCCCGTCTGTCAATCGACTCATATGCATCAAGCTGGTATTTGGTTATCCGTGAGAGCAGTACTCCAAGCGTGACCGAACTAAATACTGTATCACTAAAGGCAAAAACCTAATCTAAAACGTAATAGGATCCTATGGAGAAGAACGGACCAGAATCTACATGTAGTCAAAACGTACAATCAAAATATTAGTTTTCAAAAACTTTGCTTTCATCAATCTATTGTGTTACGAAGATTTAATTTATTAAACACTGTTCAAATACATGTCGAAAACGATCTGAACCAAACCAAATAATTAAATTTAAAACTAATACACTCACCAAATAAAGTTTTACATCAACGTCTTGAACTACTATTGAATTAAATCAATCAATTTCATCTATGATCAAAACAACTGTACACTTTTGATAATAAGCTTGAAATTTTAATAACATTAACAGCGAAAACGCGCCAGAAATTATCTTGAATTGGCAAACAAGAAACATTTTCAGCTGTCTTGTTTATTATCCGAGTTTTCCTTCAAACATCCTGAAAGCCATTACCCGATTAGTATTACTTGTTGGTACGTCACAACATTTCTATCTGACGAAGAAAGTTATAAACAATATCTCCTTTCGGCATCTTAACTCCTGGTACTCTTTCTATTAAGAGTTCATTCGGTTCACCGAAATTGAGGTTTACCTTGGAATTGAAAGATTTGATTTTGCTTTTAGTAACAGCTTCATCTTTTGAGCATTCGATGAATTCTATTTTAGCTGTTTCAACTGAATTTCCGTCAAGAATTTCTATATCTTTCATTTCTTATGATTTCTATAATAATCTTGATTGTACCAACAATGAGTAGATATGCCGATTTTCAGCTTAAAAAATATCGCGTGTTAAACTAACGTTACTGTAGTTTTATCATGATATTTATTAATTATAATGTATTTTACAACTAACCTCAAAGTTAAATAAATCATGCTACATTTTAATTTATTTTTAATTTTATAGTTGCTAGTTTAGTGACCTTAGAATTGAAATGTCTCCTCGGTCAATCAACTTTTCAAAATTCAATATCTCAATACTAATCTAATTTATCTTTTCTTAATATTATAGCAAAACAAAGAAAATTTGTTTCGTCTCTGAATGCTTTTAATTTCGAGATCATTATAATTATCCTGTCTCCTATTGTTTTAATTTATATTCTTTTCGCGTTGTTTTTGATCAAGCCATCGCTAATTGACCTGACCCGGAAAGAATTCGTTAATTATTGAAAAGGCCATTTTTGTGTAAAGACGTCTAATTACTTCGTGACGTTTTACAGGTAGAAATGTTTTTTCATAGGATAAATGTCTTTTATAATTATGGGATGAGTAACTGTTTGTTTTATTTTCTTAATAAATGTTAGGATAATACGTTTATATTTTAAACAAGAATCGTGTTTTTGAATAAATTTCTTATTGCTTGCTTCCATATCTTCGGGCTAAATTACATACCTACTCGCCGAACGAGTTTAACAATTCTATTTATATTTTTGGGAGTATAAAGTATCGAAATAGCTGAGTCATAGGGAAAGTATCTGCTCAGCAGCGGGATGATGAAGAAAGAAAAGAAAGAAAGAAAATACATTTATTTAGCACAGACTAAAAGACACACAACATTATATTATACATCAGTAAGACCAACAGTAACAGTGTACAGAAAAGTTTCTTCAATAGAGAACCTGACGCCTTATTGCGTAATGAATTCGGCAAGGCAATGGGCAAAGAGTCTGAAAAATCGACCAATAACACGCGAGATGAAAGACGCGTGGGTTACTGTCGATGTGATTGGTAGATTTTTTATATTCTTTGCTCTTTGCATTGCCGAATTCATTACTCAGTAAGGCTGGTAAAGCAGTCGCCAAAAACTTTACAATAGTTCTTATTACTCCTTATTTGTCTAATTGTTTTTAACTACATTTTAAAACATTACCTATATTTAGCGATGATATTTGCCTTTATATAAATGTCTGTTGTTATTATGTTACTAACATATGTGTAAGTTTATATTGTGACTAACACTATGAATATGTATAACTAGGTTAAGTTATTCTATCGCCTTTAATAAATGTATTAATAATAATATACTTAACTGAGAAAGAGAAACAAATCAAGTATCTCGACTTAGCGCACGAGGTTGTCGACATGTGGAATGTGGAATGTGGCCTGATGGCCAAGAGCCTCGAAGTCCTCACCTAGTTGCTATTCCACCAATTCGCACCAAGCGCTTCCAAACATCCTTCATAATGCGCACTGCAAAAGAGTGGAACTCACTGCCTGCGTCTGTGTTTCCGAACGCATACAACCCGAATCTCTTCAAAGTTAGAGTGAACAGGCTACTTCTGGGTAAGCTCACTCCATCGTCGACTTTGTCTCTGTCACCTCTGACCTAGACTAGAGTCAAGAGCAAACCCATCTCAAATAAAAAAAAATAAAAAAAAGACCATCTGTAGAAGCTGTCATTGCACGGTTGGATCAAGCACCTGATACAGAAAGCAGTACTCCTTGATACGGCTTGCATTGTGAGGAGGTTCTTGTCTCTGGAGCCCTAACCACCGGTAGCTTGGACCCTGCTCCCGACACCGGCGTATAAACTTTTTTTTTTTATATATTAAAATTATTTATTTACATATGTACATTATTATTTACAAACTAATATTAGAACTAAAATAAGAATAAACATATGTACAATTACGGAGCGTCAAAAAATTCGTCCACATCGCTGTCAACAGGAAAAGTGCCTAGAAGGCTGGCAGCATTGCTACGTTGGATGGCAATGCTGATTCTTTGGATGGCAATGCTGATTCTTTGTTTTTTTTTATATTTTAATGATTTGTTATTCATAAAGAAATATTTAAAAATGTAAATATAAAGTGTGTACAAAATTGCAAATACTTAATATTCTAAGCTAAATACAATACAAAAACCAAACAAGAATAAAGAACAAAATCCATAAACGAAATACGTTCTCCTCTAAATTTTAGAGCATGCATTTTCTCCGCAAAAGAATCTATTATAACAAATAGCCTCTTAGGGTTTGCCTCGGAATATTGTTACGTGTATACTTTGCTGTATAATGGTGCTTTGAACCGCCAGACGGCGCTTTAGGGCTCAGACACACGATTGATTTTTAAGTAAAATGTAAGGCTGATTGTGTCAAACATGGAAGTAGCTTTTTTGATGAAACAGGGGCTCTAATTACGTTTTTATCATCATTGTTGTCATTTTCGCCAAAAGAGGTCCACTGTTGAATACGGACTTTCGGCGAGCAATGTGCCATGCCTATTTGCTCACGGCCACATAAGTTTGATAAATTATCAGGTTATGTCGGTAATCTTGGTCTTCTTGCGGACCAATTCAATTGATTTAATTGCATAAATAAGTCTTCTCTTCTTCTGTTTTCGAGTCAATGGTAAACTTTTAATATTTTCGGACCAGTAGGTGGTCATGTAAATTGCAGCGTCTCAGTGGCGTTCAGGTCATCTAAAGTGCCGGTGTATTGGGCTGGGCACTTGCAGCATTCCATCGGAGTGAAGTTTGATAAAGTACTTATCATAAAGGGAGCCTACATTGTCCGTGCGAATAAACTATTTATTTTAAAGATTTGTATCTTACACAGATTTGAGTTATTTTTGTTAATCTTTGAGTGAAGTGAGTTATTAAAAGGATGACAAGAAAATAAATTGTAATAATTATCTTAATTGAAATCTCAGAAAATAAAAGTTTAAAATTGGAAATCTTTCTAATAAAAAGTAACACACTGTAATATTTGAGTAATTCTAAGAAAATTATGTTAATAGAAACAAATAGGACCAACTTAAAATGTCTAATAAACTTCTAAGTGGTTTTATCTCATTCCATTAAAATAATGTTCGAGAAATCATTTTTATCTTGTCTTTTTCTTATTGTCTTAATTGCGTCTATTTTTTACACTTTGTTGTCTCTTATTGTACCCTGTAGTTATACTAGTTCATTTAACACAACGTTTGTATTGGTCGGAGGACTACGCAGAGGTATGTACCTTCATTTTGCCAGGTTCGTAATTTTATTATTAACGTCCCGGGCACAAATCCAGAAAACAGATACGCTTGCATGATAACAAATATCGCAAGAAATCGGTTGAGTGATTATTGAATTAAAGGTAAGCGCACAAACCAAAATTGTTGAGTCATCTGTCCGGACTGAACACTTCCAACCATTCAAATAATGCGTCATAATGCAAACCTTTTTCATCACCGCTTCACACATTGCTCACTCGCATTCTACATCGCAGCTATTCCTCATGCATTCTCCTTTTCATCCTAGCTCATACCAATCGAGCTGTTATAAAACAGTCTGCCGTCTTTCAGACAACATCCTGGGAATTATTGGAAGCCGGTGAAACCCGCCCGCCAATATTCACTGGTACGCCCATTTCAATTTCCTGCCCGTTTTCATAACCGTTACCGTGTAGGAACGTTATTTTCCAGTTTAAATTTAGTTTGCGAGGTGAAAGCCTTTTGGATACTGATTGGAATGAATTAATGTAGATGAGATTTTTGATTTTATTTTTTTTTTCGAATTCTGGTGTGGCGAAATCCTATTACTGACTTTGATTTGTATTACCGTTGCAATATTTGTCGAAAATATTAAATTAAGCAAGAGTGTTCTGTTGACTTATTATTTATTTATTTTTATGTACTTTATTGTACTGCGATCTCTTCCAGGAAACCCAGAATGGAGAGAGATAGCCTGGACACAACATGGGGTTGCACTTGGTGCAAGTTTAAATAAAATAATAAGTTACAAACATAGTAAGCACTAAATATAAAATACTAAAATAGATACATACATATAAATATACAGGCAAGAAAACAATACAGATAGTAATCCAACAAGAATATGCTCACAGTGACAGGTAGTGCTCCTGTACCAGTCTTTTTAAGATCGGTAGTGATTGCACGCGTTTTATTGTAACATACAATGCATGCCATAGACGAGCGGCCTGAACAGTAAGACATTTGTCCAGAAAGATAGTGGAATGCATTGGCATTTTAAGTTTCATGTTATCCGATGACCTAAGAACTTTCGTGTGCGAGTCACATAAAAACTGATAGTGGTTAAATCCTCGTCACTCGTGCTTGATTAAGACCGAATGTTCAACTTCAAGTTCCAATGTGACTTTTTCAATTCATATGTACTTTCGAAGTTTACCTTAGACATCGCTGACATCGGTAAAGGAATATATCGTATAGGAACCCAGATATATACAATTAGTAAATATAAGTTTTAATAAGCCAACGAGCAAGTGTAGTGATAAATGCTTGTGCCTTCTCTGTTCAGGAAGAGCTATATGCCGTCGCACCACTCAAAAACTCGCGTCGTATTCCTCAGTATTGAGGTTCGTGACCTCCCTTCTGCATCACCTTCTCTCGAATGATCTTTCTCCATCTGTTTCTGTCTCTGGCGGTGTGGATGGCGTTGTAAACTGTAAAGTCAAGAGCGGTGTGGATCTGGTAAGACCAACGTATTGGGCTGCGTCCACGAGGCCTTTTCCCATCTACTTTTCCGGTCACGATGAGCTTCTCGAGGTTGCCACCGTCTTTCCTTGCCACCACTTTATAAACGTATAAATTCTATACGAATGGGATCTTTGTAAGAGTTTTGAAAAATGATTATAAAAATAAAAAACCCGACTGCTAAAAATAATTTACTGAATAGAGAAAAACAAGTACTAGGTATAATTTTATGCATATCTGAGGTGCTTCCAGCGGTAACAAACGAAGTTTTGGTAGATTTTTCTATATTTTTTTCTATAATTTCAGACTTTTTAGTTTTTATTAATGAACGAGTTCTCCAAATAATTTGAAAAAAAAATGTAATAATGTAATGTGGTAAAAGATTATTTATTTTGATATCAAAGTCGGGTTTTTTATTTTTATAATAATTTCCAAAACTCTTACAGAGATCCCATTCGTATAGAATTTATACGTTCAAAGGTTACAACACAAGGTTCTTGAGTGGTGTGACTGCGAACTGATGACGACGAAAATGCAGAGTTGGAAGGCCTACCTTACTGTGGACGAAGAACCTGGTAAAGGCTGCGGTATTCCGCAGAATACGAGACGCACAGCTCCAGTCGATGTGACGACAATTGGGGAAGTGGATGTTTTTCAGCGGCAATGGTGATGATAAAGGTTACATAATAAATTACTTGAATTCCTAAGCTTAACAAACAACAAATAAAACTGTTAGCAAAATAAATATAAAGCTGTGTTCACAGGGTTATAAATAAATCTAGGTTGCGGCCGGCCACAAATCAAAAATTCATCGTTTTGCTATTGTAGTTATCAATAGACCGCTCTTGCGTCAGAAGTCTGAACTAATAATTTTTCATATCGTTTCATAGGTGAGCTCTGATATAAAAGTATTAATCTGGGTTTGTTATTGGTATTGTCTTCTATGGTTGACTTGCTTCTGCCAGCGACTTCGTCCGCGTGATAGTCAGAAACCATCCCATGGGAACATCATCAGCCTTTTAATATTCCATTATTACATTATGTTAGGAGACAGGCCTCCTTTTTGTGAGAGGATAAGCGCCGTAATCCACCACGCGGTTCCGTGCGGGTTGGTGGATGTCACATGTCTTCCTGATGTTTTCCTTCACCGTTTTGAGAGCAGTGGTGATGAAATAATTTACACAAAGTAAAGCCCCTTCTTGGGTTCGAAACAACGACCTACATCTTGAACGTCGCAGCTAATACCACTAGGCCACCACTGCTCACTAACGGGATCATACTATCGGAATAAAAAAGTAGCTTATATCTTATTCCAGGTTATAATCTCGATCTGTGCGAAATTTGATCAAGATCCGTACAGCCATGTGACTAGCTTATGCCAGCGGCTTTGCCCACGTGAATGTCAAAAATTATCCTGAGAGAACATATTCCCGGGATTATAAGTACCCTATATGCTATTCCTTGCTATAATCTGTCGCTGTGCCAAATTTCATCCGTTTGAGCCTCAAGAAGTAACAAACATGCAAACACACACACACACACACACAAACTTTCGCCTTTATAGTATTATCTTATCTTATCTTATGGAGGAGCCGAGAAATAACTCGGACACTTCAACCCATAGGGATCTATTGTGCTCCCCTAGATAACCTACTCCTCCCCAATCTCGTTAAAAACCGTTTTCATGAGTTTTACAACGAGATTAGGAGATATGAGCCTGTAGTCTTCTGGTTTTGGATTTCCAACCCCTAGTAGACTAATTCGCTTATCAGCCAGTGCATCGCTTGTGCACAGAAGGTGCACCATGCGTTCCGTATATTCCCCACACAACCTGCACATGGGTGTCGCGATAAGACCCATCTTCATGAGCATGTCATTGGTTCCAAAGTGCCCAGTAAAGGCCCCAAGCAGGTAGCGGATTTGCCTCCTGCTCATGTTCCAAATGCATTCCCGAGTCTTGAACGTAGAGCCTAGGAATTTCTTGGAGTGTTGTAGACCGGTATTAGTCAGCCAATAAGTTTGCTGTCTGTGATCTGCAAACTCCCTAAATGCGGCTTTTACGAGACACGTCGAAATGCCTACACATGGTTCTGGACCCACAAAATCATTTGCTGAGCCCTCTCTTGCCAGTTCATCAGCCACTTCGTTACCATGGAATCCTTTGTGCCCAGGGACCTACATCAGTCATACCCTGTTGTGCTTCCCAAGCCTGTTTAGGGTTTGGATAGCATCCAGAATAAGTCTGGAGTCCACTTTGTAGGATGCCATGGCTTTGATTGCAGCCTGACTGTCAATAATAATATATATGGATTTACCTCTGGTTCCTCTATCTATATTCTCTTAAGCGCAGGTTATTATGGCATATGTTTCTGCTTGGAATACAGTTGCCATCTCCAGCTTTTGCTACATTTGTAGTCTTTTGCGTATATGCCCGCTCCTTTCTGATTCCATTTTGGATCCATCAGTGTACCACACCAGACTATCTTGTTCTGGTGGATCAAGTCCCTTCGTCCAGTCCTCTATTGAAGGGATTTGGACCTTGAAAGACCTTTCAAACACATAGCTTGCATTTTACCGGATAACATGCTTGTTACCCGATCCAGGTCTTCATTCTCGTCGAACTTTGTATGGTTAGTCTTTGGCTTAGAGGCATCCCATAGTCCAGCGACAGCGAGACGATGTAATGTCTTCCTTGCCTCGAATTCAACCATCATATGCAGAGGAGGGATATTGAGGTATCATGTCTCAATCGCTGCCGTAGGTGTTGTCCTGAAATCACCCGTGATGCCGAGACACGCTGTTATTTGTAACCTGGTGAGTGGCGCTTTGCACGAGGCAAGCTTTGATCTTGGCCACCACACTATGCTGCCGTATGTGATAATAGGTATTATCACTGTCCGGTACAGCCATCGTATCACTTTGGGCTTTAGCCCCCAAGTTTTACTGTAGGTAGAACGACACATGCTGAACACTCGTAAGGCCTTAGTCGTAATATTTTTTTAACTTCGGTGGACCAGGGCAGCTTTATTCCATTGAGGGAGAGCTCTTCTAGGTTTCCTAGTTTTCTCTTCCTCGTGAATGGAATAATGACTGCTTTGCTTGGGCTGATAGAGAGGTGGTTGTTTGTACACCATTCCTCTGTCATCCTCAATACCTGTTGTAATAATCCAGAGACTATGTTCGGGGTTTGTTTTTTAATTTTGATAATATTAAGTGTGATGTGATTGTGTAAGACTAAGAAGATTTGAATTTAATCGTCAAAACTATTATCTACGGTGGTTTTATCTATTAAGATGATGATACTAAACATCAAACCGATATTCCCCGAGAGGCTAGGCAGAAATGCAACTATAGCACACCCACGTATCGCCGGTTTAAGTCTCATGTAATAGGGGACAATCCCAACGCACTATTCCCAAACCACTGCAACTCCTGAAAGCCAGAATCAACAGTGAAGATCTGGTGATCTTCACCGAAAAGCGAAAAAAAGCGCCGAGGCAATGAAGCTCGATGCAGTCCCGGCGAATGAATTTATTTGTCTTGGATCCCGCAACGAAATTAATTAGAAAAGAATAACAGAGGAGTAGGAAAAAAAAACGGGCGAACTAATAGCCATCACCAGGGCACAAAATCTTACTCCGGGCCCATAAAATACCCCTGGATTGAAGCTATCAGGAAACACAGACTCCGGCAGGGAATTCCACTCCTTAGCTGTACGCATAAAAATATTCTTAAAACGTTTGGTGCATATGGGTGGGATGTGCACTATGTACCGATGGCGCATCGCCATACATCTGGTAGTTCGATGATGAAACGGGCAAGGCGAAATTAGATCATGCACTATCGTAATTAACTCGCAAATTAATCTAAGGTTCAGCGGTAATTAATGACATGATTATTGCTTGGTAATGGCAATGTGGATTGGACATCGTACAAAACATTGCACAAAAGGGAAGTGAATGTTGGATCCTTCTTTCAATCCGTCTAGCCTTTTCACAAGTATATTTGAGTCGGCTTATAGTTTAATCGGATGCAACTGAGTACCAGTATTTCATATGAAGCGAGTGCCTATCTGACCTCCAACAGCCAGTAACCGGATAACATGAACCCCCCATGGGCTCCTGGCAAGACTGGAGTCAATTTCTAAATTCTGACTGTCCGTAAGGAATGTCAAAGATCTTCAATAGACAGCTGGGACGAACAGCTTTACATGCTTCCCGAGGTCTCGCAGGAATCTATCTATACTAATATTATGAAGAGGAAAGATTTTTTGTTTGTTTGTATGTACCGAATAGGCTCCGAAACTTCTGGTCCGATTTAAAAAATCTTTCACCAATAGAAAGCTACATTATTCTTGAGTGACATAGGCTATTTTTAAATCCCGATATCGGGTTCTGTGGGGTGGTCCACGGGAGTGAAGACGCGGGGACAGCTAGTCTTGGTATATTAAGATGGATTGTGGTGGATGGATCCACGGGCCGGCCCCGGCAAGCGTTGCTTAGCTTTGAATATCTTACTAGACCTGTGCGGATGTTATCCATGATCTCTAAATATTGGATCTTTGTAGTATCAAAAAAATATGTGGCAACATATTATACTTTTTAGACGGATACAGTAGGTAAAATAATTCCTTGGGATACTAAAACATTTTGCCAGCTGACAAAGCCGCGGAAAGGGGCTAGTTACATTATAATTTCTTAAAAAAAAACATTCTGTTTGTAACAAATTGCATCTGTATTTTGTTTATTTTAGCCAAAACTAAGCCCTCATTTCAATCCTAATTAGTTCAAGATGAGGAAAGAAGGTTTTCCTCAAAACCCAGAATATGAAATAGCAAACATTCTAATCCTCTACACCAATTCTATTTACACTGTATTACGCTACCACCCACCTAAGTACCTTAATAGCTCGAAAATTCTGAGTAGGTTCGCCTAAAGACCGGGAGTTGACCTTGTGCAAATATCCTACTATTTTTCCTGTGTAAAATTATTCCGGCGAATTTTTTCTTCCACCATGGCTTGTATATTATGAAAATTAACTTGGTAACATTACTAACATTCTGTAAATTAATGTTTAAATTGGTTAGGAAATTTTTGGCTAACAAAAAAAAACGATTTGACAAGAATGGCCTAGCTATCGTTTACGAATTTTTTATCTATGTACTGTCAAGGTCTCTAGCCTCTGACCATAAAGTTATAGGTGAAAAAATACTTCAAAATAGAATGTTTTTTGTCGTATCAATTCAAAATATTAATAAATTAAGACCGGGTCAAGTTATGACTAAAATACCAATTGAAGTGGTTCCGGGCCTACACGTGGAAACTCACGGTACGGCTGGCCGGCTGGCCTCATTTATGCCGCTCTTGGCATTTGCCTGGCTCGCCCCGGCTCCCAAAATGCCGCCGCATCTCGCATCTCGCATCCAGCAGATTCCCACAGCCTTAACCAGGTTATCGATCCACCTAGTGGGAGTCATTACAACGATGGGTCTTCCGGCACGCGGTTGTCACTCTAGAACTTTTCGGCCTTATCATCGGCCATAATTATCCCAGTTCTGAGTGAAAAAGAAAGAAGAAAGAAAGAATATACATTTATTTGTCACAAGCCATTAGAGCATACAATATAAAATAACGAGAAACAAAAACAAAACTTAAAACTATTCAACAATAAAAAAGGGAAAACAATATAAATGATATTTATTATAATATTTATTAGTCTATTGTTTTAGAAATTATTTATGTATTTTATTAGTTAGATAGTTTATTAATATCCGCCTTAATTATTGTTCACATATATATATATATTTTTGTACCCCTACCACTGTCGTGTTCTTTTTTAACCCAAAGGTTGACTGGTAGAGAATGCCTTGCTGCATTAAGTCCGCCTATGTATCACCATTGTACATAAAGTTTAAATAAATAAATAAATATATGACATTGTGTGTACCACGGCTGCGCCCGAAATAGGACCAGTTTAGCAAAATGTCGCGCAACTAATGCCCGACGCTGGTTTTCAACTGGACCTGTGACTTCCACTTAATTAACATAAAACTTCCAGCTTTGAATGACTATTTTATACTCGAGTAGTTTATAAACAGTGAAAAAAGAGTACTCTTTATACTATCTCCTCTCACACTTTACCAGTTTCTATGTACTCCTGTAAATATTAGAGGTTGTTTCAAATATTTTATCGTGGCCACGCACAAACAGGGTTGAAAGCATTACGTTGTAAGATACACGTCGTTGGAACGTGATGTCTTTATAACAAGCTTATTGTTTTTGGCGCGGGATGTGGAGGGGTGAAGTGAAAATATTTGATATGTACGCGTGGCTTGCAATTTTGCTGAGACACGTGTTAAAGATTCCTGTATTATTAATTTTTGCGAAAGTGGGATTATATGTTATGCTTAAGGGTTTTTGACTGAAATCTTGACAGAATCAAGGGGGTCAGGGTTATTTTATCAAGGTGAATTGCATAAGGATCGGATAGAAACAAGGTGCGATTCATTTTTTTATTTTATTATTTCGAGTTGAGTTTTTTGTTTCCCCTTTATTAAATACTTATCAATACAACACCGCCGTATGTTTGTGAAAATAGTGCTTAATAAGACAGGACTTTACATTTGTGTTTTCCAACATGGCTACGGCTCGGAGTTGGTGTCTCAATTGTTCTTCTATGTAGGCGCCATGTATTCGCAGACATAAAATATTGCCGAAGACTTCTGGCATTCCTAGTAGCTAACGACATCCTCAGTGACCGCCAATATAGCTTCCGCCAAAATCGGACAACTGGGGATCTTCTAGCGTATGCCATTCACATCTGGAGTGAGGCCATCGAGAGACACGGGGAAGCGCTTGCTGTCCCCCTCGACATCTCGAAGGCTTTCGACAGGGTCTGACACGAGAGCCTTATTGGTAAGCTTCCTACATTCGGTCTGCCCGGTGGACTGTGCGATTGGATCGCAGACTTCCTGAAGGACCTTTCTATACGAGTGGTTATTGATGGCCGCCCAATTGACCAACTGGATATCAACGCCGGGGTCCCTAAGGGGTCGATACTCTCAGCAACATTGTTCTTGTTGTACATAAATGACCTGCTAAAACCTTTGCGTATGCAGACGACAGCACTGTTGCTGAGAGATACTTGTCCAACGCTCGTGCTACTGGGCCTCAGATCCACTCTCTCCGGAAGGCCATGGTGGGGTGCTTGAACCTGTCCTTGCAGGCATTCTCCGAATGGGGCGATGCCAATCTGGTCAGGTTTAATGCTGCTAAAACCCGGGTGTGTCTTTTTCCACTAAAAGGAACCAATTTCACCCGGCTCCTTCTTGCCGTGGTGTGACCGTGCCGATAACGGGCCATCTTGAGCTTCTTGGCGTTACGTTGACATCGACCCTCAATTTTGGTCCATTCATTGAGGCAAAAGCTCAACTGGCTGCCAAAAAGTTGGGAATCCTTGCAAAGGTGAGACGGTACTTCACGCCAGAACAGTTGCTCAACCTGTACCAAGCACAAGTTCGGTCATGCTTGGAGTACTGCTCTCAACTCTGGGACGGATCTGCCAAGTACCAGCTAGATGCACTAGAGTCGATCGATAAACGGGCATAGAGGCTCTTCGGCAATGAGATACTGGTTGAATCTAGGCTCCAGAGCCTTGAACATCGGCGCCAAGTTGCCCGTCTGTCGGTTTTTATCGGTTACATTTCGGGGAGTGTGCGATGGAATTGCATGAACTAATTCCTCCTAGCCCGTTCCATCATCGGACTACAAGACGTACGGCGATTGGTCATCGGTACATGGTGGACATCCTTCCCATACGCACCAAACGTTTTGGGAGTACTTTCATAATGCGTACAGCTAAAGAGTGGACTTCCCTGCCAGAGTCTGTATTTCCTGATAGCTACAACCTGGGAGTCTTTAAGTCAAGAGTGAATAGGTTTTTCTAGGTAAGCGTGCTACATCTTCGACCACATCATCGCTTACCATCAGGTGAGATAGTGGTCAAGCGCGAGCCTATCAATAATAAGAAAAAAAAATAAGGATTCAAATCTTAAATATGCTGACATAGAGTCCCTTTTGCTATGAATCTACCATAATCTAAAAAATAACATATTTTGTTCAATATCTCTTACCTCCCGCAATCAAAATTTACTAAAGTTGGTACGTGTATTTAATTAAGGTAACATAATCTAATAAAGGTGTTTTTATGAGGACACGCAAATGATTCAGTCAGTTCATTTCTCCATACAAAATGGGCATTCTCCTTTATGTAAATAAACTCAGCTGACTTATGCTTAGTCTATTAAACCCTTCATAAACTACAACCACTGTTGCACAAATAATTTAACACCAATTCCTTGCCGGAGTCTGTGTTTCCTGAAAGGTAAAACTTGGGGGTCTTTAAGACATGATGATTAAATTATTTCTAGGCAAGCGTGCTTTACCGTCGACCACATCATTGCTATCCATTTGGTGAGATAGTGGTCAAACGCGAGCCTATTATTTCATCATCATCATCATCAGCCTATTAATGTTTCCACTGCTGGGACACAAGCCTCTCTCTCAGTGCGGGTTGGTGGATGTCACATGTCTTCGAATTTTTGGTTCTAGGACATGCCGGTTTCCTCACGATGTTTTCCTTAACCGTTTTTGAGAGCAGTGGTAGGGCAATAATTTACACAAAATAAAGCGCCTGCCTGGGTTCGAACCCACGACCTACAACTTGTAAGTCGCGGCTAGTACCACTGGGCCACCACTGCTCTCCAATATAATTTATAAAACAAAAACCAAAAAAATATCTAACCCTGAAGGGTCTAAAATATTCCATTACCTAGAAACAAAGTAAAACTAAAGCAACCCTACAATTTTCTTTAAAAAAATCCGCGCAAACATCTGTACTTAAAAAGTAGTACAGTGGGGTGAAATTAAGCGGACAAGCAAGGGTCGAATTTTGTCGAGCACACATATACAAGGGTTGGGTCGAAACCCAATTAATTCCTTGGGCACCTCGGCCTCCGAACAAGTTTTTACTTGCCCCGAGGTCTGAACGAAACTCAATCTCGACGATATATCGGTCTAATGACTCAAGTATTTTTGGGCTAAAGGGCCGGGAAAGGAGCCTGGTTTAAAATTGCGTCGTAAGATGTTTTTTTGCGGGTAAAAGGGATTACTTTAAGAAGTTGTGCGGTAATATCTTCGTTTGTGAATCATACTGGATTTCGGTAATCCGTTTGGGAGTGGGTGTTGTAGCTATGTTTGTTGTTTTGTAGCGTTTTTTTGTCAACCTGGTTTAATATATGATAAATGATTTATTTCTGTAAGTTGGTTTGTACAAACACTTTTACATGTCGATCATATTTTTAAAACTAGATGAGGTTTCCTATCTGACTACTCTGAGAAGAAAGGCCGAAACAATCTCAGAGGTCACAGTCTCTTTTAAAGTCCAGACAAAAATCTTCGTTAGATCATGTGTTCAATCATCATCAATAGTTGAGGCATATTAAAAAAAAAACCGACCAAGTGCGAGTCGGACTCGCGCACGAAGGGTTCCGTACCCAGGGTAGCGTCAACTATGTATGTATGGCGACACCCGTTAGTTTTCAACTTTTTTTTTTTGGTATTTTCTCTTTATTTGTGCTGCAAGAGCATACTTTTAGGCAAATTTCGTGATTCTAGGTCAACGGGAACTACTATATAGGTTTTCGACCCAAAACCTATAGGGTACTGCCGGTTGACCTAGAATTGTCAATTTCGACCTGTCAGGATCTATGCGTCAGGATTAAACAATACCTACAAAAAGTATGAAAATAAAACATCAGTTTTGACCCAACAGTTTACTTTAAAAACTTATCCCGTCCTCAACGCAGTGTAAAAAAAGAAAACACCTGTGCAATGACCGTAATCTCTGTGCATACATTCCAGCATACATTTCGGTGTTAACATACGTTTTTTTTCTGACGTCACGTTAAATTTCTTTTGTCCTCAAAAACATACGGCATAATTAAAATTTCAGCCCGTCAACTACGTTTAGAAAAAAGTCGGCGAGATGGGTCTCGGGCACAACGGAGTGTCGTGATATTTTAATTCTAACCCCAAATTGCTCAGCCGTTTCGACCTAATTGGCCCGTGTAATTTCACAGCTTTATAAGGGTTAATTTAATTTATCCGACAATACACTGTGTTGGCATGATTGCGATGAAAATTTTAAATATTAAAATTGT
This sequence comes from Orthosia incerta, assembly GCA_948252205.1. NCBI lineage: Eukaryota > Metazoa > Arthropoda > Insecta > Lepidoptera > Noctuidae > Orthosia > Orthosia incerta. The sequence continues at coordinate 2,971,510 of OX411755.1, forward strand.
TTAGGACAGTCGATTTAAGATTACGTTTATTTAAGACTAGCTGTGCCCGCGGCTTCGCTCTCGTCATCTGTCTGCCAACCCTACTATACTTACCTTCCTGCCTACCCTACTTACCTACCTACCATTTTTGTTTCTATAGTCTTTTTCGCGGAGAATCTTAACACCGCCATTCAGAAAATGACTTCAAATGCACAACGCCATCTATCGAATATCGAGTTCAACTGTCCGAGGATCTGAATTGCGTGTGTTGCGATAATTTTACTTCTTGAACATTTTAAATTCATCTAACTTTTGATAGTGTTAACCGATTGCTATGAAACAAAAACTAAGTAATTCTTCAAGTTACGCACAATTTTTATATATAAAGGTTATTTACATTGGTTTCGTACATTTCACGTGATGCGTGCACAAATAAACAGACAAATAGACAAAAATTCCAAAAATTCCGGAAATTGGTTCTGTTGGTTATCCTTTAACACCCTGGCTATTTTTTTTGGAAATATTTTCGATGTACAAAATATTTTTCTACAGATTTATTAAATGTATTGATGATGATGATTGTTGCAATGTTTCTTTTCTGCCTCAAATATGCTTTATACGATGAATATCAGTGCATCAGATCAATCAAACGTTATTTAATACTAAAAAAATAAAAGATAGAACATAATATAGAATTGTTTGGCGTTTGTACGTTCCGCGTAGCTTCCGTAGCACTTGAGCGCTATGCCGTAGCAAAGTGCTACGAACGAGTTCGCTCAAAACTTAGTGTGCTTTGCTAACTATTTATTAAGTTAGGTTATTTATTGTACAAGTTCATACATTCAATTTCTAAAATTAGTTTCGAATGAAGCTAAATGTACTCTGGAACGTAGTTACATACGTAGCTAAATTTATGATGAATACAAATTAATCAGAAATTTAGCTAACTAATATTAAGCTTGTAGTGATTGTGAAACATTTTCGTTGAATTAATCAAGCATCGAATCAAAATCAGTTAATCTAGAAATGGTTTATCCAAGCCAAAACCTATTAATATTTTTATTGACGGTTACCATTAAATGAATTTCAGTTGATTAATGAATTGTCATCACTTGTACGTTTTTCCTGAAACTTTTTTATTTTGTTTTCGATTACCATTCCACGTGTTTTATATTAAGCCGAGCAATTATTTATCGTGACAGTAAAAACTGCTGTAATTTGTAAGTTAGTTTTTTTTTTCTACAAAACAGCTACATCATGTGAAGTCTAGACATTAGGACTTAGGTCTTGCCGCAAAAAGCTTGTCTATTTGCTCAATGACTTTAGAAGGAATATTAAAGTGGGTCTCATCATCATCTACAGCCTGACTTGGTCCACTGTTGACCATAACCCTTTCTTCTCTCGTGCCAATCCACGTACTCCTGAAAATCTTGGTTCTGCCAACGATAGCGACAATGTCTTCTGCCCATTTCACTTCTGGACGACAAACATTCTCTCTACCAGTACTTGGATGCCACTCGGTAACTGCCTTGCTCCACCTGTCACCACCACCCCGTGCCTTGTGTCCTGCCCAATTCCATTTATTTATTTATTAGTTAACCCTCGCACTGGCACGCCTTGCAGCAATTACACCAATGGAGCACAATCTTATAATAAACTCACTATAAGTCCAGGTTTCCTTACAATGTTCGAGTTTTTTCCATTTGAGTTCCATTAAACCTTCGTTATTTTATGGTTCTATCCAATTTAAAAACCACATGGTCCACAGATGAAACCATTTTATCCAAACTTATAAAATCAACTAGCTATTGCCCACGGCTTCGCTCCCGTGGACCACCCCACAGGACCCAATTTCGGGATTACAAAATAGCCTATGTCACTCAGGAATGATGTAGCTTTCTATTGGTGAAAGAATTTGTTCAAATTGGTCCAGTACTTTCGGAGCCTATTCGGAACAAACAAACAAACAAAAAAATCTTCTCTCTTTATAATATTATACCAGCTGTTCCCCGCGGCTTCGCTCCCGTGGATCACCCCACAGGACACGTTTTCGGGATAAAAAATAGCCTATGTTACTCAAGAATAATGTAGCTTTCTATTGGTGAAAGAATTTCTTAAATCGGTCCAGTAGTTTCGGAGCCTATTCGGTACAAACAAACAAAAAAATCTTTCCTCTTTATAATATAAGTATAGATTAGTATTAGTATAGATAAATAGAAAAGTCACAATTTTTCTTAAAATCAATTCAATTATTTCTTATTTACCTCACTCAGCTCTCATTTCTCAAGACATAAAAATAGAGAATCATGGCTCTAGAAAACCGAGCTAAACTAACTCCAATTCCTTTCAATTACTCTCGACTTGGGATCACAGTTTACCATGACAATTCTTGAGACTTGAGAAACCCTCTTTTTTATAAAATGTAAACCAAATATAGTAAATTTTGTTCAAATTGTAAATTACTCTTAGAAGATAGGTTTTTTATTAGAAGTAAGATTATTCAATTAAATTCAGATTTGGAATAAGTTAAGAAATTCTATTACTAGTGTAATTGTTAAATTTAAGCGTTAAATCACAAATTTATAACCTGCATTAAGCAGATATAGTTTATAATCTAGATGAAGGAAAACATCGTGAGCAACCAGGACTTGTATAAGTAATGTAGGTCTGAAATAGCCAAGTCAGAGGCCTGCATCAAGACGTTTTGGAAAATTATAAACAATGAAACGAATAGGAATAAAAGAAATAATACTGATTACACACTTGAGACCACACACGGACTTATTAGAGATAACAAAAAAGTTGCGCAAGAATTTGTAAATTTCTTTACCAACATCCCAATTAAAACCACTGAAACCTTAAATTCTTCGCCCTCGCTTGCTTTCGGATTATTAAACACGAACGTTTCAGCCTGCCCGAATGTATTTAACTTTTCACATATAAACCCCATAACAGTAATAAAAGCTTTTAAGCAAATCAAGATCAAGCCGACTGAAGATCTGTGGGGAATGTCCATCAAAGCTTGTACCTCCATTATTCAGACTATAGCGCCGTACTTGGCTTTGATTTTCAATTTGTGTGTGGATCAAGGAGTCTTTCCGGATCTAATGAAATATAGTAACGTTATACCTCTTTTTAAATCCGGGGACAGTAAAGACAAATAATTATAGACCAGTATCCGTGTTGCCGGTTTTCAGCAAGGTTTTTGAGAAGATAATGCTAAATCAAATGCTCATTCATTTTAATACGAAAACATTTTGCATGATAAACAGTATGGTTTCACCAGAGGACGTTGTACAACTGACGCTGGTGTCACCCTATTAAAACACATCTTTAAGGCGTGGGAAGATTCGCAGGATGCCATAGGTATCTTCTGCGACCTGTCGAAGGCGTTTGATTGCGTTAATCATGAAACGTTACTTCTGAAACTTGAGCATTACGGGCTAGGTCAATCAGCGTTAAGTTTGGTTAAATCTTATTTGAGTGATAGACAGCAATTAGTTCAAATAAACGGTGTGAACTCGTCCGGGTTAAACGTAAAAATGGGAGTACCCCAGGGCTCAAATTTAGGTCCTTTCTTATTTTTAGTATACATCAACGATTTACCTAGTTTATTGGAAAACAAACTAAACATGGTGTTATTTGCTGATGACACATCTTTAATTTTTTAAATAAATAGACGTACTTGTCAGGTTGACGACGTAAATAACGCGCTACGGCAGGTTCAGGATTGGTTCACTGCCAATAATTTAGTCTTAAATGGTAAAAAAACCAAGTGCGTAAAATTTTCATTGCCGAATGTCAAAAGTACTGATTGTGACATTATGTTAAACAAGGAGAAGCTAGAATTCGTCGATAAAACGGTTTTCCTGGGGATCACGCTGGACTCAGGGTTGCAGTGGGTCCTCATTTGGTGTCCCTTGCGGGGCGGCTGAGTTCGGCGGCTTATGCTGTTGGGAGGATTCGTCGGTTGGCGGATGTGGATACCGCGAGACTGGTATATTTAAGTTATTTTCATAGTATAATGTCTTACGGAATCTTACTATGGGGAAGGGCTGCAGACATTGAGTCAATTTTTATTCTGCAAAAACGAGCTATCAGAGCCATATATAATCTTCACCGGCGCGATTCCCTAAAGGAACTGTTTAAAGACATTAACATCATGACGGTTCCTTGTCAATATATTTATGAGAACATCATGTACGTGAGAAAGAATTTACATCTTTTTAGTAAAAACGGCGACAGACATAATTATTTTACTAGAAGTAGGGACCAATTAGTTCAACCAGGTTTTAGACTGGCAAAAGTAGCCTCTTCTTTCATGGGGTACTGTACAAAATGTTACAATAAAATTCCACCCCACATTCTTGAACTGAATGAGACGAAATTTAAAACTTGTATAAAACGCACACAATGCAGGCTGGCATATTATAAGTTGGGGGATTACTTCACTGATAAAAATGCTTGGCTAAATGCTATTCCTGCTCCACATCCACTAGGGCGCAAAACCAAGTGATATGCAGAACATTATTGTTTTGAAGTGTTGTTGGAACTGCTGAAGACTGAATGAATATATTTGTATTGTATAAACTCAATTTCCTTACTATTGTATAACTGCAAAGCACGTATGTGAGTACTATGTACCCAACTGTATATCTACCATTTACTGTACCTGTGTGTCGTTCGGTGACTTGTGTGTGCCCTGGCAGTTGAGTGTGTCATGCTCTCTCAAATGTCTCTCTGAGGGTGGCGCGTGTGTTGGATCATCCGGTTCCCTTCATGATGGTTGAGCTGGGTGGTGCCAATTCATGCGTCATGTTCGTGAACGGACGCCGTCAGTTGGGATTGGTCACAACTTAACTGCTTCGGATGCTTTTTTTTTCTAGCTTCTATTATATAACTGCACAGTGCATGTGTGAGTACTTTTATTACTTTATGTCTGTACGTAGTAGTGTGTAGTGCTATTCTGGGTGCATTGTCCTCACATATATGAATTTATTAATGAACGTACTTATGTAACTAAATATTGTAAAAAAAACGTTATTTAAAAGAGTAAGTATGGAGTTTCTTGTGCATTCTTCTCCACAACAAGCTACTTTCCGAATGCACGGTAGAATCAACTTTTATAACTTGTAAATTTTAATGTACCTAACGTTCAAAAGTGCCGCTTGGTGGCCTACTTGAAATATAATATCTTTGTCTTTGTCTTTGCACACAAAAAAGGCAGAACGAATTTATAATCTACATTAAGCAGGTATAGTTTTTAACCTAGATGAAGGAAAACATCGTGAGCATACCAGGACTTATATAGTTAATGTAAATCTGAAATAGCCAAGTCAGAGGCCTGCACACAAAAAAGGCAGAACGAATTTATAATCTACATTAAGCAGGTATAGTTTTTAACCTAGATGAAGGAAAACATCGTGATGATACCAGGACTTTTATAGTTAATGTAAATCTGAAATAGCCAAGTCTGTGGTTCCCAGAGTCGGCTTAATTAACTCTGACACCACACACGAAAAAGAAAGAGAGACCTAGACTAACTTATAATGATACTTTTCATCCTGATAAACATGGTAGAATCCCTTGGGATTATAAAATACAGAAGTGAGCTGCAAATGCCACCATTTAGTTTGTTTGTATACTTTTCCTGGTGGTGCGTTTACAAACATTTAACACGTACACAAGACGGAAGAATTATCTGTAGGTCACACAAATATTTGTTCCGCACGGGATGGGAACTCGTGACACGCAGTGCAGCAGCCGATTGCTCAACCACTACGCCAAACGTGTCGTCTTTTGAATGGATTGACAGGTCCCTTCATGTGCATACCACCTAAGTTTCACGGTGAATGATTTTCAAAAAAACATTATTACCTTTCGTTTCACCATTAAGTATAATTATTTTAATGACGCGCGAGTAAAAAACTAAATTATTCCGGAGAAAATAACAATTATAATGACTTACACGCTTTCTGTGTTAATTGCCGACGATTTTGATGATTTGGCTTCTATTTCCTTACTTTATATGAAAATATAATGTAATTTTTTTTTGAGTTATGGTCATGTCCATATTTTAAGCCAATTGCATGATTTAACTAGATAAAACACATTGAAATAAAATTTCCAACCTTTTAACATTTAATTTACTTAAGATCAATACACTTCGAAAAAAACAATAAAAATAAAGGTCCTTGCAGCTTTTATTCGCCAAATAGTGCTTAATCTCTAGCTAAACGGGGTGAATTAGGAATGCAAGGGTGGTGAAAACTGCAGGCAATATTCACGTAATTTTAAAATAGTTTGCAGCATTTTAGTAGTTACTCCAATATTTAAATAATTATAAAAAAAAACGATGCGTTGTTTGAAATCAATAAAGTGGTATCACCAGATTATCACAGTTAAAATCCTAATCAAAGGTCTGTTTTAATTCAACCCGTTTGTAGGTACTTTGCAAATGTATATTATGTCGCCATAACAAAATCAAAAGTACCTTCTTTACTAATGAAAAAAAACAAAAACATACAGTCGAACCTCCTCCTTTTTGGAAAGTCGGTTAAAAATAAAAAGGAAAAGATGTATCGTATAAAATAGTGTTTTGGCAATATAAAATAAAAACATAATTTCTTAGCTAAACGCCTAGCCTAATATAAAATTAATCACACAAGATTGCGATAAAGCACAACAATGACTTTAAGTGGTCCAGTAATGGCTTAACAAATCGTTATTTCTATCAAGAATATTAACTTCCAGCTAAACAGCGCTGAATTATGAAGTAATGAATAATATTCACAATTTTATAACGTTATATATTTTATGCGGTAAGCACTTACAAGATTTCTTAAGCGCTAGACAAGTGGATCGTGGATAAATTTGAAAGAGAGTAACCGCGGCCCTAGGGGCTTACTCCCTATCTTCGTCGACGAAGTTACGGGCCGTCCAAAAGTATTCCGAAACTTCGGAGTGAATTTCGGATTACTGAGCTTCGAACGGGATCAAAGACAATATTCGTGAACGAGCATGACGATAGAGTTGCACTATTTTATCGGTCAATTACCGGTTTCCCTAGTTTGTGGTTTCAAGCTTACTAAAACAAAAAATAAAATATTTTTACGTTCTACTTACATACTTCTTTTGCTTCACTCACATTCATACAACTAGTCATACACATACCCAAGGCATTTATATTTGTTTTTTTTTTTGTAAAGTTTTCATGTGAGACTGCATAAGTATCTATTTCACTCCAGCAAATGCACTAATCTGTCTGTCGCTCTTTGCCCTTGCTGAAGAGCTTGATGGGTAGATAATATATTTGTAGACACTTCTCCCTGTTTACTGTGCTCAAATTGGAGATCTTCTCGCTGAGGGAAGGTGCTTCTAAGTCGGCCTGATTAAACATATTGTGTAAAACACAGCAGGCAATGACAATTTTACCTCTTCACAGCATAGGTGGTAGATTGTTCAAATGGCAGGCTATATTTTATTAAATACATATATATATTTGTCTTAGAAAAATGGTACAAGCTTTTAAACTTACTGTCTTTTTATAAGGTATACTTTTTATTAATAAGAGGCTGTTCAGTGCATTTGTGACATGCGGCAGACACCGTGATACTGTCTGTTGTGCCATTGGAACGTCACTGCTAAGGCCCAATGCACCTTGGTTACTCCCCCGGGCACAAAATTAAGAGCAGCGAGGATCTGAAATATAACAACAGTAAATGCGTGGGACAGATTGGTAATACCTACAGCTCAATAAGTTGCAGAATCTTTAATATATCCTTACCTTCATTGTTGTATCAACACCATTTCGTCGTAAGTATGTGTCGAGGCAAACGAGGTATTAGTTAGGTCCTCACACAAGTCCCAAGTGAGCCTATAGTTCATTATGAACTCAACGTCGGGAATACTAGCCAACAGGATGTTTTGGCGTAAATGTCGTCGACGTTGCCTCCACTCTTCCAGTAAAGCTTCTTCGAGAATTAAAAAAGCAGCCATCGCTTGGAATTTTAGCTTTCGTCGACCCCAAGATACTTATTTTGATGTCGTAATATCTGACATAACGATCCGATAAAACAAGTGTCAAGTTAAATTTTTCGGACGGATAAAAACGTATAGGGAGTAGGTACAACTGACAAATTGTGTTGTCATTAATTCTTCGTTCGGGCCCCGAACGAATCATCCGTCCGTAGGTGTTAGGGAGTAGGAAACGCCTGTAACTAAGGTCGCAACTACGGACTTCGAGCTTAGGGAGTAGACCCCCTGCCACAATCAGCTGAAAAAACACGGGTGGGTTTAGTCAGTAAAAATCTGGCTCGCCCTCCCGCCTCACTCAGAACGGGAGAGGTCATTGGATGTTTTGCCACACCAAAAATTATAATAAAATATGTATATTCATGCCAAATTATAGCTTTCTAGTACTAAGAATCTCTGAGCTAAGCTGCGGACGGACAGACGGACATAGCGAAACTATAAGGGTTCCTTCTTGACTTCGGAACCCCAAAAAAGGCTTTGGACAAGTAGCATTCTGTCAACGAAAGCGTAGAGATTGGAAATATGTCAAAAATGTATAGAGATGTATAATTTTTTTAAGGGCCCTTAAAAAGTTTTTTTTTTTTTTTTAATTTTAATGGCTTTGGGTCAACAGGATACTACTTAAAATGTGAAAATTTGTAGAATTTAGCTCCAACCGTTTGGCTGCAAAACCTGTGCAACAGACGACGGATGGACAGGCAGACGGAAACGTGAGTGACAGCAATTAAGCTCCGTTTGGACCTCGTTTGGACCCTTCGGATACAGAATCCAAAATTTTTACAGATTAAAAAAAAATCCCATTGCGAGACCAAAAAGGTTCATATCTCAGCATGTGCACCGATATTTAAAAATAAGAAGTAACGCCGCGCTGGTATTCTAATAGGTCCTCGTGTGGAAGCCACGGACACACACGGCCTACTCACAGAGAAGAAGACTGTGTCTCAATGGTTCCCACACATTATTGGCTGATTATATATCAGGTTCATAAGTTGAGGATAGTTTTATCGACTGTTGTTGTTCTTCAGGTTATAAGGTTTACTGTGAACGTGTATAAGCTAACTACTAGACATCGACGTATATCGAAATAGCTTCACTACAGTGTTATGTTTAAGTTTATACGGGCGCTTGTTATGTTCTTGGAAGAAATTCCTAACGGGTCTATCATTAAGCGGTTCCTATCTTTAAATAAAACAAAGTGTGTGTGAGATATCATCGAAATTTTTTATTCGTTTGAAAGGCCTATTGATGCCATTATGTATGGAAAATGGCATCGTTCAAATGTTCGCCGCGGCTTCGTTAGGTATCGTGCAGCGGCGCATCCGAAATGTCCATTTGTCCATGACTCTGGCGCATAAATTAGGCTGAATTTGACCGATAGCATGGGTTATGTTGGCTTTGAGGGCCGCTGTGGTTTGTGACTTATTCGCATAGACCTGTGAAGTAAGAAAAACCCACAAAAAATGTCTGACGGGGTCAAATTGCACGATCTCGGTGGCCAGTTGTTCAGATCACGTCCACGTGAGATGACCATGCTCTCAAATCGCTCGTGCGTAATGTCTAATTTGGCATGAGCTATGTAGCACCTAGCGCCATCCTGTTGAAACCACATGTCATTGGTGTCCATACCATCCAATTCAGGCCAAAAGAAGTTCGTAATCATCGCTCGCCATTGACGTTGATGGCCTGGCCAACGTTGTTCTCAAAGAAATATGGACTGATAACACCAGCCCAAAATCCACACCAAACAGTGACTTTTTCGGGATGTATAGGACGCTTTTGGTTCTCATGTCGTAATATCGTCCCAAATTCGACAATTTTGTTTGTTGACGTAATCATTCATCCAGAAATGGGCCTTATTGCGGCAGATGATTTTTGATGAAAATTAGGGCCAGTTTCCAGCAGCTCTTGAGCCCAGTCAACGAACACACGTCGTTGTCTATGGTCATACCTTCAGCATCTGGGTCAATTGAATTTTGTACGGCTGCAGGCCCAAGTCACATTGCGAAATTCGCCAAATTGTGGTCTACAAAAGGCTTCTTGTGAGTGACACTCAAGCACACTCTCACGGACAACTGCGATGTTTTCGTCAGATCAGATCAGATCGGTCAGATCTTGCGTTTCGTCAACGTACGGGTTGATTGTTTACTGAACCAGTGGGCTCAAATTTATCCACCACACTGCAAATAGTCCTCTCAGCAGGACAGTTATGGCGACCGTAAAATAAGCGAAGCGCGCGGAACGTTGCCCAAACAGTACACCCATTTTGATAAAACAATTTTATCATTTGCACGTGTTGTTGAACGCTATATCCGTCCATGGTGATTTGGCAAAATAGACTGAATAAATAACATGCAATTTGACAGATGTAACTTCAACAATATGGCCGCTATCAACAGATAAAGTTTGGAAGTCCCTATTGGAAGACCCTGTACATATACACAAAGTTTCATATGAATAAAGATCTCAAAAATATAGCCTTTTTCACTGCAATAATCATTTGCTCTTGGGAAAAGAACTACTACTAATGATGATTTCAAATGTACCTAATTGGAAAAAAAAAATGTTAACTAAAAGTTATAAAAAAAAAAAACTGGTTATATCTGGTTTTGGTCAGCCAGCTCGCGAATACGTATCCTCCGACTGAAAAGCATGATTTTCCTCTTGTTTACGGCTTCGCTTTTTAAGCAGTCGGGTTTTTTGATTTTTTGAATTAACTTTTTTTATTTATGACTTTCTATTTAGTTAGATTTAGGTACATTTAAACATATAAGTGTTATATGTTTTTGTAATTTGTGAATTTTAATATAGCCAATGACACTCGCAGGATTAAGACGAATCGATTGACGTATACATATGAAAAAACCTACATACATACATACATAGACTGATAAACACATTACCTTCCTTCGGCAGTCGGATACAAGCGGTGAAATTGTTATATTGCTTCTAGGAGGTAATCTCTAGATGTTATACAGATGTTGCGTATAGTTAAGGAGTGGCATTCCTGCCGCAGTCTGTGTTTCCTGATAGCAACATGGGGTCTTTACGTCAAGAGTGAATAGGTTAGTTTTGGGCAAGCGATGTGGTCATCGGGACATCGAATGCGATAGTTGTCAAACTCGAACCTAGCAATAGTAAAACAAAAGATTATGTAAATTTATTACATTTATTCAAACCACCACTTATCAAAACTGCACTATCGTTAAGTGCCATAGGCTACTTTTTATCTCGGTAAAATGCACAATCCTTGAGGGATAGACCACGGCAGCCAAGTCACAGGAAGAAGATTTATAGTCTTAATTTAAGATTTACGAACAAAAACACATTTCCCACCATTTAAGCTTATTCCTCTAGTTTAAATTTATTTGCCCAATCTATTCCAGAACAACTTCCATTTCAAACAAAAGTTTAGACTAAGCGTATTTCAAACACAGCTCTTGAAATTAGAACTATTATCGAGTTTTTCGCAATAATAAACAATTAAAAAGTTTAATAAGAACTAATAAGCTGAATTTTTTAATTATCTGACACCACAAAGAAAATTATTCTCCACACGAATTTGTGTAGGGACACACTGAGTAAGAAGTGGGAAGACAAGTATGAAGCGGTATTTGTAGACAATACGCACACCTTGACACCATTTTGAGGTTGTTTATTTTACTCTAACCGCTATTACGTGCACGTCTTTTAACATCGTTCTCACATAATTATGTAATATTCCAACAAGAATGATGTAACCAAATACTTGTAATTAAAACTTCTTGATGGAAAAGAGTGTCCGCGAAGTTTCTTGCACATTTTGCTCCATAGAGAGCTACTAACGCTTGCGGATGTGCAACTAGATTCATCTATTTTTTGTTTGACAATTCAAGATTTGATATTTGACCTAAGTCGTTTTAGATACTTTTGGTTTCGCTACGTCCCATTTCAAGACCTTGAACTCATCTAATGAAAAGCGGTCTACAATGGAATGTCCGTACTCATAAGATACAAAACAGTCAAAATAATTGTGCACCTCGCCGGAATGCAATCACTCATCTACCCACTCGACGCCCCGCGTTTGCCTCGTGCGCCAATAGCAAGAGTCGAACGTCAAAGTCATGTGGCAGCGCCAGGTGCACAGTTATTTAAACCATGTACTAGTGTTTTTAGATGTTCGACGGAAAAAGAGGGGTGTTATAAGTTTGACGTGTGTTGCTGTGTATCTGTGTGTCTGTGTTTTTGTGTGTCTTTCTGTGGCATCATAGCTCCTAAAAGAATGAACCGATTTAGTTTGAAAAATGACTTTATTAAATTAAATAGTTTCCTCCTCCTCGCGTCGATTCCCCGATGCTGGGGGTCGTGACCACATCATGGTTTTAAAACTTTCTCTTTGATGATATTTCTCCACCTGGCTCTATTCTCAGCAACATGCACGGCTTCTGAGGCTTTGATGTTCAGCGAGGTTCGGATTTGGTCTGACCAGCGTATAGGACTTCTGCCTCTAGGCCGTTTGCCCTCGACTTTGCCAGTGACAACCTTTAGTAAGTTGTCACCAGGTTTACGGGCAATATGGCCATAGAAGTCAAATATCTTGCGGAGGCACACATTCGACAATCTAGATCTTTTTTCAATTTTGAGGTGCTGCAATATCGAGATGTTCGACCTATGCGCCGTCCACGAGATACGCAGCATCTTTCTGTAACACCACATTTCAAAAGCCTCGATGCGTTTGCGATCAGCGGCTTTTAGAGTCCACGTCCCCGCTCCGTACAAGAATATGGAGAAAACAAGAGAGCTGACAAGTGACAATTTTGTCTTGTTCGAAATGTTGCGGTCCTTCCATACTCTCTCGAGTTGCGACATGGCACTCTTTGCCATTCCAATGCGCCTGCGAATCTCATCTTCGCACGATCCATTGTTACTTATACTAGAGCACAGGTAACTAAAGTGATAAACTGTTTCGACGTCGAGTGTACCACTGAGCACTAGTTTGGACGTGCGGTCCACCACCATGATCTTCGTTTTGGACCGGTTTATGGAAAGTCCCATCTCACCGCTGTATCTTTCCATCCTGTTGAAGAGAGAGCTCATCTCGGTTTCGTCTGCTGCAAACAACATGGTGTCGTCTGCGTAGCGCAAATTGGCACAACATATGTTTAGTATGAAGTTGTTTTTGTTAACCCTGCTAAAAAAAAAACACAAATTTAAAAAACGCCCAACAAAAAAAACCTCTAGAAAGCAAAAAATGTATTAAATCGGGAAACCGCCAACGTTTACAGCAGTTTATTTTATTTACTTAGTTTTTGTTTCCCCCGACACATTTTTTCAATTGTGATTTAAGTTTTATTATAACTTTTGTTTTGAATGTGTATGAGTTATAGTGGTTCATAACTCTTGATTTTGTTGTTTTGATATTCCATATAGTTATACTCGACCATAGCAACCGTGACTTAATTTCTTACTACAACTCAATCGAAGTGATTGTGCAAGTTCTTAAACTTATGTCACTGGAGCTGTGAAATGCAGTAGTTTTACAAACATTTAAATATTCATCAAAATTACTTTCTGCACTTACAGTTTGACCCAACAAGTGCAGAGAGTCAACAATTTTAACATCAATTATTAAAAAGTAAAAACATAATATCAACAAAAACGTTATAATGCCCAAATAATCAAAATAATATTATTTATAATAATATAATTATAGTAATTGAATAATAAAAAAACAATCAGCATATTTTTGAACATCTGGAGCCAAACCTCATACTATTTTCGAAGCAGTGTCATGGTATAGTAATATTAATTACACCGCTAGAAAGATAGCACATAATTGAAAGCCACTAACTATAGATGTAGTTCATGGCGATATTTTTTTAAGCAATTATGTGGTCGACGGTGAAGTACGCTTGCCTATAAAATGAAGAAGATGTTCCCCTTCCAATCAAACCTACGATGATAAAACAGCATTATATTAATTTAATATAACAACATTATATTAATTCTACCTGTTAATCTGTGTTAAAGGATTTCCTAGTGCAGATGCCAGTCTCCCACAAAGGATTTACCAATTAATATTGCACCATTATGTAATAGTTTAAGAAACCTTTGTGGAAGAGAATTAAAATATTTTATGATTTTAATTTGTCGAGCAAGCCCCACGGCCTACAGCGGCGTGTGTCTCCATTTAAAGTGTCGCATAAAAATGCAATTTAAAACTGTCACAGAGAGGCGAGAAGTTTAAAAACACTGACAGACTCACAAAATATATTAAAATAGCTTTCTTATCGCTAGATCTTACACGGAACTTTTTATAAAGAAATCTCAAAGGCACTCTTTTGTTTAATTATGCATGAAAAATCCTTGAGTATAACAACATGAAGTTTTTTTAAGCGAGTATTTATGATGTTTATTTAACCATTTATGCGCACGCACATGTTTATTTTTATATTATGTTATTTTGATAATTTATAGCCTCAGGTAATGTCCCTTATGTGTCAGAATAATATAAAAATAGTAAGAAAGTCCGAAAGTAAGATAACCAATCCTGATATTTAAAAAATAAGTATCAGTTTACAGTGCAGTTGATCCGAGTATAGATAGGGAGGTTATATTTAACCAAAACTCGATAAATACGAAGCTAGTTAATACAATACAATATAATTCCATACAATACAAAACAATACAATAAAATACGAATAAAGTTGTAATAATGCTATAGCTTAACAACACTACTAAAGGTACATACTACTCAGGTGGAGGTCGATAATTGCATGTAACACTGAATCATCTAATGAGGTGTATATGTATGTGTTTCAGGTCATATTACAGGACAAGTAATAACAGCCGCGTGGTTCATTCTTCGAGGTTAAACAACGCTTGCCGAGCTCGGTCCGTGGATGGGTGACCCTCAATTTCATACCACCACTCCGTGCCTCGAAAAGCACGTAATGCCGTTGGTTTAAGCTATCATTTCTAGATCTTCGGCAGTCGTTTTGATTATCAGAAGCCAGAAAATCGGATGTCAGACTTGCCAAGGGGTACCGTGTCACCTATTTAAGAATAAGAATAATTTATTCAAAGACAAAGACAAAGATATTTTATTTCAAGTAGGCCACCAAGCGGCACTTTTGAACGTTATATTAAAATTTACAAACAATAATAGTTGATTCTACCGTGCATTCGGAAACTAGCTTGTAATGGAGAAGAATGCACAAGAAACTCCATACTTACTCTTGTAAAAAAAAAAAAAATTTTTGCAATACATAGGTACATACCTTGATGAATGAAATTGAGTTTATACAAAACAAATATATTTATACAGTCTTCAGAAGGTCCAACAATACTTCAAAACAATAATGTTCTGCATATACAAAACAAATATATTTATACAGTCTTCAGAAGGTCCAACAATACTTCAAAACAATAATGTTCTGCATATCACTTGTTTTTGCGCCCTAGTGGATGTGGAGCAGGACTAGCATTTAGCCAAGCATTTTTATCAGTGATGTAATCCCCCAACTTATAATATGCCAGCCTGCCTATTAAAAAGTAAGTACGTTCACAAAAATGTACATTCGGTGTTGTAGTATTATTTCTAAAACAATGGTATAAGTAGTGCTTATATGTAAACTATAACTAAAATATTTTATTAGAACTGCATGATTTTATACAAGAATTTCTATTTTTGTTAGTTACCTGCCCGATTTAGGTTATTTCAAACCTGTGTTTCAGGCCATCATTGTACATAAATCAATAATTGGGTCAGTTAAGTTATTAAATAAAATTAGTCTATTAACAAACATAAAAATTTATAAATTGGTACAAAACACAAAAAAATAAACAAAAAATAAAAGTAAGTAATTTAAGTATGTGCAAGTAGATACAAGGGTATATAAGAATTACCTATATAATAAAACAAGAATTTCTAGAAGTTTTTCTGTGCCACTGTATTATTTATGTATATATTTATTTAACAATTTTGTACACCCACATAGTACAAGGACAAGAAGAAGGAACAGAAAAATAGTTACAAAGGTGATGCTTATTTCTAATGAAATCTCTTCCAGCATACCTGCGAAAGACATAAGATAAAAAAGAGATGTAGACATTGTGTGTGGAGGAGAAAAATAAAGACATAAAACAATTTACATTTATGTAATTTACAATATATCAAATAAAATATACTGTCATAAACATACATATAAATATACATATCATAATAATTAATACTAAATAAATAATAATATATATAAAAAGATAATTATAAATATTATATGCAACTATGACGGAATGGAAAGGTAGTGTTCTTTCACTATTCTTTTGAAAACTGCAAGAGTTTGGCAGTCCCTAATGTCAGGCGGTAGAGAGTTCCACAAACGCACTGCGTGCACAGTAAAGGATTAGGAGTAGAAGTCGGTTGTGTGGGAAGGGGTATCAAGGAGATTCTTAAGATGCGACCTGCAAGGTGCATCCGCAGAACGGTAGTAGGAGAAGCGTTCACGGAGGTAGGATGGCGTTTTTGGGTTGTGAAGGAAGTTAAATAGCAGACACAAAAGCCGAGATCCTGTAATTGAGTGTGCCTAAATAATATGTTAAGGTAAAGCAAGTTTTTTTTATTAGTTACTAGGATATGAAGGTCAGATAATAATATGCAGTCGGTCCGTGTAAAATACTGGTACACAGCTGCTTCCAGTTAGACTGGAACCTGATCCCAACATATTTGGTAAAAAGCTAGCAGATTGATTGACTCATATTAATAAGTTTTCTATCCGACTCTTCCGGGCGGCGCTCGGGAAATTGCACGATATCTTCTCATCCAATTTACCGCATTGTCTCAAGACAAAAGTCTATGACCAGTGAGTGTTGCCAGTAATTACCTATGGGACCGACACGTGGACGCTCTCAATGGGCCTTATCAGAAAGCGTAAAGTCACCCAAAGGGCAATGGAGAGGTCTATGCTTGGCGTTTCCTAGCATGATCGCATCAGAAATGAGGATATCAGCAAGAGAACCAAAGTTACCGACATAGCCCGAAGAACTGTGAAACATAAGTGGCAGTGGGCAGGGCACTTTACTCGCAGAACTGATGGCCGATGGGGCTGAAAAGTTCTCGAATGGCGATCGCGAACCGGAAGACGATGCGTTGGAAGGCCTCCCACTAGGTGGACCGATGATCTGGTTAAGGTTGCGGGAAGGCGCTGGATGCGAGACGCACGGGATCGGTCAATGTGGCGACGCCTGGGTGAGACCTATGTCCAGTAGTGGACGTCTTTCGGCTGAAATGTTGATGATGATGACAAACAGTTTTCTGATGCCATTTAAAAAGATAACTCGCATTCAAATTCAGAACGCCAACCACACAAACCATCACTAATTCATTCCATTACAAAGTCATATACATAATCACGGCCTTAATCAGTTGCATTTCAAGTACCGAATCATAGCACCCAGAGCGGCGCATTACACATACAAATCTTATGCACATACATTGAAGCTGAACAAAAGTAGGACATGCAGATCTTCGTTCGTTCGTTCCGTACGGGATCAAAACCGCGTCTTACTGAAAGCGGATACTGCTATTACGTAGTCAAGCGCTAGTTGGTTAAGCTGACGTTTGTTTGTTTCGATTACTGTGAATTATAATTAAAAAAAAAGTAAAATAGAATATTTTATACAAAAAATGTTCCTAGTTAATGATTGGAAATGGAATGCTACCCCTGCCCGCACAAGCAAAGGATGCAAACGAGACTGCCAAATTGTGCCAATAGAGTTCTCAAATTGGTTAGTTTTAAGTTAGCCCATTTAGAATTTCTCGGTTATTGCCCCAGGACAGGATATTAGGTCCCCGGGTACCCCGTTAGCAATAGGCTTGCACCTGGAACTCAAACTTAGGTACTTATAAAATAAATTGCATATGTACCTACCATAATGCATCTTTGTCTCTACCTCATTGCGGTCAAATATTTTATTTAATTTGTTTATTTCTATTATTCTCATCCGCTTAGAACGATGACTGGTTTGACGACACCTGATACATTGTCCACAGTATCTGTTCAGAAACTTGTGGCTATGTACTCAATCACCGCTCAAGTATAAGTAATCAAATTGACATACTAAGAATCCTGCACATTTCAGAAAGAACGGAACGTGAGAAGTCGAACGACTGATAATGAAACTGAAGGGTATATTTATGGAGTGCCATCGATGGCCGTCAATATTTTCATAAATCCATGTAACAGTAAGAGCAGTGGTGGCCCAGTGGTATCGGCCGCGACTTACAAGTTGTAGGCCGTGGGTTCGAGCCTAGGCAGGCGCTTTACTTTGTGTAAATTATTTCATCATCACTGCTCTCAAAACGGTGAAGGAAAACAGGAATGTCCTAGAACCAAAAATTTGAAGACATGTGACATCTACCAACCCGCATTGGGCCCGCGCACTAGGTGGATTACGTCTTATTCCCTCTCACAGAAAGGAGGCCTGTGATGATGATGTGATGATGATGTGATGTAACAGTAAATATTAGCAGACGATCAACTGATTTGATTATTTTTATTAGGTACCTACTTTTATAGGATTCCGTGGATTCAAATGTACAATTATATGATAGTTTTACCTGGAGTTGGTCGGACGTTTTAAAAATTACGATGTTATACTTTTTTTTATTGTCTATAATTATGTTTGCGCTTGAATGAGGTTCACGGTGAAGCACGCTCGTAAGATTTTGACGTGCTTTTTCCGAATCCCTACTTTGCCACTTTGTATTTTGGCCTCTCGCCCCGTCATATTGGCAAAATGGCGATAAAAAATGAGCGTGTTTAGTCGATTTTAAAGCTCGTTAACTAAAAAGTATTCAGGTTACAAAAAAAAATTAGCTGATACTGATCTATAAATGAAATTGTCTCTACCTGGTTTAATTTTTTGTGTGGGGTTTTTATCGTAAAATGAATATGAAAGGAGATTTTGTTAAAAATCTGTATTTAGGCGCAATTTTTCCAATCTGGCGGCGCCAGCAGCAAAGATACGAGGTGGCAAAGTATGAATTCGGAAAGAGCACGTCAATATCTATAAACACACCAATTTTCCTTATTACTATACTAATGCGACCATTAAAATCAGCCATCTAAATATTACTAGTTTTCATTGGGACCAAACAAAAACAACTTCGAATACACACATAGCTGCACAATTGTTTATTTTTTTTTGTTTTTGATCAACCTTTATTGTCCCACTAATAAGCAAGGGTCCCCCTGTTCCTGAAGTTTTACCTTCTGGTCACTAACTGGTTGTATTCCATTGCAATTATAGTGCCTAACATAAATCAGAGCATCATAACTAGCTTGTACATCAAGAGCGCATTAAGCAACCAGCTCGTAAAAAATAAACTTTTATCACATTAATTTTATATAATTATTTATCACGAGTGGTTAGTTCCTTGTAACTCTTTATTTTTATTTTATACACTAACTTGCTGAGAACTTTTAGTTTTATGTAAGTTGTCACGCGATGCTACGTAACTAGCAGTTTTGTAAAAAACTTTAATATGATCTTTTTATTACCCGACTGCAAGGAAAAGGTTATGTTTTTCGGGCGTATCTTGCATGTATTGTATGATATTATTTATTACCTCATATCTTTCAAACCGATAGACGTATTTATATAATTAAGACATCGTTAGATACGTCTTCATCACCCAAGTGTTCTTAGATAAGTGACGTTAAAAAAAAACAAAAATTTGGGTTTGAGCAAATCCAATTTCACGCAGTCTTGTTTCCACAATATGGCTATTGTGGAAACAAGACTGCGTGAAATTGGATTTACAGCTATTTGTTTCATCACTAAAACCAAATTTTTAGCAAATGTTTTAGGACTAACAATTTTATTATAAATGAACATTCGGAATAATACACATTATATAATACAAAACTTCGGACATATGACATTATTTCATGCAAAATTAGGAGATTCAATTATTATATTACTTGATATTATGACAGAATATTTTTAGAAGTAAAGATAATTATGTAAAACAAAATTTCGAATTAGCGAACATTTTGGTTACTGAAGTTTATAGCAAACGTATTATGGATAGTCGGAGTATACATCTGGTTTTGATCAGCCAGCTCGCGAATATGTATCCTCCGACTGCACAGCGTGTTTTTCTTCTTGTTCACGTCTTTTTAGTTTGCTTCTTCAGCAGCGGGTATTTTGATTTTTTTAATTAACTTTCTTAATTTTTCAGATTCAAAAAATATTATGCCTTGAAAATTTATGCTAAACCAAATCATGCCAAAAAAATTAGACCAAATGACAGTTTTGCCAATCCTTGCATTATGCCAAAGTATAATTATGCCACAATATTATATTAACAATAAAAGTTATGCGAAAACGTTATGCCAAAAAATATTATGCCTTATAACTTTATGCCAAGAGTGTGATTGCCGTGATAGACCGATTAGCGTACCACATAATGATATAATCGATGTCACCCTCCTGCATGACGAGATCCTCGTGCCAGCTAACACAAAGGAAACAAATCAAGTATCTCGACTTAGCCCACGAGGTTGTCGATATGTGGACTCGGCGATCATTGTGTCGATTGTCGTTACGACCAATAGCCTGATGGCCAATATCCTCGACGAACATCTGTCGAGGCTTTCATTGCACGGTTGGATCAAGGGTCTAATACAGAAGGCATAACTCCTTGAAACGGTTCGCATTGTGAGGAGGTTCCTGTCTCTGGAGCGCTAACCACCGGTAGCTTGGACCCTGCTCCCGACACCGACGGACAACCGCGGCGTGCTAATCGGTCTATCACCACTATATCCTTCGTATTGGCAACAATATATAATCAATGATGATAGACCGATCCCAGTACAACATGACATGGTCATTTTCGAAAACTGGGTCGGGCACATGCTTGTAATACGGTACCTCCGAATCCACTTGATTGTACTTCAAAGCAAGTTGCTGGTTAATAATCCTGGCCACTTGGCTATGCCTGTGTAAGTACTGGACAAAACACTCAGATTCCCCGAAACGTAGCCAGGATACGGACGCTGGGAAATATAAATTGGGCCAATGGTGAGCTCGATAGAAGCACCCGTGGAGCTCCTTGCCTTGCCATACCTCTTTGCATTCATCAAGTTAGTACACAGGTTTGCGCAAGTTCTCTTCTCATACAGAGAAGGCACGAGCATTGATCACCACGCTTGCTCAATGCGGGTTGGCGAATTCAGACTTTCATTAACGATAAGTCCAGGTTTTCTCACGATGTTTTCTTTCACCGTTGTCAGCGATATCCTAGATAAACACGGAAAGAACATGAATTCGAAAGAGTACTTGCCTGGATTTGAATCCAAGACCTCAAGCATAAGAGGCAAGATCCACTGGGCCACTAATATTACCATATTATTTTAGTAAATATAGCTGTTCGTACGGAACCCTCAGTCCGAAAGACCGAGTCGCACTTTTCCGTTTTTTTTCAAGTGAATTCCTCATCGCCAAATGTTTTCTCTATTAGCTCTTCTTACGTCGTACATCAGTGAATACTAGAAGTTCTGTATCTTCTTTAAACACTGCGAAGCTTTCTATTCCAAATAGTTTGTTTGAGAACTATACTCTTAAACCAAACTATTTGGAATAGGCAGGTTCACCAGTCCCCAAACCTGGTAAGTTGCGAATATTTCTATTACATATGAAAAAACCTCATTAGTGCGGCCGCCACTCTTTGCAGTCCACCAGTGCGGCATCGTCTGCGTCGTACTTAATTTCTAGTATTACATCAAACTTACGCATTTGTATTTTGGTTGTATGTCCTAAAGTAAAAATTTGAACTTCAGGACCTAATGCTTCTGAGAGGTAGGTATGGATATCGGACAGTTAAAATTCGTCTGTGATTTAATTTGGCCACCAAAATATATATTTTCCGAGTCACGAATATGTTGTTCACACAGATGTCCTTTCCATTTCGTGATTCTCTTGAATTTTATCTCTAATTCTTATCACCAAAAAACCATCGTGAGTTGGAGCGTCAGGTATATTTGCCTGACACGTGCTGAGCTGGACTCCCATTTGGTGCAACATTGAGACGCACACCGCACTGTGTTTTGACGTTTACTTTTATTTCGTAAGTATGGTTTCCTTTTTCTTTTTATGTTGGCACCTTGTTTTTAAACATACCTACCTACATGAAAATTCTAATAAATTAATTAAGATTTTGTGTGTTGTGCTGTGTCTTTTGTGTGCACTAAATAAATAATTTACCTATCTATCCTTATCACTCCAAAAATCCTTTTTATTCTCATCATAATCTGATGTTTGACACTGCTTGCTATTTTTCCTCTGCTCCTACAGGTAACACATCATCATCACATCATCAGCCTATTAATGTTCCCACTGCTGGGGCACAGGCCTCCTCTCTGTGAGAGGGAATGGGCCGTAATCCACCACGCGGGCCCAGTGCGGGTTGGTGGATGTCACATGTCTTCGAATTTTCGGTTCTAGGACATGCCGGTTTCCTCACGATGTTTTCCTTCACCGTTTTGAGAGCAGTGGTGATGAAATAATTTACACAAAGTAAAGCGCCTGCCTGGGCTCGAACCCACGACCTACAACTTGTAAGTCACGGCTGATACCACTGGGCCACCTGTGACTGCTCCCAACAGGTAACAACGCGAACATTTTATCGGTCTTGTCGGGTTCCCATATGAATTCGCTAAAAGGATAGACTGTTGTTTAATAAGAGTATTATTAGACAATAGTCAATTCTTTTGGAATAAACTTCCATTCTTCTTCGTTGCCTGTAGTTTTTTTTCATTTATAAGAAGTATTACAATTCAAAATTCGTGGGACGGTCTGTACGGCTTAACAAAATGGCAAGACATGAATTGGAGAGTAAACGTCCAATTCATACCTTGCCATTCTGTTAACACAACAACCAGCGGCCAGTAGTCCACCTGTAACAAAATAATTAATAATCAAAATTACATTTTTAAAACTTCACATTACAAAATATCATATCGAAGCGTTGATTTTTTTTTTCTTTCTATAATTAATATGCGACTTTTATAAATGCCATGCGTATGATAGTCCCATCATACCCTAAATACACACTATGTACCTACTATTTATCAGATTTGGGTCAACTTGAACAGACTCTTCGCTTCATCACCATTTGGTTGAGACATAAGTCTATGGAACGTGCCTACATCAAGTCGGTTCAACCTCAGGACTGTTAACCAAAGCGTTTTTTATAGACTCGCACACAGTCCATCAATAAATGCTGTAGGTCCTCGACAACTCCACACTCGACACAATTAGGCGAGTTAACTTTTTTCATTAGGAACGCAAACTTATAGTGTTAACAAACCAGGGCATATGAAAAGGCTGACCATGTATATTTTCATATTAGATCCCTTTTTATACAGAACGCTTATCAATGTACCCTTTCCAATCATCGTAACACTTACTTTTAAATTTAGTTAAAACTTCTGTATAATCCAGCGTTATATTAATGTCTTTTCCATATTTAGCTGCATGTTTAGCTAGAATGTCAGCCTTTTCATTGCCCTGTAGCCCAATATGCGATGGAACCCATTGCAGTCTCAATTTAATTTAATTTTCGATAAATTAATTGTAAAGGGTACAATTAATTCATCGATCTTAGATAGAATAACATAAGCTATCGATACACCTCTTTTCCCAGAGGCGCATCGTGCTATATGTTATAAAGTACTTTTGCTGTCTGTGCAAATAACAATACTATTATGCTTACGCTTCTGAGATCGCAATAAATTCCAACGTCATAACGGTCGCATTCTTACCTATTTTAAAACAATTAATTTCACAACCTGTAGGTGGCCTGCTATCGGCCGAGATTAAAACATTGACGACAATTTCATTTTTAGAATTTTAGACAAAATATTCTCTGTAGGTCTGTTTAACATATAAGCTATATCTGCGTATATTGAGTTATTTACTACGAGAAATGAGCAATACTGAGTTATGTTTATATTTCTCTATACTTTAGCACAGGATTGTAATAAGACGGGGATGTTATAAAATACCTTTAAAATATAAAATCAACACTGTAATAATCGGTGCGTGATCGTGTTCACATCAAGTTGTACTTTTGTGCCCAAGAGTGTAAATCCTGGGCTCACACGGTTTTCACACCAACAAACGGTTTAAAAGCGATATTTTCTTTTAGTGCTTTTGATGTGTAAAGTCTATGAAACAAACCCAGCGACCATACCAGCAATAGAAAATATCGTTCGCGATTTTAATGGCATCCCGACATCATTTCTCCAGCGGCACGGAATACAGAGGCCTGTTTCCAAGAGTGGGTCCGACGTGACAGTCAACATTTGGAAGAAAAAATTAAAAAAAAAAACGCCGCAGTTTTCTTCTTTGTAATACATGTGTAGTTATTGAAGTAAACTTATAATCTAGTAGTTCTTTTTTAATTTAACTTTTAATTCTTATTCTGCCACGGACAGCCTGTACATACACGCAAACCGGTTGTGAGTACATCGCACCTGGCCTTTCTGAAGAACATCACCAATCAATCAAACTGCATAGCCTTTCACAATTGTGTTGGGGTCGGCTTCCAGTCTAACCGGATTCAGCTGAGTACCAAAGTCAAGTCAAAGCACTTTATTTCAAGTAGGCCAGTTACAGGCACTTTTGAATTGTCAAAAGACAAAATAAAATATTACAAAATTATGGTGCTACAGTCCCAGTCACAAGACATAATAACTGTGAAAGTACCGTAGATGCCCATTCCAAGGCGTAGATCTCTATGGAGAAGAACGGGCAAGAAACTCCATGGACACTCTTTTTCAATTAGGTAATTATTACAAATCATTTGTTACATCATTCATGTTGAGATTACACATTATGTGAGAACGATGTAGAAAGTTAAAAGTGTCCATAGTAAATATAAAAAGACAATTCAGAAATAAAATTAGAATCAATTAAAATAAACCATGGCAGCTAAGAGATGACCAGTCCCAACCGACAGCGCCCGTTCACGAACATGACACATGTATCAGCACCATTCAGCTCAACCATTTTGAAGGGAGCTAAATGATCCGACACACGCGCCACCATCGGCGAGACATTTGAGTGGGCATGACATACTCTCAACCACCGGAGTCATTCAAGTCAATAGAAGACGTAGGTATCTAGACAATGATAGCTCTGAAGTACATGGTACTCACACAATGCTGGCTATGCTGCTATATAATACTAGAAAGATTAACTCTATATAATGCAAAGATAGTAGCAATCTTCATCAGCTCCGACAATAACAGTAAACGATACCTACGACAGTCTTACCTAAAAATAAAATTTAAAAAATACACATAAAAACGAAATTAAAAATAATAATATTTAACCTG
This sequence comes from Orthosia incerta, assembly GCA_948252205.1. NCBI lineage: Eukaryota > Metazoa > Arthropoda > Insecta > Lepidoptera > Noctuidae > Orthosia > Orthosia incerta. The sequence goes on from OX411755.1 coordinate 2,996,904, forward strand.
ACAGCAAGCTAATTTTGGTAAAAGAACACGAACATTGTCTTGAGTTCAACACAGCGACCAACTATGCTTATCATCTAAATAATCATTAATAGAATAGTATGCCTTAGAACAGAGATTAGCTTTTACCTTTGCTTTAAATGCGTTAAATGGCAAATCTAGAAAAGAAGACGGTAACTTGTTGTAAAAAGTTATACCAACCCCAACGAATGAACTATGCACCTTATGAAGTCGATGAAAGGGAGCTCGTAATTTGTCCTTGTTTCTGGTGTTAAAGTTGTGAATATCACTATTGTTACTGTACAAATGAATGTTCTGCCTAATATATAAAATGTTGGCGAATATGTACTGTGAAGCCGCTGTGAGAATACCAATCTCTTTAAAAAAATCTCTTAGAGAAACACGCGCACCTAATTGGTAAATGGCACGAACAGCTCGTTTTTGAAGCACAAATATATTTTGAATATCAGCGGCTCTGCCCCACAGTAGAATACCGTAGGACATGATACTGTGAAAATAACTAAAGTAGACCAACCTTGCTGTATCAACGTCAGTGTATTGTCTAACCTTTCTAACGGCGTAGGCGGCCGAGCTAAGCCTACCCGCTAGGCTTGATATATGTGGCCCCCATTGAATTTTTGAGTCTACTGTTATACCCAGAAACACAGCTGAATCAACAGTTTCGAGCTTCTCATTGCCGAGCACAATGTTGGGACCCAGATTTCTAACATTGGGCAAAGCGAACTTTATGCATTTAGTCTTCTTGGCATTAAGAACAAGATTATTTGTTGTGAACCAATCTGTGACCATTGATAGTGCGTTATTCACGTCATCAAAAACTTGTCTATTCCTATCTACTTTAAAGATCAGAGAAGTATCATCTGCGAACAGTACAACGTCGCAAATATCCTTTAAATAGAATGGCAGATCGTTAATATAAACCAGGAATAAAAACGGACCCAGTATTGAGCCTTGAGGTACACCCAGCTCAACAGGTAACCTGGAAGATTTAGCGCCATTAACGTCTACGCACTGGTATCTATTAAGTAAATATGACTCAATTACATTTAGGGCTTCGTTTTGAACACCGTAATGGCGTAGTTTACGCAAAAGCGTATCATGGTGAACGCAATCGAAGGCTTTAGAAAGATCGCAGAAAACACCAATTGCATTTCGCGACTTCTCCCATGCGTCAAATATGTGCTTCAACAAAGCAACACCCGCATCTGTAGTCGAGCGACCCTTCGTAAACCCATATTGGTCATTGTGAAGGAGGCTATGTAAGTTAAAATGTCTGAGTAACTGCTTAAGAATTAACTTTTCAAATATTTTGCTGAATGCAGGCAAAATAGAGATTGGTCTGAAATTACCAATATCATTTTTGCTACCGGATTTAAATAGAGGGATGACTTTACTGCACTTCATGAGATCAGGAAAAGTACCCAAATCAATGCATTTGTTAAACGTAACAGCAAGATAGGGGGCCACAATGTCTATTATATTGCCCAAAAGTTTGGTAGATATGCCCCAGTAATCACCCGTGTTTTTAGATTTAAGAGAATTAAAAACATTAACCACATCACGAGGCGCTACATGCTCGAATCTCAATACATAACTACATTTAGGGACGCTACTATGCAATAGGTTTTCAGCCTTAGACGGCGACGAACTTAAGGAGCAAGTCGTCGTTGCAGGTATGCTCGTAAAAAACTCATTAAACGCCTCAGCTACGTCAGCTGGTTTATTAACTAATTTGTTATCAACCATGATCTCGAGTTGATTTTCTTTTTTAACCGATTTACCCGTTTCGTTGTTTATGATTTTCCAAGTGGCTTTTACTTTGTTATTAGAATTTTTAATAGTCTCACTTAGAAATTTTGATTTTGCAACACGACAAATCTTTTTAAATAATTTTGAATAATTTTTAACATATTCTAAAAAATTGTTATCAAACTTGTACTGTCTCAGACCATACAACTCATACAATCTCGCTCGGCTTTTATAAATGCCTGGTGTAGCCCATTGGTTGAAACCAGCGGAAGTCCCAGTAATGTTGATAGTTTTAGTTTTAAAAACGGATTTGTACTCATTTTGCACAACATCAAAAAGGGCCTCGTACATTTCATTTGGGTTCTCGTACTCTATTATTGACGGTATAACTTTAAGAGCTATATTATTTTTAAACTTACTGCAACGACTAACAGTATAAGGCCTGCATTCTACTTTGCGCGGCTTTTTACTTAATGGCATAGGGAAGCTAGCCATTAATCCACAGTGATCTGATGATAAATCACTTAACACCAATTTATTGTCGGCATCAAAATCACAAAATATATTATCAAGGCAAGTCGACGAAGACGCCGTGATCCTAGTTGGTTCGAAAAACAAATTAACTAAATTAAAAGATTTAAATAAGTTCAGAAGCCTAGTACTTAGTGGAGTAACATCTAAAATATTAACATTAAAATCTCCACATAAAATTATATTTTTACTACTGCATTTAATCTTATTAAGTGCATCCTCCATTGCAGATTCGAAACTAGTAAAGTCCCCTGAAGGGGGTCTGTAGACACAAATTATTATGTACCGCTCAAGTTCAACACAAGACAACTCGATAGTGCGCTCAATGGAAAGATTAACTAGGTCTAACCGTTGTTTACATTTTAACTTGTTTGAAACAAGAATTAAAGATCCACCGCGAATAGCAGTTTTTCTCACAAATGCACTCTGTACAGAAAATAAATCATCATTGATAAACACTACTTCATGCTCTTTCAGCCAATGTTCAGTTAAACATAACACATGAACATCATAATTCTCCATAAACAAGCTTAACTCTAATTCCTTGCCGGACAAACCCTGCATATTTTGATGTACAACATTCAACATATGCGACTCACCCGTTGTCGAACCTAACAGTTTAAACTACTAGGTGTGTGTATAGCAATGTTAGTATCACTACCAACAGAATCAAAAGTGATATTAGTATCTATACTAATAGTATCAATAGAGATGTTAGTGTCACCACTAACAGTAAACGTAGGTACAGTATAAGTACCGGTGTAAACGTGTAAAGTATATGCTAAAAGATTAGCAATCCGTCTCCTACAACTAGCTGGCAAAAACATGGAACAATCAGTGAGTCTGTAATCTGTAATAAAACTATTACAATCAAAATATATAATCGCGTCCCTGTGACGACAAGTCCTGTTATACATCAGCAGATTCAGATTATAAATATGCCTATTTTGCTCATCCGACAAACAATCAGAGTAAGGCAAAGCAGAAAAAATAAATTTACAATTATAAGACTCATGGAGCTTTAGCATTAAATTAAAACATGCAACTAAATCCTTTTTTCTTACAGCTAAGCTATCCCCAAATAACAATATTACAGTTGAATTGGGATTTATTTTAGTCAATTTAAGACTATTAATTAACTGGCTAAAACTGGCACCGGGTAAACAATGATTTACAATATACTGTTGAGAACACTGACTAAGAATACTACCAAAACCTTGACCAAGTTTATCTGAAAAAACATAAGCTGAATTATTTAAAATATTATTATTATTAACTACTGGTTGAGCCATTAAGGGTGTGACATGCTGAGGATCTGGTGTCTGAGAGCAGGCACAGCTACAAGAGAAGTTATTGGTCAGGGACTCATACCTCTCTGCATTGCACCTGACCAAGTCTACCAGCTCGTTGGCCTCCAGCATGCGCTTACTCAGATCTTGTTGAGAAGCCTCATATTTGCTAAAGATATCTTTTAGAGCACATTCCCTCACAAACAACTCATCCTGAAGGTTCTGACAGTCAGCATCATACCTGATCCTACATAATTCTAAATCAGTATTACATTTTTTTAATTCTTGCATTATATTTACATTTTTTTGTCTTAGTTTTAAATTTAATTTGTTCAGTTTTTGTCCCTTCAGTGACTTTTTAATTTTTCTAATTAACTTGTTAATCTTAATATATTTTTTAATTTTTTTATGACTAGTAAATAAACTGCATTTATTAAGAGTGTCATTAGTTAAGTCTATGGTCACTATTGGTTCAACACATGTGGGTCCGGACCGGCTATCAACCAACTCATGATAAAGATTGCAGGTGTTCGCAGACTCTTCACTGGCCTTAAGCTTTTCCAGGCGTGTTACGGTGTTGTGTGCCTTGCTTAATTCCAGCTCCAGTTCTGAAATACGTTTTAAGGCCTGATCGTAGGTGTCACTGCACTGTTCAAAGTTACCAACAAGTTGACGGAGGTGTTGATGCTGGTCCAGTATGTCCACATGCTGCATATGCAGTTCAGCCAACTGGTTTTTGAGCTCAGTGTTCTTCTTAATAACTAAACCTATTTCCACCTCACTTTCTTCCCTTTCCTTTAACAGCTGACGGACCGTGGTTTGGCTAGATTCTAGCTCCTTCAAGGTAGCCCTAAGTTTTTCCTCTAAGGATGCAGCTCTGCGAGTCAACATGATGAAGACAACCTCAGAGGCACCCTGGAATTAGAGAAGAAACAGCTAAGTATGTGAAAAGAATAGGAGTGAGGGACAGAATGAATAAGTTTAAAAAGAGTGAAAACTAATTACATTTAAGGTAGTTATTTACAGAGAAAAAAAAAGGAATAAAAGTTATGAAAGATATATTAGTAGTTTTATCTTAGTTGATATCACTACTTTACTAAATAAATAGGTTATATAACAAAATTAAAGTGACAAAATCTAATTGAGGGTACTAGTACTACTGGTTTTATTTTTGTTTTTAAACACAGTAATTTCCTAGACTGGTTTTATCTAGGAAACAATAGTGAAAGAACTATCTCTAGTAATCAAGTTCATGAATTTTATAAGGCCTAAACATATTAAAAATGATTTTAAAGTTTCATCTGCATGGACATTATTTATATTATAATGAAAGTGTTAAATAGGCCATAGCTCGCAGGGAATAGGGAATAATTGTTCAGTGGGCAATAGGACCTATTATAATTAATATTTTTATTCTAACTAAAAGTTAAATAAACAATATAAATAAACAAAATACTCCCCCGGTAAGGTGGTGACTTCAAATGTGTCCGTTGAATGACAGCTGATATTTGTTTAATGAATTTCTCATTGATTTTGCATCGAAACAATTTGCAAACACAGATCCTTATTATTTATGGGTAGATTAATAGTTTTGAGTACAATTAAGACTTATTAAATACTTAAAATAATATTTTCACAATTAAATTCTAACACAAAACTTTTTGACAACCGGCTGCCAGTGTTTTACATGGAGCGAATGCCTATCTGATGTCCACAACCCAGTAACTGGGTAACACAAAATCCCTTGGCAAGACTGGTGTCGGATCTCGAGCTTCTGACTACCCGTAAAGACAGTCAAAGATCTTCAAATGGCAGCCGGGACCAACGGCTGTACGAAGAACTTCACCAATGTGATGCGTATATCCTTCTAAGGCGTCTCCTCCCGGCGTATCCACTTACTACTTGTATAATCTTTCTGTTAGTCACTTCTCAACATGACCAAAACATCAAAGCATTTTTATACAATATTTTATATTAAACCACAACATTTCCAAAATAATCCTACTACTATTATAATCGTAAAAGTTTGTGAGGATGGATGGATGGATGTTTGTTACTCTTTCACGCAAAAACAACTGAACAGATATTGATGACACTTTACAGAAATATAGCTTACACATCGGAATAATACAGGCTATAATTTATAAAGATATTAAGAGAAGTACTAATACCACGCGGGTGGAGCCGCGGGCAGCAGCTAGTAGTTAATAAATAAAACTTACATTTTGTCAACCATCACGGATCAATGAAAATTACACTACTGAATATAATTTCAACCATACCTCTATATACCCATAAGTAAAGAATGTCGTGTTATTGTTTTCATTAAAAAAAAACAGCCAATTGCGAATCGGACTCGCGCAACGAGGGTTCCGTTCATAGAGCTACATTTACCAAACTAATTAGGTAATACTACTAATATTCATAAAAAGAGAAAAAAATAAAATGAAAGTAATTATAATTGATTCTACCGTCTGGCGTCCATTTGGAAAAGTAGCTTTTTATGGAGAAGAATGGACAAGAAACTCCACATATACTCTATAAAAAAAGTTTCTTAAACAAAAAGACAAGAAAAATAAAATTAAGCATTACTATAATTACGAATATAGCCAGTTTGATTTTGTCTACACTAAAACATAAACAATGTAAACTGGATTGACGGACAAAACTAACTTTGCCGTTAGAAAGCTGTTGTTCCCATACATCAACATTTTTTTTTAATGTAGCGACAAATTTACGATATACGGATATTTTTCTTTATTTGTGCTTTAAGACATTGCTTCATGCCAAATATCATGATTTTTGGTCAAAGGGAAGTATCCTACAGGTTTTGATTCGATTCGTCAAATTTGCGACATAAACGGCCATATATTTTGATTGCGTTGATTTAAAAAGGGAAATTATTAACCGAGGGAAAAATATACTGAATGGGCGACTATTATACTAAGTAAGTAACTATTTATCCGATTTGAGTAATACCTTTTAGGAGATTTTTGTGAGCTGCGGTAATAATATTGTTACATACTTAATTGTATTTGGGTTTCTATTTTTTCTATTTTAGAATATTATTATTTTGAAAATAGCTGAACAACTATCGAGGCGACATCACTGTGCAGTGCGGGAGTTCGGGTTTATTCGTGTCCAAGAGCGAGCGAAGCGAGTTCGGGAACTTAGGGCACCCCGACACGGATAGGTTAGGTTCGTAGGGATGAGGGGAGCTGAAGTGAGCGAGCAAAGCGAGCGAACTTAGCTCCCGTCATCTCCTTCATGTTAGGTTACTTTAGACCCTGCAGACAGAAAAAGGAGCCCTGTCGACAAACTTATATTTTCAAGTCGCTGTTTTAAACATTTGTATTCGCCCACTGTTTGTCGCCCACTTATTATTTCAGTAAGCCATATTCAGTATTTTTTACACCTTTAATTTGAATTTTTTTTCGCTCGTTTATATACTAGCCATTTAAAAACTTGATTTTTTCACAACTCGAAGAGATTTCAGACTTTAACCTATGGAATATGTATTTCAACTCGATACCTCCAGGCGTTTCAGAGAAAAAGGTCTTAAAACACGAACAGATAGTATTGATATAGGACTGATAGTGGTCAAACACGAGTCTACCGTTGGTAAAAAAAACTGTCAAGTTACTGAACACTTTTTTATATAATTGTTTTTTTAACTAAGAGCTGTATTCACGAGAACACTGCCGACAAACTATCCTGCAGTTTTTTTTTTCTTTTCAAAAAAAAACGTTGCCCCACACTAGGAGTTTCTCCTGTATCGTGGGTGCGTTTACAAACATATAAACTCACATACACAAACACCCAGAGCCGGAACAACTATTTGTAGATCATACAAATAATTGTTCCCTGCGGGAATCGAACCCGCGACACGCAGCGCAGCAGTCAATCGCTCAACCACTGCGCCAACCGTGCGCCCCAGTTTTCTGCCAGTTTGGCAGAAGATTTGAATAATACTCATGTTACTTTTGTTGAAATAAAAAAAAAGATTTAAAAGTCATACTTTAGGTGCCTCATAAGAGTTTGAAACGAAATCCGAATTCCGTTTTGTTTATTTTCGTAACTACGGAACCCTAAAGATATACAGGATGTTATGTACATACTCGTATTTTAACACAAAATAAATAAACACAGTGATGTATTCAGATTACAACAGAAGAAATGATTCACATGTTTGCATTTTCGTTTGGTGCAAGTGTTTGGCTAAATTTTAATAATAACAGCCGCACGGGTCGATCTTCAAGGGGTGGTTCCATGCATTGCATACCGAGACCTCTTCGTACTTTTTTCTACGTCTTTTCGAGTTAGAGTAAAACTCTATATTTTTCACAGCGTCAAATGCGTTCCGTACATTTGAAAGTTCGAATAAGCCGTTGGCCTTGGAGGAAAGATTTTTCATTTTGTTTTTTTTTGTTTATGTCCTATAGGCTCGCGTTTGAACACTATCTCACCTGATGGTAAGCGATGATGTGGCCGACGGTGAATCACGCTTGCCTAGAAAAAACCTATTCACTCATAGCTGTCGGGAAACAGACTCTGGCAGGGAATTCCACTCCTTAGCTGTACGCACAATAAGTACCAAATAGGCTCCGAAATTACAGGACCGATTTTAAAAATTCTTTCACCTACGGAAAGCTACATTATTCCGGAGTAACATAGACTATAATTTATTTAAAATAAAAGAGATGCTTATGAGAATTGCAATAATGTTAGAATTAATATTTGTTTCGGGATATTTACCATGTATATTTAGATTTGTGCTGAGAGCTTGTTATTTCGGCACCGTTACAAACGCCAAGATCACGAGAACTAAAGTCTTTGCGAGTGGGTGTTGGTGTTAGCAAAAATCTTAATACACATGGTAAATATCTTGATACAAATATTAATTCTAATGATTGTGACCATGTCAGCTTAAAAACTTATATTTCAATAATGTTACCCAAAGTAGCAAAAATTTGTCTATAAAATTAATTATTTGGCGTGCGCTGAGAAAACTATTGATGATATATAAAAATTATGAAGTACGTGATTAAAGTACTTACTATTACCTACAAAAAAGCCTGCGTAAGAATATATCTAATTGTCATAGTTAAGTTACAATGGCAGCTTTTGTGTTCTAAAATTTAATTAGATCGCCAGTAGAAACAAAAGTTTGGGCACGCCACAATTGCGGCGCTAAGGCCCCTCTTTGAGGAGTGGCTTGAGAGGCGCCATGGCGTCCTCACCTTCCACCTGACGCAGTTCCTCACTGGACACGGCTGTTACGGGAGGTTCTTGTTCAGGATTAGGCGGGAGGAAACGCCTGGGTTTTTCCATTGTGTGGATCGCCCGGAGTACACGGTGGAGCATACGGTGGAGGTCTGCCCTGCTTGGGCTGGGCACCGCCGTGTCCTCGTGGAGGCGATCGGCGGTGACAAACTCTCGCGTCCGGCCCTTGTTCAGGCCATGTTTCGGAGTGAGAGGGTATGGGAAGCTGTCTCCTCCTTCTGCGAAGCATTAATGCCCGCGAAGGAGGAGGTGGAACGCGTGAGGGAGACGCAACGGAGACACTCTCACGCAAGCCACCGCAGGAAACGCCCTGGGCGTCGGGAGTCACAAGCCGATTGCCGGCTACCGTAGGTGCGGGCTTGCGGACGGCGAGTAATAGGTAGCTCGCCGTCCGATAAGGACCAGGCCCGAGTCGACGGCGCGTTGTGTTCCACGCGCGCCTCAATGAGATGTCAGCAGAACTGACGGGGTCCGCGAGGGCCGATGCCTGTCTGTAAGTCTGACACGCCCTCCCATCTCACCCAGAGCGGGAGAAGACATAGGATGATTTCCCACCCAAAAAAAGTAGAAACAAAAGTTGGTTACATTCTTATTGTAGTATTAATTATTATTCAAATAAATAGTTAAAAAATTGGTAGGGTAGGTAGTCTTTGATATAGTAGGTACAGTACTCAGAAAGTCCGACTGTTACCCAGGTTGCTCCATGCACAATGTGGTTTTTTAGCTGATTGTAATCGATGCCATTAACTTATATCACTCAATTAACCCACTGTATGTTTCCACTGGCGGCCTAGTCTCCAAAGACATGAAATGTTCTATTTAAGTAGATTTTTTCTGATTGTGAAATGCCTAACTATCAGCATTTGGAATTGTGCCCGTTGAATGTTAATATATTTTGTCATATATAGTCTGGGTGAAGTGTGAAAGCAACACCAACATCTGAATTCGAAAGGCCTCCAAACTACATGGAAATTTGGCAGGTCAGTTGCATTTGCTCAAAGCTAGAGGTTGGAGTTGTCTAAACTATATTATATTTTCAAAGTTTTGTGAAGGTAGCCTTTCTTATGGCAAATAGAGGCAGTTTGTATGTGAGCTCCTACAGTTAGTAATTTTGTTGAATTATTGGTTTATCAAACTAAACGCACGGCAGTAATTACATGTTCATTTACTTTGCTTCAGATAAACGTATTGTCAACATTTGGTAATTTTTAGGGTTCCGTACCCAAAGGGTAAAAACGGGACCCTATTACTAAGACTTCGCGATCTGTCTGTCTCTCTGTCTGTCTCTCTGTCTGTCTCTCTGTCTGTCTGTCTGTCCGTCTGTCACCAGGCTGTATCTTATGAACCGTGATATCTAGACAGTTGAAATTATCACAGATGATGTATTTCTTTTGCCGCTATAACAACAAATACTAAAAACAGAATAAAATAATTATTAAAGTGGGGTTCCAAAACAACTAACGTGATTTGCTGCCGTTTTTTGCGATAATGGTACGGAACCCTTCGTGCACGAGTCCAACTCGGACTTGGCCGGTTTTTTTGTATCTTTGTTTTTTTACACCTCGTCTTACAAACTTCTTTTAACTAAAACAGTCAGTACTACTTGTTTTTACCACAAGTGGAAAACATGACTTATATAACATAACATAAGATGCGCCTGTATTTGGTGTAATACATATTACTATTTCCCGAAGGGTAAGGCCTTGGTTATTACCTATAGTAGGTACATCCACATTTTTACCCGACTGCCGAAGGAGGGTAATTTAATTATTTATTTATATATACATTATTGTACATCAAGATAAAAATAATGGAAAAAGACATAAAAAATGGGTTAGAAGCGTTGTGTTTATCAGTCTATGTATGTATGTTTGTTGCTATGTGGCGTTCTAGAGACCAAACGCGTTGGCCGATTTTGATCATTTTAACGTAAATCGATTCGTCTTAACCTTGCGAGTGTCACTGGCTACACTAAAAATGGAAAAAGAAAAATGGCGTATTTTTGGCGTCATATTGTGGGGGCCCAATGTTTTTTTCTTCCAAGACCATCGGGTGGGGTATCAAAATAAAGTGTTTTAAAACATATTTAAGACTAATATATTTAAATATACCAATTCGAAACAAAAATGTTACTAATAAGTTATAAATAAAAAAAGATTTTTTTTAAATCCGACTTCTTAAAAAGCTAAATGAAAAGACGGAAATAAGAGGAAAATCAAGCTGTGCAGTCGGAGGAGACAACTGGTTTTGGTCAGACAGCTCGCGAATATGTATCCTCTGACTGCACAGCATGATTTCCCTCTCGCAGAGTGGAGGCCTGTGTCCCAGCAGTGGTAACATTAAAAGGCTGATGATGATATGTGGAGTAACAACTCTATATCCAAAATAACGACCACAAACTAAATTACCACTGAAAGTAAACATGCCAGCAACAAAATGACTTTATATCCTTCTACCAATATTAATTCAAGCTCTAAAACTGAACATACACGAAGTCCTAATAAAACGGTTTCTGCAACATATTACCATCGCGACAAAGTAAGTTCTGTAATTGCCTGCCTATTGCCCAAGTGCAGTAAAACTTGCCCGATAAATTCATTGTTCTGATGCGTAGTGTGTATAAACCCATCCAGTTAAATGGAAATGGTATGCTGAAAGTTCTGCAAAGCGATTTGAATACAGCCAAGATGTGGATTCTGCTGCATCATGTTTCTTGATAGTACAAGCTGGGGTCTTTAAGTCAAGAGTGAATAGGTTAATTACTGTAGCGCGCCTGCCTAGAGTAAGCGTAGTCTATCATCGAACACATCATCGCTATGTCAGGTAAGATGTTAGCGAATCTTACTAATACTATAAAAGTGAACGTTTGGATAGATGCGTGTGTGGATGTATGTTTTGTTACTCAATCACGCTAGAACGGCTGAACGTATCTGGATGAAATTTGTCACAGCGATAAATTATAGTCTGGAATAGCATATAGGCTACTTTTCATCCCGGTATAATGTTGCCTTGGGATAATTTCTTATCCCTCCTCGTTACATTATGTATGTTTGTAGTATGTTTGTATGTTTGTGTGTTTGTATGGTTGTATGTTTGTATGTTTGTATTTTTGCGTGTTTGTATGGTTGTATGTTCGTACAAACATACACTTATGAAATTTGGGACACATGTTTAGACGCCTACACAGTAAAATATGTGAATATTGTGCAATTCCAACAATATAAGGAGGGGGTAATCAATTCGACTCGTCGTATGTGTGTAACATAAGTGTCGAAATGATTAACATCTTTTTTTGAAGTCGGTAAAACCAGTAATCATTTATTGTAGTAGTAGAATCAGTGAACCTGCCAAAAACTACCACAATTTTTTTTAAGTAAAGCTACATGAAAAGCTAGGCTAAAAGTTCTAAATAGAACCATAAAATATCCATCAGATACCGCTCCGGGTTTCATTTACGACGTAGAGTTTTGACACTAAAATTTTTCTCCGTTTTTATGCCCGGATTTGCCATCACGAGCCTTTCATGGAAGATTTGACAATGCAAATGATCCATTTAACTTAATAACATCTCTTTGTCAGCATTATCTAGACAAATGATAGTTTGAATTATGAATTCTGCTTACGCAGCATTTTTTTTTGTTATTGCGAAATGAGTAATCTCATAACAGTTCCCAATATAAAATTGTATATGTTGACTATAACCGAACACAAATATTAATTTATTTCCGATACAAGCCAAGCTGGTGAATTTACTTATATTATATCCATATTTATATACCATTATTATTTAGGAACAAATCACTTAAATCAGTACCAACTAAAACGAGCAAAGTCCATATTGCCACGAAATGCCAATAACCATTGCATGTTTGTGTGCATTAAGGGTACACTAGTCGACGGCACCAACTATTTTGTGCGCGGGGTTAAAATGCATTTTATATCAACCGACAACACGTGCGGAAGAGATAGATGCTGTGATGAGCAGTAGGAAGCTAGTTCGCGTACGAATACACACTTTTGCAAATTTGTAGCGAAATAGATAATGATTTAGGACGAAACCAAGCGCGCGAAATTTTATAAACAGACCTTTGGAAGTCTAGATATCATGAAAAAACGACTAAATCTATCTGTTCAAAATAAAATTATTTGCATTTTTGAACTACTAATCTATCCCTTTATGGAGGCCGTTTTACAATTCTCCCTCTTCTTATGGTATTTATTCGCGCTCAAAAATGCGTTAAAATTTGTGTCTAAATGTGGAACTTTCGACGCTCATAACTTTCAATTTTTTTTTTACCTTTTTGCTTGCATACAGGGCTAGATAATGATGAGACAAATTAATATCACTTTTTTATTTTGAAAGTACATCGTCAAACAGTGAAATAATCCCTAGACTACGTCTGTATGGAAGAATTTTCGACTAGTGTAACCTTAAATACTGTTTGACTTACTTTATAACCGGTGACACATGTATAATTTTCAGATTCCTCGAAATTGTTTGCATCTTCTATTTTTCTTTGTAAGAGGACCTTGACAAAGTCACAATATACATAATTGTACGACAAGTTTGTGGTTAATAAATTAAATTAACAGTATTACTACTGGTAGTATCATTGGCAGTAACACGGGCAAGAAAGGGCTTGATGTATGATCCGCAATTGCTGAAATGTCTTCGGGTACCTGGCAAATGGTAGGGTATAAAAGCTTGCTAGCTACCGAATATCTGACGCTGCTTTTTGGCAGCTGGATAGTGTAAAAAGGCACTGCAAAGCCTGGGTTCAATTTTAACAAGTTCATGCGAGGTAGTTGGCAACGGTTTTGGGCAACTACGTGATAGCGTGCAAATTTTCGCGATTCTAAAAGTACCCCACTGCAACACAGTACCAACTAACACAGGGGGTATTGTGACTGATACTGGCGGCCTTATTATTTAGTAATTATACTTAAGATCTCTGCTTGAAATAACTTGTCGATTGTTCTTGAAATAAATAAACATTTTTCTTGTAATTTTTTTTTGTAAGTTTGAAGGGACTCCTACAACTTACTTATCGATTTTTGCATTTATAATTTTGTTTTTTTTTTCGTACATTCTAATCAAAAAACGGAGGCCATATAGGTTCATATGTATGTTTTCTGTTCGTCTGTCATAGCCACAGTTGCTCCAAATCTACTGAACCGATTCAGTTGAAAGATACACTTACAGTTATGGGTCAAAAGGTCAAATAAGTTGGAGAGACCATTTGTTAGACTTATAACTGTTGAATAAACTCGTTTTACCAAAATTTGAAACCATTGGTTAGCATATTTAACCATTGGTTAATCAGTGTTTAGGGTTATTGGTGTATGTGAGGCGCAGGCCACATAGAAATGGCGTCGGGCGCGGACATGGCACGATCGGTTTCCTGTTTATACAAAATGCATACAAAATGAACGGAAATAAAGGGCAATTTATGACACACGGTATGTCGTTGCTTGGACGTGGTTATGACGCGCCATTTCGGCGACCGCGCCTGATCAAATTGCGCTTTATTTCCATGCATTTTATATTTGCCATTTCTATGTGGCCTGCGCCTAAGTATGTATGTATGTTTGTTCCTATGTGCCGTTCTAGAGACCAAACGCGTGAGCCGATTTTGATGATTCTTACGTCAATCGATTCGGCTTAACCTTGCGAGTGTCACTGGCTATTTATGCAAATTGGAAAATATAAAAATGACGGCTTTCAATGTATCAAAAATATATTGTATAGTGATTTCAAAAATATATAATACTTATAGATAGAGATAAAAGAAAGCTTCTAATAAAATTCTATTTTTTTTTTTTTTTTTTTTTTATTGTCTATAGGCTTGCGCTTGACCACTACCTCACCTGATGGTAAGCGATGATGTGGTCGACGATAGAGCACGCTTTCCTAGAAGAAACCTATTCACTCTTGACTTAAAGACCCCTAGATTGTAGCTATCGGGAATCTAGAAGAGAACATCATAAAATTAATGAAAAAATGAATAAATGAAATCATGTTGCAGTCTCATCATTTTGGCCTAACATCGCATTATTTAAATAAATAAATAAACGCTTGCAGGGATAGAGGCAACTGATTTACTATTCTCTTATATCATAACCAGGTCAGCACTATCATAAATTTCCCCTGCATTATTAGAGCCAATCTCCCCAGAAATGAGGTAGTAGACGAGTCTAGGAATTTTTGTAATCTATTCTTGAGTAAATAATGCAAAATATAATTCAGAGTTGCAGAGCTTGGTTAGAATTTCCAATGTAAATTGTAGCGGAAGATCTTAAATCTACCGAATTGTGTATAAAACCGCTCAAGTTTCGGTTTGTTTGTTTAAGATTTGTCTCTAAAAAGATATGCACTGCCTGCTTTACTGCTATTACAGCAGGATTATGGTTTGGCAATCTGTTTACACAACACCAGGAGGGCGATAGAATAAATTTCTTTTTTTTTATTTATTTTTTTTTATTTGTGATGGGTTTGCTCTTGACTCTAGTCTAGGTCAAAGGTGACAGAGACAGAGTCGACGATGGAGTGAGCTTACCCAGAAGAAACCTGTTCACTCTAACTTTGAAGAGATTCGGGTTGAATGCGTTCGGAAACACTGACGCAGGTAGCGAGTTCCATTCATTCGCTGTGCGCATAATGAAGGATGTTTGGAAGCGTTTGGTGCGAATTGGTGGAATGGCAACAAGGTAAGGATGATAACTTGCAGTACGTCTAGATGTCCGATGGTAGAAGGGGGCTGGTGGGATGAGGTCGTGGAGTTCTTCAGCACACTCACCGAAGTACAGTCTGTAGAAGACCGACAAGCAGGCAACCTTGCGGCGATGAGCCAAGCTGTGAAGCCTGGCACCCGCCAGCTCAACGTCGCCAATGCGCCTCCTGGCTCTGCGTTCCACCGAGTCAAGCGCGGCAAGCTGATATTTAGCTGAGCCATCCCAAAGGTGACTGCAATACTCCATGCAGGATCGGACTTGCGCTTTGTATAGGGTTAAAGTAGGGTCCAGGCGTAAAGTATCGCTTCACTTTATTTAGGATGCCTAGTTTTTTGGCCGCAATTTGTGCTTTGTACTCAATGGAGGCGCCAAAGTTGAGACTGGATGTCAACTCCATGCCTAGGAGCTCGAGCCGATCAGTCACAGGAACAGACGCACCCCGAAAAGTAGGAGTTTGATCGAAAAGACTCCTTTTAGCGGTAAAAAGACACGCCTGTGTTTTGGTGGCATTAAAAGAGACCAGATTGTCATCACCCCACTGGGAGACAAGGCTTAAGGTCAAATCTGTCCGCTCCACCATAGCCTCTCTCAAGGAACGAACTTCATCCGCACTGGTTTTTGCGCTGGACAAGTATCTCTCTGAAACAGTACTGTCATCTGCGTACCCAACAATACCAGGCTGAAGAAGGTCATTGATGTGCAGCAGGAAAAGAGTTGCAGAGAGAACAGACCCCTGAGGAACTCCGGCATCAATAGCCATAAGGTCAGAGGAGCAGCCGTCAACGACTACTCGGATCGACCGTTCACTGAGGAAGTCTGATATCCAGCTACAAAAACCAGCAGGGATGCCATAAGCAGGAAGCTTACTAAGTAGACTCGCGTGCCAGACCCTGTCAAAGGCCTTCGAGATATCAAGCGATACAGCAAGTGCTTCGCCGTGTCTCTCGATGGCTTCGCCCCAGCAGTGCGTGACATACACAAGAAGATCGCCAGTTGACCGTCCCCGGCGAAAGCCATATTGACGGTCACTGAGGAGATTATTGTCTTGAAGGTATGTCAGAAACTTGCTGTTCAGTACCCTTTCCATAACTTTGCACAGAATGGAGGTAATGGCGATCGGACGGTAATGGGCAGGGTCTGCACGGTTGCCTTTTTTGGGCACTGGTTGCACATTTGCAAGCTTCCAGGATTTCGGCACCGTTCTTTTTACAAGAGAGAGGCGGAACAAGCGTGTCAATACAGGAGACAGTTCAGGCGCACACTGCCTCAGCACTCTCGCTGGAATGCCGTCAGGCCCGCTGGCCTTATTCACGTCTAGACTGGACAATACTCTCCGGACCTCTTTAGTGTGCACAGCGATCTCCGGCATCGAAGAGTCACAGTGAGGTATAGTAGGTGGTTGCTTGGAGCCAGCCTCCAGACGCGAGTTGCCAGCAAAGAGAGATGCGAATAAATTTGCTTTCTCACTCGCAGAGTGAGCCAGCGACCCATCAGGTTTCAGCATTGGAGGTAAAGTGGGACGACAGAAATTCGCTTCAACCGCTTTAGACAGGGACCAGAACTGTTTACTACCCGGAGGGTGCGATGCCAGCTTGGCCCCAATACGTCCAATATGGTCAAAAGGTGCCCGACGCAGAACCCGCTTGCAGAACTTGGCGGCAGAATTAAAGGCTCTTTTCCTCGCGCGAACCCTACGTGCTCTTACTTTGCGGTCACGGGCCCCGACCCAGGCTTGGTAGGCAGACTCTTTTCAGGCCTCAGCGTGGGCGCATTCTGCATTATACCAAGGGCGGGATTTGTGACCGAGCGGAATGTCGGAAAAAGGAATGAAATACTCCATTCCCTGCCGAATCACATCCGCAACCGCGTCGGCACAGCTCGAGGGGTCATTCGAGGAGAAGCACACATGCCGCCAAGGATAAGATGCAAAAAAGTGCCGCATCTCGTCCCAGTCTGCTGACTCGTATCGCCATACTCGCCTCGTGCCTCTAGGGCTCTGATCTGGAGGAGAGCAAGTCGATACGGATTTCACCAGACAGTGGTCAGACGTTCCCAGCGGGGCTGAGACCGACACCGAATGACTGTCCGGATCAGTTGTCAGGAGAAGGTCCAAACAGTTGGGTGTATGGCCGTCAACATCCGGTACCCGCGTTGCCACATTCACCAGCTGGGTTAGATCTAGCGATAGAGAAAACTTGCGCGCCTCTAACCCGGCATGGTCAGTTTTCCGGTACGGGTACAGCCACTCTTTATGATGGGCGTTAAAGTCCCCCAGAAAATTAAGCTTCGCTGTTGGGTACCTTTGCTGGGCCATATCAGCCGACTCCACGAGGGAATTAAAGAGCGCTGTCGTCTCCTGGTCACCGGCGTGCGATCGGTAGACGCCGATGTAGAGAGATTTCTCCACGCCAGTGTCCACAAGTAGCCATATGGCAGAAAATCCCGATTTCTCAAAGCAACGGAGACGACGACAACAAATGTCATCGCGGACGTACACACAGACCGCAGCTTGCTTCTTGAACTTGTGTTCAAGAGCGTAACCCGGGTAGTTGAGGTACGCCACGTCCGACGGGGTTGTTATCTTCGTCTCCGTTAGGAAAAACAGGTGCGGCTTCTCGGTCTCAAGGTGGTGGTGGACCGGATCGAGATTAGAGTGCAACCCCCTGATGTTAGTGAGGTGCACTTTTAGTGGGAGGAAGTGCAGCCGTTGTTTCACCTTGTTCTTCTTTTTTTTTTTTGCTCATTTTTGTGTTAGAGTTTGCTGGGGAAGAAGTCGAACTGTCGAGGCGCTGCTCAGTGAACCAAGTGGAACACTAGAGATAACCCAACCTATGGGGAACTCATTTGGAGACTGCGGGGACGCCCGAACCCCCCCGGATATGGCCACCGGGTCCTCCCATCCAGTCGCAGTAGTGATTTATTGGGCATTCTATTCCACCTGTCGCTTCCTACGGCTCACTTCGTTCGCCTTCGTCGCTTTCGGTGGAATAGAATGCCCAATAATATAAATGAGATCTAACAGAGTGCAGTAAAATAGTGGTTCGGCGCCTATTCCACAATTTTAGTTCTAAAACTCAATATGTTCAATAATATTTTTCAATGTGTGGTTTGGGTGGTATTCCACTTTTTGAATCTCGTGTGCTTTCGGTTGGAACGGAATGTTTTCTGGAATACCCAATAACATAATTGGATCTACAAAGCTTGTGGTTGAAGTCCAATTCTACTTTTATAATCTCGTTTGGTTGCGATTCGGTGGACTCTGCAAACCTACCGTTTATCGTTATATAACTAAAGGATAAACCCTTTTACTGTACTGTGTTTTACAAAGTACGGTACGGTACGATATTTACGAGGTTTGTGGTTTGAATCTTATTACACTTTTAAAATCTTATTTGGTTGCAAATGGAACGGAAAATGGTTTAGAATGTTCAATAACATAAACGGATCTACACAGTTTGTGATTTAAGCTCTATTCTACTTTTAAAATCTTGTTTGGTTGCGATTGGATCGTCCCTTCAAACCTACCGTTTACCGTTATGTAACTAAAGGTTAAACCCTTTTACTGTACTGTGTTTTACAAAGTACGGTACAGTACGATATTTACGAGGTTTGTAGTTTGATCCTATTCCACTTTTAAAATCTCGTTTTGTTGAAAATGGAACGGAAAATGGATTAGAATGTTCAATAACATAAACGTATCTACATCACAGTTTGTGATTCAAGCTCTATTCTACTTTTAAAATCTTGTTTGGTTGCGATTGGATCGTCCCTACGTTTTACTGTTGTGTAACTAAAGGTTAAACTCTTTTAGCAGAGAAGGTGAATATCTTATTAATAATTGTTCGCAGTAATTTAACGCTATATTTGTGATAATACTAATGTTGTGAGAACGTTAAGTTTTGATACCGTTTCAAGCCGTCATCATGGAATTTGTAAAACAGCCACAGTCGTTATACATATGTAAACAAACTTTGTGTTCATTTTCAGGAGACTGGTTTTCGCCGTGGATAATTATTACCTAAATCAGTAGGTACGATAATTTTTTTGCAAACGGTCAAATTATAGCAAAACTAATTTATTAATTGGTCTTCATAGACACGAGAATAGTTTAAGATTTAGAGATCCATTCAATTTAATTTAAACACAGGTTCAAGTTGAATTACGGAACTAAAGTTATAATGTAGGTAGGTATCTATGTTATATTAAGATCATGAACCTACAATGCACACCGAATCGAGGTATGTTGTGTAAATAAAACAATAAATATTGTAGAACATAATTTATTAGAGGATATTTTTTAAGTGTTTTTAAAAGCATGTGAGACTTGGTGCTGTAAGATAGAACGCAGGATCAACATTGTAATGTCGTTTACAAGTTCTTTGAAAATTTTCAAATACAGTTCGCAACAGAACGTGTTTTGAGATATAAATCGGTGTACATCATACTCATGTTTCGAATATTAAATACCGACCAAACGGAATAAACGTGTACATCGTCTCTGTCAGTAATTAACACATTAATCAATGAGCTAAAATTGTGTTTGTTTTATTAGGAAATAAGATTTTAGCTTGAAGTCTTGTTTTTTCATTGTAGGTATAAGTGGTTCTGAGTAATGAGCTGGATGCGCGGGCCACGTGTTATTAAATATTTGTCAGAACCTACGAAGGCAACACAAAATTTTATTGTTAAGTGCTTTATCACCAATTCATAAGGGCAAGTCGATGACCTCGACGTTTGTGTGATATGGTATGGAGTTTATGTCACAACACGTTGAAACCAGCAACGGGAAGAAAGAAAAGTCTCGACGTAGATCTCTGGGGGAATTTGGCGGCGAGGGAGACACATATCTGAAAAGAAAAACACAAACAATTAATATAACACCGACCATTTATGGTTACAGTAGGATCGGTTGGTGGTTGTGTGCGAGTGAGACACATCACTATCAATATTAATATAACTACATATTATCCCTCGTCGCGTCTGTCTTTCTGTTCGCGATAAACAGAAAAAGTACTGAACTGATTTGCATGCAGTTTTCACTAATAGACGGAGTGGTTCATGTGGAAGGTTTTAGGTGTATAGTTCTCGCCAAACTTCTTGGCCGCCCTATAGTTGGCTACAATGGCTGCACAGTAGTAAATCTCATACAAAAATAGCACAGTTTCGTGCCTTGCGCATCGGAAAACTAACTTCAGGGCAGTCCAGAAGTTTGGCGAGCACTATACAATTTGTTAAGGTTTTGTATAAATTGGTAAAAATATGACGATAATGATTGAAAATGAAATCGCTGCCAAATGCCTTTGAGATATAACAAAACAATGTATTGTGGAATTTTTCCTCTTCTATAGGTGTACAAAATAGTCCGCGATGACATATGTCTATCTTTTAATGATAGCTTAGTATACCCATTGTAACTTCTAAAAATTGCTACGTACAATACGGTAATTGGAAAGCTATTTAGACGGATCCAGTATTATTCCTTATCAAGTTAAATACGTTAGTTACCTTAAACATTTCATGCAAATTATGATAATGCTTTACACCATACAATTTAAATGAATATCTTAGGATTTATTGCAAATAAAAAATAAGGCGCGTGAAAACAAACCGCTGTCGCCCACTGTTGCTATAGCGATAACGCGCACGTAACCTTATCATATCATTTGACAGTTTAGCAATTTAGAGACTGGAGGCTTATGTATTTTTTTTTCTTTTTCGGTGTTGTTGGAAGGTTGCAATTGCATTGGTTTTGTAATTTATTTTAAAGTAAAATTTCAAGGTCGCATTTATGTTTTGTGTATGGTATATACCTACGTATTTTAAGAAAAAAAACATGTAGGCATAATACTATCTACTACCAGTGCGAAGCCGGGGCGGGTCGCTAGTATACTTTTATTCTAACCACTAATAAACTTACTATTCTCTAATCTGAGACTTAACATATTAACAGTAATATAAATTACCTTAACTTAGAGTCTGATGGGGTGGGCAGTGCTTTCAGGTGCTTGTCGCTTCACCGCCTTTTTCTTATGCTGCATTTTCAACACCTCGACTACTGCAGCTGTGAGCTGTGGTATTTTGGTTCCGAGTTGGATCTGAAATAGAACAAACTAAGATTAATTTTGTGACTATAAACAACCTCAATAATTATGGCGTTTCAATGGAATATAGCTCACACCAGCAGGCAGGCCGAAATCGGCAACCTTATTGCTAAAGTGAATTCGGCAAGGCAAATGGTTTGACCGTCATCAATCGACCAATCACTAATGAATATAATAACTTTATTCAATTTCTCACCACAATATACATAAATTATCTTACATTGGTCAGATTCGACAATGATACACAACATAGGTAAGTATATATTGTGGGAGACTGGTGCCTAAGCTAGGCTCGTGGCCTGTGTTTCAGGACACCAAGTATAAGCTAAAAGGACTAAGCATATTATTACGAATGACTTACCTCAATCAACTACCGCAGATTCTCGAATTGAGCACTAAACCACTTCTTTATTTTTATATCAGCAAGTTTCGCAATATTTCGTTTACTAATCGAACTATACGAACATAGTAAGCTTAAATTCAGGACAGATTGTCTCATGTCTCTTCATAAAGCAAGAAATAGCATGCGCCTACAGGCACACACACAATCTATTTCTATGACCCCAGATTGGGACACCAAGGACATCTGAACTTTAGGATACCGTAAACATTAAACTAAAATTCAGGACAGATTGTCTCATGTCTCTTCACAAAGCAAGAAATAGCATGCACCTACAGGCACACACACATTCTATTTCTATGGCCCCAGATTGAGCACCAAGGACATCCGAATGATAATTTAATTAATTCATACAGATAACACTACCTTACACGTTAACAAACAACTACTAGTTGCTCAGCTGTTACTCTGCGTTGCGCTTGATTAAGATGCTTTCATACTCGTACAATCGCCTTCTAAACGGTACGTACGCCGTCCCGTGGTTATCTATTGTGAGTGTCATACTCGTTATAAACCGCCTGACGTCCGGCGTCGGAAATGATCGTGTTAAGCTTTCACGGTTTAGGTGTAAGTAATTCTTTAGAATCTCAAAGATTGCATAATTGCATAATGTAAATTTGCAGTGTTCAAACTTTGTTACACGTGTTTGAGTAATTTTCATGTATTCAACAATCACACGGTAAAATGATCGCCGTGCATGTTGCAGTCTCTGATTAAAATTCGTGTTTTATAGAATTTCCTAACCAATGCAATTTATTTAAATAGAGGATGTATATAGCACTAAAAAAACTAAATTAACTAAGTTTTGATTACTTTGCTTATTATTTTATAATGGTCAGAATATTTTTTTAGTTCTATCAATCTAGGAATTGTTGTGATCAAAAAACCATGTGCACAAACCGCGTTAAAAACTTGGTTAATTTATGTTGCAGTTAAACTCAAAGCTGGTGTAAAATCATCTAACTACTAAAACTAACAAACATTTATAAATAATGTAAATAAAGTCGGTTTCTAAATTCAGCAATGTAATTAAGCGATTACCATTCAATGAATTCCTAGACTAAAACCAGCTACAAAAAATAAGTAAAGTTGACATAACTTTACTAATATCTGTCGATCGTCGAACTCATTTATTTCAGTCGATGGAATAGGTATCGTTTTTATTTAAAGAACACCCCTCTCCAGTTGATGGAGATGATTATAGACAGATCCCTCAAACTCAAATTTTAATTACGGACTACAACATGTACAGCGATCGTTTTGCAATAAAGTTCGAATAAGCAAATTAATACATTTCGCAATTTTGCTATCTTTGACGTATGCTGCAGTAAAACTTTAAATTAGTATAAATAACTAATATCATCTAACGACTAAAACGAACTTTTTTATAATCATTCAGTAGGCATTGACATTAAGATTTCAATTTCAAACAATTCCCAGATTGATATTAAGGTATCACATTTTTTTTTCTGAAACTAAAACCAGCATATTATTACAAAAAAAATGTAAAGTTATGTCAAGGCAAGAATCACTAATTTATAATAAGTTAAAGCAATTGGTATCGTTATTTAAAGAACAACCCTCCCCGGTTGATGGAGATGGTTATAGACAGATCCCTTAGACTCAAATTTTAATTACGGACTACAACATGTATGGCGATCGTCTTACAATACAATAAAGTTCGAATAAGCAAATTAATGCATGATGCAATTTTGCTGTCTTTGATATTGTAAAGGAGCATTTATACATACAAGGCGGCTACCTGTTACGTTTCCAGACGCTTATCGTCAGGTGATTCGCGAATGAGTACGGCGCGGCGAGTCCAACCGTTGAACGACACATGCTCCGTTTTGACGGTGATTATACGGGCGGACTAGACGGCAGGACGGCAAGTGTGCAGTAAGCATGCAAAACCAACAGAATACTTATAAAAAGAAAGAAGTGACAACTACACAACACATTACTTGTACGTTAACATGAAAAGTAGTGTCGTCTGTTTGAATTAATAAAATTAAAATTTGGATGTCCTCGAGCCAATCTGGTCACTAAAAATAGAATGTGTGCATGTATGCTATTTCTTACTTTCGTGGAGAGACATGAGACAATCTGTCCCATATTTTAGTTTTAATGTTTACGATAACCTAACGTTCAGATGCAATCGGTGCCCAATCTGGGGTCACAGAAAACGGAGTTCGTGTTTAGCCTATGTGGTAATGCACTTTCTCTAACTTTTGTGGATATGCATGAGACAATCTGTCCTGAATTTTAGGTTAGTGATTCATTCAAACAGCAAGCGTCTTATTTGTTAACATGGAAGCTAGTGTATGAATAATAAAATTAAAATTCGGATGTCCTCGAGCCAATCTGGTCACTAAAAATAGAATGTGTGCATGTATGCTATTTCTTACTTTCGTGGAGAGACATGAGACAATCTGTCCCAAATTTTAGTTTTAATGTTTACGATAACCTAACGTTCAGATGCAATCGGTGCCCAATCTGGGGTCACAGAAAACGGAGTTCGTGTTTAGCCTATGTGGTAATGCACTTTCTCTAACTTTTGTGGATATGCATGAGACAATCTGTCCTGAATTTTAGGTTAGTGATTCATTCAAACAGCAAGCGTCTTATTTGTTAACATGGAAGCTAGTGTATGAATAATTAAATTAAAATTTGGATAACCTTGGTGCCCAATCTAGGGTCATAGAAATTGAATGTGTGTGTGCCTCCAGGTGCATGCCATTTCCTTCTCTGTGAAGTGTTATGAGACAATCTGTCCCAAATTTTAGTTTAATGTTTACGGTATCCTAACGTTCAGATGCAATCGGTGCCCAATCTGGGGTCACAGAAAACGGAGTTCGTGTTTAGCCTATGTGGTAATGCACTTTCTCTAACTTTTGTGGATATGCATGAGACAATCTGTCCTGAATTTTAGGTTAGTGATTCATTCAAACAGCAAGCGTCTTATTTGTTAACATGGAAGCTAGTGTATGAATAATTAAATTAAAATTTGGATAACCTTGGTGCCCAATCTAGGGTCATAGAAATTGAATGTGTGTGTGCCTCCAGGTGCATGCCATTTCCTGCTCTGTGAAGTGTTATGAGACAATCTGTCCCAAATTTTAGTTTAATGTTTACGGTATCCTAACGTTCAGATGCAATCGGTGCCCAATCTAGGGTCACAGAAAACGGAGTTCGTGTTTAGCCTATGTGGTAATGCACTTTCTCTAAATTTTGTGGATATGCATGAAACAAACTGTCCTGAATTTAGGTTAGTGGTTCAAACAGCAAGCGTCTTATTGTTAACATGGAAGCTAATGTATGAATAATTAAATTAAAATTTGGATAACCTTGGTGTCCAATCTAGGGTCATAGAAATTGAATGTGGGTGTGCCTCTAGGTGCATGCCATTTCCTGCTCTGTGAAGTGTTATGAGACAATCTGTCCCAAATTTAGTTTAATGTTTACGGTATCCTAACGTTCAGATGCAATCGGTGCCCAATCTAGGGTCACGGAAAACGGAGTTCGTGTTTAGCCTATGTGGTAATGCACTTTCTCTAACTTTTGTGGATATGCATGAGACAAACTGTCCTGAATTATAGGTTAGTGGTTCAAACAGCAAGCGTCTTATTGTTAACATGGAAGCTAATGTATGAATAATTAAATTTAAATTTGGATAACCTTGGCGCCCAATCTAGGGTCATAGAAATTGAATGTGGGTGTGCCTCTAGGTGCATGTCATTTCCTGCTCTGTGAAGTGTTATGAGACAATCTGTCCCAAATTTAGTTTAATGTTTACGGTATCCTAACGTTCAGATGCAATCGGTGCCCAATCTAGGGTCACAGGAAACGGAGTTCGTGTTTAGCCTATGTGGTAATGCACTTTCTCTAACTTTTGTGGATATGCATGAGACAAACTGTCCTGAATTATAGGTTAGTGGTTCAAACAGCAAGCGTCTTATTGTTAACATGGAAGCTAATGTATGAATAATTAAATTAAAATTTGGATAACCTTGGTGCCCAATCTAGGGTCATAGAAATTGAATGTGTGTGTGCCTCTAGGTGCATGTCATTTCCTGCTCTGTGAAGTGTTATGAGACAATCTGTCCCAAATTTTAGTTTAATGTTTACGGTATCCTAACGTTCAGATGCAATCGGTGCCCAATCTAGGGTCACAGAAAACGGAGTTCGTGTTTAGCCCATGTGGTAATGCACTTTCACTAACTTTTGTGGATATGCATGAGACAATCTGTCCTGAATTGTAGGTTAGCGGGGTGCATGAAAGGAGCCTCCTCGTGGCGCACCCTGGAAGCAGCTAGACACGGTATCGCAGTGTCTAGGCTGACTAATCCTTTTACTTGGTAATATTGAATCTAAGAACTAAAAAATAGTCGAACAGGTGTCGAACCAGTATTTTACTGCACAACCAAAAGAGTTTCAAAAAGTGGAGTAGCGTCCAAACCACAAACTTTGTAGATCCATTTATGTTACCTATTATAAATACTAGACCATTTTCTATTATGTTTAGTTGCGAAAATGAGATTTAAAAGTTAAAGTAGCGCCCAAACCACAAACTTTTTAGATCAATTTATATTATTGGACATTCTAACCGTTTGCCATTCCATTTGCAATCAAAAGAACTTCTCAAAGCGTAATGAGATTCAAACCACAAACCTCATTAATATCCTACTGTACCGTTCTTTGTAAAACACAGTATAGTAAAAGGTTTTAACCTTTAGTTATATAACAATAAACGGTAGGTTTGTAGGGACGATTCAATCGCAACCAAACGAGATTTTAAAATTAGAATAGAGCTTAATCAACTAACTGTGTAAATCCGTTTATGATATTGAACATTCTAAACCATTTTCCGTTCCATTTGCAACCAAACGATTTTAAAAGTGGAATAAGACTCAAACCGCAAACCTCCTAAATATTTATTTATTCAAAGACAAAGACAAAGATATTTTATTTCAAGTAGGCCACCAAGCGGCACTTTTGAACGTGAGGTACATTCAAATTTACAAGTTATAAAAGTTGATTCTACCACGCATTCGGCAAGTAGCTTGTTATGGAGAAGAATGCACAAGAAACTCCAAACTTACTCTTATAAAAAAAATGTTTTTTTACAATATTTAGTTACATAAGTACATACATTAATAAATTCATATATGTGAGGACAATGCACCTGCATATTTAAACTTCATGTACAATAGTGGTACATAGGCGGACTTAATGCCACAAGGCATTCTCTACCAGTCAACCTTTGAAATATCGTACCGTACCGTACTTTGTAAAACACAGTACAGTAAAAGGGTTTAACCTTTAGTTACATAACGGTAAATGGTAGGTTTGCAGATTCGACCGAATCGCAACCAAATGAGATTATTAAATTAGAATAGGACTTCAACCACAAACTTTGTAGATCCATTTATGTAATTGAGAATTCTAGAAAACATTTCGTTCCGATAAAACTAAACGAGATTTAAAAAGAGGAATAGCGCCCAAACCACAAACTTTGTAGATCCATTAATGTTATTGATCATTCTAAACCATTTTCCGTTCCATTTGTAACCAAACGAAATTTTAAAAGCGGAATAAGACTGAAACCACAAACCACATAAATATCGTACCGTACCGTACTTTGTAAAACACAGTACAGTAAAAGAGTTTATCCTTTGGTTATATAACGGTAAACGGTAGGTTTGCAGAGTCGACCGAATCGCAACCAAACGCGATTATAAAATTAGAATAGCACTTCAACCACAACTATGTAGAACCATTTATTTTATTGGGTATTCTAGAAAACATTCCGTTCCAATCGAAACCACACGAGATTCAAAAAGTGGAATAGCGCCCAAACCACACACTGAAAAATATTATTGAACATATTGAGCTTTAGAACTAAAAAATTGTGGAATAGGCGCCGAACCACTATTTTAATGCACTCTGTAAGATTTAATTTATATTTAAGCCATCGATAAACTTTTCGTTCCAATCGTAACCAAACGAGTATTTCATTTATATTATTGGGCATTCTATTCCACCGCGACGAAGGCGAACGAAGTGAGCCGTAGGAAGCGACAGGTGGAATAGAATGCCCAATAAATCACTACTAGTCGCCAGCTGGCACGGTGGAGCATACCGGGATTTTTCGCGAGTTGGCGGGGCAGCCTTTGGCACGTGGCTGGCGTGCTACTTGGGCCCCCTACTGACTGCGGTCGGCCAACGGCTGGCACCGTGCTTCGGATCCCGCTACCCTCCAAAATGAGTTATCCGGCGAGTTTTTCCCAGAGACCAAGACCGGTTCTGAACAGCGCAACTGACATCCTCCTTCTCCCCTAAAGGCACTGGTAGTCCCACACACCGACGGAACACAGCAAGCTGCTTGGCGCCGGACTCCGGTGGGATGGTGGTCGCGAGCCAGGCGGCCCCTTGCGGAGCCTGCCACCGTGTACAATAAATTATATTCTACTTTATTGTACACCATCATCATCATCATCTTTGGGGTCGGCTTCCAGTCTTACTGGATTCAGCTAAGTACCAGTGTTTTACATGGAGCGACTGTACCAATAACTGGGTAACACGGTACCTCTTGGCAAGACTGGTGTCAGATCTCAAGCTTCTGACTACCCGTAACGACTGCCAAAGATCTTTAAATGCGAGGTAGTTGGCAACGGTTTTGGGCACCTACGTGATAGCGTGCAAATTTTCGCGATTCTAAAAGTACCCCACTGCAACACAGTACCAACTAACACAGGGGGTATTGTGACTGATACTGGCGGCCTTATTATTTAGTAATTATACTTAAGATCTCTGCTTGAAATAACTTGTTGATTGTTCTTGAAATAAATAAACATTTTTCTTGTAATTTTTTTTTGTAAGTTTGAAGGGACTCCTACAACTTACTTATCGATTTTTGCATTTATAATTTTGTTTTTTTTTTCGTACATTCTAATCAAAAAACGGAGGCCATATAGGTTCATATGTATGTTTTCTGTTCGTCTGTCATAGCCACAGTTGCTCCAAATCTACTGAACCGATTCAGTTGAAAGATACACTTACATTTATGGGTCAAAAGGTCAAATAAGTTGGAGAGACCATTTGTTAGACTTATAACTGTTGAATAAACTCGTTTTACCAAAATTTGAAACCATTGGTTAGCATATTTAACCATTGGTTTAGTTATCAGTGTTTAGTGTTATTGGTGTATGTGAGGCGCAGGCCACATAGAAATGGCGTCGGGCGCGGACATGGCACGATCGGTTTCCTGTTTATACAAAATGCATACAAAATGGACGGAAATAAAGGGCAATTTATGACACACGGTATGTCGTTGCTTGGACGTGGTTATGACGCGCCATTTCGGCGACCGCGCCTGATCAAATTGCGCTTTATTGCCATGCATTTTATATTTGCCATTTCTATGTGGCCTGCGCCTAAGTATGTATGTATGTTTGTTCCTATGTGCCGTTCTAGAGACCAAACGCGAGAGCCGATTTTGATGATTCTTACGTCAATCGATTCGGCTTAACCTTGCGAGTGTCACTGGCTATATGAAAATTGGAAAAAATAAAAATGACGGCTTTCAATGTATCAAAATAGATATTTTTAAGAGGTGATTTCAAAAATATTTAATACTTATATAGAGATAGAAGAAAGCTTCTAATAAAAATCTAGAAGACAACATCATAAAAGTAATGAAAAAATGAATAAATGAAATCATGTTGCAGTCTCATCATTTTGGCCTAACATCGCATTATTTAAATAAATAAATAAACGCTTGCAGGGATAGAGGCAACTGATTTACTATTCTCTTATATCATAACCAGGTCAGCACTATCATAAATTTCCCCTGCATTATTAGAGCCAATCTCCCCAGAAATGAGGTAGTAGACGAGTCTAGGAATTTTTGTACTCTATTCTTGAGTAAATAATGCAAAATATAATTCAGAGTTGCAGAGCTTGGTTAGAATTTCCAATGTAAATCGTAGCGGAAGATCTTAAATCTACCGAATTGTGTATAAAACCGCTCAAGTTTCGGTTTGTTTGTTTAAGATTTGTCTCTAAAAAGATATGCACTGCCTGCTTTACTGCCATTACAGCAGGATTATGGTTTGGCAATCTGTTTATACAACACCAGGCGGGCGATAGAATAAATTTCTTTTTTTGGTGTACAATAAATTATATTCTACTTTATTGTACACCAAAAAAAGAAATTACACATATATTTTACAGCAACTTAATACTAGGGATATAAAGACGGTCTTAATTCTGACAGCGATATCTACCAGACCACCTTTGGATAGACTAAAGATAAAACAGGTGGTAGCCTACCGTGTACAGCTACATTAAAAAATATGTTCATAAAAATTATATAGCTATTTAAAATACTATACACAAATTTACAAATAAATAAACGTACATACATGTTAAAAAATAACAAAATTTTATATGTTACAAATAGTATTACATGTTTCCAAACTTCATTTCTTTTGATTTATTTAATAAGAGAAAGAAAATGGTAGTGACTGGGTGGGTGGTGAGTTTTGCCACAATTTTTTGTGGAACATAGGTCAGACATAGGAATGCTTAGACAAAGTAAGGTTTTCTATGGAACAAACAGTAACTAACCTCAGCGTATAAAAACGTATATCAAGAATATCTAATTTGTAACGCAATGGAACGTCAGTTATTATTATAAACCTTTATTGCCAACAATAACTATTATCGGTGTGCCAGCGTGACACAAAGGCTTCTTCGAGCTTCTTCCTTTCCCCTCAATTTTTTTTTTTAAGTTTCTTGGTAATACCTAGTAAATGGATACTTAAAATTTCTATGCACCCCGAGTCCCCAAAGTACCTTTACTGCATGTCATTTTGGCTATTATAGTGAAATTTTTAACCGACTTACCAAAAAGGAGGAGGTTCTATGTTCGACATTAAGTATGTTTTGTTTTTTTTTTTTGTATGTTCTTGTGAATTACTTATCAGTGGTATAATAAAAACTTTTTTTTGCAAAAAAATACTACCAACTTCCAAATAAAAAACTACAAAGTGAAAAATAACTTTATTTTTGGAAGTCGGTGTCCATAGCGCAATAAATTGGTACCTACAAAGGACACCAACTTCCAAAAATAAAGTTATTTTTCACTTTGTAGTTTTTTATTTGGAAGTCGGTAGTATTTTATGCAAAAAGTTTTTTTTATACCACCGATAAGTAAGTCTAATTATTTTATGTAATTTAACAGGGAAAGTTCATAACCATTCTGGAATGCAACTTTTCCAAGACCAAACGGAGTGTCTCAATAAGTTATAATTAGGGTATTCGCTATTTAAACTTGTGTGAATTTGTAAGTACCCTAGGGAGGATTAAAATTCTCGCCATCGGTACTGAGGTTAATTGATTGGGTTTTAATCATGTGCCTACCTAAGTATATGTCGTAAAGTAGGTACCTAAGTGTTCTTCTTCTTCGTGTCGATGTTTCCTTCCCAAAATTTTCTTGGACCAGTTTCAGCCATGACGATAGCCTTAGCGGTGGCCTCACAAAGGTCTTGCATGGTGCAGGTGTTTTTTACATAAGGAGCAGGACAGGAGATTGGGAATCGTCTGTAGGGTGGTTCCGCAGTCACATTGTTACTGATTGGAGATCTGACTAAGTCAAACTTTAAAAAGAATTAAGTTATATTTTTTTAATCGAATAGGCCACATCATTCCCAGCCTAACCACTGCTATAGGGCATAGGACAAAATATTTCGATCCAGTTCCAAGATATTTAACTTGTTTCACCAGCTCTCGTCAAACGATCATTGCTTCGGCGTTTGGTGACGTCTAGTGGTCGCCACTGTTGATTCTTGTTTTCAAGATATTCATATCGTTTCTTGCATTCCATATACAGGATGTACAAATTGTTGGAAATGGTGCCACCACACTAGCTGGACATACTCTCTCTTGGCCATCCGATGCTATCCTTTTTTCACTTTTGAATCCCCCACTATCCTGCCAACTTTATCCAGAGTCTGGCATTGCCATGGCCATACCGGGCGACCAAAAATATCATTAATAGGCCTAGTACCTATACTAACCTACATAAATGAGCGTAGCGCAAAATAAAAACACACAATTTGTCATTTATCATTCCAATGAATTTTATTTTTGAAAAATTTTCAAGTATCTCTTAACAAAGTTGTATTTTCTAAGTGTTCTTTTAATTGCATTTTTATTACAGTTTCTTTCTCCTATTTCTTACTTCACAATGAAATGTTTGCCAGCGAGAACTGTAATTACAACAAAAACTACATCATAAGAGAATGTTCCATCATTTTCAGTTTTTTTTAATTTTATTTGCGCTGGAAAGTATCTTTTTCATAATTTTTCGTAGAAGTTTTACACAATCTATCATATTTCAATTTAAGAATTATTTTTCTTGGAATTTCAAATGATTACGATGCGCTTTAGATCTTATTTCATAAAACCACAGCTTAAGACAACGACTAACGCCAACGACCTTGAGGGAACAAAACGCGCACTCGTTTCACTCCCGTGCGACCCAAAATTTAGTAGTTTTTTGTACTTTTCTTATTATTCTATGACTTAAAAAAAAAAAGCTTCAGATCAAAATGTAGATAATTAAATTGTCTTTGAGATGGTGTCAATTTCATTACAATACGCTCAGCGGTTTTGGTGTGATTGTCGTGTTTTCGTCTGTTCTTTACAAACTTTACAAATTAATTACACTATGTTAACATATATTTTTTTCAAAGAATTACGACGAGCCATTTAGACGTGATTCTCATTTTAAAATCAGCAACTCAAGGGAATCGGCGCCTTAATTCTAATCTTAGCTTTGTGGATGTTCAGGTGATAAAAGCGCAGCGTCTCTCTGCAGACCCTGGCCCACCTGTACCGCATATCCTTTCACTTTTTTACGTGAGAACCGTGGCTGCGTTAATGAATGGTGTTACCGTTGCTGAATACTGGTCCAAACATTATATTTAAAAACTGTATTTACTATTGACACGCTAAGAAGAAGAATAGGTAAAAGTTGGCAGTGTTTCTTGTTAAATTCGTATAGGAATTGATATTTGAAAAGTTGGTATATGATTTAGTAATCAACAATACAAGGTTTTTGCTCTATAGAAAAAAAATTGCATAATTCGATCAATCTGGAATTTACTTCATAAAATCACAAACAATTTTTAACGTACTTGTATGGTGTCATAATGAAGCCATAATCACGCCGTTTATATCACAATCACAAGATACTAACTCCATTGAGACTAAAACACTGCAAACATAAGCTCTCAAGTAACAATTTAAATAAAAAATGCAATTGTTCAACTGAAAAATGAAACGGCTTTGAGTTGTACCGTTTTTAGAAACAGCAATTCGTTTCACCACTGAATTGAGTCGCGATTTAGCTGCACAACGAGTTTCAGTGCCACTACTATAGGTATCAAAAACATATTTAGGGAGCTGTTGTTCTTCCAAAATAAGTGAAGTTGAAAGGGAATCGAAAAGGGAATGTCGTGATAAGGGGATTGAAACTACTGATATAAATCTAATTCGATGACGCGATTGTATGTACTTCGCGTGTCAGAATACGGAATAAAATTACGATCAATGATCGTAATTTGAGCTTTTCATTTAGCATTATCGACATCACATCCACCAAAATCTAGAAAAATGCCTTTTTACGCCATATTGAGCTGTAAAAACTGTAAAGAAAAAGTTGGGCGAGACATTGGAAATGTTTTCTGTACTTGGTAAGTAAATTTGTTTTTAAATTATGTGTGGAAAAGTGGCGCGCTTGGTTTTCATACAGATGGAAGGGACTTGGGTTATATAGTAAGGGTTATGACTGTGATTGAATCGCAATTAGAGCGAAGAATATAAATGTTGATATATGGAGAAGGAGAGGGAGAAAAAAGAAAAATGTAGGTTATGTGAGGAAAATCATGAAGAACGGCATAAATGACAGCGTGTCGGTTGATAGGTTTAGTTTTTAGTTTAGTTTAGACGGGCTGTCTCCGCAACTCCACGACCAAGCGCGTATTTTGCGTACGGGTGAGATACAGTCGCATCATTCGATCCACCCCAGCTCCTCGAGAAAGGCCAGCAGCGCCCTGGTGCTGCCGACTACCTCCTGCAGGGTACCTGGGTTTCCGAAGTGTTTGGCCCTGTAACCAGCGATTACAGGGCAGCTTAGGAGCAGGTGTGCTGCTGTCTCCTCCTCCACCATGCAAGCTCTGCAGAGTGGGCTGTCCGTGATACCTATGACAAAGAGGTGCTTATTAAAGGTCCCATGTCCAGTTGTTACGGCAGTGATCGCACGCAACTGTGGCTTTGTCAATCGTAGGATCTTTTTCGTGAAACGGCCGTCAATGACGGGTAGTGCCTCTCTGGCCTGCCTACATTCGCTATGGTCAGTCCATAGCTTGCTGTGTTGATCCCTGGTGCGTTTTCTTACCAGACCGCGTAGATACCCGAAGGGCAAGGGCACTATGGGCTCCGGGCCTACCGGTTCCATATTTGAGCCCCTTCGGGCGAGCTCATCCGCAGCGTCGTTCCCCCGGGAGTCGCTGTGTCCTTTGATCCATTGAATGGTTACTTTATTGTTCATACCGACCTGGTTCAGGCGCTGATGACACTCGTAAATCAGCCCCGAGTTGACCGTGTGGCTGTTTAGTGCTTGCAGGACGGCCATGCTGTCCGAAAGTATGCGTATAGGGAATTCTTTTACCTCCCTAGCCAGGACCGCAGAGGCCGCCATGGAAATGCCCAAGCATTCAGCCTGGAACACCGTGTTGTGGATCCCCAGTGGTTTGGCTAAACGGATATTTAGGTCTTCCGAGAAGACTCCCGCACCTGTGCCTGTACCTGTCTTGGATCCGTCTGTGAAGATCCGCAGCTCATCGGGGCGGAGCCCCTCGCAGCGGCTATCCTCGTGTAACTGGATTTTGTATTTTTTATCAAAAATGACTTTCTTGGGTATGCGGTCATTAATGGCTCCAGTCATTGGAATTTCGTGGTGGAGACCCTCGAGCAGAGCGGTGTGTTGAGTCCCTCTCTTACCCCAGAGATCCAGTGTCTTTAAACGTACGGCTGCCATCGTCGCTTCCTGCTGTATAAACAGATGCAGAGGGGGAAGTCCCAGCATAGCCTCGAGGGCTGCGGTCGGCGTAGTCCTCATGCAGCCCGTAGTCGCCATGCAGGCCAGTCTCTGCATACGCTGTAGCTTGTTCATGGCTGTGGTTAGTTTAGTGCGGGGCCACCAAACCACGGCCCCATAGGTGATCATGGGCCGGATCACCGCACTGTAAAGCCAGAGTATAATCTTAGGGGATAGGCCCCACTTCTTACCTATCATTTTCCTGCATTGCCAGAAGGTGATGCAGGCCCTGTCTAACTTATTGTCTAAATGCCTGCTCCAGTTCAGCTTGCTGTCAAGGATGACTCCCAGATACTTGACCTCGTTGGAGAGCTGGAGCTCTGTATCGAACAGCTTGGGTAGGCGGAAGGGGCCTAGTGCCCTTTTCTGGGTGAACATGACCATTTCAGTTTTAGTGGGGTTTACTGATAGTTCATACTCCCTGCACCATCGCTCCACTATACGTAGTGCTTGCTGAGTAAGGTTGCAGATTGTACCAGTCACCTTCCCAGGTACGAGGATTGCGAGGTCGTCTGCATAACCTATTGTATAATAATGGTGTTCGTTTAGTCTGGTGATGAGATCGTTTATTACCAGATTCCATAGAAGGGGTGAGAGCACCCCTCCTTGTGGGCAGCCTCTGGCTATCAAGGCCTGTTGCTGCTCTCCTTCTAGACGAACCGCTCGTTTGCTTAGCATATTAGTAATCCAGTCAATCAGTACCTGCTCTACGCCATGTTTGGAGAGGGCCGCACTGATGCTGGAGAAATTTGTCTTGTCGAAGGCCCCTTCGATGTCTATGAATGTGCCCAGGCAGGTACCTTTCTGATGAATAGCTTCCTCTATTTGGCTTACCACCAAGTGAAGAGCGGATTCCGTAGACTTACCCGAGCTGTAAGCGTGTTGGTTACCATGTAAAGGTAATGTAATTAGTGCGCCATCTCGAAGCTCCCTTTCACACAGTCTCTCCATGGTCTTTAGCAAGAACGAGGTCAGGCTGATGGGTCTGTAGGATTTGGCGTTTGTATAATCACTCCTACCTGGTTTAGGGATGAATATTGCTTTCACTTCCCTCCATCCTTTAGGGACGTGTCTAAAGGCCAGGCACGCCCTGAATAGTGGCACCAGTCTTTCAACTACGGGCATACCACCCCATTGTAGTAGCGCAGGGAACACCCCGTCTGGACCGGGTGCCTTGAAAGGATGGAAGCTTTGGATGGCCCATTGGAGTTTTTCCAACGTGATCATCCCCCTTGCATAGTTCCAATCGCCGGTTGTTGGTTGTTGGAGAGTATCCTGCCAGTCTGTTACCTGTACGAAGACGCTCCCTGGGAAGTGTGTTTCTACTAGGACGCGTCTCGTTTCTTCAGGTGACGTGGTGAGTGTGTTATCAGGTTTGCGGAGTGTGGCGGGCCCAGGTGTACTCTGCTGTGCCAGTATTTTCCTTACCCTGTTTGCTTGTTGGCAAGATTCAATGTTCCCACAGTACTTACGCCATCCTGTGGTACGCCTGAATCTAATGAGTTTTTTGTAGCTGGATTTG
This sequence comes from Orthosia incerta, assembly GCA_948252205.1. NCBI lineage: Eukaryota > Metazoa > Arthropoda > Insecta > Lepidoptera > Noctuidae > Orthosia > Orthosia incerta. The sequence goes on from OX411755.1 coordinate 3,033,697, forward strand.
GCTGCGTAGTAGGCGTCCCAGTCCTCATCCGCACATGTATTCATGGCTCTATTCAGGGCCTTCCTTACCTTACCGCGCATGCGTTCCAGATCTTTACCCCACCAGGGTTGTTTACCCGGTGTTTTGCGTGGAGTAGTTTCTGGGCATGCCGTGTGGTAGCTGCATATCATAGATTCGGTGAGTTTGTTTACCTGCGTATCTATCTGCGTCGTGTTTACGTAAGCCAGCTCCTCGCTTAAGGGCGGGAGCTTGGAGGCGAGGGTGCGTGTGTAGACAGCTTTGTCTGTGTTGCGCGGGTTACGCCTAGGTGGTGTAGGTTCAACGCAGACCTGTATGTCGTAGCGGATCCATCTGTGGTCCGAGCAGGAGGCCTCACTGGAGACCTGCCACCCAGTGATGATTTCCGCTGCGCCTTCTGTCGCCAAAGTCAGGTCTATAATCGTCCGACTGCGTCTGGTTACAAACGTCGGTTCCGTGCCTGTGTTTAATAGGGAAAGGTTGGTTGTGAACAAGTATTCTACTAATGCCTTACCCCTTTCATTTTGAGTGTCCATTCCCCACAGTGGGTGATGTGCATTCGCGTCGGTCCCGATGATGACCTCCTCTCCTCTGGCCTCACAGTATGTCATGAGGCGGACCAGGTCATGCGGGGGCGGTGTCTCCGCCTCAGGCATATAAACCGAGGCGAAGACGCACGACATCATCGTGGCGCCGCGCTGCATAGTCAGCCTAGCTGCAGAGACATCTCTGCAACAGAAGTCAATTAAAAACTGTGCTTTGATGTTACCTGTTACATATATGCAAGATCTAGGGTGATCATGAGCTGAGGTAACAAGGATCTTACCGCCTAAACCGGACAGTCCTCGTATTTGGCCGCCCCTAATCCACGGCTCCTGGATCAGGGCAATGGCCGTGTGTTGAACCTCCAACCACTTGCGTAACTGGGCCGTCGCTGTCTGACTGTGGTGGAGGTTCGCCTGTACAACTTTACAGGCCGACGAAGGGGTCGCCATCGCAGATGGGGCCCTCCTCTTCCTCTTCAAGTTGAAGACCCGCGAAGGCGTCGCCCACCTCGTCATCCTCCATCGTTCCGGAAGCCGGCGACAGTATGCTGTCGTCCAGCTCCCCGCCCGACGGAGGGACGGTGACCGTGATGGCGGTTGTGGTGGTGTGGGCGGCCGGCTCTGCAGCTGTGACTGCGGCCGTGGTCGCTTCCGGGTTGTCCGCTGGGGGATTACTCACCCCTGCCTCATCGACGAGCTGCTTCGCTAGCGGGTCCCATCCCCGGGGAACACACCCGAAACGGCCGTTCGTTCCTTGGAACTTGATGTAGACCGAGCCCAGACCGAATGACAGTCTGCGCTCGGCGCACATCAAGGCCGGGATGTGGTCCTCGGGAACCCCCAGCACCACGAACCAGCCCGTCTTCTGCCTCTCCGAACGCAGGAGCACCCACTTTTTGATGTCGACAAAGGGGTTCTGGTACCATAGGGTTCTACCCACCATGGTGACATCTTTGTAGACCCCTCTGTCGTCTGGGATTGCGATTCCACATCGCACCTGCTTCTGCAGTTCAGCCTGGCTCTTGACGACTAGCTGGGTGCTAACCGAGAGAGTCATACTGGAGACCGTCCTTTTGAGCCAAGCTAAGGTGTACTCATCGCTACACCAAAGCTTGAGCGCCCCATTGCCGAATTTCGGCCTGGCGACGAAGGACGGTATTTGCCGCTCTGAAGTCTCCCTCTCGGGTGACCACGCCTCCTCCATTATCAGCCTTTGGATCTCGTCATGGATCAGGTTTGACACCTCAAGGCTGATAATTCCCGTGCTGGCGCAGGTTACTGCGACGCACAGGTGGTCGCTTGCAACTCGGGCATAGCTCGTCGCTTCAGCCCGCCCGGACTGATCAAGCCGCAGCCGCTTGTGCTCTCCTCGAGGCGACATGGTCTCGTTGAGAGCCCGCTTGGCCACGGCCTGACCCTTCCGAGCGCCCTGCCGCGACGTGCCAGCCGTCTGCGCTGGTCCTGCTGCCGCTGGATGGCTGTCTTCGGTCGCAGTCTGCGACCGCTTCCCCTCCGAGAAGTTCAGACAGCCAGTCTTGGCAGCTTGCCCTAGCTGGGAGACTTTGCCTTTCCCCTTTCTTTTTTGCTGGCGCCTCTCTTTCCGCGTCAGGCCATCCCCCTTGATACCCTGGACCTGAGGGGTCGCTTGTACCAATAGGTTAGGGCAAGGGTCTTGGGTTTGTATTTTACTTTTCTTGCCCTTACCCTTGCCCTTATACATCTGCACTCGCCAGGTTTCGGCCGCCGCCCCCGTTTGACTGGTGGCGGTTGCCCCCCCGGTTTGTGGTGTCGCATAAGTGGAAGGACTGGGAAGAGGGTGTTTGGAAAGGTTGGAGTCGGCAGAGGGATGACTCATTGCCGGCCCCTTACCTTTCGCCAAAGGAGGGTAAGGTTCAGTGCTGGTCCCTTTCAGCCCTGAGCCCTTATGTCGATCATGTAGGGACTTTTTGTTGGTCTTAGCTGCGGTTCTCGCCACAGCCGGACCGGTGCCCGCACTGGAGCCCGCGGTGTTAGCCGCAGGTCCAGGGGCAAGCGGAGTGTTAGGTGCACCCCGCTTAATGGCGCTACCCGTACTGGGGCCCGTGGCGTTAGCCGTGGGTTTCCCAAGGGAATGCGTCTTTGTCCAGACTGCAGTTTTCACCGCAGTCGAATTGGTGCCCGCGCTGGATTCTACGGCGTGAGCCGCAGGTCCAGGGGCAAGCGGAGTGCTAGGAGCACCCCGCTTCGGAGTATCGTCAGCTTTCGCCGACTCCACCCCCGAAGAATTCAAGGCTTTTACAAAATCCATTGAATGTTTTTCTAAAATTCATCTCTCCGGCTCCCACCCTCCATCGAGCCCGCAACTGGGAACGACCCACCACTCAAGGTGGGCGTTAGGACTACCATTGAGATATAGGTGCGCAGGGCTGGCTTACAGTGCGACATCAGGTGCTCGTTTGGGCTGGCTTGAACAGAACAGCCCTCCCTTACACCGTCAGCGTGACCTTCACCACCACTTCAGCCGTCCAAGGACGACATCAGTGGACCCCACGCACCTCGCCTATACTCTCAGAAGGAGAGCTCAGCCGATTGATCGTGGTAAGCTACTCCCACGACCTCCCGTGTCCGAAGAAATCCAGGCCAAAGTGGTGTGTTGTGTGCAACCTGCTCCACTCAACCACCAGGATCCCTTCATCCCTCTTTACGGGTCCCCGCGCACGGCACAAACACGCAGGAGGTCATTACTGTCCATCATTGTTCTTGTTCAATGGTGGACACCCAGGGGCATGACCTCGCCACCCCTGTGATACTTCGCCTGGTGATTTCTGTTACGTCTATTTCATAGGGAATTAGACCAAAAACAGGGCGGCAACCACGAGAAGGATAACCACCACACTTGCCTTGAGGATCTACACGACCGTTGCGCTCTCCCTCAAAACCACGCCACCTTGCCGCCTCTGAAGGAGACTGACAAGGTAGGAATGCATCGACAAAGCCAAGCCTTACGAGGCTTGTCGCTGAAACTCAAAGCGCAAGTTTGCCAATACACCCCCGCCCCGTCGGTTGATAGGGCAGAGTATAAGAAGACAAAGTGTTGCACCGGCCTTAAGTAACATGGAGCAAAGTCAGGAAGCTGATGTCGATAAAAAATTGGAAAATGTGTGGCTATAATCCTATTAATGAAAATAATATTTCTTTTCCTTCTTTTTATCTGTTAGTTGCCCCTCGCTAGGGATTTAAAATAAAATGTTTTTTTTTTAAATTTAATTTTAAACATAAAGAATGACTGAGAATAGTGCTAAAATATCACTGCTTTGCTTATTCATTTGGCAGTTAATCAAAGTAACTGCAGTTTTCAGAAAAATACTTACAACTTTATAGCTAATTTCAAGAAGTAAAAATCATGATGTTTTTTTCAACAATGGGTATTCAGAAATATAATTCATACAGAAAATAGTAGGGTTCATATTTTTACTCTCAAAGCTGGGCCTGGGTGGTACAGTCCACACATTACACGACTCAAACACTATAGGCACTCAACAAGCAAGCTGGCTATCGACGCGTTTTGTGCATGTTTGTAGGAACAGGAGGACTCAGGGTTCTCAAATGCCAACAATCAGATAAATCTTGTAAACACTTTTTATTACTCACACCAATAATGAGTCACACAACTTAATTTTATAAGGTGTGTGATGTGCACAGTTCAAAATACAATTCAATACTGAGATCTTCCGATTTTTTTTTATTTTTTTTATAAATGGCGTCTCACAGTTACATCGTACGATTTACTATCTGCTTAACCGGTCTTCCTTGTGGAGACTAATCTATAGCCTCAAGCCAGGCCACAAAAAGCTTAACCTACCCACCACGCTGAGGGATATCCCCTATGGGGTCGAACTTTGTCAAAGGGCGTCAATGGGGGTACAACAAAGGCTGGATAGTCATTAAGTGATTCTACAATCTGTTCGGAAAATACCTACGTGGAGAAGAACGGTCAAGTAACTCCTTTTTTGCGACCTTCCGCTCCTTCATGCGGACGGCTCCAGTAAATCTATACTAATAATATTATAAAGAGAAAAGATTTTCTTGTTTGTTTGTTTGTACCGAATAGGCTCCGAAACTACTGGACTGATTTAAAAAATTCTTTCACCAATAGAAAGCTACATTGTTCCTGAGTTACAGAAGCTATTTTTTATGCCGAAAATGTGTCCTGTGGGGTGGTCCACGGGAGCGAAGCCGCGGGCAACAGCTAGTACTGTATATAAAATCTAAATTTATATAAATACGCCAATTTTCAGCTTAATTGCCGGACATACATACCTACACATGCAAGGCAATATAAAGCTTGTAACAATTAAAAGGCTGTGTACTGATATTTATTTAAAAACCATTTTATATCGGACATCGCATAGATGCACTGCGCATTGACCAGAAGCCTGCATTAGGGATCATAAATATGAATTTATGACCAGCAATAACTGGTGACCAAAAGGTTGGTAAAACCGTGTGTATTAGAAGGGTTCCGTAACGACAATATATGGCTGGAAAAGTGTATAAATTATATTTAGCTTAACGCTTTTTTTCTTGAAAGGGTGAATACAATTTCATGATTGTGTCGTTGATATATGTGATCGTCGTTGTTAAATGTTTATTTATTTATTTAGACTTCATGCACAAAAGGTACAAATGTCTTAGGCATTCTCTAGCAGTCAACCAATGGTGGTGAAGAGATAACATGGCAGGCATTGTTTAATAATTAAAATAAAACCAGTTATTATATATCATACTAAAATAGGCAAAATACACGTACATATATATTGAAAATTATTTATACTTATACAAATATACATATTTGTAAAGTAACAGAAAAAAAAAGTGAGATGACTGCTTAGTTGTGTTGTGTCGGGTCAACGTTAGTTCATGGTAAGAAGAAGTCTTATTTATTAAATACTTCATGCACACAAAAGTTAGGAGGCGAACTTTATGCCTTAGGCATTTCCACCGGTTATACCAGTCAAGCTTTGAGTGATGCAAACAGTGGTAGGTGCAATATCAATATAGTAACGTCTTAATCCCGTTCATTTCTCAAGACTAAACTTAATGTAAATTTTATCTTATTTGATGTTGAGTTGATATTATTTTATTTTGACATTATTTTATTTTGATTTAATTTGTGTTATTTTATTTTATTCTAATTTTATTTTATTTTATGTCCTTTGATTTTACATTATGATTGTTTAAATTCTTACTCGTATTTTATTTTATACGACTTACCTACTATGACAATGATGTGCATGCCTGTAAGTGACTTGCTTACACAGGATCTCTTCTGAACGTTATTTTCTGATACTAATTTGTTTTATTGTTTGTGTTGGTGTGCCTTGTTCAATAAATTATTAAAAAAAAATGGAATTAAGTTATATTTATTTAAATATAAACTATGAATAGTATATAACTACTCAAGTCTTGTGTTCATAAAAACACTTGTGATATTAGAGTGCATTGGAAGGCCTCCCACAAGTTGGCCGATGACCTGGTGAAGGCTGGTGGGAATCAGCCGGATGCGATACGCAAAGGACCGATGGTAATGTGGCAACACTTGTGGAATGCTTCTTATCCATCAGTGATGATGGTGACGATATCAAAGTGAAACGATGAGAAAGAATACATGGGGAGCTTTGGAATTGGCACTTGGAACTTAAGAACTTGATCAATATGTTAAAATTATGCTTTGGTAAACTCTACAGTATACAATTGTTTCGATTTGAAGAAATTGTTTTTAAATACCCTTTCTTTTATGTCATGTATTACGTCCAAACTTAGCTGATTTATTTTACTTACATAAATATTTTAATTATTGCATTAAATGGTTATTGTAAGATGAAAAATTACAGGCTACTTTTCCCTACAACTTTGATGCAACATACCATCTAAACATGCGAATTGTGTACCCAAAGAGTAAGTATATTGACGAGAAATATACAGCCTATAAGCTGCTTACTGCTTATCGTTCGCCACAAGTGATGTTACAAAGTTGTGGCTGCAAAATAAGGTTGTTATTTACCATTGAGTTCAAGACGTTGAAATTTATTGTTTTTCCTTGCATTGTAATATTGTCCCACAATACAATACAACAACACAACAATATTTAGTGTTTTAAAAAAACAACGTCGTTGTCGTAATTTCTTCTGTATTGTGGGTGCGTTTTACTAATTAGTATACTACCTACATTTAATATGAACATCGTTATGAGGCTCAGTCTAGGTAGAGCGGTGATCTTCGCAGTGTGGCTGGTAGCAGCTGGATGAGAGCTATGTCCAGCAGTGGAGTGCTGAAGGATGATGACGATCCTTATGAGCCCTTAAGTAGACAGTCAATGGCACAATAATATTTCACCAATATTTAGTTATGAGCAACTAAGAGTACGATGCAAAGAAAAAAAATACCATTTTTTTTTTTTTTTTTTAATTGTTATAGAAGTGAAACCAGAATGAATAAGTTTAATTCTTCAGGATTGTACACGATAAAATACTTTTATCACTGAACGGTGTTTAATTTTATTCCAATATAGGATTCTAAACAAAAAACCAGCCGTCCCTCAGCACAATTTAGGACAAAAGTGTGATGTCGTATGTATGTATGCAAAACATTTCCATACAAGCCTGAAAAACAAAAACCTACAGCCACACACCATTCATACAACGTGCAATTCTATTTACACGCGTTACATTGCTCGTTTATTTCGTATTCGATTGCGAGGTTCGGTCTGAGCGCGCGTTGAACCCTAAAACCTATGCATTTGTGAGCACAATGTGTAAACGTTTTTACTCCTTTTATCTTGCATAAATAAAGTCGTGGGTTTTTGTTCATGTTTTCTAATAGGGGTGATTATTTAGTAGGTGTACACTGAGCATATTTTTTACATGAAATAATACCTGCTGGGATATTTATGATGGGACTTTCCAGCTGTCGTAATTAGCCACAGGCGACTCTGTTTCACAGAATTAAAGCTATTTTATTGGTAGTTTTTGTTTAGTTGCAAGCCACGCTATTTTTAATGATAACCTTAATAAGATGAAATGATTTTAAAAACACTTTCATGACTACATTAAAGTTTTTGGTGGGTCTTTTGTAAGACTAATTCAAAATCAAACCACTCAGCTTTTTTGATGTGATGCAGTGTTAAAGAGCAAACTGAATTTGAGATTAAAGCAGATAGACGGTAGGCAGGTTAGATGTTTTTTTTTTAAATTCTGCAGTGTTTGAAAAAAACCGGCCAAGTGCGAGTCGAACTCGCGCACGAAGGGTACCATTATCGCAAAAAAATGCAAAAAAAAACACGTTTGTTGGATGGGAGCCTCACTTAAATATTTATCTATACTAATACTAATATAATATTATAAAGAGGAATGATTTTTTTGATTGTTTGTTTGTTTGTACCGAATAGGCTCCGAAACTACTGGACTGATTTGAAAAATTCTTTCACCAATAGAAAGCTACATTATTCTTAAGTGACATGGCCTATTTTTTAATCCCCCAAAATGGGTCCTGTGGGGTGGTCCACGGGAGCGAAGCCACGGGCAACAGTTTTATATTTTTGTTGTTATAGCGGCAACAGAAAAACATCATCTGTGAAAATTTCAACTGTCTAGCTATCACGGTTCATGAGATACAGCCTGAAGACAGACAGACGGACAGTGGAGTCTTAGTAACAGGGTCCCGTTTTTACCCTTTGGGTACGGAACCCTGATAAATACGAACGGATTTCGTTTCCTTCCTTTTATACTAATTCGGGGAAACAAACACACAGAACGAAATAAAATGCTAAAGCGTTTCTGGAACATAATTATTATTCTGCCTTTTTCCCTGCTATTGGGAACCTACAAACAGTTTTCATATTTTTCCAGCCCGGGCAAACGCTCCACCTCAAAAAGCATTCTTTGTACGGGATTCAACTAGAACTACATACATCATAGCCTTTTTGATATTTTAATGCAACATCAACATTGTTTTACGAGGAACGCTGTACGAGTATTTTTAGTGTTTCTCTTGAAAATGTTAGTACAACGCCATTTGTTCGCTAAAATAGGAAGTAAAGTTGTTTTCTTCGTTCTTTTGAGTTTGTCCGTAAAACTTTTCTTTTACTTTTAAGGCGATGCATCAAGAACTTGTGCTGTTTGCGGCGAAACTGCCTAATCGTGTCGTGAATCTTTTAGTTTATACCTTGGACTTTATGACCTGGAAAGGCTGTCGCTAATTAGGTAAGCTTTAAGGGAAAATGTAGTGGCTACTTCTAAATTGATTAGCGGAAAATGAAGGTGAAATGTGTTTGTATGTACCGAGGTAGTTGTAAAACGCGATTGTAATTTAGATTTAGAGTCATGTCTATTTACTTACATAATATTTTATTTTAATTATTTGCCATCAATCTTCTTGAATACTCGTATATAAAAAAACCGACCCAGTGCTAGTCTGACTCGCGCACAGTTTGTCCGTATAAACAGCTACATTTACCAAAATAAATACGTAACATTACTAACGTTCATAAACAATAAAGGCACCAAACATTGCTCTAACGTACAATTAACTTTGCCGTTCGAAAACTGTTGTCCCCAAACATCAATTTTTACTTTTCCAAGTACATTTTATAAGTTGATCTTGTAAAGCCTATTTAGCCGTGATAGTTTTCCTTTTAATTTATATATATATACTACTGCCTTGATTTTTTTATATAGCCAAAAGCAACTATTTAGCTGGCAGGGACACTAGACAGACAGATACACTTGAATCTAACAAAAAATTGCATTTTGAAGCTTAATTTTACGCAAACGAATTCCTGAATCGAAAAATGGTTTTCACACCCGTAATATTTTTGAATGGCCTACCCAACGGAACCCCACACCATGGGTCAGACAAGAAAAAAGAACATCCCCACTTTACGTGTACAGGAGGAAAATATTCTTTTTCTTATTTTATTTTACCACTTTGTTGGCGTGATTATTATGTATATCTATGTGTATATCCATGCCAAATCATAATATGTTTATAGTACTAAAACTCTCTGAGATTAGCTACGGACAGACGGACGGACGGACAGACGTAGATGGCGAAACGCCCATTGGCAAGTGGTATTATTGGTCGCGACTTTCGAGTTGTTGTCGTGGGTTCGATTCGGTATTAGGTTCGATCACGTGGGTTAGATCTTTGCTTTGTGTAAATTATTTCATCACCATTGCTCTCAAAAACTCTGAAGGAAAACATGGTGAGGAAACTGGCATGTCCTAGAACCAAAAAAAAATCAAACACATCCACCAACCCGCACTGGGCCCGCGTGGTGGGTTACGGCCCCTTTTCCTCTCACAGAGAGTAGGCCTGTGTTCCAGCAGTGGGAACATTAAAAAAGCTGACGATGATAATGATGATGATGAATAAATCTGCCTAGCCTTTTCTCAACTAGGTTTATTGGGATCAGATACCAGTCTCCAGTGTGTTGTCAGTCTTAAGTGGCAGTGGGCAGGGCACATTGCTCGCAGAATGGATGGCCGATGGGGCATTCGTCTGACAGACGTCGCGTTGGAAGGCCTCCCACCAGGTGGACCGATGACCTGGTGAAGGTTGCGGGGATCCGCTGGTTGCGGGACGCATGGGACCGGTCAATGTGGCGACGCTTGGGGGAGGCCTTTGTCCAGCAGTGGACGTCTTTCGGCTGATATGATGATGATGATGACCAGTCTTAACGGATTCAGCTGTATACTAGTATTTTACAGGGAGTCACTACCTATCAGACATTCATAATCAAGTAACAAGGTAACACAATGCCCCCTGGCAAAACTGGTGTCCTAACTTTTTATGAATGGTCACCCATGTACGACCTCGGCAAGCGTTGCTTAACCAAGATCGACCAAGGCATTATTATGCCTTAGTATATAAGAAGTCAGTGTTTCTGTTTTAGTTTCTTCGTTTTTTGAAAGTCGGTTGTATTTTTTTGTATAGAGTTTTTAATTTTCACTTTTTAGTGGTACATATTAGACAAGTTATATAGTAAGGTACCTATAATGCCCACAGTGATGCCAGAATAGATTACCCGAATAACAATATGTTACTTGAACATAACCAGTGGAATGAAAGTGTACCAGGGTGAACTGTATACACCTGCGTACCCATTTAGAGCATACTGGCATGTTATGAAATGATGTAAACAATAAACTGACTTGCGATTGTAAATGTGCAATCCCGCGAGATTTTCCGTCATTTATTGTAGAGTTCTGTTGTATATCTCCGAAGTTCTTCACCAGAATTATACCAAATTTAAATGGGAACATATCGGAATAAACTTCTTTCAAACAAAAACAGAATTTTGCAAATCCGTTTATACATGACGGAGTTATACCCGAACATACAAAATATATATATAAACATCCGAATTATCACCTCCTCATTTTGGGAAGTCGGTTAAAAATTACTATCTTTAAAGCAGAGACCGGGCGCTGAACGTGCTTTCCGAAGCACGGAGGAGTCTCAGTTTTATGAATGGTCACCCATCTACGGGCCGACCACGGCAAGCGTTGCTTAACTACGAATATCGACCAAGATGGCTGTTATTATTTGGCCGGCCACGAGCTCCTCAAAAGAAAAGTTCAGTTGAGGCGACCGCGTACCGCAGCGTTGGAAGGCCTCCTTCTAGCTAAACAGTCTAGGTGGAGCGATGTCCTGGTTAAGGTTGCAGGAATCCGATGGATAAGAGACGCACATATATGTCCAGCAGTGGATGTCTTTCAGCTGAAATGATGAGCTCCTCAATGTTTATATGAAGCAAAAGACTTAAAGAAGAATTTAAAGGACGGGTTATTCATTAACTAGTTTATTTACTGCCATTTTGTAACAGTTCTACGAGAGCTGAACAATATCTCCGTGACAGCTGTGCTATCAAATAAGTCGTGTTGTTCAACTAAATGTAGGGCAGATCATCTGCTGCGAAAACAGCTTTCTAGGTCAGATTGTAGGCGCATTGCGTTAAAATAGGAAATTGTCATGCGACTGTACGCTGTATTATAATGGCATTGTTTATGCTGTCATAAATCATTCTCAGTCTGGTAAAAACTTATGATAACAATGATAACAGGATTGAAAAAAAATCCTTCCTACTATCCTTTAGAGACCCCTCTTTGTCCGTCGGATCTAAGTTTGACGAATGTAGTACCTGTGTGTTTTTGTTTTTGTTTATTTGTGTATCTTTCTGTGGCATCATTGCTCCTAAACGGATAAACCGGTTTATTGAAAGGTGGCTTTATCCAGAGTGCTCTTGGCTTTGTTTGATGAGAATCGGTTCAGCTCAAAAGTGGCGTTTTACTATTTGGATCGGGGTGTTTTATTTATTTATTTATTTATTTATTTACAAGGCACACCAACGACTCAATTACACATCAACATTACAAAGAAACATCCAGAAACGATCCTGTGTAAGTAAGTCACTTACAGGCATGCACATCATTTACAGCGTAAGTCGCATGTATTTATATAAAATGAATATAAAACAAACATAAAATCAAACAATTAAATTAAAATGGGTTATAACATTCATGTAAGTACATTTTAAAATAAAATTATAAAGAGAGAATTAAAAAAAAAAATTACAAAAATATTAAAGTTATTAAAAAATTAAAAATAATATATATATGTCATTGATTAAATTAGAATTCAACAGTTATTTACCCTAAAAACTAAATAACTGTAAGAGAAAAAGTAAAATGTCAAGTTATATTATTAAAATTAAAATTACAAATAAATTATTAAAATTAAAATTATAAATAAATTATTAAATTGTATCATTATATCAAATAAAAAAAAAGAGAATACTAAAATAACAAATGGAAAATAAATTAATTAGACAAGAAAATTATTAGGAGGAGGCAGCTGATCACAAATCGATTTTTATGATCTTATTTTTTAATTTTGGCAGACTATCAGAAAAAATATCAATACTGTTGTCGATGGAGCAGACTTTGTCGTATAAAACGAACATTCTGTTAAGAGGAGCATGGCGTCCCAGATTTGTGCGACTCGTCTTAGTAATAAATGTCCTAGTGGTGCGCTTGGACCTGACGTGAGAATGACGAGGCACGTCCAAGCTAATTTTGTTAAGCAGACCTGGCGTTGATGTGGTCCCGTTTACGGTTTTATATAGTAGTATTAAATCATTTAAAGCTCTACGTCGCTTCAATGAGTCCATTTTGAAATGACTTAGCCGTTTTACGTAATCGGCTCTGTATGGACATTTGTGGTCTTTAAACCGCAAGCATCTAGTGAATTTTTTTTGAACTCGCTCAAGTCGGTCTATGTGAATATTATAGGTAGGGTTCCAGACGGGAGATGCATATTCTACTAGACTGCGCACAAAGGCATTATACAAGGCTTTCAAGGCTACGGTTCCATTAAATTCCTTGCCAACTCTATTAATAAACCCAACCATTTTCATAGCCTTTTTAATGACATTGTTAATATGCGTGGCAAATGATAGATCACTACTAAGCACTACCCCCAGATCCCGTATGTTTTTAACTTCTTGCAGCGATGTTCCATTGAGGAAGTAAGAAGAAGGTTAGGGGTGTTTTTTTCGCGTAAATGTAATGTGATTACATTTGCTGGCATTCAAACTCATCCCATTTACCACACACCAGTCCTGAACTGAATTTAGGTCAGATTGAAGCAGCTCAATGTCTTCTTGTGTTTTTATTTGACGATATATTTTTAGGTCATCTGCAAACAAGGAACATTGGCTATGTTTGATGCAGTTGACTATATCATTTATAAACACAATGAAGAGGACAGGCCCGGTATGAGATCCCTGGGGCACACCGGAGGTTGCAATATACTCCGGTGATCGATAGCCGTTTACCACCACTCTTTGTGTTCGCCCGCATAAATATGATTCGAACCACTTCAACATGGGTCCATGTACACCAAACGCATGCAGTTTCAACAGCAGGATTTCATGGTCAACTTTATCGAAAGCACTGCTGAAGTCAGTATAAAGAGCATCGATCTGTTGGCCAGAATCGATGCTCATACAGATCTCGTCCAAATACGAAACCAAATTGGTGACAGTGGATTTGTTCCTGCAAAAACCATGCTGTTGAGGGGAAAGTTGTGTTTTAACATGGGATGTTAAAATTGGGCAAATCATTGACTCAAAGAGTTTTGAAAAAATGGACAGGATTGATATTGGTCTGTAGTTCTTAACATTTGCGCAATCACCCTTCTTGAAAATTGGCACTACGTTAGCTTTTTTCCATTCTGTTGGAAACGTGGACGTTTCGAGGGATTTATTAAAAATTAAAGTGAGAGGATAAGCCAAATTACGGGCACATTTTTTAATAAAAAGTGGAGGTAACCCATCCGGACCAGAACCTTTGGTAACATCAATCCGGTTTAGTGCTTTAAGAACTTCCCTCTCAGTAAAAGCAATTCTACTAAGTATGAATTGAGGAAAGATTTGGGTATTTATTGGTGCTTTTTTTGTACTGCTTCCGACAGAAAATGTTGATGAGAACTGATCAGCAAATAGTTGGCATATTTCGTCACCTGTTGCTGCTATTTTATCGTTAAATGTCATTTCGGAAAGTATGGAGCCAGATTTTGAATTTTTTGTCTTGATAAAGGACCAAAACGCTTTAGGGTTCGACCGGATGTTATTCTCAACAGAGTAGACGTACTTCCTATAACAACTCCTAATAACCGACCGTGCTCTATTGTCGAGCAATCTGTACTCAAGTTCATCACGTGGATTACCGTATTTTTTAAAACGTTGTCGGAGCTTTTCTTTTTCATTGAGTACTTTTACTAAGATTTTAGAGTACCACGGCGGAAATTTTTTACTTTTATTCTTGATTTTAGGAATATTGTCATTTATAATGGTTTGAACGGTTTCATATAGAACTTCTACCATAAGGTTAACATTTATACATGATTCCAGTTGCTCTTTCCAACATATTTCTCCTAATTTTTTATTGATGTGTTTGTAGTCAGCTGCCTTAAAGTTAAATTTAGTCAATGTTACATGTTTTAGTGGAACATACGTCTTTAGAATAAAATCAATTTCTAAAGGGGGGTGGTGACAATCCTCTCTACAGATAGGTGAGGTGGACCTCCTGGCCACTGCACCCAGCATATTTGAAAACACCAAGTCTAACGATCTATTATTAGTGTTTTTAATAGCATTATATTGTGACATATTGTTTAAAGACATAAAATCAACAAGAGAGTACCCTAGGTTATTGTTATAGTTTGACGGGATAGTAGAAGTTGCATGAGATTGTCTAGGGTCCTGGTTCCAGTTGATGAAGCCGAGATTAAAATCTCAGACTAGTACAATTTCTTCACCAGTAGTTTCATTGACACTCGTGACCGAATTGAGAAACATATCCAGATGCTGCTGTGCCACAGGGGGTGGTAAGTAGATTGCGCAGATGTTTATTTTCTTGCCCTCATTAACTTTCACGCGTACCCAGAGGTCTTCCGCAGAGGTTTCCCACTGACAAACCCGCGCGGAATCATATGTCTTGGAAACAACAATAAGAACGCCACCTCCCTCTCTTCCTGTATGTGCGCTGGATGCCCTATCCCTTCTGTAAATATTGTAGCGGGAGTCGAAAAGCTCTCCGTCATTGATGCTATCATTGAGCCATGTTTCTGATAACACAATCATGTCATAATTATTGACACTAATCGCAATATTAACTGCACTCAATTTTGTGCGCATTCCTCTGATGTTCTGGTAGTACACAGTGAATTTTAATTATTTACTCACGGGTTCGCGGTCCTAGGTTTTGGGTTTAGGTTACAGTAGAGAAACAGCGTGAAGGGACTTTATCTGGATAGGCCGTGCTCCGTCATCCTTGCGGACCAATATGCGGCCATCGCGGACCCAAACGTATTTGTAGCCTTTCTCGCGCGCCGTCTTCCTAGCCTGTGCATGTATGGCTTTATTCAGGGGCGACAGATGTTCGGAAACGAAGACGGGCTGTTTGGTGCCACCGTATCCTAAGTGGGCCGAATTAAGCTTATTGGTAATATTGGCACGGTTAAATTTGGTTACCGATGCTAAAACGTCATCCCGTTTCCTCGTGCTTTTCATTTTGACGATAATTGAGCGTGGACGGCTACTCTGTAAGTCGAGTTTTTTGACGCGAGTTGCTGATGACACATCGCCCGCCTCGATACTGCATGAGACAGTTTTCCCTAGTTGAACTAACGTACTCAATATGTTTTCGCAAGATATCGTATCATAATTACGTGTTCAATTGATTGTCGATCAGCGTGTCTACTACTAGTTAAATTATGTAGCATGAAATAAAAAAGTGCCCAGAGATTTTTTTTTATTCATTTGTGTTTTTTTTTCATCTTAATATCTTAATTCGTACTAAGCAACATTTGTAGGATTTAATAATCTTAACATCTTAAATGCAGACAAGTAAATTTATATAATTTAGGATGTTTATCGGTGGATGGTTATGAGACAAAAAACAAAAATAAAAAAAGCAATCGGTTTAGCAGCAGCTGTAGTATTAAAGAATAACTAAATATTTTAAATTATTTACATATATTTAATTATTAAAATATTTACTTTGACAGATTTATGACCTACGGGAGAGCCAGCGTGCACAGCAAAAACTCCCTCTAAGACAGAGTTGCTTCGGCGCGGCTAAAGAATCTTGTGCACCGTGATAAAAAACTAAATGGTGTTACAATATTAAAATGTGACAAAAGATCCCGCACTATACTATACCCTGTGTTGCAGGAACCAGTCTCTATCGACAAATATGGTTGAGTTTATTAAATAATAAATGCAACGTTTTTATTTACTAAACTCTATACGGGCAATTCCGATCCTACATGGAGTATTGCAGCCAACTTTGTAATGGCTCAGCTAAATACCAGCTTGCCGCGCTTAACTCGGTGGAACGCAGAGCTAAGAGGCTCATTGGTGACGTTGAACTGGTGGATGCAAAGCTTTACAGCTTGGCTCATCGCTGCAAGGTTGCCTGCTTGTCGGTCTTCTACAGACTAAACTTGGGTGAGTGTGCTCAAGAACACCACGACCTTATCCCACCGGCTTTCCGGCCCTTCTACCATCGGAAATCTAGTCTATCTGTTTGCTATTCTACCAATTCGCACCAAGCGCTCCTAAACATCCTTCATAATGCGTACAGCGAAGTGGAAATCACTACCTGCGTCTGTGTTTCCAAACGCAATCAACCCGAATCTCTTCAAAGTTAGAGTGAACAGGCTCCTTCTGGGTTAGCTCACTCCAGCGGTGATTTTGTCTCTGTCACCTCAGACTAAGACTAGGGTCAAGAGCAAACCCATCTCAAATAAAAAAGAAAAACTAAAAGGTAACTAAAGTTGTGTACACTGTATGTTATGGTGAGTGTACTGGTTAATTTGCCAGTTATCATGTAGATCAACTCTAAAAAGCTCAACTAATAAAACTACATTAATGACAATACTGTATCAGTACAGTAATAACAAATAGAACGACACAAACCAAACACAGTTAATGGTACAAAGTTAATAGAAAACGTCTCAATCTCTTAAGTCGCCGTCGGGAACTTAACGTGTCTGCGGTCACCCTGAGGCGTTTGGGCTCATGTAGGACTAACGTATTCAAAACGGACCGGTTCCCGTAAACATACGGTCCGTTGTAATACCGTACTGAACTTGTTGGTTCGGGGAAATCTGTTTTAATTCAACTTTGATCGGGATGGACGATTAATATATTGTGTAACGTAGGATACATTTTTGAAATGCTCCTGGTATTTTACAAGCTTATATTTAGTTTCACCTGCCACGGTGTCTATAATCAAATCTTGTAAGTTTATATTTAACCCACTTTCCGATGTTCGATTGTTTTGAAATTCTACGCAGTCCTTTGTTTCTCTTGACCTTGCAATTTTTTGACGTGATAACGTCTAATAAATCGATGAACGCCGGCCGCACGCACGAAAAAGGATGACTCATTGTACCGTCACGCTCATTGTAACGTTACGATCGGAGCGAGAGCGCTACACGAGCGAGCGAAAGGCACGATCGGCTTGCGCCGCTTCATGACGTTGTCACGTTAAACTATCGTACGTAAACCGACTTTTTTTTTCGTATAAAACTTGTTTACAAAATGTGTTTTTATTTTTATTTTAAATTCTGGTTTCCTTGTGAATTATAAGATTAAGAAACCTGAAAGCTGTCTTGTTATCCATATATTGGGTTGTGGATGTTAGTTAAGCATCCAGATAGATTGGAAGGCGACCCCAGCACAGGCGGTAAAAGGGTAGGCATATTGATTGAGTAAAGTAAGTACTGCCCGGCACAAATAAATATTCTGCAAGTCATGGGCCTTCAGGAGCAGTCAAGGCCTTTACCAAGCAGCGACCGGGACCTAGGCCTAGTTTTGTCCCAGCAATCAATAGATTCAGTCACAAATATTTTTAGTTTGTAGGGTCTGTCCGTCTGTACCCGAAGGGTCCAAACGGAGACCTATTGCTGTCACTCACGTGTCAAATCAAATCAAATAGGTTTATTTGTTAGAATATGCTAGAATAGATGTTAAAATATTGGTTCCAGCATATCCTGTCATAACATGGCGTACATATTTTAATCATTGTTATTTTTTCTACCTCCATCTTGGCGCCTGGGTGCTTTAATTGCATTCACACATCACATCAGCAACCTATTAATGTTCCCACTGCTGGGACACAGGCCTCCTCTTTGCGAGAGGGAATGGGCTTTTATCCACCACGCGGGCCCAGTGCGGGTTGGTGGATATCACATGTCTTCGAATTTTTGGATCTAGGACATGCCGGTTTCCTCACGATGTTTTCCTTCACCGTTTTAAGAGCAGGGGTGATGAAATTATTTACACAAAGTAAAGCGCCTGCCTGGGCTCGAACCCACGACCTACAACTTGTAAGTCGCGGCCGATAGCACTGGGCCACCACTAATTAATTAATTGCATTATTTGCTTCTTATGTTAAAAATCCTACCGCTCGATAGCGAAAAACACGCAATGATTACTGTTGAGTTGTCAAACTGAAAGGAAGCGTACTTGCTTCGGGCTGTCAAAACCGTTACGCAATTAAGATGCTGGGCTATAGAGGCTATTTTGGCCCACAGCTCTCAGAAATAAAACAATGTTATAGCTGGGTAACTCTCACCTATCAAAGATACAAGAATAAATTGTAGTTCTAAAAACTAAAAAACACGCTTACATGTTAAATTGAACTACAAAGTCGCTTATCCTGAGGATCCTGGTAAGGATAATGGGACAAACTAATTAAATTATTGTATTGTCATCGGTCCTTGATAAGTGTGCAAAGTTTCAAATCAATCCGACGTTTTGAAGTGGGTGAAAATCACGTTCAAAGATTCCATTGCATTGATACATAGATTCAAAGATACATACATACCAAGCTAATAAAAGCGTGTTAAAAAGATACAATCCTTTAATTAGTATCGTTTTACATTTTGTTATTCATTCAGTTCGCCAAACCTAACCTTCCATATAACTCAACCCCACATTCAAACACTAACTCCCATCGGATTAAGGAAATATACCTTCCATTTGTCACTCAAGAAAGGGCTGTGAAAGGGCCCCATTGTTTAGAAGACACTCACACACAAATCAGTGGATAATAACTCTTGCCACATCCGTCCTCTTGTCTCTATTAAACCATTCAAGTATTGTGATACGTTGGTCGGAAGGACTCTTAACTATTTGGGTTACTTTATTGTTTAGTCGGGTTATAAAGGTCGGTAATAAAGACTTGATTTATAAACGTTGGTGCTGGGTTAGTTGTCTCTATTATGTGTTGAAAGTTTCGGACGGATTATAATTGTTAGGAAGATGGTTATGAGTGTCAAATGTAATATTCCGTATCCTTTTCTTAACTAATATTTAAGTATATAATAATAATTGCAATTAAAGTATATAGTAAATATAATAATTGTATTTTGTAGTAGGCTGTTATCGCAGATATTAGTTGGCGGGCTCCCACACTATGCTTGCCTTAGGGCCCTCTTACACATTCTGAATTCCTCTCTGAATTCATATTATTAATTACTAGCTGTTGCCCGCGGCTTTGCTCCCGTGAAGCACCCCACAGGACCCGTTTTCAGGATTAAAATAAAGCCTATGTTACTCAGAAATAATGTAGATTTCTATTGGTGAAAGAATTTTTCAAATCGGTCCAGTAGTTTTGGAGCCTATTCGGTACAAACAAACAAACAAATAAACAAAAAAATCTTTTCTCTTTATAATATTAGTATAGAAGAAAACCCGGCAATGCATACAATTTCATTACGCCCCACACACATTCTGATTTTTTCAGATTATGATTTACTCATTGCCGACATTCAGGTCTTGAATTCCAACTCTGAATTCAGAGAGGAATTCAGAATGTGTGAGGCCAGCCTTAGACTCGTTTGCTCCACTGGCTACCGGCGCGGCCCTTATAAAAACATGAACGGTCTAGTGCCACTTCAGCTTGCTAAGCCTGGAAAATATTTCACGGATAGATTTAAATGCTACAAACACCACTGCATCATTTAAACGGTCAAATGTAATTAACTAAAACAATTAAAAAGCCAATTGTCTCACGTAGATCTGTGTTTTCTCGATTGATCTCGATCTTAGTGCGTATGGCTG
Organism: Orthosia incerta; assembly: GCA_948252205.1. Lineage (NCBI taxonomy): Eukaryota > Metazoa > Arthropoda > Insecta > Lepidoptera > Noctuidae > Orthosia > Orthosia incerta. The sequence continues at coordinate 3,053,935 of OX411755.1, forward strand.
GGATGTCCACCATGCACCGATGGCGCACCACCATACGACTTATAGTCCGATGATAAAACGGGCTAGGTGGAATAAGATCATGCAATTCCATCGCACACTCCCTGAAATGCAACCGATAAAAAACCGACAAGCTGGCAACTCAACGACGATGTTCAAGACTCTGGAGCTTTGACTCGACCAGTGCCTCATTGCCGAAAAGCCTCTTTCCCGTGTCCGGCAGTCAAGAGTTTAAGGCTCCGGAGTCCAGGGTCGCAAGTGCTTAGAGTCGGGACTCTGACCCAATGATCCCAGAAAAGACGATGGTACAGTGATCACGTACTGCCGTGCACAGCAAGTCTTCAACTCCTAATGTGCCCTGACTGGCAATTCCAGGTTGGTCTTTTAAGGAGTAAAACTCCCATACTCCTTGAAAACCCCAAAATTCCATGCATCTTTTGACGGTTTGCAAAATTGTATTATGCTCCAAAATTGCCAGCTATCATTTCTATGACATCCAGGAACTAGACCAGACTTCAAACCGTAAAACTAAGAACATCTTTAAAGCTACTTTCTCCTATTAACTTTACTCACAAATATCATACACTACACCTTCAACTACAAAAAATTGTATGTAACTGTAGTTAATGTGAAAACTAAAACAATGAATAATCACAAACTTGTTATATCAGCTAAGTTCCTCTGCTAGCAAACTTCTTATGCATTAACTCTCTGGCAGGGCTGCCAGAGAAATTGTTTTGTGTTATGACTAGCTGTGCCCGCGGCATCGCTCACGTAAACAGGAACGTGGACCACCGGCTATTGATTTTGTTCAAAGCTCAAAGGGTTATGAAAAGCTCAAATTTGCCATTTTTTTCTTTTTTTTTAAATGGACTGCAGATGATGTATGCTGGTAATTGATACAATTTGCTTGTTTTAATAATATTTTACTATAACTCACATTAAACGTGTCGTTCACAGCCGACAGGATATAGAGAAGAAACATATGTCAGTTCCCTAAACAGATAAAATATAATTATATGCTAAAACTAGAAATAAAACAACTTTTCAACACACTTGCTCATAAAGTGGCTCTAATTTCACCGCAATTAGGCACATAATGATACCTGTTATCAAACTGTGACTTTTTCATTGCTATTATTCACAAGTGAGTTAGAGAGTTTTTTTTTTATTTAATTGGTTAAGTTGTTTTGTTCTTAAAAAAGTTTCGATATAAAAAAAGATCGTGCTCAATAGTACAAATAAATTAATGTACCTATTGCTTGCTTATTTCATGCAACTTCGTATTTAAATAGATAATTTCATGTTGTACGTGCTTAATAAATAAAACTTTCACTCAAATATAAATTTTGATTTGCACGAAAAGCCAAAAAAAAACAGTAACCTCATTCTTTTAGTCTTTGGCCGATCGCCATTGTTAAATGCGCGCGCATAGGAAAACTGATTAATTTTGCCCGCCATTACAAATAAAATTTCACAACTCGTATTTACTGTTGAAAATGATTTTTAAGTATTATTTTCTACACAAGTGTGTTGAAAAACGACGTATGTTACACGTGTGTATTGATGATTACCGTCCTCGGCTCTCTTAAGACCCTCACCTACGGCTCGGGTCTCAATGGCGCCTCAGCGGTAATCACCAACATTGCACACTTGTACCATAATGTACTAATAAATCTTTACAAACTTAAGTTACTGGTCTTTCCTCTAACAAAAAAAAATCTCGAACTATCATACCTCAAAAAATGATATCATAAAAGCCACTACTAAAAGAGGAATAACATGAGATTTTATATTGAAAACTGTTTTAATATTGACGTGAGTGGCGATACGTTGTCTGCACTTGGTCAACAGCCCTCGTTAAGAGTTGAAAGCGGCAGTGAAATAAATTATTAATATTCAGTTTTGGAGCAAAAAGGAATATCGTAATGGATGTTCCGTGTCTATTTTTAGAAGCTGGCTAAATGAGGGTAGGTATAATTTAATATTATAATATGTTACTGTGAAAGTTGGAACTGTAGTAAATCATGAGATCTACCAGTAAAATCTAAGATGAGAAGCTCGGTAACCTTTGAAAAAATACTACTACGCTAATTTCAGACTTGCGTTGACTCGGTAAAACTTAAGTATTACCTAAGAGACAAGTAAATGTTATTAAATAGTCATATACTGAAATTTATTAACAAGTACTGTTTCAGTATTTGTATCTGTGGCACAAGGCTGGACTGTGTGAGGAGTGATATGAAAGAAAAGGGAGTCAGTGATAGCGTGACGGTAGACAGGACGGTACGGAAGGGGAAAATGTGTTGCGCAGATCCCAAGTAACATGGTACAAGGGTTGGTTGATGATGATAATGAAGGGACAAGAAGAAAAAGAATAAACGTTTTATTTTAATTATTATTCATTCATGCGAGATTAGACCTGTCGTACTGTATGGATTAGAATGTTGAGCTGTGAAAAAGATGGATGTAGCAGAGGTGAGATTGCATGTAGCAGAGGTGAGAATGTTGATATGGATGTGCAAAGTGATGAGAATGGATAAAGTGAGAAATGAGTATATTAGAGGAAGTTTGAAAGTGGCGCCAGTAACAGAAAAGTTGAAAGCAAACTATTTGTCCTGTTATGGTCATATGATGAGGAGCAATGAAACGCATGTTGGATGGATGGAGAGGGAGAGGATGGCCAGAAAAAAGATGAATGGACTATGTGAGGAGTGATATGAAAGGAAAGGGTGTCAGTGATAGCGTGACGGGGTCAGGACGATATGGAAGAAGAAAACGTGTTGCGCCGACTCCAAGTAACAAAGGACAAGTGCAGAAAGATCACATCACCCCATCAGGGATGGACATTAGTTAACCAAATCTGTCCCTTATTTGTACCAGAGAAAACCAAGTAAACTAAGTAACCAAGCCTTTAGTTTTCAATCTACTCAAACTTATCCACAAATTAATAACCCAAGCATTGTTTTAAATTGAAATTGAAATATATTGATTCCGCATCTAGAGGCGACCCTAATCTCCAAGCAATTGTTGGCAACTACTGATCAAACATACAACTTTGTTGTTTTGTATGAGTTTCAAACCACATTTTAACTATGATATCGTAAACTAGAGTAATCAAAGTACGTACGCATATTATGTAGTATTCGGTGGTATAGCTAAAACTGGAACTGTTATTTTGGGAATAATATTAGGTAATCATTTTGGTATAGTGTTACGGAACAATATACGAGGAATGGCCATAAAGGTTCATGCTTTTCAGCGGGTTGAGAAAACTGAGTGTTATTTATTCAGACTATTACAGTTTAATCGGTAATTTTGTATATACAAGCTTTTTGAAAAAACGTATTAAATTCAGGATTAAGGATAATATATATTTGCAAAAATAATTGGAAAAACCGGCCAAGTGCGAGTCGGACTCGCGCACTAAGTGTTCCGTACCATTATCACAAAAAACGGCAAAATCACGTTTGTTGTATGGGAGCCCCACTTAAATATTTATTTTATTCTGTTTTTAGTGTTTGTTGTTATAGCGGAACACAGACAGAAATAACATATATAGAAATACAGAAATAATAACAGGATATTATAAATTGCATATCAAATAAAATAATCGTCTATCAATACATACTCATCATTTATATTCTTTTTTACATCAAATAACTTACTAAATGTTTAGCAAAACTCAAACTGCAGATAATTCGAAATTATACATTAACATGACATTACTTTTTTCCTCATAATGCAATACAGTTAAATTTATTTTTGTACAAAAATACTACATACATAGCAGAAATACTAACTGCACAGCAAATTTTCCATATTTCGTAGCAAAATAACTATCTCAGTCGCATATTAACCAGTAAGTACAACAAAACCTGTTCATCACATTTGTCCTAATTTTCAAGAAGTCATTAGTCCAAGAGCGAGCGAAGCGAGCTCGGGAACTTAGGGCACCCCGACACGGACAGGTTAGGTTCGAAAAGATGACGGCAGCTGAAGTGAGCGAGCAAAGCGAGCGAACTCAGCTTCCGTCATCTTCTTCGTGTTAGGTTACTTTAGACCCTTTAGACAGAAATAGGAGCCCCGCGCAGCGGGGCTCCGTCGACATTGTCGTTAAATAGTAATTGTAAAAACTTTAACCATGGATTTAAAAGAAAAAGAGTTAACATGTATGATGTGCATTAAGATTATTAGCTGTGCATTAATAAAAAAGCTTTTGCTTTAGGAAAAATCGCTGTACGCTGCGAAAATAAATTGTAGTGTGTTTAGTGATATTTTGCGTTGAATATTTTGCTGCGCAATCAGTAATTTTGATGAGAATTCGGAATTTTATTGCATAGAAAAAGGATATTTTTTGATTTGCGTTTAAATACTACCCTAACAGAAATACATCATCTGTGAAAATTTCAACTGCCTTGCTATCACGGTTCATGAGATACAGCCTGGTGACAGACGGACATACAGACAGACAGACAGACGGTCTGCGGAGTCTTAGTAATAGGGTCCCGTTTTTACCCTTTGGGTACGGAACCCTAAAAAGGATGGAAAGTATGTACTACATATTTTTACTTCCTCTATAGTACACATAAAATAACTAAAGGAAAATAATCACTAAAAAGAATGTATTGGGAATGCCAAGCGTAATCGATAAGTCACGTAACCAATCCCTTACTTTGCTTTTTGACCATCGCTTTCGTTAATGGAATTTGCTTTTTTGGATTTTGAAATTTCGCTAACTTTGTCTAGAGCCACAGTCCAAAGACCCTAAACAAGTGACATTCTACCATCGAAAGCATAGCGATACCGATTGCAAAAATATATGGGATTAACAAGCAATATCGATAAATCACGTGGCTTACATTTTGACATTTCGATTATCGCCTTTGCTGACATCAAATGCCATTTGTCAAAGCCTCAGTAACAGACTTTAATTTTAGTGGATGTTTCTTTCTTTCTTTCTTTATTCTTTATTGTACACCAAAAACAACATAACATACAGTGTGATAATAAAGTACATGTACAAAGGCGAGCTTAACTCAATGTTGAGTTCTCTTACAGCAAACCCTAGGATGACAGAGACAGATGACAATATAGAGGGCAAGATCCAGTGTACAATTTTTTTTTTATGTTTTGTCTTCGCACTGTTTGTGCATTTAGCCATTGTCACGTTTAGAATAGAAGTTCTAATATTTTTAACACGCTTTTATCAGCTTGGTATGTATCTATGTATCTATATATCTATGTATCAATGTAACGGAATCTTTGAACGTGTTTTTCACCTCCTTCAAAACGTGGGATTGATTTGAAACTTTGCACACTTATCAAGGACCGATTCGGATGACAATGCAATAATTTAGTCAAAGTCAAAGTTTATTCAACTTGGTTCAAATTTACAAGTAATGAAAGTTGATTCTACCGTGCGCGTTTGAATAGTTTGTCTCATTAGCCTTACCAAGATCTTCAGGATTAGCGACTTTTTAGTTCAATTTACCATTAAAGCGTGTTTTTTTAGTTTTAGAACTACAATTTTTAGATTTTAGTCCAATGCGGTAACTTTATTGGAAGCTTCTTCGGAGTTTTGTCGACAACATGTACAAAGTCATGTTCTACCGCTGTGTTTTACTTGCCACACTCGTGAACTTATATTATTAGAATAAAAAACCACCATTTTTACACTATTAATATTCAATTTAACACAATTTTAGGAAAATAAAACAGAGAAGCAACATTGACGCCATCACGTTACCCCTAGTGGATGTCTATATATGACAGATTCTTAGCAGAACATAAATAACATTATTAGCATGACGTCTCTATAGAGCTTTTATTAAATTGTAGCTCCATACATAACAACAAGTGACATTCTATCATCGAAAGCGTGACGATAGCGATTGTCACAAAGGCAAAATAATATGGGATTGACAAGCGATATCGAACAATCACGTGATCAATCACTTTCATTTTGAGATATCGACTATCGCCTTCGCTGACATCGAATGCCACTTGTCTATAGCCTCAACTCAAACAAAAAAACGATCCATGTTCAACAAAACCTATAACATACAAACAATAGAGGAAGAAAAGGATCAGTCAGGAGCCAATGAAGTACGAATTTACACAGATGGCTCGAAAACAAATAACGGCTCAGGTGCTGGAGTACACTCCCTTGACCTCAACATTAACTTTCACATACCGCTCGGCACACACAGTTCGATATTTCAATGTGAATGTGTCGCCTTAACACAAGCTGAAAAAACCGTAAAGCGCTTAGGCACCCAGAACTACGGAATTAGTTTCCTATCTGATAGTCTGGCCGTGCTCAAAGCTTTAGAAAATAAACTAAATAACAACAAACTTATCTTTAAGTACTATTTCACCCTGGAGAGTATATCGAAATCCAGTCGAATCACCCTCCAGTGGATCAGGGGCATAGTGGATCCCTAGGCAATGATGCTGCAGACGAGCTTGCGAGATGGTAGTGCTAGGGTACGGGCCTTGCACTATCCTGGAATCAATATAATTATGACCAACATGACGTGGCTAAAAACTCCATGTCCATTAACGTAATATAATCAAACATGTTAATGCAAATTTTCTATATAATTTAATCAATATTTAAATTCTCCTGTCAATTATTAGGTGTTGAAGCGCTGATAGACTGGTCGAGAATTAATCTGTATGCAATTATGGCTTGATTTTAAATGTTTAAAACTGTTTTATTGGTTTTAGTGGTTAGTGTGGTGTTAAACACCAAACTAACCACTAAAACCATCACCAAACCACATCGGAGGAGTTGTGGATATGTAATACCTCACGGGTCGATTTTCAAAGTTAAGCAATGATTGCTGAGGTCAATCCATGGATGGGTGAATTCATTACATACCGATACTACTCTGTTCCTCGGCGAGAACGTTAAGCCGTACCAGCTGTCATTTGTAGATCTTAGCGAATCGGTTAGAGGTTAGACAGATACTAGGAAATCTCAGACCAGTCTGGCAAGGAGTATCGTGCTATTCAGTTACTGGGCTGTAGACAGGGTTGGGCAGTATTTAAATTACTTGTAATTTAAATACGTGATTCAAATACAAATACGTATTTGGTATTTGTAATTCAATGACTTCTTAAAAATGTAAATGGTATTTCAAATACCTGACACAGGTATTTTGTGTGTTTTGAGAGCAGTGGTGGCCCAGTGGTATCGGCCGCGACTTACATGTTGTAGGTCGTGGGTTCGAAGCCAGGCAGGCAAGTTACTTTGTGTAAATTATTTCATCACCACTGCTCTCAAAAACGGTGAAAGAAAACATCGTGAGGACACCGGCATGTCCTAGAACCAAAAATTCGAAGACATGTGACATCCACCAACCCGCACAGGGCCCGCGTGGTGGATTACGGCCCATCCCTTCACACAGAGTAAAGGGCAGTGTCTCAGCAGTGGGAACATTAATAGGTTGATGATGTGATGTGATGAGGTATTTTGTATTTAGTATTTCAAAATACTTATGCTTCAAAATACATGTGAACATTTAGCGATCTTATTAATGGGTGCGTTCTGCAGAAAATGGCGCTCGATAGTTTTCGTTAGCAAAATGGCGACCGCTTACGTCAAATCGTCAATTATCTTGTCAATTGTCATTTTCATTTCAAACGGTTATTTTCAAGAAACTTCTGTGTATTAATTAAGTTTATTAGTACGAGTATCACGATGGATGATCGACTGTATTTTGTCATTTGTATTTTAAATAATAATAGTTAAAATACTGTATTTTGTATTTTAAATACACGACTTACAAATATTTTGTATTTCGTATTTTAAATATATGAAAGAGAGAAAAAGTTTTTTTTTTTATATGCTAGATAGTATTTTGTAATTTGTATTTTAATTATATCAAAGCATGTATTGTGCCCAGCTTTGGCTATAGAGGCTGTTGCTCTAAGGAAAAATACTTTACTACGGTCTAAAGGGCGTTCAGATTGATTTAATGAGGAGCGTATTAATTTGAACTTATTTCAATTGTGATAATATAGTATTGGGAACAGTTATTTTTATTAGGATTTCTGTCGTATTTTTAAAAAACGTTCTCATTTAATACTGAGTATCAATAAACAATTTTAAATTCCCCTACATGTTTACAACTCTTTGATAGTAATTTTTACCGGGATGAGATTATAAATTTTTGAGAGAGTTAAATTCGTCCGGATTTAGGTAAGACAATTATTTTTGCTTAAAAATACCCGTGCTTCTTTTTTTTTTATTTGTACTGGGTTTGCTCTTGACTCTAGTCTAGGTCATAGGTGACAGAGACAGAGTCGACGATGGAGTGAGTTTATCCAGAAGAAGCCTGTTCACTCTAACTTTGAAGAGATTCGGGTTGAAAGCGTTCGGAAACACAGGCAGGTAGTGAGTTCCATTCATTCGCTGTGCGCATTATAAAGGATGTTTGGAAGCGCTTGGTTCGAAATGGTGGAGTGGCAACAAGGTAAAGATGATAACTTGCAGTGCGTCTAGATGTCCGATGGTAGAAGGAGGCTGGTAGGATGAGGTCGTGGAGTTCTTGAGCACACTCACCGAAGTACAGTCTGTAGAAGACCGACAAGCAGGCAACTTTGCGGCGATGAGCCAAGCTGTGAAGCTTGGCGTCCACCATTTCAACGTCGCCAATGAGCCTCTTGGCTCTGCGTTCCATTGAGTCAAGCGCGGCAAGCTGATACTTAGCTGCGCTTTGTATAGGGCTAAAAGCTGTCCAGGCGTAAAGTATCGCTTCACTCTATTTAGGATGCCCAGTTTTTTGGCCGCAATTTGGGCTTTGTACTCAATGTAGGCGTCGAAGTTGAGACTGGATGTCAACTCCATGCCTAGGAGCTCGAGCCGATCAGTCACAGGAACAGCGCACCCGAAAAGTAGGCGTTTGATCGAGCAGACTCCTATTTTTGTAGAAAAAATTAATCATTCTCATTATAATGATTTGCATAAAAGGGAATAATTATTGGAATATATTTATGTTGGTTTTATGTCGTGAACGTAAAAAAAGCAGTAAACCGCAGACCACCCCCTACTTTTTTAGGGTTCCGTACCCGACGGATCCAAACGAAACCTTATTGCTGTCACTCCGTCCGTCTGTCTGTCCGTCTGTCCATCGTCTGCCACACATTTTATTCTGAAGATTTTTTCAACATCCCATTGACCTATGAACTTGAAATTTAGTGATAATGTCGATCGTCAATGTCGATTTAATGATGTGTATTACGTATGTTTTACTAACAAATACCAATCTATACTTCTATACTATACTAGTATAAAGCTATATATTATAAACTCTTCAGCTTTATATATAATATTATAAAGCTGAAGAGTTTGTTTGTTTGTTTGAACGCGGTAATCTCAGGAACTACTGGTAGGAATTGATAAAACTCTTTTTGTGTTAGATAGTCCATTTATCGAGGAAGGTTATAGGCTACATAACATCACGCTAAGACCAATAGCATTGGAGCATGAATGAAAAATGTTGCAAAACCGTGAAAAAAACAACCTTTTTGAGAGCTCTCATTAAATCCTCTCGTGATGTTATGTAGCCTATAACCTTCCTCGATAAATGGACTATCTAACACACAACGGAACGCAACGAAAGCTTCCATTGCGTGCGCTGCGTAAACGGTTAAAGTTACGTAACCAGTTGACGGAAGCGAAGCCGCGGGGACAACTAGTATATTGATAAATTGGTACGGAATCCTAAATTTTATGAAGTCCGACACGCACTTGGTAGGTTTTTTAGTTATTTCAGTCTATCCAAAGGTTGTCTGGTAGATATTACTGTCAGCGAAAAGACCGCGATTATACCTAAAGAAGTATTATTTTCTATATAAAGTAAAGATTGCACTACTGCCCAACAAACACTCTGTTTTTTTTTGTTATTCACACAATTTTGTGGGCAAACTTTCACAACACATGTTACTTGCAGGCTTTCGTATCGATGTCCAAAGCTAGCTCGAGTAGTAGACTCGTTCTAATTTGGAGAGCTCGTTACTAGTTAGGGACCAACCGATTTCCTTTATTTTTATTCAACATTTTCCACGTTTTCGCTTCGTTTCTGAAAAGTCTCTTCGAAAGCACACATTTCTTCATTTGTTTTTATTTTGTAACTGTCCTGAGCATTGCTGTCTTCATCGCTACATTTGTTATTACACGCTTGTAACTTACCACAGATTTCTGAATTTGATGTTGTAGTTCTACTGCCTAGAAACCTGAAAATTTTGTCATTCAAGTAGCAAACGTTTTTAAAAATGATTAATTCAGACACCGGCCCTTAAGGGCCTACATACGGTTTAGTGCCGTAAAACGGTAGCTTTCTAAAGCATACTCCTTAGTAACGGCTAGGTTAAAAGGTTTGAAAAAAAATATATTTATTATTGATTCATGTACACAATTTTTAACACAAGGTTTTTTCGTGTAACTAATAGTTTTGCTTTAAAAAAATAATTAACAACATGATATTTTTTCGCAACTTTTGGAAACTCCTCCAAAACGACTTGGATGTTTAAAAATATATTTACACAGAAAAATTGATGGCTGGCATGTCTTCATAACTAACATAACATATGTAAATCAAACAATATTTTGCAAACAAAACTGTTCAAAAGGAGGTTCAATATTCTTATTTTGGCATCGAGCGGGCGCACGGCCAGTACTGCGTTAACATTGGGGCGTATATAGCGCCTTAACCTAGCTCTTGTGGTTTAGAAAATATAGTTCTAGTTTGAGATATATAGTATGTAAGAGCAGTACAGTACAAAATTATGAAATAATAAAAAATGAAAATGCTTGTTGAGCAAACTCACAAGAAGTGGAGTTTGACCAAAGCTTAAGTTCATCGTATAAATGTGTTTGTAAGAATGGATGTTTCTTACTTTTTCACGCAAAACACACTAAAAAAAGAAAGAAAACTAGTTTCTAGTATTTCTTATACATAACCCATGGCTATAATTTAAAACGATATTCGGAGAAGTACCAATTCAACGCGGGCGGAACCGAGGGCGAATACTAGTCATAGATAAACACGTATTTTTCCTCAAAACTTAAAATTGGTCCCGCACCGTTATGAGCCACGTCCGATTCACTGTTCATCAAAAAGTTCAAACGACAAACGTGGTGAGACATCGTTCAGAAAATCCATCATTGTAAAATTCATTAAAGAACAAGCTCCGAGTTACCGCTTACTTTAAACACTATATTATTCTGTGTTCGTACATAAAGTATCTAAAGATTCAAAGTACTTGCACAACGAAAATTTCAGCAGAATTTTCGCGAGATCACCCATAGAAAAATAAACTTTAGTTTTCGTAGCTAAGGTTGGTATTCGTGTGTGAGGGAATCGTTTAGGTCCCCCTGATCGATGCAACGTTGCATTCGCTTGAAGCAGACCAATTTACTTGATTTTGTTCAAAGCGAGTTTGGCCGGTTGTTAGTTTGGACTCAATTTCTTCGAGCTATTTATAATTGCCTGTCTCCCGCTTGTGGATTTAATCATTCGTGTCCTGATGAGTTTCTCACGAGGTAAAGAAGTTTGTTCGTGTGTAAATAACTTCATACATGACGTTTAAATAGGGGGTTGGGGGTAAGTTAATAGCTGAGAAGGCTTGCTGAGAGAACTCACAGATAAGATAGCGGATATATCCGTTCAGATAAGAAATCTTTGGTCAGGGGTCCACACACCAAAAATAGAACACTTAACATGTAAGGCATTTTCATTTGATCGGGTGCGGTGCGGTACGCAAAATGACTAAGATGGGCAAATTTTACGAAATAATTGCGGACTTTTCCTAAATCAGACTACATTGAAAACTTAAATTAAGACGGTTTTTAAAAGTCAGCAATCAAATTTTCACCCTGAATATGCTTGCTTAAAACCCTGCCAGACCCCAGCAGTTGCATAGTGTGGTGCCGTGACGGCAACCTATAAATGTCCACTCCTGAACATAGGGCTAATTACCTGTTGGAATTAACGAGCTTAGGGTGCCCGCAGGCAACCGATTTAACAGTTTTAGTCGACCACAATAACAGAAATTGAGTAAGTAAGTACTAAAAACCGGCTTATATGCATTATACTATATAAAACTGCATTACCACTGACTCACTGACTGACTGACTCATTGACATAATTGTTCTCCCAGATGGTGGAGGGGGAGGTGGGTATATTTTGACAGATTCGTAAACAAGTAACTCCCGTGAGTATGGGAAAAGTGCCAAACCTCCCCTTTTCCCCCCCCCTCCTCCCCCCCTCTATCGTATCTCGGAAACTAAGGTACCCGTATTTTTTGTTTTTTACGGATTCGTTTAGAGGAGGCTCGGAAAAGTAAAGACCAGTTTTCAAAATTGACCCCCTCGCCCCCCTTCTCCCCCCCTTTAAGCGGATCTCGGAAGTTGAGAGACTTGGAACATTTCTTTTTTCAGATTCATATAAAGGGGCTATGCTTTAGTCACAAACAAACCATTTTTCAAAGTTGACCCCCTTGCCCCCCTTCTCCCCCCTCCCCCCCCGTTTTGGCTAATCTTTTTTTTTTGTTTTTTTTACGGATTCGTTTAGAGGAGGCTCGGAAAAGTAAAAACCATTTTTCAAAGTTGACCCCCTCGCCCCCCCTTTAAGCGGATCTCGGAAGTTGAGAGACTTGGAACATTTCTTTTTTCAGATTCATATAAAGGGGCAATGCTATAGTCACAAACGAACCAGTTTTCAAAGTTGACCCCCTTGCCCCCCTTCTCCCCCTCCCCCCTCCCCTTTCGGCGAATCTTTTTTTCGTGTTTTTTTTACGGATTCGTTTAGAGGAGGCTCGGAAAAGTAAAAACCATTTTTCAAAGTTGACCCCCTCGCCCCTTTCTTCCCCCCTTTAAGCGGATCTCGGAAGTTGAGAGACTTGGAACATTTCTTTTTGCAGATTCATATAAAGGGGCAATGCTATAGTCACAAACGAACCAGTTTTCAAAGTTGACCCCTTTCCCCCCTTCTCCCCCCTCCCCCCCCGTTTTGGCTAATCTTTTTTTTTTGTTTTTTTTAACGGATTCGTTTAGAAGAGGCTCGGAAAAGTAAAAACCATTTTTCAAAGTTGACCCCCTCGCCCCCCTTCTCCCCCCCTTTCAGCGGCTCTCGGAAGTTGAGAGACTTGGAACATTTCTTTTTTCAGATTCATATAATGGGGCAATGCTTGAGTCGGAATCATTTTTCAAAACTCCCCACTCTCCCTCCCTTCATCCCTCCTCTCCCCAACCTCCCCTACCTAATATCGGTCGTCGAAACCTGTCCGGTGGGAGTGGACCAGGCAGCGTAGGGACCCCGAATAGGTGCCCTACGCTTCCTCCCCCCTTCCTCCCCCGCTCTATCGTATCTCGGAAACTAAGATACCCGTATTCTGTTTTTTTTACGGTTTCGTTTAGAGGAGGCTCGGAAAAGTAAAAACCATTTTTCAAAGTTGACCCCCTCGCCCCCCTTCTCCCCCCCTTTAAGCGGATCTCGGAAGTTGGCACATTTGGAACATTTCTTTTTTCAGATTCATATAAAGGGGCAATGCTATAGTCACAAACGAACCAGTTTTCAAAATTGACCCCCTTGACCCCCTTCTCACCCCTCCCCCCCCGTTTTGGCGAATTTTTTTTTTTTTTTTTTTTACGGATTCAGCGTAGGGATCCCGAGTGGAGCGAACCTACGAGACCGAGTGCAGCGCAGGGGGGAGGTGGCGAGCGAAGCGAGCCGGCGACCTCCGTAGCGTAACAAAGGTTGAGTGGGTGAAGCGAAACTCAGTGCCTGGCGAAGAATGCAAACATTAGGGTTATGTTTTTTGGAACAAAGTGTAGGGTAGGTGTAGGGTAGGTGTTGGGTAGGTGTAGGGTAGGTGTAGGGTAGGTGTAGGGTAGGTGTAGGGACAACAACACGCGGGTGTAGGGACAACAACACGCGAGCTGCTTGCAGCTCGCGCACCAAGCAAATACTAGTTAGGTATATAAAGCTGGATTACCACTCACTGACTGATTGACATAATTGTTCTCCCAGATGGTGAAGGGGGAGGTGGGTATATTTTGACAGATTCGTAAACAAGTCACTCTCGCGAGTATGGGAAAAGTCCCAAACCTCCCCTTTTCCTCCCCCCTCCTCCCCCCCTCTATCGTATCTCGGAAACTAAGGTACCGGTATTCTGTTTTTTTACGGATTCGTTTAGAGGAGGCTCGGAAAAGTAAAAAGCATTTTTCAAAGTTGACCCCCTCGCCCCCCTTCTCCCCCCCTTTAAGCGGATCTCGAAAGTTGGAACATTTGGAACATTACTTTTTTCAGATTCATATAAAGGGGCAATGCTATAGTCACAAACGAACCAGTTTTCAAAGTTGACCCCCTTGCCCCCCTTCTCCCCCTCCCCCCCCCGTTTTGCCGAACCTTTTTTTCGTGTTTTTTTTACGGATTCGTTTAGAGGAGGCTCGGAATAGTAAAAACCAGTTTTCAAAGTTGACCCCCTTGCCCCCCTTCGCCCCCCCTTTAAGCGGATCTCGAAAGTTGAGAGACTTGGAACATTTCTTTTATCAGATTCATATAAAGGGGCAATGCTATAGTCACAAACGAACCAGTTTTCAAAGTTGACCCCCTTGCCCCCCTTCTCCCCCCTCCCCCTCCGTTTTGGCTCATCTTTTCTTTTTGTTTTTTTTACGGAATCGTTTAGAGGAGGCTCGCAAAAGTAAAAACCATTTTTCAAAGATGACCCCCTCGCCCCCCTTCTCCCCCCCTTTAAGCGGATCTCGAAAGTTGAGAGACTTGGAACATTTCTTTTTTCAGATTCATATAAAGGGGCAATGCTATAGTCACAAACAAACCATATTTCAAAGTTGACCCCCTTGCCCCCCTTCTCATCCCTCCCCCCCCCGTTTTGGCGAATCTTTTTTTTACTTTTTTTACGGATTCAGCGTAGGGATCCCGAGTGGAGCGAACCTACGGACCGAGTGCAGCGTAGCGTAACGAAGGTTGAGTGGGTGAAGCGAAACTCAGTGCCTGGCGACGACAAGCAAACATTAGGGTTATGTTTTTTGGAACAAAGTTTAGGGTAGGTGTAGGGTAGGTGTAGGGTAGGTGTAGGGTAGGTGTAGGGTAGGTGTAGGGTAGGTGTAGGGTAGGTATAGGGTAGGTGTAGGGTAGGTGTAGGGTAGGTGTAGGGTAGGTGTAGGGTAGGTGTAGGGTAGGTGTAGGGTAGGTGTAGGGTAGGTGTAGGGTAGGTGTAGGGTAGGTGTAGGGTAGGTGTAGGGTAGGTGTAGGGTAGGTGTAGGGTAGGTGTAGGGTAGGTGTAGCGTAGGTGTAGGGTAGGTGTAGGGTAGGTGTAGGGTAGGTGTAGGGTAGGTGTAGGGTAGGTGTAGGGTAGGTGTAGGGTAGGTGTAGGGTGGGTGTAGGGTAGGTGTAGGGTAGGTGTAGGGTAGGTGTAGGGTAGATGTAGGGTAGGTGTAGGGTAGGTGTAGGGTAGGTCTAGGGTAGGGGTAGGTGTAGGGTAGGTGTAGGGTAGGTGTAGGGTAGGTGTAGGGTAGGTGTAGGGTAGGTGTTAGGTAGGTGTAGGGTAGGTGTAGGGTAGGTGTAGCGTAGGTGTAGGGTAGGTGTAGGGTAGGTGTAGGGTAGGTGTAGGGTAGGTGTAGGGTAGGTGTAGGGTAGGTGTAGGGTAGGTGTAGGGTAGGTGTAGGGTAGGTGTAGGGTAGGTGTAGGGTAGGTGTAGGGTAGGTGTAGGATAGGTGTAGGGTAGGTGTAGGGTAGGTGTAGGGTAGGTTAAGGAATACCTCTCAAAAACACGACGAAACCGCGAGCTGCTTGCAGCTCGCGCACCAAGCAAATACTAGTTTGCATATAAAATTGCATAGTTATTTACTACATTCCCAGCAGAAATTGCATATTATATCTAATAACTAGTGATGATGCATATTTTATTATATTTTATTTTTATTATATTTTTCAGTAGGTTACTCTATTGATAAGTGTATTAATAAAGTATATAATTATATATATAATTGCACCCAAAAACACTAACAATTTTCACTTATAAAAATATTTTGATCGGTTGACGACTATACATTAAGAACACCTACCTACCTGATGGTTTACGTTTTCAAAAATGGCAAATAATTTTAAATTTTCAGTGCATTATTATCGTCTACAAAGTTGTTACATTTTGGTATTGATTAATTTATGATTGAATAATTCACTAATTGTATGCTGAATTAGAAATAAACAAATTAAAACTTACCACTTTATGCCGTTTTTTCGTTTTATAAAACTTTAATGTTGCATATTTTACAAATGTTCATGCATATTTCACGCATTTTTCATGCTTATTTGCATGCATTTTTCAAGCATTTTATGTTACAGATAGTTTGGTCCTTAATAATAACATAACATCACGGCCATATAAGATCTTAACTTATTGTAACTTATTGTGTGAGAAGTTCTCTTTTGATGTGTTGATCACAAAAAGCTCATCAGTGCGAAAGCAGTTTAACCTTGACTTTTTCAAAAATGGATAGTATGCAATATTGTCCTTTAGCGTTAGTGATTAAATTTTTCTGATTGTTGTGTGCCTGCTGCTAGTGATCCCTAAGATCTCTTTAAAATTATTATATCTCTAGCCGTGAGAACCTGTTATTGGCTTAATGTAACGTACTCAACTTGTTTATTCATTTTATGTATAGCTGTTGGTATTCCATCTAATAAATAAATGAATAAATATTTTCCGAAGGGTTAGGCAGAGACACATCAACAGCACACCCACATTTCGCTGTCTAAGTATGTTTCACTCCCATGTAATAGGTGGCGTGCGTTCACATTTAATTTACTTGTATTTATTGGTTAGTTCCATTTGAAAGTTCTGTTTCATTTCAGTTAGCTGTTTGTGCACCCTTAGCTGATAGATAAGCCTTTTAGAACATTTAGGGAAAGACACACAACATTTTTAGGACACCAGATTAGTTGACGTAGCATTACATAAAAAATGTCTTGTTAATTACATTTAGACCCAGTTTCTCGCAAAGAAATTCTCGTAAAATTACTGTCACCGTATGTTCCGTAATGTTCTGTATGGTGCCGGACCTGGACGTAAAGAATTTCAGCATTCCATATCTTCCTGTGGGTATCGTAGGAGGCGACTAAAGGACATACCAGAGAATGAACAGCAGCGTTCTCTGTGCACTTTAACAACAAGGGGGGGGGGTTTGCCCTAGGGCAAACCCCCCCCCCCCCCCCAAACCGAAAAATTATAAGCACAACGAAAACACGGTCCCTAGTATCCGACAGTCCGTCTACCCTCGACTACTGTAACGGTCGAGGTTATAGCATGGTAAGGGGTGCGAAGAATGCCCGGACGAGAGCCGGCTACGCAAAGGGCATACAACGCTCTCAGAGTTCAGTAAAATAACGCCTTCAGGATGTTGTTGGAGCTACCGCGTTATTGCAGCACATCAGGAATGTTAACCAAAACACTTGTGGATGGTTTCAAGACCATCCAATGAAAAAAGATGGCGTCCATGATGTGCAGAGTGCGTGGGAGCCCCAACAGCATTCTGAAGGTCATTTGTGATAAGCCGTGTTGCACCAACATGGTGCACTGGGTACATGTACACGTGCATGTGCCCGGTACGTCAAGTGAGCGCAACAGATATATGAACTGATTGTTTCGTTGCTAACATAACTTATAAGTAGGATGTACTAACAACATAAACAAGTTTGTTAGTAACATAGTTTGTAAGTATTGTGTACTATCGATATAAATAAAATGTCGTGTCTAAGTGTGTGTGTAGTTTATACATAATGTGTAATACATACTAACAAAACTATGGACCTTTGAGTCTGCAATAAAACAGTTTTTTTTTTCATTAATGACGACAATTTCATAGGTAAAGACCTAATATGTAATCAACAGCTGCAAGATCTAATAACCTAATTACAATAAACAGACGGAGTTAGTCAAACTAAATGTTCAAAGAGACCACAAATTGAATTACAATTAATTATCTTCATGATTGGGTTGTGCTTACCGATAATAATAATTGAATATTGCAATGTGGCTAAATAATAGATATTAATATCGTATTAGTGTTAATATTAAAAACAGACGAATTGGTAAATCTTCGAGGTTAAGCAATGCATGCTGAGGATGTTCCGTAGATGGGTGATCATTCACTAGAAATTGAAACTTTCCGTGCTATGGAAAGCACGCTATACAGTTGCTACTGACTGTTACGATTGGTTAGAAGTCTAACACCAGTCTGCCCAAAGGATATCATGTTACACAGTTACTGGATTGTGGAAGTCAGACAAGCAGTCGCAAGAAGCTGTGGCTAGAGTTACCCACCACTTCATGACTTCATTAAACCCAAGGAGCATCTTCCCCTCGGTCATGAACTGCAGTGGCCCGTGCGGAACGCACTGAATCGGTTGGGCACCCAGTTAAGCCGCAAAATAGGGGTTATTAGTCCATTGGCCGCTGGTTGCAATTGCGGTGTTCCTGTACAGATAATGCCCCACTTGCTGGAGTGTCACCTGTGACTGGTGCTGCCAGCGGTGACAAACGGAATTTTGTTTGGTTTTTCTATAATTTTTAATTGTCTCCGCCTGCAGCACCTCATAATATTTAATGTATAAATTATATCTAGTACTTGTTTTTCTATTTTCATTTAATTAATGTTTTAGTTTTTATAATAATTTGTTTTTGTTGCTAAAAAACCCGGCTGGTTTTTAGTTTTTATAATAATTTGTTTTATTTCAGACTTTTTAGTTATAGTAATGAACGAGTTCTCCAAATAATTTATGTAGATTATTTGCTATCAAAGTTACGCTTATCTTGAATTTGTGCCAAAAAAGGAACATGAAATATGTATATATATTCAACACATTTATTATAAACAATTTGGATATCAAATGAAATCTACTAAATAGGCCATTCCATATGTATATATATGTATGTTTGGAATGGCCTATTTAGTAGCTTTCATTTGATATCCAAATTGTTTTGTTAATAAATAAATAAATAACATATTGTTAGGATAATAAAAACAAAAATTGTATCGTCCTTTTTTAAAGGAGGGGGGGGGGGGTCTAAGTTTTAAACACTACCACAATTAAGATGAATCCAACGACACATATGCCATAATCCGTGAAACCGTTTGGGCTGTAGAGCGTACTATAGAAATGGACATATTATATTTTTTATTTTTTTAAATTTTGCCCCACACTAGGAATTTGCGTTTACAAACACATAAATTCACATACAAAAACACCCAGAGCCGGAACAGCTATCTGTAGGTCATAAAAATATTTGTTCCGTGCGGGAATCGAACCCGCGACACGCAGCGCAGCAGTCAATCGTTCAACCACTGCGCCAACCGTGCGCCCAACATAAATACATACATACAAACGCTAGAAAAACATTATCCTCCAGCAATCTGTTAAAAATACTAAAATGTATGATATGTCATGTGATCAGTCCCTCATCATCATCACCATCATCAGCCTTTTGATTTTCCCACTGCTGGGACACAGGTCTCCTATCTGTTAAAGGTAATGGGCCTTAATACACCATGCGGACCTAGTTCTAGGACATGCCGATTTTCTCACGATGTTTTCCTTCATCGGGTTCGAACCCACGGCCTACGACACGTAAGTCGGGGCCTTTACCACTGGGCCATCACTGCTCTTCCCACAATCCCTCACATTTTGTAATTTCGAACACCGTGATTGTTTATGGAATTAAACTTTCTCTAGAGGCTCTGGTCTCCAAAAATAATTTCCCTTCTCTTTCACACCCATCCCAACATCTCTTACAATTAATACAATAGGGAACTATCCGCAAAGCTGCGCTCAGATGGCGCCACAGGTTTCTGCGTAAACAAACTAGAGAAGGGCGTTTTCGGTTTTTTGCGCAAACGGTTATGTATGTGTTTTCATATCGATATCGCAAACGGTTTTCAGATATCGATATCAGTAGTACAGTTTGCAAAAGTTAAAATGTTATTTAGATGAGCAAACTAACAACGAACACGAAATAATACTTAGAAAGATAGGTAGCGCATATGGATCCTAACGTTTGTGAAGTTTGCGTTTTGTTCGTAGTTCGTACGTTTTCGCATTGTTACGGTTTTAAGTTTTGAAATATTCTTTCTCACACGCTAGTAAGGTTTTTATTAGATACAGCTTTTGTAATATCGGTTATTTTGATATCGATATCGATATGATATGATATCTAGCACAAATCCGATATAATTTACGTTTAGATATATCGGACACATCCCTAAAAAAAAAACAAACTGTCAAAATCCAGCGACAAAATTTCGCAGTTTATGTATACAAAATATAAAACAAATAGTGAAAGAAAAATGAAGCTTACTAACTTCCCCAATATTATTATTTGGTTTTTGAACACAAGTTATCTTAAAAACAGTAAAAAAGAGTTCGGTAACCACAAACAGTAGTAGACGCCATGTTGTTGTGTTTTTGTTTACTCAGAGCCGTCAAGCACCATCTGGCGGGAGCAATTGGCAGTAATGTTCCCTATTACCACAACGTATTACCTAGTTGTCAATAAACTAGTGTCTTCTGCGGTATCTGTTGCGAGCAGATAAAACCACAAACCTACGTTCTCTATCCTCTACATGTAGCTGTAACTATGCGGTATAACTTCCTTTATACATATTAAAGAAGATGTTTCAGAAATGTATGGAGCCTGGGCCAGCTCTATGTACTATGTTAAAATCGCTACATAATATAGTAACCGTTTTTATTTTTAATTTTCTTTAATTTCACTTCGTTTCTATGTAAGCTCAAATTAACTTTGTATAATTGACAAAGTTAATTTGAGCTTACATAGAAACGAAGTGAAATTAAACATGGTGGATAGATCAGAAGTATGCGAAAAATTTCATTTTGACAATTTCAACGACATTTGATTGACGTGTCATCGTAATACCTGCGTTAAGAAACAACAATCGAATTCAATTGCAACAGAGAAGCAAACAATAAATATCCGTAGAATTAAACTGGGTGACAAAACTAAAACAATCACTAAAAACTCCAAAACATATCCAATTCAAAATAAAAGCAAAGAAAGACTCAAAGTCGTCACTTCTTAAAACTGTCAAAGTCGTCAAACGTCATGTCAAACACAACTGTCATGGCTGCTTTATAAATACGGTTATCTTAATAAAAATCTTTTCAAATGATAATTTTATACTCCTGTACCCTTCTTAAAATTAATTTGTTAGTATTTTTATGGTATTTCCCTATTTTTTCCTATTTATCTATGTAGTGTACATAGTGGTGGCCTAAAATCAAACATCTCTTTTACACACCATGCCTTTTTTTTTTGGATGGGCAATCATCCAATGACTTCTCCCGCTCTGGGTGAAGCGGGAGGGCGTGTCAGACTTATACTGACTAAAACTCACCCGTGTTCCTTTAGTTGCTTGTGCCAGGGCCGCGGTAACTCTCTTTCAAACTTATGAACACTTCACCTGTAGATTTTGTGTAACATTTTTAACAGTAACACAATTTGGCAAAATGGGGTTTTATAGACCCGTCTGATCAACGTGAGTGCGATGCTTCTGTACAGAATATGATATATATGCGGGGTTGCTCCATGTGCCCATGGACCTGCATTTTAGAGGACCTTAGGTAGTAGTAGGGGCACTACTGGGCCCAAAATATTTATAGACTCGACTCGTTTTTAGCAACTCGAAAAGAAGAAGATATAAATTTCTAGAAAATGAATACAATTTTCGCCTGAGGATCCAGGCATATCTAATCAACATAAATAAACATGAAACAGAAAAAAAAAATCTTTCATATACATTTTCAAAACAGATTCATAACATAAAACAAACAGAGAACCTCAATGAAACTTATTTCTGAAACTCTGCCGAGAATAACTGAAAGCAGGATTATCTCAGATTTAATCTTAAGAACTCCCACGGAAGAGGATCATATTTTTTTTTAATGTCAACAATTTTGATAAATCTACTTTCCTTTATTTGCAACCGTTCGTTTCTTGTAAACTGGCTGGGGATTGCGACTTCACTTGTCTTATAGAGTTTTGTTTTTCTAGTTTTCTGTAACGTTGAAGAATTTGTAGGAAACGATGCAACAAATTCCTCTTGAGACGCGGTGTGGTGTGCGGTTGTGGCGGTTGTTTTTTTGATGTTCAAAAAATTTTTTTGAGGTTTATTAAAAATTTGCTTCTGCAAAAATTCATACTCCCGGGATAAAATGTGCGTAAATAGCCTACAATCTATCTCTGCGCCAAATTCCTGGCGTGATTTACAAACATACAACCATCCAAACTTTCGCATTTATAATATTAAGTAAGATAAACTAATTGTGATTTTCAGTTTTTCAATAGTACTTGTTAAAATAGATAAAATTACATTCTACTCGTATCACTGACTGCCAAAACAGTGTTTGAATATTATTTAGTCTGTAACTCGGGAAGAGTCATATTTTTATTCATCTAAACTGAGTTTTTGGAGTATAAATTGTAAGTTTTTTGTTAATTCCACAGTGATTTTAAATTATGATTGTTATTGTTTTGTCATTGGTTTTTATTATTATGTGGCGAATTTCGCCCATTATTGAATATTATTGACACTTATGATTATTATCTTTATTATTTAAAAAATTATGATTGTTATTGTTTTGTCATTGGTTTTTGTTATTGTGTGGCGGGTTTCGCCCATTATTGACATGATTATTATTGGCAATTTTGATTATTATTTTTCCATTTATTTATTATATTTACATATTTTTACATTTTTAAATATCATTCTATAAAAAATAAAATAAAAAAACATTTAAAAATACAAAAATAGTAGCCCACTGGTATCGGGAACAAGGTCCAAGCTACCGGTGGTCAGGGCTCCTGAGAGAGGAACCTCCTATCAATACGAGCCGTGTCCAGGAGTACCGCTTTCTGGATCAAGTCGTTGATCCAGTTGCCCAACGAGAGCCTCCTAAGATGTTCGTCGAGGCTATTGCCTATTATACCATTGGCCGTCACGACTATCGGCACAATGACTGCTGCATTCACATCCCACATGTCGACAACCTCGCGAGCCAGATCAAGATACTTACTTTTCTTATCTCTCTCCGCCTTCACGAGGTTCTCGTCATGGGGGACCGCAATATCAACAATCATTGCGCGACGCTCTAGTCGGTCTATCACCACTATGTCAGGCTTATTAGCAACAAAAGTCCTGTCAGTGATGATAGACCGATCCCAATACAACGTGACATTGCCATTTTCGAGAACTGGGTCGGGCACATACTTATAGTAAGGCACTTCCGATTCCACAAGATTGTATTTAAGAGCAAGTTGCTGGTGGATAATCCTGGCTACAAGGTTGTGTCTATGCAAATAGTCTCCGTTAGCCAGATTAGAACAACCGGAAATAATGTGTCTGATTGATTCCCCCGGCCGGTGACATGCCAGACAAATGTCAACCGTGCCGTCCTTCACAATATATTTCCGGTAGTTGTTTGTCATCATAACTTCGTCCATAATCGCAAAGACAAAACCTTCGGTTTCCCCGAAAAGGTCACCAAATCGCAGCCAGGCCACAGATGCTAAAAGATCTACATCGGGCCCATGTAAAACCCGGTAGAAGCGTCCGTGAAGCTCCTTGCTCTGCCATACCTCCCTGCGGTCATTAGTATCTAATACTATAGGTTTGCGCCAGTTCTCGTTAGCCAAGGAGAGCGGGGTAAGGCCCTTGTCCACCGCTACTACATCTCGATGCATACCCACGTCGGCGGCCTGGAAGTATTCCCTAAGACTGCATACCTCGCGGTTGTGCAGGGTCTTAGGATTTAAAAAGCCACGACCACCGCACTTCCCTGGGATATACAGTCTCATAACCGATGAACGTGGGTGATGCATACGATTTGCGTTAAGAAGCGTGCGGACGCTCCTATCCAGGGCGTCAAGTTCTGTCTGAGTCCATTTGAGTATGCCGAAAGAGTACATCAACACCGGCATGACCCAGCCGTTGAAGGCTTCTTACTATTGACACTTGTGATTATTATCTTTATTAATTTTTCATAGTATATTGACATTTATTTAATTCACTAATACAATTTTAATGGGCTTATCTGTTTAGTGACTGCACGATTATGATCATTAAACTCTATTTTATGTTTGCACGCCGAAATTAAAGGCAGAGTAAGATAACAATTTTGTACATTTTACCAACCTTCTGTACCTTATTTATGCAAATAAATGAATTTTTGTTTTGTTTTGTTCAAAACTAGCTGTACCTGTCGGTACAGCGCCCTACCCTACTTGTACTACCAACCTACAATTTTTTTTCTAGGGTCATTCTTCCGCAGAGAATCTTAACACCTCCATTAATAAAATCACGTCAAATACACAATGCCATCTGTTGAATATGGAGTTCAACTGTCACTATCTGCTTCTTTAACTGTCACTTTCAACTTCTCGATCACGTTAAATTCATATATCTTTTGATAAGAGTGAACCGCTTGCGATGAATCAAAAACTAAGTAATACTTTAAGTTTTGATGTTTAAATATTATCTACATTGGTTTCATACATTTTACGTGATGCGTGCACAACTAAACAGACACAGACAATAATGCCAAAAATTATGGAAATGGGTTCTGTTGGTTATCTTGAAGCACCCTGGCTATTTTTTTTAATATTTACGATGTACAAAAACGACTTTTCTTACAGATTTATTATATGTATTATTGATGATAACAAGTTACTTTTGACGAACACACACAAGTTATGAGAAACGGAACACTAAAATGAGCAGGTTAACAATGACAAAGTACAAAATACATATAATTAAATTGTACTTTCAAGCCTTACCTTGCATCAAGTGGTCGTTGTTCTTCATTACAACAGATTCCATCAGTAACTATATAACTATGCAAAATCTAAACCAAATGCAAATAACAAAGACTCCGCCCTCGTGATATTTTTTACAACAATAACATCTACAAAAAAATCTCTTTTATCATTTTCATTACTCAATCAATTTAACCATTGTCCTACGTTGAGGTCGGCTTCCAGTCTAACTAGATGCAGCTGAGTACCAGTATTTAACAAGGAGCGACTATCTATCTGGCTTCCACCATACATCCCATACCACCAAACCAAATAACAGTAAAGAAACAATTAAAACAAACAAACATTGCCATCATACATAAATCAATCACGAAAAAACCACCTGACCACAAAATTTGAATAAGGAAGAAGACGGACGAAAAAAAATAAAATTTTCACTTAATTTTATTAAAGCCTCCTTATCCGCTTTGCTTTTATGGCAGCATAAAAATCGCTATAAATTATACCTTGAAGAAAATTGCTATTTCGATCTTTTTCTATTAAGAATTTTGTATTGCGGAATGTACTCTCATTACTAAGAGGTAGGTAGGTACTCTTAATGAGTATTTAGTATGTGGTCTGTTGTGGCCAGTGTTCCCCAAGACGATGGCTCCCTAGGGGCACATTGGCTTATATGGAACCTGTTCTCACGACCGACAAGATGCATATTCATAAGGAAGTAAAACCACTAGCTTTTGAGTTCGCTGGACTTTGGTCTGACTGAAAATGGTTGCCCAATTGGTTTATTAAGTACATTCATTTTCAAAGAGGCCTTTGTCCGATATACATTGCATATCAATATCTGGAAAGTCGTAATAATTTAAAATTAGTGTTAAGCAAACAACAATGCTTAAAAACTAAATATTGTACGGTAGAATAAATTTCTATTACTTGTAAATTTTAATTGTTAACGTTCAAAAGTGCCACATAATGGCCTAATTGAAATAAATACATTTGACTTTGACTTGACTTCATCATCAGCCTTTTAAATTTCCCACTGCTGGGACATAAGTCTCCTCTCATAGAGGGAGTGGTGGTGGTGAACCACCTCACGGGCCCAGTGTGAATTGGTAGATATCACATGTCTTTGAATTTTTGGTTCTAGAACATGCCGGTTTCCTCACGATGTCTTCCTTCACCGTTTTGAGAGCAGTAGTGATGAAATAAATTACACAAAGAAAAGCGCCTGCTCGGGTTCGAACCCACGACCTACAACTCGTAAACTCGGGGTCGTAACTACTGGGCCACCACTGCTGTGCAAGTGTACGTTACCGAGATTTAATACCATCATATTTACAATAGGATGCAGACTAAAGTGATCTATTAAGTCCGTGAGTTAGATTACCAAAAAACTTTAAACACGTATTTTTCTTTTGGCACGAATACTAAAAATGACAGCGATACAGAGCTTTGAAATTTCGCGTGACGTCACCCTTTGGTACACTTTTTACTTAGAATTGGCGTCACAAGCTCCCACTCACTAAATCTGATACGCTTTATCTTTGTATTTTTCTTACCAACTTCAAAAAAAGGAAGCTTATTTATTAATAACATTTATGGCTTAAAATATTGGTCACATATTTTTTGCTTGGTCAAAGCAAAAAAACGTGACCAATATTTTTTGATAGTCTAACTACTAAATAGTTTTTTTTTCCCGGAAATCATCCATAATCCATATCTATACTATAATATTATAAAGCTGAAGAGTTTGTTTGTTTGTTTGAGCGCGCTAAGTCAAAGTCAAAGTCAAATATATTTATTTAAATTGATTATAAAAAATGGCACTTTTGAACGTCATACATATATGAATTAAAATTTACAAGTAGTAAAAGTTGATTCTACCGTGATTTAATCTGAGGAACTACTGGTTGGAATTGAAAAATTATTTTTGTGTTGGATAGTCCATTTATCGAGAAAGGTTATAACAATTATAACATCACGCTACGACCAATAGGAGCGGAGCATAAATGAAAAATGTTGCAATAACGGAAAAATATTCCTTTTTGAGAGCTTCCGTTGCGTGCGCTGCGTTAACGGTTTAAGTTACGCAATTATCATGTAGAATAGAATTCCTCTTTAAAACTTCTAAAAAAAAAGTCAGCGACAGCATATGTCTGTCTTTTAAGTTGGACTAATTATAACTTTTGTAGTGTAATTAAATTTGTTCATTTGCGAAGGAGTTTTATCAACATTTATACTAATATTATAAAGCTGAATACTATGTTTATTTGTGCGGTAGGTAGAATAGTTAGATAGATAGCCAGTTGACGGGAGCGAAGCCGCGGGGGTCAGCTAGATTTTTATAAAAATAAATGGTGACAATTTCTTCAATGATCCATTTCTAAGAATAGATATTTCCTTGTCCGTGTGGGCAGAAGCATTGAGAAGCTTAGAAATGTATCCCGTTTGTGTGCTGAACTTTGAAACTTTATTTAAAGGTCATCTTGTTCATAGTTTTTGTTTAAATGTCAGTTAAAAATAAATTTATGAAACTGTTTTATAAAATGCTAGTATAGTGGGTAGGACTTTTTGTGAAATAGTTTTTTAACTAATGGTAGTCGTATAACAAAGTTTAAGCAAAGACGGACCTTTTGTAGTAGGTTTTTGGAAAATTGTTTAAGAAAAATTATTCACTCGACTCACTCGACGGGTGGCGTGGAGGGCGTGAACGTGATTGACAAGTTATAGTCTAAGATCCGAACTAGAATTACCTTCACCCAACGAGTATTTTTTCAACGAAAAAATACTTTTTTAGGGTTCCGTACCCAAAGGGTAAAAACAGGACCCTATTACTATGACTGTATGTGTGTATGCGATCCGTCTGTATGTCTATCGGTCTGTCTGTCTGTCTGTCTGTCCGTCTGTCACCAGGCATCTCATGTACCGTGAGTGTACATGTGCACAATGGGCGGTCTTATTGCACAGGGCAATCTCTTACAGCCAACCTTTGGATGGACTGTACGTTAGGAGAAGAATTCCGTGGCTAAAACACTATCCACGAAAAACCAAAAAAAACGAAACCTCATTCTTTTAGTCTATGGCCGATCGCCATTGTTAAATGCGCGCGCATAGGAAAACTGAATAATTTTGCCCGCCATTGCCAACCCATTTTTAGGGTTCCAAAGTAAACAAGGAACCCTTACAGTTTCGGTCTGTCCGTCTGTCCGTCCGCAGCTTAGCTCAGAGACTCTAAGTACTAGGAAGCTATAATTTGGCATGGATATACATATTAATAATGTCGACAAAGTGTTACAAAAAAATCATGAAAAACAATTTTTTTTGGGTTCCTCCTATATACGTAAAGTGGGGATGTTAATTTTTTTCCTCGTCTATCCCATGGTGTGGTGTATCGTTGGAAAGGCCATACAAAAATATTAAGGGTTTGTTAGAACCATTTTTCAATTCAGAGATCCGTTTGCGTAAAATTAAGCTTTGAATTGCAAATTTTTGTTAGAGTCATGTGTCCCCCCCCCCCCCCCAGCCAGCGAAATAGTTGCTCTAGGCTATGTGAAAAAATTCACGGTAGTAGTATATATAACGAAATTAAAAGGAAAACTATCACAGCTAAGTAGGCTTTACAAGTTTACGAGTAATAGTCGACCAAATTATAAAATGTACTTGGAACATTAAAAATTTTGTACAAATGCCATTGAAAAATTACTTAAATAACGTTGTTAGCTGTGTAAAACAGAGTAAATATATGCTTATGAACCATGTAAATATATACAATAATAAAATCATAACATGCTTTACAAGTTTACGAGTAATAGTCGACCAACTTATAAAATGTACTTGGAACAGTAAAACTTTTGTACAAATGTCATTGAAAAATTATTTAAATAACGTTGTTAGCTGTGTAAAACAGATAGTAAATATATGCTTATGAACCATGTAAAAATATATAAAAATAAAATCATATCATCCTTGATAATAATGATTTCTAATTTAATAATGTTTAAGCTCGAATAACGCATTGGAGTGGGTGGAGTCGTTGGCAGTACCGGTCTGTAGTCCATACGGCGCATGCGCGCGGGGGTGTATATTTTGTTTTAGTGCAGAAGTATTTTCGACGTTTAGTAATCTAAAGTCAAATTAGATTCGATTGCCAAGCAAATTCCGCTACCCGACCATAGGTCGGCCCGTTTTTAAACGTTGTAATCCGCTGAAACCGTTTTAATGTTCATGCAACAACAAAAAACCGTCTTCTTAGTCCGTATTAAAAACATGTATGAAGGCTATGCTCGCAGCAACTCTCGACGCAATCGCATAATACAGCAGCGTTCAGAGGCAGCTTTCGTTATGCGGCTTCCAAAGTTTGGAATAATATTCCACCACCGATCAGAACAGCATACACAATGGACACGTTTAGGAGACGTTTACGGCAGTATCTGGTGGAGGCGCAACGTAAGCTGGATATGGTCGCCCTGAATGCCTCAATAGTATGACGCATTAGCCTACCTACCCACACCACATTTATTGTCACCACTCACCTCATTTATTTATTCTTATGTAGTGTACATGTATTTTTTAATATTTTTAATATAAACATCTATTCTTATCTTTTATGTAAGTAAGTACTTTTTTTTATATACACATTTAGTTACTGTGAGACTGCTTTACGTCCGTCACGTCGTCGGTCACAGGTCCAGTTGAAAACCAGCGTCGGGCACTAGCTGCCCGACATTTTGCTGAACTGGTCCTATTTGGCGCAGCCGTGGGACACACAATGTTACTTTTATATTGTTTGATTGTTTTTTTTTCTTTTTTTATTGTTTTTGTTTAGTCTAAGTTTTTCTTTTTTTATGTTTGTGTTGTGTGCTCTGGCTTGTGTCAAATAAATGTGTTTTCTTTTTCTTTTTTTTCTATTATTATGCAACTTCGGAACCCTATTACTGCGCGTAGCCCGACACGCACTTGGCCGGCTTTTTTACTGTTGAAAATGATTTTTTTGTATTATTTTCTTTACAAGTGTGTTGAAAAACGTCGTATGATACACGTGTGTATTGATGATTACCGTCCTCGGCTTTCTTAAGACCCTCACCTAGCGGCTCGGGTCTCAATGGCGCCTCAGCGGTAATCACCAACTTTACACACTTGTACCATAATGTACTATTTCATCCATTAAACAGATGGGTGAAGGTCGTTTCTAGTACGGATCCTCTACTATTATAGGTCTACCGGAATCTTACGGCATCAAAAAGTCTTATATCTTATTATCTTCATAAACATACCTACCATACTTCATGTTCATTAATACTAAAGACATAAATACAAATTAAATAGTATCAAGATCGTTCAATCCAATTTGCCCAGTATTGCGAGGAAGTACTACCACTATATCCCTATGATGTAGCCAAAAAGCAAAATTATTCGGGTTGGAATAGTCACGGTGAAATTATGCCTTTAAATATATGAATTTGTATAAGGTTAATAAACGTCCTAGGGGAAAGTAATATGTATTGTGTGTGTTTATTTTTTTATAAATATGCCGCAAAAGTCCTTCATTATAAAATGTATTCACATCTTAACGAGTCTATGAACCAAAACGGCTTAATTAGAACTAATTATAATAACAATGATAGGAAAATTAAATGCAAGCGGGCTGTATTAATATGACCTAGAATAGTAAGAAGCCGTGGCCCCGGCTGTAAACCGCACCGCACACGGCGATCAAGTTATATAACTAGACTTGTAAAGTATGTATCTACCTGTCGTAGTAAAACTGGGGGAGTAGGTGAATATTTACTTCTTCGTCGTCCGCCTCGATAATCAGTCTGCCTAGCCATTTTCAAAAGCATTTTGAGGACAGCTTCCAGTCTAACTGGATTCAGCTGAGTACTAGTATTCAACATGGAGCGACTGCATATCTGACCTCCCCAACCCAGTTACTGTGTTACGCGATAGCGCTTAGAAGTACTGGTATCAGATTTACTGCAATGGGTTCTGACTTTCCGTAACGACAGTCTTAGATCTTTAAATGATAGTCGGGATCCCCAGCCAACCGATGCCCTGACTGACACGTGCCTCGGATGCTTTCCAAGTTTGGACTTTCGGTACCTATGTAATGAATGATCAATTGATCACCCATTCACGGACTGATCTCGGCAAGTTGCTTGATCTTTATTATTGACCCGTAAAGCTGTTATTACTTATAGCCACGAGTATTACTTATAACCAAGATCTGTTCGAAGAAGGTGCCTACTGCCTATTAAACTCTTTGTTGGAAATTCACTTATAGTTCTATTAAAACATTGCTATGAAAATGGTTTCAATCACAGCCAGGAAAGTAGTTATCAACAAGCTGAGCAACACAACATTTACTTTTATACCAACCCAAGATATTGTTGCAAACGTACACAACACTGTGTTGTGTTATGGCAGCCTCCGTTAGTATCGCTCTGTTTGATTTTAGAAGACAATGTATTGGGTATTGTATTGTGTTGCATTTTAATTTTGTAATGCATCAAGAGTTTGCGGCATTGCAGTGGTTTGAAACAATAGTAGTGCGGTTTTTATTGTTCCTATAGGTGGCCTAAATTGTCGATATAACTCGGTGAGAGTTCATGCTCTGTTTTATTTTTGATCGTTTTTCTATTGTTTAAAAGGAGTGGAGTTGACTGTCTGTGTTTCCAGATAGCTTATAACCTGAGAGTCTTTAAGACAAAGTTAAAAAGCTACTTCTATGCAAGCGCTCCATTGTCGACCACATCATTGCTTACCTTTTAATGAGATAGTCAATCAACGCGAGCCTATCCACAATCATTTTAAGAAAGCAGGAAATGAAGTTTTAATTGGGTACGACCAATGATCTTCATTATTTTAGCTGGACATAGGTTCTACCCAAAATCGGGTACATATTTGAACATCGAAAATTATAATACCTACGGTTAAAATGTCACTGTTCAAAACATCGAAAATTTAAATATCGAATGACCGTTTAATCGAAAATTAAAATCGTATGTTTATAATGTCGAATGGTTAGATTACCTGCGTCCAATATATCTAAAATCTAATTATCTACAAAAGTGTCATCAAAAGACATTAATATCGAAAGTACTGAGTATCGAATGCCCCAAATATCGAAGTACAGAGTATCGAAGCAACCGGCGGCCGGCGAGCGCTATACTTCTCAAAATAGAACAACATTTGTACGCAAATGAAAAAAAAAAACTTGTAATCAATTTCAATGGACAGTACAAAATATTAAACAAAATAATACTTCTCTTTGTTGAGTAATCAAAAAGATAAGTGAAAAATCAACTATAGAAAATACCAGTACAATACAATCATACCACATATTATATCAAAATTTGTTCGATATTCTAACGCTTAGGTATTTTTAACGTAAATATAATGAACTTAGGTGTTTTAAATGTTGACATTTTGAACATAGGTATAATGACTATCGACATTTTGAATCAGTCGATATTTTAATCAGTCGGCATTCTAATCTTAGACATTGTATGCTTAGGTATAACGATATTCGATATTTCAATACAATCGATAATTTAATTTTCGATGTTTTGAACAGTGACATTTTAACCGTAGGTATTTTAATATTCGATATTCAAATATGTACCTCCAAAATCATCTTGTAAAACAAGAATTGTGAAAAAAGAAAGGGGCCTAGATAAAACGATATACTCGTACTGTTAGGATTCATAACAGTTGTCAAAAGAATGAAATTATTGACATAAGCAATAAAAAAATATCACGTGGTCAATTCTAAACATTTTGGACTTTTCACTCTTTTGGTCTAGTGCTCTAGACTCATGGAAACTTCAAAGAACGCAAAAAAATTGTTTCCTTCTCAAACGTGTAAAGTATAGGAAATGATGATGCAAATAGTAATAATAGTTAATTTCATAATGGGATCGCAAAGTTTACACATGTTGCATTTCTATATTTGTTGGTTCAATAATACAATAAAGACGGGTCAAGTACTGTTCTCCTAAATAGGCTAAAAATTCAAATAAAACTTTATGGTATGTTATTTGTTTTTATTGTTTGTGAAAAACAAATAGGATGGTCTTTGCAAGAAGTGGCCTAGTAATAATTGATTACATTTATTATTTACAAAAGCGTCTTATAAATCAGTTTAAAAGTTTCAATCGTTCAGTATAAGGTGAGCCTAAAACACCAGCGACATTATTTCGATATAATGAATTGTTTCCGGCGCTGAAACGTGCCACGGAAAACGTGTTCACTGTCCGCAAGCAACTGCTAATAACTGTGACATGGTTAATTTTAGCTTACAATATTATATTATTATCATTATTTATTTCTTTGAAAGGCGTACCAGGGACCAAAACCAACTCGCAGATGCCTTGTTAGACATGTAGGATGCCATGTGACACCAACAGGGGATTATTCCTGTATGCACTAGTCACTACGCAAGAGCACCCAAGGCTGTTGCAGCTCTATTGCAGAATATGGACACGAAACACACTGGGCTATAGATTTGGGAGGTTTCGTGGATCAATTACCTAAAACTATAGATTGGCCCCTGCCTGACCACTGTTGATCTACAAGGCTATAAAATTGCAGGTGAAGACTTGCGCACTCAATTAATGGGCCCCATAAACAGTCGCTAGCACTTTAGCAACGTCGCGCTAAGGGGCCAACATATACGGTGGTGCTTGAGGAGTGGAGAGATAAGCCACGGCTATCAGGACAATCCCGGCAGTACGGTCAAGATCTCTACCAGCATTTTACTGAGTTAACTTCCTTCCACCAAGCACGTTTGCTCTTGCGAATCTTAACTCAAGCCAGCCAATTAAGGCAAGAGAGAGGTGGGAGCTCTGTTACCCGTCAGTGTTCACACCGACCGGCCAATAAAGGCAAGCCGGAGACGAGGGACAAGACTTCCCCCTGGAGATCAAGGTCGTTGGGTCACCACTGCCCACCAGCTCACTACAAAGCTGCCTTGCGGATTGTATCTCTCTTAGTCTGGTCCCTCACCTTAGGCATGTTGCGGCAAAGTAGAATCTACCGGCGAATAATAATCTAGAGTTCATTGGAGCACGCAAGCCCCACCAAGACGTCAATGTAGAGATACCGCGGTGGGGTATTAATAATTTATTATTCCATTTATTCATTTTAATTACATACTTTTGCATTTTTAAATATTATTCTATAAAAAATAAAATAAAAAAACATTGAAAAATATAAAAATAGTAGCCCACCGGTATCGGGGACAGGGTCCAAGCTACCGGTGGTCAGGGCTCCTGAGAGAGAAACCTCCTAACGATACGCACCGTAGTACCGCTTTCTGGATCAAGCCCTTGATCCAGCTGCCCAACGAGAGCCTCCTCAGATGTTTGTCGAGGCTCTTGGCTATTATGCCATTGGCCGTCACGACTATCGGCACAATGACTGCTGTATTCACATCCCACATGTGGACATCCTCGCGAGCCAGATCAAGATACTTGCTTTTCTTATCTCTCTCAGCCTTCGTGAGGTTCTCGTCATGGGGGACCGCTATATCAACAATCATTGCGCGACGCTCTAGTCGGTCTATCACCACTATGTCAGGCTTATTGGCAACAACAGTCCTGTCAGTGATGATAGACCGATCCCAATACAACGTGACATTGCCATTTTCGAGAACTGGGTCGGGCACATACTTATAGTAAGGCACTTCCGATTCCACAAGATTGTATTTAAGAGCAAGTTGCTAGTGGATAATCCTGGCTACAAGGTTGTGTCTATTCAAATAGTCGCCGTTAGCCAGACTAGAACAACCGGAGATACTGTGTCGGATTGATTCCCCCGGCCGGTGACATGCCCGACAAATGTCAACCGTGCCGTCCTTCACAGTATATTTCCGGTAGTTGTTTGTCATCACAACTTCGTCCATAATCGCAAAGACAAAACCTTCGGTTTCCCCGAAAAGGTCACCAAATTTTAGCCAGGCCACGGACGCTAAAAGATCTACATCGGGCCCATGTAGGACCCGGTAGAAGCGTCCGTAAAGCTCCTTGCTCTGCCATACCTCCATGCGGTCATTAGTATCTAATACTATAGGTTTGCGCCAGTTCTCGTTAGCCAAGGAGAGCGGGGTAAGGCCCTTGTCCACTGCTACCACATCTCGATGCATACCCACGTCAGCGGCCTGGAAGTATTCCCTAAGACTGCATACCTCGCGGTTGTGCAGGGTCTTAGCATTTAAAAAGCCACGACCCCCGCTCTTCCGAGGGATATACAGTCTCATAACCGATGAAAATGGTGATGCATACGATTTGCGGTAAGCAATGTGCGGACTCTCCTATCCAGGGCATCAAGTTCTGTCTGAGTCCATTTGAGTATGCCGAAAGAGTACATCAAGACCGGCATGACCCAGCCGTTGTAGGCGCGCGCCTTGTTCCCGCCTGATAAAAGACTATTTAGTACTTTTTTCAGGCGGCCAAAGAAGCGTTCCTTCAACGACTGTTTCACGTCAGTAACATTGACGCCTAGTGCTTCCGACATACCCAAATACTTGTAAGTCTCAGTTGAGGAAAGGGATCTAAGGTGTATGGAGTCCGAGAGTTGTATTCCCACGGATTCCATAATCTCCCCTCACTTTACATGCATGACTGCACATTTGTCCACACCAAATTCCATCCTGATGGCGTCACTGAAGGTTTCTGTTACCTTCAGTAGCTTCATCAGTTGCAAGTTGTTGGGGGCAAAGAGCTTCAGGTCATCCATGTAAAGGAGGTGTGATATGACCTGACCACCTCTCCTCAACCGATAGCCCAGGCCTGAACCCTCCAGCAGTGTACTGAGAGGGTTCAGGGCTAAACAAAACCACAGAGGACTCAGACTGTCGCCCTGAAATATTCCGCGCTCGATCCTTATAGGTTCGCTGTTTTACTGAATCTGTCGACATCCTGGATAACATAATTTATTATTTTATAACATTACATCACGCCTGTAATCCCTGAAAGTTTAGGGAGAGGTGTACATAGCACACCAACATTGCGCCTGTTATGTTTATGTCCTAAATAGAAGGCATGTTGCCATCAATCAGGCAATAAGTCAAGGCTGTTGCTGAGATATCCCAGATAAAATAAAACCAATAACAAAGTGTTATTGGGTCCTGGGTTTGATTCCCCGGTTCGGGGACGCCCTCCTCAGCAGTAGCAATTACGAGCAATGAACCAACGAGTTATATATAGTTGGTTAGTCATCTAGCTTTTAAAGATTAGCTAGACCTGAGTGCCCAATGAAACCGTGCGTTAGACCAGGATAAAAAAGTAGCCTAGTACTACAGTAGGTTACTAGGCTACTTTGCTGAGTACCCTACTGGGTACTCAGTGTTTGGTAGCTTTGAATCAGTGAGTGTCAGTCATCGGATCAAAGGGCCTAGTCCTAGTTTTTTAATGTACTTCAACTTGATCAAATCGTATTGAATAATTGTGTTTCACTGTAGTGTCACAAGACGGCGCTAATCCAGTTTTAAAGCAAATACCTAGTACAAGTACCTAAATATGAAAACTCATTCCATTACAGTATTTGTAGGTATTTGTATTACTGATGGCCTTGCGTTTGGCCTCAAATATAAAATACACTTAACTGAAGCCAACAAATTTTATGATGCATTAATGAAATTTGTAAATATCTCTAGGGTTTCTTCCTGATCATTTCTAATTGAAACGCCTACAACATTTTTCACTAAATAAAATTCCAAGTAAATTAATCTTGCTGTTCCCATCAGAAGACTTAAGTTAATTAATTTTATTTTTACTAAGAAACACTGCTTGATGAGAAGCGGTGTTGTGGATAAGAACAGTGGGCTTGGCACATGCCGGTAAACATATAATTACTTAGCAAACTACCGTCGCAGCCCTTATAATTTATAATCAACATTATTGTTCAAGTTAAATCTTTATTCTGAGTCGTTTCCTTTTAAAAAAGTTAATCAGTCTAACCTGATTTAGCTGAGTACCATTATTTTATATACAGCGGATTTTTGTGTCTCTGAAGTTGGCTGTAAGACCCTGTGTAGAAGCTATTTATGTGTCAATGTTAAAGGTGAAGATAGCATTGCGTTGCATTGCATTCACTCGCTTAAGTTTGTCGCATCGTCCTGTCTCGCTTACTCTATGCATAACACTCGATGACAAACAGTTTCTTGTGCAATGAGCCAACTTCAGAGACATAAAGATCCGCTGTGACTACTATAAATAAATAAATAAAAATAGTCTTTATTTACTCTGACTTTTGCACAATTTGTGATATAATAAAACATAAAACTATACTTCGTCGACCACATCATCACTTACCATCAGGTGAGATAGTGGTCAAGCGCGAGCCTATCAATAATAAAAATAAAATAAAATAAATAAATAACTATACTTATTTTTATTTTTTTGTATGTATATAACTTAACATTTAACATGATGATTATTTGATTTATTTCTATATAATTTCTTTTTATTCTTTCTTGCATGCCTGTTTGGTTCTATCTTTGTCACTTGATTTTGTTTATTTTTAATTTAAATATTGTAAGCGCACGTCGCATTAATTTTGTATAATGTTTTTATATTATGTGGAAAATGTCGCTGATTGCATATTTGTTTTTCTTTGTGCCCAAACTTTATGCATTGCTGCAGTGTGCAGTCGTTTGTTTTCCCAAAAAAATAAAATAAAAAAAATACATCAGTTCATCAGTCAGGCTGTCTTGCGACATAGGCCTCCTCAAGTTCCCTCCACATTTGCCTGTCCATTGCTGTCCTTCGCCAATCCTTGGGCAGATCGTCTTCCCATCTTTTTTTCTGCCTTCCTCTACGTCTTTTTCTGACCCGCGGGTATAATTCTGTTATTTTTTTTGTCCACTTTCATGTTGTTGATCTCATCATGTGACCAGTCCATTTCCTCTTCAAGGTTCGTGTTTTTACTTTAACATAACAGTTGTACCGGTAGGCCCTCTGCCCTCTTGCCAGCTTTCTCAATTTGAGGGAACCTCACCGGACCATGTTATTAATTGGTTGTAGTGAAAGCAGAACAGTGAAAACAGACTGGAGAATATTTATTAATCGCACAAAATTATTAGAAGGATACACACAGTACAGTATTGACACAGCGTTTTAGAAGATTATAACAAGATTATAAGACGAAGGTTATAATTACAGACAGTAACTAGCCTCGGCGGGCTCTCAAGATGAAGTGACCGCTGGGTGGAATGAGAGTGCATGTGTGGCGTTCAGAATTTGAATTGAAAATCGAATGAATTATCATTCGATTTGTGTGAAAAGTAAATGATGACGTGGCCTGCTATAAAAAGGTTTCGCGCATGTTTAAGTGACTACTATACTTCCTATAAAACCTCCACAACTCAGTAACAGGGTAACACGATAGGTCTTGGTAAGACTAGATTTATGGCTTCTGCCTACCGTAACGACTGACAAAGATAGGCAAATGACACCCGGACCAAAGGCTTAATGTGCTTTCTTCTGTATTGGTTACCCATCCAAGGACTTAACTCGGCATGCGTTGCTTAACCTAGAAGATTGACCCGTGCGGCTGTTATTACATAGCCCTTATAAAAAGTAAACAAAATATAATTACCTGTACCTACGTGTTTATTACGCATTTTCCATTATCCAAAACATACCCAAAATTCCGTAACGAAAACTATAGTGCTCTAATTAATCAAAGCAATTATAAAAATGTTAGAAAAAAGTTAAAACGCGTTCACGATAACGTCCCTTTAAAAAAAAAATACTGCGGTGTGACAGTATGCAAATAAGGCAGAAAAATTGAGGAAAGCTCTGTGTTTTTAGGGATCCGCGTATGGTAAACCAATGTAAATATTGGCTTCATAAAGTTTCAAAGTTTTTTTGTCAAAACCCTGAATACATATTCCGTTTGCAAAGGATTTTTGGACTGCTTTAAGTAATGTTTTTGTAACCGAGAGAATTTTTCGTTTTCTTTCTACTTTAAACATGACATTATTTTTTATCAATCTTGTTTAGTTTTATTTTGTTGAGCAGTGGTGGCCCAGTGGTATCGGCCGCGACTTACAAGTTATTATAGGTCGTGGGTTCGAACCCAAGCAGGCGCTTTACTGTGTGTAAATTATTTCATCACCACTGCTCTCAAAAACGGTGAAGGAAAACATCGTGACGAAACCGGCATGTCCTAGAACCAATAATTCGAAGACATGTGACATCCACCAACCCGCACTGGGCCCGCGTGGTGGATAACGGCCCATTCCCTCTAAAAGAGAGGAGGCCTGTGTCCCAGCAGTGGGAACATTAATAGGCTGATGATGTGAATCGAGAGACTTTTTGGTTTTCTTTCTACTTTAAACATGACATTATTTTTGATAAATTTTATTTAGTTTTATTTTGTTGAAACTTATCAAAGTGAGCACGATTATGTATACTTATATATCATCAATACATATAATAAATCTGTAGAAAAAGAATTTTTGTACATCGAAAACATTTCCATAAAAAATAGCCAGTGTGTTAAAGGATAACCAACAGAACCCATTTCCAGCATTTTTGGATTTTTTGTCTGTTTGTCTGTTTATTTGTGCACGCATCACGTGAAATGTACGAAACCAATGTAGATAACTTTTATACGTAAAAAATAGGTAAGAATTACTTAGTTTTTGTTTCATCGCAATCGGTTCACTCTATCAAAAGTTAGATGAATTTAAAGTGTTCAAGAAGTAAAATTATCACAGCACACGCAATTCAGTTACTCGGACAGTTGAACTCGCTATTCGATAGATGGCGTTGTGCATTTAAAGTCATTTTCTGAATCGCGGTGTTAAGATTCTACGCGAAAGAATGACACTAGAAAAAAAAATTGTTATGTACTTTGTAGGGTAGGCAGGAAGGTAAGTAGAGTAGGGTTGGCAGGCAGATGACGATTGACGGGAGCAAAGCCGCGGGCACAGTTACTATATATAATATTAATGTTATAATGCTGGAGAGTTTGTTTATTTGTTTGAACGCGCTAATCTCAGGAACTACTGGTTGGAATTGATAAATTATTTTTGTGTTGGACAGTCCATTTATCGAGGAAGGTTATCGGCTTATATATAACATCACGCTACGACCAATAGGAGCGGGGAATAAATGAAAAATGTTGCGAAAACGGGCAAACATATTCCTATTTAAGAGCTTCCGTTGCGTGCGCTGCATAAGCGGTTAAACTTACGCAACATTCATGTATGAAGGGTAGGTAGGGTAGGGTAGGTAGGTAGCCTGTTGACGGGTTTGAAGCCACGTTGGACAGCTAGTTTATATGATATAAATTACCCAAAACGTTAAATAAACATCTATTCTGAATCGGCCACATTATAACTAAACAAGGAAATTAAAACAACACCTAGTCACCTCAAAAATAATACTGTAATCGTCTACCTAACTACAGCACTCACTTGTATTAATTTATAATGTAACGAAACAACAAAATAAAAAATACATCCTTTAATCAAACCCTTCCCCAAAATGTTCACACCCTACAAACGAGACAAACCACAATTCTAAACAAAACAATTTAATCTCTATACGGAACCCTACTACATAATTCAGCGTAAGTCAACCTAATTAGCGTGTTGGAAACAATTTAGACGCGCGTGTACGCAAATGTACTTTAACCATGTGATTATGATATATCACGGGACGCTTTAATTAAGTACAGTCGCGCACTGCATGTGCAATACTACTAATATTATATGAGTCTGGATGTATGTATGTTCATGAATCACGCATCAACGGCTTGGTGGAATAGAATAAAACATGGCACATGCGTAGACTACTGAACATATTAATGATATGCGAATACTTTTCATACCGGTAATACCAGAAAGAACTGAACCAAAATCGCAGAAGACCGGGCAAATTCGAAAGAGATGAGGAAGGCCTTTGCCCTGCACAGGGACAAAAACGTAATAACATAATAAAGGGTATTCAGAATGTTTTTCTTTTTTGATACTTAAAAAAAAGAAGGAGAGGAGGGTGCACATTTACTAAACATTGTAAAACTGCTCTTAAAATTTAACAGTAAATAAACCGAGTTTGAACTTATTCTAGTGTTTTTTTTTAAGTATCAAAAAAGAAAAACATTCTGAGACACCCTTTATAACATCAAGCTTTTATTCCTCGAAGGCGTAGGCAGTGGTGCACCTATAGA
The DNA here is from genome assembly GCA_948252205.1 of Orthosia incerta. Classification (NCBI taxonomy): domain Eukaryota; kingdom Metazoa; phylum Arthropoda; class Insecta; order Lepidoptera; family Noctuidae; genus Orthosia; species Orthosia incerta. The sequence goes on from OX411755.1 coordinate 3,094,969, forward strand.
ACACTCACATCGCCAGTTACATTTAAAACACGTCACAAAAATATATTCCTTTGGGATAATTGCCGAGTGTCACGTGAACGAAGCCGCGGGCAGGCGCTAGTACGAACTAATTATTGGAAGTTATGGACGGGACCGGTGCTGCCTTAAATTGTTGAACTAGCGGTATGAGGCCTGCTTTTATGCTGAGTAGGTATTAGTGCTGTTGCTAGTTGGAAGTCATGGGCCAATTGGCTTATTTTGATGTCAGCCACTAGCATTGCTGAGAGCAGTGGTGGCCTATTAGTATTGGCCGAAACTTACAAGTTCCAGAGCGTGGGTTCGAACCCACGCAGTTGCTTTTATGATTTCATCACCACTGCTCTCAAAAACGGTGAACGAAAACATAGTGAGGAAACCGGCATGTTCATGATCCAAAAATTTGAATATTTGCGACATCCACCGACCCGCATTGAGCCCGTGTGGTGGATTACTGCCCATCCCTTCTCACAGAGAGGGAGCCCTTGTCCAAGCAGTGGGAATTTTAATAGGCTGATGATGATGACTTACATTGCTGATGGAACATTGTTAGAGTTTTACGCATCACCCGTGGTAACGTAAGAGAGCACATGACTCTGACATGACATGAGTTGTAGTAGTTTATTTTTATGTTAGCCTATACTGTCCCACTACTAGACCAAAGCCTCCCCCAAATTCTTCTAGGTGTTCTTTTCTTGAAACACCTCGAACCAGCCCTTGCAGTAGGCGAGTAGGTCGTCGACTGGTTTATGTTACTAAAAACTTACTCTAGCTAAGACATCATGCAGCTCATAAATGTTAACGCTATTTGGACACTGATTTTACAGAGCTTTCTGAAAAAGCCGGTCAAAATGAAATAGACGAACCTAAACCTTTCACAGACAATGTCTAATCAAAGTTGATCAGGGCTACCAGTTTTGTGCCCACCAGTTGGCGCCACTAGCGAGTAAGGGCCTTTAATATTTATTACGCGCACAGAAACAAAATTTATAAAATCATTTCTAATGCCGTAGAAGTGTAATTAAATATAACATCGAGTATGCCGCAATTTTGCGCGGCGCCTCTTTTTTCGAATATAAAGGAGGGTACAATTTGCCGAAACATTAAATTCTATTAAAGTACCTAGTGGTTGGTAAAACCCGTAGTACCCGGTAAAACATCAAGGTTAAGCAACGCTTGACGAGGTTGGTCCGTGGATGGGTGACCATTCCAACATACCGAGTTTCCTCCGTGCCTCGGCAAGCACGTTAAGCCGTTGGTCGCGGCTGTTATTTGAAGATCTTTGACAGTCGTTACGGGTAGTCAGAAGCTTGTGATCTGACACCAGTCTTGCCAAGGGGTACCGTGTTACCCAATTACTGGGTTGTGGAGGTCAGATAGGCAGTCGCTCCATGTAAAATACTGGTACCCGACCCCAATATAGTTGGGAAAAGTCTAGGCAGATGATGAATGATTTTGTAACCTATTTATTTATAAACCAATTATACACAATCACAAATATGTCAAACATTTCAATAACCTTATTAATACAACAATCTATTACTACCACGACACGTCCTATGACTAGTCAAATAACTGTTCCCGGCGCAAAGGTGCCCATAACGCATGCTGCATTGCCGCGTTGGATGGCAATGGCCAACTGTTGAACCAAGAACGAGCCGGAGCGGGGACACCCGTTTTGTCACGGAGTTTGTACCCTATCTCGCTAATAAGCTTCTTGGCATCAGTGCCCCAACCGCCCATGGTCTCAACGGCAATGGATACAAAATGGTAACGGTTTACCAACGCAGATGCCGCTGAGGGGAAGAGGGTGAAGTACGCACTACTTCACCCTTTTCCCCTCAGCGGCATCTTCTGCTGCTGCTGACGGTGAGAGGACGGTGCGACTAAGGTGGCTGGTGGCTACAATGCTGACGCAAGTTGCGTGCCATAGTAATCATTTGACGTTCTCTCACTCCGTCAGTCCTACACAGACCCGAAGGCTGCAGCTCGCAGGGGACATCTGCCGACATCAATGCCCTCCGCACAATATCAATGAGCTCATGGTGACCTGGGAGCCTTCCTGAGCAACGACGACAACTCAAAGCGTGATGGACATCGGCCTTCACCATGGAACCGCAGGTGCATCTGTGGGGTTCACACACCTTGCAGTCCAGACGAAGGGCCACCGCCACACGCAAATAGTCGTATCAAGCAACGTGCCCAGGTGAGGCAAAGGAAGCGCGTGCAACCATGCCCCCGTCTCTGGCTGCGATACAGCCCTGAGTCTGGCTAAATCAGCCCCGAATTATTATTTTTTACTTTCTTTGGATACCTAAAAAAATCAACAATATACAGTCTTTCCATAAAATCTTGTTACAAAAATCGCACTAAATGCGATCCAATATTTTAAAAGCGGTAATAAATGAGGAACAATGCCCCTATTAAAGTTTTTTTAATTAAATCGTGGTTTAAAAATACTTTTTAACAAAAATATAAAACCGACTTCTAAAGCAAAACACTACAAAACGAAAAATAAAATTTTGTCGATGTCTTTGTTACTTATTGTTTTTCATTTTTCGACACCGACTTCGGTAAAAAACCTTATTTTTGCTTTGTAGTGTTTTGCTTGGGAAGTCGGTTTATTTTTTTGTTAAAAAGTTTTTTATTTTTCTCTTTTTGGTTTTGGTAGGCACCTCAAATTACCAAGAACATCATTTATTGACAAAGTACATAACACGACGATTCCAATAAGCCCAAACACGATTAGTTTTATTTCGGAGTTCCAGTGCCTACCGTCCGGCTCCATCATCAGATCGGTTCAATGTTACCATTTTCATAAGTACCAATTATTTATAAGTATTTACTTTATCATAATCGGGTAACTATTCGAGATATCTTATATTCGTGACAAACTTATCAAGGAGTTCTAGTGACCCTCTGCGGTCTTCCTCATCAGTTCAACTTCACCAAATGATAGTTTCCGAGTGCAAATGCTTGCATTGTTGATGAATATACCAAAATCGTTTTAGTTATGCCTATAATATTTGAGGAGTTCCCTCGATTTCTCCAGAAATCAGCAGATCCGGCCCTGATGACTATGGGACCATCTGGGCAGTATACACTTTCAAACAACAGAAGAATTTTCCAAATCAGTCTATGTGTCTTTGAGTATTCGGGTAAAATACATTTTAAAAAAAGATGCCGACGAATTTATAACCACCTCCTTTTTTTGAAGTCGGTTAAAAAACAGACCATTTTCATTTTGTGCCGCTAACTTTGCCAGTGTGTGTATATTTTCGGTGAAACAGGCTATTCCTACACAAGGAACAGAGTAGCCTATTCTCGAGAGCCGCAATGCGTAAGTTACTCTTCCTAATTCAGTTATATTTCATGCACTTATGCGGCGAAAGTTTGGTATAGTTTCAGCTCAATGCCAACATGTGTTTCCATGAGCTGCTTGTGTATGTAATTAGGTTAACTATGTTTGTTTTCTCAATAAAAAGTAGCTTTTTCTTGCAAGTGGGTTATTATAACAATGCATGCTATTAAGATTTGAGGTCAGAGTGTTTTCAAACTGTTAATTTCTTCAAGGAGGATTCTTCGTTTTACATCTGCATTACCTTGAGAGTTGCTTGACTTGCATGTGATAAAGTGATGGAACAAAATACATCGAACTTTTGGCAGTTTTGTTCACACATTTTGATGGATTCCAATTACTTATTTTATGGTCTATATCTCCTAGATGGGGCAGAGAACGTTCACTGGACACGATACGACGCCTGTTTTGTCGGGGATATTCACGTTTTATTTTCTGTTAGAACTTTTAGTCCAACGGTTACTTTGATATGTGATCGGAATCCCTTCGGATCGTGTGGCCAATCCATCTCCACTTGCAATTCCTGACTTGGCATGGCTTCTACTAGATCGACCAAATTTGGATGATCACGGTTGACATCAAAACTGTCGCAACCGCAGCATTCAATCAATTACAACGATACAAAGTTAACAAAAGCCCATAAACCAAACAAAAAAAAACCATTACAATTACGAAAAACAACAAAATGTATTTTTTTTATTTGTACCCCTGCGTATCAAGAGAAACTTGGTAAACTAGAATAAAACCTCGCGGTACGAATGTTTTAAATTTCGCGATAACGTCCGAGTGGTACAAAGTTGAGCGTATAAATTGTGTACAACATCTAAGTTTGACTTTTTTACTGCCGGCTTCCCGTATGAGATTGTGGCCCACATCAGTTGAGGGTACTTCGGGTTTTATTTATTGCATTCCACGATTGACTCCTGATTTTTTGTGTTAACAAGTTTCGGGTGCGTATGAGATATGGGTTAGGGGTCAAAGTGTTTACTTTGTAAGTGATGTATTTTGGAGTTACGTGGGTTATGAATTCGTGAAGTATAAGTTTTCCTGGTTTGATAAAGTTGAGTGTAACTTTTGAGTAATGGGACAGAGGAAATAAATGGTTTCGATATTTAAACTAATGATGTGAAGAGCTAAAATTGTTTTTATGTTTGTAAAATGTAATCTCTGGGAGTAATTAATAATCAGATTTTGGTTTTTTTTTTGTGATAGAAAGTTCACAATTGTTGAGCGCCATAGACTACTTTTATACCGAAAAAATGCAAAGTGAGATAAGGCATACTGAGCAAAACCAGCTGAGAAGAAAAAGCGTTTAGCAATTTACTAATATATTGAAGCACTGTAGATTGTGTCGATGACCTCAGTAGTGCTTCCGAAAGATTGGGTCTTAAGATGAATATGGACAAAACCAAGTTGATGTTGAATGCCCATGTTGCACCCACCCCTAACAAGGTCGGAGACTCTACACTCGAAGTTGTGGACGACTATGTCTACCTGGGACAAACAATCCAGCTGGGTAGGACCAACTTCGAGAAAGAGGTCAATCGTCGAATATTATCCGTCTCGGCTGGGCAGCGTTCGGGCAGTTGCGCGGTATCTTCTCGTCCAACTTACCACAGTGTCTCAAGACAAAAGTCTATGACCAGTGTTTGTTGCCAGTGATGACATATGATTCTGGGACGTGGTTGCTCACAATGGACCTCATTAGAAAGCTTACAGTCACCCAAAGGGCAATGGAGAGGCCAATGCTCGGCGTTACCTGGCGTGATCGAATCAGAAATGTAGAGATTCGCATGAGAACCAGGGTTACCGACATAGCCCGAAGAATTGCCAAACTTAAGTGGCAGTGGGCAGGGCACATTGCTCGCAGAACGGATGGCCGATGGGGCAGAAAAGTTCTGGAGTGGCGACCGCAAACCGGAAGAAGTTGCGTTGGAAGGCCTCCCACCAGGTGGACCGATGACGTGTTGAAGGTTGCGGGGATCCGCTGGTTGCGGGACGCACGGGACTGGTCAATATGGCGACGCTTGTGGAAGGCCTATGTCCAACAGTGAACGTCGTTTAGGCTGATATGATGATAATTGTTGATTCTTTAGTTACTAAAATACAGAAGACTTTTAGAAAAATGGCTAAAAAGTTAACGTCAATAATATTACGCTGTTTTACATCTTTAGACATTTTGTTTTGACCCAGACTTCTTTATTCCGTAAAAACACAAAGCACACTAATTATTCAATCTAGATAACAAAATATATTCAATGAAGAAATTATACAAAGCCCTGAAAAAAATTACAAGGTTTTATTCATGAAATCAAAGCGTAACGATAGGCCAGGCCTTCAAATGAAATGAGGCGTAATCAAATTCGCAATCACGAAATAAATAGGTACTGTATGCTTTTCCTATTTTCGGTCCTATTTTAAAAGTTGATCTTGATATGTAGTTTTGAAATAGGAATGTTTAAGTAACTTGGAGTCTGAGGTTGTACCTGGGGGGTGACCATAAGCTCTTAGAGCGGTATTAATTTGAGATCGAATAAGGGAAAGAAGTATATGACTTGTATACATCTGTCACTTACTCGATCTCAAATTGATACCGCTCTAAGAGCTTATGGTCACCCCCCTGAGGGACAAATTCCCAAGTTAATTTTAAAACGGAACATTTCAAAACTTCAGGCTTGATCTGTGAAAAAAGTCTACTAAAATATAGTGATTACTGATTTGAGAATTTGAAGTTGAGATTAAGTCAAGTCTACTGCAATGCTTAAATTTTAAGAGTCCTTAACTTCAAATTCTAATTTCAGAAACCTTTTTACCCCACTGCCGAAGGAGGGACATGTGTTTATCAGTCTATGAACGTGTTGGCCGATTTTGATGGTTCTTAAGTCAATCGATTCGTCTTAACCCTGCGAGTGTTATTGGCTACATTAAAATTGGAAAATATAAAAATGGCGGATTTTGGTCGCCATATTGTGGGGTCCCAAATTTTTTTTTTCTTCCAAACCCATCGTGTTTTAAGAGGTGATTTCAAAAATATAAAACACTGATATATTTAAAAGGTACCAAATTATAAAAAAAAGTAACTAAAAAGTTATAAATAAAAAAAAGTTAATTTAAAAAATCAGAAAACCAGCCTGCTTAAAAAGCGAACTAAAAAGATATATACAAGAAGAAAATCATGTTGTGCAGTCGGAGGATACATCTCATTCTGGTTGATTCATTTTGGTCAGCCAGCTCGCGAGCATGTATCCTCCGACTGCACAGCATGATTTTCTTCTTGTTTACATCTTTTTAGTTCGCTTTTTAAGCAGTCGGGTTTTTTGATTTTTATTTAACTTTTTTTTACTCGGTTTATAGAAAAATATTGCAACTTGACTTTCAAAGTTTTGGAGTACCGCAAATAAAAGCATTTCCTTTCTTTTTCTATTTAAGTTGCTGAAGGTTATACGGGTGCGATTCCTGGTTACGAACATTAATTATTGAAAAAGCCAATGTAGTTATAGTTTTTATCAAAATCGGCCCAATGACACCTTTAGAGTGTTTTTCGCTATTCTTCATAGTTTCTGATTTGGCCCTCAACGCCATCTTGGCAAACTCAGCCTGTATACATAATATTATATGGCTGCACAACAAAATTGTAACCCCTAACTCTAGGAAACAACGGGCGTGATGTTATGTTGCATTAGTTTCCACGAAAAATTCCTTGTTTTATTTAGAAGCATAATTATTCACTTTTGCCCACGAACGCATGATATTCGTGTAAGTATTCGCTTTCCCTCGAGACAGTTAATTAATAGAGTGTCCGTAATATGAACAGACTAGTCATAATTCTAGCTTGACAGGTACCTCCCCAGTGTATGCCACATTCATTAAAAAAATATATCATTTCAGTTCTACGAACTTGCATTTTAATATGACAATTCTAATAAAAAATACTGTACTGTTTGTCTTCATAAATGAAAAAATCATTAGTTATAATTGTGTGCAGTTTTAAATCCAGTAATAACTGCTTTAAAACCTAAATAAAGTTAATAAAATTTGTGATATAACGCTAAACTTCAGTCACATTCGTCAACAAAAAATAACACGAATAAGTAACGAAAAAATAAAAACTGAACTAGTTGTTATATAATGCTTTTTTTTCTTCTATAAATATAGATACAATATTAGTATTGTAACTACAAAGTATTTCTAAAAAAATATTACTAATGCATCGATAAACAATCACGTAGGTCACACACAAAATAATATGTTTGACACTTTAAGCAGATTCAATTAAGACCCAAATTACATTTGGTTTTTTTACGGTACTTAACGGGTTAACAGTTGCTTACATTATTTTAATAATTATGTTGGCATACATTATTTTAATAATTATGTAGCCATTCAATGGCACAGGCTCATTCCGTGCATGAATGGATTTGTTCTATTGTATTTGTCAGAGAACCTTTGAATGATTGTCTACTATCAGCCAATCTTTTTGGGGTAGATAGTATGTTAAGACAAGTACATTAAGAGCTCAAAGAGCTGTTCTGCAATGCATCTGGGACTCTGACCATCATCATTAAATTGAACACGAAAAAGACATGCGTGTTTTTTAGAAGATTGTGAAACAAATGACCTATAGAATAATCGTTATTACTCGTAGTTTGTGGCTGATTGGTTAAAAACAAACGTTTCACTTCTTTGCTAGCTTTTGCCCTCGTGCAAGTTGGAAATTAACTATTCCACGGAAAACTTCCTGTTTTATCAGAATGTATTTAGCTTATGTCCTAATTTGGATCAACCTGTATACCAAGAAAAATGGAACTCTATACAGCTGCGCAGCTGAGGGTATTCTTCGAAGCGAACCAACTTTGAAGCGCACCAAAAGTATTCTTCGAAACGCACCAACGATGGAACATAGAGAAGAGAATGAAGGATTCGTAATAAATGATATCGATAGACGTTTTAAATTCAACTGTCCTAATTGTTTATTTATTAAAACTATCACGAAAGCTGTACTCTACTAAGCTCAAAAAAATCGGATCAATTTCTAGTCGGAAAGCTCGGATCAATTTCTTGTCCAAGGGGATAGCGAGGTAGACCGAGACGTAATGCACTGGATCACCTCGGGATGGATGAAATAGCGACAGGTCACTTTAACAACTTGTGACCCATGGATGCTCATCAAGTTAGGGGAAAATTTACAAGTCCGTGATTAGACCTGTCGTACTGTATGGATCAGAATGTTGGAATGTGTGAGAAAAGAGTATATTAAAGGAAGTTTGAAACTTACAGTCAAGGGTCAAGATACAGTTATAGGCCATTTATGCGGTTCTTACCCCTATCCCATGCTACTTGGTGTCGGCGCAACACGTTTTGTTCGTTCACATACAGTTTAACAATTATCGCACTTGCAATGTTCACAATTTTTTTTTTATTAATTCATGGATAACTTATTGAAATTGATTTTTATTTTGTTTATAACTATTGCAATTTTTGCGAGCGGTCTTCGCATTTTCTCAAAAACTATCTACATGCCATTCCGAATCGAATGACACCTCAATCATAATTTTCAGGGAAGGCGAAAAAATGTTGACCTAAAATGCACTTGTTGACTAGAATAAAAGCGCAAAGAATATGAACAACCGACCAATCACATAGACGGAAATCCATATCGCGTCTTTCATCTCTCATTGGTTAATTGTTCATACTCCTTGCGCTTTGCCTTGCCGAATTCAGTTACCGGTAAGTAATAATTATATGATATAATTACAAAATCTCTAATATTTACAAGATATAACAACTGAATCTATAATTCTATTTGATATAATGATCAGTTAATGTAATAAACGATTGATATAATTTTAAAGTAACCAATTGTATAAGCATAACATACATTGAATAAAAAATCGTTTGATATACTGTTTGATTCCCTGTAAAAAACATGCAAACAAGCATACATCATGCATGCAGCAGGCATGCAAACAAGCATACACCATACATGCAGCATACAAGCAAGCATGCAAGCATACAGCATGCTTGCTCTCCTCAAGGCTCGATATTGGGTCCATTCCTCTTTTTAGTTTATATTAACAATTTACACCAATTACTATAAAATCAACCGAAGATGGTGTTGTTTGCTGATGGATGACATTTAATATAGATCGGCGGTCACAAAATCTTGATGATGTGAATAACTCTATTCATCAGGTCCAAAATGGGTATACGGCAAACAATTTGGTACTAAAAGAAAAAAATGTATTAGAATCACATTGCCAAATGCTAGAAGTAGCGAATGCGACATCATATTGAATGGCGAAAAGCTGGACTTTGTAAATCAAATAGTTTTCCTGGGAATCACTCTAGACGACAAATTGCAATGGAGTTTTTACATAAAATCTATTACGGGTCGGCTAAGCTTGGCCGCTTATGCTGTTAAAAAGATAAGACAATTAACGGATATGGATGTGAATGTTAGAAGTAGCGAATGCGATATCATATTGAATGGCGAAAAGCTGGACTTTGTAAATCAAACAGTTTACCTGGGAATCACTCTAGACGACAAATAGCAATGGAGTTCTCACATAAAATCTATTGCGGGTCGGCTAAGCTCGGCCGCTTATGCTGTTAAAAAGATAAGACAGTTAACGGATGTGGAGACCGCGCGTTTGGTCTATTTTAGTTACTTTCACAGCATTATGTCATACGGTATTTTACTGTGAGGTCGAGCGGCTGACATTAAATTCATATTTATATTGCAAAAGAGAGCTGTCATAGCCATAAGTTAAGTCACCAAGAATTTCTTACGGAACTATTTAAAAATATTAATATTATGACAGTTTCTTGCCAATTCATTTATGAAAATATTATGTACATAAGCAATAATAAACATCTCTTTAGCAAAGTCAGTGATAGACACAATTGTAATACGAGAAATAAAGATAAGTTAGAACAACCATCTTATTGACTAGCTAATGTACACTCATCTTTAATAGGTTACTGTGTTAAATTCTATAACAAAATACCTTGTGAAACTAAATGAAAGAAAATTTAAAATCTTAAGTTAAAATTTAGTTAAAATCTAATTTGTAATATGCTTGTTTACAAAGTGTGCTACTTTGTAAACAAGCATATTACAAACTAGATGATTATATTCAAGATAAGAATGCTTGGAAACATGCTGGTCCTGCTTTATAGAGCAATTTTTAGTGTAGACAAAAACAAATTTGCTAATTTATCTTCCTATTCATTGTTATTACATTCTTATTTTTTTTTCAGAATGTGTTTACACACTGTTCCGTTGTTGTTGAATTAGGTATTTTGGCTATTTTTGCAATATTTGTAATAATGTGAGCACCATGTTCCTGTTACTTTACTAGCTGTGCCCGCGGCTTCGCTCCCGTTAACTGCCTACCCTACTCTACTTACCTACCTACCTTACTTACCTTTCTACCTACCTAGATCGAGCGTTCCCTGAACAAAATTCTATTTACTCTAGGGAGAAGAATATCGACTGCATACAAAAAAAAAACAGAAAAAAGTATTTTTTTGAAAAAAAGGTTTTTTATTATTGACTTTTTTGTTGTACCTAACAGGCAAGTTCTTTAGTGAGGTACCTATAACGCCAGAATAGATTACCCGAATATCATGAAACTTGAACATAACCGGTGAAATGAGGGTGTACCAATGTACCAAGGTGAACTGTACACATCTGCGTACCCCTTTAAAGCGTATTGGCGTGATGTTATGTTATAAAATGGTACAAACAATAAACAGACATGCGATTGCAACAATCCCGAGAGATATGCCGTCATTTATTGAAGAGTTTTTTTGTATATCTCCGAAGTTCTACATTAGATCTTCACCAAATTAAAATGAGACCAATTTGGAAATATACGCTTACAAACAAAAAAGAGTTTTCAAAATCGGTCCACATTTGACGGAGATATCGGTGAACATAAACAAAAAAAAAACAATGTCGAACATAGAAGCTCCTTCTTTTTGGAAAGTCGGTTAAACATATCTAGCTATTCAGACGGGCAATAGTGGCAGCGAAATTACGAACCACATTGCACGCACGTCAACGTCATTAGTGACATTAGCAGTATGATTAGAAACCTAAAATCTCATAAAACGTATTTTTTAAGTCTAATTAGGCTCCGAATTATTATTTTACTCTAGCCACACTTGAAATAAACCTTGAAGGTATTATGGATGATTCGACATTCTAGTTGACTTTTTTCTATGGTCATTCTGCCACGGCAAATCTTCTCACCACCATTCAGAAAATGACAAGAAATATACAACGCCCTTTATCGAATGGAGTTCAACAGTCCGAGTATCTGAATTGCGTATGTTGCGATGTTTTACTTCTTGAACACTTTAAATGAATCTAACTTTTGATATAGTGAAACGATTGCGATGAAACAAAACCTAAGTCATACTTCAAGTTACGCACAATTTTTATGTATAAAAGTTATCTACATTGGTTTCGTACATTTTACGTGATGCGTGCACAAACAAACAGATAAACAGACAAAAATGCCAAAAATGCTGGTTTTGGGTTCTGTTGGTTCTCCTTTAACACCCTGGCTATTTTATTTTTTTTTAAATATTTTCGATGTACAAAAACGACTTTTCTACAGATTTATTATATAGAGAAGATACCTGTACGTAGTATAGTGTGTTGTGTTATTTTTGGGTGCATCGTCCTTACATATATAAATTTATTAATGTATGTACTCATGTTAATATTGTAAAACACCTATTTAAAAAAAAATAGTATGTATAGAGTTTCTTGTGCGTTCTTCTACATGCTTCTACAAGCTACTTTGCCGAATGCACGGTAGAATAAATTTTTATTACTTTTAAATTTTTATTTATATTTGTTTGACGTTCAAAACTGCCGCTTATTGGCCTAGTGGAAATAAATATATTTGGTATTGACTTTGACATGGTTTCTGTCACGGCTCCGGCGCTGCGGAGTTCCACCGGTCCCATGTGAGCTTATCGTCGCAGATGTGTTTAACGCTCACCACCGCGACTTTAGCTTGCTGGCCAGCCTCAGCCGCGGCGGCGGGTGTTTTAACCACCTGTTCCTAAACTAGCGAGCCGCCTCGGCTCTCCGCGCCTACGCGATTTTAAATAACACTCTAGGGGTAGGGCCGACATGACTACGTGGAGTCGGTTTTGCAGCGATTCGTTTCTGACCTAACCATAAGAAAATTAACTGACTGAAACGATAGGCCTAAATAAGTATTAGATTATATAAATGTAATATCTAAAGACATTATATCAACAGTTGGTATAACTCACGTTTATTATATCTTGTGAACGTTATTGAAATGAAAATATACCAAATAACTTTATGTGATATGAGAAGCACCCGTCATTTATACCGACACCGTACTTTTCTTCAATCGCATTGAAGCGGAGAACAAGTTTACTCGCGTTAACAAGCTGCGTTAGATCGGACGTGATTCCGCACACGCCAACTGATTAATTTGTGTTCCACTTGGACTTCATTTCGTTAGCGCCCGACCCCCTTTTTTACAGGTTATTGCTTACATTTTATTTTTTGTGTGTTAGTTTTTATTTTGGTTTGATTGAGTGGGATTGTTTCGGTATTTATTTTTTAACAGTTACATATTTTTATTACGTTCATTTATCAAGAATAACAGCATAAGTAAACATAACTGATGAATTTAAAACTTACAGTTTTTTTTATGTGACCATTGTCATATTTAGAAATATACCGTAAGATCCCTTACAGAATATATATTCGAAGCAATTGGCGGCAAAAAAATTGCATCGATTGGCGATATCGCGTACTATCTTTGGAAATTATAAGTGCAAATCAGTCAAATTACATCACATTGCATCTATGTGCAAAACTTGCAATACAAATCACCTAACAATGGCTGAGGTAAAACAAATCGCAAAACATCAGAAAGGCCGCTAAAATATTACTTTGAAAACTTAGGAGATATGATATTGAAGTGGGCTGTAATACCAAAGATTGACAGCGCGCTTACACTTAGTTTACATGGTGGTATTTTTTACAACAAAAAAAAGTATAACTGTCCATGTAATTACTAATACATTTAAGATAATATACACATCTTCCCAATTTCTTCTTCTCATTTTATAGTTACGTTTATCGTTTTCGATCGCCTGTAAATTCCGCCCTGAACATCGTAATAGGTCACTGACCTTAGTTTCTAAGGTAGAAATGTAGAACATTATCGTTTATTCCCAGTCCTCTGGAAGATTTTATTTCTTCCAGATGGAAGTACATACGTTTGTTCTATCTATATTTACGTGATATTTATGATAAGAGAATAAAAAAATCCTCTACGCAGGTAGTAATTTCCTTTTATCTTATGTCTAGTACTCACTGGGCCAATATATTCTAAAAGAGTGAACAACAATTGGTCCGTTACTATATGTACATACTCGTACTTAGAAAATCTTATCCTTATCAACTTCTTCAGCTTCCTTTTTTCTCCGTCTGTGTTCGACTGAATTGTTTTCTTTGCATTCTTGGCACTGACTTTTGAAACTGTTTTAGTATGGATACTTACTTCTGCTACATGTTTTATAACATCTTCTTCGATTGGTATAAGTTTATTAGGGTTAGTTTCTACTTCTACTTTTGTTTCTTCAGTTGCATGTACTTTTTTCAAAATTGTGAAAAATAAAAAATTGGTTTGGTCGTCTCTCATTTGAATCAAGATTTTAATTACAAGAATTTTAATTAATGAAACAGTCACGTCCTCGTTAACTAAAAAAGTGTCCCGAAATACCCTCAAAACATTCATAATGCTCTTTCAAAGCAGTTATGTCCGAACGGCTATCATAAAAACCATATGAAGGATATGTGAGATTTCATAAATCGTTACTACCATTGTCGTCTGTTTCAACTGAATCGCTTATGATAAATGTATTGCGATCCTCTAGGACAATAGATGCTTTGTGGTTATGATTAATGACAGTTTTAAAAAGCCCGATTTCGGTCCACCCCTAAATGGCAATAAAAAATATGTCCCCGCCAGATTTCTTTCTGCCGGACTGATAACAGATTGCGCTTGTGGACTGATTAATTGATATAAATCGTGTGGTTTTAAAATATGTGGGGAATGGTCGGTGTTTCGGAAGACTGGCTTTCACGATACTTATTTGTTTCAGCTGATACTTTGTTATGTAGGGGCTCTTGTTATTTTATTAATGTGTCGTTGGTATTCAGTGTCGATTTATTGTTTTATAGAGGCTTCTCATATTTTTTTTTGGTAACCTTGTCATTTAATCTTCATGATTAATTACCGATCAATATTAATTTATTATATATTTTTTTTATGTTTTATATTTCACATAGGTATGTGTCTTTTTCCGTGCAGAATAAATAACTTTTCATTCGATCTTTTCTTTTCTATTTTCTGAAGTTTGTCGCCATGAAATGAAGCGGCGTCTCAAAGAAGTAGATGAAGAAAATGGTTATTCAATAAAGAAAATAAAACAGTATCGGGCTAACCAGGTTTATTGGCATGTCCAAAGCTACTACCTATGCAGATCTAAAGGAAGCTACAAAGCAACCCCATTTAAATTCTATGACAGTAAAAGTTAATGTCTGACGCGTACAATTAATAAGTCATTGTAAGTTATTCTACTTTAAGTTCCCACGACAAGCGTCCTTGAACTTCTAACAGTGACCTTCAATATGCTAAGTTAAATTCAACTCTAAGCTTTAACAACCAGGGTGCATATAAGTTTGACAGTTACATTTACTTTTTGTACAGGTATTTCTGTCTATGCTTGCATGTTAATGTTCTGAGAAAACTTATGATAAAACTAACCCTAGATCTCATTTTGATAGTTGTTGAAGATCGTCTTTATATCGGGGTTTTTTTTCTTTTGTAGCTTGTAGAAACATTGTGTTTAGTGGCATCTACTCACGCTACTTTGTTAAAATATTGAAGCAGTGTTTCTTGTTCCGAATATTAAATTAGAAGTTAACTATGACATAATTTCTGTATTCCCCGAAGACGGAGGAGTATTTAGTATGAGACTTAACAAAGTAATTATTTTGCCCTTGTCCCAAATTTATTCAGGTTTGACGTAAGATGCTTTCTACTCCCATACTTACCCCTTTATTAGCCGCCATCCCAGTAGTAACTCGTTACTCAAAACAAATCACGGGTGCTTTCAGGACAACACCTACAGGAAGGAAGCGATTGAGAGATACCTCATCATCCCTACCCTGCATTATTGTGATGGTTGAACTCTAGGCAAGGAAGACATTACATCGTCTTGCAGTTGCTGGACTATGGGATGCCTCTAAGCCAAAGACTAACCATACAAAATTCGATGGAAATGAGGACCTGGATCGAGTAACAAGCATGATATCCGATAAAATGCAAATTATGTTTGTGTTTGAAAGGTCTTTCAAGGTCCAAAGCCCAACAATAGAGGACTTGACAAAATGACTTGATCCACCAGAACAAGATAGTCTGGTGTGGTACACTGATGAATTCAAAATGTAATCAAGTACAGGAATATACGCAAAAGGTTACAAATGAAGCAAAAGCTTAGGGCTGATGGCAACTGTAGTCCAAGCAGAAACATATGCCATAATAACCTGTGCTCAAGAGAATATAAATAGAGGAACCAGAGGTAAATCCACATATATTCTTAGTGACAGTCAGGCTGCAGTCAAAGCCATGGCATCCTACAAAGTGGACTCCAAGCTTGTTCTGCATGCTATCCAAACCTTAAACAGGCTTGGGAATCCATGGTAACGAAATGGCAGATGAACTGGCAAGGGAGACTCAGCAAATTATTTTGTGGGTTCGGAACCATGTGTAGACATTTCGACGAGTCGTAAAAGCCACATTCAGGGAGTTTACAGATCACAGACAACAAACACATTGGCTGTCTAATATCGATCTGGAACACTCCAAGAAATTCCTAGGCAGTACGTTCAAAGCATGGGAATGCATTTGGAATATGAGCAAGGTGCAAATCCGCTACCTGCTTGGGGCCTTTACAGGCCACTTTCGAACCAACGACATGCTCATGATAGGTCTAACCGCGACACCCATGTGCAGGTTGTATGGGGAACATACGGAACGCATGGAGCACAGCAGTCTTCTAGGGGTAGGATATCCAAGACCAGAAGACGATAGGCTCATATCTCCTAGTCTCGTTGTAAAACTAATGAAGAAAGTTTTCAACGAGATTGGGGAGGAGTAGTTTATCTAGGGTACCGCAACAGGTCCCAATGGGTTGAAGTGACCGAATTATTTCTCGGCCCCTTCACAAGATATGATAAGATAAGATATTCTAAACAAAACTGGCGAAATGGGGCTGATAATTGAAGTTGTCTTTTTTGTTAAATATATTTTCTGACGATGATTAGACATCGTCAAGAGTAGCCCCGTTAACATATCTGAGCACTCGAAGCGTCAATGTTACTCTGACGTTCGACCCTCGCTATTGTCTCATTGGGCTAGCGCGGGGCGCCGCGCGAGTATGCGGGACCCCCACTTCCTCGTTTAACATTTCGCGTGCTCAGTTATGTTTACCTAGTAGTACCTATAAAGACAAAATTGCTAAAATATTACAACAATCTGTGTACCCTAAAATAAATTCAAGTAATTTAATTAATTAAAGTCATAATGGATTAAGTCGCTTATTGGTTAAGTATGAAGATACTTGTTTGCCACCTCCACCAAAGATGCTGTATAAGTAGCATAGTTTTAAATCAAACTCCGAATGACTGTCATGCTTGCGACACGAAGAAGAAGACTTGTTTTCTGATAACAAGAATCATTTTATCTAACACTAGCTTCTGTCAGCGGCTTCGCCTGCGTGAATATCGAAAAGTATCCCATTGGAATATAGTTCTTGCAAAAAAAGTATCTTATGTGCTATTGTTGACTATAATCTATATCTGTGCCAAATTTCATCCAGCCGTTTGAGCGTGAAGAAGTAACAAACACACTCACAAACTTTTGTTTTTATAATATTCTATTCTATTCTATATTTTTTATGGCAAGCAAAGCCGATGTCGACTATTCTGCCAATGTCTAAAGTTAAAAGGAAGAGCAAGAATGTTTTATAAAAACAAAAAATAATAATAATTAAAACAGGAACTGTAGGTAGAAACGAAATTCTTCACTTTAATACAGTTGCCACTTGTTGAGTTAGTACGGGACTGAAACAAACAAAATATAAAAATACATAGATAATAATATAATTGTTATCACATTAATGATACGATGTATGCCACATACATATAGGAGGTAATTTTAAGTTTTGACTCATAATTTTATATTGTTGTGGCGGATGAAGATCATCAGCGCCACAAGGAGTTCTGCGGAAGAATAAGTCAGAAGAGAGGGGATATTTATTGGAAGAGGGATCTTTAATTTAGGAAGACGGCGGTACAAATCAAGTGAGGGGACGTTGTTAGAACATTCAAAAAAAATGTGTTCCAGGGTACCTTCGCCTAACCCGCACTCGCAGAGAGAGGTGTCGCGTACACGGATTTTATGAAGAAAGACGGGGGTGCAGCAAAAACCTAGTCGGATTCTGCAAAGGACAGAAATAGCGGTTTTGGAAACCTTTCTGAAACCAAAGAACTATGGTTTTGGATTTATGACCGGCTAGACAGCATGGAAAATTTTTCCTTTCTTTCTACTAGAGATATTCCAATGCTCCTGCCATGAACTCTGGAGATTCAATTTGGGAAGGGATAACAGGTCATAACTCAGGTGAGTATTATGTGAGAGATCAGCCGTTCCAGATGAGCACGCATCTTTAGCCAATACGTCAACACATTCGTTACCCTTGATGCCACAATAGCTAGGTATCCAAACTAACTGAAAATCTCTTTGACTGCTAGCACATGCGAATAAAGATTGTTTAATTTTGAAGATTAAAGGGCTATGAAGTCTACTTGTAAACGGACTTTGAGCTAAGGCCTGCAAACAACTAAGAGAATCTGTAAAAATTACGGCTTTCTCAATATTAGTGTGTGATTCAATAAAAACACAGGCTTCCAATATAGCCACACACTCACCGGTGAATACAGAAGACTCTTTCGGACATTTAAATTGTAAGATAATTCTGGAGCTTTGGTAAAAAACCGCGGCACCAGTGTTTTCAGTATCATTTAGTTTTGAAGCGTCAGTAAAAAATAATTGAAACCCAACCCATCGCTCTCCTACCACCGCATTGAAGGCCGAATTTGCCGATGGAGATGATTTTGATATGCCAATATCATAGAAAATTTTGGGGGAAAAACAAATAACTTCCTAAGCGAAGCTAAAAAGTGGGAGTCTAGGATACTGGAAAATCGGACACGCTAAATTTTGAATAGTTCTGAAAGCTCTAAGGATTAAGGGAATTTCTTTGTTTCTCCAAAAACTTGAGCTTCTACATATGGCATTAAGCTCATTCAATCTCGCTAAAAGGGGGTGGGACGATCTGGAAATTATCCTAGACAAAAAACGGGAGGCTAGATATTGCCGCCTCAGGGCAAGGGGAGGGTCAGCGCATTCGACCTGCAAGGCGTTAATAGGAGAGGACTTCATACAACCTGAGATGATCCGAAGGCATTTGGACTGAACCCTATCCAGCCCCGCCAAAGCGCCCTTGTTACAAGGAATCAGGTGAAATGTTCCATAATCTAAAACGCTGCGAATTAAAGCGTTGTATACTAATTTCATGGTGTAAGGGTGAGCAAACCAAACACCAGCTAAGACTTTTAAAATTGAAATTGTCCTTTCACATTTTTGGATAAGTGAGTTTACGTGATACTTACCTGTTAGTTTTGTATCCAAAATGACGCCTAAAAATTTAGATTTATCTAATACAGGGATATTATGACCAGAAATATTCACTGAGACTTGAGGAATCTGTCTTTTGCGAGAGAATATTACTGCCGAGCTTTTAGGTGCGGAAAGAGAAAGGCCATGGCTTACAAGCCACTGGTTTAAAGAATCCAAAGAGCGGCATAGAGATGAAGCAGCGTCGACGATCGAAGGATCTGTCACGTATAAAACAATGTCATCGGCGTATTGTAGTATTTGACAATCATTGTTTAAACAGGAACCAATGTCGGCCGTATACAAATTGTATAGTAGAGGACTGAGGACAGATCCCTGTGGAAGTCCCTTCCACGTTTGCCTCTCCCCAAACTCCTCTCCCTGGACTCTCAAAACAAGTGACCGGAACATAAGGAGTCCACATATGCATTGGATCATCTTAGCCGGAAGACTCAGCTGTTGCAATTTTTGCCTGAGTACGGGAAGGAGAACGTTATCATATGCGGAGGAGATGTCTAGGAAAGCGGCAACAAGAGATTGGTTTTTCGAAAAGGCTAGGCGAATATCCGTAACTAGGACACCGATACTGTCCATTGTACTAAGCCCTTTTCTGAAACCAAATTGGAAATTCGGCAGTAAATCTCTCGACTCGACCAACCACTCGAGACGATTTTTAATTAAGTGTTCCAGTAGTTTGGCCAGGACTGAGGACAAAGCAATTGGCCGAAGGCCATTCGGATCATCTGCATGTTTGCCAGGTTTCAATAGAGGAATTATAATTTGGAGCTTCCATTGGTCTGGTACCCAGCCATGACTATAACAAAAATTAATTATATTTAGAAAGTAAGCTCTAGCCTTGTCGCCAGCCTGACAAATAAAAGAATATGGCACCCCATCAATACCAGGAGCTGAGTCCCGGACATGACGGAGTACCACATTCAGTTCTTCCAAAGTAAATGGCATATCAAAGGGATCCTCTGCTAAATTAGAAACATTGCCTACATTCACACATTCGGATAAGAGGGGAACATATGGTGGAGTAATTTTGTCATAGAAAAGTTCAGCTGTTTCCCTAGTTAGTGGCGAAGAAGTAGAGGGGGAACATCCACGTCTAAACCTTTTAATGTTTTTCCAGACAACTGAGACTGGAGTAGATGGAGACAAGGAGGTGCAGAATTTCACCCAGCCAGCACGTTTCTTCTTGCGAAGAAGACGTTTGGCTCTAGCGTTACTCTGGAGGTATGCCAGAAGGTTATTGGTACACATATTTGTATTGTAGCGTCTCTCGGCCTCATTTCTTTCTTTAACTGCAGAAGTGCATTCTGAATCCCACCATGGGGGTGAAGGGATTTTATTTCTGGCACTGTTTCTTAGCGGAAAAGAGGAATCTGCACTCGAGGTAACAGCTGCGACAAAACCTTCATAACAACTTTTGGCATGGTGGTGATCAGAAGGGTTTGATAAACATGAATTTAAATTAGGAAGGGCATCAATTTTATCCTCCAATAATGAGACAAACCTAGTCCAATCTGGTTTTGATAGGTTGTATTTCAAAAGTGGAGGAGAATATTTTTCTAAATAAGTTCGATTAAGTAAAGAGACAACAATAGGGTAATGATCACTACCATGCGACAAGGTTGTACATTCCCAGTGAGTAGATGCAGCCAGTTCCACCGAACAAAATGTTAGGTGAGTTGTGGTTCCTCACAACTCTTTTGTTGACCAGGAGGGGATCTACGAGTTGGACATCCATTATTTAAAATGCAGAGATTTAGATCGTCCAAAATCTCAACCAGTGCTACACCGAAGGCATCACAGCGTTCAGAACCCCATCTATAATGGTGGCAATTAAAGTCACCCATGACCATTAATGGGCCTTGCACATTGGTAAAAACGTTTCTTAGAACACCTAGAAAATCAGGGTGAGGATGTGCAATATAAATGGAAAACACCGTGATGCCCTCGACCCTTCCTGCTACAATACTCAAATTGCCCTCGAGTGGGGGCAAAGAAAAGGGAGAAAGTGGGACCCGATTATTAATGAAGAGAGCCGACCCTCCGTACCCATCGGATCTATCACACCTAAGAATGTTAAAATGTGGCATACGGAAGCTAAGACTTGGGGTGAGCCAAGTCTCAGCTATGGAACAAGCCAATGGCTTGTATTTGTTCAAGAGGAATATGAGGTCGTGTTTTTTATGCCACACGCTCCTCACATTCCACTGAAGAAATATTTGGCGGGACGCCATTTTTAATGTTTAATAATATAGAAATAAGTTGATCGGCAACGTTGGACGGTAACTGAGAGTTATTTGAAGTAGAAGAAATAAGTGATGGTAAAATTTTAAGTAAAAGTTCTATGACTGAAAAGGTATTATTATTAAAATTACTGGGGATATTATGATTAAGCGCACAGCCATTAGACTGTGAAGATTGGGGAGTGTTAACAATTTGTTGATGAGCAGTTTTATTATAGGATTGAGAAAGTGGGGCATGGGTCCTGGGCTTGAGAGTGACAGTTTTACGGTAAGACTGCGATTTAGTGACATTGGCGTAGTTGCAGGACACTGCTGGAATCGCTTTGCTAGCCTCTATATATGAGATCGATTTCTCAGCCATGACAGTCTTAATGGCTTTCTGCCTACCATGCTCAGGGCAAGACTTGCTATTAGCGAAGTGGTTTCCCGAGCAGAGCACACAGAAGGCCTCGCCCTCAGAAATGTTGCAACCATCACCAGGGTGATCGTGGCCACATTTACTGCAGCGTGGGTTTGACCTGCAGACATTTGCAACATGCCCAAATCTACAGCACTTACGGCATTGGATAGTGGGATAAATGTATTGTTCAACAGGAAGGGAAGTGTAACAGCAATATACCCGCTTTGGTAAGGCCTGACCATCGAATGTAAGCACACAGGTTTCTGTAGGCTTCCACTCCACTCTCCCTTCAACCTGAACCTTCCGGTTAATCCTACGCACTTTCAGAATTTGCCCACAACCTGAGGGCACAGACAAATATGTTAATGCCTCCTCTTCACTGATGTCCGAGGGAACCCCTGTTACAACACCCATCCTGGTTATGTTGAACGTCGGAATAGCTGCTGTATATCCATGTTTAGACAACAAGGTGTTAACGATAAAAGCGTTTGCATCTTGAGGAGATGCAAACTCCACTGAAACCCTATTTCTGCCAACTTTGTTGACTCCATCGCGGATAATATTTGAAATTTTATTAATTATTAAAAATTTCCCGAAATTAACAGGATGCAGAGTGGTGCCAGAATTAACCTGCGCCTCCACACGAGAGACGTGAACAATGAATGGTCCCTTATCCAAAGCAGAGTATCTTACGCGACCAATTTGACTCTTGGGCTGTTTGTTTGGAGATGTCGGTGTCGGTATTTCTGCGTTACTAGGACGTTTACGCGTACTTTGTAGGACTTCCATGTCAGACACACTGCAGACTACATCTGCAAACTGCGATAGTGGATTCGGCGAGGGAGGAAAAGAAGTTAGAGAAGCTGAAATATCAGGAGGGTCAGGATCAGGAGGTTTGTTTCTATCCATTATGGATGAAACCGGAGCAAGAGATGGACAAACACGATACAAACCTGTTTCTACAGTCTAGGACAACACACTTAAAAATAGAAACAAGTCACAAAAGTAGTAAAATAAAATTACAACTGAATTATAACCACAAGAAACTAGAACCAACGTGCGCTCCAAGAAACCCGTGGCGAGAATCCTTTTATAATATTAGTATGTTATTATAATATAGTGTGACTACCCACAGTTTGTAAAGTTCCATCCAAAGAAAAACTGTTTTGAAACATCAACTAAAAACACCAGTCAGTCCATTGATTGAACGGCCCATGGGCGAAGTTTCTGAAGACCGACAAGACGAAGTTTTTAGATGGCCCAACGTCGGCGACGAGACGGAAAATTAACGGTAGGAAATTTTATTATTTACTTACCAACTTCGAAAGTAAGCTAAAATGCTTTTAGCTATAGTGGGGAATTCGGGAAGGATTTTATTCTGTTTATTGTTTCTGGACTTTGTTTTGGGAAGCCTTTCTAGTTTCGGAGATTTCGGGTTTCGCTTCCGCATGGCGGAAAATTTACCTTTCGTAACATAAAACGTTGAGGAGTAAAACTTTCCTACTCGTGTAGAATTGTTTAACTATTTCATTTGTTTCATCCACGACGGGTCTAGATTCTGATAAGCCATTCAAAAATAGAAATGGGTTTCCCAAAATCTTTACAAGATTTTAATTTGCTGCCATTTGTATGGTTTGAGTGTTGGCACCAAAAAAAACGCAATGACAGCTGATTAGGGTTGATAAAAATGGGACACTACATGAGAGAATTGTGAACGAGTTTGGAAAAATATTAGAAGTTTAAATTATTTTTGGCGGTCACAGTTCACAAAATACTGCTAAAATAAAGTTTGCATTGATTCCAAACCTTAAGAGGTAATGCGGTCGCAGAGAAACGACTGAATTTTCTCAGTAAAAGCCATAATTCGAGGTTTTTCACTCGCCTATTTCCTTCTCAAAATGTCCAATAGAACAATCTATAAACTGAAAAAGAAAGATATAAAACTGTATCCCTATGTTTTCCTTTTTAGGGTTCCGTACCCAAAGGGTTAAAACGGGACCCTATTACTAAGACTCCGCGGTCTGTCTGTCTGTATGTCTGTCACCAGGCTGTATCTCATGAACCGTGATAGATGGACAGTTGAAATTTTCAAAGATGATGTATTTCTGTTGCCGTTATAACAACAAATATTAAAAACAGAATAAAATAAATATTTAAGTGAGGCTCCCATACAACAAACGTGATTGTTTGCAGTTTTTTGCGATAATGGTACGGAACCCTTTGTGCGCGAGTCCAACTCGCACTTGGCCAATTTTTTGATGATACATTATCTTTAGAAGCATACAAAGTGCAATTTTGAGCATCTTTTGAGGGTTCAAATTTGACAACTATGTATAAATGAAAAAAAAGAAATACAAGAAATTCTGTTGGATGTCTGCGACCGCATTTCCTTTTAAATTTAGACTGGCATGAAATGCTTCTGTTTTTAAAGGGTTTCTCATATTTTGGATAGGATTCAAATTGATTGATTTAATTTAGAATGCAATTCAATACAGATTTCTATAGCTGGTAATTTAATTTAATGGTATTGCTATTCCTTTTATAAACATTATGCTTATATAAATATACGCTACAAAGAAAAACATCGTTTTAAAAGTAATACTTACATAAAACCCTTTACTTAAGACTTCTTATTCTTACAACAGTATTACACTCGGTTTCAGAATAAAAGGGAACACGTTGCATTAAATATTCAAATAAATCGCTCACAAATTTTAATGTATGCCATTGTGCCGACGACCAAAGTCACCTCCCGACGGAGAAAGTTCTAAAGTTGAATTCGCACTTCCGATAATCCGTTGGTAGTTCGTTTAATAGCCGCGATGAAATCGACTTAGTTCAACTAGACAAGTAAATTTTCGAGTCAGATTTCATAATTATTACTCTATTGAAACAATACCCGCCGGTTATTCCAGGCCTTTGTAAAGTTACTTAGCTAAAAACATATTCTTTCTTCTTATAATTCTCAAGCAGGAATCTTGCCCACTAGACACAATTTTTTTTCTGGCATATATATTTAAATCTTAACCTTACTCTTTTTATCTACTGCCACTATATCCAACAAAATGAAACATTTTAACTTTGCCAGCAAGAAACATTTCTCTGACATATTAAGGTTAAAAATTCTTAAAAGCAGACAGCAAATTATTTTTGCTAAAAGAATTACGCAGAAGCTTACCTCAATTTACGAAAATGAGCTCAGAGTTTTAAGATCCATGATACACATAAGTATACTGAGATTTTCTTGTTCATTTACATAAGCTTGCGTAATAATCGTATCGCGTTGTAAACGATAAAATATCTAAATCCAGTCCCAGAAATCCAGCTTCACGTTTATCCGACTGACGGAACCCATAAAAAGAGGGTCCTGAACAATTATTTTTACATCAGCACCGGAACCATTCCGGACACGATAAAGAATCTCCCGGAAAAAGATATTTATTCGACCAAGCTAACGTGTTCTTCAGCAGATTTTTCGGGGAAGTATTTTGGACTTTAGGTATCTAGAAATAAGGTGTTGTAACTTTGTATCTATTAAGGTCCACATTGAGTGTAACATTGTTGTGGAATGTTAGGAAGTTTCGGGTGTGAGCGCAATAAAACACCTTAAATCGAAGCGCGAAATCACTGACTAATTGTTAGTCTTGTTCCGATAAAATTAACTACTTTCGTGCAAAAGGTTAGTGAAGTTTCGAACTAGGTGTCGAGTTTTAGTGGTGTTTGCGTCAGCCAACGTTTAGCGGTCAGGTGGAAAGTTCTGGAAGTTTTTTGAGGCCGCCTCTTGTTACTGGGTCCCTCAGTTGTTAAAAGTTAGATTGAATTATTGGACACATACCTGTCTTATATTAAGTTTTGGTCGTAATAAATTTTACTGAAGGACTTGATCTAAAATTAGATTCTATTCACTGAACCGTTTCAGAGATAACTTTACTATAATATCTCCAAGTATTGACGACGAAGTCAAAGCTTCTTATAAAAGGATTGAACATTCAATCTGAATACCTGTTATCGTCATGGTCATTCACGACCATTTCACTTGCAAAGACAGACAGATCTCCGATTACAGAAACCGTACATACTTCATAAAGCAAAGCTCACAAAAGACATGAAACACCTACATACATATTCAAAGCCATTGCTATCGCACAAACAGCTTTCAACGAAGACATGGCGCCGTACCTTGCTATTGATTTATGAAATTGTGTGGCAGTGGCCGTCAGTCACTCCAATTATGAGAGAGCATACCGTCGGCAATACATCAATCTTATAGACAAGGGAACAAACACTGCTCACGGTGATATTGCATGCATTAATGCGCTTGGAGATAGTGGTGTTATGCGAAAAGTTAAATGAGTATAGTTTATTGGTTGTGGAACTCTTCGGTGCATCGTGCTTAATGCATAATGCTTGTTTATGTTGTCGATCGTGCAGTTTCAATTTAGTGTTGGTCTTTTGTTGTTGTGGATGGATTTTAAGCGCTGTTGTAAATTGTAAGAGCTTTGTGTTTGAAATTTTCCTGTTTAATTTTTGTAAGGGTTATTAGTTTGGGGCTTAGAGATGTAGAAGTAGGTTCTGACACTGCAGTGGGACTATACGGGGTGGGAAAAAAATCGCGGATCAAACGAAACAGGACGATGCGGTTGATTTGCAGTATGTATTAGAGTTTATTTTTTTCTTCTAATATATCTCCTCTAACTATCATCCTGTTTCGTTTGATTCACGATTTTTGCACAATCTGTATAGGCAAGATTAGATTAGGGCTTTTGATTCTCGAAAAATTACTTTTTTTTTAGATTGTGTTTTAGCCGTATTCCGATATGGTTCTATTCTGTCTGTTTTTATCACTAATTCGAGGAGTGTCTGAATCAATTTCCTAATAATTATCATCTCTCTTCCTTCCCGTGGGATTAGAACCAGAACTTACAGAGTAAATCTTGTTTCAATTCTAACATTCTTTTTACTTTATCCACGTTTTCTGATTCTTTGTTTCAATCACAATAACAATCTAAAGCCATTTCTAAATCCGGTTCACCTGCAGTGACTTCTGCAGTGAAAATCGGACAAAATAATGAGAACAATATTTTCTAGAACGTTCGCCTGCAAAATTAACGGGCTCAGTTCGCGGGCGAAGTGTGATATTACCAGTTATGGGCGGTTCAAACCGATTAGGGCGACAAGTGCACGCGCACCGACCGTACCACGCTACTATGAAATATTGTGATTATTGTGTACTAGTGACTTTTGTTATGTTTTTAGGAGCTTCTAATTGTTGAGTCGTGGTGTTGAATTATGGTTTCGCGTTTGTGGGCAAAATAGCATTTTATGACATTTTTAATTATTGCCATACACTATTCGTGTTGCTACATTCTGTAATATTACTGTTTCCCATGGGTTTGCGCCCGCGATTCAGCCCACATGAACCGTGCTCAGCAATAATGATGCTTTCTCTCATTTAATAATTATATAATCGGAACTGTACTTCCTGAGATTATCTTTTACAATCATATAGACAAACAAACAGTTTTACCTGTTTATTACAATTCATAGTTCATAGTGTCCTTTTTTTGGGGTTCTGTACCCACGGGATCATAGTACCTAAGACTCGGCGGTCCGTCTGTCTGTCTGTATGTCCGTCTGTCACCAGGCTGTATCTCATGAACCGTGATAGCTAGAAAGTTGAAATTTTCACAGATGATGTATTTATGTTGCCGTTATAACAACAAATACTAAAAACAGAATAAAATAAATATTTAAGTGGGGCTCCCTTAAAACAAACGTGTTTTTTCGCTGTTTTTGCGATAATGGTACGTAACCCTTTGTGCGCGAGTTTGTCTCGCGCTTGGCCGGTATTTTTCGGATCAGTACTGCCTCGGATTACCATTTACAGACGTACAAACAAACAGTTTTACCTGCTAACTACAACTTTGGTTCATCGTACACTTTTTCTTTTTCTACTCCCTTCTAGCCTGTAAACATCACACTGTATTTACAATTTCTCTGAGTACTTACATTTTCTAATAACCTCCCTCAAACTGGAGCGCACTTCAATAGCTCTTTATAATCCGTAAATTTTATCCGTTATTGGATTTCGTGTCGTTGATTGCCAAAAGTTTAATATTAAAGTGGATAAAGAGAAAACTGACGAAAATTAACGAAATAATTATTGTAATCCTCATTGCAATATTTAAGCTTATTTTAATACAAAGCACGGAACATCAGATCTCCTCTGGATATTATTCCACTTCGTGTGAAAAAATATTTAAATAATGAAAATACAGTTACGGAGAAGTAGTATATATATATTTACAATACATGTCCTCGAAAAGAGCGTTTTCCAAGCAGCCAAACTGTGCGGAATGTGTCACTTTTTTTACTAGTGCTTTTTACTTTCCTGTACTTTTTTAATTTTTAACTCCAACGTCAGCCCGCCGCATAGAGTTTTTGTTATTTGAGAATAGTTTTAAAAATTAGTTAAGTACAGATTATCATTCATATAAAATGTAAAACAAAACTAATACTTCATTTAAGGCGTTTTTAATTACTGAAACGGATAAATAAAAACCGGGCAGAGCTTTGTTCAGATCTTGTATTCACAATCGAAAGAGACAAATAAATGATGGGCAATCGCTTATATTAACACAGTCCTCGTTGCAGACATGGCTTGACTGGAGGGGAGGCTTCAATATGGCGGCTTAGCTTCGGCGGGCTCGGCGGGTATTGGTCGATTGCACGTAGGCAGACGTCACATCCGTTACATTCGGCCATCCTGGAATCATTGCTCCCGCAATGGGAGCAAAACACATCATTAGCTTTCATATAAATCAATTAGGTATTCAGTGTCACTACTATTGTTACTGTCTGATATAGGTGCTTTACTTATTTAAGGCTTTAGCGCATTTACAGTCTCAAGCACCCTTGAGCTTTTGGAACCACGTTAACCATTTATGTCTATAATCCTGTATATATAATATGCCACTACTTTACATAATGCATTTTCAATATGGACTTAACAGATTCTTGCAAACCATTGTACCACATTCAATGTAAATAATGGCTATAATAAATATGTCATGGCTATGGGTTTGACATTGACTTTAGTTACTATATTATGTACTGAATAATAGTCATCCAGTTTGTATTGACTCTAGCTGCACTAATTGTAGTCATAAAAACAACACTTTTGTACAAATTATCACTCTTGCGTTATCTGAAGTTTTATTTTTACATTCAATATTTGACATTCAAAAGTGCCGCTTAATGGCCTGGCTTAGCTGGCTTGCCTTGCTTGCCTGGCTAGGCTGGTTTGGCTGGCTTGCCTGGCTTGCCTGGCTAGGCTGGTTTGGCTGCTTGCCTGGCTAGGCTGGTTTGGCTGCTTGCCTGGCTAGGCTGGTTTGGCTGCTTGCCTGGCTAGGCTGGTTTGGCTGGCTTGCCTGGCTAGGCTGGTTTGGCTGCTTGCCTGGCTAGGCTGGTTTGGCTGGCTTGCCTGGCTAGGCTGGTTTGGCTGGCTTGCCTGGCTAGGCTGGTTTGGCTGCTTGCCTGGCTAGGCTGGTTTGGCTGGCTTGCCTGGCTAGGCTGGTTTGGCTGGCTTGCCTAACTTTACTAGGCGTAATAATAGGCCCTACCAGGCGTAATACTAGGCCCTACCAGGCGTAATACCAGGCCCTACCAGGCGTAATACTAGGCCCTGCCAGGCGTAATACTAGGCTTGACTCGACTTTACTAGCCTCGACTCGACTTGACTTTACTTTACTTTACTAGCCTCGACTCGACTTGACTTTACTTTACTTTACTAGCCTCGACTCGACTTGACTTTACTTTACTTTACTAGCCTCGACTCGACTTGACTTTACTTTACTTTACTAGCCTCGACTCGACTTTACTTTACTTTACTAGCCTTTACTTTGCTAGCCTTTACTTTGCTAGCCTTTACTTTGCTAGCCTTTACTTTGCTAGACTTTACTTTGCTAGACTTTACTTTGCTAGACTTTACTTTGCTAGACTTTACTTTGCTAGACTTTACTTTGCTAGACTTTACTTTGCTTTACTTGACTTGGCTTTACTTGACATGGCTTTACTTGACATGGCTTTACTTGACTTGGCTTTACTTTACTTGGCTTTACTTGACTTGGCTTTACTTGACTTGGCTTTACTTGACTTGGCTTTACACGACTTGGCTTTACTTGATTCAGCCGAGTACCAGTGTTTTACATGGAGCAACTGCCTCCTCAACCCAGTAACTGGGAAACACGATACCCCTTGACAAGACTGGTGTTAGATCTCAAGCTTCTGACTACCCGTAACGACTGTCAAAGATCTTCAAAAGACAGCCGGGACCAACGGCTTAGTGTGCTTTCCGAGGCACGGAGGAATCTCGGTATGCTGAAATAGTCACCCATCCACGGACCGACCTCGTCAAGCGTTGCTTAACCTTGAAGATCGACCCGTGCGGCTGTTATTATTTAGCCACGAGACAACTGTACAAATACCCCTTTCTTTTTAACAAAACTGACCTAAATGGTTTACATGAATCATAAGCATTGGTTCAGACGGTTTAGGAATTTAGATGTAATGTTCGTTCTTTCATACACTAACTGCCCTTGCCATATGCACAATGAAGACGTGCGGTCATGTATTTTCTAATGAATTGAGTCATTTTTGGTAACCAATATACTAATTTATTAAAATCATGGTGACCAAAGTCATCATGATGCATTTGCACTATCTTATCTATCTACCCAAGCTCCGAAGCTCCTACCATTCTACTGCCATTTAGGGTTTTTCTATAAAGCTTCTCGTCAACAATCAAGTAATTGCTTATTATGTCCGGATCGACGGTGTTGGTTTTTAGCTGGTTAATTAGTGAACTAAAGCTTGTCATCATAGCATTGTAACGTATATAACCAGTATCAGTGACTTAGAGACGGTTTTTTTTATTCATTGTATCGACTGGATTTCTGCCAAGTGCACCTACATGTTTCATACGATGGGCCGGCCTATACTCAACACTAATGTTATAATATTTTATCAAAAACCACTATCCTGCGATGCGTGATCGTACCATGGACAGCTGCGCAATCAGTAACAACCTTTACATGACATGTTTACCTATAACATACACGCGAAATCTACGTAACGAGTCCAACAGCGAGAGTTTGAAGCTCATAATAATGGTCCATGCTATGCTCACTTGTAACCAGACTGGTCGTAATGAATTTTATTTGCAGTTTGTTTTTGCATCAATATACTGGCGACACCTAACTTACACGCATCCGTATGTACTTCTGTTGGAAGCGCGGGGTCATACAATGCGAAAACAGGCTTAGAACCCGAAATATTTTGCAATCATTCAAAACTAATCCTTTAACGGGTACACAATCAACGCGAAATTTGGAATACACTTCTTAAAATAACTGCACAATCCGATAAATTGACGTACCCACATGACACACATTATTAGGCAAATGAAACTTGAAACTGCCAACTAGGCTGTGTGCCACTAGTGGCAATTTGACCTGACCATTTAAGCGAATTGTTTTTTTTTTTAAACTAGTGTATTAACGAGTATTCATATTTAACTTTCAGTATTAAGTCCTTTTTTGTTAGACATTTTATAAAATAACAACATCAGAATTTAAATCAGTTGAGGGTAGAAGTAAATCTTCTAAAAATGCCAATACCTACTTAATACCTACTTTGGCAGATTATGCTAGGTACTATATTAATAAATCTCACACTGAAGGCCTCTTTTCTAAACTAAATGGAACCCCGGTATACTTATACTACCTACTACCTTTGCTAGTTCAAGAGTATCATCTGGATTAATTGCTAACTTTGGACCATACTGATACGTAACAGTTAGAGTAATCTTCGCCAGATAACTCGAGAAACTTTATCATCTAATATAAGGTAACGGAAATC
Source organism: Orthosia incerta (assembly GCA_948252205.1). Lineage (NCBI taxonomy): Eukaryota > Metazoa > Arthropoda > Insecta > Lepidoptera > Noctuidae > Orthosia > Orthosia incerta. The sequence goes on from OX411755.1 coordinate 3,126,727, forward strand.
TTTCATTTTACAGGGACATTTAGCCAGGTAATCAACACAGAGGCACAAAGTATGTAAGCGGCGGCGTTCTATTTTGTGACAAAGCTTAATATCGACGTTTTTTTTTTTACTTAGTTCACCGGATAAACGTAACTGGATTCAGATTCCAGTATCCAAGGATATCTCATGTCTATACACGGGTTGATCAGTTGTGTACCCGAAGCAAAACAATATTTGTATTTGGTTAATCTATTTATTCCCACTGCTAAACTAAGTGGCTATGGCCTGGCTAGAATAAGAGTTAATTATAAGCACCTCAGATCAGGGAACAGTAAATAAGCACATACATGAAGTCACGCCTTTTTCTCATGAGGGTAGACAAACTACAGAACGCCATCTGCTACTATCCTTATAACTCTTGTTTCGTTTACGTAAAAACATAGTCATACACGCACATACACGGATGCTGGTTATGCAAACTAGTTTTATCTTTATTATTGAAAATATGGCGACGAAGAAAACAAATGGCTATGGCCTGGATAGAATTAGAGTTATCGATATTGCGAATATGGAAATGAGAAAGACAACGTACCTGGCAAATTGGCTGTGGCTCCTGGCAGCTCTCGGCCCTTGTTAGGACCTCTCCTTGCAGTCACACGCAGCACAGGGTTTGATGCAGTCTTGCTCGGCGTGCAGTTGGGTCGATGGCAGAGTGTAGCTCACGCCGTGAAGCTTGTAGTGTCGTTCCGTTCGTGAATAACACAAACTTCTTCGATTTTTCTTCAGAGTCGGGTGATCTTGCGGTTGTGGCGTGGATGTGTTATTAAACGAAGATATTTTTTTTGTTCATACCACTTCTGAGTGAAACGGATAAATAAAAACCGGGCAGAGCTTTGTTCAGATCTTGTATTCACAATCGAAAGAGACAAATAAATGATGGGCAATCGCTTATATTAACACAGTCCTCGTTGCAGACATGGCTTGACTGGAGGGGAGGCTTCAATATGGCGGCTTAGCTTCGGCGGGCTCGGCGGGTATTGGTCGATTGCACGTAGGCAGACGTCACATCCGTTACATTACTCTAGATTTAGATTTTGATCAATAAATTAATTTTAAATATTCATTAAATATGTTTGGCAGAATTAATATTTTGCTCGTGCCTGTATGCGTTACGACGTGACAGCTATTTGCACATGCGCAGTAGATATGCCCGATGAACTATGAACTATTAGTTAATCTGTGGATATGCAGAGCGCCCTTGAATAAGCGCCATTTTATTAATTTCTAGCTTGGTTCAGTTTTTTTTTTTATTTCCTCGCACAATGCATAGTAAAATGTTGTATGATACACGTGCGAAAGATGATTTCCGACTAGTGCTGATTTATCCACTCATCGGAAATCACCTGCTTTCCGCACTTGTAGCATAAATAACTATTTCTTGGAATTATGTTTCTGATGAGAGTAGTGGTGGCCCAGTGGTAACGGCCGCGAGTTACAAGATGTAGATCGTGGGCTCGAACCCAGGCAGGCGCGATTTACTTTGTGTAAATTATTTCATCACCGCTGCTCTTAAAACGGAGAAGGAAAACATCGTGAGGAAACCGGCATGTCTTAGAACCAAAAATTCGAAGTCATGTGACATCCACCAGCCCGCACTGGACCCGCGTGGTGGATTACGGCCCATTCCTTCTCAAAAAAAGGAGGCCTGTGTCCCAGCAGTGGGAACATTAAAAGGCTGATGATGGTGGTACTGATGAAATATGAATGGAGATGTGGGGTTATTCTTTTGCTTCAGTGAAATCAATAGTTTTGCTTATTCCTCAATAAAATAATTAAAATTCTAATAAGCAAAAGGGCCTAGACAACATGACAATATATTGGCAATGGATGTTGTCCAAATGTTTAGGATTAAACACTTGACATTTGGGTAGTGCTTATCAGTCTCATTCATTTTTGTCTTTTCAACAATCGTTATCGCTAATAGTATGGTACTTTGTCTAATGTGATATGAACTAGTGGCTCTGTGAGCTGGTAGACCTCGCGATTCGGTCTTTTTTATTTTTTTGTCGAATTTAGTTTTTTGTTTTTTTTTTTAAATGGTAGATCCATAAATAACCCAAATAATAAATTGGGTGACCATTTCAAAATACCGAGTTTCCACCGTGCCTCGGCAAGCATGTTAAGCCGTTGGTCCCGGCTGTCATTTGAAGATCTTTGACAGCCGTTACAGGTAGTCAGAAGCTTGAGATCCAGTCTTGCCAAGGGGTACCGTGTTACCCAGTTACTGGGTTGTGGAGGTCAGATAGGCAGTCGCTCCATGTAAACACTAGTACTTAGCTGAATCCGGTAAGACTGGAAGCCGACCCCAATATAGTTGGGAAAAGGCTAGGCAGATGATGATGAGATCCATAAATAGGCAAAAAATCGATACAATTATCGAACCTGCTCACAAAATTTCACGAGAATCGGAAATCCGGACATACGAAAGAATTTTTGCCCAAGCTGAAACGGAGACGCTTCGCTCGCAGTTTGCGCTCGCTCGGTCTATTACCTTACTACTTATTTTTATAAAATAAAATTATACGAATGTCCGTGTTCGAAACCAATAAATGTTTCGTCTTTTTTTTTGTTATTTTGATGCAACACTGTGTCAACGCACTGTCATCGATTTTGACAGTTTTGGTTGAGTTGACACATGAAAGGTAGTCATTGATGTTGCGAGACGTAACACAGTGGTCTATATTTGGTTTTTGTTGAAATTGATTTTTAACCTACCAATCGTTGTTCGAAATTACGTTCGCGATCCGCGAGTGGCACTGGGAATCGCCCGTGCATTTGTTTGTGTATATATTTCGCGCACAGTGAAGTATTTTGTTGGAGCGTGTCTGGTTGTCTGCCGGGGATCCGGTCCAGAATACGTCGATTGTCCTTTATTATTATTTATATTTTATAACCCTCGACCGGACACGGGATTGAACGAGACCAGGAGACCACCACGGGGACTGTAGCTGTAAGTTGTGTATGCTTGTAGACAGTGGCGGCTGGTGGATCATAGTAGTAGTAGTGCACTTTGCCGTCCGAGGCCGTCTCACTGGGTAATTGTGTTAGATTTGCTAAAATTCACAGGAGCCTATGTAAATCGGCAAACCATCTCGCTAGCGACTTCTAATTCGACGCCAACGCCATCTAGTTACGTCGTTGTACAACTTTTAATGTTGGTACTCGACCCTAAGATAAATTTCGTTCGGCAAACCTCGCCCGCTCTCGGTAATCTTCGGTTCGCTGGTGCGGCGCACGAGAATGGTCATATTTCGCCGTACATTTTCTATTGAACTATCTCTGTCTCACGCGCCAGGCGTTTTCGCTTGTTTCTCGTAGAATTGTATGAACTCTCGCCGTGCGCTTTAGCCTAGCGCACGGGGAGTATTTTTTACAGCAATATACGTCTTATTACTTTAGCAAAGAGCTTAAATTTGTTCGTCATAATTTCGTAAATATTGAATAGATCGTTAATCAGATATTATTACACATTTTTATTTTATTTCTAAACCTTTTCAAATCTGGCAGTTCAGTGCACGAGTGAACTTAACGTACAGCCGCCTCTGCTTGTAGAATTGTAGGACTATCACTTTCCAGCTATACGGGAATCGGTATCCCAAAAAACAAACCCCTAGTTACCACTGCCGCGTATCGCGGTTTCGCGGGTATAGACCTTGTAGGATCCAAGATCCGCAGCATTGCTCATGGGCCCCAGTGTTGCCTCTTGGCTTGTGATCCGCAGGCCTGTATTCAACAGTCCGGCTTTCCGGCGGATATCCGGCTGTTCTCCTCTACAGGTTGCATTTCCCAACCGATTCTCTTGAAATTTGGCTATTTATGGCTCCGCCATTTTAAAAATATTAAAAAAACTGAATCGACAAAAAAATAACAAAAAGACAGAATCGCGAGGTCTACTAGCTCACAGTGCCTAGTTCATATCAGGCCAGAGTAGTAGATTCAGAGTTTTTTCAGATGTTTGTTTCTACTTACACACTTTCAACCTTATCGGTTACATTTCAGGGAGTATGCGTTGGAACAGCACAATTTAATTCCGCCAAGACTATTTCATCGCCAGACTACAAGACATTCTGCGATGCCCCACCGGTTCATGGTGTACAACTGTACATTCCACTTATACGCATGAAACGTTTTGGGAATAATTGCATTGTATGTACACGTACATCTAAGGAATGCAATTGAATTTCCTGCAAAAATCTGTGTTTCCTGATAGCTGCAACCTGGAGATCCTTAAGTCAAGAGTGAATAGGCTACTTTTAGGTAAGCGTGCTCCATCGTGCACCACATCATCTCTGACCATTAGGTGAGAGAGTGGTCAAACGCAGGCTCGCGTTCAATAATACAAAATTATATGTTCTCTTTTAACTCAGACACATTGTGAATTTAATTCATAAAGAAAGAAAAAGTGTTTAATTGTTACAAAACGACATACAATATAAATACATGCTTATGCTAAACCCTTAACAATAGTATTAGTAGTACTTAAACCACCGTTGTCTTCTTTGCCTAAGTACCTTGAAATGAAAAATTCATGTTTTTCTGTCTAAAAGCTACTCTATACATCGTCTGTACCGTCATATTATACAAAGGGTATTGGATCAGACGTATGAGGGTAATGTATGAAAATATTCAATGTTATTCGTAGTTTTTGTTTGTTTAGGACCTATAGGCGCTGTAGTACAAGATAATTGTTTACGTACGCCTAATTCAATTTGTTAAAAAAAACATTTTTCGTTTCGTTACCTATTAATTTGGTTTGGTTTGAGTTTTTGCAACGAAATCTGGCGTGATTCAAAAATTAAATTTCTGTTTTTGAAGCTATTTTTACCTTGTTTTATTTTGGCATTAATTAAAACCCCGGAATTGAAATACGAACAACAGAAATACTTTCACTGAAAACCATGATGTTTATTTATTTTATTTCAAATTCCTGAAGGAAATGTCACAGAAATAAAATAAACAAAAATAATTGGTTACTCGATACTGTTTGTACTGCATAGGCTTGTGGAATGGTCTCTAATTGTGCATTAGAGGCATCTGTAAACCCGATACATTATCGATACACGAGCCTACATGTAGCACAAGTTTGGTACATGGTGTCTCGCTGTAGCTGCTAGAGATGTAACGGAAACCATCTTAGCGGAGGTGGGGGCGCAGGGCTGCAGGGATCGTATTACGAAGTGTCAATAGCATAATGATTCCGTTTAAAAAAAAGGGAAAGTGCTATTTGCCCAGAATTGTTCCGTCTCTTCACACCGGAAGACTTCATATGATTTCATATTTTGACTAACGCGAAAGTAGAAATTAACGGAGACGGTTGTGTAGTTGCGGATCAACTGTAGCAAATAAGCAGAGGTAACATTTCTTGCGGAAATGCCACATTTCTGGAAGCATACGCAAGTTTCATTTAATATTGTCACTTCATGTTGACCAATCATAGATGGTATTTATTACCTAAATATTTTATTGCTGCTCTGAGTTTTATCTCAACTACTTAAAGAGCTTTCGCTTTATTCCACATATTATGCAGATGCGGCATTACATCACGACATCAAATCTTCATCATTTCATCCAAAAAACGTCCACTGCTGGACATAGGCCTACCCCAGGCGTCGCCACATTGACCGATCCCGTGTGTCTCGCATCCAGCGCCTTTCTGTAACATTAACCAGGTCATCGGTCCACCTAGTGGTAGGCCTTCCAATGTATCGTCTTTTGGTTCGCCATTCCAGAACTATTCGGCCCCATCGGCTATCCGTTCTGCGAGCAATTTTCCCTGCCCACTGCCACTTAAGTTTGGCAATTCTTCGGGCTATGTGGGTAACTTTGGTTCTCCTGCGGATATCCACATTTCTGACACGATCATGCAAGAAAACTCCGAGCATAGCCCTCTCCATTGCCCTTCGGGTGACTTTAAGCTTTCTGATAAGGCGTCTCGGTCTCATAGATGACTGTGGGTAACTGGCTACACACACTGGTCATAGACTTTGTCATCAAATCTTAGTTGGTATAAATGCCTTCAAACTACATTGCTTCTGTGGCTTCAAGTTTTAAATCCGCCATATTAAAGAGTCTTCGTTTATTTATAGTCGATTTTTTGCAAACACCTCCGTTAAAACTTGCGCAGACAGATATGGAGGCGCATTTGCAAATTTTGTGGCAATACCGCATTTGCGAAGACGGAGACGAAATTCTATTACAACTCTAGTAGTATGACTTCATGGCGACAAAACTGAGTTATTGTTAATGCCTTCATCCTTCATCGCCTATGGCTTCACATTGTGTTCAAGTGTCATTTCTGGCTGTTACAGATAGCTGTTACAATATTGATCTGTTAGCACAAGTCTTGAGAGGATTACGATTTGTTAAGATAGATACCAAAATAGATAGACAAAACAATTGATTTAGGACTTTACTTTGGTGATGCCAATACTATAAAAAAAAACATCTTACAAAAAACAGTGACTCTAAGACGCACTTAGCAAAAGCAGACAAAATCAACGTGCGTTGAGCGCCTCATAGTTGCACCAAATGGGAGTCCAGCTGTTACTAGCAAATATACCTGACGCTGATCTAGCAGAAGCTGCATCTCTGCGCTGAGATATAGACGTCAACGTCACGTGTAGAAGAAGTCTTATTTGTGAAGTGATATGACAGTGTTTGTACAATAACGCTATCATGTCAGTCCGACTTCAGGGTCAGACTTCAGAATCTTTCCTTTTGCAGCGAGGTGTGGGACAGGGAGACGTCATATCTTCGAAACTGTTCACTGCTGCACTGGAAGATGTCTTCAAGGTTCTGTACTGGAGAGAACCGCGTACATAACTCACCTTCGATTTGCCGACGATATAATGGTCATAGCTGAGACCATGGAGTACCTCAGTACGTAAGTCTTGTATTGGTATTAATAATATTTGAGAATGCTATATTGAGGTTTTTAAACAGAAATTCAACAGAAGAGTTAACTGTAAGGAGATGACAAAAGGGTAGAGGGGTGTTTCGCATTCCAAGCGTCATCGTGCGCGCATAACTCACTCCTGTAGTTCCTCAAGTTATATACGCATATTTGTTTTATCGAATATTAAGGCAAATTGATTTATAATAATTAATGTTTAATTGAGCTTTATTATTATTATTATTTTTTTATAATTTCTTTACAATTAATGCGTAGGCAGTCCTGATGACTTTTAAGAATCACAAGTATCAAAATATAACGTTCAAGTAAATCGGCTATCAGATATGTTTATTGTGTAATTACTAAACGAACGGCGATACGACATATATACATGGTAGACATCCCACCCATACGATTGGGAATTTTGGGCATACCTTTATTATGCGTACAGCTAAGGAGTGAAATTCCCTGCCGAAGTCTGTGTTTCCCGATAGGTACAATCTAGAGATATTTAATTAAAGACTGAATAGGTGACTTCCAGGCAAGCGTGAGATAGTAGGCAAGAGCAAGCCTATTTTGAATAAAATAAATATAAATTCTGAATCGAAAATCATGTAGATAAGCACGTCAGGATCATAATTCACACTTCATTAAATTTACCAATAAACTAAAAAAACTGCTCGATACATAAAAACAAACATCAAACATAAACAATGTTTTTGTTTTTAAAGTAAAAAACAAACTCCGAGTACGCTTGAACCCTCAAGCTACCCTGAAATCGGAGACTTGTAAGTTAGGGCCCCAATTCACCCTCAAGGCACCTCAAACTAATAAAGGAAACATTTAATTAATGTAATTCAAAGTTTGGTCAGTCGTAAAGTTATTAAATCAAAAGGTCAGGGCTTGAAGAACATGAGATTAGCCTTCTGCACATGTTAACGAGTTACACACATATTGGGTAGGGGGGCCATCAATTAACTACTGATAGAGGAATTGAAGCTTGTGTTTTTTACCCGACCTCTGAAGGAGGGTAATGTAATCTGTCTTTAATAATAATAATAATGTTTATTCATTTAAAACATTGTAGTACATGCTGACAGTTTACAGTAATCGTTTACCTTATAGTGTACTACAATAAAATGTAGGGTGTGGTGCTGCATTCCTAGCTAGGTTAATAGATAAACTGTGTTAAGATGTACAGTGCCGATCCCCAAGGAAAGAAACGATAAAATCGTACACAGTATGTATTATGGGTAGCAGTGGTGGCCCAGTGGTATCGGCCGCGACTTACAAGTTGTAGGTCGTGGGTTCGAGCCCAGGCAGGCGCTTTACTTTGTGTAAATTATTTCATCACCACTGCTCTCAAAACGGTGAAGGAAAACATCATGAGAAAACCGGCATGGCCTAGAACCAAAAATTCGAAGACATGTGACATCCACCAACCCGCACTGGGCCCGCGTGGTGGATAACGGCCCATTCCCTCTCACAGACCGGAGGCCTGTGTCCCAGCAGTGGGAACATTGATAGGCTGATGATGATGATGATGTATTATGGGTGCTCGCCAAACCTCTAGGCCGCCCCGAAGTCGGCTTTCAGATGTGCAAGGCACGAAACGGTGCTGTTTTTGCATGAGATTTTCTACCGCGCAGCCACCGCAGCCAACCTCAGGGCGGCCAAGAAGTTCGGCGAGAACTATACATTATGATGTACTTACTACAATCAATTTTGATACTGAACTTAAAACTAAAAAGCAAAACAAGTTAAAAAGAAAAAAAAATTGGTAAGTATATAAACCAAAAGTAAGTCTTGTAACTTGTGGGTAGGTGAATAAATAGGCCTTTGTATGATTGTTCCTATGTGGCGTTCTAGTGACCAAACGCGTTGGCGGATTTTAACGATTCTTACTTCAATCGATTCGTCTTAACCTTTAGTGTCACTGGCTACATTAAAATCGGAAAATAGTATATTGTGGGGACCAAACTGTTTTTTTTTTCTTCCAAACCCATCGTGTGGAGTATCAAAATATAACACTTATATGTTTAAATGTACCTAATTCGAAAAAAGAATGTTAACTAAAAAGTTATAAATAAAAAAAGTTAATTCAAAAAACCTGACTGCTTAAGAAGCGGGTTTTTTAGATTTTTTGGATAAATTTTTTGTATATAATAATTATTTTAAAATAGTAGAAAACAGTAAGTAATAGTAGTAGTACATAATTAATACATAACCTTGACGCCGCTAATCTATATTCATGGAAAGGCTAATCAAGTAAAGTATCTTTAGAGCCCGTAGTATTTTTTTTAATTTCTCATAGCAATCTTCCTGTTCTAATCCCACGTCATTTAAGGATTCTTTCTAATACTACCGACTTCAAAAAAGGAGGTTATCTATTCAATATGTATGTATGTAATATTGTTGGGATTACACAATATTCACTTATGTTACACTATGTGGGCGTCTAAACATGTGTGCCAAATTTCATAAGCGTATGTATGTATGTCCATGCATTTCTACGAAACTAGTTATCGGATCGTATTCATTCTTTTCTAATGGATTAAGTATCACTCAACTCAGGGAATACTGCAAGTTTCATCAAAATCGGTTCAGCAGTTTTCAAGATATGGAACACACAACGGAACTCTTTAGCGACAAACAGCACGAGTGTGTAAATTTATATATTATGGGAATTTTGTCAATCATTTAAGTACCTTACTATAGAACTTGCTCACTTTTTAGAGACGGCGTACCAAAAATTAAAAGAGAGAAAAATACTCTTTCACAAAAAATAAACAGACTTCAAAATTAAAAACTGCAAAGTTCAAAAAACTTGCGTTTTGTAAGTTGGTGTCGCAAAACGAGAGGTAAAAAATAAAGAGGAAGGTACCAAAGACACCGACTTCCGAAATGAAACTTATTTTTCACATTTTAGTGTTTTACTTTTAAAGTCTGTGTCTATCTATAATTGATATGCTCTTTCATATTTACTTCCTTCATAAACTAGAATTATACAGCCAATCCATATTTAATTTCATCATAATGTAAAGAAATGAATAATAAATCATCTCCTGGCAGCCATTCTCATGGTCACAGTAACAAAACAGCAAGTCACACGTAGGGTCTACATGAAGGAGTATTAAATTCGGGTAATGCCCAGACAAATCGCGCAAGTTTACAAGTGGGGTCCAAGAGACCCCTGGCAATAGCACAAATTGTTACCAACTCACGACACTGGAGGGTTAAATGGACTCTGTGTTTTGATTCGGACGATTTATAGCGTTGTAGTAAATTAAGTATTGATTTAAAGTGCAGATTTACGTTGACTATTTGATTAAATCTAAATTAACTTTATAAAGATGTAAAATTGATTCTTTGTCTCATAGTTATATCTAGATTTCAGAAGCAGCTAGTGATGTGATTTCAGAAATTCGATAGAAAGCTGCACTCCCCGAGTCTCATTTAGGTTACTTTTATTTCGAAAAAAAAAGACAAGTTTTCTCAGGCCAATGGAGCGAAGATGCGGTAAAAGCTAGTCTTTCACTATACACTGCTATACGACAAACGGCTCAACTACTAAATATTATAATGTCATGGTACACGGTTTACCAGCGTATTTAATATTTTCTTTGAAGTCGATGCTAATATTAACAAATAATTTAATATTGCCTCAGTTTGTACAATTTTCCATCTATTCTCAGAGTAATATGGGAGCCGATATTTAATTAAGTAAATGTTTAATGAAATTAGCAGCTGATGAAACAATATTCTGAAATGGGTAGAGATTGAGTGTCCTCAAAAATTAACAAAGAATATTAAAATTAATAAAAGTAAATTTAATCTAGATACTCATCCACTTATAACGCGATAGAGTCTTGAAAAAATTGAGCTATATTTAGTATTATTTAGGTTACAAGTAGCCCACAACTAGCCGAACTGTTTTACTCTATTTTAAATTCGTACAAAATTTGGTATTCTTTTAAAATGTAGATTTGTGGTAGCCTTTAGCAAAAAACACCATATTAAAGAACACAACACTTACGCAGAAAGTATTAAAAAGATGAAATAAATAATTCGCAAAGTGAAATTATATGCACAGCAATTGTCACACACCAGTTTCCTTAAAACAAAAACAGCTAAATTCCTTTTTTTTTCGTGCAAAAAGTCGCTCCATAGAGGGATTTAATTTCAAAGCTTCTCCATAATAAAGTGGACTCGAAAAACCATTTTCTGGGCCGTCAGTCAGCCCACATCAATGCAGCGAGCGTTCAATTATTCAACTGGAACTACATCGCCATGTATACGTATAAAATTGACACGAATCCAAATATTTTGTTGGGTGAATAGAAATATTTTAATTAATGGAATACATTAGAATATTTTTGTCGGGAAGCTATTTTACATGATATGTAATCTGATCAACTGAATAGACGTTTATTCAGTTTATCAGATTACATAGGTGTGTAGATTTCTAGTCTTTGAACGTTTAAGAAAGTCTTTCAATTTAACAAATTCTTAGAAAGCGTTTGTACGCTCAGCTGGTGTGAGACCTTATAAAGCGTCTGTTTAATTGTTTTTCTATTGTGTCTGTAATTACGCTGGATGAAGCAATAATATTCCTCATGTTAAATTTTCTTGAAATTTTCTGTGTTTATAGACAAATCTGACATGCACGTTGCACAAAACACTCAAGCTTGGAATTAATATCTCTAGGCCAAAATATAAATATTTGCTCCGTGCTGGGGATCCAAACTGGGGCAACACAAAGTCAAGCACTTAGCTACTTCGCCAATAGGCTCGACAAACATTGCCTCCACATAGCTTTTGTGGGACCATTACGAATCTACAATGCCATCAGGATACTGCTACCAAATCATCGGAGATAAAGGTCCTTTAATAAACTTTATAGCAGGTGGACAGAGGTTTACTGTCAAAGACTTCATTGTTAATCCAGTATGTCATACGTGATGAGATAGTAAAGACTTCTAGCTTCGATATTAATGATAAAATCTATTATTATCCTTAAGGTAGACTTCCGAGCAATGTGGCGCCGGCGTCATTGACGAGGTGTCTGTGACGCTGCGACCATTTTACTTTTATGCCGCCTCCACACGCTTGGCGAACAATGGCGAACAGCAAACAACAAACACGAACGTGTGGATGGGTGTTTGTTTGTTATCGCCTGTTTTTGTTTGTGTTCGCCCGTGTTCGGCATCGGTGTCGGTGTTTATGCACAAATAAAAGGGTGTTCGACAAACGTGTTTGCGATGTATCCAGACGCTTGTTCAGTTCAGTAGTACACGCGAGCTTGCGGGCGGCGTACGCAGTTAATAGTGGTAGTAAAATTTACGAATCATGACATTTTGTGTCTCCTAAGCTAAATTGTAAGGAAAAATGAGGAATTTAACCCGAAAGTAATCACTGCCACAACAAGCTCGTCGTCTGCCATGTTAGCCAATCCGGAATATACTAGCACGTTCGCCAAGAATGTAGATGCCGTGTTTGTGTTGGGTGTTTGTGGTCAGTGTTCGGCACTGTTTGCTGTTCGCTACTGTTTGAGGCAAACAGCAAGCGTGTGGAGGCAGCATTAAGGTTTAACTCAAAGCCACTGTGCAACGCAAAAGTTGAACTTTTTCCAGAAGACCCACAAAACATCTTAAGTAATTAAAAAAATTCCTAATAAACATTCCTAATAACCTAATTTAAAAATCAATCTAAAACAAAACACTACCGCACAACATGCAACAACACTGCATTTTCATTTTTCTTTTGTGAAGCAAGTATAACTAAAAATTACTTCGCGCAAGTGTTCATTACGATAAGCATATCGCATGGCGTCATTACCCCGTAACACCATCGATTACACCACAGAAAACTATTAAGGACCGTGCAAATTATACGGCCACAACAGTTTGACCTGTACTGGCAAAATGGCGCCCGCGTACGGAGCAGGGATTATTTCGGTTACCGATTAAAAGGATTTTTGAGAAGATTTCTTTTCTATCTCTTTGGTCTAGTATTCGCAAGTGCTAGTGCTGAACTTGAGGTCCTGGATTCGTTAAGCAACGCTTGCCAAGGTCGTTTAGTGGATGGGTGACCATCTTATACAGCCAGATTCCTCCGCGCCTTAGAAAGCACGTTAAGCCGTTGGTTCCGGCTATCATTTGAAGATACTTGACAGTCGTTACGGGTAGTCAGAAGCCTGAAATCTGACACCAGTCTTCCCAAGGGCTATCGTGTTACCCAGTAACTGGGTTGTGGAGGTCAGATAGGTCGCCCCATGTAAAATACTGGTACTTAGCTGAATGCGGTTAGACTGGAAACCGAGCCCAACATAATTGGAAAAGGCCAGGCAGATTGCCATCGTCCCCAATCGACTTAAGGTTACACTAGTCAACGGCACGAACTATTTTGTGCGCGGGGTTAAAATGCATTTTATATCAACCGACAACACGTGCGGAAGAGATAGACGCTGTGATGAGCAGTAGGAAGCTAGTTCGCGTACGAATATACACTTTTGCAAATTTGTAGCGAAATGGATAATGATTTAGGACGAAACGGAGTGCGCAAAATTTTATAAACAGACCTTTGGAAGTCTGGATATCATGAATAAACGACTAAACGTATCTGTTCAAAATAAAATTATTTGCATTGTTGAACTACTAATCTGTCCCTGTGTGGAGGCCGTTTTGCAATTTTCCATCGTCTTATGGTATTTATTTGCGCCCAAAAATGCGTTAAAATTAGTGTCTAAATGTGGAACTTTCGACGCTCATAACTTTCAAATATATTTTATATTTTATTTTTTGGTTCCATACAGGGCTAGATAATGATGAGACAAATTGATATCATTTTCTATTTTGAACGTACATTGTCAAACAGCGGAGTTATCCCTAGACTACGTATGTATGGAAGAATTATCGACTGGTGTACCCTTAAGGCGTATATATTCACCAATTTTTAAACCTGATTCAATACCAACAATTGACCTAACTGAAGATTCTTTAATAAAACAGAGAAATTGTCCCAAAGTTAGTCATAACAAACTCAAAAAATATGCAAAACTAAATAAAATAATTAGAAATTGTAACAAGTTTAGGAAACAACACAAATTCTTTATTAAAAATATTCCACTCAGGAAAGAACGTGTTGACCTAGTTAATAAATTAAATAATTACCAAATTAAATTAGAAGACAGCAAAAATATCTATGAGATTGACACACACCGCTTACAGACTGAAATCCAGGTACTTGAGAACAGACTTAGTTCTCTTTACAATAAATATGTAAATTCAAAATTACAAATTAAAGAACACATTTTGGCCGCAAATGAGTTAGTGATGTGTCAATGTAACTGCCAGACAGTTTCAAATCAAATTGCAGTCCAGCCTGATGCTGCGGAGGACCCGATCCAAGCTGAGAGGGTGTCTCAAGACACTGTCTTCGCACAAGACGGTTCTAATGTAGCACAGGATTTGCCTCAATTAGACCGGCCTGAAAGTGCTGGCTTTTCATCTAGCCATAGAAAAGAAGGTTTTCATTCGGTTATGTTTTCGGATGGTGTTGGAAAAGGTTTAGGTAAATTAATAAATGGCAATCAGAGTCATTCCACTTTTAATTATTGCATGCCCGGGTCATCATACAAGCAAATAATGGAATCTGTGACAAAGAATATATATAAACCAGATACCAATATAACTGTATTTGTAGGTAATAGTATAAAAGTAAAAAAAGATGACATCACTGAGTGTGTAAAAGAGATGTTAAAGTTAAATTACAATAAAATTATTTTGTGTGCCTTCCCTTACTTGGATAAATTGTCAAATAGACAAAATAATCACATTCACATGCTTAATAAGCATCTGCACTTTCTGGTGAGTCACTATAGTGATAAACTAGTTTTTTTTTACATCAACATTTTTGTTGGTAAATTAAAGTCGACAGGCGATACTTTGTATCTGCCTCTTAGGGTAAGACATCAAATAGCTCGGCTATTATCTTATACAATAAACTCAGACATAATTAGTATGTCGAAGTATCCAGTTTTTATTGATATTAGTAATAGTACTAATTTAAATATGGTCAATACCTTGAATAACGTTAGCAAAAATGCTATTAATATTTATTCTTTAAACTAGTTGATAGGACAAGGGAGGGTACCAATAACGGAGTAGTTACGAGTATATCCACCATCAAAAAGGTACCTTCTTGCTCGCAAAAAATTAATTTAATTAAATTGCGTTAATCATGAAACATTACTTCTGAAACTTGAGCATTACGGGCTAGGTCAATCAGCGTTAAGTTTAGTTAAATCTTATTTGAATGATAGACAGCAATTAGTTCAAATAAACGGTGTGAATTCGTCCGGGTTAAACGTTAAAATGGGGGTACCCCAGGGCTCAATTTTAGGTCCTTTCTTATTTTTAGTATACATAAACGATTTACCCCGTTTATTGGAAAACAAACTTAACATGGTGTTATTTGCTGATGACACATCTTTAATTTTTAAAATAAATAGACGTACTTGTCAGGTTGACGACGTAAATAACGCGCTACGGCAGGTTCAGGATTGGTTCACTGCCAATAATTTAGTTTTAAATGGTAAAAAAACCAAGTGCGTAAAATTTTCCTTGCCGAATGTCAAAAGTAATGATTGTGACATTATATTAAACAAGGAGAAGCTAGAATTCGTCGATAAAACGGTTTTCCTGGGGATCACGCTGGACTCAAGGTTGCAATGGGGTCCTCATTTGGTATCCCTTGCGGGGCGGCTGAGTTCGGCGGCTTATGCTGTTGGAAAGATTCGTCGGTTAACGGATGTGGATACCGCCAGACTAGTCTATTTTAGTTATTTTCATAGTATAATGTCTTACGGTATCTTACTATGGGGAAGGGCTGCAGACATTGAGTCAATTTTTATTCTGCAAAAACGAGCCATCAGAGCGATATACAATCTTCGCCGGCGCGATTCTCTAAGGTAACTGTTTTAGGACATTAACATCATGACGGTTCCTTGTCAATATATTTATGAAAACATAATGTACGTAAGAAAGAATTTACATCTTTTTAGTAAAAACGGCGACAGACATAATTATGTTACTAGAAATAGGGACCAATTAGTTCAACCAGGTTTCAGACTGGCTAAAGTAGCCTCATCTTTCATGGGATACTGTACAAAATGTTACAATAAAATTCCTCCCCACTTTCTTGAACTGAATGAGACGAAATTTAAAACTTTTATAAAACGCACACTATGCAGGCTGGCATATTATAAGTTGGGGGATTACATCAATGATAAAAATGCTTGGCTAAATGCTAGTCCTGCTCCACAGCCACTAGGGCGCAAAAACAAGTGATATGCAGAACATTATTGTTTTGAATTATTGTTGGACCTTCTGAAGACTGTATAAATATATTTGTATTGTATAAACTCAATTTCATTCATCAAGGTATGTACTTATGTACCTAAATATTGTAAAAAGTTTTTTTTTTTAAAAGAGTAAGTATGGAGTTTCTTGTGCATTCTTCTCCATTACAAGCTACTTTCCGAATGCACGGTAGAATCAACTATTATTATTTGTAAAATGTAACGTTCAAAAGTGCCGCTTGGTGGCCTACTTGAAATAAAATATCTTTGTCTTTGAATGTTAACGCAGTACTAGCCGTGCGCTCGCTCGGCGCCAAAATATCAATATTGAACCTCCTATTGGACAGTTTTGTTTGCAATATGTTCTTTAATTTACTGAAGCTATTTCAGTTATGAAGAAATTCTAGCTATACTTTTTTTCTGTATTATTATTTTTAAACATCCAAGTCGTTTTGGAGGAGTAACCAAAATTAGTGAAAAATATCGTGATTTTAACTATTTGTTGAAGCAAAACTTTTTGTTACACAAAAAAAACATGTTTCAAAAATAATGTACACGAATGAATAATAAATATATTCTATAAATTTATTTCTAAGCAGAAGAGAAGTTACTAAGCAGTATGCCTTAGAAAGTAACCGTTTTACGGCACTAAAGCGGTGGTAGTCCCTTAAGGGTACACTAGTCGAAAGTTCTTCCATACAAACGTAGATTATTTAACTGTTTGACAATGTACGTTCAAAATAAAAAGTGATATCAATTTGTCTCATCATTATCTAGCCCTGTATGGAAGTAGAAAACTAAAAAAAGAAAATATTTGAAAGTTATGAGCGTCGAAAGTTTCACATTTCAACACTAATTTTAACGCCTTTTTGGGCGCAAATTAATGCCATAAAAAGACGGAAAATTGCAAAACGGCCACCATACCGGGATAGATTAGTAGTTCAACAATGCAAATAATTTTATTTTGAACAGATACGTTAAGTCGTTTTTTCATGATATCCAGACTCCCAAAGGTCTGTTTATAAAATTTCGCACGCTCGGTTTCGTCCTAAATCATTATCCATTTCGCTACAAAATTTGCAAAAGTGTGTATTCGTACGCGAACTTTCTTTCTACTGCTCATCACAGCATCTATCTCTTCCGCACGTGTTGTCGGTTGAAATAAAATGCATTTTAACCTCGCGCACAAAATAGTTCGTGCCGTCGACTAGTGTAACCTTAAACCTAACTGGTGAAATGTGAATACTATTTAGTTACTATTAACGCAACATTAGGACATCACGGGTTAAAGAAATCCTAACGATATTTGATTTTTTATGGTTCCGTACCCGAAGGGTAAAAACGGGACCCTATTACTAAGACTCCACGATCCGTCTGTCTGTCTGTCCGTCTGTCACCAGGCTGTATCTCATGAACCGTGATAACTAGACAGTTTAAATTTTCACAGATGATTTATTTCTGTAGCCGCTATTACAACAAATAATATTTAATAAAAATAATAAAAACAGAATAAAATGAATGTTTAAGTAAATAAATTGGAAGGGACAACAGACGTGATCTGGTGGGATTACCGCCAGACTGCGAGATACATTACCGTCAGAATACTTTGCCGCGCGCGAAATATACACACAAACAAATGCACAGTCGACTCACAATACCACTCGCGGATGGAGACACAATTTCGGAGAATGTTCGGCTGGTTACAACTTGATTTCAAAATACCAGATCAAGACCGACATTTTTCCCGTCTCGCACCGGCAAAACGTTTTTTAAAAGTCCTCTGTCAACTGTCAACTCAATCGAAAGCTGTCAAATCGATGACAGCTTGCTGACAGTGTTGCAACAAAATAACAAAAGCGAGCGAAACGTTCGTTCGCAACATATAAATAAATTCATTCGTTTTCATCGACGACGGCAGACCGATCAAGTAAAATAGATCCATATTAGCAGAAAGACTATGCACTACAAACGAATTAGTTTATTAGTTTAGAAAAAATCTTTATTAACATAAAAATATACATAGCTGGAGTGCTTAAACATAAGTAACAGTTACACTAATATTAATAACAACACTTTTACAGGCTAGGAACACCTTTATAAGTATATAATAATAATGGTTACAAACTTATTACAACATGAGGGATTTATCAATCAACATTTAATATTAATATGTGAAATTATTGTAATAATTTAATTTTTATAAAATTAGGGGGTAGCAGCAAATACTTAACTACACGCTCAGCGCAGGTGTGACCGGTGCAAGCGGTAGCTCAGGTGATCGTGCGTGGCCACCAGCGGCGCACGAGCTACCGCACCTCCCGCGACCTCACTTGTTTACGGTGAGCGCGGGGAAGCGCTGGCGCATCGCACGGGCCCAGCTACGACGCGTTATCAGTATTGTGCGCAAACAACACGTAGTGATGGGGAAGCTTGTATGTACCGTATCCATCGATATGTCGCAAGTCTTTCAACTTAATTTGACCTATGTTAGCAATCAATGTATTTTGATGACATTTATTTTTGTTGTAAAATTTACGAGTTAATTTTAAGATAAATTTTGTAATGTTAGGTAACTTAATGTTTATGTGTAGTGCTTTAAGGTTAGTTTTAAACGGAGTATTATAAGCAATTTTAACTGCTTTATTTTGAATTATTTGTAACTGGTTATAATTAGATTGACAAGTGCTACTCCATACCGGACACGAATAAGTGATGCAAGGTCTGATTAAAGTGGTATATAACCTAAGTTTGGTGTTAGCGCTGAGCTTACTTTTTCGGTTAAGTATAGGACTGAGAGAACCGAGTGCTTGAGCTCCTTTAATGCGTAAATTATTGACATGCTTTGGCCAGTTGAGCTTTTTATCCAACGTAATGCCAAGATAGCGAACTTCTGTGGTCCACGGAATCAATTGCCCAGCGATTTTTAATTTTCTTTTTGGGGTGGTACGTTGGCGTGTGAAAAGTATCGCCTCAGTCTTTCATTCGTTCAACTTGAGCTTCCACTTGTTGAAATAAGATTGGAGTAGTTCAAGCGACAACTGCAGTCTACTTATAATAACGTCGAGGTCATCATCGCTTGTGTACGATGCTGTATCGTCGGCAAAACAGGCCAGATGAGTACAGACCTGCACAGGAACGTCACTCACGAATAAAATTAAGAGATAGGGACCAAGGACCGAACCTTGAGGAACTCCTGCCAACACCGTCCGAGGCGAAGACCTGTCACTACCAATATGGACCACAAACTTGCGGTTGTTGAGGTAAGATTGGATAAGTTTTACCAGCTCAGTTGGAATGCCGTAACAGATGAGCTTGTATAACAGGCCTTCGTGCCAAACGGTATCGAAGGCTTTTTCGATGTCTAGAAGGAACATACCGGTAGACTGCTTAAGATTAAGATGATAGGCAATGTGTTCAGAGACTCGAGCCAACTGTTGCACCGTGGAGTGAGAGGAACGAAAGCCAAATTGCTCATTCATAATCAGCTGCTCAGAGCAACGTAGTAAGCAATTATAAATCTTGACCTCAAACAGCTTACCCAGAACAGGGAGAAGGCTAATAGGCCTGTAACTAACTGGCAAGGAGGTATCTTTTCCAGGCTTTTTAAGTGCAATAACCTTTGCAGTTTTCCACGTATTGGGAAAATATCCTAATTTTAAGCAACCGTTGAAAATTTTTGTGATAAACACAACTGATTTTTGTGAAAGATTTTTGAGCATAATATTGTTTATACCGTCATCACCAGGAGCCTTCCTGGCCTTGAGTTTACTTATAACTTTCCAGACTTCAGTCGGCCGCACTGGTAGATGTAATTCATTTATGACGTGATCATTTAAGTGAGTGGTGGCTGACTGAACATCCCTATCCACGCTATCGCTTATCTAGCCACGAGTAAGATTTATGTTCGCCTCGAAAGCATCTGCTAGAGCATCACACTGTTCAGGGACATTAGTTGTATAAGTTCCCTCAGGTGTTTTAAGTGGAGGTATTGAGTCTGATCTAGGTTTTAATGACTTAGCCAGTCGCCATATATCGTTGCTAGGATTGTCAACTTTTGGAAGTTTAGTGTTCCATATTTTATCTTGATGTTTCGTTTTAGCCGAATTAATCAAATTTTGTAAGTTTTTGATTGCATATCGTAACAGTCTTTTCTCTGCAAGGGACACTTTTTGTTCCTTTCGACGAAGTTGATTTTTATACTTGATCATTTTTGCAATATAATTAGGTAGCTTTTTGCAAGTATTTACGTGAAGTTTACTAGGAATAAATTTGTCCCTGGCAGCAGTAAGACACTGATGTAGGTAATTTACGGCGTCGTCGATTTCAGGTTCGGACTTAAACACTTTCGAGTTTAGTGAAATCTTTTGGTCAAGAAAGGACCGGTATTTATCCCATTCAGCGTCACAATATCGGTAGTATTTTGAATTAGGTTTACGAGAGCATTGACCATTCACAGTGAACAGTATTGGGTTAAGATCAGGACTATAGTTAACCTGAGTAGGTGAGTCAGGAAAATGTATCACATACTCGTGGTTAAGCATGTGGCGAAACAATACATTACCACGGGTATTGACATAACTACTATTCCAATACCCGTCATTGGCGTTAAAGTCTCCCATTATTATAACATGAGGCCCCAGGGAAAATAAGATATCTATGTCCCTGCATTCCAGCTGTAAGTTTGGAGATTGGTAAGCTGAAACAAAGACATAGTCCTTCCCGCTAATTTTTAAACCAATAGCAACCGCTTCAATATGCTTTGTTTCGGGAACAGTGATCGATCCAACCTCAAATCTCTCATTGACCAGAATGGCTACACCTTGACCCCGCCCACTGTGGTGTTTGTCTTGTCGATAGCAGTTAAATCCTGGTGTCGTTAAGGGAGTATCACAAGTAAGTTTAGTTTCACAGATAGCAATAGACAAACGAATTAAAAAGCTCGTTAATGCCTAAACCTATCACCACTACCCCAGTCTTATCTAGCTCACAAAACTAACACGTCCCAAACGTGACTATAAAGCTACTTCCAGAATTAAATACTCTTTCCAGAGAAAAATATTGCTACGATAACGCTAACTTTGCATTGCAAGAAGTGCAAGAGTTGCCAATTACGGGCCGTCGTCTACAAGCTTTGAAACCATCCGGAGCTTAGGCATAGAATAAAACAGAAGGTTGACTTCATACAACGACTGAAAACGCACGCACACATAGACACTGAAGCGTACAGGAGTGAAAGCGAACTCGCGACTGTCTTTTGTTCGCAATCGCGACTGTCACTTACGCGTGTATGTACATGCGCCTGGTTTTATTCTATGTATGGAGCTGAACTTCTGTATCTATTTTGTGCTAAAGTCCTCCCAACTAGAAACCAGTTAATGGCCGAAGTGATTTATCGATTAAACGCCACACAAGTTAGCTGCTAGCCAAACAAATAGATCTTCGTTGATCCTGAGTGTATGGTTAGGAAATAGGAATTATGGAGGCGTGGGTTTTGAATTTGAAATGGAGATATTTGAATGGGTTATTTTATTTTACTATGAGGCTAAAAATAATGATTCTAACATTTATAATCTCAGTAATTTATTTCAATAAAAGTTAGCAGTTTTGGTCTAACCGCTTTTCAGGTTCGGTGAATTTCAATTTGAGTGTAGAAGTTACTTTGCGATATGAAATAGTTTAATCGTTACAAATCTGTTGTGGTGAAAACAAGTTACACGTGCCATATTTTTACAATTAAACAGGGTGTGAGAAAGTAGTATATTAGAGGAACTTTGAAAGTGGCGCCAATGACAGAAAAAATGTACGGAAACCGTTTGTCTTGGTATGGTCATATCATGAGAAGGGATAAATCGCATGTTACTAAAAGAGTTATGAATATAAATGTGGATGGATGAAGAGGGGGGGGAAAGGCCAAAGAAAAGATGGATGGACTGTGTGAGAAGTCATATATGAAAGAAAAGTGAGTCAGTGATAGCGTGACGGAGGACGACGTTATTGAAGAAGAAAACGTGTTGCGCCGACCCCAAGTAACTTGGGACAAGGGCAGGAAGATGATGATGACAGGGTGGGTGTAACGGAAAGGTAAGATCATATTTGATTAAAATTATTCATAATAAAATATTTTCAAAACAAGCTTTTTTTTGTATTCTACTCAACAACCCCTTTCATTTGATACCCATATCATGGCAACGCACAAAAAATTACGAGTCCGCCATCTTGGGCCGTCCACAATATTGGATATAGAATGACGTCACTTAGTTAGCTTGATGTATTGTCCTCCAAACTAACGGTGTATGCAAAATTTAATCTTAATCGGTGGACGATAACTACTTTAAAATTTTGTTGCAAGATTTGACCCGAACTATATACATTGCAAGTTAAAAAAGGCTTGTTAAAACTGCATGAAAATGAACAAATTTTTCCATGAAAGACAAAGTAAATTCTCAAAAAAAAAAAACGCCTTTTATATGGGAGATACAATTTTTCCGTTATTACCTGTAGATGTTAACAGGTTTCTGCTGAAAAGTTTTACTTTGCTGTTATTTAAAACAAATTTTTCCAACATCTGTGAAACTAGGTAAATACTTATGCCTAGCAACCAAGTCCATTAGGTATTCTCACCGACCTAGAAATATAAAAACATAAGACGGGCTAAGTCCTTTTTTTTCTGGAACACGTCAGATTATAGATTACCATACCGACCTAAAAATATAAGAAGCTAAGGTGGGGTAAAGATGTTTTCTATTCTAAGTTGGGTCTGAAGTAAAAAGGTCTCGCTTATGAACTGAGAGGGGTGGGGGGTGTTATCGGACTGTAATGACAAAGATTGTTAGTGAATATATTGACCTCTTGAAAATTTATAAGACAACGAGTTTTTTTCAGTTTGAATTTAGAAGCTAAGTTTTCATTTGTTTTGATTTCAATTTAATATGCTGTCGTTTTAAGGGTTCCATACCCAAAGGGTAAAATCTGTCTTTCACCAGGCTGTATCTCATGAACAATGATAGCTAGACAGTTGAAATTTTCACCGATGATGTGTTTCTGTTGCCGCTATAACAATGAATACTAAAAGCAAAATAACATATATATTTAAGGGGGGTTCCCATATAACAAACGTGATTTCTAAGCCGTTTTTTGCGATAAAGGTACGGAAGGTACCCTTCGTGCGTGAGTCCGACTCGCACTTGGCCGGTTTTTCTTGATGCAGTGCTTTTTCGATATTTGTCAATGTCCAATCTCTTTTTCGTATCTATTCTTATTTTTATCGACATCGATTTCAATTCTCAATGCTTTATTGCATATGTATAATAGTTGGCAGGTTTAATGAGATAAATTTTATTATTAATTAAGTGTTAGTAAGTTATACTATTTTATTAAAACAGTATTGAATTTTAAGATTATATAATTGATTGATTTGATTGGGGTATGTTTTTTTTTGAGACACATTATTTCATATATTTGTTTTTTTTTTTTTTAAACTTTGCCCCGCACTACGAATTTCTTCCTGTATCGTGGGTGCGTTTACAAACATATAAACTCACATACATAACACCCAGAGCCGGAACAACTATTTGTAGGTCATACAAATATTTGTTCCGTGCGGCAATCGAACCCGCGACACGCAGCGCAGCAGTCAATCGCTCAACCACTGCGCCAACCGTGCGCCCAAAAAAATTGTATCCACCATTTGATCAATATCGTTGTTGACTAGCTTCTATTAGTGGTTTCGCCCGCGTGAAAGTCATAAAATTACCTTGTAAACATACCATCGCACCGGCATAAAAGTATCCTCTGTAATCCAGAACATGTTTCAAATTTTATCCATACTAATATACTAATAACACTAATATTATAAAGGCTAAAGTTTGTTCGTGTATTTATGTGTGTTTGTTTTTTTTTTTTTTTTATTATCAATAGGCTTGCGCTTGACCACTATCTCACCTGATGGTAAGCGGTGATGTGGTCGACGATAGAGCACGCTTGCCTAGAAGAAACCTATTCACTCTTGACTTAAAGACCCCTAGATTGTAGCTATCGGGCAACACAGATACCGGCAGGGAATTCCACTCTTTAGCTGTACGCATAATAAAAGTGTCCCCAAAACGTTTTGTGCGTATGGGTGGGATGTCCACCATGTACCGATGACGCATCGCCGTACGTCTGGTAGTCCGATGATGGAACGGGCTGGGCGGAATTAAATCATGTAATTCCATCGCACACTCCCCAAAATGTAACCGATAAAATACCGACAAACTGGCAACTCGGCGACGATGTTCAAGGCTCTGGAGCTTTGACTTGACCAGTGCCTCATTACCGATGAGTTTCTTGGCCCGCTTTTCGATCGACTCTAGTGCATCAAGCTGGTATTTGGCAGATCCGTCCCAGAGATGAGAACAGTACTCCATGCACGATCGAACTTGCGCTTGATACAAGTTGAGCAGCTGTTCCGGCGTGAAGTACCTACTCACCTTCGCAAGGATCCCCAACTTTTTGGCAGCCAGCTGAGCCTTTGCCTCAATGTATGGCCCAAAATTGAGAGTCGATGTCAACGTAACGCCAAGAAGCTCAAGATGGTCCGTTATTGGCACGGTTACATCACGGAAAGTTGGAGCCGGGTGAAATTGGCTCTTTTTAGCGGAGAAAAGACACGCCTGGGTTTTAGCAGCATTAAACTTGACCAGATTGGCATCGCCCCATTCGGAGACTGCTTGCAAGGATAAGTTCAAACGCTCCACCATGGCCTCACGAAGAGACCGGATCTGCGGCCCGGTAGCACGTGCGTTGGACAAGTATCTCTCAGCAACAGTGCTGTCGTCTGCATACCCAAAGGTCCAAGCTTCAGCAGATCGTTGCAACAAGAACAATGTTGCTGAGTTTGTATGTTTGTTACTTCTTAACGCTCAAACGGCTGGACGGATCTGGATGAAATTTGGCGCAAAGTTAGATTATAGACTGGAATAGCACATATGCTACTTTTCATACCGGTATAATGTGCCCTTGGGATGATAAAACTCTTTTCACGCGGGCGAAGCCGATGGCAGAAGCCAGTAATATTATAAATTAGAAATTAACTCTGTCTGCCTGTCTGTCTGTAACCTTTTCACGCCTTAACCGCTGAACAGAATTCAGTGAAATTTGGCAAGGAGAGAGATGGAATTCTGAGTAAGGACATAGGATACATATTGTAAAAAAAATCGTATGGTAGGGTAGGGTACCTACCCTATGCGGGTTCGGTAGGTTGGTAGATATGGTAGGGTAGATAGGTAGGGTAGAGTAGGGTAGAGTAGGGTAGAGTAGGGTAGAGTAGGGTAGAGTAGGGTAGAGTAGGGTAGAGTAGGGTAGAGTAGGGTAGAGTAGGGTAGAGTAGGGTAGAGTAGGGTAGAGTAGGGTAGAGTAGGGTAGAGTAGGGTAGAGTAGGGTAGAGTAGGGTAGAGTAGGGTAGAGTAGGGTAGAGTAGGGTAGAGTAGGGTAGAGTAGGGTAGAGTAGGGTAGAGTAGGGTAGAGTAGGGTAGAGTAGGGTAGAGTAGGGTAGAGTAGGGTAGAGTAGGGTAGAGTAGGGTAGAGTAGGGTAGAGTAGGGTAGAGTAGGGTAGAGTAGGGTAGAGTAGGGTAGAGTAGGGTAGAGTAGGGTAGAGTAGGGTAGAGTAGGGTAGAGTAGGGTAGAGTAGGGTAGAGTAGGGTAGAGTAGGGTAGAGTAGGGTAGAGTAGGGTAGAGTAGGGTAGAGTAGGGTAGGTAGGTGGTCAGTTGACGGGAGCGAAGCCGCGGGAGACAGCTAGTATTATATAAAACCGTTAAGCCATTAAAGCGTAATTGATTAACAAACAAACCCACTTTCATATACGTAGCAATAAATTAATAAAGGCAGGTACTAAAGAAGGTTTGTAATTAAATTGATGCTGCAACATCTTGAGAAATAACTCGAAACATCTCAATAACAACGGTCATAATTATTATTATGAATTCCCCGCACAGCAATGAATTACGCGGTAATTATGAAACAAATTAGATTACCTATAACATTCATGTACTTCGAGACGTTTGGTGTCCTTATTCCGAAGAGATACCTCGATGTTGAAACGAAAATCTTACGTAGCGGTGACGATACAAATAGTCCTTCGAATTCAAAGGGTGTGACGAAACCAATCGATCGATTGTTGAGTGGACCAGTAAAAGTCGATCAGTACCTACCTACACCAAAACAAACCAAAATAGAGATGTGTAACTTTTTGGTGCACAATAAAATATATAATATTCTATTCTATTCTACCAAATACGTCGATACACTTCAATCAACGTGACGGCGATCAATTTATTACTGTGGTAAAACCTTTTGATTGCCTTCACTAAAATAGTGTTGTGGCTTGTTACAGAACATATATTTTTTTAACTAATATGTTGGCTATCATTGGCAACTTTGTCCTGAATCAAAATATATATTTCAGTTGGTATCTACTTACAAACTTTTTTGCATTTTGTCAGCTCTGACTATGATTGATTGATGTACTGTCTGATAGACAGTCTAGACATTCTCTAACCAGCCCTAGGGATTAAAAGCTCCCAAGACCCATAAATATATAGGGACCGTTTGTAATTTCAGTAGTGTCAAAATACAAGAGAGTAACAAATACAAAAGACTAAAAAGTGCTAAATAACGAAAGTTATGTCGCTTAAGTTGTTTTGCTTATGAAATCGGCTTTTTATTTTTAACCGACTTCGCAAAAAGGATGACGTTATCAATTCGATTGTATTTTTTTTTATGTGTGTTACCTCAGAACTTTTTATTGGGTCAATCGATTTTGATAATTCTTTTTTTATTCGAAAGCTGGTGTTTGTCATGTGGTCCCATTTTCATCAAGATTTGATGAAGAACTTCGGAGATGTACATCAGAACTCTTCAATAAATGACAGCAAATCACTCGGGATAGCTGCAATCAAAATCAAAATCAAAATCAAATATTTTTATTTTACATAGGCCTACATGGGCACTTATAAAACGTCGACAAAAGGTGCACGGTTCGGGTTAGTCGTTTCCTATGGAGAAGAACCGGCAAGAAACTCCATGGTTACTCTTTTAAATTGTTTTGTTTACAATATTTCCATGTTACAGCATTAGTACTTGGATATGGGGGGACAACGTAGGCCCGACAATAAGTCGTACGAATATCTGTTTATACCATTTCATAACATAAAATCACACTGGTACGCTCTAAAGAGGTATGCAGGTGTAAACAGTTCACCCTGGTATACTCTCATTCCACCGGTTTTGTTTATTTAAGTTTCATGTTATTGGGTTAATTTATTCTGGCTGGGTTAATTTATTTTGGCATTATGTACCACAACTAAAAACTATTTTTTTAAAGATTCTATTTTTTATTTTTGACACACCATTACCGAAAAGCGAGCTAGTTCTATCGTAAAGCACCTAAAGGATTGACAAAGTACATATTATAATTCAATTTACACATTCGTGCTAAGGACTTCGGTTCTATGTTCCATATCTTGAAAACTGCTGAACCGATTTTGATGAAACTTGAACTATTCTCAAGTTGATACTTAATCCAATAAAATAAGAATCATCACGATCCGATTACTAGTTTCGAAGAAATGCGTGAACATAGAATAACATATTAGAATATAATATTGTTCAATTCATTATTTTGCGCACGGTTGGCGCAGTGGTTGAGCGATTGTCTGCTGCGCTGCGTGTCGCGGGTTCGATTCTCGCACGGAACAAATATTTGTTTGACCTGACGGATAGTTGTTTCGGCTCTGAGTGTTGTGTATGTGAGTTTATATGTTTGTAAACGCACCCACGATACAGGAAGAAATTCCTAGTGTGACTAGGTATATAAAAAAAAAACAATAATATTACATTCATACGTATCGAATTGATTTATTTTTAGATTTATAGAGTTTATTTATTGGGAAATTATTAACCGAGGGAAAAATATACTGAATGGGCGACTATTATACTAAGTAAGTAACTATTTATCCGGTTTGAGTAATACCTTTTAGGAGATTTTTGTGAGCTGCGGTAATAATATTGTTACATACTTTAATTGTATTTGGGTTTCTATTTTTCTATTTTAGAATGGATAGTATTTAAACGAGCGAAAAAAAAAACAAATTAAAGGTGTAAAAAATACTGAATATGGCTTACTGAAATACTAAGTGGGCGACAAACAGTGGGCGAATACAAATGTTTAAAACAGCGACTTGAAAATATAAGTTTGTCGACAGGGCTCCTTTTTCTGTCTGCTGGGTCTAAAGTAACCTAACATGAAGGAGATGACGGGAGCTAAGTTCGCTCGCTTTGCTCGCTCACTTCAGCTCTCGTCATCCCCTTCGAACCTAACCTATCCGTGTCGGGGTGCGCTAAGTTCCCGAGCTCGCTTCGCTCGCTCTTGGACACGAATAAACCCGAACTCCCGCACTGCACAGTGATGTCGCCTCGATAGTTGTTCAGCTATTTTCAAAAGAATAATATGCTAAAATAGAAAAAAATAGAACCCCAAATACAATTAAAGTATGTAACAATATTATTACCGCAGCTCACAAAAATCTCCTAAAAGGTATTACTCAAACCGGATAAATAGTTACTTACTTAGTATAATAGTCGCCCATTCAGTATATTTTTCCCTCGGTTAATAATTTCCCTTTTAGAATATTATTATTTTGAAAATAGCTGAACAACTATCGAGGCGACATCACTGTGCAGTGCGGGAGTTCGGGTTTATTCGTGTCCAAGAGCGAGCGAAGCGAGCTCGGGAATTTAGGGCACCCCGACACGGATAGGTTAGGTTCGAAGGGGATGACGGGAGCTGAAGTGAGCGAGCAAAGCGAGCGAACTTAGCTCCCGTCATCTCCTTCATGTTAGGTTACTTTAGACCCTGCAGACAGAAAAAGGAGCCCTGTCGACAAACTTATATTTTCAAGTCGCTGTTTTAAACATTTGTATTCGCCCACTGTTTGTCGTCCACTTAGTATTTCAGTAAGCCATATTCAGTATTTTTTACACCTTTAATTTGAATTTTTATTCGCTCGTTTAAATACTAGCCTTATTTATTTTATCATTAATGTACACAGTACCCGCGAAAAGGAAACATGAATATGGAATGTAGACAATAGTGAGTAAGAACAGGAAGACAAGAAAACTGGCCAAGTGAGAGTCGGACTCGCACATGAAGGGTTCCACACAGACAAACAGACAGACGGATACGGAATTTTTACCCTTTAGGTACGGAACCCTAAAAAATTAACCACTTAAACTAAGATATAAAACATATAGGCACCTCACATATATTGTAATGGTGGATGTATACTTATATAAATACATATTTATGTATTTTTCGTTTATGTATGTGTGTAATAAAAATAACCAATACCTGCCGTTATGACATAGGAACACAGCAGGAGGCATCAGAACAAAATTACTGACCATGCCGTAAAAGACAATAATTTTGGATAAAAATTAAATCACCTATCCATAACTGAATTCAAGATAAAAAATGTAAACAAAGGTGTTGCCAATTTTAAATAATAATCTCAATTTGAGCAGTTTGCCGAAAAGTACGTAGTTTTAGCACATAGTGCTAAAATTGTAGGCATACGAGTATATTATATAGTTAAAATATAATATTGCACACGGTTTTCAACTATAAAGTGACGTAAACTAGAATCCAAGAATAAAATATAACTGTTTGAAATAAAATCGTGCAAATTATTTTTATGCTACTGGCAATAAGCCAGTGGTATTAAACATTCGGATTTCATTTAGTGTTTTCAATTAGCGAAACGCCTCGGCTTCGCATGGGTGCTTTTTCTTATGAAATAAATGAGATTTGTTTACACACAAACCTTGTCCTGACAATTATGAACAGAAAGTGAATAAAGCATGGTATTATATAAATCCTAATTTAGAATAAGCATGAGCAACTTGTTCATAACAATATGAATCTTTTATTTTCATTTCGTTTACCTTACCTACAATATTAAAACTTATCTTAGGCTATCGTATTTTTTATTTTTACACGCTGCTTTAGCGTTCTTCCCAAAACACTAAATTAAAAAATATATTAATTTGAATTACTAGAGAAATGTTGACTACTCCTGAACTGTCACTTTGACAATGACATTTCTTTGTTGAAATTTTTGAATTGAACTGAGTTTTCGTCTACAGTTTCTCCTCATAAAATAACCAATCTCAGACACTCTTGTATTCCAATTTACTTTAGACATTGGCAGAATAGTCGACATCGGCTTTGCTTGCCATATAAAATATAGAATAAATCTCGAATTCTATTTCTGGTTTAGTTTGTATCATCCCCATCGATCGCTGCAGAATATTCCCTCCAGTAAGAGCTCCGGCTTTCCGTTCTGAATAATTTATCAGGAGGCAATTAATTATGAAAGTGGAGAACATAAGTAGCTCATTACGCGAGTTCAAGTGCTGCTAGAATTTATCACATCCAAACTGCCGTACTAATATTATGAATGTGAAAGTAACTCTGTCTGTATGTTTGTTTGTCACGCTTGCAAGCCAACCGCTAAACCATAAGAAAATAAATTAGCCTTTATTTTTCTCCTATAATTTACAATTCTATATTTTTTAATTTAGCCTTCCAGCTGACCCCCTTGGCTTCGCTCCCACCAACTGGCTATCTACCTTATAATGAATTTTAAATGCAAATTTTTGCTACTTTGTGTTACATTATTGCAAGTTTTCATAAGGATCTGTTATTTTTTTGAAAATAATATATAGCCTATTTTACTCGGGAATAATATAGCTTTCCATAGATGAAAGCATTTTTTAAATCGGTCCTATTGGACCGATTTAAAAAATGCTTTCATCTATTACATTCCGAATAGGCTCCGAAACTATTGTTTCGGAGCCTATTCGGTACAAAGAAACAAACAAAAAAATATTTCCTCTTTATAATATTGGTATAGATAGATTAAGGTGTCACCCATTTCTGGATGAAGGTCTCATAATCATAATTTCAGCTGAAAGTCGTCCACTGCTGGACTTAGGCCTCCCCCAGGCGTCGCCACATTTACCGATCCCGTGCGTCTTGCATCCAGCGCCTTCCCGCAACCTTAACCAGGTCATCGGTCTACCTAGTGGGAGACCTTCCAACGCATCGTCTTCCGGTTCGCGGTCGCCATTCCAGAACTTTACGGCCCCATCGGCCAACCGTTGAGAGCAATGTGCCCTGCCCACTGCCATTTAAGTTTCGCAATTTTTCGGGATATGTCGGTAACTTTGGTTCTCCTGCGGATATCCTCATTTCTGATGTGATCACGCAAGGAAACTCCGAGCATAGCCCTCTCCATTGATTGCCCTTTGGGTGACTTTGAGCTTTCTGATAAGGGCCATTGTGAGCGACCACGTCTCAGTCCCATAGATGATCACTGGCAACACACACTGGTCATAGACTTTTGTCCTGATACACTGCGGTAAATTGGATGAGAAGATGCTACGCAACTTCCCGAACGCCACCTAGCCGCGGATTCGGCGGTTGACCTATTTCTCGAAGTTTTTTTTATTTTTATTTTAAATTTATATTCACATAATGGTAAGTAACTTATGAACTAAGCCCCACAAAACCGTAGTTAAACCTACCCAACTGGACCGTTTGTCCCAGGTTGACATAATCGTCTACAACTTCGAGTGTAGGGTCTCCGACCTTGATAGGAGTGGTTGTTACATGGGCATTCACCATGACTTTGGTTTTGTCCATGTTCATTTTAAGACCCACTCCTTCGGAAGCTCTACTGAGGTCATTTCATTTCATTTATTCATTCATAAACAATATACATTGTGTTTGAACATATTATCATTAAATTATTATTTCTACAATTCAAATATCCAAAAATACAAAAAAAAATAACATAGTGCACTACTCAAAATTTAAAAAGAAAGAGCTTACAAAATAAAACAGAACCTTTTAAAAACATTAATTACTTCAAGTTTGATGGAAATACAAATTCATTTCAGTGTCTATTTTTCCTTGGCTTTATTATCTTAGAGCAGTGTGCCTAGAATTCCCACCTGGGACTCTATTCTATCTAGGTAATGATTGCAAAACAGGTACAGAAGGCCAATTCCATAGAAAGAGCGAAAACAGGACACACACACATAGATGCATACTTACGGCGACCTCAAACAATTGACAGTCACGAGTGCGCTTGCACTCGCTGTACGTAAAGTGTGTCATGTGCTTGTTGTATGGAGTCGACCTTTTGTACTTATCTATCTTGTGTAGTGAGCTGTAAAGGCATTGTCCCGTTGGCGTACGGACGGCTATATAAATTATATGTCTATTTATAAATCTAGATACTAGGAACTAGCCGTGGTTGAGGCTTTGTACATACGATTCATTTTATTTTTTAATCAGCTTCTGCAGACCGATTCGAGTCGTAGTTTTTTCTTGTTAATCACGTTTGCTTGTTGAGTGTTGGCAATTTTAGTTTTTACTTATAAGTTTATATGTATAAATAAAAATTGTGCGTAACTAGAAATATTACTTAGTTTTTGTTTCATTGCAATCGGTTCATTCTATCAAAAGTTAGATGAATTTAAAGTGTTCAAGAAGTAAAATATCACAACATACGCAATTCAGATACTCGGACTGTTGTACTCTATATTCGATAGATGGCGTTGTGCATTTGGTGTCATTTTCTGAATCGCGGTGTTAAGATTTTCCGCGGCAGAATGACCTTAAAAAAATTGGTAAGTATGTAGGTTCCCATTGGTTCCCATAGTCTGCCCGTCGCACTCATTGCAGAGACGCAGCGAACCAGGGGGGGGGGCGTCGTCGAATCAACGATATACCTTCAATAAGGGCAATTTTAAGTGTGGCTAGAGTTAAAATAATAACGCAGCACGAGATTAAAAATTACGTTTTATCATACTACTACTAATGTCAATATTGACATTGACGTGTACGCAATGTGGTTTGTAATTTCACCACCGCTACTGTCTGGATAGCCTAAATGCCTAATGAAAAACGCGGTGGCCTACTACGCTCAAGGTTGCGAGTTCGAGTCCCAGCTATGGATAGGTTTTTTTATGTTTTCGTTTCGGTATGGGTGATGTTCTGGAGTGCTACTAGATGACGCACAGCAAACTTGTCTTACATTTTTTGTATGAAGTATCAACTTCATACAAAAAAAGTAATGACAGATTTGCTTTGATTTGAAGAATATCGATTCTTCTTCCTAGAGTAAATAGTATTCTGTGCAGCGAATGCTCGATCTAGGTAGGTAGCAAGGTAAGTAAGGTAGGTAGGTCTAGGTAAGCACGGTAGGTATAGGTAGGTAGGAAGTAGAGTAGGGTAGGCAGTTAACGGGAGCGAAGCCGCGGGCACAGCTAGGTCCTGTCTCTAAGTTAAGCTAGTAGCTGTGTCCTCGTTAGTGAATTTATTAACAAGGTTTAGTTGGTTATTTTTGGCTGTTTGTCGTTGAAGAATGGCTTTGATCTACCTTTTGTTTGCCTAACAATAGACCTGAATCAAAAAAGTTTAAAAAAAATCGGTAAAAATACCGATTTTTTAAAAATAGTTTTGAGAAATCTTAATAGGTTGGCAACCATTTTAATATTTCGATAACGAAAAAGTACCAAAAAATACTAACGTTCATTCGCGTTAAAATATTAATAGTGAGTCATCGTTGTCAGCCGGCCTCTCGACCAAACGGGTGGCAATAAATTAAAAAGCTTGCGAACCGATTGGTCGAGGGGCCGGCTGACAACGATGGCTCACTATTTTCTTAACGCGAATGAACTATAGTGAAAATTATATGAGTCTTAAGACTGATTAGCAGATATTTAATTCAAATCCATAGAGAAATTGAATTTAGTATCTTCTTAACAGTTGCTAAAGAACTCAGAGATTTTCATAAAATTAATTTAAATCTCTGACTTATTTAATAAGGGTATCATCATCATCATCATCCACAGCCCAACTTCGAAATAAGAGTATAAAGACATACAAAGTATACAAATACATAATCTGAGATTCGAATAAAAGACACTAAACAGTCCTACTTATGGTAATAAGTTTTTCACTGTTATTTTATGATAAACTGCGTTGCGGGGTTCACAACAGTTGAATCTTTTCACCGGGATTTGTCAAGTTTCATTGCCTCGGCGCTATTCTTGAGGTAGCCACTACTCATTCTTGCTTTCAGGAGTAACAGTGGATGGTAATAGTGTGGCAGGCTTGTCCCAGTCGTTTTTATAGCTACAGAACAGTAACAATATATTTTACCTAGTTTTTTAATATATTTGGGCTTCATAGAGCTGTTTTTACGTTAAAGAATTGTTAAATTTGTTCCTAGTGTGTTTATTATTAAATTATATAACACCATAATATATAATTTGACGTGTATAATACACTACCATGTGGAATTATACACATCCTTTCATTAAGTGCTGTGCACACCTGTAAGTGACAAGTTCACTCTAGATTTCAGTTTAATTTGTTACTGTGCCCCAAAGAATGTTTTAGTGAATAAGTCGTTGGAGTACCATAATTAAATAAATAAATAAATTTGAAATTACTGCACAATTAAATTTTATCCCACTAATAATATAAACGTGAAAGTAAGTAGCAAAAACTACTGAAAGGATTTTGATGAAACTTTACAAAAATATAGCTTATACATCAGAATAACACATTGACTATAATTCATAAAGATATTGGGCGATGTACTAATAAAACGCGGGCGGAGCCGCAGGCGGTAGCAGTATGATTGTAATCCTGAAATGCAATGGGTTTAAAATTGTAAAATATTAAATGGTACTTAATACATTGATTTAAATGGATACATTTTGTTATTTAAATTTCAATCATGAGAAATTTTCATTACTTTGTTTATTAATATAAAGTTAAACATATTATAGATCCGAAACCCATTACAATATTATTGTATTGTCCAATATTTACATCAAACAATATGAAATTAACATAATTTTATTTAATTTAATATTTTAACATTTTACATAACATAAGCCCGTGCTCAATAAATTAATTTGTAGATATCAGACATTGTTTTAAATACTTCTGAATTTGGAACCACAAACAAAAGAAGATCAAAAATATGTTGTCATCTTGTCAAAAACAATTAAAATAGCCACAAAATTTTCAGAAAGCAAATTTGAACTTTCTTTATATCAAATAAATACCTATCCATCAATAATAATTAATAATAAAGAATTAGAATCTGTCAGGTGTGCAAAACCTTCGATTGTGATTCATTCAAGCTGAAAGCGTGAATTTGCTCTCAAACCAATTATTTATTAGACATATAAATACATGCTTATTTTTATTAGAATTCTTCGTGCTGTATAAACGAATTTTGAAAGTCATTTACCTGTAAATACCAACTCATGTTTTGACCGACAAAACATTGTAAAAATATCCTAAATCCTTATCGTAACTCCTTTCTTTTTTTAAATCAACCGATTTTGTCCCACTGCTGGGCAAAGATCTCCCCCATAGCTTTCCACTCTGCCCCGACTTTTCATCTTCATCAGCCAATTGCCCGTAAATGCCTCTAAGTTGCCACGATAGCGTATCCTAGGCCTTCTACGGCGACGACTCCCGTCTCCCCACTCCCACTGCGTGACGACTCTGGCCCATCTATCATTATTAATAGGAATTATCAAAAAAGTTTAATTTCGAGTCGAAAAGAAGAACTATAAAATTAAATTAGATAAATTAAATTAATTTCATATAATTTATGGCTGGTTTTAGCACCTCCGTAGAATTACCGGGTCATTTTTCTCGAAGATATAATTTCAGCACTTCCAATTTTCATAATCATATTTATCAGTTCAGCCGAAAAACGTCCACTGCTGGACATAGGTCTCCCCCAGGCGTCGCCAAATTGACCGATCCCTTGCGTCTCGCATCATTATCGCTCTCATTCAAACTCAAATCATTTATTTCAATTTAGTCCATCAAATAGCACTTCTGAATGTCAATATTAATAATAATTGATTCTACTGTATTGTTTTTTTTTTCTGCTGGATATTCCTGCACCCCAGAAACCATAACGTTCTTTAATCAAAATTCTATCATGCCAGATTAAACATGACACTTGTAAAATGCTGTATTTGCTTGCTTAGACTTCAAGAGTGTTTCGAAATACTAAGTTGTAGGCTTTCCAAGTTTGGAAGAGTAGTTTGACTATGTGAACTAAGTAAACGTATACGAAGTGACTTTACTTAGAATTGCGTCTGACTACATGAGATGGAGGTATTCGTCAATGAGGTGGGCATGATAAATATAGATGTTTGAAGATTTTTCGGTATTAATTAGGAAACAAAACTTTAAGAGCGCATCGAGCTTTTGGCGGTAATGAATTTTAGGTATTCTATGCGCTGCGTGTGTGTGCGTAAGGCACAGACGCGCCCGACGACGCTCCGCGCGCCGATCTACTAGTGAGGGCACGGGGGCACAGAGTACTTTTATTATACGGCACGGGGGCTCGTGCCCCCCTCTGACGGTATTTTGTGTACTGTGGAGATTTCATCACATTACATACTCAGAAGCAAATCAAATTATCAGAGTTGTTAAAATATATGAATTAAATAACAGAAAGAACATGAGTGAAGCTCTTGTCTTTCATAAACCTTCCTATACATACTTGAACTTGTAGAACTTGTTGTTGTTGTGTGGTGTTGTTGTGTATTGTTGTTGTTGTTTTCTAACAGTTATTGTTGATTTTTTGGGCGTCCGCCACTTTTGCACGTCGTGCCACATAATGCCAGATAGCACGACGCCCATACAACTACCATAGAAAACGGCATTTTCGTAGAAAAGGCCAGATAGATTTCTTTAAATTGTTATATTTGGTTCAATTTTCAATCAATTTGATCCTGTTTTCACTAATAGTATTCTGTTTTAGTATTTTTATCGATAAGTCAAATGACAAATATTTTTTCATTCATATTCCCTATTCACATTAAAAGTTTCTCAACAGGTGATCAGTGCATTATTTTTTTTTCAGAAACAAATTTCCATATGGTTTTGCCGGTTTTACTCGTAATATGCTCTAATATGTACTGGATTCTCCATCAGCAATTACCTTTTAGTAAATTAAGCCGCCGCTTTAATACTGAGCGTATTAATGATGTGATTGAGCGGAATAAGGGCGCCTAGGTCTTTGCAAGAGATCTGACTATTGGACAGAGCCAGATTACGAAACTGAAGCCCGACTATGGCAGGTTCGTATCCGCCAAACCGGAGCTTCTGAGGGAGATCGAGACATTATATGGGCAGTTGTATACGTCAACCAGTTAACCCGTCGCGAAACTAGCAGAAGATCTAGAGATAGATTGACCCGTCACTATACCGAAGACATTCCGGACGTCAGCCCGTCCGAGATTAGGGTGGCTCTTAAACAGCACAACAACAAGGCACCGGGTGCTGACGAAATTACGGCTGAACTCCTGAAGGCGGGTGGAAAACCTATACTTAAGGCCCTTCAGAAGCTGTTTGATACCGTCATACCCGAGGGGAAAACGCCACAGGCATGGTGCAGGGCTGTGGTGGTACTCTTCTTCAAGAATTGTGACAATGCCCTACTGAAGAACTATAGGCCCATCTCACTTTTTAGCCATGTCTACAAGCTGCTTTCAAGAGTCAGCACGAATCGTCACGCAGGCAGGTTAGACGATTTCCAGCCTCCCGAACAAGCTGGATTCCGTAAAGGCTTTATCACCATAGACCACATACATACGTTGCGGCAGGTTATACAGAAGACCGAATAGTACAACCTGCCCCTCTACTTAGCGTTTGTGGACTACGAGAAAGCCGAAGAGGATCAAACTTCGGAAACTAACCTTCTGCAGCGAGGTGTGAGACAAGGAGACGTCATATCTCCGAAACTGTTTACCGCTACACTGGAGGATGTCTTCAACGTTCTGGACTGGAGAGGGCTGGAGGGCATTAACGTCAATGGCGAGTACATCATTTAATTTTGGTTTCTCGACGATATAGTTGTCATGGCTGAGACCATGGAGGACCTCAGTACAATGCTAGATGACCTCAATATAGCTGCCGAAAGAGTGAGTCTTAGTATGAACATGGACTAAACCAAGGTGATGGTAAATCAAAATCAAATATTTTTATTTTACAAAGGCCTACATGGGCACTTATAAAACGTCGACAAAAGGTGCACGGTTCGGGTTAGTCGTTTCCTATGGAGAAGAACCGGCAAGAAACTCCATGGTTACTCTTTTAAATATTTTTGTTTACAATATTTCCATGTTACAGCATTAGTACTTGGATATGGGGGGACAACGTAGGCCCGACAATAAGTCGTACGAAATTGAAACAAAAAAACAAACAAAAAAAATAATGCACGAAATAAAAAGTTAACAAATGTTAACAATCATCTAGAAATCTAGAAAGCCTACAATGTTCACACATTCACAATAGGTAAAAGAATCTATACAAAGGTAAAAAAAACACAACACTAAATTTTACATGTGGCACAAATACTGTAATCAGTGCTGTAACTATTCTTAGCAAAGGGCTATAATGATGATTGAAAAATATTGTAAAAAGTCTAATTAAAAGAGAAAAAAAATGAGATTGAGAATAGTTAGAGATATCCATATATTTGTGCCGTTTATGAGTTACCAGGGAAGCCGCATGCGCAGAGGGTGTCAAAGCCAAATTTTTTATCTTCAACGTAGTCCTTGATTTTATAATATGCTTTTTTAATAAGGACACGTTTGATGTAGTTTTTGAACTTTCCATCGGTCAGTTCTATAACTGACTTAGGCAACTTGTTATAAAAGCGTATACTGTTTATAAGAAAAGACTTGCTAGTTTTCGTTAATCTGAATTTGGGTATTACAATTTCGTGCTTACTGCGTGTATTTAAATTATGGTAGTCACTTCTAGTTTTGAAAAGCCCTCGATTTTTGCGGACATACAAAATACATTCCAAAATATAAAGTGAAGGTAGAGTCAGTATATCGATCTCTTTAAATTTTTGTCTGAGGGACTCGCGAGGACCCATTTTATAGAACGCGCGGATTGCCCTCTTTTGTAAGATAAAAATTGAGTCAACGTCTGCTGCTGACCCCCACAGCAGAATGCCATAAGACATAATACTGTGGAAATAAGCATAGTATACTAGTCTAGCTGTGGCTACATCGGTTAACTGCCTTATCTTCCCTACTGCATAGGCAGCCGAACTTAACCTGCCCGAAAGAGTTCTAATGTGCGCGCCCCACTGCAATTTTGAATCGATAGTAATCCCCAAGAATACAGTTTCCGTTATTATTTCAAGATTTTTGCCGTCAAGATTTAGATTTAGGTCACGTTGAGGTACATTTGGTAAAGAGAACTTTAGACATTTTGTTTTTTTCGCATTCAGTAAAAGATTGTTAGCTGCGAACCATTCCGAGAGAACAATTAGACTTTCATTGACATGTAAGACATCCGTATCTTTCATATCTATTTTAAAAATTAGCGAAGTATCATCAGCAAATAGAATTATATCCGATAATTTGGCCATCATAAAAGGGAGATCATTAATGTAAACAAGAAAAAGGAAAGGGCCGAGAATTGAACCTTGGGGCACGCCCATTTTGACTAGAGACCCGGAGGACGTCGCCCCATTAACATTTACTTTTTGCTGTCTGTTTGATAAATAGGAAAGCACAAGATCATCAGCTTGTCCTCGAATTCCGTAGTGTTGTAATTTACAGATCAGTGTGTTGTGGTCGACGCAGTCGAACGCTTTTGACAGATCACAGAAAATGCCAATGGCATCCTGGGATTTCTCCCAAGATTCCAAGATGTGGCTGATGAGTTTTACTCCCGCGTCCGTTGTCGA
The DNA here is from genome assembly GCA_948252205.1 of Orthosia incerta. Classification (NCBI taxonomy): domain Eukaryota; kingdom Metazoa; phylum Arthropoda; class Insecta; order Lepidoptera; family Noctuidae; genus Orthosia; species Orthosia incerta. The sequence goes on from OX411755.1 coordinate 3,166,878, forward strand.
CCTACCTTTCGTGAAACCAAACTGCTGACTATGCAGGATCCCATTTGAATTGAAATGAGACAACATCTGGTCCAGCATGATTTTTTCATAGATTTTACTCAATGCTGGTAGCACGGATATAGGTCTATAATTAGAGGGATCGCTCTTACAGCCTGATTTGAAAATTGGTACTACTTTACTGTGTTTCATTAAGTCAGGAAACGTGCCGCTGTCCAAACACTGATTGAATATGCCTGTTAGGACAGGAGCAATTGAGTCAATGATATCTCCAAGAACCCTAACGGATATCCCCCATAAGTCTTCAGTGTTTTTTATATCGAGACTTTTGAACGCGTTTTTAATTGTATCAATGCATATTGGTTTAAATTTAAAGGTTGGTATGTCTTCAGTAAAGTATTCCTTAAGAAGAGCTGCAGCCAATTTAGTTGAGGAGGGAAGTGACTTCGTAACCTCTAACGGAATGTTGGTAAAGAAATTTTCTAATGTCTCAGCGACTTCTTGCTTACCAGAAATGGTTCGATTAGATATTTTCAAAGACAACTCGTTCTGATCGCGTTGTTGTGTCTTTCCAGTTTCTCTATTAATTACTTGCCACACAGTTTTTATGTTATTATTAGAAACACCAATTTTGTTAATTATTATTTGAGATTTTGCTTGAGCGCATACTCTTTTGAATATTTTGGAATAGTTTCTAACATATGTGTGGAAAACTTGATCGGTAGTCAAAGATTTTTCGTAATATAAATTATATAAATTATCTCGGCTTTTTCTTATGCCCACAGTGGCCCATTCACTAAATTTCGATTTGTAATAGTTGACTTTAACTGTTTTTATAGGACACGTTTTATTGAATTCTTGGCAAATTGTAGAAAACAACGTGCCGTAATTTATATTGGGGTCTTTTAAATCAAAACTGGCGTTGCAAAGGTTGCTAAAAACATTATTATTAAACGAATTTAATTTATTTTTAGTAAGAGGTCTTAATCGAATTGATTTAGCTAGGTTATTTTTTTTATCTGACTCAAAAGATACTAGCTGACCAGTATGGTCTGACCTAACGCCACTAATTAAAAACGATTTTTGTACTTTACAATTAGTGAATACATTATCTATGCACGAAGCTTAAGTTGCTGTTATTCTTGTCGGTTCATTAAATAAATATTTTAAGTTAAATGATTTGAACAATGAAATGAGCTTACAGTTTTCAGGTGAATTGACTAACAGATCTATATTTAAGTCACCACAAACAAAAACTAATTTATTATCTCTGAAAAGTTTACTTAACAATTCTTCCATTGTAATTAAAAACAATGACAAGTTTGATGCTGGTGGTCTGTAAACACACAAGATAGTATGCCCCTCGACCTCTGCACATGCTACCTCACATAAGCGATCAACAGAGTAGGCAGTGATATCCTTTCTTTCCTTATATTTGAGATGACTATTACAAAGTATCAGGGTACCACCACCCACTGTGGATCTGTTGTACGCGCTGGCAACCGAAAAATTATTTACATTAAACAACATCCTATCTGGTTTTAACCAAGTTTCACAAAAACATAAGATATCCATGTGGTATTTATCTACTAACAATTCCACGTCTAAAATTTTGCCGGCGAAGCGATTTATATTTTGATGATATAGTAAAATATTACTATTCGTCTTCTCTATTGTCGGCTCTAATCGTTTAAAGAATCTACAGTAGTATTATCAGAAAAACTGGATAATACTGTTAAATCACTAAACCTAGTCTCAGTTAAATCATCAATAACTGCGTGTATATTAAAAGCTAACAATGTAGCTAATAAATGTCGACTGTTTTTGGGAAGAAACATATGATCCCGAATCAAAACAAAATCACTAGCAAAATTGTTGGTGTCAAAAAACAATAAACGGTCACTATGACGACAAGATAAAATATGCATCAAGTTATTTAAACTAGAAATGTATTCATTTTCCTGAACAAGTAACTTGTCAGAATAGGGCAATGCACATAATATTAATTTGCCTAATCTTAACTTAAGTAGGGTGTCAATACCATTAACTATGTCCCTTTTTGTTACACTAAGGCTATTTCCAAAAAGAAGCACTACAGTAGTTTGCTCATTCAAATGTGTCTGTTGAATTTTATGAATGAGCTCATTAAAATGCAGTTTATGATAACAATATGCAGTTTATGATAACAATGTCCAAGTTACTCCCACTCCTATCAAGGTCGGAGACTCTACACTCGAAATTGTGGACGACTATGTCTACCTGGGACAAACGATCCAGTTGGGTAGGGCCAACTTCGAGAAAGAGGTCACCCGTCGAATCCGACTCGGCTGGGAAGCATTCGGGATGTTGCGCGGTATCTTCTCGTACAACTTACCACAGTGTCTCAAAACAAAAGTCTATGACCAGTGTGTGTTGTCAGTTATGACCTATGACTCTGAGACGTGGTCGCTCACAATGTGCTTCATCAGAAAGCTTATAGTCACCCAAAGGGCAATGGAGAGGGCCATGCTCGAAGTATCCTTGCGTGATGGAATCAGAAATGTAGAGATCCGCAAGAGCCAGGGTTACCGACATAGCCCGAAGAATCGTCAAACTTAAGTGGCAGTGGACAGGGCACATTGCTCGCAGAACGGATAGCCGATGGGCAGAAAAGTTCTGGGGTGGTGACCGCGAACCGGGAGACGTTGCGTTGGAAGGCCTCCCACCAGGTGGGACCACATATATTGGACCACAGTAAAAAAGCATCTCATAGTTACCACCAATCACAGCTTTAAAAGTAAATGTTTGTATGTATGTGTAAAAAACTGACGAAACAATAATGATCAAAATCGAACTCACTTCGTAGCATTAATTTGTCTGTTAAAGACAAGAATTTTGTTTCAGTATAATTGGCACCTTGTAATAAAATAGAACATTTAATTATAATTACTTTATTTATCACCAAATTTAAGTTTTGGTTGAAATTTGTAAAACTTTTTTCGTAAAAATAATTTTAGGATTTGAACTTACATTTCCAGAGTATAATTATTTTTAGAATCGGTCTCATCCAAGACATTTATCCTGAAATTGAAATTGTATATATAAGTTTTAAATTAAAAAAAAAACAATGTTTTAGTTTATTTTTGTTTCTTTATTTCGTTCATACTTAATATAATATTATAGTGTTTTCCTATACCTACACATCCTACTATTTTTACGCTTACCTCACCGGTTCATCACAGGACTCTTCGTTTTTTAGTAAAGTGCCAACAACTGGCATATTTACTCTATACATAGAAAAAGATAAATAATTTTGCAATGTTACTAACCCTACCTATTTTTGCCATATCGTAAATAGGAAGGTAAGTGGCAACTATTTTTTAGAAGTGGTAAGATTTATCATTAGTAGGTACTGATTATTATACTTCAGAAGCACTGATTACCTAGCTCCCAGAAGCTACAATACGTATTTGCTTTCTGTAGTTGTCTTTCTCTTATAGCATAATCAGATGATTCAGTGAAATGCTACCAACTGGTAAATTTACCCTAAAAATAGCAAAAATATACAGATAACGATTCAATTTTAATTTAGTAAATTTTACCCTCCCTTGGTAGGTAAGTACTGCTAAATTGTCAATTTACGATAGTAAATACTCGTATTTAGCTATGTTATTAGTAGGCAGTAGTAGTAGGTAGGCACGGAATATACGGTTGGGAATTACGAAGTAACAGGGGTATTCTCTTTGTCTACAAAATTCTCGGCTTGTTAAAAAAAAGAAATAACCCCCTTAAAAATAAATTTAATTATTTTTAATACAACCCATTTAAAAAAAACTGCATACCACCTAGTAAGGCAAGGTTTTTTTTTACTTTGCCCCCCTCTAGGAATTTCTCCCTGTATAGTGGGTGCATTTAAAACATTTAAACTCACATACACAAGACACCCAGATCCGGAATGACTATATAAAAAAAAAATATAAAAAAAAGAAAAAAAAATATTATTATTATTATTGTATACAAATATTTATTTCGTGCGGGAATCGAACCCGCGACACGCAGCGCAGCAGCCGCTCAACCACTACGCCAACCGTGTCGTCAATAGATAGGATACGAGTTTTACTTTTTATGTGTTCGTCGCTCAGCTTCGCCCCGACCGGCTCAGACGCCGGGACCTACAACCGTGAGTCAAGCGATCCCGGACGCTGCAGTTGCGTCGAGCTCGAGCGACGAAAATAAGGCACTGGTGTGTGCTCTAGATTCGCAGTTATCAAATGCTTTTGATTGTAGCAAAGACCTTGCCGATACCCACTTTATATTGTACTGTGCGGCTGCAGCGGCATATAGTTTAAATAACGTCAAATTTCCCAAATATACAGAGCTTCACGACCGGCTATACCAGTTTGGCAGTGCAGGATTGAGCGTCGTATCGGTGAGGCCAGAGCACTCATCGGCAAGCTTATCTGTTTCAGGGAGGGCAACACTCGCCCTAGAGTTATGCGCTTTGTGAGGCGGGCATTCTCGGACTGATACCACTTTGGGGACTGATATCAGTTCTCGAGATTAACTGTTCCGGGTCATAGAGCGTATCGACTTCCTGAAGCGGAAGATCTATGCTTGGGCAAGCCGTAGCGATACATTCAGAATTGCACATTCCAGAGCAATGAAAGGTGGGTTTATAGGGCTTGGGAGCGACCCGACCAAGATACCCTGACCTGAAACGCGCCTACCGGATGATGACGCCATGTGTTCGTTCTGGCGCAATTCTGGTCGGTGCCTGTCAGTCACACCGAGGGTGACTGGACTTGGGAGGTCGAGCAAGCGTGTGATCCGATACTAGAAATGGGGGCAATTACCATCAGTTCTCAAGACGTAGCTCGTGCAGTGCGGCCGGTGCATTATTGGACATCTCCAGGACCGGACGGCCTGCACAACTTATGGATGAAATGGTTCCAAAGTTCGCACATTTGTTTGGCAGCTCATTCCAGTCTGCCTTAGAGTCAGAGTTGCAGACCCAGTTTCAAACGACAGGAATAACACACCCAAAAGCTTTTCTGGTAGATATCGCTGACAGTGATAAGGCCGCCTTTGTACCCGTAGAAATAAGTTTACTTGTATAAGAGATGTGTAACTTTTTTTTTTGGTTTACAATAAAGTATATTCTATACTATTCTGCTCGATATATCAGGTAGTCAAAATTATAGACCGATAACGATCGTTGAATCTTTGACCTAAGTTTGAAGTTGTTCTATAACAGTGGCGGCTGGTGGATCATAGAAGTAGTAGTGCACTTTGTCGTCTCACTGGGTAATCGTGTTAGATTTACTAAAATTCACAGGAGCCTATGTAAATCGGCAAACCATCTCGCTAGCGACTTCTTATTCGACGCCAACGCCATCTAGTTACGTCGTTTTACAACTTGTAATGTTGGTACTCGACCCGAAGATAAATTTCGTTCGTCAAACCTCGCCCGCTCTCGGTAATCTTCGGTTCGCTGGGGCGGCGCACGAGAGTGGTCATATTTAGCCCTACATTTTCTATTGAACTATCTCTGTCTCACGCGCCAGGCGTTTTCGCTTGTCAAGAGACAACTTCTAAGAAGAAGTTGTATAAACTCTCGCCATGCGCTTTAGCCTACCGCACGGGAAATATTTTTTACAGCAATATAGGCTTATTAATTTAGCAAAGAGCTTAATATTGTTCGTCATAATTTCGTGAATATTGAATAGATCGTTAATCAAGATTAAGATATTATTAAACATTTTTTTTTTTTTTATCTATTAAAATCTGGCAGTTCAGCGCACGAGTGAACTTAAAGTACAGCCGCCCCTGTTCTATACAGTTCTTACATCCATTCTGAGAATTAAAATTAACCAACATATTGACAACAATGTAATCATGTCAGCTTCTCAGAATGGATGTAGGGGCGGGTCTCGCGGTACTGTGAGGACTCGCATATTAAGAAGGCAACCTACTTGCCTATATTAAGACTGGCAACAGATAACTTCTGAAAGGTAATTAAATTTCGAACATAAAAATAGGTGAAGATGTTTTTTGCTAAGCTTGATGTCAGATCTAGATGGTTCGCCTGAGGGCAGGCTCATATTTGCTAAAATATAATAAGTAAAACTAATGAATCTTTGATTTTCCCCGTACACCTCTGTCTACGTCCTTACATTTGGTGTAGTTGCGCCGGGTAAAGTATCCCGGGAAATAATAAAAAATATATAAAAATCGCGTGTATACGGCGTACAGTATACGTATAGGAAAAAAACCTAGAAGAAAAGTGTATTGAAGACGGTATAGTTCGCGTGTGCATGGCGATACAGTGCACGAAGCCCTATCGGCGTACATAGAGCGAGTTGAGTGATAACAGAGAGTGCTATTACCTCTCATTCCCTCCCATATGCGGATGGAAGGAGAAAAAGCTAAGTGGTTTTCTTATTTTGTATTATTGAGCGTAAAGCAAGCATGATGAATAAGTATTATTCAGGCACGGACGGCTACTGCCTGGAGGAATTCCTAACCGAGTTCAAGTCGGTGGCCGAAACAAATGAATGGAGAAAGAGCGACTACAGCCTGATTTTAGGAGGATTTCTACACGGAGCCGCATATTATTATTATCGTACTATTTTTAAGTATGATATGGACTTCGCAGTGTTGTGCGATTGCTTGAGGAGCGAATTTTCAAAGTTTCACCGCAGATGTCGCTATTGCGAACAGCGCATAATAATCTCTAAAATAAAAGCCGAAGAAAAACGACTTAATGTATTGTGTGAGGATGTTAATACACATTTATTTTCTAGTATCATGATAAAGGACGATCAAACACAAAACAATATTCAGTGCAGTGAAGAAAGCGTTGACGAAGAGGCCGACGAAATTGTTGACGATGTTGATCACGCCGACGGAGAGAGCTGTTTGTTCGAGGACGATGTTGACCAGACCAGCAGAGACGACAGCCCCGTCGATGACAAGTTTGAGGTGGAGTCTACGTTCCAGGTCGAGCGCTCGGACGGCCCAGCTGACGACGTGTTGGAGCCCCTACCCAGCAGCGTATGTGCGGACGAGGGTATTGTATTGTATCGGTCCAGTCCAATTTGCTCCGATAATTCCGATTATCTTTCAGAGAACCATGTTCAGATTCCATCAGAACAACGAGTTGCAGTTCCATCTGAATGCCAAAGTTTTGTTTCGAATGTTAACATGCAGAATCACATTGATTACAACCATAATATTGGAAATAAAATTGAAAAAATTCAATCTGACATAAAACAGAAATTTATAAATGTCATTTTGAAAAGAAATGATTTGACAGCATTTAAGAAAAGTTTTTCTCAACCGAAAGTTATTCGTAAGAAATTTAAAGGAGTCTTTAATAAGGTTTCTTATTGCGCCGACATACATTCAAAGAAGGCGATCATTAAAAAGATTATGATCCGAGTTAAATACAAAAGTGTTTATAATGAAACTTCTTGGGGAGCAAGGTTTCGTAGAAAGAAGATGACTATGATTGTTGTAAATAAAAATCCAATTCAATTCTGCCTTAGGTGTAATATAGCATTAGAATATTTGCATTATGTTCACAATAAACAAATAAAACTCGTAAAATGCAAGTTTTGGAAATTTTATAGAAAGAAGATTAGGTATAAAGTATTGTAAATAATTCATTATTAATGTGATTGTGTAAATAATTTGTTAGGAAACATGATGTGACTGTTGTGATGTGTCTTATATTTTGTGCTTTATTAACCAATGTTTTCTTTTCATGTCGTGCCAATGAATACGATCCAAACTAGAAGGAATATGCGATGCGCGCTGGGCATCGATAGAAACTTAATGCAATTTATTATTTTAATGATTTATCTGTATATGTGTTGGTGAAATTAAATACTCTTCGGTCTTGTCTTTATTTGTAAAATAGGATTAGCTTTTGAAATAGCAGACAAAGTCTCAAATACAAATCCATAAGGACTAAGTCTGAAACAATAAAATGTTAATAAGAAATATTTATATATAAACCCTTAAGGGAAATAAATGATAAAAAGCATAGTTGTCAGTCTAGGAAATGGTTTGACACATAGTGCCACAGATAATATAAAAAGCACAAGTGTCAAAACCTTGTCAAATGTAAAGCTTAGTGGTCATTATAAAATTGGTTCGTCACATAGTGCTATAATCAACACAATAAAGCACAGTGTTCATTACATTAGAATTTTATTTATACTCTATAGCCACAGATTAGTTAGGCCGGACCATAGATACAGAATAGTATGTGGAGTTATAGGGTCCATTCCAGATAAAAAGAAATAATATCGACATGGTTGATTATGTAGAATGTCATGAGCTAAGGAATAGTTTGACACGTTGTGCCATAGATAATTTAAAAAGGCACAGGTTAAATAGAAAACGCGATATGATAGAAAAGCTAAATTGAGAATATTTATGCCGAATGAATTAGTGTTGCTCTACACACCTAGACGGACCACAAATAGAAGTCTTAAGCTATGTAGGTTGTATAAAGCCCCATACCGAATAATTAGGAGATTATCTGATGTAAATTATGTAATTAAAAAAATAAATAATAGTAGACGATTTAGGGATATATAGTACATGTAAATAGATTAAAACCTTTTAATGTTAGAGTAGAATAAGAGATAGGTGTAAATAAATAAGAATAGGTTAAGGTTAGGTTAGACCCGCGACCGGAAAAATAAAAAAAAGAATAGGGATGTCAACTGTCAATTTAATTCACTGAAGCTAATAGGGATGGGGGAGTAGGAAAATGTATCGATAGTTTTCTTGTCGACTTATCGATATATATCATTTTTTCTCTTTTGCATATGCTGATGGATTGTATGCCGCTGGGGGAAGAAGAGGCTGGCAACATTAGCTACGCATCGAAGAAATGTGTGATTATTTGTTATGAGATTAGGGCTACATAGGCTCAAACCAGGATAATAGTATAACCCAGTGGGTTCCTTAAGGTGTTAGTCATAACTGAAACCGACTTTGCTAACGGGGCATAGCCTTTGCAAAGGATGTCGAGTTGACATCATTGGTCCAGTTGATGGCTGTTGTTTAATTAAAAAAATATAAATATATTTATCAATTTGAATCCTGGTGCAAGTTCTATGAATAGGATTTGAATTCGATGCGATCCAGCCTTTCCTTCTCTGGCCTGATAAACGCACGAGATCGAAAAATTGTATCATATCTGAATTTTTTGAAATTTAAACCCCATCCGGGTCGATGTGAGTTGACGCATCATTTTGTTAGTGTCGGGAGGACGCCTTGGTCCTTTTCCTGGGTTTTGGGCAAGGAGGTTCAAGCATGACGGCGTAGATTTGTTAATGCGTATGCGCACGTTAGCCGAAGTTAAAAGCACATATTGGAGCATCCGATAACTCGTTTGTCATGACTTAAGCCTTCCCCTTTTAAGGGTCGTACCTCAATTGTTAATGTGATTCCCCAGTTAGGTAAATGTTCGGGTTAGGATAAGGTAGGTTTGATGTTACCTTTCAAAAGATGGAATAGAAGCACTCATATGATTCTGCGCATCTATTCGTAGGGGCGTAGCTCATGTGAGGACTCGCATATTAAGAAGGCAACCTACTTGCCTATATTAAGACTGGCAACAGATAACTTCTGAAAGGTAATTAAATTTCGAACATAAAAATAGGTGAAGATGTTTTTTGCTAAGCTTGATGTCAGATCTAGATGGTTCGCCTGAGGGCAGGCTCATATTTGCTAAAATATAATAAGTAAAACTAATGAATCTTTGATTTTCCCCGTACACCTCTGTCTACGTCCTTACAGTACTAAGGAGCTGCTCCTTATAGACATTGTCATTAACCAACAGGTTTGCCGTTCCCGAAAGGATCTGGCAACATGTTGGATAGATTACAAGAAGGCCACATACACGACTCTCGGATTCTATACCTTAGATCCCTTTCCTCAACCGAAACTCAGACGTATTTGGGTAAGTCGGAAACACTAGGCATCAATGCTACTGTCGTGAAACCAACGTTTACCAATTTAAAACGAAATAACGCAAGTCACTGAGACTTGCGTTATTTCGAATTTTCTGGAGCCTTCAAAGAAAAAATCGCGAATCAATTGGACTGGAATCGCCAACAAGAATGGAGCTAGCATGGTGATCATTAATTTTTTCAATGATTTTCCCTTTTTTTTGCATAGGAAGAGGCTCTTACTTACAATTACAGGGTCATAAAGAATGACTGGATACAATAGATCATCACATTTTGTGATTGAATTTGTGAATGCGATTGAAGGGCATTATTCGTCCTTGCATCATTTGAATTGCTACGAGCTTTTAAATTGAAGATATTTTCTCAATTATAAGTCGACAATTGAGAAAAACATCCTGACAAAGACCATCTTGACACATGTTGTTTTTTTTATGTAAGTCTACTAAGTCCCACTGATGGGCAAAGGTTGCCCCCAAATCTTTCCAGGTATTCATTGCCTGAGCAACCTCGAACTAGCAGCCCTTGCAGTAGGCTTCTAGGTCGTCACGCCACCTCTGGAAAAACACTGAACTCTTTTTTGTTAAACCAAAACCAGTTTTTAAACGTCTTGACACATGAACCAACTTTTGGCTCTGTCTATAGATCAGCTAATAAAATAAATGTTCACATTTTTTTTTAATAATTCTTCTTCTTCGTCGTATCAATGATTCCAAAATTAAATATATTTTGACCAGAGTTAAGCCACGCCAACAGCGTTGTCATTTGCCTCAATCGTCAGAAGTTTTTGTGGAGTGGAAAACGATCACAAAACTTGACTTTTTGATACTATCAGCAAGTTTCATCATTTGGGGTCTCCCCAAAGGTCGTCACACATCGACCTAGCCTGTGTTTTCACGTTCAACAGATTCCTGCAGCTCTCAGCATGTCATCGGTCCAACCTGTGGGAGGCGTCCCAACGCCGCGTCTTCCGGAATGCGGTCGCCACTCTTTCAACCTTATCGACCGTCCGTTCTGCGACCATTGTACCTTGCCCAATTATTCAAACAGAAAGTGAACAACTGAAAATGCCAACATATTTTTCTTTCACACCACGGAACTTCAAGAACCCACAACATTCTGTCTAATCACCGTACCGTTAGTACATTAAACTGTACAGAAAAAAAAGATCAAACTGACAGGTAACAAATCGGTACGAACGATACCGCCTTTGTTGTGGCAAGCTGACGAGCTAACAATACAGACTTTAATTAATCACTACGTATAACTGGTTTGCTGTCACTTTACATACGGTACTACTCGTATGTTTCGGAATTAATTTACTGTAAAGTTTGTAGGTACTTGTGTGTATGTGTGTGGTGAAAAAGTGTTCGCTTTTCAGTATAAAAGTAGTTTTTTGTAAAGTGATTTTGCCAATAAAATGTATGCGGATGTTTCGTTTTTACGGAACGGAACACTTATAGGACAACTCGTTGGACGGATTGTGTGTCCGTCTGTCACAGTCAACTTACTAGAATTTAGTGACTCAAATACGGTCGCGTAGCGCAAATAAATACATCTGAAATATTGGGTTACTTTTGAAGGAAAAATCTGTAATTTTAAACATATGTTTGTTTTGGTTCGACTGACTGACATCAGAAACAAACAATTAAGATAAGCGTATACAAGATGGCGAGACGATCACTTGGCGCGTGGCCAAAATCGGAACTAATGCAGTCATGTTATCAGTTGGCGATACCCATTCAAGTGCCAAATGTCTCTTTTAGTACTGCGTATCATCATCATCATCAGCCTTTTAATGTTCCCACTGCTGGGACACAGGCCTCCACTCTGTTAGTGGGAATGGGCCGTAATCCTCCACGCGGACCCAGTGCGGGTTGTTGGATATCACATGTCTTCGAATTTTTGGTTTCTAGGATATGCCGGTTTCCTCACGATGCACGATGTTTTCCTTCACCGTTTTGAGAATAGTGATGAAATAATTTCCACAAAGTAGGCGCTTTACTTTGTGGAAATTATTTTGCTTTGCCTTGGTTCGAAGCCACGAACCACAACTTGTAAGTTGCGGTCGATACCACTGAGCCACCAGTGCTCTTACTGAGTATGACATACTAGGAAATGAGCAAAACTCATTTAAGTAATAACTGACTGGACGAGTGAAAGATGTTTGAAAACTAGTTTCCTAACAGCTTGCAAACCCTTAACTAAATATAACTTCGCTACTCTTATTTCCACGGAATTACAAACAGCTGACGCCCCAACACTTCAACTCAACCTTTATTCTAAAATCAGGACAAAGTCCTTATTAAAAATTAATACAGCGATTTAATCACGCCTCCTAATTAAAAACTCTTAACTCAAAACTTGAAGGAAGAAAATTGAAAACCGGTTTGAAACACGGTTTAAAAAGTCCTCGCTGATTTGAGTAGTGATAGTTAGTCGGTAAAACTTGCCAACTTCTACTAAATCACCTCGTTAATCAACCGTTTAAGCTCGGCTTAAACTATAGTTTCAAATTACACAAAGTTTGATCCACTCCACTATGGAGAAGGATTTTAGTTCGAATGACGTTTTTTATGCCGTTAAAAGTATTAAAATTATGGACTTCCCTCTTGCAATTTTATTCTTTTCCCGTTGGCTCGGTTCTGAATATGAAACTCTGGTTTATAGCCACTCGGGGATGTATCAAGTTTTAGTGTGAAATTTTAAATGTTTGCATCGTGTGTGTCGTAATAAAAATGAGAATACCAAATGTAGCGCTCATTTTGAAAATGAGGAACTTAAAAATTAAAGTGTGCTGGAATTAAATTACTCTTCATAGTCTTTATCTTCACACTAAAACTTGATACATCCGTCAACTTACACAAAAATACCTAACAGAACAACTCTTCATAGTCTTGTTGTTCTGTTAGGTATTTTTGTGTAAGTTACTAGTGCTTGCTAAAGTAGTGAAAATTCCAACTCTTTTTATTTTATGTAAAAATCCCTTTGCTGTTTCTTTTGAGGGGCGAGACATTTACTAATGAATATAGCTGGTTTTAGTTAGTTTTGAACTAACTTACTGATTACTAACTACTGACTGATACACCTCATTTTGGTGATGTTCTTCAGAAAGGCCAGGTGTGTACTCATAACCGGGCGGCGTATATGTATAAACGTAAGTAAAGCAACGAAGGAGTATGTAATGATAGTACCAGGTGGCTTTTTGTAATTTCTACCTACCTCTATGGTAAAAAACCGTAAGTCTATGTATGCATATCTTCTGCCAAAATATGGCAAAGAAGCGCAGTCTAGTCATAATTTAATTTCAATCCCATTCATAAATAATGCTTCTAAAATGATAAGCGCAAAAGTGCGGAACTGTGGAAGCGAAGTGAAGTTTTCAGAAATAAAAAAAGTTGACACCAATACAAAAGTTAGTCCCGACACTTCACAATATGGGTTGTTGCCTCCGGACTACCTGGGCCACTATTCTGGAAGATATCGGAGTGACTAAGTCATAAAGTTCCTGATAAAAATAGCTGGTTAGCAATTTCTATTAGATGATAAAAAAAACTTATTGTATTTGTGTAGGTAATAGTGTCCATTTTTCAACAACCTAAATGCTTTTGATAATTTATTCTTAATTTTCTAGCGCTGTAAGACAGTTACCTAAATGATTATAAAGATTGTTGATGAATAAACATGTAGGAAGCAGAAGAAGTATAGCAGGTGGCATTCTATATTTTTATACTTGTTGTACAAAGGATTCGGCAATTTTGGATTTAACAATAAATACGAATATTCTTGAACATCATTTTACCAAATTTTCACAAAAATAAAACTATTACAACTCGTATTCTCGAACAAATCTAGATAAAACAAACAAATACAAATTCAGCACACAAGCAATCATTCATAAAGATAAACTGTTGTTCGCATCGCGTCGACATTCAGATCCATACATTTTTACCACACCAGTGACTTTGACGGGCACTCGCTCAACAGAATAGGGCTACTAGTTCGGCCAGGAATAAATTGCAAGTTATTTTCCACTCCGTCGCCGACCATATTGACGTTGACACTTAACGGCACATAAATCTCCCGGTAGAAATAATTAAACAAAATCGTTGGATAGACAGTTTTGAAATATCGAGGCGACGTTCGAGATTTTTTAATGCCATGTTTGCGTAATTTGGGGGTTTTCAGATTGAGGTATGTACTGATATTTATGAAGGGTCACTTTAGTGTGACATCGTTACTATGTTGCCTGTAAATTAGCCATAGAAATTTCAGCTTGACCATTCGACTTTTGGTGATATGGACTCGTCGTCATGATGTGTTCTATATCCCAAGTATAAGAATGACTTGATTTCTACTGAATTAAATGGCGGACCTCCTCTGACGCTAATGACATAGGTATACGGTGACGAGCAAAAATGGATTTTAATAAAATGGTTATGTTACTTGCTGTACGTTGACTACCTATTGATTATTGCAAGCTCTGTGTATTTTGAATAATAATCTGTAACTACTAAATAATTTGTGTTATTAAAATGCATGTAGTCCATCCCAACTTGTTGCCATGAATATTTAGTAATACTGTAACTTTGAAGAGGTTCTTGTTGATTAAATATTAAAAATTTTGCACAAATAAGACATTGATCGACTATATTTTTAATACCTGCACTCATATTATGCCAAAGAGAATATTCCTAGCTACACTTAGACATTTATTTATACCTTGATGCCTTTCGTGCACTTTGTGTTACATTTCACTTTGCGTGGACTTGGGAATGATCAACTTGTCGCCATAAATAGAAAGTCATTGATGACATGAATTTCACCATGGATATTTCAATATGGTTTTAGCCATTGATTAACCATATCTTTATTATTAGGCTATCCAACTAAACAACATTCTTTGAATAATTGTAATTGACTGTCCTTGTCAGTTGCTTGACTAATTTTGTCTTTGTATTCTTGGGTAATTGCTAAATGGAATACAAGCCTCAGAATGTACTCATATCTTACTGCTAGATACACGAAACTGCGTTGGCAAACTGCACAATTATTGTAGTGCCCAAGTAAAGTGAGAAGTTGAATTTTAAGAAAAACGGTCAAGTGTGAGTCAGATTCCCTCATCGAGGGTTCCTCACAAACAGCTACATTCACCAATACAATTAGTTAACATTACTGAAGTTCATAAACAATTAAAGCACCAAACATTACCCTAACGATAAGATACGGAAAATTGAATTTATGTTTTTTTTTTATGTAGTTACAAATATACGGTGTTCGGATCTTTTCCTTTACTTCTGCTATAACATTGCGTCTTCCCGAATTTCATGATTCTAGGTCAACGGGAAGTACCCTGTTGGTTTTGATTTTCTTCATCATCATCATCAGCCTATTAATGTTGTTGTAAAGCAGTGGGAATGTCTTTGAATTTTTGGTTCTAAGACATGCCGGTTTCCTCACGATGTTTTCCTTTACAGTTTTGAGAGCAGTGTTGATAAAATAATTTACACAAAGTGAAGCGCCTGCCTTGCTTCGAACCCCCGATCCACCACTTGTAAGTCACGGTCGATACCACTGGGCCACCACTGCTCTGATTTCTTGCGAGTATCAAATACGCGTCGTATCTGTTGATCGGATAGACAGACAGACAACGAAGTGATCCTATTAGGGCATTTTTTTTCCTTATAAGGAACGGAACTCTAAAAAGCGACGTCAATGCTCATACTACCGCTATAACAGGATTAATTTCTCTCTACATTCTATTTTCTACATCAAGATGTATATTTTAGTGTAGGTATTGGTAATTTTGTAATAAATTAAACAGGAGATGATATTTCACTAGTTTTCCAGAATTTCCCATCTTTATTGAAATAGGTAAGCAACTTTCGAGGCACCTATATACTTCACAGTTAATAGGTTCTAAGTAAAAGCAACATTTTTCGCTATATTAAATAGAGTACTATTATGGTCTCTTTACAACGCATTTATTCAACAAATAATCCACCAGACTTTTCTTTGGTATGAGTATCATGACTTAAAATTTACAGCACCCTACGGAATTGTAGGTAGTATCATGCGACAGCGGGACGGTTAATCCGCATGAGAAAAAAGACTGAGCTACTTCTCTGCGGAAAGTTGAACAAAAATATAACTTAAGTGTACAGGGAAAAAGTAAAGAGAGAAAAAACTTTTAACAAATGTAGACATAGACAGAGTTTTTTTTTCTCGATTTCAAGTGAGGAATCCATCTCAAACACAATGCCACAAGACACACTGACACTTACATTTAGTGCCAGAAAAGCAAAAATTCATGAAATTTTATTTTAGTATAGTGATCTTATTAAAATTCGTCCCCTAGTGATGAATTTCAATTTGACACGTGTTTGATTTGTTTGCATTAATTTCTTCATTATGTCTAAAAATGAGCCGGTTCATAAGGCGCGTTGCGTCACCGTTGCGTCGAAATAGCGCGCTTTCGCTGCGTCATTTTACATACTAAGGCTGAGGCCTTATTTGTGCGTTGACTTGCGTGTCAACTTGTGTAGCAGTGTCGCTGCGTCGTTTTAATATGTGTAAAACGACGCAGCGACACTGCTACGTCAGCGCAACGCTAACGCAACGCGCCGTGTGAACCTGCTTTAGTACACGCAATGAATACTATTGAACTGTCAAAATCAAAGCGTGCATGTACTTTGATCTTTCAACAAAGTTTCACTGGATTTCTTATTTGAATAAAGAATGGTATTAATCCTGCAAAACATAACTTCAAAATACTCTCCGAAAGGTTAGAAAGAGTACTCTGAGTCCCAAAATTCAAGATCAAAATATTTTTGTTTCAACTGTCGAATGACGGTTTGACAGCTTTTTTTATAGAAAATATGCCAAATGGCCAATTTTATGCCTCAGTTAAAGGTTATCAGACTATTGAAAAATCGGCCCTTAACCATTTAAAGGTATTTTTCAATTGTCAACAAAAAGCACTAAAATAAAGCTTCTCAAGTTCACATTCGTATGCCTCAGTAGGTCTCTATGGAGAAGAATGTGCAAGAAACTCTACGGACACTCTTTCCAACAATAAATTTTAATCATTATTTTGTTGAAAATTTTAATATTTGTGAGAACGATGTAAAAATACGTGCACGCAAAAGCGTCTAGCTGGAGTAAAACAAACAACCCAAAAAAAATAGATAAAAACAGGCCGAGGCAGCAGTTATAACCAAGCCCAAATAATGGTGCCCGTTGATGAACATGGCGCATGGATTGGCACCACTCAGCTTAAACATCATGAAGGGAACCGAACGAGCCAACACATGTGCCACCATCAGAGTGACATTTGAGAAAATATGACACACTCTTATCTACCAGGGCACTTTCAAGTCAACGTATCAAACGTCCCATGTACTGGGACTATTAGGGGGCAGACCTAATGCTATCAACCAGGCACAAATGTAGACTCTAGGCTACTGAGAAACTCCAGATGCAAAAAAACAATAGCACTTTTTCTGCACCGGGAAAAGCGCTTGCAACCAGTCAAACGAGGCAGTTAATTGAATTAAAATTCCTTTAATACTTTAAAAAAATAAACACGAAACTATAGCATACTTACTTCATAATATTATTATTATCCACTAATACCAAACCATACGCGTCACTATGCATCAATATTGATATAATATTCCTAATATTGATCCAGCTAGAGTTAAGGTTACACTAGTCGAAAATTCTTCCATACAAACGTAGTCTAGAGATTATGCCACTGTTTGACGATGTACGTTCAAAATAAAAAGTGATATTAATTTGTCTCATCATTATCTAGCCCTGTATGGAAGCAAAAAAGTAAAAAAAGAAAATATTTGAAAGTTATGAGCGTCGAAAGTTCCACATTTCGACACTAATTTTAACGCATTTTTGGGCGCGAATAAATATTATGAGTAGACGGTAAATTGCAAAACGGCTTCGATACAGGAATAGATTAGTAGTTCAACAATGCAAATAATTTTATTTTGAACAGATAGATTTAGTCGTTTTTTCATGATATCTAGACTGCCAAAGGTCTGTTTATAAAATTTCGCGCGCTCGGTTTCGTCCTAAATTATTATCCATTTCGCTACAGATTTGCAAAAGTGTGTATTCGTACGCGAACTAGCTTCCTACTGCTCAACACAGCATCTATCTCTTCCGCGTGTACGTGTTGTCGGTTGATATAAAATGCATTTTAACCCCGCGCACAAAATAGTTCGTGCCGTCGACTAGTGTACCCTTAAGAGCAATACACACGTACATAATTAATTATGTATACAGCAAAGTGGCACGGGAATGACGGCAACCGGTCAAAAGGGTTCACTTGCCCCAAAATTTTCGGTATGACAAATATGTCCAGTGCGTGACGGATTCAATATGAAGGGTTCGTTTGGGGTTCCGTACCTAATTGATACGAAATATTTATGGAATCGCCCCGGCTCGGCTGTCTATTTTGCCTGTAGGAATTTCTAGCTCAAACATTTTGGTGGAATCAGATAGATGGAATACTCAGCTGCTTGCTTTAAATTAGGTTTGAATTTTTATTTAAACAAATATCTTGAATCGTGTTATTTTTTTTTGTATTTTCATGTTTCTTTAGTATTTTTGTACTTAACAGCTATACCCGCAGCTTCCCTCAAGTCAGTTGAGTGTTTTTCTAAAATGTAGTGAACATAAAATAAAAAAATAATGATATTCGTTAGGAAATTAAGTCTTCGCTTGACTAAGTAGGATCGTATTAAGGTAAGGACTGGTACGAAATAAGGTGATTTTTTCGTTTTGTCGCTACTAATTTCTCAGTTGAAGTCCAAGCACAGGATTTAAGGACTTCCGTTTAGAGATGTAAATTGAAAAAAAAACTAAATGTTTTTTTTTTCATAATCTTGAAAAAACACATGAAAAAATACTTGGCACCGTCGTTTTTTTTCTACATTTGGTTTTATTTTGAGTTAAAATGAAACACAATAACTAAAATGGAATAAAACACAAAATTTTGTCTTTAATTAAAGTCAAATTATGTTTAAATCAATGAATACCTGTTATTATGAACTTAGAAAATACTTAATGTGTTACAATCAGAATTATCTTTTCTTTCTTATTAGGGAAATCCCCATCCGTAAATGGTAAACTTAAGTGGGTGATGCCAATCATTTTAAAACATTTATGTAATATTTAACAAAAAACAAATTGTATTTTCTTATTAAACTAAAAAAAATACTATCAATTCATATACGGTAACCGCCTCACCATGTTTTAATTTTCGTTCTCTTGAAAAAAAACCTACTCCAGAAAAAAAACTGTTGTTTTTTAAACCTTTTTTTTCATCTCAGAAAAAAACTTTGTACAATTCTAGTTCCATTGGCGATACACCGGGGCACCTACAGTGCTATTCTGTAAACATGTAACCGTGATATCTTAGTTAAATTGAGCTTTAAGTGAGTTGTCAAACCCTAGTAATTTACTTAACATTTTGAAACATAAAACTAATCATTAATTCTATTTATAAAACATGTATACATAAACTCTAAGAATAAGAATAATTATATGGCCAAAGATTCGTTAAATGAATATTTAAACAAAAATCACAAGAATTTTCTTTTGATTACATCAAAGTGGATACAATATATCAGTTAAAGAACAAACTTGAACTTTGTTCTATTATCATTACTTCAAAGTTAAATTGAATTCTTTTT
Organism: Orthosia incerta; assembly: GCA_948252205.1. Taxonomy (NCBI): domain Eukaryota; kingdom Metazoa; phylum Arthropoda; class Insecta; order Lepidoptera; family Noctuidae; genus Orthosia; species Orthosia incerta. Next base: position 3,186,553 of record OX411755.1, read on the forward strand.
AAACGCAAATTGAAAGCAACTTCTTGACAAGATCACTTGACGAAGTCATTGAACCAACATGACAACAACATCTTCCGAAATGGAGTCAAAAATTTATATAAAAGAATCTTTCGAACATGTAAAGAAAACATAGGAAATTTGAGCAAACAATAACCGAATAGCTAAAGAATATTCGCGTCTTCTGGCAGGGGTGGTGAACTCGTATGGAGCGACAGAAAAATAGACAATGAGAATTTTATAAACTAGGTAGAAACCTACCTATCCATATGATTAATATGCCATGCTACAGTTTCAAATTCGAACATAAGGGTCGGTGCACATCTGACGGAAAATGCGTCACGTATCATCGGTCGCGTAACGCCAGAACAGAAAAATATATAATTAAACATTCAACCTTTCACACTCGACCGATGATGCGTTAGTGTGTTTACTGTACTAGCTGAATACGCTCGACGCATCTTTTGTGAGATGTGCACCGACTCTAACTCTGTCTTTCTGTTTGTTACATTTTAACATCTTACTGGCTAAACGGATTTGGATGAAACTTTGCACTCGAGTGGATTATGTCCTGAATTAGGACAAGGGAGTGTGTTTGCTTGTTTTTTTTTACACGGGTGAAGCCACTGACAGAGGAAGTATGTAAATGTTGATGTGCTTCTGTGGACTATACCTATCATACAAAAGCTTTGTTTGATTCCTACGAATAAAACTGTTTTTTCAAGGTACAATTCATAAGGTTTCATTTATATACGTATTGTCTTTAAAAAATATTCTTATCTAATTCTTCTTACTGTTATTTGTCATAAGATTCAAACTTAACAAAATTTTAAATAAAATTATTTATTAAATAATCTTTTTCTAAAAAAAAACTTTTTTCGTATTCTTCTCAGCAAATTATTTTATTTGATACCCATATAATGGCAGTGCACAACAAAAACTAGTCCACCATCTTGGGCCGTCCGCCATATTGGATTCAGAAAAACGTCACTTAGTTTACCATGCATTGTCATCTAAACTAAACGTGTATGCAAAATGCCATCTTAATCGGTGGAAGATAACTGCTTTCAAATTCATTTGCAAGATTTGACCCAAACACACTTACATACATACCTACATAATACATACATACATGCATTGCAAGTTAAATAAAAGCCTGTAAAATAATCTACAATTTCAGTTTTAATTATTTTTCTTTCTGCTTTTTGTTACGTTAGCAAGATACGTGCTATTCTAGCAGGCAAAAGTAGGTTTAGCATCATATTACGTTTTAAAAGTTCCTGATTGTTATTTTCAATAGTGTGCAAAAAAGATTATGTACCCTATTATTAATCTGTACATAAGTATAATATATGAAAAGGTTCGCCAACCCTGTCGTATAGTGTTACTATTTTCGATTTGTCAGTTCGTGCGTTACAATGCGTGTCAAGTGTGAAACGCTCCTTAAAAATCATCCTTTACACCATGCCGTAATGTTCAGTGTTTATTTCTGTTAGACATGCGAGATTTAGTCGGATTTGGCCTAGATTATGTTGAAAAGGCGTGCTTGGCACAAGTATGAAAACACTAACAAACAAAGGAATATTGGTTTGGTTGAAATGAAACACCTACCTAACGTTTCAACCTTATTTATCAAAATGTAGACTATCTATGTTTTGCGATTGCTAAGCACATTATATATTCAATAGATTGAATATATAATCTGCTAATCAATTGATAAACATCTCAAATCCATACTAAAGCCTACTACTATTACAAAGGTATGTGAAAGTTTGTAAGGATGGATGGATGGATGTTTGTTACTCCTTCACGCAAAAATTACTGAACGGATTTTGATGAAACTTTACAGAAATATAGCTTATACACAGAATAACATATATAGTATAATTTATAAAGATAATCAATAAAATCAAAATCAAATACACTGCCGAGCAATGAAAAAGTTCCACCCACAAAATGCCGACAAACACCTTAATATCTTATATATCTCCTAAGACATTGAACCTAGCTTCATAAATTAAAAAGTATAATGAAATCTATTTTATTATGCAAACTTAAACTCTTTTAAATACTGGTCTTTTTGAAGCCATGGATAAAAAAAGTAGAAAAACAAAACTTTGGGTTTGAAAATTTCGGAGTACATTTGTTTCGTTTTTTGTTTTGCATTTGATTTCATCCTTGTTTTTCGCCGTTGTGAAAGTATTCTTAAATTGTAAAGTCTTACGGCTCTCGTACCCATTAATCATGCCTCTATCACCCGAGGATTGTACGAGAATCATCACTATGGTGGAATTGGGGACCAGCCAAAGAAATACGGCCAGAATAATGGGCGTGACACATACTACTGTCTGACGAGTGATCCAAAGGTTTAGGGAGACTGGATTAAACCTGAGAAGACCAGGTATTGGCAAGCCAAGGTGCACAACAGTCCGAGAAGATCGTTTAATTGCGGCAGCCATGTTAAGAAATCGACATCAGACGGGAGTTGCGGTTCAACAACCACTTCTGCAAGTTCGAAGGGAGCCAATAAGCAAGTGGACAGTCAGGAGACGTCTTGCCGAAAGAGGATGGAAGCCTTACAGGCCAGCAAATGGCCCAAAACTGGAACGGCATTATAAAGTTGCCCGATTGCGATACGCCCGCGAGCATACAGAATGGGGTGAGGACGAATGGGGCAGAGTGATGTTCTCTGATGAGTCAAGATGTATGCTGTACCATCATGATGGGAGGAAAAGAGGTATACTCTGACGACCAGGAGAACGTTTTGCACACGCATGTTTTAAAGAAAAAGTGTCACACGGCGGAGGTACCGTTCACGTGTGGGCTGGTATCTCTGCAGAGGGCGACAATGCTGTGTTCATGCACGATAATGCACGGGCCCACACTGCTCAAGTTGTAAATGAGTATCTTCAGGACGTAGGAATCCACAAAATGGAGTGGCCAGCAAGGAGCCCCGATTTGAATCCTATTGATCATGCTTGGGATGAGCTTGACAGACGTGTGAGAAAACGAGTTCCACGTCCAATTACTCTTCGTGACTTGAATTACGCGCTCATCGAAGAATGGGAGAACATTCCTCAGCATATGCTGAGGAATCTGGTATTCAGCATGCCCAATCGCGTAGAAGCTGTATTGGTGCACATGGAGGTAATACCAAGTACTGAGTTATCAAAACCTACGTTTACACCTAATAAAACCCCTACTTAGAGATTTGGTTTTATTTGCCAAATGGCCCCAATTTTTTAAAACATTTAATTTAAAATTTGAACACAATATTTACGTTTTAAGTAGGTAATATTCTGATGCGCTGTGAAATGTACTTCAATATTGCAGACGGCGTCATTAAGCTAGCCTTTCCCGTTTAGGAGTAATTGGTGCTATGTCACTGGAACTTTTTCATTGCTTGCGAGTGTAGTTTATTTCAAATAAACCTTAAAGGTACTTTTGAATTGTCAACCAAAAAATATAAAAATTTGACTCTAGTTGCAAATTCTCAAGCGTCAGTCTTTTCCATCAGTTTAAATTGCAAGTTTTTGGTTACATCATTCTTGTTGAAGAAATACATATATGTGAGAACTATGTAAAAAGTCGTGCACGTAAAAGGGTCTAGAGTAACAAACAATTTAAAAAAATACAATAACTGGCCGAGACAGCTAAGTTATTACAAATCCCAACTGATGGCGCCCAATCACAAACATGACGCATGGATCAGCACCACTCAGCTCAACCATCATTATGGGAACCGAATGATCCAACACATCTGCCACTATCAGAGAGAAATTAGAGAGAGCATGACACAAATAATATATACATAGACATAGATATTGCGAGAAGTACTAATACCACGCGGGTTCCGTTACCTTTTCATGCTTAAACCGCTTAACCGATTTAGATGAAATTTGGTATCTAGATAGTTTGAGAGAATTTTCTGTTTTCGTGCAGAAATGCTCGTACCACGGGGTGATAGCGCAGTTATGTGGGTCTCCAACCCACTAAAAATCCACGATGTCCTCCTGTACCGCTTATGCCGGGAACACGGGCACGCGGTAGCACTCACCGCGAACACGCCGGCTGTCCGTCACCGCACCCTCATCTGGAGGGTGCCCCCCATCACTGACACACCAGAACACATTGCATGCCGTGACCACCCCAGGGACCAAACCAGCACATGGGCGCCAGACGACCTTGGTCCCCCTGTAACGGATCAGGTCAGTGGCCCTGCCACCTATTAATTTTCGGCCGCAGGGGATAGGTACACCCCTGTGGCCCTACCGCGTCCGCCATTAGAAGGTGGCGACCCCGTGAAGGCCGCGGAAGGTAGGGAGAACGGCGCACCGCAATACCGATACTCCTCTCCTGCTGCGGCCTCCAACCCTCAGCCGCGATATAGTATGGGAGGCCCTATGAAAATCCATACGACATCACGGCCCGCCTCAGTTGCGATATCGCCTCTGTTACCAAGCGGCACCGCAACCTACTTGTTGGCCAGTACGTAGTCAGCTTAATCGGCAAAAGCCTTGACGAGCGATCCAAGGCACGCCACAAGAGCACCCTGCCTCGTCAATGCGGGGAGTAGTTTAAGACCCTGGAAAGGACTTAGGATAGGATAGTTTTAAACCGAAAATCATTCTTAAGGTGGTGGAAGTTTGTATGGTGAACAAGTTACAGGCTATTCGAAGTACTAATGCTAAGCAGACGCAGCCACGAGCAATAGCTAGTATTTCTATAAGCCCCTAAATAATGATTTAATATGATTTTAAATTCAAGCGTTCAAAATTACTTCTAAAAGTAAAACAAATAAAAAAATCTAAAAGCAAATATGTCGACGGCCCAAACTCAACTGTTTTAAAACCCTTTATTGTAAATCAAAATCTACACAATATTCCACTTCGAAGTTCGAAGTTTGAAATCAGCCAGACGCAGTCGAGTAAAACATAATCACTAGTAAGAACCTAGGTACTTATAAGCAACAACAATTGTATGTATTATCTAACTAATATCAATAATAGGTATTTATCAGCAATTCTGGCTAAAACTATAATCTACTTATAAGAATTACAGATACTGCTGTGAAGGATTATTATTAGTAATCACTTCCCTGACCAAAAAATCAGCATGAGATATGAGCATTTCCTATTGGCCTAGCGGCACTGGTGGCGCATGAATTACGGTAGTGAATACGCCCAGATTTTAGAACAAAATCTTTATAAAATCGAATATTGGTCTTTTGAAAAAAATAAAACTCACAAGATATTCGTTATCAAATTGTCTATACATTAGTGTAAGTATAAAAAATAATTAATGAACACTTTACGAGAAGATGCATGCTATCAATAATTACTTCACATTTTTATGGTTTTGTTGAAAGGAGATTAGTGAAACATATACCTCTTTAAAAAAAAAAGTGTACTACCATTTTAGAATCAACATTATGTAGAAATTTAATGTATTTTTTATTAATTGATATTTCTTTTTAAATAAAGAGTAGATAGTTCTTAAAAACTGCACAAAAACGACTAGCGCGGCGTTTTGCTCGGGATGGCGCCTTAAGGTTTTATTTGACTTGTACGTCATTAAATACTAGGATGCTATAGAAAGATAGCTTAAATGTTAGAATGTTTTTAATTTACTGAGAATTATTGCCAAAAGTAGCAAAACAATATTTTCCTTGCAACGCTTTTTAGGGGAAAAGAGGGGCGCTCTCTCTCCCTAAACGATAAAAAAATAACTGTATGCCGTAACCCCATCGAAAACTAGTTGAAGCCATAAGTAGTAACGCTCAACCCGGCAGAATTTACAGTACTCGCATAGATTGTCTGCTTATTTTCTCCGCCGTTGCTCGCGTTTCTTAGCAGAATTACTTATAAAGTTCATAGAAAATGTTTCAAGTTATACTGTACTGAAGCCGTGTTTCAGACGCTCTGTTTTATTTTAATATACTTAAGTTTAAGATGCTGAAACTTTTGACTGAGTACGCTTGCTGAGACGAAAGAAAATGTGTTTACACATTGTGTTTTGTTAAGTTGTATTTGCGTTTCGTTTTTTATTTAAATATAAGTGGGCTAATAACTAGAAAGAAACAAATACAATACTTACAGATTAACTTAAAAAAAGGACAGTATCGAGACGAGGATGAAAATTATATTTTACAAAACCATACAGTTGTACAACATAAACTTTGCGTTTTGGTTAAATGTTTAAAAATAAAGATTACGCATTTAAGATAAAGTTAATTAATTCATTAAAAACACAGAACGTTTAATGAAGCAAACCAAGTAGGTAGGTAAGGATGATGATGGATGAGGTCGCAGATAAATTTGAAAGAGTGTTACCGCAGCCCTGACACAAGCAACTGAAGGAACACGGGTGGGTTTTAGTCAGTAAAAGTCTAACACGCCCTCCCGCTTCACCCAGTGTCGGAGAAATCGTTGGATGATTTCACACACATTGTATTCACATGAAAAAAAAAGTATTCGACCTTGAAAAGACAAAGCTAAGAAAATTTTAACAATAAATTCCTTCTCATACAGCCCTAAAGCAATTCGATCAAAATTCCGGTGTAAGTGCAGAACAAAATCAAAGAGGCTGCTTCGTCGAGACCATCTTTACGCACGTACGCTAACAAAAATGTCCTCCCTCAGAAGTTCGGTAGACCGAACGTTGGGAAACGCACTCCACATATTGATAGTGATCTGTAGGAGGCAGGAACTTATGTTTTTGTCAAATTTTTAACCGACTTTCCAATAACTTTCTTTTTTTTTCCTATTATTGTTCCTTAGTTTAGTGACGGTGACTTTCAAAATTCAAGTTATTTTTCAGTACTAAAGATACTAAGGAAAGTCATGTTTGGTCTGAAAATAACTGATAGATGCAAACAGTATTTTATTAAATATTACATTTTAAGTTTACCTTCCTTATTTATTTATGAAATAGCTAATTTTGTACGAACCAATCCTAACCTATTTAAGAAACAATCAGACGTTTCTATTCGTAATCAGCGGGATAATAATACATTATGCGTACCAAGGTCAACCACGGCACTGATGCGTATAAGTATTTTTTGTTTAGCACCAATTATTTATAATAAAATATCAAAACCTATTAGACAAATGCCTACTGCTCTGTTTAAAATACATTTAAAAAAATATCTCATAGCCAAATGCTATTATACCATATCGGAATTTTTAAATGACCGCAATTAATTGAGTTTTTTCCTATAATTACGACATTTTTACACCCAAATCTGTTAAAACAATAACGAAAATATAGTTAAATTTAAAAATAGTATAAACAGTCTCAAATTTTCGGAGATCTATCTTACTGATGATCCCAACGTAGCTTATAATGAATTAGTCAACATATTTAAATTATTTTACGACTTGTGCTTTCCATATAAAGAAATTAAAATCAACGTGATAAAAAAAACAAAATGGCTGTCACATGGCGTTAAATTATGCAGTAGAAAAAAGAGGCAACTTTTGTGGCAATCCAGATTGAAGCCTAACCACGAAAGCAAAAAGAAATTCACTTCTTATTCTAGACTATATAATAGAATTATTAATTTAACACAAAAAGCTCAAAATAACTACAAAATACAGCAATCCAAAAATAAATCGAAGACTACGTGGCAAGTAATTAATCAGACAAAGTACAATATCCCTAAACAACGAATTGAGAAACTTAAACTTGGTAATCAAATCATATACGAACCTTCGGATATCGCTGATGCTTTTAACGACTTTTTCGTTGACAAAATACATCCAAAAATAGACGCTGAATGTAAGCCGAAGACATGCATGTCATCCATTTCAATAGCAACTGATATTAAAATATATTTAATTATTATTTTAATATCAGTTGCTATTGAAATGGATTCGAATGTATTAAATTTTACTGAATTATATTGTATTGAATTGAATAATAATGTATTGAATTATATTGAATTATATTGTATTATATTGTATTGAATTGTATTGCATTGTGTTGAATTTTGTTTATTTGAATTGTATTGTATTCAATTGGATGTGGTTTAACTAAATTTAAATTCTTTAATATTAATATACTGATTCCCTATGTACAGGCTTGCCTAAGCTGGGAAATCAGCGAGACTTAATCCCGCTATGCTACTTCGATGATTGAAAGTGTGTTGCAAGTATGACGGTGGAGTAGGTGTCCAGTGCCTGTAACACAGGTTAGTTCCTAGCGCAGGACTGGGTCTTGCTCTGCTCTCTGCTGCAGCGCGCCTCATTCACCTACTTTATTTATGTGGTAGTATTAAGGATAATTATGTACTCAAATATTTGTTGATGAATAAATAAATTGATTGATTGATTGATTGATCCACGAAACTGAATTCAATGTTTATGGCTCCTAGCACACCACACGATTTATATAAAATAATTATGTCTCTAAAAAACACTGGCAGTGTAGGTTTTGATGGAATCGCCACAAAGGTGCTAAAGTCAGTGTCAGCCGAGATATGCGGTCATCTAAGCCACATACTCAACCTCATTATTTGTGCGGGTATATATCCTGATGCTTTAAAAACATCTATAATTAAACCTTTATTTAAGAAAGAAGATAAGGAGTTGATGGATTACTATAGACCAATTTCACTCATACCGGTTATTTCAAAAATATTTGAGAAATACATCTACAGAGAATTATATAATTACGTGGAGAAAAATAATATACTTAGTGAAGAACAAAAAGGATTCAGACAGCACAAAACCATGAATATGGCAATTTACGACTTTTTGTATACTATTGTTAGAAACATGGATAAACGATCCCCCATATGTGCTATATTTTGCGATATGACTCAGGCGTTCGATTATGTCCATTATAATACCTTACTAAATAAAATGGAAATCTATGGCATTAGAGGTAACGTGCTCGAACTTGTAAAATCTTATCTAGAAAATAGAACACAAATAACCGAAGTTAGCCGCATTAATTTAGTTAATAAACATGAAGAGATAACAAGATCACGAGAACGTAAAATCTCATACGGTGTACCACAAGGAACCGTTATGGGCCCGTTTTTGTTTATATTGTATGTCAATGACATGCCCATGTCCCTTGAACAACCTATAACAATGTTTGCAGACGATAGCACAGTAACGATCCCTTGTAAAAACGTAATTACCTATGAAAATGACATTAATAGTTCTCTTAACTCACTAATTAAATGGCTAGACAAGAATAATTTAATTATAAATTTAAATAAGACAAAGATAATGCACTTTAGACAGCGTACTCCCGGCTTAACTAATCTTCATATACACTACAAAAATGACAATATTGAAGAAGCAGGCGATACGAAATTTTTAGGATTACAAATAGATTACAGCTTAAATTGGAAAGCACATATAGATATTTTGTGTAAAAAACTGAGTTCATCTGCATATGTTTTATATAGATTATCCTCCTTAGTAGAAACCAAAACATTTCTAACGGCTTACTACGGCATAGTTGAATCTCACTTACGCTACGGTATCATTTTCTGGGGGAACTCAACTGATAGAGACACTGCATTTAAGGCCCAAAAACGATGTCTCCGGTCAATGTTTAAACTAAAAACTACAGACAGTTGCAAGCCCTATTTTAAGCAATACAATATCTTGACACTTCCTTGTATTTATATTTTCGAGGTGGCTGTGTTTGTAAAGCAAAATCCAAGTCGTTTTGAACGCCTAGCGGATGTATTCCCAAGGAATAGGCGTGACAATAGCAAAATATGTCAGGTATCATGTCAAACCGCTTTGATGCGCAACAGTGTTTATTGCATGGCCCCAATTATTTACAATAAATTACCAAGTGGTTGGAAAGATTTAAATACAGTGCTGTTTAAGAGTAGATTACGTAATTTTTTAATAAATAAAACGTAAAAATATATTTGTTGGTTAATTGAATGATAATTGTAATGATATTGATAATTTGTTAATTGATCTATTGTACGATAATTGTAATGAATATAATAATTTAAATATGATCTATTGAGTGGTCATTGTGATGATAATTGTTCTATTGAATTGACATTGTGAGCATAATGATTATTTATTTATTGATCTACTGAATGATAGTTGTAGTTATATTTTATTAATTGATCTATTGAATGATAATTGTAATGATAATATATTAATTGATCCATTGAATGATAATTGTAATGATAATTTATTAATTTAAGTTCATGTTGCATAAATAATGTAAATGTTTGCATGCCGAATGGTAAAATATGGCTGAGCTTTTATATCATAACAACTATTGTATATTACCCATATTTGCAAAATAAAATTCTATTCTATTCTATTCTATTCTATTCTATTCTATTCTATTCTATTCTATTCTATTCTATTCTATTCTATTCTATTCCTTATTATTTTTTATCAAGTTATTAATTTCGTAGTTTGCTGTGTAGACTAAATTTTTTCTCTTATGGTTTATTCTAAAGCAAAAATATGTTGTTTTGTACGCCAAAACTGGCAAATCATGCAGATCTCCCTGTTACTTTAAGACCATGCACATATTATTTGATGTATACTCATGTTTTATTATTACTCAATTTTAATTTTGTTATACTGATTTTTAATTGAATTTAAATTTTGACATAGTGATTTTTAATTGAATTTTAATTTTGACATAAGTAGTAATTTTAATCGAATTAAAATTTTGACATTGTAGTTTCAATTTAATTTAAATTTCGACATAGTATGTTTTTATTGAAAATATATTTTTACTTTATAATTTCGATTTAATTTAAATTTTGATATTGTATTTTTTTATATTGTTTGTCCAGTGCAAAAAAAAATTGTACGCCATAAACGTCAAAACATGTAGCCACATCATATTAATATATAAGACCTTCATACTGTACTCATGTTTTACAAAATAAAAATCTTATCTTATCTTAGCTTTATCAGTGCTGAAAAATAGAGGGTATTGTTTGTTTCAACAATTATAATTTTAATAAACTTAATTCAATCTGTGTAGGTAAATCTTGCGATAGGGATGATGACTAAAAAAAATATTGAGTCCGTCAGTTAGATAACCTAAAAATATTGGACACGTATTATATCTATAGTAGTATCGTAGAATTATTATTATTCTACCCAGGAAACATCCGTATTGCTTTGCTTTCAGGTTAAAATAATATTTCTTTTTGATTTATAACATTTGATTTATATTATCATATTTAAATGTTGTTGTTCAAATTTATTGTACTCAAATAAAATCGAACATTAATGTACGAGAAATTTTGTTTCGAGATAAACAGTGTTTCGCGCTAAAGATGTTTCCATAATTGAGCTATTGGATCCAACCGCTTTCTATTTGGCTTAGGTAACCCGATAATTTGAAAGTTTCAACATTAGTGAATTTTAATTTATTGGGCAGTTTTATGGCAATATCAATAATTTCGTGTTATTCTTGTATAATTGCATCAATGGAAAGAGTCAAAGTCAAATATATTTATTTCAATAAGGCCAGTAAGCGGCACTTATGATCATCATACATGGTCATACATATATGAATTAAAATTTACAAGTAATAAAAATGGATTCTACGGTGCATTCGAATAGTAGCTTGTTATGGAGAAGTACGCACAAGAAACTCCATACTCACTCTTTTGAAAAAATAGGTGTTTTACAATATTTACATAAGTTGTGAGTAAATTTCTTAAAAAAAAAGAAAATTAATACAATAACTATGAATAGGAATATAAATTAGCAAATTTGATTTTGTCTACTCTAAAGATAGAGCAGGACCAGCATGTTTCCAAGCATTCTTATCTTGAATATGATCATCTAGTGCGTAATATGCTTGTTTACAAAGTGTGCTTTTAACTAAAGTTTTAAATTTACTTTCATTTAGTTTTAATATATCACAAGGTATTTTGTTATAGAATTTAATACAGTACCCCATGAAAGATGAGTGTACTTTAGCTAGTCTATAAGATGGTTGATCTAACTTATCTTTATTTCTCGTATTACAATTGTGTCTATCACTGACTTTACTAAAGCAATCTTATGATAAGAGGTCCAGTACCTTGTTTGTTGATAACACTGTTCAGATATATTCATCTTCATAAAATCAAAATGTTATTGTTGTGCATTTGGCAAGATTCAACAAATTTTCACAACAGATCTGCTCGTTAATTGAGTCAATGAACGACAGTAAAATACTGATCAAGTCGTCTCAAAATTCAGTTATTCAAAGTGGACTTAAGTGGGTGCCTTGGTAACAAAAGACAAGCTTCAAAATTTACTTCATCGCTTCATATTTATAGTGGTAGATGAAGTGGCATACTATTAACGATCCTCCTTGCATCGATTCCCTCAAAGGATTCGTAACCACATCATTGTTTCCAAAATTACTCCTTTATTATGTTTTTCCAGTTGCACTTTACTTTTAGCAACATGCACGGCTTCTGAGGCTTTAATGTTCAAGAAGGTACGGATCTGGTCTAACCAGCGTGTAGGAGTTCTTCCTCTAGGTTGTTTGCCTTCGACTTTGCCAGTGAAGAAGTTAAATGTCACTGGCAATTACCTTCTGTAGTTGTCATCAAGTTTGCGGGCGATATGGTCACAGAAGTCAAATATCTTGCGAAGGCACACATTCCTTAATCTTGCCCTATTTTCCAATTTTGAATTCCTGCAGTATTTAAATGTTCGTCACAGTCCACAGCATATGAAGAATCTTCCTGTATAAGTATATGTCAGCACTTCTAAAGATTTCGTCCTGAAGAGAGATTTGGGTTTCGAACGAATCTGAGTGATGTCAACTTGACATAACACTATGCACTAGTTTGTGGCGCTAACGGAGAACAACCCTGTTAGAGATTGAGGAAGAAGATGGAGGGTTGGACTGAGTTGTGGATTTGTTATAAAACTTGAGGAGAAATGCAGTGAGAGTGACAGATTGCTCGTGTAGATCAAACTGCGTGCTTGGTGAAATGTCGTTTGCGTTATTATCCATTACTTAGAGTGGTTAGTTAGGTATTTTGTAACTTATACATATCGAGAAAGCTGAAAGTCGCTTATTTGTTGTCTCCTCGCCCATGCAATGGTGGCTTTTCCTGACAATTACATGGCCTTCCCTACATATAAGATACAACCAAATACGTAAACAAAACACAAACAATAATACAAAAAGAATTAATGGATTTTTACATTCTATTTGCGTAAATAAGGCCCACAAACGCACAATATTGATTCAGATACCCAATCAGGTAGGCAAGCTCTGCACGCAATGTCGGATATCACTCTCTGACACAGAAATTGCATGTTTATTGATATCATGTGGAGTTAAGGCACGGTTTAAGTAGGTGAATGTTTTTGTTTATATTTCCTGTAAGAGTGATTTGTGAAGGTTAGGATAGAAGACATTTATGTAGAAATGCATATTAACATCGATTAGGGACCAACGAACTAAATACAAGCATCTTACTGGTAGGATGTTATGTATGGATGGAACCAAAAGTGCGCAAGCCCTTACTTTACAAGCCACTAATTAGCCAAATACTTATTTTTAGTCAGGTGTACTGTGAGGACGTAGCCAGTGGGTTACGGGAATTAAACACAAATTAGTTTTATCTGGTATATTTAGGCAATAACGTGCCTGCTTTCAGGCGACTAAATCTAGATATGACAGCCAAGCTTAGCAAAAAACATCTTCACCTATTTTTATGTTCGAAATTCAGTTACCTTTCAGAAGTTATCTGTTGCCAGTCTTAGTATAGGCAAGTAGGTTGCCTTTTTAATTGGTGAGTCCTCACAGTACTATATACGGGATCGATCTTTTAAAATAATAATGCGTTTTAGCGTTAGAATAGGAATTGTAATACTAAAAAAATATATTACAATAGTGATATGTAAACCGCGTCAGGCAAAGGCTTGTCTGTGTAACAATAATGAATTAAAAATTCGAATGCATGTTCAAATCCAGCCAGAGCTATTTTCTGCCAATTTGCAGCTGTAAAGTTCCCTTCAGGAGAAAACATTCACAAGCCTAGGTCATAAATTGTCCCCCCCGTTGGGTTCCCGCATTGTCGAGGCGGGAGGGCTCAGTAGCCGTGACTTGGTCACCCACTGTGAAGCGAAGAGGAACCCGAGGAGGAGCCGCACGTCAGGGCTTTTGCCGATTAAGCCGACGACGTAGCGGCCAAATAGTAGGTTGCGGTGCCGCTTGGTAACAGGCGACATCGCAACTGAGGCGGGCCAGGTCCCAAACGAAGTCGCGGCTGAGGATTCGAGGCCGCGGCGGGAGAGGAGTGCCAGTATTGCGGTGCGCCGCTCTCCCTACCTTCCGCAGCCCGGACGGGGTCGCCATCGTCTGATGGCGGACGCGGTGGGGCCACAGGGGAAGAGAAGTGTCGGTATTGCGTTAGCCGCTCTCCCTATCCCTTCGGCCTACAACGGCGGTAGGTGGCGGGCCATTAACCTTGACCCGTCACGGGGGACCAAGGGTGCCATATACGGGGTCATCTGGCGCCCAAGTGTTGGTTTGGTCCCTGGGGTGGTCCCGGCGTACAGTGTGTTCTGGCGCGCCGGTGATGGGGGTACTCCCACGAGGAGGGTTTTGACGGACAGCCGCGGTGGATTCGCGGAGAATGCTAACACCGTGGAGTTTTAGTGGGATAGATTCCTACATAACTTCACTATCTCCCCGTGGTAGTGCAGTATGCATGAGCATTTAACCACGCAAAACAAAAGGTCATAAATTGTAAGAACATCATTACAAAGTAACTCCATAAATTAATAAAGAAGGTATATTGACACAGGAAATGCCTGTTTCTACAAAAACATGAAACATAATTTCAACATTTAAAAGTTCAATAGGCCTACCTGGAACTGGCTGTACATGAAATATGATGAATTCAAAAAAGGTGCCTATCCATTGATCAAATAAAGAACACGTATTTGCACTAAAAGTCAACAGGAATGTTCAAACACAGTTCAAAATGAACCAAAGCTAAAGTGTTGGACATATTTGCTTTTCCCGTATCGCAAAAAAAGAACTTAACAATATTATGCACTCACTATTATTAGTGTAGATATAAAAATGCATGCCCTGAATTTGCAATTCGGAGATTATAACAACATTTTTTTTTCGTTACAATGTATTTTTAAAATGAAATTTGCATCATTAATATTCGCACAATATTCTTTATGGTGGGACGATTGAATGAAAAACAGACATCCGAATTCATGAGTTCATTAATTTTATGCGTTTCTTCATCATCATTTACCACCATCATTATCATCACAATCATCACCATACGCTTAGCTTGTTCCCGATGGGGTTGATAAACTTCCAACCCAACCATGACTCATCATCTGCCTAGCCTTTTCCCAACTAATTGGGGTTGGCTTCCAGTCTTACCGGATTCAGCTAAGTACCAGTGTTTTACATAGAGCGACTGCCAATCTGACCTCCACAACCCAGTAACTGGGTAACACGGTACCTCTTGGCAAGACTCGTGTCAGATCACAAGCTTCTGACTATCCGTAACGACTGCCAAAGATCTTGAAATGACAGCCTGGACCAACGGCTTAACGTGCTTTCCGAGGCACGGAGGAAATGTTGAAATGGTCACCCGTCCACGGACCGACCTCGTCAAGCGTTGCTAAACCTTGATGATCGACCCGTGCGGCTGTTATTATTTAGCCACAAGCTCCTCGGTAGTCATGGTTGGGTCCAACCCAACCATGACTACATTGTAGATAAACCTTTTTACTACCCAGAACATGGCCACGCGTCATTTCATCATCATCATTGGCAATCTTAAGTCACTTATTGCTAACTAAGACCGCCTGACTTTTGTGTCTTGTTTCTCTGTTCAGTGCTTCTGGTACAACATTCTTCAATCATCTGCAGGTTGTCTATCTACCAGTATTAGGTTTGCCGCCTCTGGGAGCATCGGAACCAATCAGTCTTTACCCATTCCACCGGCATTCAACACGTGCCCATGAAAAAGGTCAATTAACTGACAATAGGATTCACAATCGCATCATATAAAAAATCACTAGCACAAAATAAATAACAGATTTTTTTTAAAGCACTCGATAACTTCAAAAACTTGTTGAACTACTGGTACACAGCTTACAATAAAAAAATATCGAGCACGTCAAATTAAGAGCATCTCGTTAACTGTAAGCAGTCGAGCAGAAAATTGTATTAGTATCGAAGGAGACGTTATTTTTAGGGTACCGTTACGAAACAAGGGGAAACCCTTGGAACTACTTACAAAAGTATGAAACAGGTTAACATTCAAATTAAGAGTTTCTAAAGTGGACCGCATCACAAACGGTTTTTTACTTCGCACCCCACTTTGTTTCGAAATCTTGAGATCAACGGGCTTCCTGTAATTTGAGACGTAATCGGTGTTATTGTGAAACAAAGCATTGTATATTGCCGAAATAACGAAACACTGTTGCTCAGATTCTACGACTCTCATTATGTAGAGTGTGTGTCATAGAACAATGTCTATGATTGTATGTGTAAGTAGCCTAAGTCTATATATTAAATGGTCTGCTAATAAAGTTCAGTATACATCAATTCGTGTACTTAAGTAATGAAGTTTAAACCTCTCTATTATAGTTAAGTTTCCTCGGAGTGGACCCAGCTACCCCAATAAACATCGGCGACTGGACCGGCGGACCGACGAGAAGATAGCCGAAGGCGAGGAAGAATTGAGCAGGTAACGTTGGAATATTATAGGGTTATCAGAAGTCCGAAGAGAGCGAGAGGACTCGATAATTCTCAAATCCGGTAACCTGCTCTATTTCCGGGAGGGTGTCCGGCAGTCCCAGGGTGGTTTCGAGTTTCTCGTCCACAATTCCCTTGTGAACGAAGTGGTGAAGATTGAGAGTGTGTCGACCATGGTGGCGTACCTTATAATCTGAATATCCGCAAGATATTCGGTGAAGGTCATATCAATCAGAAAAGTAGACATCCGCAAGAGAACCGGGGTTAGCGATATTGCCCGAAGAATTGCTAAACTTAAGTGGCAGTGGTCAGGGCATATTGCTCGCAGAACGAATGGCCGATGGGGCAGAAAGGTTTTAGAGTGGCGACCGCGAACTGGAAGACGTTCCGTTGGAAGGCCTCTCACCTCGATGACCTGGTGAAGGTTGCGGGGATCCGCTGGATTCGAGACGCACGGGACCGATCAATGTAGCGACGCTTGGGGGCGGCCTATGTCCAGCAGTTGACTAAATTCAGCTGATATGATGATGAAAGAAAAAGAAAGTAGTTATCATAAATCAGATTCTCAGATCTGTAAGCATAAATGAAGACGAAGGAATAATGTTCACCTTAAATGGTAAAATGATTTGATTTTCCCTACAATATAATGCTTGTATTTTTTTTCTGATTGCTTAGTTCAGCAAGTGGTCGCAAGCGCTCCTGCTGAGCTGGTTTGAAGAGGTAATAAGTTTTAACATCTGGCATTAAATTTTTTGTTCACAGGGAATTTCTCCTGTATCGTGGGTGCGTTTACAAACATATAAACTCACATACACAAACACCCAGAGCCGGAACAACTATCTGTAGATCATACAAATATTTGTTCTATGCGGGCATTGAATACATGTTGCCAATGCATACAGGCATGCTAGGGATACATTTATTTGATGGTCCTGGTACGGTAGGCCTACTTCTGGTCGTTATTATTAGGAGATGTGTGAATCTGGAGGAAATTTAAATCTCGTCTAAAATGGTGCCAGGGCCGAGAAGCAGCGCGGAGTATAAATTTGTATACACCATCATCATCATCAGCCTTTTTAATGTTACCACTGTTGGGCCACAGGGCTCCTCTCATAGGGAGTGGGCTATACAACACACGACGCGGGCCTAGTGCTGGTTGGTGGATGTCACATGTCTTCGAAATTTTGGTTCTAGGACATGGCGGTTTCCTCTCGGTATTGTTTCTTCACCGTTTTGAGAGCAGTGGTGATGAAATATTTTACCCAAAGTAAAGCGCCTGTGCCTGGGTTCGAACCCACGACTTATTACATGTAAGTAGCGGTCGTTAACACTGGGCCACCACTACTCCTGTAATTTGTACACATTTGGTGGCAATATAAGCGTGGTGTTTGGCACAGGAAGATATTCAAGCTGTGAATGATGATGATGGTTGCAATAGGCTCGTCTCCTTTTAAATGAGTATTTAACATAACTGTCAAAATATGGTATAAGTAAAATAAGTAGAAGTATGGTCAAGTATATTCTATTCTATGGGTGTACTTCGCGTACTGGAAAACGCAGCGTTGGAAGGCCCCCCTCTAGGTGGAGCGACGACCTGGTCAAGAGTGCGGACGTCTGGTTGATGCGAAACGCACAGGACCGATCACGCGTTTTTCCTTCTTTTATTCCCCAAGCGTCACCGTGTGGTGACGCTTGGGGAAGGCCAATGTCCAGCAGTGGACGTCTTTCGACTGAAATGATGATTTACTTATTGTTTTAAGTATACACATATAGCTTTACAGGTGACACATAATAAATAAAAAAATTAAATTAAATTTATTCATCAAAAATGGGTACAATTTATCTATCCTAATCAAAACCACTGAAATAATAAGGTTTTTTTTTTTAAAGATAGATTGAACGACGATATCTGTACTAGAATAAACTATGTTACAGACACCTGCGCTTTCCTCCTACAGCTAAAACTTACAAGTCAATCTACACTTTAATTTATTGGATGCCAAAAAAAAAAAAACAAAATTACAATTTTAAATATGCTAAACAAGTTATTTGAACTTAAAATAATACATTATAATTTAATAATAATAATTTATTACATGACAGAATAATTTAATATAATAATATAATTAAATTATTCTGTCATAACACGAAACGAAAAAAATATCACTAAAAGGAAATAAATCTTTAAACAAATACATAAAAAATAAAAATAAATAGAATAAAAAATACAAAAACAACAGGAAAAACTTACAAAAGAAGATGTTCATGACTACACTTAGATACATATCTGGGGGGTGACCATAAGCTCTTAGAGCGGTATCAATTTGATATCGAGTAAGTGACAGATGTATACAAGTCAGATACATCTGTCCCTTATTCGATCTCAAATTGATACCGCTCTAAGAGCTTATGGTCACCCCCCCTGTTAGCCCTTCGGGGATTTATGTAATAAGAATGTTATGCTATTGTTTGTTTCTACAGCTTCGCTGCACAAAGGTAAATAGTTACGGAGCGGTGGCCACACAGTATCGCATAGTTTTGCGTTACGAAGTAAAACTTCACTATTGTAACTTTCTCGGAATCATAAATGCAACAAAAGTGAGTTCCTAGTTCTATGGAACTTCTTCTACGCTTGGATCATAGATTGGAAGTGCCTTCAGCATTTATAAAAGTAGAAATTACCTTTTGTAACTTTGTAAGACATAGGCCAAGTTTATGGAACTTATTGCAAAATTATTGTGACTAATTGACAAACAACACACGTTGTCTTCTATAATTGGTTGAATGTATGTATTTTCTACAACCAATCTCAGCACTTGACTTGCGTTTAATTTGAGTCGTGTCGAAAATGTTATTCCTGAAATTGGGTCCTAACATCACAAGCAATGATAACAGAACGATATCCGTACATAGTAACAAATCCACTTCACAACAAAATCTAGAAACCACCTCTATTGTTAGCCGCAAACATGACAAGACAACCATAAATAAATTAAGACCCGATACATAATCAAATATTTAGAAGCTTTCCCCAAATAGTACCTTCATAGGTAAATAGTACTGTTACAGGCCAAACAATCTACCTGAATATTATACACGCACCGTAATTAACATATGACGTTCACATTGGGAACGTGAGAAGGGTAATATTAGTGAATATCATACAAATTATTCAAACAGACACTTCTAAAGAAGGTTGACTAATGAATTTCTGTAGAAAGCCTGCGAAAGGTATAAGTAACGATAAAATTGCAAAGCGTTCTCGTGGAACACATAGATTTTGTCCGTACCTACTCGTAAGATATTTTCGTAATAAGAAATATGCTGGGTTTTATTCGAGTATGAGTATGAGCATATAAATATGAGTAACTTTGCTGAATAATTTACAGGGTTTTTGATAAAACTGATACGTACACCACGTATTTATTATGGGGCTCATAAGTTACTTGACTTAAGATCCAAAGTCCTTCAAGCTAGGTCAGAGGGCTTCCACAGTAGGCATCCATAGCGACCGGTCGTGAGGTTCACGCTTCACCTCGCTCCACGTTACTCCGATGTTCGTCACTTCTGCCAACAAGGTGTATTGCCAGGTTTGACGGGAACGGCCACGCTTTCGCTTCCCTTGACTCGACTCGTTTCCTGAACTTGACGTGAGATGTCCTTTGCAGTTAACTTCCACATTTCGTACTCGTAGAGCAGCAGGGTTCTAAATTGCGACCAAATAACATACCATATTTTTTAAAGGTTAATTTCAGTGTTTAGGGCCGTCTTGTAAGGTTTCTCACTTGGCCCGTGTGACCCCCAGCGAGAAAAGTTGCTACTTGTGTAACTTTTAATTTACTGGGATAAAATATTCCAATAAGTATTGCCAATAGTACATATAACATTATATATTATTATAATATTTCAATTAATAAAAGTATTACAGAACCCTTCTAAAATGCGTACAGTTCGTACCATCCCACTTTCCGTATCATTGGCGACGCGAAAGCCTTTACAAGCGCTATGCTCCCCCGTTACAGATACTTGCTACTTAACGTAAGCAATAACTTGTTTCAAGTTAAATAGGTATATTTTTGTAATAAGATAGCTCTCTTTCAAAAGCTGGGAGGTAGGAAGCCCTAGATAGATATTTATCCGTATATGTATTTCTAGGACGTCCTCCCTCCTTATTATTGGTAATGTTTTTCAGCAAGGTTAGGTGCGCAGTATTTATAACCAACGAGCGTATTGAACCAGATGACGTATGATTGTAATCGAAGCAATAGGAGTATATAAGGATCGTAGCAGGCGTTCTGTAGTTTCTACCTAACCCCATGAGAATAAAAGCGTTAATGTATATATGTATCCTACAAAAAACATTTTCATGGAAAACGATGCCAAGACGAGACATAACATATGGCTCGCACTGTCAAAAAGTATTCAAATCTCATGCAGAAAGTCCTAACTTCACAAATTCTACATCTTTGTCAAATTATGTGGCTAGGCCGTTTCGCTACCGTCACATGCCTCGTTACTAGAAGTCACCACATACAGGTTTCACGTACTTCATATGTGCAAGTCCACATCGCCATGCTTCATTACTACAAAAACTATTCTATAACAGAAAAGTATTAACAGAGAATCGTTCTCACCTAAATATGTTTTTTCATCAAGAAATACTAGTTTATAACTAATAACTGATGAACAATTAAAACCGATGGAAGAGAGTGTCCGTGGAGTTTCTTGCAAATTCTTTTTCATTGAGACCTACTGACGCTTGCAAATTTGCAACTAGTCTTCTTTTTTTTTGTTTGACATTTCAAAAGTACCTCTAAGGTTTATTTGAAATAAACAATTTGATTTTTTTTATTGAATTTTTCACTTTACGCCCATATGCCATCTGGAGGCACGGTAGAGCCCCCGGATTTTGCCATAGTAAATACGTACTTGCAGCCTGTCTGACAGCCTACTTGAGCTTGCTTATGAAATTCAATACAATTTTCTTTGCCACCTTTCTTATGCAATTTCTAAATCCGGAATATGGGTGTTAAGGTAGACTTCCGAGCTAAGCTGCTCCAGCGTCACTAACACTAGGACACAGAGCGTATTATGCACACTATGGAAATGTATGGGATATATTTCGAGCGCTGATAACTCATGCAGGGTCCTTTGCTTGAAATAATCTTTACAGTTATACAATAATATTTACATTTGTGATACTTGGAAAATCTAATCATCGCGTCATTGTCACTCGAATGGTTCCAATCTTCATGATTCTTTCCGCAGACCATGGACCACATTTTCATCTTGCGCCGCACGTCCTGTGCCTGTTCACGTGAGGACCGTATTACTGTATCCGTGGAAGGGATTGCTGTGGCTGAATACAGAGCCAGGCAAGGACTAAGGACCGACCAGGTAACGACTGTTTGTCATTGACATGCTAAGAAGAAATGTCACTGTGCTCGAATGGTGCTTCATACATGTATTGCCGCGACAGTGTCACCGCGTCAGTAACGCCGGAGTTGCTTTGATCGGAAGTCTACCTACTCATGTCACGTCTACCTATCCCGGTAACATGTCAGCTTTCTACGAGCCCATCATTGTTTTACGTTCAGCTTTGTTGGACCAACGTATTGTTAAACTAGATTATATACGTATATGTCGGGTTTAGTCAATAGTATGGACGTGAAGTCAAATCACAAGCACGCCCCTAGCGGCAATCAAGAGCAAATGCGCATTGGCGCGCTTTTATAAGCACTAGCGTGGTGCAGAATAGGGCAGTTGAGTCAGTTGAATACTGACAGCCGTAGAGCTAAGACGTCGTAGAATCAGTGTCGATCCGTAATATTAGTAAGCAAGAATGTAACTTGTGTCTATTTGAATAAACCCAGTGTATCGAATAACTTATGTGATTTCATTTGCACGATTATACCCATCGACCTGCCCACACACGATGTCTTAACCTAAGGGAATACATCCTGACTTCCCGATGGTTTGCATCTGTCGGCCAGCCTTGATGCGACATCAGAATTGGGATTCGGTCGTGCTAATGAGATCACACGTAAAAACAAAGCTAGTGAAAATGTCGGTTACATTCTTGCAAAAAAAAAACGTGATGTCAGTTGCGACTACCCTCGAAAACAAAATAATGAAAATAACTAGTCTGGAGCGGAGCAGCAAGGAGGCTAGCAACAACAAAGGAGCTGGACAGGTCAAGGAGGAGCGTATGGAAGTGTGGAATGGTCCATACACACTGATCTTTATGCCAATCTGGTGAGTCGTTTTCATTTTGTTATGACTATGGAAAAGTGCGTTCATTATTCAAAATTCTGGTTTTGTTTACGGTATGGCCCATGTCAGATCCATTATAATCTCATTTAAGTTATCGCTGGTCAAGTTTTAATGTTACTGAAGAGTTGTTATTCAACTATCATTGTTAATAGTCCTTAGCAGGTTATTATTATTCGGACTTTAGAGCGATGTAGTAGCATTGCCGTACCAAATACATCATTCTGGAAATTATTATAATTCCTAATGAAATTATTAGTTTTGAGTTAATGGAATTTGATTATGAGGTTTCTATGCTTTTTCTTTTCAACTTGAGGTTAAAGTCTTTGGATAGTTTGAGCCTAATACTCGTATGTGGCATCGTTAATTGAGACTTGAAATGCCATTGACGCTATGGCATTGGATTTTCTAAAGCCCATATGCCTACCTGGACACTGTAATGTGTTTCATGTTTTGGACAGGGACTCTGCACTAACATTTGGTGTCCACAATAACCCATTTTGCTGTGCCGGTTTAGTTTACTACACCGCTGCACCGGTTAATTTATCAAAGTTGTGTATGGTTAAGATAACTGTGAACATATACTCTCGTAATGTTTTTCACGTTTCAGACACCATATTGCGTCGCAGTGGAGCCTCTGCTGCAGGCTAGCGGTTCAAATGCTGAATGCGAAGGTCGACTGTTAACATCTGAGAGGTTAAGAGGAACGGCAGGCTAGCAGTTCGCATGTGGTTGCGCAACATTACGACCACAGCTGTGAAGTCATGTGCGCGCAAGTTTGGAATGAAATACTCGGTGAGTCGCTTCTATTTTATTTCGATAGTGAGGTCGAATGTTCTCTAGTGAAGAGATGCTATTTCAAAATTTAAGAGTGTTCATGTTTGACCACAGAGTTGGTCGTGGTTATATCTAGCACTATCACTAGCTAATTAAGACACACTTACTAAAAAGCAAGTAGTTAATGAGTTTCCTATTGGCGGAATAGTTTCAACATTTGATTCAGTACGTACTTTAGGATTAAATATCCCATAAGAAGATGAGCTCGTGGCTGGGTAATGGCAGCCGCACGGGTCGATCGTCGGGGTTGGGCGGCGCTTGACGGGGTCGGTCCGTGGATGGGTGACCGTTTCAGCGTGCCGAGTTTCCTCCGTGCCTCGGAGGGCACGTTGGGCCGTTGGTCCCAGCTGTCATTTGGGGATCTTTGACAGTCGTTGCGGGTGGTCGGAGGCTTGAGATCTGACACCAGTCTTGCCAAGGTGTGCCGTGTTGCCCAGTTGCTGGGTTGTGGAGGTCGGATGGGCAGTCGCTCCGTGTGGGGCACTGGCGCTTAGCTGAATCCGGTGGGACTGGAAGCCGACCCCGGTATGGTTGGGAGAGGGCTGGGCAGATGATGAAGAAGATGATCTATCCAAAGTGACTTAACAACTAGTCATTTTCAGTGGCAAAGCGAGTTAGTAAAGTCGTTGGGCGAAGGCAATTGTATCGAATTAGTAACGTTACTGGTCATTTGCGTGTATTAGGAATAGATCTTATGTTGCGTAACGGTTTACAACCACTGTGTTCAGATCTGAATTCACTTGCTTACTTTCAAAGTAATTTTATGATAGCAGTGGATCTCGCGATCATTTTCATTACATAAACACTGAGTTAGAGAACGATAGTAAAGGGTTACTGTTAATGATGAGATTTTAAGAATATTGATCCGATATAATTCGTAAAGCTCCTTCACACGAGCTATTAAGACGCAAATAATATCGGGCATAATTGTTCCCCTGATATGAACAGTCGGTATATTCCGAGATCTTTGAGTTGAAAGCGTAAATCTTGTGAGAAGGATCCCGGATCACCAAGTTCCTCGGGAATTGGATGTCATAGTTGATGACATTGGTAGTGAGACCAAATATGATTGACATGTCTACTCATACTCGAAGCTCCGGACCGCACCTCATGAGTAACATGTGGCGATGGGTTTACGAAGAGGTTTGAGTTGAGTATGCATTGCAAGAATTATGGTAAAGAGTAACAGCATTGTTACAATTACTTTGTTTAGTTGTTGAACTTGTTGATTGTCGGACCTTTTTCTAATTAAGTGTTGTGTGGAACTCTAATACGAAAATTAAATAGGCCACTTTTACACAAACATATTAAGTTCACGATAGGTGATTATGACAGGATGGTGATCGTTATACACCGAAAGCTTTAAATAGGTACGCTTAGAATCTACAAGTATGCACACTGTAGGTTAGGGCAGATGCCAGCGGGTTATGTACCAGTCGATGTTGATGTCAAAAGGATTTTGATGATAATGAGCAAGCTTAATGTGTCGAGTAATTCAGTCTATCGAACGTATTATGTTTGACCGTACCAGTGGATTCTGGTGGAGGTCGGGGTCTAGAGAGAGACCGTTGTGAGAGCAATATAATTGCTGGTCGGCTAGAGAGCCATGGCGTTGGAGGTTTTACTCGAGGGTTTCTATAAGCTTGGCAGTTTTTGCTGCAGAATAAGTTTTAAACTTTGTTTGGAGCGACTAGTGGTACATGGCCCAGGGTAATGATTTAGTTAAAGAGTAGGGTTCTAAAATTTCCCTATTTTAACGAACCCAATAATCTAGTTCGGTCAGGACTAGCCGAGCGCTGTGTGGCAACTGTTGGCCTGTGTGGCAACTGTTGGCCTGTGTGGCAACTGATGGCCTGTGTGGCAACTGATGGCCTGTGTGGCAACTGTTGGCCTATATGGCAACGGTACGCCTGTATGGCAGCTGTCAAGTCTGTGTGACACTATGGCTGGTGTGAAAATTCATGTTTGTGTTAGGAACCTTACAGAAAGTTCCCATTGAGTCATGAGGTTAAAAGAAAGTAAACTCGTAGTCACGCGTGTGGAGAGATCATGTTAATGTTGATGACGTTTGAATCGTCAAGCCCTCATTACGAAAATTAAAATTATTTTGGTTTTCTAATTTTGATTACTATGCGTAGATCGTGTTGGTAAGACACACAGGGCTCAAGTACCAATTGAGATTGTAGATAAAGTAGTAAGTACTAAATCTCTGTGTGAACAAGTTCTGAGTTCAGAGAGTTGAGTTGACTCGAAATCGTGGGGATGTGCGAGTAGAGCAATTGTGATTGCTAAGAGAGCTAAGTTGAGATAGCTAGGAGAGTTATGAGATAGCTAGGAGAGCTATGAGATAGCTAAATATCGTGAATAAGAAACCTGGTTTGTTTCTTTTGTTTGATTTAATGTGAGAGTAATGACTATCAGTGGTACTTGGACTTTATAATCACGAAGATTGGGTGCTTTTAGGTACCAAATCGATGAGGTTGCTATTTTCTTTAAATAGGAAATAGAATTTACTCGTTCCTTGCAGTAGTGAACAGAGATATGAATGATCATGTTTGATTATTTCAAAATGTTTCCTCACTCTAGTGTATGAGTCAGGATTGGACGAGCAGATACTGTTTGAAAATTTTGTATTTTTCAGAAAAACATCCCTTGTATGATGGGAGATTGCCAGGATGGAGTGGACTGAGACGACGTGTGGTGCAACACGAGCTGACCATGAGATGGCATGGAGCAAGGACAAGATGATGCCTGCGGGTGATAGATTTGGGGATCTGTCACCTGAGAGAGGCCCGAGAAGGCGACGTGTGTGTTCCACGTTCGCCTCTCAAAAGGAATTACGGCCTAGAGAACACCATGTGGTTTTAGTCAGTAGGAGTCTGACAGACCCCTCAGCTTTCCCCAAGGGCTGAGGACATCCATTGAGGATTTCCACATGATTCGATACACTGTTAAAACCTGACAATGAGGAACAGACGAGGACGCCTGTCTCGCAGGATGGCCGTGTCGGGTTTAGTCAATAGTATGGACGTGAAGTCAAATCACAAGCACGCCCCTAGCGGCAATCAAGAGCAAATGCGCATTGGCGCGCTTTTATAAGCACTAGCGTGGTGCAGAATAGGGCAGTTGAGTCAGTTGAATACTGACAGCCGTAGAGCTAAGACGTCGTAGAATCAGTGTCGATCCGTAATATTAGTAAGCAAGAATGTAACTTGTGTCTATTTGAATAAACCCAGTGTATCGAATAACTTATGTGATTTCATTTGCACGATTATACCCATCGACCTGCCCACACACGATGTCTTAACCTAAGGGAATACATCCTGACTTCCCGATGGTTTGCATCTGTCGGCCAGCCTTGATGCAGCTGCTGATGCTTGTTGTAGCTTCATATTGACGGCAATTTCAAATGGGTTATGTGGAAATGTTTTGTGTGTTGACGTGACTTTGAGCGGAATATGTTAATTACAGATCATGCGTTTATGAATGACGATTGATGAATATAAGCGTTGATGAATGGAAACGACAGCTAATGAACAAATGAAAAAAAAATTGTAATAACAAATAATAATAACTTAACAGTTAATAGAGGAAAATGAAAGAAGGAAACGCGAGACCGAGACGTGCGACCGTGCCTCGGCCGCGCGTCACGATTTTGGAATCTTGCGCGCGAGACCGCGCTTATTTTGCGTACAGTTGGGATTCGCCTTCTTTTCTCGATCCACCCCAGCTCTTCGAGGAATTCCAGCAGTGCCTTAGTGTTGCCAACTAACTCTTGTACAGTACCTGGGTCACCGAGGTATTTAGCCCTGTTACCAGCGATTACTGGGCAGTTTAGGAGAAGGTGTGCTGCTGTCTCGGCCTCCTCTATGCATGCTCTGCATAGTGGGCTGTCTGTGATTCCTAAGACAAAAAGATGCTTATTAAATGTCCCGTGGCCAGTCGTAACGGCTGTGACTGCACGTAACTGTGGTTTAGTCAGTCGCAGGGCTTTCTGCGTAAAACGGCCATCTAAGAGGGAAGTGGCTCCTTGGTCTGCCTCCACTCGCTGTGGTTATTCCATAATTTGTGGTGTTGCTTTTTGGTGCGTTTCCTTACCACATTGCGGAGGTAACCGTAATGACACGATGGGCTCCGGTCCCACCACCACCACACTGGACCCCATTGAGGCGAGCTCATCCACCGCATGATTACCTTGAGAATCGCTGTACCCCTTGATTCATTGGATGTTTACTTTATTTTGTATACCGACCTGGTTCAGGCGTTGGTGACACTCGTATATAAGCCCAGAGCTAACCGTGTGGCTGCTCATCAGTGCCTGCAGAACGGCTTTGCTGTCGGAAAGTGTCACGCGTTTCCTGCCTAAGTCACGTGTCGCGGTCTCGCGTCACGGTCGCGATGTGAATTCAGATCGTTAGTGCTAGTTCACACATGGGTCCGTTTTTCAGGTCCGCTTTATCGTATACGTTTTTATTCGGCGCTGACGTATGTAGTTGTATGAGCGAGTTCACACACATGAAAGTATTCCAGACCCAGTAAAACATACCGATCCGATAAAATATACAGCTATCCGTTTTACAGGTCCGTTTTATAGTATACGTTTTATTCGGCAATGGCTTACGTAGTTGTATGAGCGAGTTCACACAAACAACAATAATAAAATACTGATTCGTTTTATTGGAGCGAAGCCTCGCGGGGCGTGCCATTAACCCCAGTAGCGACGGCTCTGTTAAAACGGTACTGTAAATTTGGTGTGAACATTACCCCCAGTAGTGACGGCTCCGTTAAAACGGTACTGTAAATGCGGTGCGAACATGACCTCCAGTAGCGACGGATCCGTTAAAACGATGCTGGAAATACTCCCTTACAAGACATAAAGATGATGATGGTGCGTTTACCAATGGTAGGTCAAAAAGTAAACAGAAAAATTCACTAATCTATGTAGATATATTGGTGACCATGAGGTGACTTAATATTTCAGCAAAACAGTAGAATAATTTCCATGGTGGGTTCCTACTGCAGATATTTTTAACAAGAGTTGAAGTAGAACAAAGCTGTACAGAAATAAAAATTACTACGGCATGCAAGCAGATTTTTTTTTTCAAACCGCAAAAAAAACAACAAACCGCATTTACTAATGAGTAGATCCAAAAACAAAAAAGCGAGCAAACAAGGAATTAGCAACTTTCATGAATACACTCACATATTCACCGGCAAAGTATTCTAAGCCTACCTAAGGCCGCACGGATTCTAAACTAATTGGTTAATTTATTTAAACTGTACCCTACCGACTTCGGAATTATTAATGCTTACAATTTCCGTTAATTTTAGATGCGGATAAATTGGTTTGTATTTAAGTAGTTGCTTTACTTTTTAAAGTGATCATGTTTTAATTTGCTAACCAGACTTTCGATATCAGGGATTCTAAAACCTATGCAATAAAAAAGTTAATAAAATCAAAAACCTCGACTGCTTAAAAAGCGAACATCTGGTTTTAGTCAGCCAGCTCGCGAATATGTGTCCTCTGACTGCACAGCAAGATTTTCTTCTTGCTTACATCTTTTTAGTTCGCTTTTTAAGCAGTCGGGATTTTTTATTTTATTAACTTTTTTTATTTACAACTTTTTAGTCATACTCTTTTTTTTCGAATGACTTTAAACAAATAAGTGGTATATATTTTTGTACAGACCTCTAAAAACCCTTCATTTTGATACCCCACTCGATGGGTTTCGAAGAAAAAAAATATTGCAAGGCCCCCAAAATCCGCCATGTTACTTTTAAAGATACGAGGTAATAAAGAATATTACATACATACAAACATACATACAAGATACGCGCGAAAAACATAAGCATTTCCTTGCAGCCGGGTATAAAAAGCAATAATTTAAAGATTCGAGACTCAAACCCACCACCTACCTATCCAACGGACCGTCAAATAAAGTTATTGAAAACTCTATATCGAAACTAACCTTAAGTTGGAATTTATACACCTAAAAGCATTAAATGAACAGGACTTTTTAGATCAAGCAACGGAGATAGCTACTACACCATGTAATAACTATCTCCGTTTGTAGTCTACAAGCTTATTGTAGCTCACAAGCATGTAATTAGGAACTTGCTTTTTCCGAACGTGCATTTATGATTGCCAAAACAAATGAAAACTGCCAAATTCATCTCAACAACACAATACTTAAGAGGAAACGGGGGCAGAGAGCGCCGACTGAATTTCCTTAGTAAAAAGTCATAATTCGAGGTTTGGATGTCGTCTCTTTCCTCCTCCAATATTGGACCAATTTAAAAGATATTCCGAAAACTTAAAATTAAAGATTATACTATGTCCCTATGTCTTCTTTTTTGATGATTTAATTTCTTTAGAAGCACTAGAGCCCTCAAAAAAATCTCAAAATTGCGCTGTCAACGGAGGCTTAATGTACAAATTTGACAAATATAAATGAAAAAAAGGAAAACATAGGGACATAGTATGTATCTTACTTTACCAGTTTGTCGAATATATTTTAAATTGGTCCAATATTGGAGGAGAAAGGGGCGAAAGCTAAACCTCGAATTATGACTTTTTACTAAGGAAATTCAGTCGGCGCTCTCTGTCCATATTTTCTTTTAAATATCAAATACCAATACATGTCCAATAGCAAAGAGCGCTCTTTTAGCCTCAGACCACACTCGAGCTAAGCCCAACACAATGCGATGCGGATTCTAAACTAATTGGATAATTCATTTAAACAATATCCCACTGGCGCAGAATAGAAAATAGTTCCAGAATGCAGACTCCATACAACGAGCAAAAACAGGCGTACGCTCATCGACGATTTGCAACATTAATGACAGTCGCGAGTGCACTTGCCCTCGATGTACGTGAAGCGTGTCTATGTGTGCGTGCGTTTTCGTTCGTTGTATAGAGATACTGTTCCTTTCTATTTAGTGATGTTGGCTTCTGAATCATCCGGTTGCCGTTGGCACAGAATAGGATGAATACAGAAACATTCAAAACAACGAGCGAAAATAGGCGCACACATACGTGCGTACTTACGGCGATCTCAAACTGTACTTGAAGCATGTCTATGTGTGCTTGCGTTTCCACTTTTTGTGTAGAGCTGGTCTTCTGTACCTACCGTTCAATTCTGTAAACATTTCACCATGGATACTTAGGTAAAGACAAATGAGCTTAAAGGGAACCACCTTGATTGTACGACTTGACAGCTCATTTCATGTTCACCTCACCTGAGTTATCACGGTGATATTTTTACAGAATAGAACTTCTGTACTTATTTATTCTATAGTGATAGCTTTTGAATCATAAATGGCACAACACTACCAATTGCATTTACTAACAAAAACTTGTCTAAACTCAGTTAGAATGTTAGAACTAACTTCACTAAATGTATTTCTAATGGAATTAACTTTATTAAATAGTCTTTTAAAAGTTTTGTTAATTATCTTTTGTTAAATTGAAAGGCTGCAATGTTAAAGTTTAATTACGAAGTTTGTGGCTTGTGGTATTTATTCTGTTTTTAGGGTTCCGTACCCAAAGGGTAAAAACGGGACCCTATTACTAATACTCCGCGATCCATCATCATGTATCTCATGAACCGTGATAGCTAGACAGCTGAAATTTTCACAGAAATGTATTTCTATTGCCGCTATAACAACAAATACGACGAGTCCGACTCGCACTTGGTCGGTTTTTAAATAGATTAAATAGAATATAATTATAAAAGTCAAGGTAAGCTAGCATCTCACATCAATACGGTAAATTTTTTAAATATACCCACATTTCAGAAAAAAATATTTGCTTATTTACTTACAGATCACTTCTGTGTTGAAAAGAAGCATTTCTCATCAAATCTTTCAAGCAAGGTACAAAACAAGGAAAATCAATAGAGAAAATTATTAGTTTGAGAATTAACATCAAAATAAGTTTTGTAATAATGAGCAATTTTTGGACCGAAAAAGGTCAAAATTACAGCGCTAGACAAATAAATACAATGACCTCCCATATACAACTCATCATCTGTCTAGCCTTTTCCCAACTATATTGGGGTCGACTTCCAGTCTTACCGGATTCAGCTGTGTACCAGTGTTTTACATGGAGCGACTGCCTGTCTCATATACACCTCTAAATAATAAAAAGTCATAATTTTATTAAACGTTTTAAACAGCCATAAATACCAAATGAGATTAGATGCCTATGAATTTAAGTATGCCGCCATTACAGTACGACAGGGAATGGCAACGCGTAATGTCGGTCGAGCCAAATGTGCACAATGACTCCGTTATTAAACCGTTGTGATTCTGCCGGGGATTTGGGCATGCATTTTATAGGCACACTATTTTATAGGCACTTATATCTATTTATATGACTGGATTGAAATATGAAAACAGTCCGTTCGGGATCTCTTTGTTGTTCTGTGTATGTGTGAGTGGGTCTGTTCTCGGCTTTAGAGTTTAATGGAATATTGAAACGATTTACAATATCTATGTTTGGTACAGGGTAACTACGGAGTATTTTGTTGGTCCAATTTTAAAAGTCGTTCATGACACATTTACTCCCTGAAAGATTTAAAGTAACAATAAAGAGTCATCCAGGTTACACAAAAATGAATTTAAAAAATTATTCAAAGTCAGTATTATTTGTCGTTTTGATTCGACTCTGGAAACCACTTCAAAGGTGTGTTTACGAAAAGGATCATGAGAACTTTTTTCATGAGCTCCCTGATAAACATTATAAGGCTCTTATGACTTAAAATAATATTCAAGGAACAATTTCAGTTTCACAAAAAAATTACTCAATTTCGTTTCGACCGTGTATTTAAAACTACTCATACTTTCATGGTAAGTACAAAACACCGCTTATACTAAAATTTTAAAAGCTTTTACCACCCCATGGACTGAATTAATGACATACTCATTACCATATGCCCTGCATCACGACGACATAACACCCCATGGCGAAGCAGCATGGCAATAAATCATGGTACCATTTTTATCGCCAAGCTAAATTTTTTAAATACTCATGAATAAAACATTTAATTTTCAATGGTGTTAGATCTTTAGTGGAAAGTTTAAACGATTTACGAAATTGAATGACTTTGTAATTTCTTATTGGGGATAATTAGATTTCAGGCTCAAAGGTTTCGGTCGGTTACAATGGGGTCAACGAAACAATATAGTGGGGATAAGATGTTTTGAAGGCTGTTTTAAGATGGTTGGTTGTATTGGAGGTTTGTTTAGCGTGAATTTACACAGCGTCAATATTAATTAGAAAGCGACATGCTGCATTAATGGTGGGTAATATCTAATAATGAAAAAAAAATCTCTTGTTCTTCTTTTCGTGTGAGGATGTGGCCACCTCTGGTGTCAGAGTTAATTAAGCCGCCTCTGGGAACCCCACAGGCCTCTGACTTTGCTATTTCAGACTTACATTAACTATATAAGTCCAGATTTCCTCACGATGTTTTCCTTCACCGTTGCCTGCGATACCCAATTTTTTTTTTCTTTAAAAAAAAGTCTTTGCCCCACACTAGGCATTTCTTCCTGTACCGTGGGTGCCTTTACAAACATTAAAACTCACATACACAAATATCCAGAGCCAAAACAACTATCTGTAGGTCATACAAATATTTGTTCCGTGAGGGAATCGAACCCGCGACACGCAGCGCAGCAGTCAATTGCTCAACCACTGCGCCAACCGTGCGCCCCAAATAAACTTAGCCAGATAAACTTAGAAAGTACATATGAATTTGAAAAAGTCACATTGGTACTTGGCCAGATTTGAACCCACGACCTCAAGCACAAGAGGCAAGGTCTTAGCCACTGGGCCACCACGACACTTAATAATCATCATCTTAATCTCTTTATTTCAAGTGACATCAGCTGACTACGGTGTCAACGGTTTCTGGTAGTGCAGTGGCTTGAAATTGGTAGTCCAGTTTATTTTGTTCTGTCGTCATTACAATTGGGTTTCGCTAATTAATTTGATATAATCATCAAAATCAAATAGTTTATTTCAAGTAAACCTTAGAAGTACTTTTTTAATTACTAATTCGCAAGCGTCAGTAGGTCTCAATGGAAAAGAAGTTGCAAGAAACTCCACAGACACTATTTTCCATCAGTTTTAATTACAAGTTCTTGGTTACATCATTCTTGTTAAAAAAAAATACATATTATGTGAGAACGATGTAAAAAGACGTGCACACAAACAATTCAAAAAATATACAATAACAGACCGATGCAGCTAAGTTACGACCAATCCCAACTGATGGCGCCCGTTCACGAATATGACGCATGGATCGGCACCACTCAGCTCAACCATCATGAAGGGAACCGAATGATCCAGCACATGTGCCACCATCAGAGAGATATTAGAGAGAGCATGATACTCAACTGCCAGGGCACACAGATGTCAACGAACGACACATAGGTGCAGTGAATGGTAGATTTACAGTCAGAATTCAGTACTCACACATGTGCTGTGCAGTTATATAATACTAAAAGAAATTGAGTTTATACAACGTAAATATATTCATACAGTCTTCAGCAGGTCCGACGCACTAAACGTTTTGGAAATACTTTGATTATACGTACAGCTAAGGAGTGGAATTCCCTGCCGGAGTCTGTGTTTCCAGATAGCTACAACTTCGGGGTCTTTAAGTCAAGAGTGAATAGGTTACTTCTAGGCAAGTGTGTTACACCGTCGACCACATCATCGCTTACCTTTAGGAAACAGTTAAATGCTCACAAATTTTGAATGGCTGAACCAATTTTAATGAAACATAGCTAAGAAAACTACCGATAAAATCAACATTAAAATAAAAAAAAACTAAACCAAAAAAGGTTAATCCAATTAGTCTTCATGTCAAGAGTGAATAGGTTACTTCTAGGCAAGCGTGCTATACCGTCGACCACATCATCGCTTACCATCAGGAAACAGTTAAATGCTCAAAAATGTTGAATGGCTGAACCAATTTAATTAAGCATAGCTAAGAAAACTGCCGATGAAATCAACATTTAAATAAAAAAAACTAAATCAAAATCGGTTCATCCAATTAGGGGCAATGACGCCACAGATAGATACACAAACACACACGTCAAACTTATAATACCCCTTTTTTTCTGTAGAAACATGAGCACCTATTGAAATCCGTAGTTCCGGCGGAACATAGAAAGGACTCAATTACTGATTTCATGTTCAAAATCTTTACAGAGGCCCTGAACGCTACGTCTACTCAACAATCTCACTTTTCGGAATAAAATTATCCACTTTTAACAAACTCGAGTCATCTACTAGATTTCTATAGTAACGCCAGTCGAAGTCGTAGTGCCCAGAAAGCACAATGGAATCTGCGATCTCTAAAACTCGTTTTCTAGAAACTTCCTAATACTAGCAATGGAATGTTTTCTGTGGCAGTACATCCACTATTCTGACGAACTTATCGACTATTTCGGCCGCAATATTTGAATAACGTGAAACGACTTTAATCTCATAATTTAAAATCTGTCGTACCCTTTTGACTGTAGTCAGAACGATATGAACACTCACTCTAAACACATTAGTCTCCTGCTGTGCCGTAGTCGGTTAAAACATGCCGAAGTAGAGACATTATGTAAGAAGATCCGTGAGTGGTATGTCTAGCCGACACCCGGTTCAACTTCACTACGTAAACTTACTCTAAGCCAGTATAAGGTTGCACCATAACTTTGGTTTAAGATATTATAATAACAAGACATGGATAGTTTATATCGCTTGCTTGTACATATATTACAATGTAAATTTAAGGTTTGTATAGTTTGTAAGTTTCAAGTCCCGTTTCAAAGTCTAGCTTTTGTCTTTTAGAATTGTGTACAAAGGTGACTAACACCCTATTTCAAATGGATGTAATACTGTGCAGAACAACGTTTTATTTTAGAGAATTGTTTACATAATTAATGAAAATGAAAATAAAAACCGGCCAAGTGCGTGTCGGACGTCGCACATATAAGGTTCCGTTCCAAAGAAAACATCAGATTTATCAGTATATTGGTATTTGTTAGTAAATTATACGTAATAATAAACATTATCATCAAATTTGAAGTTCGAAGGTCAATGGGAAGTAAAAAAATCTTCGGAACAAAATTGTGTGACAGACGACGGACAGACAGACAGACAGACACGTGAGTGACAGCAATAGGGCTCCGTTTGGACGGACCCTACGGGTACGGAACTCCTTAAAAGAAAAAGAGTTAATTTTTTAAACTAAGATAAAGTTGCTTCAAAAAGTTTTCTAGATTTTCTTTCGATACATCATCATAGTAAACTTAAAAGTACAACTGCTGGACACAGAGCAAGCCCCAAGCGCCTTAAGCGTCGCCAAATCGACACATGCTTCTCAAGGATTTGCACGGCCTTCACCAGATCATCGGTCTACATTGTAGAAGGCCTTACCTTCTTACTAGCCATTCGTACTGCGACAGTTGTACAATAGACATTTTAATTCGATTGGAGCTATTACGAAGTAGCTAAGCGTTTTTTCATCAAAATCATGACAGCTAATGCTGATAAAAGAAAACGTTGCATTATAATATTACGATCCTGCTTAAATAATTAATCGGTTTCAAATGTGGGATTTTTATCTCTCAAACGATTAAACTCATCTCAAACAGTCAGAAATCTTCCACAACAGCATTCAATTCCAACTGATACGCAGAAACATGCAGCCTATGAGGCCAGCCTACAATGTGTTAAATCTTAGCCAGTGACAGGCCCTAAGCCTCGCCATCCAGCTAGGTGACCTACAATGTATTGAGGCTTATAAGCTGAACACTTTATCGATATCAGGGCTCGGACACAATGGATGAAGCTGATGTGTCCTAAAACTAGGATTAAGTAATCGAATCCTTGACAATGCTAATATTTCTGTAAATGGTTTAAATGAAATAAATTATTTCAGTTTTGATTAAGGTTAGTACTTAAAGTGGGTAAGGTCATCTGAAAACTTCTTAAGGTCGGCAATGTGACCTTTGATCCTTCAAAGTAGGATGAGTTAGCCTATATGTGGAGAATGATTTATTGATGCGACACAAATTAAACGATAGTCAAGTGCTGTTAGAAATGTTATTCATTCAACCAATGACAGCAGCTAAGGCACGATTGACTATTTGTTCCATTAAGTAATCCTAATTTTGTCTCTAACTGAATGAACATTGATTGTGCAATAAAATAATAATAGTTATTATTGCTACTAGTGCGGAAAGTAGGTGATTTCCGATGAGTGGTATTAGACATGAGTCGGAAATCATCTTACGGATCATCTTATGTATCATACAATATTTTACTATGCATGTGCGAGGAAATAAAAAAACATATTTGAACCAAGCAAAAAATTAGTAAACGGCGCTTAGCCAAGGGCGCTCAGCATATCCACAGATTAACTAATAGTTCATAGTTCTTCGGGCATATCTACTGCGCATGTGCAAATAGCTGTCACTTCGTAACGCAAAAAGGCACGAACAAAATATTAATTCTGCCAAACATATTTAATGAATATATAAAATTAATTTATTGATCAAAATCTAAATCTAGAGTAATTAAAAACGCCTTAAATGAAGTATTCGTTTTGTTTTACCTTTTATATGAATGATACAATTTTTAAAACTTTTCTCAAATAATAAAAACTCTATGCGGCGGGCTGACGTTGGAGTTAAAAATTAAAAAAGTACAGGCAAGTAAAAAGCACCAGTAAAAAAAAAGTGACACTTTCCGCACAGTTTGGCTGCTTGGAAAACGCTCTTTTCGAGGACATGCATTGTAAAATCATTTTCTGTACCGAAAATTGGCTTTAGCTAGTCGAAAAACGATTATTTTTCCACTTTCATAAATAGGTATGATTATAGTTCAAAATGAATTTGCAAAAATGGTTTAAAAACCATTATAATTGTTACCTAATAAGATAAAATTATCTGACAATTGGTTTGTCACCGATTGAGTAACTTACTGACTTCAATAACTTGATTGCTAAGATTCAGTCTAGTTTAGTCAGCTTGAACCGATCTACGTAAACTTAGTTTGTAATTGAGCCATATTGCTTTAGAACGAGTTATTAACGGAGACTGTAAACTGGAAAGCTTTGCTTGGAATGCTTCACAGTCGGATAGACTATTTTCGTCACGTTTTCAGACAGGTTAGAAGAAGACTGCTTTTTATTTTGAATAACGTATATATCAGAAGGATCTTCGTCAAATATTAATATTTTTTCATAAATAGCTCGTTTATACTGCGGCATGACATGCGCCATGTTTGATGGTCATTTGAAACAACATCCTTATCTCTTTTGAAAAATAGAAAGGCAGTGTCGGTTGTTTCTGATAGCTACGTTTAGGCAGGACATTTTAAATTTAAAAGTATGGAGTGTCTGTAGGTCACTCCAAAAACCGGGCAACATCGCTGTCTGCAACATCGCTTATACTTACGTAACATAGGAAAAAAAATCGGCTATAATTGTATTTAAGGTTGAATTTGAAATTATGTATATTTATTTCTATAATTCTTAGAATTACCTAAACACAATTGGCGTCTGTTTTAAAGAGAAAATTTGTATGGAATTGTTTATCTTGTATGGATAAAAATTATATCTTATATTAATGGGTCTTAACATTGTGAGATATTTGATGCCAATAATAGGTATGGCAAAAACGCTTACGCTCGGAAATTCGTTCTAGTTTCTACAATGTCCGTATAGTAAATAACTCTCGATGCATCAAAATGTTAAAGTGGGTCCGTTTACAAACATTAAAACTCACGTACACAAGACACACAGATCCGGAAAAAGTCTGTAGGCCATACAAATATTTGTTCCGTGCGGGAATCGAACCCGCGACACGCAGCGCAGCAGTCGATCGCTCAACCACTGCGAATATTAAAATACATTTAAATATTGCGTTCATTCTGCCAAAGAAAACACTCCCAAAAGATATTATG
Source organism: Orthosia incerta (assembly GCA_948252205.1). Taxonomy (NCBI): domain Eukaryota; kingdom Metazoa; phylum Arthropoda; class Insecta; order Lepidoptera; family Noctuidae; genus Orthosia; species Orthosia incerta. The sequence continues at coordinate 3,225,335 of OX411755.1, forward strand.
TGCAGATTGTTCAAATTCGCAGTAAGATTTAGAACATTGACATAAAGGCGAGGCAACAAGCTTGTAGGAAAATAGTTTACTTTTAAAGTTACCATGCCCTGTGAGAAATTGGGCAACACAGTGATCCACCTCCAGCCACGTCCTGGCTAGCCGCACGCGAACGGATGGAAAGAATTGGTGCAGGTGTCGGAGGTTGTGGACGTGTCGGATGATATTATCCCACCTACATTGCCATTCGCATAAAAATTCCTCCCAGACGTCATTCTGTGGTTTATATAATCTAAACATTTTAACACGGTCACTCTGCGATCAAAAGTCCGCGTCCATAGTGTCTCATGCGGAATAGTACATGGCAGCACGTCGCTGCATTTCAAGATCGACCGGAAGTACACCAGCAAGTACCGGTAAGGCCTCAGTACTAACCGTCCTGTACGCATAGCATAATAATATCAAAGCTAAACGCTGACTTTGAAGTAATTTAACTTGTAACGCCCCTAAGGTGACCCTATCGACCCAAACGCCCCCTAGCACATACAGCCCAAGTAAGTAGCCACATAAATAGTCTTTTAAGTTAAAAAATACAGACCCCAATTAGATTTAGATATTCTCGTTAAAATTGTCAAAAAATAAAAGGCCCGTTTTAACAGCTATAAAAATACTTAATAATAATTAAACTAACATAGTATTTAATTAGTATAATGAATTTAATTTTTCAATTTCTTACGTAAAAAGTTATCGCGGCATGTAAAATGAGAAACGTCAACAGACCTCTTAGATTGTGACGACTTTAAGGCAGAAGTTCTTTTTTGCTTTTTCACCGATTATTTTAATATGACCAGACCAAGATAGCACACTGGTTCCTTCCTTTTTACGGGAACGTTATTAAATTTAATAGTAGGACATGACTAAGATTACCATTTAGAATGAGTTGATAGGTTTGTTAAGACTGGTGTCCTTCTTTCTGTCTTCTGACAACAGTGACTGCTGTCAAAGATTTATAAATCGTAGTTTCCGAAATACGGAGGTGTCGGTATGGAAATAAAGAAAGAAAATATATTTATTTGTAACCCGCACAGGAGACACGAGATAAGCAAAACACATAAAATAATAAAAAATAAAAATAAATGATACAGAAAAATAGTATGGGCTTAAACCAAGAGGTGACCACGGCAAGCATTGCTTATCCTTGAAGATCAACCCAAGCGGTTGTTCTTTCTTATCTGGAAGTTCCTCAAACAATGACCCCCTTTGTATATATAATGTAAGTGAACATATAATATGTTGACGTCACATAGGCAATGTAAATACGTTGTGGTTTCGATATTAATTATTCAGTTGTGTGTTTATTGATTAGAATCTTAATATGATGCATATCTTGGCTTGGGTAGGTCTTACAAGGGACGGGCTGAGCCTGAATAAATAGATCTTATTCGAGACCCCAGAGTTAATTATTATTTTGTCTAGGTTGATAGGAGTGACATATTGGAATTAATCACTTACAAAAAATGTAAAGCATGATATACATTTCATCATCATCATCATTTGAGCCGAAAGACCACTGCTGGACATAGGCCTCCTCCAGGCGTAGCCACATTGACCGATCCCAAGCGTCTCGCATCCAACGCATTCCCGCAACCTTACCAGGTCATCGATCAACCTAATGGGAGGCATTCCAACGCATCGTCTTCCGGTTAGCACATTGCTTCCAGAACTTTTCGGCCCCACCGTGTATCCGTTCTGCGAGCAATGTGCCCTGCCCACTGCCACTTTTTTTCGCAATTCTTTGTGCTTTGTCGGTAACTTTGGTTCTCCTGAGAATATCCTCACTTCTGATGCGATCACGCAAGGAAACTCTGAGCAAAGCCCTATGAATTGCCGTTTCGGTGACTTTAAGCTTTCTGATAAGGCCCATTGTGAGCGACCACGTCTCGGTCCCATAGATGATCACTGGCAACACACACTGGTCATAGACTTTTGTCTTGAGACACTGCGGTAAATTGGATGAGAAGATACCGCGCAACTTCCCAAACACAGCCCAGCGCCGAGTTGGATTCGACGGTTGACCTCTTTCTCGAAATTATACCTACCCAACTGGACCGTTTATCGCAGGTAGACATAAAAAAAATAAATAATAAATAAAAAACCTTTATTAACAATCTTACAGTTATCATTTTAACTTATTTCTAATTAATATTACATTAGTGTTTAATATATATATATATATTTTTTTTTTATGTACTTTTTCTTAATCGACACCGGTTTCTCGATTGTCTTGCTTTCCAGCATAGGCCTCCCCAAGTACTCTCCACGAACATCGATCTCGATGCAGGTAGACATACTCGTCTTTAACTTTGAGTGTAGATTCTCCGAACATGGGCATTCACTATGACCTTGACTCACTATGACTTTCGGAAGCTCTACTGAGGTCTTCGAGTAGTCCACAAACGCTAATCAGAGGGGCAGATCATACTACTCTGAGGTCTTCTGTATAACCTGCCGCAGCGTATGTATGTTTTCCACGGTGCCAAAGCCAGAGTCATACGTTTTGATAGGTACATTCAAGGAACTACAGACCCAATCAGCCAACGCTTAACTATCTAAAATTTATTTATAGAAGAAGTGCCAGTCCGGAACTGATTTAATCGTAAAAAAAGAAGAAGAAAAAGTTGAATGTTTAAAAAATGTTGTAACTAAAGATTTAGGTGATTGTGACTGCACTTTTCACCCTTGACTATACTTTGGATGGAATACTTCGAGGCAAGCGAAAATGTGCCCGCTTTTTCTTCATTTCACGCATTTGATTAACTCGTAGATAGGTAAGGTTATTTTTAAATAAAACATAATGATTGTATTGTATGAAAACTACCTACAATACAGTTACCGATACCATCTTCAACAATAAATCCAAGAATTTAATACCCGCACAATTTGACCAAGCAATAAATTTACTCAAAAAATCGACTCAAGCGCATAAATTCCAATTTTAATTACATAATTACACCTATTGCGATAAAACCATAAACTTCACGTGTTCCCATTCACAATATAATTGCCAACATTAGCCATACACATATATTTAAAACATTTTTAGAATTAAAAAACCTGCATTAGTAGTGTTTTCTAGTTATTGCTTTAATGGATGGAAAGCATTCGCTCGCATGTACACGAAGTGCTCGCATATGTTCCCAATTTTACAGTTGTGAATTTCAAATATAGATTATTATGTTTTAAAGGGTTTTTCTCTGAAATTAACACAATGAAATTTTCAGGTTATCGTTGAAGAAAATCGTTTTATTACCTGTTGGTAATAAAACAATTGTTTTCTACGGTTAATCGATCTCGGCTCGGTTGTTAATTTAATTATACTTTGTTTTTATAACACATTTTGCGCACAACTTCGGGGAAATTGGATAACATATCCTATGACTGAATGGTGTTGTAGTCTTTTGACTACAATCCACTAAAACCTTGTGTGGGTATTTCAGCGGGAATAGCGATGTTAATAAAAACTCGCCCTTGTGTATGTTCTTATTAAAAACACAGTTACACAAAACATAGTCATAGAACACAGATACAGAACATATTAATAGCAACACTTACTCTAACCAGTGTTTGTCATACCACAATCGAAAATAGAGTCGTCAAAGAGTATATAACACTACGTTTAATAGAGTGCCCATCATAGCGTGAAACTGTAATGTCAAAAATTTTAATAACGCCCTTATTCAGAGACATTGTAATACCTAGACGGAACGTATTTACGAAGAAAAAGAAACTGTCAATTCTTTCGTTCTTGCTTATAGAGAAACTCTATGAAAAAGATAGAGACAAACATAGACAAACGCTACCATCCTAAACGTCAAAGAGACCACTTTTTAGTCACTGTTGTACCCATCGGTTAGCAGTTCTAATTAAAGTTTTTCGCTGTTTTCAAGCCTTTGTATCGTTTATATCAGAAAGAATTTTGTTGTTTAATTATCTGCATGAACCATGTCGTGTGTGGCTATCGGTTGCAAGAGTAGAATGAGTGTATTAACAGAACATAATCAAAGGATATCTTTCCACAGGTGAGTTATCGACTAGCATATTGAAATTATTGTGCAGGGAATACATTTCATAGGCTGTCCGGAATAAAGGTATCTAAGTTCTAAATACGTCGAGGACTTATAGTATCATTTAAACCATTCTATTTAGTGAAATAATTAACTTTTATACGTTCGCTGATAGAGTATGACAGTTTACGTACTTACGTTCTGATGTTAGAGATGTGACAAAAGTCACGAGAAAGATTTATCGATACTGTATTTTTATTTTACTTACTTTAATTTATTTCATAAAGTTTATTTGCTTTTTGTTATTATTAATCTAATATTGATTGTGCACAGGTTTCATAAGAGTACTTATTTAAGAAATAAGTGGATCAAGAATATGAAACGAGGTAACTGGACACCTTCACTATATTCTCGCTTGTGTTCACTGCATTATAATGAATCATGCTATCGCTATCCCTTGACCCATTTATGGACACAGGTTTATGAATCATGTTAATTTTTACATATTTTTGTTTTAAATTAAATTATTATATTTAAACAATATTGTTATTATTTATTTTTTACTTTTATATACATACTCGTCTGTAAACTTTACTTTCAGTCTTCATCAGTATATCGATCAATCGCGTCTGTACAGTCGTACGAGTGTACCAAAAACTGTCACTTTGATCTCATGATGTACCTCGTTTTTGCGCAAGGTATGAATAAACAATATAATAATAATAATACTACTGCACCTAATGTACATTCTTGTGAACTTACTTACTTTTGTAATAAATTATTCTTATTCTTATTCATATTCTAAACATTATTATACAACTCGTATAATGCGCAGAAAAATTACGAAAGAATGGAATTGTACTCTTACAATGACTGATAAGTTCACTCTTTGTACGAGTACACATTCACTCTTTAAATAACTATAAAGATTCCCTACAAAAAAAAACGTAAAATTAGGCGCAGTCAGGGACGATTCTTACACACATTTGACCAAATTTGTAGATCGCTCCAAAACTAAACTCAATAATATCGATATGACAGTGGCACAGATCTAGTACTGATATATGTCTATAGATAAGTATCTATAGCATACTCGGATACACTGGCACAAAAGATGGCATAGACAAAAGTATATCTATCTCTTTTTGCTTATGACTTTATCTGTTATTGCGAAAGTCAATACCGATATTGAAATTGCGTCTTAAACACGTTCCGTCTAGGTATTACAATGTCTCTGCCCTTATTAAAATTTTTGACATTTCAGTTTTGTTGCCAGTGTAAAATCTATCTTAAATATTGTTAATCCAGAAAAATATCACGTAGCGCTTCTAATTAAATGTGAAAACCGCTTACAAACAAAACACAAGAATTAATGCGTAAAAATGTAAGAAACAATATTTAACAATAACAATTGGTTCCTAACGCCATCTATTGTTATAAGACGACAGTATTTCCCTAACGTTAAAATTACTATTGCCATACCCGCACGGAACTAACAGATTAATAACAACTCAAAAATAAATTCCAAACATGGTATAAGTATCTAGGTTTCTATCATCATCATCATCATATCAATGGAAAGACGACCACTGCTGAACATAAAGGTCGTAGCTCATTTACACGACCCCGCTCCCTCACACAACCACCTCAAACGAAGATGACGTTTCGCTGTTCACGCGCCGAGCGACACCTTGCAGGCAACCATTTGTCCACGCGCTTACAGCTAGCAATCAACTGTCTGTCCAAGCACCGTCCGCTTTCGCCGTCCTTTTTCGACAAGCTTGCAATGCTTCAAGCGAGCAGTCTGCGAACGTAAAGCACGCGGGCCACCCGCTTGAAACGCTTGGTAAGCATGCGGTAAGCGAAACGTCAACTATCGAGTGATACGATGGCGGTAAGCTCGCTTACAGCGAGCTGTCTACTAATTTGTGTTGTCAATGTAAAGTATGTCTACAGAGGACGCCCCGAAGCTCTCATTATTTTACTGGACCGGAGCGGTGTCGTATAAGTCGGCTACGACCTTTAGCCTACCCAAGAGTCGCCACATCGATCGGTTTTTTGCGTCCTGCAACCTTAATGAGCTCATTATTAGCCAGGGTAACCAAAGCTATGTCTTTTGGTATGCGGTCTCCACTCCAGAACTGCCACTACTACGCTTACTGCCACTTGCAGTTGCAGCACTGCTTTGTATCGAAAGAAGAATTTTATTACGTGATCCATAGTTTCCAAGATTAACTTTTATTAAACAGACATATACGTCTTTATAAATTTTGTATAGATTTAGATAAAGGTTCTAGAAAGTTTTTATACTTAAAGGTATACACGACAATATTCGTCTTTTCTCGTACTGACATGGACTGAATGTCTTATGCAGTGGTAAATATATTAGATTTCGCAACTTCTGAATAATATGTGCAGATCATTGATTTATAGAATATTGAACAATATGCTAATAAATAATTATTAAACGCCAAAGGCCAGTCCGTTGTGGTGTTCTAAGTACGAGTAATACCCTACTTAACAATACCATAAAAACACTTTACAAAAGTGTAATCAACGCCTTTTGAACCTTGGTGTTTGGTAACAAGTTCGAAGGCTATCTTAATCTATAATCTGACCTAGCTTAATAATAATTTAATTTAACAATATTATGGCACCTATCCATTACATGACGAAGCTGTCGGTCATTGCCCTTACAATGTCAAACAATACATGTATACAGATTAGATTATACAACAGAAGGTCGGCTCTATACATCAAGCGACAACAGGTCCACGCACACATAGACGCGTACGTACTGCGATCTTAAGGTTACACTAGTCAACGGCACGAACTATTTTGTGCGCGGGGTTAAAATGCATTTTATATCAACCAACAACACGTGCGGAAGAGATAAATGCTGTGATAGAATAGAATAGAATAGAATACTCTTTATTATGTACACCATATAAGTTACAGAAAGTATAGACGAAGAAAACATTACACTGGGTGACACAATGGGCGGCCTTATCGCTAAAAGCGATCTTTTCAAGACAACCTTTGGATGGATTTAAAAAATGAAAGGAAAGACAGTACTGTAGGTAGTCTTTGGTGTACTATTTATAAATAAAAATAAATACATATATATTTATATTATATAGACAAATATATCCAGTAATAGGTATGAAAAAAAAAGCATAATAATAATAATAAATAATAATAATAAATAAATCGTTTATTTTGAAAAATACATTTGTTCTTAAAATTACAAACCCACCAAACTACGAGGCAGTTTATCGGCGGGATAAGCGCTCGTATAACAATTAAACTTTAAATATAGGCATATAAACAAAACAAATCAGTGGCAACGCGGGCTACCGACGCACATTAGAAAGTATAGTTCTAGTTCGCGTATGAATACACACTTTTGCAAATTTGTAGCGAAATGGATAATGATTTAGGACGAAACTGAGCGCGCGAAATTTTATAAACAGACCTTTGGGAGTCTGGATATCATGAAAGACGACTAAACGTATATGTTCAAAATCAAATTATTTGCATTGTTGAACTACTAATATATCCCTGTATGGTGGCCGTTTTGCAATTTTTCGTCTTCTTATGTTATTTATTCGCGCCCAAAAATGCGTTAAATTAGTGTCGAAATGTGGATCTTTCGACGCTCATAACTTTCAAATATTTACTTTTTCACTTTTTTGTTTCCATACAGGGCGTCTAATTTTTTATTCAATTATTCGACAATATACTGTGTATAAAATACTTAATTAACTAAGACTACAAATATACTCACTACCTAAACCTAAAAATATACTTAACTAAAATACAGGGCTAGATAATGATGAGACAAATTGTTATCACTTTTTATTTTGAACTTACATTGTCAAACAGTGGAATAATTCCTAGACTAAGTTTGTATGGAAGAAATTTCGACTAGTGTAACCTTAAACAAACGACAGTCGCGAGTGCGCTTGCACTCACTGTTTGTGAAGTGCGTTAATGTGTGCGTGCATTTTCGCTCGTTGTATGTAGTCGGCCTTTTGTCCTATTCTGTGAAAATACTTTTGAAATAAATTGACATTACTTATTGATTTATTTTTATTTCATAAATGACTGGTGTGGGAGCGACAATGTGTCAATAGCATTGAGTTTTTTATTTTCAAATAAAATTTTATGGAGTGCTCAGTGGACCTGTAAAATATTTTATCTCATCTGAGATAGAAATAGGAGACTATTTTTCATTCTAAAAATAACTTATCTGTTATTTCTGCTGGAAATATTGAACACTGACAATCGGTCTCACAATTTAATAATGTGTCACTATCTCCTTATTCAATCTGCCTTGTCTATTCCCAACTATGTTGAGGTCGGCTTCCAGTCTAACCGGATTCAGCTGAGTACCAGTAGATTACATGGAGTGACAGCCTATCTGAACTCCACAACCCAGTAACTGGGTAACCCGTTACCCTTTGGCTTGACTTGTGTCAGATCTCAAGCTTCTGACTACTCGTTAAGTCTGTCAAAGATCTTCAAATGACAGCCGGTACCAACAGCTTAACGTGCTTACCGAGATATGGAAGAAACTAGCTATGTAAAGATGGTCACCCATCCACGGACCGACCTCGGCAAGCGTTGCTTAACCTTGAAGTTCGACCCGTGCGGCTTTTATTATTTAGTCACTAACTCCTTATTTATGTTATTTTTACTCTCTTAGTACAGAAACCTATCTATTTATAATACATAGCTGTTCCCCGCGGCTTCACTCCCGTGGACCACCCCACAGGACCCGGGATTAAAAAATAGCCTATGTCACTCAGGAATAATGTAGCTTTCTATTGGTGAAAGAATTTATTAAATCGGCCCAGTGGTTTGGGAGCCTATTCGGTACAAACAAACTAACAAAAAAATCTTTCCTCTTTATAATGTTGGTATAGAAAATAAACCTACCTAGACCAAATATTTAGGAACAATATCCTTAAAATTAACTTGACCTTTACTACACACCCATCATAACCCTTTTACGGTTTGTACAAATAATATTTCAGACATTAAATACGTAAAACTTTCACTAAAGAATTTCTCGACGCCTTTGAATTGACTTTGCTGAAAGAAATGTTCAAGTATAAATTCGCACTTTATGAAAATAATAAATAACAGTGTTCGCATGACATTCTGTCGTGTTATTGAAACCGAAAAACATTACTTTTTTTATTTATTTCACTTTTTCAAAGTCATATTGTGTAGTGTCTGAGCGAAGGTCAATTTTTGGCCTGAGCCGAAACCGAAGCCGATTAATCGTATATCGCCACAAACTTCGACCGAAGCCGAAGACGAAAGCCGAAGTGATTGTGGCTGGCCGGCACTACAGTCCCTAACCCCAACCACTGCGTCTTTCATCGCGCTCTTGCGCATTCGTAACAGTTCATTCCATTTTGGCGATTGAAAGAAACTTTCGGCTCTTTTTGGCTGAAGCCTAAGGTTCAGTAGAACACTACTTATGTGCGTATTTGTTTTTATTAAATGAGTCATAAATTTTTCAGTGCATTACAATCGGATAAATTTTTCTTTCTGTCTGTCCAGACTGGTATTATTGGTGGTAATTCGTTTAAAGCTGACTCTTCGTAAAAACATTAAAGCTTTCGCATCAATTTATAATGAGGGCAATAAATTGGATACTTTTGATTTTAAGTGACTATGTGAGTTATTTGAAATAAATAACGATTTGTGACAAAAAATACGTTTTAGAGTCTGTTCAGGTGCTTGGCCTAAATTTAATATGTAGTTGAGTGTATTAAGGATATGATGGGGCTATCCTACGCCAGTGGTGTCTCATCCCTTACAAAGAAATCGTGCCGACTTACTGTACTGATTATACTGATTATTTTTTGTACATCGATAGCTTTCGGTTCCGATTAACAAAAAATAATCGGTATAATCAGATGAAACGCTAGTTACGTCGGCACGGTTAAATTTTATGGGATGAGGCATCTGTATACAAGAATTATTATCTGTGCCTACGCATTGCAGTTATAAGAGTCCCTAATCAAATAAATAACGAAAAATACCTTGAAAACAAAAATAGCAAACACGTTTTTTTCAATAACGAAAAGGATTAAAGTTATCTGCCATCCATATTTCATAATAAAAAATAATACTAACGTCAAATAATACTAATGTTACATTATTCACCAAAAAGATTTCCGACTACCAAAATATAAAACCTAGCCATTTCCTGTCTAGCAATCAGCAAAGATAAACATATGGAAAATGGAAAAATATTTTATCAGAAATATCTCAAAGATGTTGACATGAATTTCATATTTCGATTCTTTGAGATCTGTACCGCAGCGGGTAGTTCCTATGGGAAGACAGAATATCTTTATTCTATCATCCCGGAACAAAACTGCGGACTCAAGTTAATATTTATACTCATAAATGTATTTTCTTTTACATTCTCTTGCGGTTTTAATGTAATGTACGAGTGACTGCATACGACGTTTTGGTCGTAGATGTCGTAAGATACATTAACATATGATTTAATTCTAGGGCAAGACGAAGCTCATGACATCATTATACGAGTAGATCATTGGTTGCAAAAACCAATAATTTCTTTACATAAGACATCATGGTAAACTTGCTACGCTTCTCGTAGCATATTGCTACGAAGTGCTACGGTGCTACACAATCGTAGCATTGTAGCACTTTTTACCCGACTGCCGAAGGAGGTTAATATGTTTATCAGTCTATGTATGTATGTTTGTTCCTATGTGTTCCTATTCTAAAGACCAAACGCATTGGCCGATTTTGGTGATTCTTACGCCAATCGATTCATCTTAACCTTGCGAGTGTCATTGGCTAGATTAAAATTGGAAAATAGAAAAATTACGGCTTTTGTACGCCATATTATATTTATTATTTTGTGGGGCCCAATTTGTTTTTCTTCCAACGCCATCTTGTGGGGTATCAACATAAAGTGTTTAAAGAGGTCATAATATTTTATGTTTCTGATACTAAACAAAAGTAAACTTTACAAAATTAAACTAACTACTTACACTATATACAAAATAAAGGTACACTTAGGCGTCGAAGTACTCATCCACATCGCTGTCATCCGGGAACGTGCCCAGAAGACTGGCAGCATTGCCACGTTGAATGGCAATGCTGATTCTTTGCGCAAAGAAAAAGCCAGCCCTCTGATCACGCACAGTGTCGTTCAGTCGGCTAGAGATCTCCTTAAAAAGGAGACGTGCACTTGGGCCCCATGACCCCAAACGGCCCCAAACGGCTCAAACCTGTAATTACAGTATTTGCGTCGCTTGAGGGCCTCAGCAGCCGCAGCAGCAGCGCCAGCACAGCCAACCGAATTAGGAATGTGAGATGGCGCAAGGGTGTCGACACAGGTTGCGTCCCACACCAGAGGCCTACCCACCTTCCACGGCACCAATGTCATGCCATCTGGTCTCTTCCCATCGTCACGTACCAAGCCGTTAGGTTCTAATACAGCTGGTACGCCGGCGGTGACAAGGGCTCGACGAATAATGTCATTGATGCTGGCGTGCCGTACTATGCGTCCTGCGCTCTTGCAACAAGACAGGCCATGGTGCCCAAGGCTGCCGACAGCTTCTCCTCATTGACACCGATGTGGAGCAACTCAAGGTGCGCCTAAGCGTAGACAGGTTGCGAGCCGAAACGAAGAGTCATCCATCATAGTGCCTATGGTGGATGACGGGAGTGCTTGAAGCCACAAACCCGACTCCCATTCCCCCACAGCCAGCAGACGCGCACGCTCAGCAGTACTAGACGATGTATTTATAAGATTATTCTGTTTAATACTGCAGAGCGGCACATCCCATCGTCTCTGGGAGGACAGGTTGTCGGGCAAATCCGTATTGGGACAAGCCATTTTCCAAGCGTTCAACGCATCGGTCAAATACGGTACCTCAAAATCAACCAGTGATGAAGATAAGATGTTCCTGGTTAATTTATCAGTACCGTAGACCGAGGAGAGGAACGCTGGTAAACTTATACTTGAAATTTTGCGGACGCCGAGGCCGCCCAGGCGAATGGGAAGCGTGGCGTGTTGCCATGCTCGGTCGTCCAAGGCCACATTTAGGATAGAAGAAAGTGTGTTTTTTAAAATTTGGTTTACTTTTTCTAAAAGTTGTGGTTGTTTCCATAAATGAGAGGAGCGAACGCTATGAGTAAATTAAGAGGTGATTTCAAAAATATATAACACTCATATGTTTAAATGTACCTAATTCGAAAAAAAAATTAACCAGAAAGTTATAAATAAAAAAAGTTAATTCTAAAAATCTCAAATCCGACTGCGTAAGAAGCGAACTATTGTTGCAGTCGGTTTATTTTTCTTATGTTTAATTAACTTTGTTAAGAGTATCTCTATCTATTCGGGCACAAACAAAGATGAACAATTTGCAGAAAATTAAATAAAAATTTAACGTTTTATTTTGCCTTATGTTTTACACCAGCCCACAAACATGCTTTACATAAAAATTTTAATAATATTACATGTTTTTCGCTCTGTCGGTCTCAGCAGAAAATATCTTCCTTCGAATTTTAATTATTTTTCATGCTCGTTCTATTTTTAGATGATGAAAATAACTAGATCATTAATTCATCTAAAACTATTTTATATGCATCATTTGATAAAGGTTTAATCTTCTTAGTGATAAGTGAAGCCTTTATAACATTTGAAAAAATTATGAGTATTACAAAGTTATAAATAAATCCACAAAAAGGTAATCTTATTATGATTTGCATGTTTTTACAATATTTTGTGATTGTTTCTGTTATGTTTTTTTCTTTTTCGAATAATATTTTCTATTCTATTATTTTGTTTTTTCTATTATTTAGTTTTTAGGCCCACTTGCACGAATAACTTCACTCAGAGTTACTTACTAACACGAGGTTAAATTGACAATATTGTATGAAAAACTGTCAATTTAATCTCGTGTTAGCAACTAACTCTTAGTTAATTTTTTCGTGCTAGTGGGCCAACCCTCCCTCCACAGAGAGGAGGCCTGTGTCCCAGCAGTGGAAACATTAATAGGCTGATGATGTGATGTGTGGGCCAACCAGAATTAATTTAATATAATATTGTGTCATATTTTAAGGTTGCTTTTGCTTCTTATTTTTTATACTGTTTGATTTTTATATCAACTTCAAAAGGCGAAGATTTAAAAAAGTACAAGAAAAATAAATGGCAAACCAAGGCCAAAAACAAAAAAATCGCCGAACATCAAAAAATCGTGCAGATAAACGCAGCCAACGCCATAGGACGAGACTACTTAAACAATAAGTTTGCAGCTAATACCACTAGCAACTCAGACTAATTGTCGGTTAGCGTGCGAACTCCTTAGTTAAGTGCACCGTCGTACAATCTGCTTTGCTTTTTTGCTCTTGTCACTCGTAACGTATCGCTTGGCTTTCGTTTTAAATAAGGAACACGGTAATGATTTTTTTTTGTTTTGTGTGAATTAAATGACACCTCTTTGGCTATTATGGTCTCCTGCTTCTTTCTATTAAATAAAATAAAATGTGTTTATTATCTTAAATCTATACAATTAAGTTGCCGAGGCTTCTCAGAAAGTAATCCATTCAATCCATCTATTAATTATATTATGGTGTTATATCCTGGGAAGGAGTAACTCCTTAGTTAAGTGTACGTCGTTCAAACTGCTTTGCTTTTTTGCTCTTGTCACTCGTAAAGTATCGCTTGGCTTTCGTTTGAAATTATCATAAAGAGTGGTTGTACCCTTACCGGAAATCTGACCATGCCGGATTAGAGGCGCGCAAGTTTTCTCTGTCGCTAGATCTAACCCAGCTGGTGAATGTGGCAACGCGGGTACCTGATGTTGACGGCCATACACTCAATTGCTTAGATCTTCTGCTGACAACTGATCGGGACAGTCATTCGGTGTCGGTCTCAGCCCCGCTGGGAACGTCTGACCACTGCCTGGTGAAATCCGTGTCGACGTGCTCTCCACCAGATGAGAGCCCTAGAGGCACGAGGCGAGTATGGCGATATGAGTCAGCAGACTGGGACGAGATGCGGCACTTTTTTGCGTCTTATCCTTGGCGGCATGTGTGCTTCTCCTCGGGTGACCCCTCGAGCTGTGCAGACGCGGTTGCGGATGTGATTCGGCAGGGAGTATTTCATTCCATTCTCCGATATTCCGCTCGGTCACAAAGCCCGACCTTGGTATAATGCAGAACGCGCCCAAGCTGAGGCCCGAAAAGAGTCTGCCTACCAAGCCTGGGTCGGAGCCCGCAACCGCAAAGTTAGAGCGCGTTGGGTTCGCGCGAAGAAAAGAACCTTTAATTTTGCCGCCAAGTTCTGCAAGCGGGTTCTGCGTCGGGCACGTTTTGACTATATTGGACGTATTGGGCCAAGCTGGCATCGCACCCTCCAGGTAGTAAACAGTTTTGGTCCCTGTCTAAAGCGGTTGAAACGAATTTCTGTCGGCCCACTTTACCTTCAATGCTAAAACCTGATAGGTCGTTGGCTCACTCTGCGAGTGAGAAAGCAAATTTATTTGCATCTTTCTTTGCTAGCAATTCACGCCTCGACGCTGGCTCCCAAGCAACCACCTACTGTACCTCATTGTGACTCTTCGATGCCGGAGATCGCTGTGCACACTAAAGAGGTCCGGAGAGTATTGTGCAGTCTAGACGTGAACAAGGCCAGCGGGCCTGTCGGCATTCCAGCGAGAGTGCTGAGGCAGTGTGCCCCGGTTCCGCCTCTCTCTTGTAAAAGAACGGTGCCAAAATCCTGGAAGCATGCAAATGTGCAACCAGTGCCCAAAAAAGGCAACCGTGCAGGCTGTGCCCATTACCGTCCGATCGCCATTACCTCCATTTTGTCCAAAGTTATGGCAAGGGCACTGAATAGTAAGTTGCTGACCTACCTTGAAGACAACAATCTCCTAAGTGACCGTCAATATGGCTTTCGTCGACGGGCGATCTTCTTGTGCATGTCACGCACTGCTGGGGCGAAGCCATCGAGAGACACGGCGAAGCACTTGCTGTTTCGCTTGATATCTCGAAGGCCTTTGACAGGGTCTGGCACGCGAGTCTACTCAGTAAGCTTCATGCTTATGGCATCCCCGCTCGCTTTTGTAGCCAGTTATCGGACTTCCTCAGTGAACGGTCGATCCGAGTAGTCATTGACGGCTGTTCCTCTGACTTTATGGCTATTGATGCCGGAGTTCCTCAGGGGTCTGTTCTCTCTGCAACTCTTTTCCTGCTGCACATCAATGACCTACTTCAGCCTGGTGTTGTTGGGTACGCAGATGACAGTACTGTTTCAGAGTGATACTTGTCCAGCGCAAAAACCAGCGTGGATGAAGTTCGTTCCTTGAGAGAGGCTATGGTGAAGCGGACAGATTTGACCTTAAGCCTTGTCTCCCAGTGGGGTGATGACAATCTGGTTTCCTTTAACGCCACCAAAACACAGGCGTGTCTTTTTACTGCAAAAAGGAGTATTTTCGATCAAACTCCTACTTTTTGGGGTGCGTCTGTTCCTGTGACTGATCGGCTCAAGCTCCTAGGCATGGAGTTGACATCCAGTCTCAACTTCGGCGCCTCCATTGAGTACAAAGCCCAAATTGTGGCAAAAAACCTGGGCATCCTAAATAGAGTTAAGTGACACTTTACGCCTGGACAGCTTTTAACCCTTTTAACCCAAAGCGCAAGCCCGATCCTGCATGGAGCATTGCAGCCACCTTTGGGATGGCTCAGCTAAGTATCAGCTTGCCGCGCTTGACTCGGTGGAACGCAGAGCCAAGAGTCTCATTGGCAACGTTGAGCTGGCGGATGCCAAGCTTGGCTCATCGCCGCAAAGTTGTCTGCTTGTCGGTCTTCTACAGACTGTACTTCGGTGAGTGTGCTCAAGAACTCCACGACGTCATCCCGCCAGCCCCCTTCTACCACCGGACATCTAGATGCACTGCAAGTTCATCCTTACCTTGTTGCCATGCCACCAATTCGCACCAAGCGCTTCCAAACATCCTTCATAATGCGCACAGCGAATGAATGTAACTCACTACCTGTGCCTATGTATCCGAACGCATTCAACCCGAATCTCTTCAAAGTTAGAGTGAATAGGCTTCTTCTGGGTAAGCTCGCTCTATCGTTGACTCTGTCTCTGTCACCTCTGACCTAGACTAGAGTCAAGAGCAAACCCATAACAAATAAAATAAAATAAATATAGAACACGGACATGAATTTTGTTTTTTTTTTGTTTTGTTGTATGTGAATTTAATGACACTTCCCTCTGGCTATTAAGGTCTTCTTCTTCTTCCTCTTAAGTCTCGGCGTGCAAATAGTTTTTCTCGATGGGCAGGAGTGACGGTGTGTTAGTTATATCCTGTGAGGGAGTTACTCCTTAGTTAGGTATGTCATCGTACCAGTTGTTTTGCTTTTTGCTCTTGTCACTCGTAACTTAAAGCTTGGCTTTTGTTTTAAATAAGAGTTTTTTCTTCTCGTGTTGGTCAGACCTATTTTCGTATCGATAAGAATATATTTGTAGGTATTTTTTTGAGTTTTCATGACCTTTAAACCTCGTTTGTTGCTTGTGTTAATCATAGAGAATGCACATCATTATTGTTTAGCCCTATAAAAAATATTTCACCATTTATTTAGGTAAAACTCTAGTTTAAACAAGATTAATCTGAAGAATGACGCCAATAATAAAAAATTGTGTGACGAATAATATAGAGAGAAGAAAGAAAGAAAGAAACGTGTGGCGCCGACCTCTGAATAACATGGACAGGGGCAAGAAGACGAGGATAAAAAATTATAGCTCACGGATTGCTTATTCCGACTCTTAATAGACTTTTACTTCGGAGAATAACTTCCAATATCTGTTCATAATACACGTGTTTCTCACTAACTTCATTACCTTGGCATAGAAAAATAAGATACACCACTAATTAGCTCCTTCCAAAAACTTTCATAAGAACAAAATTCTAAGTATTTAATGTAATTAAAAGGAGATACAAAAGCCATGTAAGTTCTCGAACACGCTTGTTTCGACTTTCGATTGCTGTACTCGTTAATTGCTACGTCGAAGAACGAGTTTCGGTAATACGAACTTTTGAGCGTGAAAAGTCACTTAAATTTTGGAAGAGTCGGTGACAAAACTTTTTTTTCCCTAGTTGTACCCGGTATCCTCTCCTGAATACTAGTGTCTACTACTATCATATATACTATCCTATGTTATCCTGTAGGTATGTTTGAATGTTCGTTAATCTACTGGTATTACGCCAGGACGGATTTGGATAAAAATAACACAGCTAGACTATTTACATATCACCGCAGGAGACGCCCTGGGCGTCGGGAGTCGCAAGCCGATTCTGGCCACCGTAGGCGCGGGCTTGCGGACGGCGAGTAATGGGTAGCTCGCCGTCCGATAAGGACCAGGCCCGAGTCGACGGCGCGTTGTGTTCCACGCGCGCCTCAAAGAGATGTCAGCAGAACTGACGGGGTCCGCGAGGGCCGATGCCTGTCTGGGTCGCAGATAAATTTGAAAAAGATTTACCGCGGCCCTGGCTCAAGCAACTGAAGGCACACGGATGGGTTTTAGTCAGTAAAAGTCTGTCACGCCCTCCCGCCTCACCCAGAGCGGAAGAGGTCATAGGATGATTTCCCAGCCAAAAAAAAAAAGACAATCTATATATACTGTGGTATGAATTTGGACATAGGCTGCTTTTAATAAATGAAATATAATACACACGCAGACGCTCACCCACTCGATGGTCAGACCAGATCAAGGCGATTACGGGACGGGATTACCACTGCCCTGAGAAGAGCCGAAGATAGAGTGGCTTGGAAGCAACTCGTCAGTGACTCAGTGAAAGCTTTCCAAGACGGGCACGACCTTCAGTAATGAAGACAAAGAATAAGAAGAAGAATATGCAAAGACTCTGGCAAAAGCTAGTTCGAAATAAAGATTTAGGTAATCCTTTGGTCCCAGTTCTTAACGACCCTTTGTGCCTATTGGGCTTGTTTGAACACTTGTACTGTGTTTGTTCTGTATCCTGCTTGATATGGAGGGAAGTGGAAATTTGTACTTTTCCTACTCATCCGTTATTATTTTCTGATTAATTTCGTTGCGGGATACAAGGCAGTTAAATTCATTCGCCGGGACTTCGTCGAGCTTCATTGCCTCGGCGATTTTCTGGTGGTCGCCACTGTTGATTATGGCTTTCAGGAATTGCAGTGGTTTGGGAATAGTGCGGGGAGATTGTCCCAACAAATAATATTCCTTAGGTAAAATTTTATTAAGATTCATACTTTCTTCAATCGTTTCTGAGTGGTCCCAAGGCTGCAGGGTTTGCCCTAAGTCTTGGCCTGCCTACCTACTACTTACCCACGACCTAACTGTAGTAACTTTTTTTTTTTTGCTGTACTACCTTAGTTCATAATTATATGTATTAACTTGTCCAGCTGTTTTCTTTGCAACTACCTACTACCTATCAGTTAGCGGCCTGCGCAAGCTTACCCTGCGCAGGACCTAATTCTATTATAGAATGTACCATACATTAACGATTCCTACCAATTTGGGGCACATAAAATTGCGCTTTAGATCTTTTTCATAATAGCGATGTAATTTTTTATTTTATTTCACATAAATTATGCTGATAAGCGCCTATAAAGGGCTATCATCTTGTGCATACAGCTTTTTTTTTAGCCTATTCTGTCCCACTGCTGGGCAAAGACCGACTGACTGACGGATTGTTACCGTATAAAATCATCATTGCATTATGATGTTTTTTACAAGGTCGGAGATCAAACCTATGTTATTATAAACATAAAAGGGCTTTTTTTAAATCTTCTAACAACAAAGAAAAGAGGCCATATATAAAAGAGGTACAAAACCGGCCAAGTGCGAGTAGGTCTCGCGTACGTAGGATCCGTATCATTATCGCAAAAGACGGCAAAAAAATCACGTTTGTTGTATGGGAGCCCCACTTAAATATGTATTTTATTCTGTTTTTATTAGTATTTGTTGTTATAGCGGCAACAGAAATATATCATCTGTGAAAATTTCAACTGTCTAGCCATCACGGTTCATGAGATACAGCCTGGTGACAGACAGACAGACGGATCGCAGAGTCTCAGTAATAGGGTCCCGTTTTTACCCTTTGGGTACGGAACCCTAAAAAACATAGAACTAGTCTTTTACAGAGTCAATTGACCTTGTACAGAGATTTTAAAGCAAGCAAAAAATTTCTTAAAAATGATGTTCCTTTTGGGAATCCAATAATCTAAATCCCATTTCAAGTTAATGTAATTTCAGCTTCGATTACGTTATATTCTAAAGACTTTTTGGTACCTGCGAAGTACGTACAGTCTGGTTCGTTAAAATGTTGACATCATTTGGATATAAAGCTTTTAGGGAAGCTAACTTTTTCGGGTATCCTTTATCCTTTGTTATAGTTGAGAATGTTTTTATAGTTGGATTGTTACTTGGGTATTCTGTAACTGTTTGTTAATAATAAATGAAATAGAAACGCTTTTTTATACAAAATAGTTTTGATAACATGATCCGTATGTCGGAATACCCCAAATTACCTAAGAACTTAAACTTAGGAGGAACTAATGGTTGCCACTGTCTCAGCTATTCAAAATTGTGTAAAAGTTAACCATCGGCTTTACAAGAAAATTAAGTACCTTCTAAGTAGGACTTTTTAGGTCCAATGACATTATATTTATTAGCATACTCGTTATATTTATATTTATTGTGACTCGGTCCTCTCCTTGAAATAAGTGCCTACAAGCGCGCGTCACATAAACACGCGTTAGGGCCGCCCGCCTCTGGGTACTTGAGTTTCTTTCTAGTATTGTGATTGTAAATATCTCAGATTCTTTTCTCTAATCTGAGGTAAATATTATATTTTTTCATTATACTTATTTTAAATCTTAATAGGAAGGCACCTACCATTTATGAATCTCATAAGCAATCATTTCATAATGATATTTTGTCTAATTAACTAATATATCTAAGTAGCTAAGTACATAAGTAACTAGATGGCCTAGCCTAGGCAACTACCTACTAGTTTTTTTAACCCGAGCGCAGTTAGGTCGGTCACTCGTGTGTGACTTTATCACCCTATCCACTTATTTAATTATTAATCCAGGTATTCTACTCGGTGGAAAAAGCGAAATACCTACCTGTTAAAAAAGAAACAAATTACGTACTAGTAGGTTAGGTATATATTTTTTTATAGTCTTGCCTTTCGGAGGTTCCAGGTAATTTAAAAAAAATATCTCTGGGTGCGTTACAGAAGAATTCAAGCAACCAAAAACAGCACAATATAGTCTATAATTGCTCTCTGTCATATTAATTAAGTAAGTACTTGTACGTATTTCAATCGAATATTCACAAATCGCACGCTTACTGCTTACAAAACTATCACACCGTTCGTGAATGTTTGCGACTGTAGTGTATCGAGTGTTGGCTGAACTCGAAGCACGTAGCTATGACTCGCCGACCGTTTGTATGAAGATAGAATACTGTTAGATATCTTTACCGTGCCTAAACGGCCCATCCAGTATAAATACAAATGTACCGTCGACACAAAAATAAGAATCATACCTATGTAGTTTAATATTTTAAGCCAATCATTTATCATCACATAATATCATTTACATCAACAATCTTATGGCCTATTTTCAACAAAACCTATTTATCTCCTTAAATTTTGAGTTGAGCTGCACGGTTACTTACAAATACATGAATTGTCTGGACAGGTCCACTCAATCTGTCTGATTCTTTCCTCAAAAGACCATTTCAGACACCAATCTATATGGTCGTCAGTCTTCACATGATCTGACCAAGATTATGTCTAAACTTTAAAAGAGACTGTGACCTCTGAGTTTGTTTCGGCCTTTCTTGTCAGATAGGTAACGCCGACATCATCTAACCCCCTCCCCCTCATCTAATTGACTTGTAAAAGTGTTTGTACAAACCTTATTACAGTTATAAAATCATTTATCAATGTTTCTCAAATAAATTTCCTTTTCCCCATTTTCTTTTTACATACAAAATGTAACAATTTTCATCCAAACAGCACGGTAAGCACCTCACTAAACTGCGACTCTGACGAATTCAGTTCCTAAAGTGCATTGCCAAGCAAAATGCATGTAACTAGCAAGGCGACACGGAGAAATATGGTCCCCACTTTGGCAGTTTGCGTGGAAAAGCTGCTCTTGAATTTATGTCTATCTGCCCAGATATTGTAGATCAAGAAATTATTGCTAACTGAATAGGATATCGGATTTAGGAAGCTTGTTTATCATCTGAAAATACAGGACCAATTTTTTAATCGAGTTTTTCGATAAGAACGTGACAAACGTGTATGTTGATGCCTGACAGGTTATCAGGCTCTATCAGGTTATGAATTACGAATTTTTTTTTTTTTTTGAATTACGTAAATTATGAAAAATTTAAAATCAAGAGTGTCTCTCAGAAAAAACTCTGAATTTCTTATCAAGATTGTTATTTTTGAAGCTATTGTAATTGGAATTTGTAAAGCACAATTCATCGACATTCGTGCCAAAAGTGAAGAAGAAACGACAAGCTTTACACGTTGTTTCAAACTTTGTTTAATTTCCTTAGTTTACGGCTTTCCGAGAACACGACTCCAGTTGAAAAGCGAGTTTCATAAAAATTCGACGAATTACAATACTGTGCACGTGCTTCGGATTCACTTCTATAACGAGTAAAGTCTTAGTTCGAGAAGATACCTACTACTGGAATTCATCTTATAACATGTCTGGTTTTTTTCGCGGTCCGTGTGCATAATATTTTATTATTAGCACAAAGAGTTCCTTAATATTCTGATCAAAATACTCGTAAAATTAGGAGTAGGTTTGCAGCAATTCACATAGAAAGTGTTAGTAAACAAAATCCCCATCGAGTGTGCTATTCATAGCAGACGTGGGATCGATATTGTTTAGTAGTAAGAAATATATATTTTTTGCATGTTTCTCATAAACGGTAAGTTGTTCTCATAAAAATAGGTCGGACAAAAATGATAGACCTTGCAATTTTCTTCATTTATTGCTCTAAAAGTGATTTCTAACAATCACCATTCCTGAGATATTACTTTTTCAATAAACATTTCATAGAAATCAAAAATACGAGAATCAACGCTTACGAAGCTTAATTCTCGTATTAATTTCAATCCTTTTAAAAACCTGTGAGAGCAGTGGTGGCCCAGTGGTATTGGCTGCGATTTACAAGTTGTAGGTCGTGAGTTCGAACCCAGGCAGGCGCTTTACTTTGTGTATATTATTTCATCACTTGCTCTCAAAAACAGTGAAGGAAAACATCGTGAGGAAACGGGCATGTCTTAGAACCAAAATTCGAAGACATGTAACATCCACCAATCCGCACTGGGCCCGCGTGGTGGATTACGGCCCATCTCCTCTCACAGAGAGGAGGCCTGTGTCCCAGCAGTGGGAACATTAATAGGCTGATGATGTGATGTGATGAAAAACCTGTTTATAGGTGTCGTTTCAACACTCAATAACCACATTATTTCTAAACCCTAGCCGGCCATTTTAGGTAGTTTCACAAGATTTACGAACTGAATTTGAGCTTTACATGTGATTAATAGTTTCCAACACATTGCGGAGTCGATTACTAGTCGTATGCTTGGTCAGGCACTACACTTACTACGTTTGGTGTTAGCTGGAAATATTGTTTTATTTACCGGTTAAATATACAATGATAAATTACCTTAGGTTGGTGAGAGACTAGTCGGGCTAGCACGAATGCGCGGAGTAAACGTAACGTAAATTTTAACGACTTTAAAACTGAAAATACTCTTTTTGCATGAAATATTTTACTGACCAAACTTAAAGTTACCATTTTTAACTACGATATGTCACTCCGGTACCGATTGGAATGTCCGTTGGGTTAGACGAGTTGAGTTGCGCTACGTGGATAGAAGTTACCAAGATGATTGAAGAGGCTTACATCTAGCAGTGGCTAGTAGTGGCTAGCAGTGACTAGCAGTGGCTTACTGTAACGTGATGATGATGTTAATATTTGTTCAGTTTTGAAGTGGGCAATATCATCATCATCATCATTTCAGCCGAAAGACGTCCACTGCTGGACATAGGCCTCCCCCAGGCGTCGCCACATTGACCGATCCCATGCGTCTCGCATCCAGCGCCTTTCCGCAACCTTAACCAGGTCATCGGTCCACCTAGTGGGAGGCCTTCTAACGTATCGTCTTCCGGTTCGCGGTCGCCATTCCAGAACTTTTCGGCCCCATCGGCCATCCGTTCTGCGAGCAATGTGCCCTGCCCACTGCCACTTTAGTTTGGCAATTCCATAGTTTTTTAATTAGGTGGGCAATATATTTGAAAATTAAACAATCTTTAAATTATAATTATTTTAAGAACGAATAAATTATAATATGCACATTTAATCGTATATTGGGCTTAGTTCGATCGCACTTCTGACCCCTAGCTAGCCAGTCTGATACCCTTATCCCAAAGCCGCTGTAATTAAATTAATATTATTTCACAATAATATTTAATACAATATCATATTCGTCTCCAATTTATATTATTTAGCCTTTTAAATATAGATCGATATGATATTTTATATGTAATTCTTTTGTATGTTTTCTTTCACATTATCTTTCTAGTAATTTTTCTTGTCTGTACAGAACTAAGTCGCCTACTCGTCTAATCTCGTTTCATTTGTACTTACACTAGCGTCTGCCAGCGGCTTCGTTCACGTGTAAGTCGCAAATTAAACCAAGGGAACGAGCCTATTCATGGAATAAAAACTGCTTCTCGTAAGTATAATTTATCTCAGATCAATATTACAACACCGAAATGTCATCAAAATTGGTTCCCCAGTTTAGGAGTCAAAACGTAACAAACAAACAGAGATACTTTCGCATATCTAATACTAAAAAGTAAAAAGTCTATTAATAAAAAGTTAGAAGAAAGGTTTTAAATATTAAAAATTGGATGTAGCAGGTAGTTATACAATAGGGGTGTTTTAGAAGGTAAAACTAAATTTTACAACAAAGAAAATTAACAACTACTAATAATTAGTAGTTTCACTAATAATTAGTAGTTGTTGTCTAATAACTAATAATTAGTAATTACTAATAATAAGTAGTTGTTGACTACTTCGTCTATTTATTTTTTAAATGTCAGAGAATATTATAAATGAAAATATTATTAGGGAGAAAATATCAGACGTGACATTTGCATTGTGGCAGTTGCACGAAACTCAGATACTGAATTCTGAGAATCATTAAAAGTGCGTGATATTTCTGAATATATATTATTAAGGTTTTTTCAGATATTGTAATAAGTATAGCTTGTGGAAGTGGAAGTGCTTGTGGCTAAATAATAACAGCCACACGGGTAGGTTTTCAAGGTTAAGCTACGCTTGCTCGAGGTCGGTTCGTGGTGGCCATGTTTATATCTTCATCATCATCAGTCTTTTAAGTTGCCCATTGCTGGGACACAGGCCACCTCTCTGCGAGAGGGAATGGCCGTAATCCATCACTCAGGCCCAGTGCTTTATGGATAACATATGTCTTAAATTTTTGGTTCTTGGACATGCCGGTTTCCTCACGATGTTTTATTTCACCGTTTCTGAAGCAGGGTGATGAAATAACTTGAAATAACACAATGTAATGCGCCTGCCTGGGTTTGTACCCACCATCCCATCTAACCCATCTGCAAGATTCTATTTGATTTCTATTTTATTTTATGCACCTGCCATGTTATCTCTCCACCATCCTTGGTTGACTGGTAGAGAATGCCTCAGGCATTAATTCCGCCTTTGAACCTGTATGTTGCATGAAGTTTTAATAAATAAATTGTTAGACTAAAAAAGACTATTAGATCTTTGGTATATCTCAAAGAGATGTCAGCAAAATTGACGGGGTCCGCTAGGGCCGATGCCTGCTTGGGTATTTGAAAATAGTTACCGTGGCCCTGGCTCAAACAACTGAAGGAACACGGGTGGGTTTTAGTCAGTAAAAGTCTGACACGCCCTCCCGCCTCACCCAGAGCGGGAGAAGTCATAGGATGATTTCCCAAAAAAAAAAAAAAAATCTTTGGTATATAATAGTCGTTACGGATGTTCAGGAAATCTGACATCAGTATTGCGAAGGCATGTGACATCCATCAACCCGCACTGGGCCCGCGTGGTGGATAAAAACCCATTCCCTCTCACAGAGAGGAGGCCTGTGTCCCAGCAGTGGGAACATTAATAGGCTGATGATGTGATGTGATGCAATACACTGTATATACTTTTATCTATGTAATTAAATTATAAATAAATTGAATTATCGTTTTTCTACCCAGAAAACATCCCTTGATTTACTTTTCTTACTATTCTTCTCTGTTACGTTGTGATAATTGCTTTTGTATTGTGACTGCCGAATAATGTTTTCTTATAAATTTTTAACTTAAGTTACTGTGTTATTGTGAAAAATTCAAGTTTCAGTTTCAAATTCAAGATTTTTTCCCTTTACTAAAATATATAAACAAACAGAGTACCTATAGAGTATAATAACTTAGGTATGCATTAGCCGACACCATTTTAAGCGTCCTACTAAGTTGAAGCACACTTCGGTAAGTAATTTAGGTGTATTAACCAAGTAGTGTCTAATGAGGCTAGCGGTACCGAGGCTAATTTGTACCGCAACTTGATTTGTTATTATTACATACCTTTATTAACTTGCCAACTGGCTATAGGCAGATAAATTTTGCGCATTAGTTCTGTAAAAATCAATCAACATGCACAGGCTTTTCAGAACTAAATTTGGGTCGATTCTAGTCCAAGCTGAATTGCAGTATTTAACTTACTACTGCTTTACTTGTAAATTTTAATTGTTGACGTTCAATAGTGCCGCTTAGTGGCCTAGTTAAAATAAATATATTTGGCTCTGACTTTTGACTTTGACTTTTGACTTTGACTATTGAGTTACTTTTGACTTTGGCATTTATCTTTGGACTTTGACTTTTTACTTTGACTTTAACATGGAGTGACTGCCTATCTGATAACCACACCACAGTAACTGGTGTCTGATGTTCTACATCTGACTGCGAATATGTACAATTTGCACATCATATCATATGGGAGTGTATTCTTTGGCAGAATGAACGCAATATTATGTTGAATAATGTAAAGGGTGAATCCAGAGTTATTTACTATAAGGACCTTGTGGAAACTAGAACAAATTTTCGTGCGTTCAAGCGTTTTTGCCATACCTATTATTGGAATCAAATATAACAGCTCACAATGCTAGGACCCATTAATATTAATGATAATTTTTATCCGTGGTGCTAGGCAACTGGGCTTATCCCAGTTGTAAAGGACCGTTTGTATCTATTGGCCTTATTTATTCTGTCGTCTGCTTGGTATGGAGGGCAGTGGAAATTATGTTTTTTTTTCCTACTCCTCCGTGATTATTCTCAAATTAATTTCGTTGCGGGATCCATGATAGTTAAAGTCATTCGCCGGGACTTCTCGAACTTTATTGCCTCGGTGCTTTTCTGGTGGTCGCCACTGTCGATTCTGGTTTTCAGGAGTTGCAGTGATTTGGGAATAGAGCGGTGGGATTGTCTCAAATAAGAAAAAAAGCCAGTAATTGGGTAACATTATAGCCCTTGATAAGACTGGTGTATTTCTGGCTTCTAACCACCATAAGACTATCAATGATTTACAAATAACATGGAGTAGCTTAACCTTGAAAATAGAATCGTGTGGCTCGCATTACTTAAAATCAATCAATAAACGAAATTGGAAACCAGTTTATTGACAGCCATCAAATAACTCAGCATAATCCGATCGCTGCTTACTTCTTGAATCTACTAATAGAATTCGAGAATCCGATATACTTTCAGTGTTTATCAAACCTTTTTGCCATCTTTTTCAACTGAAGTAATAAAGAGCAGAGCAGATAATAGAGCAGTGGTGGCCCAGTGGTATCGGCCGCGACTTACAAGTTGTAGGTCGTGGGTTCGAGCCCAGGCAGGCGCTTTACTTAGTGTAAATTATTTCATCACCAATGCTCTCAAAACGGTGAAGGAAAACATCGTGAGATAACCGGCATGTCCTAGATCCAAATATCTAAAGACATGTGACATCCAACAACCCGCACTGGGCCCGCGTGGTGGATTACGGCCCATTCCCTCTCACAGAGAGGAGGCCTGTGTCCCAGCAGTGGGAACATTAATAGGCTGATGATGATGAAGTAATAAAGCTGTTCTGTCAAAACTGTCAGTGTAAAGTAATTGTATTTAACCACTATAAGTATTCTATGAATAAGAGAAAACATTTTTTTCTAATTAGATAACCCTTGTCTTAAGTCAGGTAAAAAACTTTTTCAATAAGCTTTTTAGCTACCGTGCATTGGTCATCCAAACCAAAATTTAATCTTAATTGGTCAAGTATAACTGCTTTAAAATTCAGTTGCAATATTTGACCCAAACACGCATACTTACATTGCAAGTTTTTTTTTCCAAATAAAAAAGTTTTTTTTTTAAACAAACCGTTTAGTTTACCATGCATTGTCATCCAAACCAAACATGTATACAAAATTTTATCTTAATCGGTTGAGGATAACTGCTTTAAAATTCAGTTGCAATATTTGACCCGAACACATACATACATATATTGCAAGTTAATAAAACGCTTGTAAAAATGATAGCGCTCATGTAAAATTTTATTTTGGCCGACCACTGACTAGCCTAGGATATTAAAGCATTGTCTCTTTTAATAATAAATTATTTTATTTCACTAAAAGCCTATTTTACAAGTTCATAGAACTAAATCATTTGAATATCAATAGGTATAATTTTTTTTTTTTTTTTTAAACAAGCTTTTTTCGTATTCTTCTCAGCAAACCCTTTCATTTCATACCCCTAACACGCCTAACACGGCATAAAAAATAACAAGTCCGCCATCTTGGGCCGTCCACCATATTGGATTTAGAATGACGTCACTTAGCTAACCATACAGTGTCATCCAAAATAAAAGTGTATGCTAAATTTTATCTCTATCGGTGGAGAAAAACTGCTTCAAAATTCATTTGCAAGATTTGACCCAAACACACTTTACATACATATATTGCAAGTTAAATAAAACCTTATAATTTTTTTTCTTACTCCTGAACTAGGTGTACATTCCTGTGACTTATGAGTCTAATATCATCATTGTAAACGTCTAATAACCTACCAAACCAAACACAATTCTCAGTTATGACATCACACAAATATCAGAACGGTAGCAGGCCGATACGCGATGCGCTTACACTATTACAGCGCCTGAGTGAGTAGTAAATATGTATTTTTCAATTTCAAACATAATGGGGAGCTTGAAGCAATACCAGTTTATAATATTGTTCGTAATAGAATAGTTGGCTTGCCAGCGGCCAGCGGAGAACTGGCCTGGCAAGCCTGGTTACGTGTGCTTGCAAATGTTTTTCGCTGTTTCAATTGGGCGCACGGTTGGCGCAGTGGTTGAGCGATTGACTGCTGCGCTGCGTGTCGCGGGTTCGATTCCCGCACGGAACAATTATTTGTATGATCTACAAATAGTTGTTCCGGCTCTGGGTGTTTGTGTATGTGAGTTTATATGTTTGTAAACGCACCCACGATACAGGAGAAATTCCTAGTGTGGGGCAAAGTTTAAAAAAAAAAAAAAAAAATAATTAACAATTCCTATTAGTAGGGGTATTAACTAAACAACAGAATCAATAATTAACTTTATTTGATGTTGGTCCACATAGTTTGATATGACACAAATAAAACATCAAGATTTTGTTTGGAATTCGAAGATCTCAAGTGAACCAAGAGAACATCGTTTTATATAGCTTCGTTTTTAGGGTTCCGTACCCAAAGGGTAAAAACGTAACCCTATTACTATGACTCCGCGATCCGTCTGTCTGTCTGTCTGTCCGTCTGTCACCAGGGTATATCTCTTGAACCGTGATAGCTAGGCAGTTAATAAGTAATATAGCGCCCGCGTGAAAGTCAAAAATTATCCCGAGGGAACATACTCCCGGGATAAAAATATCCTATGTGCTATTCCTGACTATAATCAATCTCTGTGCCAAATTGCATCCGGATCCGTCCAGCCGTTTGAGCGTGAAGAACTAACAAACATACAAAACACACACACTCACAAACTTTCACCTTAGTTGTGTGATGAACCCACTGCAGACCCACCGTACCCCCTAGCCGTATGTTAAAGTTAAACGATACTACCAGGTATATATAATAGTGTTGTATCACTAGTTAAATATGTTGATGATGAGTCGTTTCGGATAACACCTATGACAGTTGAGGTACATGTAGTTTAGGTTGGTATTTATTTTAATGGAGCCAAGGCCCATATTAAGTTAGTTTGAAGGACCCCTTATCCATCCATCCACGTTGACATCGACCCTCAACTTCGGTCCACTCATTGAGGCGAAAGCTCAGTTAGCTGCAAAAAAGTTGGGGATTCTTGCTAAGGTGAGACGGTACTTCACGCCTGAACAGCTGCTCAACTTGTTTAAAGCGCAAGTTCGGTCATGCATGGAGTACTGCTCTCACCTCTGGGATGGATCTGCCAAGTACCAGCTTGATGCACTTGAGTCGATTGACAGACGGGCTAAAAGGCTTATTGGCAACGATGCACTGGTCGCCTCAAAGCTCCAGAGCCTCGAACATCGACGCCGAGTTGCCAGCCTGTCGGTTTTTATCGGTTACATTTCGGGGACTGTGCGACTGAACTGCACAATTTGATTCCGCCTAGCCCTTTCCATCATCGGACTACAAGACGTACGCCCATGCGCCATCGGTACATGGTGGACATCACTCCCCTAAGCACAAAGCGTTTTGCTAATAATTTCATTGTGCGCACAGCTAAGGAGTGGAATTCCCTGCTGGGGTCTTTGTTCCTTGATAGCTACAACCTTGGGGTCTTTAAGTACAGAGTGAATAGGTTTCTTCTAGGCAGGCGTGCTTCACCGTAGACCACGTCATCGCTTAACATCAGGCGAGATAGTGGTCAAACGCGAGCCTATAGATTATAAAAAAAAACCCTATCGCATCAGAAAAGCCCTAGATTAATGTCAATAAATACCAAGCCGATAATAAATTACGGTTATGATTCGAGGATTTTAAAGGTAATGGTAAGTCTCTAGCTCGTTTCTTTAGTCTGCCATGTTTAAAATCAACAAAAATATAAATTCTCGGAAACAATTTGAAACACTAGGACTTAATCTTGGGTTTTAGGAAAACTTTTTAAAAAACAACTTGATATTCCCATCTCATACGGATATTTTTCACCCTCACCCCCTCTTCCTTTCTCTAATTACGTTCACAAAACTGCTATTAAGTTACAAATCTCTTAACACTACTGCTTAAGCTAGAGCCAATATCAGTGTTAATGTGTAGACCATCTGGCGCCCCCCATCCGTCGCTGGCGTGATGATAATCGAGCGAGACTAACGCGAGCCATTCTTTGCCCTTTAAATAATGTGCCTTGTTAAGGGGGAGCGACTTTAATAGTCATATGGTGAAAAATTTTGTTATATTTTAATTGAGTTGTTTAAAAAAATAAGATTTTTTTTTTCGGCAACGTGTGCTAAAGTATAGTTACAGGTAAACTATTTGTTTGTTTATATACCTATTTGTTAAAGATTATTCTGCAAGTGGGTATCACTGGTAGAAATTAGGTACACAATGTTATCTTTCACTAAAACTTGGAATAAAATTCAGTTCCTTTAGAATACTTAGGTTACGGGAGTGAAGCCGTCAGAAAAGCCTAGTATTTGTTTTTAATAGGTTTCTAAATCAAACTCTAAAATATTTACTTTATCCACGTACTATTATTATCCTTCATTAAACACCAATTAAATAATTAGTGGAACGCCATTTATAATTACTATCACAGCGGAAAATCTGACCTGATGGTTGTGTTACAAAGTGCAATCAACTGCCCGATTTGGTCGTAAACAGTCGGAAAATATCAGAATAATTGAAAGCTTTCCAAAGCAAATTAAACAAAGCAGATTTTAATAAAACATAGCTGCATTAAAACAATTGTGACAATTTAATTCGATACCAGCAAATTATTTCCATCAATTGAACGAGAACAGTTTTATTAATATTCAGATAATTCCTTTTGTATTTCTGGATCCATAAATATTTTATTTTATTTGTGAAGTACTAAAAAATGTTTTATTATTTGTAGTTTAATTCTCACTTTTAACAATATATTTAAATATTAATTTAACAGAATTAAATAACAGACAAACACGGTATTACCCATAACAAAAATAATTCTCACGAAAAACAATTCAAATATATTTATTTGTAACACATAAGTACAATGTTGTGGTAAATGCTATTATTATTAAAATGACGTATCACTATGTGTTGCCTTGCAAGACATTGTAATTTCATAAGAAAAATAAAACCATTTACAAACCTTTATTTCCACTTCTTCCTTCTCCAGATGCAGATGCAGATGAAAGTCAAAATATTTTCGCTGCTTGGCACAATGGCTTGGCCTTAAACTATACATTTGTAGTAACAATATTCGTTGCACGTTGCTTGCAGCCCGCTCGCTTCGAGAAATAGTGTGTCACACCTACAAATGTAATACTTTGCAAGTGTCGCTATTATAGGGGCATATCTAAATGTCCAATTTCACTGTCAAAGTGACTATAAATTAAATGATATTTTGATATTAGATTTTCTTAGAAAGGGCGTGTGGTCTTCTTAAGTGGTTAGTTATTTAATGGTGATTGTTATAATAATTTATACGAGCAATTAGGCAATATTTCAGTTAAAATTAACTATAAAGAAGATTCAATTTGCTTTTCATGAGATTTACTCGCATCATTCACACACTTATGGAGTGTTGTGTGTGTGTTGTAATAAGAAGCAGGATTTAAATTCTCGCAACCTTCATTGAAAAGAAAGGTTTCTCCGGCCAGACGAGTGTTATGTCTAGTCTGAACAGAATTTCACTAATCGAATCAGTACTTCCAGAGATTTCCAAAACAATTTCAACAATCAATTTTATAGATAGTTCAACTCAAATGCGGCGCTTTTTGTACGTGTGCTTGTGTTTTTTTAAATATAATACGTTGCCCCACACTAGCAATGTATTCCTGTATCGTGGGTGTGTTTACAAACATTTAAACTCACATACACAAGACACCCAGATCCAGAACAACTATATGTAGGCCATTTGTTCCGTGCGGGAATCGAACCCGCAACACGCAGTGCAGCAGCTGATCGCTGATTAACAAACATACATAAATCCATTCATCCAAACTTTCACATTTATCTTACTAATATTATAAATGCGAAAGTTTGCATGGATGGATGGATGTATGTTTGTTAATCAATCACGCCAGAACGGCTGAACGGATCTGGATGAAATTGGGCACAGAGATAGAATAGAATAGAATAAATTTATTTGATAAGGTTACATTCCAGTGGATTGAATTCCTAGACCTCACACTAGGATTCCCTGTGTCGTGAGATCCAGGCTCCCCCGTTAACAATTTTTATAAATAGCACAAATAAAAATCTTAAAAATAGGTAAAAAAGAGTGTATGCATGGTGCTGTGATTTGTGTCAGTTGTGGTGGTGTTATAAGAAAGTGTCTGTATTTTATAAGTATATTAGTGAGTGCACGTGTATATTTATGAATTGTCAATGTGTGTACTGTGAGTTTTTACTAAACCAAGAGACATTCCGTCATATCGTCAGTCCAATGTAAGAAGCCAGTTTGTTACCGTCACTCTACATTTTTTTGTGTTAGTTTTAGTATTTTGTACAGATTATTGACTTTCGCGTATATGTGTGGTCCCATAAAACCCTAAGACCTTCTGCCAATATTTTTGCGGCATTGGATTTTGTTCCAATCTACCCTTCGACTTCAAATGACACAAGTACTCAGGCAGTTTTATGAAATCTGAGGATGACAGAAAGTATGTAAAGCTGCCTAACCCTATCTTATCTTATCTTATGGAGGGGCCGAGAAATAACTCGGACACTTCGACCCATTGGGATCTTTTGTGGTCCCCTTGGTAACTTACTCCTCCTCATTCTCGTTGAAAACTGTTTTCATGAGTTTTACAACGAGACTAGGAGATATGAGCCTATAATCTTCTGGTTTTGGGTATCCAACCCCTAGGAGACTCATTCGCTTACCAGACGGTGCATCGCATGAGCACAGTAGGTGCTCCATGCGTTATGTATGTTCCCCACACAACCTGCACATGGGTGTCGCGGTTAGACCCATCTTCATGAGCATGTCGTTTGCTCCAAAGTCCCCAGTAAAGGCCCCAAGCAGGTAGCGGATTTGCCCCCTGCTCATGTTCCACATGCAATCCCGGGCTTTGAACGTAGAGCCTAGGAATCTCTTGGAGTGTTGTAGACCGGTATTAGACAGCCAACAAGTTCGTTGTCTGTGATCTGCAAACTCCCTAAATGCGGCTTTTACGAGACACGTCGAGATGCCTACACATGGTTCTGGACCCACAAAATCATTCGCTGAGCCCTCCCTTGCCAGTTCATCAGCCACTTCGTTACCATGGAATCCTTTGTGCCCAGGAACCTACATCAGTCTAACACTGTTGTGCTTCCCAAGCCTGTTTAGGGTTTGGATAGCATCCAGAATAAGTCCGGAGTCCACTTTGTAGGATGCCATGGCTTTGATTGCAGCCTGACTGTCACTAAGAATATATATGGATTTACCTCTGGTTCCTCTATGTATATTCTCTTGAGCACAGGTTATAATGGCATATGTTTCTGCTTGGAATTCAGTTGCCATCTTCCCTAAGCTTTTGCTACATTTGTAGCCTAAGCCTAAGAAGTGCCACCTCATTATAAAGTTTATTCGTGGGGTACCGGTACGGTCGTCTATAAGCAACTTTTAGCAGAGCACGTTGAGCTCGTTCTACTTTAATTAGTGAGGTCTTACCCGCACCGCCCCACGCTACTATGCAGTAATTTTATTTTTTTTAATTAAGAACGGATTGACACAGTGAAAAGTAAATCATCTTCAGGACAGAACCATCAGCAACCCTTCCCAGTTGCTTAAATATACGCAGCATTGTTCTGATTCTGCCCTTTAGAGCGCTAAGGTGTGCAGACCATGTCAATCTCTTATCCACTATCACTCCTAGATACCTAATAGAGTCAGTTTGGTCGATGTAAGGGCAAGAACATTGGTCGGTGCTAAGACACGAATGCAACCGTAAACAAAATACTCTGTTAGGGGCAGTACGTTCGGAAATTGCAAAGTGGATTGCCTTGGTTTTTTCTATATTTAGCGTCAGAAGATTATATTTTAGCCAGTTTGCGACAGTCTTTACCCCGCTCTCAATCGCACATTGATATATAGATAGATTATAATTATTTGTATCTTTTTGTTCCTTATTATTGATCAATTCTATGTTTTGTATATTATTAGTGATAATTTATTGATTGTTTGTAATTTATCTTTTACTAGCTGTTGCCCGCGGCTTCGCTCCCGTGGACCACCCCACAGGACCCATTTTCGGGATTAAAAATAGCCTATGTCACTCAGGAATAATGTAGCTTTATATTGGTGAAATAATTTTTCAAATCGGTCCAGTAGTTTAAGAACCTATTCGGTACAAACAAGCAAACAAAAAAATCTTTCCTCTTTTTAATATTAGTATAGATTATTCTTAATTATCTTATTACTATATATATATATATTTTTTTTCCAATGTTATTGTGAACAATTCATTGGAGTGCCTTAACAATAAATGAATAATCTGGACTAGCACATAGGCTACTTTTTATTCCGGCAAAATGGAACGGTTTCCATGGGACAACTGCCGACTTTCAAGCGGGCGAAGCCGCTGGCAGAAGCTAGTAATATTATATAGAAGCTTCCGCAGCGGCTTCGCTCGCGTGAAAATTTTTTTATCATCCCAAGGGAACTTTATACCAAGATGTAAAGTAGCCTATGTGCTATTCCAGACTATAGAAAGAAAGATATAAAATTTATTTGTGTCCCTCACAGGAGACACGAGATAGAGGAGCTCGTGGCTGAATATCGGCTAAATGTCGTGGCAGATTGACAGGAGACACGAGATAATCAAAACACAAAAAATACAATCATAAAAAAAATTCAAAATAACCCTGTGCGAGACCAAAAAAGCTGCTATGTCAGCATGTGCAATATTTAAAAGAAAATAACGCTGCGCTGATATTCTGATAAGGCTCACTGTTGATGCCACGGACACATTCACGAGAACGGAACATAATAATATATCATCATCTGCCTAGCCTTTTCCCAACTATATTGGGTCGGCTTCCAGTCTTACCGGATTCAGCTAAGTACCAGTGTTTTACATGGAGCGACTGCCTATCTGACCTCCACAACCCAGTAACTGGGTAAACACGGTACCCCTTGGCAAGACTGGTGTCAGATCTCAAGCTTCTGACTATCTGTAACGACTATCAAAGATCTTCAAATAACAGCCGGGACCAACGGCTTCACGTGCTTTCCGAGGCACGGAGGAAACTCGGTATGTTGAAATGGTCACCCATCCACGGACCGACCTCGTCAAGCGTTGCTTAACCTTGATGATCGACCCGTGCGGCTGTTATTATTTAGCCACGAGCTCCTCTTCGAACATAATAATATATAAGGAATAAAATATATATAATCTATCTTTGTTCCAAATTTCACCCAGATCCGTTCAGCCGTTCTGGCGTGATTGAGTAACAAATAAACATCCATACACACACCTCCATCTACCGTACCGTTGCATACCCATGCACCTCATTCAGATTCCGATATTAATGCGAGCCCAGGTGTTCGTGCAAGCTGCGCTAAAATACTTTAAGACTTAATGAGGAATGTATACCGGTGTGCGGCAAGTTCGGCATAGACTAGTTTAGTGTAACATTGAATATGGTTATGGTATGCGGTGTTTTTAAAAGAGACTAGGTAATCCACTATGATCTGTAAACCAGAGGCCTAAGTGCGAGTTTATACTCACGCTCAATCGCGTTTAACGTAAAAATCAATTTGTATTGAAACTGGATAAGCGCCGTCTGATGACGGTAAGGAGAAACCCATTTTTTGTATACATTTTGACATAAGACATCATTCACGTTATCACGAGTGATTACGTTAAAAACTCGGCATAAGCACACTGATCACGACATAGGTTTGGGATAGCATGTCTTTTGGGATTGGGAACTCTGAAAAGTATCTACCTAAATATAGGCATTTAGGCCAGCCGCACGCGAACGGATGGAAAGAATTGGTGGAGGTGTCGGCACTTGATGGAATTATCCCACCTACATTGCCATTCGGATAAAAGTTCCTCGCAGACGTCAATATGTTTTTAAATAATCTAGAGATTTTCTCACGGTCACTCCTCTTTAAAAAGTCCTTGTCCATGGTCTCTCGTGCGGAATAGTACATTGCAGAACGTCGCTGCACTTCAAGGTCGACCGGAGGTACGCCAGCAAGTACCGGTAAGGCTTCAGTACTAACCATCCTGTATGCTTTGCATAAGAATATCAAAGCTAAACGCTGACTTTGAAGTAATTTACGTCGTACCGTCCCTATTGTGGCCCTATCAGCCCAAACAAGCACCCCATAGCACATACAACCCAAGTAAACCCCCACCCCATCAATAGTCTTTACAGTTAAAAAAGGCAGACCCCGCGTAGATTTAGATATTCTCGTTAAGGCATAGAAGTTCTTTTTTGCTTTTTCACCGACTATTTTAATATGATCTATAAATGCAAAATTCCTCTCTAACACTAGACCAAGATAGCACACGCTCTGCTTCCTTTTTACGGGAACGTTATTAAATTTAATAGTAGAACACGATTTACCTTTCAAAATGAGTTGATAAGTTTTGTGCAGAGCAAAGGTCAGGCGGTTTCGATCGCCCCACTAAGATATCAATCGTAGGCAAGTGTCAGCCAAGATCTCGAGTCCAGCTCGAGTACTTGATTGAAAGAGCAGAAAACCGTCGTCCGTGTAACCGGTTAATGAACAGCTGCTTGGAAGCGGAATCGCGAGGAAATCATCAAAGCCTAAATGGTTTGATGATTTCCTAGTTTGAGTTTCGCGGAACCATTTAAAAAATAAAAGTAAACTAAATTGTAAATAGCAGCCTTAAGTTTTTATTATAAGTAATATCATTGACCACCATGCGTTATCAAAAGCCCCATAAATATCTAGAAAAATCTCAATGACGTAGTTATGTTCAGATGTATTAACTACTTTCCTAACAGTAAGGCCCGCATCTACGGTAGATTTTCCCATACTGAAACCAAGTTGATTGTTATGAAATTTTGGTCCATCCGGTAGCAACCGTGGAACGATAAGGCGCTCCAGCAGTTTTCCCAAAGATGGAAGTAATGTTATGGGCCGGTACGACATTGGGTCGTCCGGGGGTTTGTCGCCACTTTTCGGGTATTATACGAATTATCGTACAAATCCGCGTCGCCATATAAGAGGAAATACGCCCTCCGCAATACAACGGTTGTAAATGGTTAAAATCGCATCACCGGCTGTTTTACACGCTCCTATAATCGTTCGATTAGATATTTTATTTTCACCTGATGATCTTTACCGACGTACTAACCTCTTGACAACGTTAATAAATTCGTCAGTGAATGGAAGTTCTGACGCTGGTGATTCAGGTGGTACAGCTGCTTACGCTCTGATCTGTTGATGGTAGTCGTTGTCATTAGCAAGTATGACTTACTTGCTAATGGTATAAGATTCAGCATAACTTCAGTTGTTTCCTCAATACCGGTGGTGTGTTTATTATTTACTTTAATGTTCTGATCAAACGCTAGGTCGACTGATCAATTGGCTTTAAACTCACGATATAAAGGAGACCACGGACCTTCCTTATCTATTTTTCTACTATTATACGCAATTAATTTCCCTTAGATTTTTCCACCGATGCTCTGTAGCGGGACCTGGTAACTCTAAACGTATTCAACGCAATGGAAAAAGGGTCACCGGTGACCTTACGTTTTTTAAGCTTGTTAAGATGTTTACGCTCTCGCCGATAACTTTTACGCTGTTCAGTTAGGAGATCACACCACCAATCACATCTACCTATATTGGTCATAGATCCACGACCAATGACAATGTCAGCACAGTAAGTGAAGGTGTATGACATAATTTCAGCACTTTCTTCAGCTGACAGCCCATCACGAGTGAAGTCTTTGGCGTGACACGCAAGAAGCGAGCTAAAGAATTCCCAAATACGCACCCTTACATTTATACCTAAAGTTACCAAGACGCGTCCGGTAGAACACACCTCCTTTCCAAGTGTACGTCTGCACTAGAAAGTGTGACGTCAATTCAAGATTCGCCCATTTGGCTGAAAAAAGTTGGTGGTGGTGCGGTATTATGAATAGTCAGATTCATTTCAGCCATGAAATCTTCAACAACGCAGCGTCGTTTATAATCCGTAGACCGAACTTTACCATACCATATAGTCGAAGACGCATTAACATCATCGCCAACGATAACTTTGCAGCCCGCGAGCGACTGCAAGACGTGACGGAGGGTATTTATATGAGGAGCAAGCCATAGTCAGATACACAAACACACAGGTACACACGTCAAACTTATAACACCCCTTTTTTTCCGTCGGGGGTTAAAAATACGTGCACTTATTTGCTGACCCTAACATAGTAGAGAAAAGGCTAGACAGAAATCAATAGCCAATAACTATTTATTAAAATAGACAAATAAATTATATTTTAGGCTATGAAAATACCGTTTCAAAGTCACTGAGAATACCTTGAAGATTATGTCCAAGTTTTTAGTTCTAAAATTGGTCTTGTAGGTTCTCATAATATGAATGGTATTTTAATTAATATCAATAATTTATTACGACTAACAATTAATTTTACGACTACGCGCTTCGATCGTCCCTTTGTTTGTGTTAAACTTTTAATTATGAGCCAGTGATATTGACGAATTTTAATTAAATGAATTAAATGATTGTATGGTGTTGGACAGCTCGTTATGAAATCTATTTTCGGTGAAAACAATATTGCCTGAATGCCGGTTTGAAGGATCCTCGTGTAATTACAGACATACGAGGTTAATCGTTTCAACTTTCTGTCTAGGAGAGATATAATTGCCTTTTGGTTTTATTAGGTACTCTCTTTCATTAATTGGTTTTTAATAGGTACAACGTGGGAGTCTTTAAGTCAAGAGTTAATAGGTTACTTCTAGGCTAGCTATCGACGACCACATCATCGCTTACCATCAGGTGAGATAGTAGTCAAACATCGAGTTAATAAATAAAAATAAAAAAACCGGCCAAGTGCGAGTCGGACTCGCGCACGAAGAGTTCCGTACTTGGTAAATTGCGGTTTTGATAATAAAAAAAACGACTTACTAGATCTCGTTCAAACCAATTTTCGGTGGAAGTTTACATGGTAATGTACATCATATGTTTTTTTTAGTTTTATCATTCTCTTATGTTAGAAGTCACATTTTACACTTCGGAAGTGTCTCTCGCGCAAACTATTCAGTTTAGAAAAAAATTATGTTAGAAACCTCAATATCATTTTTGAAGATACCACACAGGTATGGGTTTGATGAAAAAAAAAATTGAGTAAAAAAAGTTTCAGTTCTAAGTATGGGGAATCCCCAAAATTTATTGTTTTTTTAATGCGGTTCACAGAATACATCTACTTACCAAGTTTCAACAGTATAGTTCTTATAGTTTCGGCAAGAAGTGGCTGTGACATACAGACGAATCCATAAGGGTTCCGTTTTTGTTTATTTGGCTACGGAACCCTAGAAATTACTACATTTCAAACTATGTAGATGATCCTACATAGAGTATAAGCTGCTGTGTTCGTTGCCGAGGTCGAAAACAATGTAATTGGGTTTTTCTATTTAGAATTTCTTAGTAGTACCCAGTTAAAAGTTGTAGGATTGCCTCCTTTTTCATGGGATTTAAACATATCTGGCGAAATGTGTGTAAACTGTGTGCGTGTGTGCCTATGATACATTATTTTTATTTTTCTCAAATATTTGTAAACAAAAGCAACGCGAATGTTTAATTCTCTTCCGGAATTCCTCAGGTTACAATAAACTCTCTAGAAACAACAATCATGTTTGTAATTTATGCATCGCCACATCGTACAAAATTAAACTTTTTCCTTCTACTACGGATAAAATTAAAATTTTTTGCTCAAAATTAGAATACGCGCTTCAATTGTTTCTCATTATTGTTTTTATCAATTACCATGGACTCTCTCTAAATTAAGGCCAATTGAGAATTGGATTTGATTGAAAAAGGTTCAGTAGCCTTCAATATTTATTGTGTAACCAAATATAGGTGTAAGTATAACAATATACAAGCACTAGCCCGTGACTTCGCTCTCGTGGCGTACCTATTCCACAAAAGCGTGCATGACTTTAGATTAGAAAACATTGTGTCTTATCTTATCTTATGGAGGGGCCGAGAAATACCTCGGACACTTCGACCCATTGGGATCTTTTGTGGTCCCCTAGATAACTTAATCCTCCTCATTCTCGTTGAAAACTGTTTTCATGAGTTTTACAACGAGACTAGGAGATATGAGCCTATAACCTTCTGGTTTTGGGTATCCAACCCCTAGGAGACTCATTCGCTTACCAGCCAGTGCATCGCATGTGCACAGTAGGTGCTCCATGCGTTCCGTATGTTCCCCACACAACCAGCACATGGGTGTCGCGGTTAGACCCATCTTCATGAGCAGGTCGTTGGTTCCAAAGTGCCCAGTAAAGGCCCCA
Source organism: Orthosia incerta (assembly GCA_948252205.1). Lineage (NCBI taxonomy): Eukaryota > Metazoa > Arthropoda > Insecta > Lepidoptera > Noctuidae > Orthosia > Orthosia incerta. The sequence goes on from OX411755.1 coordinate 3,266,225, forward strand.
AGCAGGTAACGGATTTGCCCCCTGCTCATGTTCCAAATGCAATCCCGGGCTTTGAAAGTGGAGCCCAGGAATCTCTTGGAGTGTTGTAGACCGGTAGTAGACAGCCAACAAGTTCGTTGTCTGTGATCTGCAAACTCCCTAAATGCGGCTTTTACGAGACACGTCGAGATGCCTACACATAGTTCTGGACCCACAAAATCATTCGCTGAGCCCTCCCTAGCCAGTTCATCAGCCACTTCGTTACCATGGAATCCTTTGTGCCCAGGGACCCACATCAGTCTTACCCTGTTGTGCTTCCCAAGCCTGTTTAGGGTTTGGATAGCATCCAGAATAAGTCCGGAGTCCACTTTGTAGGATGCCATGGCTTTGATTGCAGCCTGACTGTCACTAAGAATATATATGGATTTACCTTTGGTCCCTCTATCTATATTCTCTTGAGCACAGGTTATAATGGCATATGTTTCCACTTAGAATACAGTTGCTATCTTCCCTAAGCTTTTGCTACATTTGTAGCCTTTTGCGTATATTCCCGCTCCTGTACCTGATTCCATTTTGGATCCATCAGTGTACCACACCAGACTATCTTGTTCTGGTGGATCAAGTCCCTTCGTCCAGTCCTCTATTGTAGGGATTTGGACCTTGAAAGACCTCTCAAACACAAACATAGTTTGCATTTTATTGGATAACATGCTTGTTACCCGATCCAGGTTTTCATTCTCATCGAACTTTGTATGGTTAGTCTTTGGCTTAGAGGCATCCCATAGTCCAGCGACAGCGAGACGATGTAATGTCTTCCTTGCCTCGAATTTAACCATCATATGCAGAGGAGGGATGTTGAGGTATCTCTCAATCGCTGCCGTAGGTGTTGTCCTGAAAGCACCCGTGATGCCGAGACAGACTGTTCTTTGTAACCTGGTGAGTGGCGCTTTGCACGATGCAAGCTTTGTTCTTGGCCACCACACTATGCTGCCGTATGTGATAATAGGTATTATCATTGTCCGGTACAGCCATCGTATCACTTTGGGCTTTAGCCCCCAAGTTTTACCGTAGGTAGAACGACACATGCCGAACACTCGTAAGGCCTTTGTCGTAATATTTTCCACATGAGTTTTCCACCTGAGTTCTTTATCAAGCGTTACACCCAAATATTTAACTTCGGTGGACCAGGGCAGTTTTATTCCATTGAGGGAGAGCTCTCCTAGGTTTCCTAGTTGTCTCTTCCTCGTGAAGGGAATAAAGACTGCTTTGCTTGGGTTGATAGAGAGGTGGTTCACTGTACACCATTCCTCTGTCATCCTCAATGCCTGTTGTAATAATCCAGACACTATGTTCGGGAATTTACCATTGACCATTATAGCTATGTCATCCGCATAGCCTACTGTGTAGAATGGTCCGGTATTAAGTTTGGTTAGTAGCGAGTCTACTACCAAGCACCACAATAATGGTGACAGCACTCCGCCTTGCGGACAACCTCTTGTTGTTTTTGCACTAAGTCTGTCTCCCATTAGTTCCGATCTGACTGTTCTGCTTCTCAGCATATAGTCAATCCAGTTGCACGTGGTATCATTGATGCCATGTTCCTTTGCAGCAGTGCGTATGGACTCAAATGTTGTCTTGTCAAAGGCTCCCTCTATGTCGAGGAAAGCCCCGACACAGATTTCTTGTCCCTCTAGCGCAGCCTCGGCTCGACTCGCAACATAGTGCAGTGCCATTTCCGTAGATTTGCCGGGGCTGTAGGCGCATTGTAGTTTATGTAGAGGGAATACTTTCAGAGGACCCTCTCTTAAGTACCCGTCTACCAGTTTCTCCAGAGTTTTCAAGAGAAAGGATGATAGACTAATGGGCCTGTAAGCTTTAGCTTCTTCATAAGTCGGTCTACCCACCTTCGGTATAAAGGTGACTTTGACCTCCCTCCATGCCTTGGGTACGTACCCAAAGGCTATGCAGGCTCTGTAGAGCTTACTCAAATGGGGTATCAAAACAGATGCCCCTTCTTGCAATAGTATTGGGTAGATGCCATCTGGACCAGGGGATTTGAGTGGCTGGAAGCCCGCTATGGCCAGCTTTAGTTTATTTTCATCTACCACTTTCTTTGCCGTGAGCCAGTTATTTTTGGATGTGTGCCTTGTAAGCTCGTCCCTTGTGACTGGTTCCTCTTCATCGCTATCGCGCAGTATACATTCTGGGAAGTGGGTCCTAAACATCACGCCCAGAGTGTCCTGTCCAGTTTCCGTGAGTTGCCCATTCTCATCCCTTACAGATGCTAGTGGGTTTGTCTTGGTCATGGACATTGCTTTGCACAACCTCATCCCATTTGGCAGAGTTTCGATGGAAGTGCAATGCTGCCGCCAATTAGTTCTTCTGGCCTTGCGTACCGCCGTGTTATACCTTGTTAGCATGCTATGATAGCCAGAAAAAACCTTCCTGGCTTTTGCATCATTAAAGGCCTGCCGTGTTTCCTGACGTATTTTGGCTATTTCAGGTGTCCACCATGGTACCTTTTTGCCAAAGGCCTTCTTCGCTGGGCAGTTATCTTCCCATGCACCGATGATGCCTGCCTTGATTCTGTCCGCTTCAAATTCTATATCCAGTATGGAATTGAGCTTACCTTTAGGGCTCCCCAAATTTACTTTGAGGTCCCTCCTGTATGAGTCCCAATTTGTATAAATTGGGTTTCTCCTTCGTCTAGTTTCGGCTTCTCCCGCCATCCTAAACCTAAAGCATATATAATTATGGTCAGACAAAGAAATTTCGTCCGATACATGCCAATTTTCAATATGAGCGCTGGCCCTGTTTGAAGCCAGCGTAAGGTCAATAACTTCAGTCCTCGCAGAAGTCCTAAAAGTAGGTTTATTGCCTACGTTAAGGATTTGTAAAGAAGAGCTTACCACAAAGTCCAACAAATCCTCCCCTCGTTTGTTGACATCCGAGCTGCCCCAAACGACGTGGTGTGCGTTCGCATCGCAACCAAGTATCAGGTCAAGGTTCTTTTGGTTGCCGTAATCAACCAGCCTTCTGATTAGTGGTGTTACTGGTTCTTTTTGTTCATATGGGAGATAGGCAGAGGCAAGGATAATTCTCCTTTTCTCTGTTCCCGTCCCCACTTGGATCAAGGTTGTTGTGAGATCCCTGTAACAGAAAGTACGTAAGGGCATTGCCTCTACACCGCCCCTGATATAGATGCAAGTCCTCGCGTCATTAGTTGGACAGTCATAGAGCACCATGCCTCCTGTCCCACCTAAGCCTTTTATAGTCCCCTTATACAGATAAGGTTCCTGTATCAAGGCAACGTCGTATGTGTTAAGCTTCAGTTGCCGAGCCAGAAGGGCAGTAGCGGCTCTGCAATGATGCAAATTAACTTGTACACACCTTAGTCCCTCCATCTTGGATGATTTTGATGGGCCTGTGTTGATATAGGAGGTCCTTAATCTTGAGGCCCCTCCTCCATCGCCTGGTTCTCCTCGAGAGCAGTCGGCGACTCAATCCCCAGGGTGTTGAAGTCCCCGAGGATGTCATCCTCGTGGTCTGCCACTGACGCCCTGGTGCCAATCTCTGTTTCCTGCGCTGCGCCGTCAGCAGAGATTTCTTCGATGGCCTCCCCATGTTGTGGTGGTCCATCCTCGGTGGGCTCCACTTCTGCTGCCGCAGTAGGTGCCTCTCCCTTGTCTTCTTCCAGGAGCTTGAACAAGTATCGTTCAATCCCTCCTGGAAGAGAGTAGCCCGCGGCCTTGATGACCCCAGCGGACACTCCGTCCATGAGGACGATACGACGGATGCCGGTCTGCTCAGTGAGCGTATTCACAACTTTCCAGTCGCCCGTCCTCAAGGTGGGGTTAAAACGCTGGAGCAATCGAATGGCCCGAGCAGAGTCTTGCAGCGCCAAGTTGCGACTCTTCCATGCCATTTTGACTGGCTTTGGAAGGTCCTTGGCGTCAACGACCTTGAGTTTCATGGAGCCAAGTTCCACATTGTGGATGGCACCCCGAAACCAGCTAGCTGCATCAGAGTTGTCGCAGGATACATGAATTGCACCCGCGACCACTCCGGGAGCAACCGTGAGGACAGGCAGAGGATCCGGCGCCACTTCCAGTTTCTCAATTATGAGCTCCTGGATCGGCACCAAGTCCTCCGCCTTCAAGTACTCCTCCGGGTACTTGACTGTGACGACAGCGAGTTTCACAGCCGCCACCGCATCCCTAAAGGATCCGGTTGAGGATGATTGCCCTTGGGTCTTCATCCTCTTGGCCGCCATGTCCCCGCTGTCCCCGCTGAGAGCAGCACGCGGTCTCTTTGATGGGCCCTCCGTAGGAGTCCCTTCCAGAGCCACCTGCTTTCTCAGCTTTTGGCGCTTTTTCCTTCGCGCCCCAGATCGTCCAACCGGAAGCCAGCCTGATTCATGCCGGCCGCCGGGAGACGACGAGGTGCTGTCTTTACCGGTCGCGTCCGGGGCCGCAAGGTCCGAGGTCATCCGATCTCTAACGCAAGCGTCCCGTGTCGCGCCAGCTTTGGCAGTACCCTTATGCCCGGTGGGCTGGTTTGCAGTTCCGCCCTTCGGTGGTCCCACAGCAGTGCCGGCCCTCGACAGTGCCGCGACAGTCCCGTCATTTGACAGTCCCGCCGCAGCCCCACCTCAAGACGATCCCACTGCAGTATCACCTCTGGACGTTCCTGCTAGGGAAGATGCAGTCCCGGCTTGCGCCGGTCCCGCCGTCTGGTGTGCAGTCCCAGCTTTCGCCGGTCTCGCCTTTTGGTGCGCAGTCCCAGCTTTTGCTGGTCCTTTCGCCTTGTGGTTTTTTTTTGAATTGACATCCATTTAAAAATTCCCGAGAAATTATTTCATCCCCCGACTATCCCCACCCGCCATGGAGTGCTCAAAGTGGCGATGCTACGGTAGCACCAGGGATTAGTCGAGGGATATAGCCCCCCCCCATTAGTTGCTCACGAGACTGCACGACACCAACTCACACCGCTACCACTAGCAATGCGAGCGAGCGCCGCCGCCTGTAAGCCCCCAATGGGAGTGAACTCGCCTGCGGGCCGTCTGACCGGACCCCGCAGCCGATTGACCGTAGCTGGCTAGGCTACGGCCTCCCGTGTGAGAAGAAATCCGGGCCAAAGTGGAGTGTTGCCTCAGAGACGTTAAACCGCCTACGCTCATCGGCTCAGCCACCAAGATCCCCTCATCCTTCCGTACGGGTCCCCGCGCACGGCACAAACACGCGGGAGGTCATTGCTATCCATCATTGTTCCTGTTCAATGGTGGACACCCAGGGGCATGACCTCGCCACCCCTGTGATACGTCGCACGGTGATTTTAGTTACGTCTATTTCAGAGGGAATTAGACCAATAACAGGGCGGCAACCACGAGAAGGAAAACCACCACACTTGCCTTGAGGATCTACACGACCGTGCGCTCTCCCTCAAGACCACGCCACCTTGCCGTCTCTGAAGGAGACAGACAAGGTAGAACTGCATCGACAAAGCCAAGCTCTATAAGCCCTGTCGCTGAAAGCTCAAAGCGTAAGTTTGCTAATACAGACCAGCCCCAAAAACATTGTGTCACTTATGAACGAATTTCGATCAGTCCTTCCAGAATACTTTCTTAAACAAACATAAGCAAACAATTAAAATTAAAAACAAGTGTTCTATGTTTTAATAAAAACAAACTGTTATCAACTTTTTATAACAAAATTGCTAGGTCATTGCCTTCTGCCAGTGTGTCTGAATTACGCCACAATATTACTGCATAAATACCATCTTGCATCCTCACAAAGCCGCAGTTCCAGCGAGTCTCCAGACTTTAAAGTTTTCATGTCTTTATATTCATAAATTGCTTGCTTTGTGCATGTTCATAGCAAAGTTTTGTGACAACACTTGCGGAACCCTAATACCGTTCCTTACTAAGGATGTCGAAAGTGGCTTTGCGAAATACAACCTGTGTATATCATCGTTATCCTGAACCAATTTGCCAGGGGAAACGTGGCACGGATTAAATCAAACAGTACGAAAGTTACTCAACAAATTCCACCTTTTTTTAACAATCCCTTGGATTCCCTCGGAATTGGTCAGCGTTGTGGATGTGAATTATACGCGTTCTAAATTGGAAAACGGAATTTGTTGCCGGTTTTGAGTTTTTGGTTCGGCAATCTTCGTTAGGGTTAGAAGCGTCAATTTGAGAGACTATATGAACTTTTAGCTGATAGGAAAGATTTATACTATTACAGCTTGATGGTGGGAGGAGATATGAGTTTCCATGTATTGTCAGTTCCTAACTTACATTACCAGTAAGTTATTTAAGTTATATCGATGAGCCATATTTGAATTCTGTTCAATCCATTGCCCTTAACTTTACTGATGCTTGTTTTTAAGTGACTATTTGTATTTAAAAGGCCATAAATAAAATGAGGGTTGCAAAGGTCTTTAAACTTTGTCTTGACATGACATAGAATTTATAGTTATAAAATTTGTCAATTTTCTCGATATTCCGTATTCTAATATAGTTATAGGGGGATAATCAGTTGGATTATTTTTACTAGTTGGATACTTATCCCTCAAACATAGACTAAGGTAACTTAGAAATTCGCTATCGCAATTACTAACTGAAAGAAAAATTACATAAATTTCACTGGCCTGAACTTACATACCACATCATTTAAAATTCTGTAAAATACCTTAACCCTTTAAGAAAACGTGTCGTGGACAAGAGGCCTAAGTGATAGCTAAGGTACTATAGCTCCTTACACTTACTAAGTACTGACCGTTAACTCACAGGCAAAACAATTATAGGTGATACAATTACAAATACTTTATCCCGACCACAAATTCCCTACCACATACCTACCTACGAATACGAATATCTGCAGCAGTAATTCCGAGGTGATCCCATCGACATGGCAACACTGGATCATGACAAACTGGATCGCAGCCAAGTCAATCCGTTAGTGTTAATGGTCCCTCCACCTGTATATATTATGTGGTGGTAGTTCAAATTGAAATGGAGGTAGTTATCCGGAGTTATGGAGACACTTGACAGTAGATTTCGGAAAAGTTATCCGGAGTTAAGGTTACACTAGTCGAAAATTCTTCCATACAAACGTAGTCTAGGGATTATTCCACTGTTTGACGATGTACGTTCAAAATAAAAAAGTGATATCAATTTGTCTCATCATTATCTAGCCCTGTATGGAAGTGAAAAAGTAAAAAAAGAAAATATTTGAAAGTTATGAGAGTCAAAAGTTCCACATTTCGATACAAATTTTAAAGCATTTTTGGGCGCAAATAAATACCATAAGAAGACGGAAAATTGCAAAACGGCCTCCATACAGGGATAGATTAGTAGTTCAACAATGCAAATAATTTTATTTTGTACATATAGATTTAGTAGTTTTTCACGATATCTAGACTGCCAAAGGTCTGTTTATAAAATTTCGCGCGCTCGGTTTCGTCCTAAATCATTATCCATTTCGCTAAAAATTTGCAAAAGTGTGTATTCGTACGCGAACTACCTTCCTACTGCTCATCACAGCATCTATCTCTTCCGCACGTGTTGTCGGTTGATATAAAATGCATTTTAACCCCGCGCACAAAATAGTTCGTGCCGTCGACTAGTGTACCCTTAACTCTTTTTAATTTGGGTTCAGTATGTGTAGTTGTGCGTGAAGCCTGTTTGTGTTTATGTAGCCTGGATACTAAACTTTTATTTGGTTCAGGCATTAATCTAAGACCTAAAGTCTATTGGTAACTTGCAATCTAATCTGATTATGGCCTAAAAATTTTAGGATTTTGTGAAAACGTTTTTCTTTTTTTAGTTTTGATACACCATGACTAAGAAGTGAGCTAGTTCTACAGTAAGGTACCGAAAGGATTGACAATTTAAAATACCCATAATAACTCAATTTACACATTTGTGCTGTTTGTTGTTAAGGAGTTCGGTTATATATTCCATTATCTTGAAATCTGCTTAACCGATTTTGATGAAACTTATACTATTACCTAAGTTGAGAGATACATAATCCAACAAAAAAGAATGATCACGATCCGATATCTAATTTTGAGAACTGCGTGAACAAACATACATAAATTTATGAAATTTGGCACACGTGTTTAGAACACATAAAATAACATTATGTGAATATTGTGCAGTTCCAACAATATTACATACATACGTGTCGAATTGATTACGTCGTATGTCGAATTTTATACTTCCAAGGCTAACCTTCTCAAGGTTATCCAAGGACTTAGTTTTGGTTGCATAAAGCTGTTTTTTTTTATTGTCAAGTCACAAAGTACCTAACTTGATTTCATAACTTGTGTTCCGTTTGTATCGTAAGAACTTCACAGTGAGTAGGTGAATAACCCATTTTAATAATAAAAGGTAAGTAAGAAACTCGTCGTAAAGTTAGTTTATAACAACACAATTCACAATTTTATGAGGGTTGTTATAAGTTTGAATGAACAAGACTAACATAACTAGGTACCTTCCGATCTGTGCGTGTAGACGCTTTCAGGTTGCAGTTATATAGATATCGGAGATAGAAAATTTAATATGAGCTGAAAAAACTGGAGGATCGGCAGATTTATTCATCATCATCATCATCATCATATCAGCCGAAAGACGTCCACTGCTGGACATAGGCCTCCCCCAAGCGTCGCCACATTGACCGGTCTCGTGCGTCCCGCCACCAGCGGATCCCCGCAACCTTCACCAGGTCATCGGACCACCTGGTGGGAGGCCTTCCAACGCAACGTCTTCCGGTTCGCGGTCGCCACTCCAGAACCTTTCTTTCGGCAGATTTATTAAGTCTAGTCAAAAATCTAATGTAATTGAGAAATTCTAATCCTTCTTCCTTCCTTGGTTCCATTACTTGGTGTCGGGTCTGCCTCTCCTCACTTAATCCTCACGTGATTGAGAAATTATAATAGCGAAGTATTGTTGGCCGACGTAAAATTTTTAGAAGTCTGATCCTTTGGAAACAACTACTTTTCAAATTGTTCGGCAAATTGCCCTAATTTTGCGTTAAGGTTTATCCAATCAAATGAAAATGATTGGCCCTGCATGTTCAGTGTCCTTTTAGGGCATAATCAGAATCAGAATATTTATTTGTGAAACATAGGTATTTACATAAAGATCTTAGGTTAATTATAAAGGGCGCTATGTTTTGCCGTGAAGGCGTACAAATATTGATAAAAATAAAAGCAAATAATAAAAGAAAATAAAAAATCTAACATAATAAAACAAATTTAAATATTTGAGTACAATTACCATTTTAAATGTATTTAAATACCTTAATAAAATCTACAATTAAATCTAACCAAAAATATTCAAGAAAACAGCAAATATTTATTGCACAGAAATATTAAAATTTATCATTTATAAAATCTTCTACTGTATAATAACATTTTTCGAGCAATAGCGAATATAGACTTTTCTTAAACTTTAGTAGGGGCAAATTTTTTATGTTATCAGGTATATTGTTATAAATTTTCGGAGCCATGCCAAAGAAACTCTTTTTCATTAAAGCGGTTCTACATTTTCTGTCGCAAAGTTTATTTACATATTGAGAACGCATTGGAGTCTTTTTCACTTCGGATATTTTTTGAAATAGGTGTAAGTTGGTTTTAACAAATAAAGCAGTCTCATAAATGTACATAGCTGGCATAGTCAGTAACTTTAATGATTTAAAATGAGGTTTACAAGTATCGGTAGTTTTTAAGCCGCACATGGACCGAATACATCGTTTTTGTGCTTTAAACACAGTTTCTCTTTCAGTTGATTGCCCCCAAAAAATTATAGCAAACCTCAGAACTGATGCAACCAATCCGTGATACGCTATTAAAAGTGTTTGTGTATTAACTTTTTTTGACAGCTGAAACAGTGCATATGCAGATTTATTTAATTTGAGACAAATCGCTTCGATGTTAGTTTACTATCAAGCACTATACCTAAAAATTTGGCTTTGTTTGTATCTTCTATTTGGCACTTGTCATAAGTAACATGAACTGGAGGTTTTTCACACCTTTGATGAAAATGCATTACTTTTGTTTTGTTTAAATTAATCACTAGGTTGTTGCTATTAAGCCAGTTAATTAACATCATTTATTTTCATTGCTTATATATTAAGTATGTATGTATTTATGTATCTATTATTTAGCATAATTATGTATGTATTTTTATTTTTAGTAAGTATTATTGTATAAATTTTATGTTCATAGTTGGTATTGTCGCACCACTGATAACCCCATGTCATGTCCAGGTAATCTCTGTCCATTCCAGGTTGCCTGGCAGAGATCGCGGCAAGCGATAAGGCCGCCCATTGTATGTTTTTAGTATTAAGTTTCTTTTTTTCTTGTTTATTATGGTGTACAATAAAGTGTATATAAATAAATAAATAAATAAATTATATTATTTAGACAAACATTTATATCATTCTCGTAAGAGACCGGATTAGTACACTTTACAACAGCTGTACTGTCATCGGCAAAAAGTACCATATTTTGAGAAATGAGTATTGGGAGATCATTTATATATATTAAAAAAGTAACGGCCCTAGCACACTACCTTGAGGCACCCCGAAGTTTATAACTCTTGGTTGAGATGTGTAATTGGTTACTAAATTACTTTTTTGGCATAGTTGAGATATTTCTGTGCACTGGGATCTGTTATCCAGATATGACTCCAGAAGTTTTAAAATATTACCTCGAATTCCATAGCCATATAGTTTATTTAGCAAAATCTTATGATTGACGAAGTCAAACGCTTTCGTCATATCGGTATATATAGCACACACCGGAGCTCTTTCATCAACAGACGTCATAATATAAGAAAGGAGGTCGAACAATGCCATATTGATATTAGTATTTTTTCGAAATCCTTTTTGTTCATTGCAAAATAACTTGTTTTTTTCAAAATAATTATAAATGGAATTGAAAATTACTTTTTCGATAACTTTTGAAAATAAAGGCACTTTGGCAATGGGTCTATAATTTTTCACATATGATTTATCATCTCTTTTGTATAAGGGCTTAATAATTACTTTTTTAAGACTATTAGGAAAAACACCATTTGCTATGCATAAGTTAATAATGTGCGTTAATGGTGGTGCTATAATTTCTTTGACATATTTCACAACTTGAGTACTTACTCCGTCATAGCCAACAGTATTTGTATTTTTAAGGTTATTCATTATTTTTATTAGGTCAATAGGTAAAACTGGTTGCATATATAATGATTGTGAAGTTAAGTTGTTAAAAGTATTTTTACTAGTCGAAGTAACATTACTATTTTTGTTTTTTTCAATTACATCTACAAAAAAGTTATTAAACTCGTTTGCGATAACCGTGGGATGTGTGATAGTGGAATTACCTCTCTTTATGGACGGTATTAGATGTTGTGGTAGGCGAAATTTGGATTTGTTAATTATTTGCCATGCAGCTTTTGATTTATTTTGAGAATTATTAATTAAGTGGTTATTTTGAGCTTTCTGTGTTAGTCGTATAACTTTTTTGTAAATCGAAGTATAATTTTTTAAATCAAGTTTATTTTTACAGTCAGGTTTTAATCTATACGACCAGAGTAATTTTCTCTGCTTTTGACTACAGATTTTTATACCACGAGAAATCCATTTAGTTTTAGTATTCGTTTTTATCGTTACATGTTTTGTAGGAAAACATAGTTTATAAAGGATCAAAAAATCATCTGCAAAAAAGTCATAGGAGTCATTGACATCATTAGTGCTATAAACTTGGGTGAAAGTTAAATTGCATAGATAGTTTTTAAACTTCTTTAAATTTTCTGGGCATATGTCTTGCTTTTGAGTTTTCCAAAATTTAAGTTTACATGATTTTTTGATAGGTACACTTAGTATTTGAGATGTATGATCTGATAGAATTAGGTCTATTATTTGTGCTTTACAGTCTTTTCTGTAGGAGTGTGCAAAGTTATCTATGCAGGAGTTGCTGCTTAATCTGGTAGGCTTGAAAAGAGCTAAGTTAAGATTAAATTGGGCAAGAAAATGTTCAAATTCTAGTGTAGTTTTATTCCTTTTTAGGATGTCAATGTTAAAGTCGCTAGTTAAGATTAATTTCTTATTGGAAAGTGAACAATTTATCCTTAGTATGTTCTCTAATTTTTCATAGAATATATTGTAATTGTGTTTAGGTATGCGATATATACAAATAATAATAATGTTATGATGTATAAGTTCTATCGCACAGGATTCAAAGACACCCGACACTGATTGTTTTGCTACGTCAGATATTTCTCTAAATTGAAACCCGGCTCTAACAAGAATGCATGTACCCCCGCGCTTAGCCTTTCTAGAAAAGAAAGCTGCTGGTAAAAAATTAGGTATACGCAACAAATCTTCAAAACCAGTCTCAATAAAATGTTCTGTTAAACAAATTACATCAATATTAGTTCCTGCATTGTGAAGTTCTTCTATTTTGACTGTTAGTGTATCTGATTTGCTCATCAGTCCCGCTATATTTTGGTGAAGTATATTTATGTATTTACAGAAAAAACTGAGAATTATTTTGTAAGTCTGCACCTGTTATTTCTTTTTGTGTTTTTTGGGAACAATCAACTTCTGAGCTGTTAGTAGTAGTGTCTATTATAGTGCTACAGTATGAGATCATTTCTATTAAATCCAATATAATAATTTGTAAACCTCTATTATTTAGTGTCCCGTAATGTGGGCTGTATGTATCATAAGTGTATGGTAAATTAAGGTTAGAATCTAAAACGTATGCATAATTACATGTTTCTACATCCATATAGAGTAGATTATTAAAAGTCTCAACTCGGCTATTGTACATAATATTTACATTTTTCATATATTTAAAAACTGGTAGGCATATTATAAAATTAGTGTGATTCAGAGGTAATAATGTTTTACGAATAACTACAACAAGCTCTAAGTAATTTTGAGTTCTTTTGAAATCTTCTTCACCTACATAGATAATACAAAAATCTGTTTTAGTAAAATTCTGAACTTTACTTTCTATATTGTCTAGTATTAGTTCTAAATTACAATTCGGCTTACGATAGTGACAGATTTCATGACTATTTGATAAACTAGTGTTATCCATTATTTTACATATTCTACTGCTATTTTCACTACTGAGGATGCATATTTTATGTTTTATAGGCGCCTGTTGTAGATTAGGTTTAATAACATTACTCGATACTCTATTATTATTGAGAGACAAATTACGAGTGACATCTTTGCTTCCAGTTTTGCTGTCTTGATTCAAAGAAGTAGTATTCTCATCATTTACATCTGTTTGTGTTTGTTTAGTATGTATTGTCTGAGTTTTCTTGGGTGTTGTAGACTTGTGTTTGACTGGCGAACTAGCAATTTGTTTATATAAATTATTTTCTCCATAACTTTGCTTCAAACTACTATTTTCCAAAGATAATATCTCAATTTCCTTATGTGCGCTATTTAGTTGAGACATAAATGGGACCCTATTACTAAGACTTCAGGATCTGTCTTTCATCTGTCTGTCCGTCTGTCACCAGGCTGTATCTCATGAACCGTGATAGCTAGACAGTTAAAATTTACATAGATGATGTATTTCTGTTGCCGCTATAACAACAAAAACTGAAAAAAACATAATATAATATATGTTTAAGTGGGGCTCCCATACAAAAAACGTGTTTTTTTTGCCGATAGTGGTACGGCATCCTTCGTGCGCGAGTCCGACTCGCACTTGGCCAGTTTTATTTACCGACTTTTACAAAAAAATCGTTATCAATTTGATACGTATGTATATAATATTGTTGCAATTGCACAATATTCACATATATTACTCTGTATGGGTTTCTCAACATGTGTACCAAATTTCATAAGTGTATGTATGTTTGTGTGTATGTTTGTATGTATGTATGTTTGTCCAAGAATTTCGGCAAAACTACTTATCGGGTCATGATAATTCTTTTTTATTGGATGAAGTATCTTTCAACTAAGGAAACAGTCCAAGTTTCATTAAAATCTATTCAGCAGTTTTCTAGATATGGTACATACAACCGGACTCGTTAGCGACAAATAGTACGAATGTGTAAATTAAGTTAGTATGGGTATTTAGTCAATCCTTTAGGTACCTTACTATAGAACTTGCTCACATTTTGTGATACCCTATCACAAATAGTGAATACCAAAACTAAAAAGAAAGAAATAAAAACATTTTCACAAAAAATAGTGTTAGTACCAATCAACCTCCGCGCAAACTGCTGCATAATCGGAGCGCCGAAGCTCTCAGCTACAGTTTTCAGGATGCCGTTTTGACTGTCCCTCACTCTCCTCAGTAGCGACGCTGTTATTTTACGTATAATCGCATAGTATCGCTCGGGCTTGCGCAAACATCGCCGACGCGCTACAGTAACGGGGCAGTCTCAACAGCATCCTGAAAGCATTGTTATATTGGACGCGCAGGCCATCCAGCGATCTTTTAGTATAATTGACCCATAGGCTGCCTGTGTACAGACTTTGGCAATAAGCCTTGAAAAGTGTTACTTTTACTAGGTCCGTACACCGCGCAAATCTACGGGACATCATATTATTCCGGACCACTAGAGTCCTACGCTCCCTCTCAATGTCCACATCGTCCCTGAGGTCGGCGGCAAGAAAATGCCCCAGGTATTTAAAAGTGGACACCCTATTACTTGGTGACACGTTCACGAGCAACTCTGCTCCTTCTCCACGGCGTTTACCACCGACCTCAAAGACCATGTATTCACATTTCTTAACATTATATTTTAAGCTATATGCGGCAGCGTAGGCTTCACACGTCTTAAGCAGCTCTCTGATTGCTCCCGCCGACGGACCCAGCAGCACCATGTCATCTGCATAACTGATGTTGTTGATTCTAACCCCACTAACACTGCATCCGACACGCATGCTGCTGAGTGCGACTATGAGGTTATCCACGTACAGGTTGAAGAGCCTGGGAGACCGTCAGACCCTGCTTCACCCCGCACTACAACCTATAATGCTCAGAGACTGTACCATCCCATTTCAGATGGTTGCTCCGATTACCATACCAAACTGAAAAAGTCCACCTTTTTTTTTTTCTTTTTTTTTTTTTAAAAACGTTGCCCCACACTAGGAATTTCTTCCTGTATCGTGGGTGCGTTTACAAACATATAAACTCACATACACAAACACCCAGAGCCGGAACAACTATCTGTAGGTCATACAAATATTTGAACCGTGCGGGAATCGAACCCGCGACACGCAACGCAGCAATCAATCGCTCAACCACTGCGCCAACCGTGCGCCCAAACCCACCCAATCTATCCCCACCTGCCACCCACCCACAAACACACCAACCTGTCCCACAAACCTGTCTCCCATCTTTCTCCAGAGCACATCGTATGAGAAAAGATCGAATACCTTGGAGAGATCAAGGAAACAGGCGCACACCGGCGTCCCGCGATCTATATAATATTGAACAGTATGCTTGAGACTTAAAATAGCACTTTCAGTTGATAGTCCGGGGCGAAACCCGAACTGTGCATTATGAAGATGTATGTAATTAATTAAGCAAGAATCAAGCATACCGCACACCACCAAAAATATGCACTATATTACTGTATTATTATCCTTAAATGTTCACCTACAGAACTGTAGATTTTATTCATTTACTTTACTAATGCCGACAATAATTCCTAGTAAATTGATACCTTCAAGTTTGAAACTACATAACTGTCATAAAGAAAACTTTCTCGTTTTGTGACATGTTACAAGTTAGATTCAACCTTAAGGTGATTAACAAAGTACTTAATTTCCCTGACCATGCAATACCTATTTTTTCTACTTCAATAGACTTTTTTCTTCTTTTGCACCTCTTAGTTCTTTTCTACCATATTTATTAGGTATTAATTTTTGCAGCTTTGGTCGGTATTCCACCAGCATTGACGCATGCTCAACCCAAAATGGACAGATATGATTGGTTGTCTTGTTTTTTAGACATTAACGTGCTCAAATCCAAGAACCTAGACGCCCCAAACGTTACTGAAAACTTTTAACACAAAATCAGTGGAATTTACTAATGTTAGCATGTACTTGGAACGTACTCATAGTACTTGCTAACTTGGACTTTCATTTTCATTCAATACCTATCACACATTTTTTGTAGATAGAATTCAGTAACGTACACATATATTGTCAAGCTGAAGAAACATAGGTATGTCAATCTCGAGAGATGTGTTTGGTTGGCAGTTGATTTGCAGGTTAGGTTTTGAGTTTGAGTCGAGCATGAGCATCTGGAATACGGGCCTAAGTTTATGCTACCACAATGCGTGACCGAACGCGATCCGATTTCTACTTTCAATCTAACCTAGGTCTCCCCATCAATCCAACCCCAGCTGTGGGCGTTTCTTACTACCTTTACTATACCTATTCAAGATCCTAACGTAGATAGTAATAACCTTACTGACTTCGAGGTATTTGAAACAAGTCTCTTTGTAAATTAAATAAATTCAAAGCCATTTCCGGGTACGAATTAACTGTTATGGCAATCAACAGTTCATCCATTTAAACAATATTTATGTTAAAACAATTGAACATTGACTTAAACAAAGTGGTGTTATTGTTTGTTGCTATTGGTTGTTTCCTGTTTTGTACATTTACTAAAGGCTTGTGCACTCGAGTGTACGTAATTGTCAGCTAAGTAACTTAACAAAGTTACATTGTCATCGAAAGTTTAGTGTTCCGTGTATGGCTTTGAATGTATTAATGTGCTATTTTTGGCCGGATTGAGTTGCTGTAATGTGTGTGGGAACTATAATTCAATACCTTGGATATGTGACATTATTTATCTGCTTATTTTAACTTGAATGATTTGGAATTTGGTTTATTATAGTTATTACATATTTTGTTATTACACATGTGAAATTACTGATCTTTTTATATTTATTATTGATTGTTATTTTCGAAACTTTAATTTTTATTTTGCTGGAATGATTTTAAAATGGAATTTGGATTATTGTTATTATATATTTTTTCTCTCTTCTGTTGTTGGATAACTGTTGTCAATTATTGAGATATTGTTATTTACCAGATTTTTAAATCGGACTTTTTAAATTGTTCTCTCTATTGTACTTATTACTTTTCTACACAATGTATATTGTTAAGAAATAAATGACTTATGACTTAATAAATAAAAAAGGTAACATAGCTCCCACACACATCACAGTAACTCAATTACGTTACATGTAACTTTACAGGTTTGTGTTGCTATATCGTGCTGTTGCAATAAACTTATGCGACATAGAACAAAGCAGATTATTTTTCTTTATTATCACACTAATATTAACATAATATTAGTGTGATAATAAAGAAAAGTCAAAGTCCAAGCACTTTATTTCAAGTAGGCCAGTTACAGGCACTTTTGAATTGTCAAAAGACAAAATAAAATATTACAAAATTATGGTGCTACAGTCCCAGTCACAAGACATAATAACTGTGAAAGTACCGTAGATGCCCATTCCAAGGCGTAGATCTCTATGGAGAAGAACGGGCAAGAAACTCCATGGACACTCTTTTTCAATTAGGTAATTATTACAAATCATTTGTTACATCATTCATGTTGAGATTACACATTAGAAAAGCATATCTGAGTTGGGTTTGTAACTCTTAGTCAATCCCCAGTTTCTCGAATAATGACAGCTGGAGCACTCACGCCATTTCACCTCAGCTTACAGAATATCAAATCAAAGAAATTGTGACGTGACATGACGCGTAATCTCAACATGAATAGATGATGGCGGGTATACCTAAAAAATGTCAATTTTATGTGTCTACATAATCTATATTATATCTGTATTCTCTGAAAGCTTCAGTGGTTCATACTTTTATATTAATTATGTTGTTATTTTGAATTGGCATTCAACTAAAAACGAAAGCTATATCAAAAATTGTTCTGTTTTTTTTGCCAAATTTATCTATACCAATATTGTAAAGAGGAAAGATTTTTTTGTTTGTTTGTACTGAATAGGCTCCGACACTACTGGACCGATATAAAAAAATATTTCACCAATAGAAAGCTACTTTTTTCCTGAGTGACATAGGCTATTTTTTAATCCCGAAAACGGGTCCTTCGGGGTGCGCCACGGGAGCGAAGCCGCAGGGAACAGCTAGTTTATTATAAAAAGTACACCAACAGCATTACATACTAAGCAGTCTGTAGTAAACAATGAAAAAATAAAAGTGCTGGTACGTATGCCTAATTACAGGTATACGCTTAACTATTTTTTTTTTAAATGTCACAATATAAATATTAATCTAAACTTAAAAACAATAAAAATAAAAACATACAAAATGAAAAACAAACAGAATAAAAAAAGAAGTAGGATGTATATGTTCGTAATTAGCCTAAGTTGAAGGATTTGCGCACTCCCGTACTTCCGATACTGCTCTTCTTAACCAATTTTTTTTTAATTATTATTGTTGATAGGCTCGCACTTGACCACTATCTCACCTGATATCGTCGTCTTTGGTTGTTGGAAGCCTCTTGTGATGCGTTTAACAAAACCCAGCATCTGCGCAAACTTCTTTACGACATCCTTGATGTGTGGCTTGAAGGTGAGTCCATCATCAACCAGAACCCCTAGATACCGGATTTCTCCAACCTTTGCCAACGAGGTGTTACATAGTGCTTATGTAGCTAATTAAACACTGTTATATTATTTTTAATGTTAATTATTTCTTAGCAGTCTCATCTTACTTAATCACCATATACTCACCATATTTTCTCATGTCTGTTTTAAAGTCCACCACGATTTGAACGTCAATAAACGTTTACCAAATTTATTCTACTCTACCAAATAAACACCTACCTTATTTATTTCAGAGTGAACCTGTAAACTCACTATAATATGTACACACCCAGGTAGTAGATCTCAGGCTACTTATGCAGTCCACAAAAACGACCTACCAAGGTAGAACAGAGATGTAATCAAAGCCATCTTGCCAGACCTACTTTACCATCTGTCAAAAGCAATACACGACAAAGGTAGAATAAGACCTGATTTCATGTTCTGTTTTGTTTTTCTTTGATGGCCACAGACATTAATTATGTATGCCGGCCACAATTCATTTCGTACGTTTTTACCTTTTTGGTTTATTCTGAAGACAATTATATGTAAAAAGATTTTACCCGTTTCTTTTGGTGTGACTTGTGTTTCATTATGTTCTTACTCGTTAATATTTTTAGAAATCTTTTATTTGATTTTCCTTCCGTGTGCTCTTATAAAAGTATTTTGTATTCTAATCAAAAAAAACTAAATGACTTCATCAACACTTCACTCAATTCCCTAGTCTACTTGCTTTGTATAAAAGTAGTGCAAGGTTTTCTTGTACCTACACATTTAGGTCATAGAAATCTAGCACGGAACATGAAACTTCTTCAGCTATTGAGAGAGTACACTTCAACGATGTCAATGTACTAACGGCTGTATCTAACAAATGGATATTGTTTTCTACTTACGGAATGGCCAATGCAGACGCGATCGAATTTCGAAATTTTAAAGAAGATTGACATTATCGCTTGTGTAAGCACTAATAATGCCTAATGTAAAATCTTTGGAAACGTTGATAAAACTATAACACAGAATTCTGTATAATTAGGACTAATATAACAATAAAAAATAATGTCTGTCGTACAATATCGTGACATGATAGTGATTCTATCAATACACAAATACTTACTTACCCTTATTTGAGCATTCCGTTCCTAGTTACAAGGCCCTCGAGGAATTAAGTGTTTAGTTCAGTCGATAAATACAAGGCCTACACAAACAGTCTATGATTTATTATTTATCCAAATACGTAGAAAGGTTTGTTTACTATATAGCTATTTATTATATTTATCAAGGATTCTGGTAAAATAAATAAAAAAGCCAAATTGGAAAAGTATCAATTTATTGTTTCCACACTCCAAATAGAATAGATAGATAATTTAATGTGTATATTTACATTGTGGAGAAGAAAACTTCCAAGACATAGGGGTCTAGATAAAGTATTATTCTATCAGCAAAAACTAATGTTTAATATCTATAGGATTGACATGGACCACTAAAGTTTTACGTGTTCAATCCCAATCGTTTTAGATTTTTGACATACATTTTCGTTGATAGAATATCATGTTGTCTAAAACCCCCAAAGCTAAATAATATAGCCGTATTAAGAAAAATCTTTGGTATTTAAATCACTACTACGAGAAATGAAATAGGTTGCAAAAGATCCACATGATAGCTTGCGTGGAATCTGGGTCACGGTGAAACAAAAGTGCATTCGATATAAGCACACAGGTGACAAAGAGAAAGCGTCAAGTATACTGAAAGGGATATATGCGATGACGATAGGGATATATGATATATGCGTTGACATTTGTCCAGCATAAAATGACTGTGGTATTCGTTTATCCGATACAGATTTGTAAAAATAATAATTTTTTTCACAAAATCAATAGATCTTTATATTTTTTAGGACTTAGTTCTGTCAAAAAGCGAAGATGTTCCACAAGGTAGTATAATGAGACCACTATTTCTTTTATAATAGCTTATACGAGTATGGGTGGATCTTCTGCCAATTTCTGTCCTGTGTATTATCTTATAAATAAATATAAAACTATGATAATATTATAGCACTCAAGAAAAGTAAGTTTTAGTTATAATACAGTCTTATAAAATTAAATACTAAAAACAATTCAATTGGGCTACTGTTTCACGTATCTTCTTAAAGGTAACTGAAGAATTAATCTTACAAAAATGCCATTGCCGTGTGTGAGATAAACCACTTAAAAGTAATGTTTTTAAAATACATTTTAAATATAAATATTAAGTGTTTTTAAATTTGGTTTTGGACTTGGATGTACAGTGCTCATATGGAAATTCCATCATGCAACTGAGGTTTTCTGTAAGAGAACCCAAATATGGGTTTATACGTAAGCTTTCCTATTGCTTTTGTGTACAATAAAGAATAAGAACACATTATTTTCCCGATAGCAACAATTAAAGCAAAGTTATCTATTACTTATGAATTAATGATTAAATAGCCCGAAGAATTGTCAAACTTATGTGGCAGTGGGCAGGGCACATTGCTCGCAGAACGGATGGCCGATGGGGCCGAAAAGTTCTGAAATGGCGACCTAGAAGACGATACGTTGGAAGGCCTCCCACTAGGTGGATCCATGACCTGGTTAATGTTGCGGAAAGGCGCTGGTTGCGAGACGCACGGGATCGGTCAATCTGGCGCCGCCTGGGGGAGGCCTATGTCCAGCAGTGGATGTCTTTCGGCTGAAATGATGATGATGAATGATTAAATTGTTATTGCAACAACAAAATGAGGTTTTGAGGCAAACAATAATAATAACAATCAAAACCACACCTTGCCGATGATAATTATTAAAATAAACTCATAAAGGGAATTAATATAATATTGAACTTCAATGTGTTCGTTAGCATAAAACCGTACACCACAGTGAACGTAATCATTTACCAAGTTGTCATGAATATAATTTAGAAAACCATCACAACCTTAAGCTCGCTTTCATCAATGGTTGAAATGAACTAAGTAATCTTTATGCGGAAGTACTTATAAGCTAAGTATTGAAGGAAAGCCTTGATCTAGCTGCATATTGAAATCCTTTATAGAAAAATGGTTTCAATAATCTAATCCATACATACCATCTATATAGCTCTTTAACATGAAACATACGGTATTGAAGATAACAACATCCAGTCCTTAATAAATTGAAATGTGATCAACATTCTTAGTACATGCAAAACTGACTTTAATGTTATTTACATAGAAATATGGTGACTTACATGAGTGTAGATTACTATTTACAGCAATAGCTCTTTGGGTCCAAATTCACCTAAATCTATCAATTCCTATAAATAACCTAAAATCTAAGAATTAATGAAAGCAGTGAAAAAGATGATTACAATAATTCATTTAGTAAAAAAGTATTCTTATATTTAAGAAAATCAACATATAATTAATCTACTACCCCTTGACTCAGGTCACATTATATGAACTAGGTATCTTATTAAAATAAATTTAATTTAAATTTATTTCTGACATAATTAAATGAATAGGCGATTATACCAAAAATATCAATAAAGATAATTCGCAGAATACAATGCAATTAGTCAAAATAATTGATCTAGAGCTGAAAGATAAAATGCATAATGAAATCACAGAATTACTTACAATTCAATTCATACGCTACAATAGTGCTACAACCACAAGTACCAAATTCGCTGTTGTTGCTACTAGTGCCTGACTAGATGAAGTCTTGTAGTATTTGACCTCGTCTTGCGTCGGTGGCGAGTATGACGCCTCGTAAATTAAACGGTTCGGACACGGTAGCATCTCCGCTGGTATTTCGAGCAGTTTCCTCTTGTATTCAATTTTAGTGTCATCATTGTCCGTTTCCTGATCTTGCATCGCGTCATCATAATGCTTCTCTTCGAATTCTTCCTCTTCGTAGTCAATGTCTTTTTTGTATGAGCCTTGGATATTTTGAATAGCTTTTGGTGATTTTTCAATTTTTACTGTACCTATATTGGTTTTTGTATCCATGATGCAATTGAGGCGGGACAGTGAGGCTTTGACGCGTTTGCTTTTTGTTTCGTTTCTGAGTTTGTGTAACCAGGATAGGCGGCAGTCACAGGTCAGTTTGTTGCCTGTGAAAAAACGATAAGGTAATTTTTTTAACAATTAGTGATAGAGTATTGATTGCGTAATCCATCTATGCCAACAATTTTAGTCCTAACAAAAAATAAACCCTTTGTATTACATAAAACTGCTTTTTTTAATCCGATGATTTTTGTTGATCTGGCTAACCATTAAAGCCAATATCCAATTTTAGGCCTGTTACACATCACATAAAACAAAAATCACAAACGAATAAAGTTAATCACGAATACAGCAATTTTACAAACAAAACAAATACAAATGAAAACCGCGACTTGCTGAACTAGAAATAGATCTATACAATAATAAACAAGCCACGAAACCAAATTAACAGTGGACAAAGAGTATTAAATCATAGCTAACAGCAATGCTCGACCAGTGCGGAAAATATAACATCTAGTCCGCAGCAAAATATAGACGCTATTAAATTGTCACAGAGCACTTAAACACAGTATTTCAAGGCCTGATTCATTGTAGTTGGGGGTAGTAATGTCTCCGGATGGTTTAAGTGTGCGGTGAACTGTGGCCTGCGTTTTTTTGGATGGTTAGTTAGTAGTAAGTGGATTTTGCTGGCAGATTAATGCTAGTTGGTTCTGGTTTACGAGATTATGCATTAGAATGGTGAGAATACGTATTACAATTGCTAAATTACTTGCTAAGATTTATATTTAAGATTTCTTATTGTAAATTTTGGAAATACTCTTATTATGCGTACAGGTAAGGAGTGGAATACCCTGCCAGAGTATGTTTCCCGACAGCTACAACCTCGGGATCTTTAAGTCAAGAGTGAATAGGTTACTTCTTATCTAAGCAAGCGTGCTACACCATTGACCACATCATCGCTTACCATCAAGTGATATAGTGGTCGAGCGTGGGCCTATCAAAAACAAAAAAATAAAATATAAGTAAGCGTTACTAATATGGTTATTGACATTTGTGCAGGTCCAATTTTTTTTTTTTATTATTTTTAATTACCAAAATAGAATTACAAAAAAATGGCACTACCCAGACTTTTTCTGCTCTCAAAATAGCCAACACCTACAAAACACTTAATAAATCATGATAACCAAAGAACCGTGACATAATAGCCGAGGCAGCTAATCGTGCGGTTAATTGAACCATTGCGGTTAATTTTCAACACGGATATATTACCCAACGGGTTACTGAAGGAGCATACATCACTGCGGTCCGGTAATTAACCGGCCACACAGATGTTATTAATGATAGTTTTTTTTACCGCTTTATGGCCCCTTATAATGGTAGTTTGCATTTTAATTTGAATCCTTGTACAGTATATCACTGCGTAAATTTTACTACTTACTTAATATACTTTAAGGGATTTTCTCTATATCTCATTATACAATTCATTTAATTGTTTCCGGTTCTCGCTAACCAACTTTTTTACAAGGATGTGAAAACAGGTCGAGTTATTACGACATCCTCATTTGTCCTCCTCGTTTCCTACATTTCAAAAGCACCAAAACAAAGAACAAATTCGTATTTATCTTAACAAATGTCAGCAGTTACAAAAGTAATATCGACATTTGTTAGGGATTATACAAAATTGTAAGAACAAAGATAAATTGCGAACAAAGTTGTCAAAATTCGACTCACCGTCTAGAGAGATTAACGCATAATTGGACTTCATGTTTTCCAAAACATTTTGAACTGCTTCTTGTTTCAACGTCTCTAAGTTATTGTTCCTCAAATCCAAAACATTCAACTTTTGAATATCGTCGAGCACGCCGTCGTCTAATGTCCCCAACTTATTATCGGCCAACGAAAGTTTTCGCAGCTGAGTCAATCCACCGAAACCCCTCTCGGATATAAATTCTATTTCGTTGCCATCCAGGTAAAGTTCTTGAAGGCTCCAAAGTTCCGCGAACGCAAGGTCCCCTATCATCGTTAATTTATTGTTTCTCATATCCAACGTGATCAGATTAGACAGACCTTGGAAGTTCTCCCTAATGACAACTGTCAACTGATTGTTGTCGAGGTCCAATTTGATAAGATTGTTGAGATGTTTGAAACATCCGTCGTGAAGGACGCTAATTATGTTTTTCGACAGATACAGCCTCTGCAAATTGGGGAGGACATAGAACACGTCCCGCTTCAATTCAGATATCTGATTTTCTACTAAGCTGACATTTGACAGCATTATTAGATGGGCGAATGACATCTTTTCCAGTTTCGCTATTTTGTTCTTGGGCAGTGTTATTTCCCGGAGCGTGGTCGAGTTCGTGAATGCGAACGATGGTATACTATAGATGTTGGCGTATTGTATGTTGAGGTATTGTAATCGTTCCAGTCTAACGATCACTTTTGCGGGTATATACGTCAGTCCGCCGTCGGCCCTGACGTTGAATGTTAACTTTTCTATTTTTGGTTGTGAATAAAAATTGGACCAGAACGGATCGTCTTCAGCTATACCCCCGTTGAATACCCAACAATCGGCCTTTGTTGCGGTTTTTATCTTTATACTCTCGCAGTAACAATGAACTTTGGACCCTCGGTCCTGTATATCACAAATATTAACGTAGTGTGAGTAAACCTTGTCGTTCTTCCATCGCCTTTTGTCGTTCTGTCGGCTCTCAGTTACGTTTATTTCGACTGTCGCGAAGGCAATCATTAGGATCAGATATTTAAGATCCATCTTTGTTCCTTTTCACATCGGTACGATTTCTATCTGTAACAAAAGAGAGGGCGTTTAGTGAGTTTCTTTTGTTTTCTTTTATCTGTAGACGTATTTTGTACATTAGTGAAGTCGATGATTCGATTGCTGGAAGTCGGATAAAGCGTTACTACGACGACGCTAATTGGCACTCAGAAGCTATAAATTAAGGTCTAATAAAATAGAAATAAACTTATTTTTATTATTATATGTAATGGGTGGGTAATACATGTAATAGCAATAAAATTGAGCACTGTAATAAATTTGTATTGCCATTTACTTATTTTTATCGCTGTGTCCAGACGGAGCACTTTTAATTTGCAACATATCAAAGTTATAAATAACATTTCAAACAAATCAGTTCAATAAAATGTACTTTATTTAATGACAGGTGCTGACCAAACACAAGCCCCTTAAAACTTTCTAAAAGCTACCGTATGTCCAAACAAACAGTTAAGAATGATGTCCCAGTCAAGTCAATGACCTTTTTCGAAGTTGGACTTTGTTTAGACCCACATGTCATCAAATTGAAGAAGTTATTAAGTATCTCTACTAATTCCTACTAATAATCCTTTAGCGCCGCCTGCATCCTGGCACGGAACTCATCAAGTTTAATTAGACAATTAAGTAAGACATTTTGTTTTGTTAACTGTTGACAGTTTTTTTTTGTTGTAGTTGTTGCACTTTGCTCTATTTTGATGTCTATTATATTGTATGATTTGATGAATAAATATCTTGTGAGACCCTTCACTAATGGCGCGACGCAATTCGATTTAAATTACACTGATAAGCAATTTTTACTTAGCAAAATTTCAAGTATGTTCACATGGACGCAATGCGATGCAATTCGACCGATACGCACTCGACTTTTTCTTAGAAAATACGTATAGAATATCGCCTATCGATGCAATTTAAATTGCGTTGTGCCTTCAGGAAAGGGCCGGCGTGGAGGACTATTACTAATATATTCATGCAAGCACAGATAATATAATACTAGCATACAGATGCCTCATCCCATACAAAGACTGTGTCAACGTAACTAGTGTTTTTCGTCTGCTTAAGCTGATTTAACTTTTGATTTGACTTATATGGTGTACATAATAAAGAGTATTCTATTCTATTCTATTCTATTTATTTTTCTTAGAACATTAATCGCGTTCGGTTCCGTTCCACGGATATAGATGGTGTTAGCAGCGATTTGCATGTAAAAGTGTTTACTCAGTTCGTAAATACTTTTTTTAAATACATCGACGATTTTTTATAGCATATTTATGCACGTTTTTACAGTTTCTTTGTACCAAAATGTGTCGAAATACAAATTTAAAAATGTAGTAGATGCCTCAGAAATTTAAAACCACGCCATCTATTGGAATCAATTTTAAATGATCCATTCAAATAAATAATCTTTGAAATGTGAATTAAGAGCCCAATATTCCTTAGTTTTGTGCCTTAGTTAGTTAATTAAACATGAAAATATTTTTTTATGATCGTGTCTAGAAAATCTTAATATTTCAGAAAACTCAACAAAAAATCGTAGCTTACCACGCCATCTAGTGCAATTTATTTGAACCAAATTTTCTTTTTTCGGATTGGGTGCCCGGTAAAAGATGTTTTATTTTATTTAATATGATATTAGCTGTTGACATTTGACGTAGCTGGTGATTAAGGCTTAATGCCTTGTAAAATTATCAGTACATCTTCTCTTGGAAGCGCTTGCAGCGCTAGCGCTTGGATCTTGTCAAACTGCATCTTATGGTCTTAGAGTGCACTATTCCATCAAAGCAGGCCATACAGCAAACAATCATCATCCCGCTACACATTTATAAGCCATCTACGCTATACAGAGTCAGCAAGGGGTAATATATCCTGTGATCACTCAAAGCCTTGCCTTTGAGCTCTTGAGCCAGTTCTCCCCTAAGCAGGCCGCCCTCGATACAAACCCTTTAGGCCCCAATCTGTAACGGTCATATGGAGTGCTTCCATATTGTTTCCCTTTGAAGTAACAGACATAATGGCGTTTGAAACCATGCTGATGAGGCTGGAGTATTGTTTGGTGTCTTCTGTATTAGTTTATTGAATTAGTTTCAGCTAATTAAGTGTTTTCTTCTGAGTAAGAGGATATACAGATGCTCAACGTAGTGTGGTGTGGTGTATTGTGTATGTGCCATTAATTATATAATTAAACTCGAAGCAGACCCAATAGATGAAGATAGCCGTGCATAATAAACACATACCTACAAATGTAGGGCACTGAATAGTCTACATAGAATCTGATGAAAATTTTAGGAACAGTGTGTCTTTTATTTGAGAAATTAAAATTGATTAAAATTAAGTAGTCGAGGCACCTGTGGCCGACGCCCCCGATTCGATAAATTTGATATTTATTGTTTTTTGTGCTTTTTCACTTAGTACAGTAAATGAGAAAAGTGTTTAATAAAGTATTTTTCCTTCCTAAACAAAAGTTATCTATCTAATAGCAGAGAGAATTGATCGCTACTTAACATTATCCTTACAAACCTTTTCCCCCATTAAAAGCACATTTATTATGTACAAAAGTTTATACAATTGATTATTTTTATGCTTAGAAAATTTAAAAACATTTCACATGTAAAAAAATTGTTAATCTACGAGTACGTTTGTTTTTTAAGCCTGATTATTTTGTTTTTTTTTATTGCTATTGAAACTGACTGTTATAATTGGTTAAAATATTCTTATTGGTTTAAGGTTTCATAGTTGATTAAGTTTAATTATTATTGTTTCAAAGACAAAAAGAACATTTCACTATGTACAAAGTAAGTTGCTCTGCAGTAATTTTTAAGACTGACTATTTAAAATCACTATCTTATTTTAATTACTTTTGAGACTGATTATTATAATTAAGTTAAATGATTCTCTTGATTACAGGTGATGAAAACTGTGATTTATATACAAATTTTATTACAAGATTTCTTATTGAGATAAATAAATAAATAATGAAAAATAACTAAGACTTGCATTTTTCAAAAGCTACAACCAATATTATAGCATTTCTTTGTCTATACCAATATTAAAAAGAGGTAAGATTTTTTTGATTGTTTGTTTGTACCGAATAGGCTCCGAAACTACTGGACCGATTTAAAAAAAATCTTTCACCTATGGAAAGCTACATTATCCCCGAGGAACATAGGCTATAATTTTGACGGGAGCTAAGCCAAGAGGGTCAGCTAGTTATAAATATAATTATGATTTAGTATTATACATATACTTACAATCAATATACATTTATTATTTTTGTACAAGATTTTTGTGCCTGACAGTAAATTTGATCAAAAACTGCTTTGAAATAAATTAATCGAATCGGGGGCGTCGGCCACAGGTGCCTCGACCACTGGGGCCCTAAGCCATGGACCCCTTCTTTCGATTGCATTTTACAAACGCCCGTGATTGTGTCTATATATATCTTAGCAGTAAATCACTGTAGAGGTCATCTTTCAGTTCCAAATTCAAAAGTTTACTTTTATAAACGCCATTATTTTTACTGGCATTAAAGCAACTACGTCTACTTCCAATTCCAAATTCAAAAGTTTAATTCCACAGACAAAATATTTCGAAACTAAAAACTCTTTAAACCGTCCAAGCCCAATATTTTCCTATCAAATATTATTGAAAAGGAGCGTGACTTCCACACATTATATTTCCTCCGAAACAATCATAAAGTGTAGTAAATCGATATTCGCCGTGTTACCTTGAGAATATTATAATAAGAATTAATTGGCGGCCATATTGTGACAGTGTTTCTGTGTTGTAATTATTGGAATATTTTGATGTCACTATGGTGATTATGAGAACGGTACTTATAGCAGTTTCTTTATTTTATTCAATAGGTAGTAGTAGTTTTATTTTACTTGAACTTTCTTCTACATATTAATTTACGTTTTGGAATGAACAATGCTTTAACATTCTGACCTTGACAATTAAAAACCACCCGATTGGTTTATTTGGCGCACGGTTGGCGCAGTGGTTGAGCGATTGACTGCTGCGCTGCGTGTCGCGGGTTCGATTCCCGTACGGAACAATTATTTGTATGATCTACAAATAGTTGTTTCGGCTCTGGGTGTTTGTGTATGTGAGTTTATATGTTTGTAAATGCACCCACGATACAGGAGAAATTCCTAGTGTGGGGCAACGTTTTAAAGAGAAAAAAAAAAAGAAAAAAAAAAAAACTAAATGCTTTGAGTTTCAGATTTTACAACTAAATTTAAATTTGAGTTTATTTAGGTATTAAGGCAATTAATATTTTGGCTACGCAATTTCTTTTCTACAATTATTAGAACATTTATTTTCGACCCTTGTTTAAAAAAAAGTGAACGTAATAAAAAATCAGCCGTTGTAAGGCGATAAAAATCACAACGTCGTTACACAGTCGTAAATATTAGCTTGTCAATACGTACTTGACAATATGATAGATGAGGATTGAGGAAGTAGGAAAACAATAGTCCGAAAAAAGACAGCGGACGGACAAAATAATGCCAATTAAAATACGGTTGTTGTATTGGAAACAAAGGAAGCCTGAAATGAAGTGACCATGTAAAAAGGTTGGTGACCTCTGGTTTTTGCGCTAAACGTAACATCTGTTCGAAATTGATCTTCTAGAAATGCAAATCAAATTCAACGAGGTACTATCAACTGCGTGACTACCTATTTTTAACCGACTTTCGAAAAAGGAGGAGGTTCTATGTTCGACTTCTTGTATGTTTTTTTTTATGTATGTTCACCGATATCTCCGTCAATTGTGGACCGATTTTTTGTTTTTGTTTGAAAGAGTATGTTTCGAAATTGGTCCCATTTTAATTTGGTAAAGATCTGATGAAAAACTTTAAAGATATACAACAGAACTCTTCAATAAATAACGGCAAATCTCTCGGGACTGCTGCAATCGTATGTCTGTTTATTGTTTATACCATTTCATAACATAACATCACGCCAGTACGCTCTTAAGGGGTAAAAAATACTACCGACTTCCAAATAAGAAAACTACAAAGTGAAAAATAACTTTATTTTTGGAATTCGGTGTCCATGACGCAAAAAAATGGTACCTACGAAAGACACCGACTTCCAAAAATAAAGTTATTTTTCACTTTGTAGTTTTCTTATTTGGAAGTCGGTAGTATTTTTTTGTAAAAAAGTTTTTATTTATATTTTTCTGCTTCATTGCAGGTCGAGGACAAACACAGCCATTATTTTGTAATAGAAAGTGCAGTTTTTAAGCCCTGACGAAAAAAGAGGGGCGTTATAATTTTGACGTGTTTATCTGTGTATTTGAGTATTTGTGTAGGTATCTGTCTGTGGCATCATAGCTCGTAAAAGTCAAATCATTTATGTGTGATCTAAATCGGTTCAGCCGTTCAAAAGTTATAGGCGTATTACTGTTTGAATCGGGGTGTTTCGCAAGATATCGAGTCATAATTACGTGTTTAATAGATGGTCGATCGAAGTGCGTCTATTACTAGATAAATTATTTTGCACGCAATAAAAATGTGTCAAAGGTTTTTTTTTTATTATTTTACTTGATCTTAATTAAAGTGCTACCACTGACGTTCGGTTCTCTGTACCTACTTTGTAGATATTGCCTAATAGGCCCTCTGCACCCCAAAATATGCAGCCAAAGTGACCTATTTGCATCCACCGACGATGCCGTGGAAGTGACAAAGATTGAGGTAAAAAAATCTTAAGTATTTACTGTCGTGCCAGCAAAACGGAAGAAAAAGGTAGCCCTACAACCAGATTTCAGGCATTTTTTTCTCGGGTTAAATACATTATGCTAGCCTCATAACGAATTTTTTCATTATCATGTAACTTTCGTTCAATGTTTAGTGTGCAACATAATTATACGAAGCTTATTTAACTGTTGTGTCTTCCTTGCACTCAGTGAAAATATTTACTTACTGGCTTGCTTGCACCATAACTCACTAAACAATATTCAAAATTGATGATTACTATATTTGGACTAATGATACTGTGTACTCATTAGTGCGTCATCATGCATTTGAGCGTCAAGTCTCAGTTAAAGCCTTTTTTGCCCCATCCAATCGAATCCAGTTAACACTAGTCACGCTTGTGACTCCTTGACCAACGCGGAAGTCATGTGAGTAAGTCTAAGACAGCAGCAAGTGTAGAATAATAACCATCAGTTAAAACTCCCAACTGCAGTACAGACACTAACAGAGCTCCTGCTAAACGCCAATTAAGTGTACGGCGAGCAAACTTAACGTTCTAAATGTTGACCATTAAATTTCATTTAGTGTGCTAACGACCTCTATTATAAAGCATACGGGACTGGTTTATGACTAAACGCAGACACAAAACTGAGGGACGTACTCGTATTTATGTTTTTAATTAACATGGGGAACGATGGTGATAGAAGCTTGGATCCGCTGCCTACAGAGTCGATTTAGGCATCGAATGCATTACTTGCGGCCTACATTCCCCAAAGGTATAGGCGGTACGCATTTTGCTAGTTATGTTCGAACCTTAAGCGATTTTTTTTTTATGATGGGGTGGGATGGGAATTTTTTGAGATGGGGTGCATGAAAGGAGCCTCCCCGAGTGGCGTTAATCTCAATCACATCGCGATTCCAAACGCCCGGCGCACCCTGGACAGCTAGCACTCGGTAACGCAGAGTCTAGCTGGCTAATCCTTTCACCACGATAGTAAACTCAAACCTTAAGCGATGGATCCTTTGTATAAAATAATAATAATATGTAATATCCTTCTTCTTCTTCTTTTCGTGTGAGGTGTGGCCACCTCTGGTGTCAGAGTTAATTAAGCCGCCTCTGGGAATCCCACAGGCCTCTGACTTGAATATATAATATCCTTCTGAAAAATTATCTTTGCAAAATCCTTTAACAACTACAAACTGCAAGATTTAATACAGTTTCGCACTAGACAAACAAAACAATGCTCCTTTTTACCCAACTGCCGAAGGAGGGTAATGTGTATATCAGTCTGTTTGTTTGTATTAATGTATGTTTGTTCCTATGTGGTGTTCTAGAGACCAAACGCATCGGCCGATATTGATGATTCTTACGTCAATCGATTCGTCTTTAGCTTGCGAGTGTCACTAAAGTAAAAAAAATAAGACAGTAAAGTTCACTCCAGCGACAACCAGACGCTATAATATTGTCGAAATTAAAAAATAATATTCGGCGAACTATGTCAAGTGGGGTACCGTTTACCATACTTCATTTTAAATAACAGTTTAGGTTACCTCATATCATTCAAACTGCTAGACGGATTTATATAATTAAGACATCGTTAGATATTCGTTGTGAAATTATGATAAATAGTTACGAGGGAACAGAGGGAGCAGTGGTGGCCCAGTGGTATCGGCCGCGACTTACAAGTTGTAGGTCGTGGGTTCGAGCCCAGGCAGGCGCTTTACTTTGTGTAAATTATCTCATCACCACTGCTCTCAAAACGGTGAAGGAAAACATCGTGAGGAAACCGGCATGTCCTAGAACCAAAAATTCGAAGACATGTGACATCCACCAAACCGCATTGGGCCTGCGTGGTGGATTACGGCCCATTCCCTCTCACAGATAGGAGGCCTGTGGCCCAGCAGTGGGAACATTAATAGGCTGATGATATGATGTGATGTGAGGGAACAGAGGAACATACATACATACACACATACCGGTCAAAAACATAACCCACCCTTTTGCTACGTCGTTGTTCGGTAAAAACAAAATCCCGACTACTGGAAAATCACGCTCTAAAAAGTATGAAACAAGAAAATATTCTCATCTGAAATTATTAGGTATGTACAAACTATTCGATATGTATCGGGTATTAAATAAACAACTTACATGTACTAAATATTTTATTATATTTCATACATATTCATAGTGGTTTCTTTTTTTTTTATTTGGAAAAAGTTCGCGCTTGACCACTATCTCACCTATCCACTGTTGACTTAAAGACCCCAGATTAAAGCTATCGAAGAACACAAACCCCGGCAGGGAATTGCACTTCTTAGCTGTACGCACAATAAAAGTATTCTCAAAACGTATTAACGTTTAGTGCGTATGGGTGGGATGTCCACCATGTACCGATAGCGCATCGCCTTACGTTTGGTAGTCCAATGATGAAACGGGCTGGGCGGAATTAGATCATGCAATACCATCGCACACTTCCCGAAATATAACCGATAAAAAACCGACAAGCTGGCATCTCGGCGACGATGTTCAAGGCTCTGGAGCTTTGACTTAACCATTGCCTCATCGCCGATGAGCTTCTTGGCCCGCTTTTCGACCGACTCTAGTGCAATGAAAACAGTACTTCATGCATGATCGAACTTGCGCTTGATACAAGCAGAACAGCTGTTCAGGCGTGAAGTACCTTTTTACCTTTGCTCTGTAAGGGTAAGGGTAAGGTAAGGTCGCAAAGGCTCAGCTGGCTGCCAAAAAGCTGAGGATGCTTATCCTCAGCTTTTTGGCAGCCAGCTGAGCCTTTGCCTCAATGTATGGCCCAAAATTGAGAGTCGGTGTCAACGTAATGCCAAGAATCTCAAGATTGTCCGTTATTGGCCCGGTCAAATCTCGGAAAGTTGGAGCCGGGAGAAATTGGCTCTTCTTAACGGAAAATGACACGCCTGGGCTTTAGCAGCATTAAACCTGACCAGATTGGCATCGCCCCATTCGGAGACTGCCGGCAAGGACAGGTTCAAACGGTCCACCATGGCCTACCGGAGAGACTAGATCTGAGGCCCAGTAGATAGCAGCCATAGATAACCGCTCGAATGGACCGATCTCTCAGGAAGACAGCAATCACCGGGCAGACCTAATAGAGGAAGCTTAAAGCCTTCGAGATGTCGAGGGTGACGGCAAGCTCTTCCCTGTGCCTCTCGATTGCCTCAATCCTCACAGATTTCGGCGGCAGCCGAACTCGGTGGTGTTCAGAGAGTAACCGTGGTCGTATGCCATTTACCGTAACAAAACAATACGTTCTGCAAAGTAGCATACGATCACGGTTCATATATCTGGTCATAATACTACAACTGCATTGCTACTGTATAAACTTTTTACATTGGTACATCATGATAATATCGCGATAATCCTTGATAAACAAGTTTATCAGGGCCCATCAAACGCTCCGTGTACCAAACTTCGTCACATGACCCTTCCAGATCATTAACTTCTTGTTACAAAGATAATTAAGCTAGTGCATTGTGCATACGGTCACCTACGGGTGTAAACAGCCTTTTGACTAACAGACTGTGTAACTGGGGACCTCGGTCCCAGGATCATCGTCTAATAAATTTATACCCGCTACTTATCGCAACCAACCACTCTAATATCAACCTTATCTTGAGAGGATAGTGTTATTTTTGAAGTGGGTGCTGAAGTAATATTTTATAAGTTGCAGGTACAGAGATATAGTAGTTGGATTAGTGGGTTTAACACCATGTTTATTATTTAGAGACAGATTTTTCGTAACGCTCGAAAAATGGGAGAGGTAATACAGTTTGCAGGGAATTTGGAGTTCATTGCACGGTGTTACAGAGTTACGGCTTGCTATAGTATTAAATTGGGTAATTTTACGAGTTGCGAGCGGTCCTCTAAGCAATATGAGCGTATATTAAACTTTAAACCGCGTTATATGAAGCTGTGAAGGGGTAAAATCACGTCTTCTGTAATAAACCATCTTATAGATGTACTGGATTTAACAAAGCATAAACTGAAATTACGGTATGGGTGAAGACATGTAATATTATCTTTTACGATTTTGCATTGAAGCGGTCGTTGTTTCTTGTTACATCTTACTTCAAAAATACTTAGTGATGATGCTTTTTAGCTGATTTTGGCTACATTGACCGCATTCATTCATTGATTCTTGAGAGTACTAATACATACAATACCAAACTTATCAATTAACTGAAAACAAATCTAAACTTCCGTGTAAAAAGTTAAACAATTTCATTTGTTTCTTTGGTCTGATAACAAAAATGATTACACTGATATAAAAATACACTATTGCTGTGTGTCATTGACCACAATTTATCCAAAAACTAGCGACCCGTCCCGGCTTCGCATGGATAGTAGAGCGTAGGTATTACCACAGATAATATAATACTAGCATACAGATGCCTCATCCCATACAAAGAAACCGTGCCGACGTAACTAGCGTTTTTCATCTGATTAATCTTGTTATTTTTGTAATACATCAATCGCGTTCGATCTCGTTTCACGGCAATAGATGGTGTTAGCAGCGACTTGCAAGTAAAAGGGTTTACTAGGTTCGTGAATATTTTTTTCTTTAAATACAGTGAAGGTTCGTTTCATAGTATTTTTATGCACGTTTTTACAGACTTTTTGCACCAAAATGTGTTACAATGCAAATTTAAAAAATCAGGTGGAATGCCTCAGAAATCTAAAAATGCGCCATCTACTGGCATCAATTTTAAATGATCCGTTGAAATAATCTTTGAAATGTGAATTAAGAGCCAAATATTCCATAATTTTGTACTTAGGAGAGTTGATTAAACAAGAACATACAATTTTTATGTTCAATTCCAGAAAATGTTATAATTTTACACAATTCTCTTGAATTGTGTGTACATGTTGCGCCATCTAGTGAGATTTATTTGAACCAAAGTTTCTTTCTTAGCAATGAGACCCCGTGGTATTACCTACCACCTTTTTTCTGTGAATTTTTTGTGTGATCATCGGTGTGAGGCCCACCCGCTTGAATTTATTTTCGCGCGCGTTAGTTTTTATTTTGCGATAACTCCTAAGATATTCATATATATGCTGTAAAGGGCAATTTTGATCTACATGAAATGCACAACGTATCTGATGTATTTGAATTGGGTAAGGAATTATATTGTATTGTTTAAAATGGCTTGGTAAATAACCCATATTTCTTTTGTAATATGTAAAAGATAAAAATGGTTACTGTGGGCTATCCTTAGAAGATAAACATATACCATTTCGATTTTTTTAAATATACAATTCCGTAGTATATTAATTTGATCTATTTCGTAAGTTTTAGCCAGCGCAGCGGTTGCAATGTAAGCGCACAAAAATATATTTGTTGTATTTTGTTTGATTGTTTTTTTTCAGACTCAAGACTGCAGACTGAAATTCCAGACTGAAAAACCCAATAAAACTTAGCCCGACTCGGGCATCTAACTCAGGACCTACTCAGCAATAGGACCACCTAGACTAACAAGGCGGTTTCATAACCTTACTTACAATATACTATTTTTAACCGACTTCCCAAAAAGGAAGAGGTTCTCAATGAGGATGTTTATAGTTATTTTATTTTTTATGTATGTTCGGGAATAATTCCGTCATTTATAAACGGATTTGTTTGTTTGTTTTTATTCGAATAAAGTTTATTCCGAAATGGTCCCATTTAAATTTGGTAAAGATCTGATGAAGAACTTCGGAGACATACAACAGAACTCTTCAATAAATGACGGCGAATCTCTCGAGATTGCTGCAATCGCATGTCTGTTTATTGTTTACACCATTTCATAACATACATGTATTTAGTTATATATTATTGTTATTAAAATGTTAATAGTCTGTAAGCTTTCCTAAAATGTTAAAAATTAAAATAAAAACTATCACGCCACTATGCTCTAAACGGGTACGCAGATGTGTACAGTTCACTGGTACACTCTCATTCGACCGGTTATGTTCAAGTTACATGTTATTCGGGTAATCTATTCTGGCACTGTGGGCATTATTTTTCACCTTGTAGTGTTTTGCTTTAGAAGTCAGTTTTATATTTTGTTAAAATGTTTTTGTTATAACCAAGCTTATTGCTGGCACAGTTTAATATCACAAACAACAAAAGCCGTCAAATTAACACCTGAATTGATGAGGACTGTGCGTGTTTGCTAAGTATCCAACTGTCTACTGCACACACTATAATACATACATTCTAGACAAAGAGGCTCGTCCGAGTGGCTGTTGCGCAAAACGTTGTAACACACACAATAAACATGAGATAATCACCTGTGTAACTGGTTTTTAGGGTTCCGTTTTCAAATGGTCACCAGAGGCCCTAGACAAGCGACATTCTATCACCGAAAGCGAGGCGATAGCGATTGTCACAAAGGCAAAATTGTATAGAATTCACAAGCGATATTAAAAAATCACGTTATCAATCCCTAGCATTTTGACATTTCGACTATCGCCTTCACTGACATCGAATGTTACTTGTCTATTATCCTCTTTAGCCAGCTTTCTGTCATCTTTAGAACCGTTATTAACACAAACAGCGTAATTTTTACTTTAGCTTCCTACATAGGATCTATGGTACTTGGAACTTTATTTCTATCACTGAGTAGGTTAAAAGATCACAGAGATTCTGTAGTCAGAAAGAGATAAACATACTGTACATACGTACGTTCGTGTCGCGGCCAGACGCAGGACGGACTGAGTTGACTCAAGCTGGTCAGCTTGCGTTTGTATTGACCGTGCAGACATCGGTAAAACATATCTACCTCCGTTATTAAAACATGCTATTATGTTATATGGTTCATTAAACTTGGCCCGAAACATGGACCCTCTCGGGACACAATGGCTTTTTAATTGTTTAGGTAATTACGGTATTCAACCAGTTAATAAGCTTTCAACATATTTTTTTATGTATCTTACTACCTCTAATACAGATAAACACCACACTTGCGCTGATTGTGTATAAAACACCTGAATTCATGAGAATGGTATCCAGCTGTCTACTGTAGACACTATAACACAGAATAAATAAAATAGTACAGACTATACTTCATAAATTCTGGGCACATTCCTCTGTCAGAGTGGCTGTTACGCAAAACGTTGTTACGCACACAATAAACATGAGACTGTGCCGTACGTAGAGGCCTAACTAACTGGTTTTTAGGGTTCCGTATCCAAATGGTGCCAAAAGGACCCTGTTATTAAGCCTTTGCCGTCCTTCTGTTTATCATGTGGCATCTGATCTAAGATAGTCAGTTGACAATTTTACAGAATATCTAAGCTATCGCAGCAAATGAAAATAATTAATTTAAACTTATTAAAATGAAAACTGTGTTAATATCTATTGATAAAAGTGATCAAGGGCCTGCATTATGCTAAGCGATGACCGTTTTGCGTAGTTGTGATGCATACTTTGTAGGTAATGATTGTATTTCAGTTTTTTGTTTTTTTTTTATGGTATGCGTCGTGCCTGGCGCAAATAAACAATTTTCTTTCTTTATTTCTTTTATTTGATACAGAGGGCAGTGCTCCTCGATACGGCTCACATTAAAAGGTGTTTCAGGTCTCTATATCTCTAACCACGAGTAGCTTAGTCACTGCTCCCGGCACCGGCGAGCAATTTTTTTTTAGTTTTAAGTAATTATTAATTAATAAATAAATTAATAAATCAAAATCAATTAGTTTTTTATTTATTAATTTAAAAATTGCTTGGTCTAACTGTATAAACCCATATATATATTTATATAAGTATATATTATATTAAATATACAAGTACGTTTATTATACCTATCTTAGTATATTAATAATATTTTTTTAAATTGTTTAAAACAATGCACCTGCCATGTTATCTCTTCACCACCCTTGGTTGACTGGTAGAGAATGCCTAAGGCATTAAGTCCGCCTTTGTACCTTTTGTGCATGAAGTCTAAATAAATAAATAAATAAATATAAACCCTATAAATAAACTACTAACAATAGGAGAAAGTAAACTATTCCTATTTAGGTGGTAGGTACGAAACCCTACGGGTGCCATTCCGCCTCACCCTTGGCTGTTTTTTACAGCAGCCAATGTATGTATATGCAAATATTCCTGAGCCACCCAGACGCTTCCATACCGCCACATGTAACAGTTCCATAGTATGATAACCAAAACGAGCCAAATCCCGAAGCTTCCCGAAGCTAGCCGGAATGAGCCGAAAAAATTCGACGTTTTTTAAAACTTCGCTTCAATTTAACACTGCAGTGCTAACTGCTTTGCGGCTTAAAACTGAGCGGAGTTTCTTTTTGGGCCAGTAATGTGAGGTACTCATGCGATTTCCATTTATTTTTCTCTAAAATATGCTGCTGCGTTTAAACTAAATCTTCTGTTTTGCCGGAGAGAATTAAAAAAGTTTTATTGGCACTGTGTTTACATGGAGAGAATGTTTTTAAACGTAGTAAAAATGCACCATAATAAATGCCGTTCTGCGATAAGATATAGTATGGCTTTGTTTATTTTACTTTTTACCAATGGTGGTCAAGGATATATTATAAGGATACTTCCATAATACATAGTTTGGTATTTTCATCGATTGGTCAAGATCTACAAATGTCACTTGGGACCGAATTCAAGTGCTCTCCGAGGCATAAGGGGGACTCCTCTTTGCGCCTTGGAAAGTACATTAAGTTAGTATGAAGCTGGGTTGATTAGATAAGATTGGCATACTCTGTTTGTAAAATACTGGTGTACAGAAGCATCAGAAGCAGATTATGAAGAGTTAGTCAAGAATGAATCAATGCCCTTATTAACATTGAAACAGAAGAACTCTTAAAGAAGTGATCACACTAACACAAACATGCATCACACACAACACAGAAAAATAACACACACTACACTAATACAAAAACACTACTCACAATCACTCTGAGCATATTTTTTTATTTTACGTTAGTTTATTATTGTAATTCATTTTATTAATTCATAACTGACATTCGATTAAGTACCTACAATTTTAATTTAATTACATTTATATTGTTAGGGTTCCGTACCGAAAGGGTAAAAACGGAACCCTATTACTAAAACGCCGCGATCCGTCTGTCTGTACGTCCGACTGTCACCAAGCTGTATCTCATGAACCGTGATAGCTAGACAGCTGAATTTTTTACAGATTATTTATTTCTGTTGCCGCTATAACAACAAATACTAAAAACAGAATAAAATAAATATTTCAGTAGGGTACCCATACAACAAACGTGAATTTTTCGATGATGGTACGGTATCCTTTGTGCGCGAGTCCGACTCGCACTTGGCCGGTTTTTTTTAAATTATTTTTTTTGTCGATTGATTTTAATAATGAAATGTTGACAGCATGTTCATGTTATAAGTCAACCCTTATTTTACGACAGGGGATCGCAAACTGTTTCTTCTAAGCACAGATGACTTCATCTTCTATCTTGAAGGACAGTACTGCACCCACTACCTAGATTAAGAACTTTAAGGGTACACTAGTCGAAAATTTTCCATACAAACGTAGTCCAGGGATTATTCCACTGTTTGACAATGTATGTTCAATATTAAAAGTGATATCAATTTGTCTCATCATTATCTAGCCTGGTATGGAAGCAAAAAAGTAAAAAAAGTATTTTTTTTAAAGTTATGAGTGTCGAAAGTTCCACATTTCGAAACTGATTTAAACGCATTTTTGGGCACAAATAAATGCCGTAAGAAGACGGAAAATTGCAAAACGGCTACCATACAGGGATATATTAGTAGTTCAACAATGCAAATAATTTTATTTTGAACAGATACGTTTAGTCGTTTTTTCATGATATCCAGACTCCCAAAGGTCTGTTTATAAAATTTCGCGCGCTCGGTTTCGTCCCAAATCATTATCCATTGCGCTAAAACTTTGCAAAGTGTATTCGTACGCGAACTAGCTTCCTACTGCTCATCACAGCATCTATCTCTTCCGGGCGTGTTGTCGGTTGATATAAAATGCATTTTAACCACGCGCACAAAATAGTTCGTGCCGTCGACTAGTGTAACCTTAATGCTTGTCTCACTTAACCGTGCATTGCAATGTATCTAGTCCTAAGTTTATGAATAAATTTATTTTATTTTTTAGTTTATCTACCTCTACCAAATCCTGCCAGTAACTGGTGGTATGGCACAAAATACAACAAGAAACACCAATTCAACTTTCAATCCTGCCTATCACACATTCTAGTCCCACTTTTTACAAAACCATGAACATTTCAATTTTCTAAACTACCCAACGGAATCCGGTTCCGTATGGTGCCGGACGTAAAGAATTTCACCATCCCATGTCTTCCCGTGGGTGTCGTAAGAGGCGACTAAGGGACAAACCAGAGAATGGGCAGCAGCGTTCTCTGTGCTTCTACAACAACCATACTGCGATCGCCAACCCGCCTGCCAAGCGTGGCGATTATGGCAAAAACCCCCCATGAATAGCACAAATAAAAAATGGCCCCTAGTGCCCGGCAGCCTGCCTACCCTCGACTACGGTAGCGGTCGAGGTTACGGCATGGCAAGGGGTGCCAAGAATCTCCGGACGGGATCCGGCTACCCAAAAAATCACCGACGACTGTACCTGGCTACGTACAACACGCGTACACTTCGGACCGACGAGAAGATCACCGAACTCGAAGAGGAATTGAGCAGGTTGCGATGGAGTATTGTAGGGTTATCTGAAGTCCGAAGAGAGGGGGAGGACTCGATAATCCTCAAATCCGGTAACCTGCTCTATTTCCGAGAGGGTGACCGGCAGTCCCAGGGTGGTGTCGGGTTTATCGTCCACAGGTCCCTTGTGAACAACGTGGTGAAGATCGAGAGTGTGTCGACCAGGGTGGCGTGCCTTATACTCAGAATATCCTCAAGATATTCGCTGAAGGTCATACAGGTCTACGCCCCAACCTCGGCACACCCCGACGACGAGGTAGAGACCATGTATGAGGATATCTCCAGAGCCATGCATGGTTTCAAAACTCACTTCACCGTTGTCATGGGGGACTTCAACGCAAAACTGGGCAAACGAGACGAGGATGAGCTGCAAGTGGGGCAATTTGGAGTTGGACGACGGAACCACCGGGGTCACCTACTGGCCAGTTTTATGGAGAAGGAGGGCCTCTTTATGATGAACTCCTTCTTCAAAAAGCGTGAACACAGGAAGTGGACCTGGCAGAGCCCCGATGGTGCAACAAAAAATGAGATCGACTTCATCATGTCAACCAAGAAGCAAATGTTCAATGATGTCTCTGTGATCAATTCGGTGAAAACCGGGAGCGATCACCGCATGGTAAGAGGCACATTGAACATTAATATTAAGCTTGAAAGGTCTCGACTGATGAAGTCCACGCTCCGTCCAGCACGGATCCAGCTCCAAAACCCCGAGAGCTTTCAGCTCGAACTCCAAAATCGTTTCGAGTGCCTAGGGAGCTCCGTGGACGACTACGCCGACGGGTTCGTGGAAGCTGTCCATACGGTCGGGTCTAAGTTTTTCAAGACCCGTCGTACAGATAGAACCAAAAAGCTCTCTGATTCTACCCTCAAGCTTATGAAGGAGAGGCGTGAGTTGATCCTGCAGTCTTCAGATGAGGCGTGCAAATACCGGCAGCTCAATAGACAGATCTCTAAATCCTTGAAAAGAGACCTCCGCCGCTTTAATACCGAGCGTATTAAAGAGGCGATTGAGCGAAATAAAGGCTCCAAGGTTTTTTCAAGGGATCTGGCTATTGGGCAAAGCCAGCTCACGAAACTGAAGACCGATGATGGCAGGATCGTATCCGCCAAACCAGAGCTTCTGAGGGAGATCGAGAGATTCTATGGGCAGTTGTACACATCAATCAGCAAGCCCGTTGCGAATCTAGCAAACGACCCAAGAGCTAGATTGACCCGACACTATACCGAAGATATTCCGGACGTCAGCCTGTACGAGATTAGGATGGCTCTGAAACAGCTTAAAAACAACAAGGCGCCGGGTGATGACGGAATCACGGCTGAACTCCTGAAGGCGGGTGGAAAACCGGTCCTTAAGGCCCTTCAGAAGCTGTTTGATTCCGTCATACTCGAGGGCAAAACGCCACAGGCATGGTGCAGGGGTGTGGTGGTACTCTTCTTCAAGAAGGGCGACAATGCCCGGCTGAAGAACTATAGGCCCATCTCACTTCTTAGCCATGTCTACAAGTTGTTTTCAAGAGTCATCACGAATCGTCTCGCGCGCAGGTTTGACGATTTCCAGCCTCCCGAACAAGCCGGATTCCGAAAAGGCTTTAGCACCGTAGACCACATACATACGCTGCGGCAGGTCATACAGAAGACCGAAGAGTATAACCTGCCTCTCTGTTTAGCGTTTGTGGACTACGAGAAAGCCTTCGATTCGATCGAGACTTGGTCTGTACTGCAGTCTCTCCAACGGTGCCAGATCGACTACCGGTACATTGAAGTGTTGAAGTGTTTGTACAAGAACGCCACTATGTCAGTCCGTCTTCAGGATCAGATCTCGAAACCAATTCTTCTCCAGCGCGGCGTGAGACAGGGAGACGTCATTTCTCCGAAACTGTTCACTGCTGCGCTGGAGGATGTCTTCAAGGTTCTGGATTGGAGAGGGCTTGGCATCAACGTTAATGGCGAGTACATCACTCACCTTCGGTTTGCCGACGATATAGTGGTCATGGCTGAGACCATGGAGGACCTCAGTGCGATGCTCGATGACCTCAGTAGAGCTTCCGAAAGAGTGGGTCTTAAGATGAACATGGAAAAAACCAAGGTGATGTTGAATGGCCATGTTGCACCCACTCCTATCAAGGTCGGAGACTCTACACTCGAAGTTGTGGACGATTATGTCTACCTGGGCCAAACGATCCAATTGGGTAGGGCCAATTTCGAGAAAGAGGTCAACCGTCGAATCCGACTCGGCTGGGCAGCGTTCGGGAAGTTGCGCGGTATCTTCTCGTCCAACTTACCACAGTGTCTCAAGACGAAAGTCTATGACCAGTGTGTGTTGCCAGTGATGACATATGGCTCTGAGACGTGGTCGCTTACAATGGGCCTTATCAGGAAGCTTGCAG
This sequence comes from Orthosia incerta, assembly GCA_948252205.1. Classification (NCBI taxonomy): domain Eukaryota; kingdom Metazoa; phylum Arthropoda; class Insecta; order Lepidoptera; family Noctuidae; genus Orthosia; species Orthosia incerta. The sequence goes on from OX411755.1 coordinate 3,310,394, forward strand.
TCACTCAAAGGGCAATGGAGAGGGCTATGCTCGGAGTTTCCTTGCGTGATCGAATCAGAAATGTGGAGATCCGCAAGAGAACCAGGATTACCGACATAGCCCGAAGAATTGCCAAACTAAAGTGGCAGTGGGCAGGGCACATTGCTCGAAGAACGGATGGCCGATGGGGTCGAAAAGTTCTGGAATGGCGACCGCGAACCGGAAGACGATACGTTGGAAGGCCTCCCACCAGGTGGACTGATGACCTGGTGAAGGTTGCGGGCAGGCGCTGGATGCGAGACGCACGGGATCGGTCAATGTGGCGACGCCTGGGGGAGGCCTATGTCCAGCAGTGGACGTCTTTCGGCTGAAATGATGACCCAACGGAATAATGTTTGTACGCATTGAGCTACGTCCCAGTTAAAACTATGCTTGCTATAAAATACTGTTTTTAGTAACTCGTTCGTAGTGAAAACTTCGTTGAACACGGAACGTATCAGGCCGGCAAAAAAGTTAGGCTGCATGAAATGTGGGCTCTGGCGTTTTATTTTTATTGCTCTTGTGGAATCACAGATGGCGTCTTTTCTGTGTAGTTTTGGGATGGACAATGTGTCATAATCATGGAAGTAAATCATTAATGCTTCAGCCGAAGGACGTCCACTGTTGAACATACGCCTGTCTGGAGTGTCTCCGCCAGATCAACCCATCTTGTTTGTATCGCATCCGCCGGATTCCTAATCAAGTCATCGGCCCACATAGTAGAAAGCCTTCCAACGCAGCGTCTTCCAGTACGCAGTCACCACTTCAGAACTTTTCGGCCCCAATGTGCCCTGCCCACTTGGCAAATCTTCGGGCTGTGTTGGTCTTCCTGCGGATATACTCATTTTTGATGTGATCACGGAGTTAATTTAACAGTATATTTTGGTGGTTAGGCGGTTTTCCAGGTAAAATACTATATGGTGCTCAGCTGAAACTGGTCAGACTAGAAGTCTTCTACTTAGTTATAGGTAGGAGAAAGCGAGGCAGTATGGTTGATGTAGGTAAGTAGTTGTAACTACACACACAGAAAGGACAAAATACTATATCGTTCTTCTGAAGTGTTAGGGTACACAGAACATCCGTATTTCCAGGATAGTTTTTAACGGATCCATCACTACTTTAGGTGGTGTTCACACCGCATTCAAATTACAGTTTTAACGGATCCGTCGCTACTGGGGGTACTGTTCACATTCCATTTAGTCAGTGTACCACCAACTTTCAAAAAAAACGGATCAATATTTTAATATTTTTGTAAGGGTGTGAACTCGCTCATACAACTAACCTATGCCATTGCCGAATTAAAACGTATACGACATGTAAAACGGACTGTTATATATATTTGTCGGATCGGTATTTTTTACTGGTTCTGAAATACTGTCATGTATGTGAATTAGCTCATACAACTATATACGTCAGCGCCGAATAAAAACGTATACGATAAAACGGACCTGTAAAACGGACCAATGGGTGAACGATCACTTATATAGGAGCGTTTCTGAACAATTTCATCTCTCGGTTTTCTATGATTTAACAGAAACTTTTATCAGTAATTGAATAGACTTTGTTATAACAACAAGACTTTAACAATTTGTCCATTCAAGTTAAAACAAAACTTCAGAACAAATCACCCAGTTGTACCTAATTTTCCTTAGATAATTTTTCAACCAAATTTACTGAAAAGAAAACCAACATTCTTTGCTTACTCGGAAGATTTATACCCGACAGAAAGTTACTGCTTCACCTTGAACTTACTTCTGACTAATTAAAACTTAATTTATTCTCATCTGACACCAATTTATTATGTAAATAAATACTAGATCACATTGATTGGCCAAAAGCTCGTTCCTTAATTAAGGTTGGCTACGCACGCAAAACCAGGAGTGGGAACTGACCACAAATCGCAAAATCCAAACGTCAATCTATGAGTGGATAGCTTTAGTTAAAGGTTTGGTTTCAACATTTTAAGTTCGGATTTTAGTTCGGATAAAATTGTAATCCTTATGTGAATTGAGGGGTTATTATTTTTATCCCTTTTTGGGATCATTTTTTTTTAGTAAAGGCAATTATTATTGAGAGGTACGGATTGAATTATGTTACTACTTAGGTGATTTTAATAATTTTAACGGTGAACGTCGGTCTTGTGCTTGAGATGTTGTTAGCTCTCTCCTTGCCTTATTGATTCAAAGCTATTGAACGTTCAGCAAAGTAAAATAGTTGAGACGTCCAAGTAAATTGGAAACTATGGCTAACTATGATAATATTCTTCTTTGCCTGGCCCTTTCCTATTTTATTTGGGGTCGGCCCTCCGTATCATGTGCCAGGTAGCTCGGTCCTGGATCGTCTCTTTGTTGATTTGGGCTTCTTTAAGGTTCTTATTTACTACGAACATCCATGTGATTCGGGGTCTTCCTCGTCCTCGGGTAGTTTCGATATCTAGCACTCTTCTGGCTAACTATGACATTATTCGTTTAATTATTAGTAAAAATACAAATATTAATAAATGAACAATGTATCAGTCAAATTAAGAGAGATAGTCAGTGAGATAGTGGTCAAGCGCGAGACGACAAATAAAACAAACATTACGATACTTTCAAGAATTTCATTAGCCTCTTACCAAGCTTATGTCTAAAAAAAATATCATAAAGGCTACATTAATTGCGAAACTATCAGGCCCAAATTACTTAATACCAACAAATAAAAAGAAATAATACATACAAATCCGAAAATAAACGTCATCCATTACACTACTCCAATAAACACAACCCACACATTTTTCACTCGGAATCAAAAAGCCATGGGAACAAAACACTATTCATTCGTTATCGAACTAACAATTTTCTGTACCGATACGATTCGAGGCCCGAAATCATAGGTAACCCTCCACCGCTCAAGTGTCAGCGTTCAGTTCTGATTAAGCTATCGAATCAGAGGTAATGATACGGGTATGATGAGACCAACCTAGATATATTAAAAACCGGCCAAGTGCGTGTCAGGCCACGCGCTGTAATAGGGTTCCGAAGTTGCATAATAATGAGGACTAAGAAGGGGGTTTTGTTGTTGTTACATGAAAATTAAAACGGCTTACAACGTCTAAAAACGTTTGCCTACTATCTCGCCTGATGGTAAGAGATGATATGGTTGTGTTGAAGCACGCTTGTCTAGATGTAACCTATTCAGTATTGACTTAAACTAAATAAGGACTAACTGGTAACTGAAGGAGTTATAAAATCCAACTTCGCAACTGAAGTTAGAAAAATATTATCTATTTGGGTAAAACCGCGGGTGCGCTGCGAATTGCGAAAGGAGCCGATACGAGCGCGCGTTAGAGCCACAGGGAATGGTATGGCTCGTTCTTGGATCCTTGCGCGCACGCTCCTCGTTTATTTCTTGAAAAATATTCTATGTATTCAGCTCTAATCTGTGGTATTCACTATTTCGTTCTGGAAAGTTTTACGCTACTCAATTAGTGATGTAGTCGGGTCGAATATTGACTTTATAGATGGATATCGACAAAAGTAAATATTTGCTTGGAAATCGAATCTAATTTGACTTTAGATTACAAAACGTCGACACAAAATAGACTCCCCGCGCGCATGCGCCGTATGGACTACGGACCGATACTGCTAACGACTCCGGCCACTCCAATGCGTTTTTAGAAATCATTATTATAAAGGATGTTATGATTTTATTTTTGTATATTTTTACATGGTTCATAAGCATAAATATTAACTCTGTTTTACACAGCTAACAACGTGATTTAAGTAATTTTGCAATGGCATTTGTACAAAAATTTTACTGTTCCAAGTACATTTTATAAGTTGGTCGACTATTACTCGTAAACATGTAAAGCCTACTTATCCGTGATAGTTTTCCTTTTAATTTCGTTATATTTACTACTGCCGTGAATTTTTTCACATAGCCAAGAACAACCGTTTCGCTGGCAGGGGGGGGAGGACACTTGACTCTAATATAAATTTGCAATTTAAAGTTTAATTTTACGCAAACGGATCTCTGAATCGAAATGGTTCTAACAAACCCATAATATTTTTGAATGGCCTATCCAACGATACCCCACACCATGGGAAAGATGAAAAAAAAAGACATGCCCACTTTACGTCTATGGGAGGTACACGAAAAAAAAAATTTTTTCTTCTTTTTATTTTACCACTTTGTCGGAATTATTAATATGTATATCCATGCCAAATTATAGCTTTCTAGTACTTAGATTCTCTGAGCTAAGCTGCGGACGGACAGACGGACAGAGCGAAACTGTAAGGGTTCCTTTTTGACTTCGGAACCCTAAAAAAGAACTCACAGTCAGTCAGGCGAGGAAAAAACTGAAACAATAATTTAGCGACCACGATACCCGTGAAATACATAAAATAATTTATCAACCACAAGTTCGTAAACTATAAAAAAGTGACTTAGCTCAAAATCATCCCCACAACCATTGCAAATAACTTCACTCCTATTTTAAAAAAACACCGCTCATTTTTCAGTACAAAACAAAACGAAACACTACTAGCTATCGAACTAACAATTTACTGTATAAATACGATTCGTGGCCCAAAATCATAGGTAACCCTTCACCGTTCAAGTGTCAGCATTCGTTCTGATTTAGCCGACCGCACCGACCCGGATTGTCGAGTTAATTGCACGGTAAAAACCGGTACGGCAGAACTACAATGGCTTCATTAGTGGACGCCGAACCGGGTTTCAATTTGTACGGCACGCTAAAATCGGGGAGTCATAATTGACAAATATGGAGTTATCAGTGGATGAATTTAATTTTTTGATGATTGGACCATTTTTGAATGTGGCTCTTGAACTATTTTGTGCGGTAATGGGAATTGGGTTGGGTTAAGGCGCCGATTCCCTTGAGTAGCTGATTTTAAAATGAGAATCATGTCTAAATGGCTAGTCTTAATTCTTTGAAAAAAATATATGTTATATTAGACTATTTTCTTAATAATTTGATCTAAGCAAATTTTGAGTTTTATTTGTATAACATAGTGTAATTAATTTGTAAATGTATGTCTAAAACGGACAAACACACGACAATCATACCAAAACCGCTGCGCGTATTTTAATGAAATCAACACTATCTCAAAAATTATTTACCTATCTACATTTTGATCTAAGGTTTTTTTTTAAAGTCAAAGAATACTAAATTTTAGGTTGAAACGAGTGTGCGTTTTGTTACCTCAAGGTCGTTGGCGTTAGTCGTCGTCTTAAGTGGTCTAAATGAAGTTGAATTGATTTTGGTACTCAACTAGACTATTTAAAATTAAAGGAAATGAAACGATCACTGAGTATATTGTATCTAGTAAAACAGAAGCATGGGCAAAGGACATTGCTGCCATCACAGGTAGAACCTAGACGAGGCTCGCACAAGAATGTGGGGCTTGACACAATACGTTGGCCCATACGCAGCAGTGGGCAAAGTTGGACTGTGAATGACTATGATGAATACAGAAAACATTACCTACATAAGCGTGTATTAATTCGTCGCTGCCATTTCAAAAAGTCGTATGTAAGACCAGTCTGTTAGCAGGAAACAAAAAACTCTTTTTTTCATTACTACAATATACGACATTTTGAAGACCTTTAAGACTTATTGTCTCAAAAATTTTCGTTTTAAAGGTATTTTATGTCTGTTGGTGACGAATTTATTCACTGAAAGGTTTCTGTCAATCTCGATCCATTGGTAAACGTCAAATTGGCATATTTAAGGCGCAAAACGAAGTAGTCAAAATGTCGTATGATTGACATAGGACAATTTGACAACTAATTTTAAAATAAGACTTTTTGTATATTACAATAGAGTTTTAAACTTCAAACACAACCTACTTTGGTATTTTGACACATGAAGCATGATGTTTTAAACTACGCAAAGCTTTAAACAACGATACCCCACTCGATGAGGTAGGTCAACATTTTTTAACGCTCCCCTTTATTTGTATGTGAGTCCTCCTTAAAAGCATTTAAAAATATTTTTTTAACAAAATGTATAGCTTTGGGTCAACAAGATGCTTATACTGTGAACATTTGAAGACAGATGTCAAATCGTTTGGCTATAAAAACTTGTTTGATAGACGACGGACAGAGAGACGGACACGTGAGTGACAGCAATAGGGCTCCGTTTGGAACCTTCGATTACGGAACCTTAAAAACACCTTTCCGTTACACCCTGCAATAGCAAAAACAAGATAACAAATTATGCGCTACGTATTGCAATAAATGTAAATCGCGTAGCAACGCAGCATGTGCTACGAAAATACGTAGCACTAACTCGTAGCACTCGCATTGCACACAAGTCACAGTCATAGACTGCCAGCGATTCGGTACTAAAATAAATAAATTAGCGACTATTTCAAATACTTGATGAACCAAGAGCGGCAGTGGAACGTAAGGCTTTTGTTCACCGGATTACTTTTTCGAGTGCATTCGGGAACAAACATTAGTATGGCTTCTAGCCTGTATTGAAATGTGTACCAAAATTCTGATATATTTAAATGAATCCTCGCAAATTATGTTTATCACGCAACTTATTACTATTATTAGCATTATTAGAATATAACACGTCCACTGTTGATGGAACAGAAGTCTCCTCTGTATGAGAGGAAATGGATTTCAATTCACCACGCAGATCCAGCGCGAGTATCTTAGCATTTTTACATTTGGACATGCATTGCGATATTTTCCTTCGCTGTTTTGGGAGCAATGACGATGAAATAAATTACAGTAAATGAGCACCTACTTTAATGGTCAACGAAATCGTTAGACACTCAGCTAGAACTGCTCTTATATTATTAACATTAAAAACATAATGCCATCTACAACCAATCATGGAACACAATGAAACAACTCAACTTTTCTAAACACTATTTTCTAAAATATAACAATAGACACGTTAATTCATTTTCAATTGACTAACTCTCGGAGCATGTCGAGCAGTTAAATACATTTTCTCTTTTATACATTGGTTGGTGGCGAATCAATGGTTCTTTTATTCAATTATACCTGCACTGAACGAAATGTACTGTAGACTCAGCAATGGGCTAAGTTTTGAAACATACCATCGAGTAACCCAACATGATATGATATTTTGACGAAAATTCTATAATTAATGCTTAAGTAAATTGTGAATCACCTCACCTATTTTGACGATTTTGAATTTTGTTTGACATTAGCAGTAAACATGTAACTTAATCTATTTGACATTTATGTATAATTTTAACTATTTGAAATTGATTGTATTTTAAAATCGACAATGTTAATTATAATGTACTTGTACGCCTCCGTGCAAAACATAGAGGATCTACCTATCTGTAACATCTCGCACACTGTTGTAATTTGACCTATGTTTACAAATAAAGCATTCATTCATTCATTCATGAACCGAAGTGAGTGTTATCATTATCTTGTTAGGCTAAATTAATGGTTATCTATGGATTCGTCATCTGATTAGAAGAAATTTACTAGAAATGCGAAAGTTATATGCTGTCTGTCTATTTGTAAACTTTTCAGGTCTGTACGGATTTGGATTGAACTTATTATTATTTATTTGTTAAAGGCTCGCGTTTGACCACCATCTCGCCTGATGTTAAGTGATGATGTGGTCGAAGGTGAAGCACGCTTGCCTAGTAGCTACCTATTCACTCTTGACTTGAAGACCCCTAGGTTGTAGCTATCAGGAAACAAAGACGCCGGTAGGGAATTCCACTCCTTAGCTGTACGCACAATGAAAGTATTTTCAAAACGCTTTGTGCGTATGGGTGGGATATCCACCATGTACTGATGGCGCATTGCCGTACGTCTTGTAGTCCGATGATGGAAAGGGCTAGACGGAATCAAATTGTGCAGTTCCATCGCACACTCTCCGAAATGTAACCGATAGAAAACTGACAGGCTGGCAACTCGTCGTCGGTGTTCAAGGCTCTGGAGCTTTGAGTTGACCAGCGCATCATTGCCGATAAGTCTCTTGGCCCGTCTGTCAATCGACTCAAGTGCACTGGAACAAGGGTAATCAATGTCCTATATTATCTATACTAATATTATAAAGAAGAAAGATTTTTTTGTTTGTTGGTTTGTACCGAATAGGCTCCGAAACTACAGATCGATTTGAAAAATTCTTTCACCAATAGTAAGCTACATTATGCCTGAGTGAGATAGGCTATTTTTAATCCCGAAAAAGGTTCCTGTGGGGTGGTCCACGGGAGCGAAGCCGCGGGCAACAGCTAGTTACATATAAATATATTTTTCCCGGGATTAAGATCTCTTAGGATAATTTCCGTCGGTGGCACCAGTTATCTTATAATTTCACATGTCACTGCTTAAATAATGCCAAATAGTATACATTATGATTTGGTGTTTTTTTTTTTATAAAAAACGGCCGAAGTTAAACGAGATTTATATAAATCTCGTTTAAAACAAATGTTACACACTTTTTTTTTGTTGGGAAATCATTCAATGACTTCTCCCACTCTGGGTGAAGCGGGAGGACGTGTCAGACTTTTACTGACTAAAACCCACCCGTGTTCCTTCAGTTGCTTCACAGGTCCGCAGTAACTCTCTTTCAAATTTATCCGCGACTAAAACACATGACCAACAGATTGGTCATTCAACTACCTAACAAACATGGCCAATATTCAGGAAAGTTTTTGAAAGGATTCTGAGAAATCAAACAGGGTTTCTGTGCCTATTCGTTCGTTTTAACCTAACATAACATTTTTATTATGTAATTACAATATCGCTTCCTAGTAATAAACAATGGGAACACAAAGATTACATATAAATTGACGCAAAGTTCTCCAAAAAGTAAGCTTTGTAGTTTTCTATATAGGAACTTTTTCATTAACACCACAAACAGTTGCAAAACAATAGTTATTTCTCATCCAATTACGTACACGTGCAAAAACAAAATACACTGCCACAATCAGGTCAACGGTCAATCTTTCATCGAGAAAGTCACATCTCAAGAGAGTAACAGACAAACTTTCGTATGCTATTATCAACTGTTCTACATTTTATTTGCTTTTCATTTTACCTTTATAATCCCTGAGGACGAAGGACGAACGAGGAGCTTGTGGCTAAGTAATAACAGCCACACGGGTCGATCATCAAGGTTAAGCAACGCTTGACGAGGTCGGTCCGTGGATGGGTGACCATTTCCACATACCGAGTTTCCTCCGTGCCTCGGAAAGCACGTTAAGCCGTTGGTCCCGGCTGTCATATGAAGATCTTTGACAGTCGTTATCGGTAGTCAGAAGCTTGAGATCTGACACCAGTCTTGCCAAGGGGTACCGTGTTACCCAGTTACAGGGTTGTGGAGGTCAGATAGGCAGTCGCTCCATGTAAAACACTGGTACTTAGCTGAATCCGGTAAGACTGGAAGCCGACCCCAACATAGTTGGGAAAAGGCTAGGCAGATGATGAATCCCTGAGGACGAAGTAACGCCTTTTTGTCCAGTCATTGAATATTTGGTAGTAAACATTTTTTGTAGAAACGGTGAAGGAAAACATCGTGAGGAAACCGGCATGTCCTAGAACCAAAAATTCGAAGACATGTGACATCCACCAACCCACACTGGGCCCGCATGGTGGATTACGGCCCATTCCCTCTCACAGAGAGGAGGCCTGTGTCCCAGCAGTGGGAACATTAATAGGCTGATGATGATGATGCAACATTTTTTGGGCAGTTTTTCAATTATGAGTCATTGTTGTTAACTAAAAGAGGAACTCGTGGCTCGTCACTATTAGGAGCCTTACGAAAAGTTACAATATGTATCCAGAAAAATGTACGTCTCATTATATATGACTCTCTAGTAAAATCAAACCTTGAATACCCTTATCAAAGTGTGGGGATCAGTCGCTAAATCTAATCTAAACTCACTACAAAGAATACAATTTTTTTTTAAGTATTATTTCACTACCACTATCTCTATCCCACAAAAAATATACGACAATACTAAACCTCACGCAACTTTACACCTACTACACCTGCATTCTCATAAAAAAAACACTACTAATTCCGTATAAACAAACATACAACTACATTAAAAAAAATAACATACAACACAAGAAGTAAAAACAAATTCCAACTAATAACTGCAAGTGCAAGTGCACGGACTAATTACGGCAAAAAAAAAACAGTATTGGTGAAGGGAGCACAACTGTTCAATGAGTTACCGAAGGATATAAAGAGGTGTGATAATATTAACCTATTTAAGAATGATCTCAAAAAACATGTATGCACCCTATAACGTCGCCAACGCCCCAGAAGCAATTATTATGTTATTATTTAGAAGTAACTCTGTATCTCATTGTAAGTGATATTAATTTTATTCTGTTTTTAGTATTTGCTTTTATAGCAGAAACAGAAATAATCACCTGTGAAAATTTCAACTGTCTAGCTATCACCGTTCATACAGCGTGGTGACAGACAAACTGACAGTGGAGTCTTAGTAATAGGATCTCGTTTTTACCCTTTGGGTACGGAACCCTAAAAAGAGAAACTGAGTAGGTAACTTATTTTTAGGGTTCCGTACCCAAAGGGTAAAAACGGGACCCTATTACTAAGACTCCGCGATCCGTCTGTCTGTCTGTCCGTCTGTCACCAGGCTGTATCTCGTGAACCGTGATAGCTAGACAGTTGAAATTTTCAGAGATGATGTATTTTTTTTGCCGCTATAACAACAAATACTAAAAACAGAAGAACATATATATTCAAGAGGGGCTCCTCTACAACAAACGTGATTTTTTTGCCGTTTTTGCTCGATATTAATAACAGCAACAGGTAGACGCTTGAAATATTCACGAAATATTTAGTTGTATATTCACTTCAAAAATAGTAATGACTAAATTAAAATAAAATGAATTAAGGGGGGCCCACATACAACAAACGTGATTTTTTTTGCCGTTTTTGCGATAATGGTACGGAACCCTTCGTGCGCGAGTCCGACTCGCACTTGGCCGGTTTTTTTTAATTTTAATATCTATTTATTAGACCGAAAGTGAATCTGTATCTATAATGTACACATTAAAATCTAAACATATTTGATTTGCAGACAGCGTACAATTCTTAAGGGAGACAAATGTGCTATGATTGGTTATTAGTTGGCTTCTCCCAGACCTTCAAACTAAACGCAAACAAAAAAATACTTGGAAGTAGTCTGACATCAAATTATTTACAATAAAAAACCTCTGAATCAGATTGATTCTCAGTAGCAGCCTTATTCTAGAGTAGCTGCCGCCCACGGCCTCGCCCGCGTGGTATTAGTGCTTCTGCCAATATATTTATAAATTACAGCCTTTGTGTTATTCTGATGTATAGTCAATAGTCAAAAATATTTATTTCAGCTAGGCCATTAGGAGGCACTTTTGAACATCAACAATTAAAATTTACAAGTAATAATAATTGATTCTGCCGTCCATTCGGAAAAGTAGCTTGTTATGGAGAAGAACTGACACGAAACTCCATACTTACTCTTTAAAAAAAATATATCATTGGTTTACAATATTTACATGAGTACATACAATAATAAATTCATATATGTGAGAACGATGCACCTAGAATAGCATTACATACTACACAAAGTATGAAAAGCATTAACAGAAATTTATTAATTTGATAAATAGGAACAACACACACACACACGCAGCGACAAACAGCACGAATGTGTAAATTGAGTTAAGGGTATTTTGTCAATCCTTTAGGAAACTTACTATAGAACTTGTTCATTTTTAGTGATGGTGTACTAAAACTAAAAAGAGAGAAATAAAAACTTTTTCACAAAAAAATAAACCTACTTCAAAGACAAAACACTAAAAGTGCAAAATAACTTTCGTATCGGTGTTGAAAAATTATAAAAACAAGAGGTTTAATTTTTAGTATTTTGCATTTGAAGTCGGTTTTTTTTATTATATTTCGACTTGCCTGCGTCATTTAGCCGTGATGGTAATGTCAAATCAACATTCAAAGCAATAAAATAAAATCTAGACTGTATAAAAAATATAAGTTGAAAGTACGTATCTCACAATCTAGCTGTCACAATAATGATAACGTGAGCGAGATACGTGTGAGTGAAGAGCTACAAAAATATCTGCAGACTACACCTAGATTTTGTATCTAAATAATGATATAAAACACAATCCTTTTGGGTATGTTTTCTGAGAATTTGCGGCCAGTGACAAAATGTGTAACTCGAGTGGATTGTGTGAGTTGAAATACAATAAAGGTTATGGGTCACATTTTTTTCAGGACGACGCCATTTAAAGTCCTATTTTTTTGCAGAAGTGGTATCAATACATTCCGTCAGTGATAGCGTGATGGTTAACAGGACGATAAGGAAGAAGAAAACGTGTTGTGTCGACCCCAAGTAAAAAGGGACAAGGGCAAGAAGAAGAAAAAGGTACCTTTGCATTGCACTGGAGTTACTGGAGTCAACCAGCATGTGCTAAAGACTGCCATGTTTATTTCAGCTGACAGGCTGAAAGCATAAGAGCTAGTACACGCTAAGCGATCTTCGTTGCGTTTGACGCACGTTCGTAGCGTGCATACACCGTGGTCGGCATGGCGTCCCACGAACGTAAGCACGGCGAGTATACTTCTGACTCAGTTAAAAAATAGACGTCGAAGTGATTGCTTGTGTGTGGCGTCTCTACTGTCTACCCAACAGTTTTATCTCCAAAATCTCCAGATTCACAAAAAAAATAACCATTTCCTCCAAATTACGTTTTTTTAATACTTTATTTTTATAATCGGGACTTGCCGTATCCCGAATAGCTGGTCGCTTTTCCATCAAAATGCTCGATCTCTATTTTCCATCCGTGCACTCTACACGAAAGCGCGCGATCAAATGTACAACAAAATGGCGACCCATGTATCTATTAGCGCGCGGCTGACGCCCGCGCAACGAGCACTCTAACTAAACTAACTAAGAACTAGAAGCGCGTATTTGGATGTGTACGGATGTATCGGTCCACATGGATTTTTAAATGGGCGTTACCAAAGCGCGCGCTTCAAAACGACTTATGTGTATGTATTTTACATGGAGCGACTGCCTATCTCACATCCATAATCTAATACCTGGGCAACGGGGTACCCCTTCGCAAGACTGGTGTCTGTGACTGCCGACTACCAAAAACAACTGTCAAAGTCACAAACGAGGTCTTTCAGACGAGACCAACGCATTTACGTACTTTTCGAGACAAGGAGGAGTCCCGGTATACAATGGATGGTCACCCATCCACAGACCGACCTCGGCAAGCGTTGCTTAACCATGAAAATCGACCCATACGATTGTTGTTAACCTCAAGCTCTACCTTTCATCTCGTATATCTGTTTTATTATTTCTTTAATAATTCAGTATCCTGGATAAAAAATACATTACAGTTACGTTTATACATTACATGACCTTTTAAATGCCCAATAACAATAAGAACTCATTCAAAGATATTTCAATCATAAAATATTTTAAATAAAAAAACTTTGGCACTCATGTTTAGAAGCACACATAGAGTCACATATGTGAGTATTGTTTAATTCCAACAATATTACATACATACGCATCGAATTGATTATCGTCTGTAAAAAAATCATTTCGTATTAATCAAAGATGTAATGGAACTACTAAGTTTTAATAAAAATATTCAAATTCGTCTTTTTTATAATTTTAAATTTTGCAGTAAAAGATCGGTCATTTATTTCAATCTAAATTAGCATATACAAAACGATACAAATAAGGCCAAAAGAAACATGACTCATTGGAGTATGCTTGGAGATTTAAATAAATTATTCTTAATTCTTTATTGTACACCAAAAACAATATTCAATACAATGTGATAATAAAGTACATGTACAAAGGCAAGCTAACTCAATGTTGAGATCTCTTACAGCAAACCCTAGAGAGTGACAGAGAATGATGACAAAAGGGGGTAGGATTATTAATTTGTTGTTTCAGCAAAGTTACTGTTCCGAGAACACCCTAAGATGTATCAATCACCAATCCAACGTTTAAATTTTTAACCATAGTATCAATTAACAGTGACAAGACTAGCTAGATCTATTATAACACCAAAATATCAAGGGTTTCCACTCTTTCGAACAACCCATGTCATAAATCCCGCATCCTAGAACCCAGAATATTATCTCATCGTTACGTTTATAAACGGCCAATTATCTCATTTAAAACGGCATTCTCATTACGAGTCCTAAATCTGCGGCAATCTGGCAGCTTATTCGATCGATTAAAACCTCCATAGGTAGAGAGCGATTTAACAAATTTTACGAGGAGAAACTTCGCACTAAATTAGGCAGAGTTTTAGCTCGCTCTAGTCTAGGGATATGAAATTAAACACTAACTTTTATGCCAGCACCTTATTTATCAGAATCTGGAACTTTTGCGCTGATTACGAATTTGGTTTCGCATGAATTTATGAGTTTTGAGCAAAGGTATGAATAGCGGGAATAAAAGTTGAAGTCAGGGTTTGTAATTGGGTTGATAGTTAGGCACAGTTGAAAAAACAGATAAATATGCAGGCAAAAAGAATCGCTTCTTGCAAAAAAACATAATTCTAGGTCAACGGAAAGTACTCTCCTTCGGTATCTTAATAATAATATGTTGAAAAAGAAACTGAAACCATTTTTAATTCATAAATGTTACTACTCCACAACTGAGTTTACGGCGGACACCATTGACATTTAGCTTATCACAATATTAAATTTCGATTATTATTATTATTTTGACATTGATAATTGTGTGTTAGTAAGTAAGGAATTGTGTGTTATGTAAGTAATAGAATTGTTTAATTTTAAATGTGTGTCTGTTGTTTCGACACCACAAACTTTGTTATTATTTGTATGCATTCGAGTAAAATGTAGCGAACTGACCACCTTATTATAACATCCTATTGTATTGAAACCTACATTTACGAATAAATATGATTTAATTTGATTCGGCCGGTGTGTCGCTGTTTGCGAACTTGGCTGACATACGGCAAAACCTATTTGGTTCAGGTTTTGCGAGTGTAGATAAATATGTACATTGATACCTTGGTGCACGAATCAATTTGCACTTAAACAGTTTTTATTATTTGTTGTTAAAGAAGCTATAAAACCCCCATATTCTGTGAAAATTGTATGTGTTTACATATAACAGTTCCAAAAATACAGCCTTGTGACTGAAAGGCGGATAGATATCGGAATCATTGTCTTGAATTCCGATTTTCTGAAACATGCAACATTTTCACAACCTTTAAAGTTTTCTAACTAGTTTTTTGGTTTGTTTGGTTTTTTTGTGGTGGCCCAGTGGTATCGGCCGCGACTTACAAGTTGTAGGTCGTGGGTTCGAGCCCAAGCAGGCGCTTTATTTTGTATAAATTATTTCATCACCACTGCTCTCAAAACGGTGAAGGAAAACATCGTGAGGAAACCGGCATGTCCTAGAACTAATAATTCGAAGACATGTGACGTCGTTTTTTTTTATGTATGTTCACCGATATCTCCGTCAATTGTGGACCGATTTTAAAAATCTTTTTTTGTTTGAAAGAGTATGTTTGAAATTGGTCCCGTTTTAATTCGGTGAAGATCTGATGAAGAACTTCGAAGATATATATATATTTTTTATTTTATTTTTTTGGACTGCTGCAATCCCATGTCTGTTTATCTCTCATTTGATCAGTTATGTTCAAGTTTCATGATATTCGGGTAATCTATTCTGGCGTTATAAGAAAATTACTAAACAACTTGCCTATTAGGTAGGTACAACTAAAAAGTGAAAAATAAAAAACTTAAAAAAAAAATACAACCGACTTCCAAGAAAACTACAAAGTGAAAATAACTATATTTTTGGAAGTCGGTGTCCATAACGCAAAAAAATGGTACCTACGAAAGACACCGACTTCCAAAAATAAAGTTATTTTCACTTTGTAGTTTTCTTATTTGGAAGTCGGTAGTATTTTTTTGTAAAAAAGTTTTTTTTTTTATACCTGATAATCAAGAAAAAAACAGCAAAATGCAAAAATGTTATAAGCCGTTTCAATAACTCCATCATACTTATTTTACTTGACTTATTAACACATTTAATTAGGTATAAAATGTCACAGTTTCTATTATTAGAAAGTTCTAGTACCTTTTTACTGGTTCTATTCTCAGAACTTTATGGCATATACATCTTTAATATGAACTTGTGGGTGTTTCCATAATATGTATGTAGCAGGCATTAGCATAAATTATTATAATAACTTTAATTAAGTAATTAAGGGCTTATCATTTCATTTCTTCTTTTATTTCTTGTTTTAAGCGCTGGAAATGTGAGCAAGTAATTTCCGCAACGTCGATAGCAGAAGTCACTACTAGAGTGTTAGTTTTCCACAAAAAATAAGGTACTTTTTTAAGTCGTTGTCCCACTCTAGGAATTTCTTCCTGTATCGTGGGTGCGTTTATAAAAATTTTAATACACATACACAAGTCACCCAGATCCGGAACAACTATCTGTAGGTCATACAATTATTTTATCCGTGTGGGCATCGAACCCACGACACACAGCGCAACAGCCGATCGCTCATCCACTACGCTAACCGTGTCGTCAATAATATTGACAAGATAAGAAATTTTTTGGACAACCCACTCGCGATATAATATTTTTTTCAACACACTTGCTCATAAAGTGGCTCTAATTTCACCGCAATTAGGCACATAATGATACCTGTTATCAAACTGTGACTTTTTCATTGCTGTTATTCACAATTGAGTTATAGAGTATTTTTTTAATTTATTGGTTGAGTTGCTTTGTTCTTAAAAAAGCTTCGATACAAAAAAGATCGTGCTCAATAGTACAAATAAATTAATGTACCTATTGCTTGTACGTGCTTATTAAATAAAACTTTCACTCAAATATACATTTTTTTGCTCTGTAATTAAGAAAAATTGAAATTCCCTATTTTGTACGTGGCTAAAAAACTATCCACGAAAAGCCAAAAAAAAAAGAATCCTCATTCTTTTAGTCTATGGTCAATCGCCATTGTTAGATGCGCGCGCATAGGAAAACTGATTAATTTCGCCCGCCATTGTGAAAAAAATTTCACAACTCGTTTTTACTGTTGAAAATGATTTTTTTGTATTATTTTCTTCACAAGTGTGTTGAAAAACGTCGTATGATACACGTGTGTATTGATGATTACCGTCCTCGGCTCTCTTAAGACCCTCACCTACGGCTCGGGTCTCAATGGCGCCTCAATGGTAATCACCAACATTGCACACTTGTACCATAATGTACTATTAACTTATCAAATTTAAAATAAATGAAGGTCGCTCTTTACTTGGATCCTCTACCATATAGAAACCTGGTTCCATAAAACGAGTAAAAGCAGGGATATGCACACATAGACGCTTATAGTACGTTGCAACAGCGATCTCAAACAAATGACACCCGCAATTGCGCTTGCACTCGCCGTACGTGAAGCTTGTCTATGTGTGCGTCCGTTTTAGCTTGTTATATGAAGCCGATCGTCTGTGACTATCTTTTTTGTTGTTTTTAGAAGAAGAATTACATCACGTGAAAAATAAATATCTTGTCCAGAAAAACAAAAGACTAAAGGTACGACTTCGTAGCCGACCGCATACGGCAGCAACAGACGACGTGTCGCAGCGTCATGTCGCTGCAGTCATAATTCCAAACCCGACTACATACGGCAGCGATGTATTCCTATTGGTTCTGTCTGAGTGTTTCGTGAGACAAAATGTTTGACTCACTCCCTACTGGTCACTACTGATTTGCGGTGGGGCGACGTGTGCTAGCTGCAGAATGTATTTCATAGAAATACATAGAAACAGCGACACATCGTCTGCTGCTGCTGTATGTAGTCGGCTACAAACTCGTACCTTAAATCGTAAACAACGTAGGTACCGTTACAAATAATTCCATTATTCAGCGTCAATTATACGAAAAACAATAGCTATAATGTACTGTAAAGTGAGTAGGCATTATTTTGTTTATTGAGTAGGTAGTATTTTGTTTATTGAGTAGGTAGTATTTTGTTTATTGAGTAGGTAGTATTTTGTTTATTGAGTAGGTAGTATTTTGTTTATTGAGTAGGTAGTATTTTCATGGAAAAGGTTGAAGAGGAAGTTTTTGTCACAACATAATAATGAAAAGTACAAAAATACAGTGCCTACACATACTCCTCTAATGCGATTACACAGATTAAGTACCTTTCCAAATAAAATATTATTGTGTTCTGTTTTTCTCTTATTTTAGTTAGCGTGGGTAGTACAACAATAAATTAAATGTTTACCTACACATTTATTTAAAAAATATAAATAAATTCATACTAATATTATAAAAGCGAAAGTAACTCTGTCTGTCTGTTACCTTTTCACGCCAGCACCGCTGAACTGATTTAGACGAAATTTGGTATTGAGATGGTTTGAGACCCAAGGAAAGACATAGGATAGTTATTATCCCGGCACTCATCCTTAAGGAGTTTGAAAGGAGGGGTGGGTGTTTGTATGGAAAACTTTCAGTATTATTGCGCGATATAAAAGATAGGCTACGCGAAGTACTAATGCTACTTAAACGATGTGAAATACGAAGTATTCCCGTTTGAGCACCTATTTTTAGAGCACCTATGCTTTGAGCACCAAAGGTATTCCCATTTGAGCACCAATCAATATAATAGCTTGGTGCGACCAATAAATAAGATTCGACTTTATTCCCCATTGAGCACCTACGGTACGGTAGCTTACGCTTAGGCCTTTGAAAGGAGGCGAAAGCTAATAGAACATCATTAAAACAAATATGGTGATGTGTATCTTACTAATATTATAAATGCGAAAGTTTGGATGGATGAATGGATGTATGTTTGTTACTCAATCAAGCCAAAACGGCTGAACGGATTTGGATGAAATTTGGCACAGAGATAGATTATAGCCTTGAATAGAACATAGGCTTTAATCCCGGTATAACGTTTCCTTCGGATGATAAAACACTTTTCACGCGGGAAATAATCCTGATACTTTAACTTTCAATATTGCCTACCACTGTTTATATCTCCATCACGAAAAGGTGGACTGGTAGAAAATGCCTTAGGCATTAAGTCCGCATCTGTACTTTTGTGTGCATGAAGTATTATAAATAAATAAAGCCGCTGGCAGAATCAAGTATTTCATAAACAGATGTCACTTTTAGGATTTGTATAAAGTAAAAAATTCATTGTGTATTCATAATAGTTTCAAAGTATAAAGATTTCACGACCATCGCTGAGTACAGTAGTCACAGCGGATCTTCGTGTCTCTGAAGTTGGCTGCAAAACCCTGCACAGTTGCTATTTTTGTGTCAATGTTGAAGTAGAAGATAGCATTTTGTAACTGCCTCTTTCACTCGTTTACCTTTGTCGCATCGTCCTATCTCGGTTTATGTATGCAGAATACTCGATGACAAGCTGTTTCTTGCGCAATAGGCCTTCTAGATTTCTTGATGCTTGTTAACATTTGTTAACTTTTTATCTCATTTTACTTTCTTTTTTTTTTCGTTTGGTTATATAATATTTATTTTTTAGTTTCTTACGACTTATGGAGAGGGAGGGGACGGCCAAAGAAAAGATGGATGGACTGTGTGAGGAGTGATATGAAAGAAAAGGGAGTCAGTGATAGCGTGACGGGGGACAGGACGGTATGGAAGAAGAAAACGTGTTGCGCCGATCCCAAGTAACATGGGACAAGGGCAGGAAGATGATGATGAGTTTCTTACGACTTATTGTCGGGCCTACGTTGTCCCCCTATATCTAAGTACTAATGCTGTAACATGGAAATATTGTAAAACCAAACCGTTTTTTTAAAAGAGAAACCATTGAGTTTCTTGCCGGTTCGTCTCCATAGGAAACGACCAACCCGAACCGTGCACCTTTTGTCGAATTTTCATAAGTGCCCATGTAGGCTTAAATTATGTGAAAAAAAATATTTTGTTTTTGAATAGTTCCCATAGCCTAACATCAGAGACACGAAGATCCGCTGTGACTACTTGTACCTAGGTACTTCGGAAGTAGCAGCAACTTTATATGGTTTTAGGATAGCTTGTTCAAAAACGTTCTTCACACGCATGTTTATTGCGTAAATATGATCATGTCTCTGCGCATCGATCACTTCTAAAGAGGTTGCCCATACGCCAGCGCAGAGAGCATAGGGCATTAACTACCTTGTTCTCATTTCTCGACTCTTCCAATTTCCCTAGTTATCTGGCCCCTTATTTTCAATACATTTGCGCCAACCGTAGTAAAAATCTACGGTCATCACATAACCGCCTTCTTCAATGTCCCACTCACCGCACTGACTCCATTCACCGTTCCTTCTTTGTTCAGTCTATTTCTCAGTGTAATGCGCTCCCCCAGGAAATCAGGATGGCAACCAACCGGTTAACCTTCAAAGTTAAAGTTCGCGAGCATATGCGTAAGAAGTTGGCAGTAGTATCTATCACTACTAATGTTTAAGTATGTATTTATTTAGTTTATTATTTTGAATATATATGGTATAATTATATTGTATTTATAGTTTATAGGTCTTCTTCTTCTTCCTAGCACTTTTCCTAATTTAGGTGGGGTCAGCTCTCCTTATTTCACGGCGCCAAGACGCTCTGTATTTATAGTTTATAGGTATATTTAAATAATCGATAAAACTTTCAATATTGCACCCACCACTGTTTATCTCTCCATCACCCAAAGGTCGACTGGTAGAAAATGTCTAAGGCATTAAGTCCGCCTCTGTACTTGTGTGTGCATGAAGTTTAGGTACAGAAAAGACTAGTAGAAATACCAAAATATTAAATGATAAAATCAATCTCCAAAATCGGTCTATTTTTCCAACCAATTAACAAATTAATTATTCCAACCGCATCCATTCGAACCTTATTAATTAAAAAATAATTGATAGGTAGCACGATTATTACTTATTACTCAATTTTAATAACGCATGTGGCGGGAACTATCAGTTTTAATTAACTCGACAACCGAAAGCATTAATTAATATAAATGTACGTTTTTATAACGGGTACCCGTCCATAACGAGTTGGGGCTTACTTATAGTATCCTTCTGTAGTGAGTTTTGGTCTGGTTCCAGTTTTCTTAACCAGAAATGGAAGAGAATGCAATGGAGTAAGAATTTTGGGTGTATGAATAATTAGATTATCTATCAGCGAGCTTGCTGATAGGCTATTTATTTGAAGTAAGGTGCACTGGCAGCAAAGAAGAATTTTAGGACAGTTGTGAGGAGCAAAAATTTTTCTGTGTTTTTCTTTTCGTGTGAGGTGTGGCCACCTCTGGTGTCAGAGTTAATTAAGAACCCCACAGGCCACAGGCAGGGGACTTGGCTATTTCAGACTTACATTAACTATATAAGTCCAGGTTTCCTCACGATGTTTTCCTTCACCGTTGCCTGTGATATCCAAGGTAAACTTAGAAAGTACATATGAAATTGAAAAATTCACATTGCTACTTGCCCGGATTTGAACCCATGACCTCAATCACGACAGGCGAGGTCTTAGCCACTGGGCCACCACGACATACTACATTTTCCGGTTTTCTATCAAAAGCAAAAAAAAATATGCTATATACATTTCAACTAGTGAGTTAGATGAAACAACCTTCCAACGGATTTCGACGAATATTTTTCGTATTTCTAATATTTAAACGAATTTCGACGCAATTCGATTTATATCACACTGATAAGCGATTTTTATTAGTACGTTCACAAGGAAATACGACCTAATTCGACCGTTTTCACTTGCAATTTTCTAAGGAAATACTTGCATTCTATCGTGTATAAAAAAAAAAAAAAATAATAAATACTAAAAAATAAATAAAAGAAAAAGTCTCATCTCATTCTTTCTCATTTTTAAAAAAACGTTGCCCCACAAATACACAAATAAAATATAATTGTAACATTTTTTTTTCATATTTTTTTTTAAATTAATCAAATACGTTTGAGGCTTCAAACGAATAAAATAGAAAATAAGTTCTATGGTAGGGCCAGCGACAATTGCATTAAAGAGTTAATTATTTAAAAGGCGTTTTATCCCCTTTGTATGAGACGAGAGTTGAGTTACATCCGTAGGGGGTTGAAACGACTTTGATTTAATAGTGCTATTTTTTGATTAAAAGCATTATTTGTTTATTAACAGAAAACTTGATTCATTTTACACTCGACGCAGGGAATTTTTATGTTTACAGTCCTCATAAAATATCGTGAAATCTTTATTACTTTAAGAGTGCTGTAAACTTATTTTGCATGGTTTTAACGTGGTGTGTATTTTTCCTAATTAAAACGAGCCAGTCGATTTTACAAAATCTCACTTTGAAGTAAATTATGTGAAGTGAGAATCCAATTGATCTTAGTGATTGTCAGTTCACCTCACACGTTATCCCGGTGATAATAGCACTGCAGATCTTCAATCAGTAATAACTTCTTTTCTAGTTCCTGGGAGTAAAGGATAGCGTGACGACAGGGTAGCAAGGAAGAAGAAAACTTGTTGCATCGACCCCATAGTTCTCGCTAAATTTCTTAGTCGCCCTGAAGTTGGCTTTTCTATGCGCAAGGCACGGATTGTTGCTGTTTTTAGCCGACTGCCGAAGGAGGTTAATGTGTTTATCAGTCAATGTATGTATGTATGTTACTTCTTATGTGGCATTCTAGAGACCAAGAGCGCTGGCTGATTTCGTTGATTCTTACGTCAATCGATTCTTCTTAACCTTGCGAGTGTTACTGGCTACATCCAAATTGGAAAATAGAAAAATGGCGGCTTATGGGGCATATTGTGGTAGCCCAATTTTTATTTTACTCAAAACCCATCGTGTGGGGTATCAAAATACAGGGTTTTAAGAGGTGTTTTTTTATTTTTATTAAAACTTATATATTTAAATGTAAATAATTTGAAAAATAAATAATAACTATAAAGTTATAAATAAAAAAAGTGCAGTCGGAGGGTACATATTCGCAAGCTGTCTGACCAAAACCAGATGTATCCTCCAACTGCACATCATGATTTTCGTCCTGTTTACGTCTTTCGTTTTCGCTACATAAGCAGTCGGGATTTTTTGATTTTTTGAATTTACTATGTTGTATGAGAATTTACTACTGCGCAGCCATTGTAGCCAACTTCAGGACGGCCAAGAAGTTTGGTGAGAATTATAACATGACAACACAAAGTGACATTCCTTTAGCGATAACGGTTGTTGAAACGTCAAAAATTAAGGGAGCGCATGTCATTCATTCATTTATAAATGTTTAAAAACCGCAGTCGTTGCTTGAATGTCAAATAAGGGTAATACAACAATGACTAGTTCTATAGTTCGTCATAAATTCGTAGTTCGTAGTTAATTAAATTATTATTAAATGTATAGGCCTTTTATCACGCTTACTATGATAATATTATGGAGAGCAGTGGTGGCCCAGTGGTATCGGCCGCGAATTACAAGTTGTACGTCGTTGTTCAAACCCAGCAGACGCTTTACTTTGTGTAAATTATTTCACCATCACTGCTCTCAAAACGGTGAAGGAAAACATCGTGAGGAAACCGGCATGTCCTAGAACCAAATATTCGAAGACATGTGACATCCACCCACCCACTGGGCCCGCGTGATGGATTACGGCACATTCCCTGTTACAGAGAGGAGGCTTGTGTCCCAGCAGTGGGAACATTAATAGGCTGACGATGATGATGATGATCACTATTTTAATTCTGTTTTGTTTAGTTGTAAGTCCTTCTGAGTTAATAAATAGATAAGTTAACATTAATTATAAAAAAAAAATGTTTATTTAAATTAAGGCTATTTAAAAAATAAACCTTTATTTTGCATAGCAACCAGAATCCAAACAGTTGAATTTAAATAATGCCAATTCTGACCAATAGTGTGCTGTGATGACATTTGGCACGAACACGAGATCAACATGCCAATATTTGGTAACCAGATGCTGTTGAAGTTTGCACAGTAATGAAAATTACTCCCAGTAAACGAGTTGAATATTATTTCACTTGAGAACGTAAACATGTAAATATTTCTGTTGATTTCCACTAATAATGATTTACTTTTGAAAAGTAGCAATCTTAGATATAATTTATGACGAAGGTAAAAAATTTATGAGTAAATAAATTATACTATTGAAGGTCATAAAAGAAACAAATCTAAGAAGGTATTCCAACTTATAAGAAAAGGGATGGCTTATGCTTGTTTAAACATTTGAAGTTCATGTGTGAAGAAGTAAAATAATATTTGACTTATCTATAACTATCTCACAAGCGAGGAAAAAATAATAACGAATTTAAACAGTTGGCAAACATTGTTATCAATAGAATAGGTGGTATATCAATTTCAAGGTAGGCTCGGTTTCAATTCCAACAATATCTAAAACTCCGATATGACAGAGACCCAAGTGTAGCTTTCGTAAAACATAGAGATTTATTATTTAACAACGTATCATTGGCCGCTCCGTATTATTTCAAATTCAATTTTGTACAGTTCACTCTTATTGACAAGGTCATATAGTTGGCGAGAAGCGATCCCCTGGGTTATTAACATTACAGCACTGGCGAACATAGGCATCTCCCAAATGTCACCGCATCGACCGATCCTGTGCGCTTCCAGCGAATACCCATACGCCTTTTTTTTCTTTCTATTCCCAGCCCATACTCAACAATAAAACTGAATGTCACCAAAAAGACAATGACAAGTGTTATGCTAAGAGTATTCCTGCGTTATCGAATCAGATATATAGAGATCTGCAGGAAAACTGCCCTACTTTAAGTAAAAAGATCTTTGAACTGCTTCAACAAAATCGATTTACATAAAGTCCAAAATGTATTGCATTTATATGCGCTACTGATATGTCAAGTAGTAGTAATATCGAGGCATTTACGACTTTTAACAGTTAAATTAAATTAATGTCACTTTGTCTAGAGCCCAAATACTGAAGCTTTTGCTAAAGTACACTTCAAGCAAAATAATGTACGCCTAAGTCGCTTTCGGTAGCACCAAAGCCTTATGACCTTATGATATTGAAGATTCCATTTAAAAACTATTTGATATTTGATCGGTAAGTGAGATGAAATAACGACTTCGTCTCGGATCTCATTCGTTTAAATATTCATCTTGAGAATATCGACTTTCATATTTCATTTAGCTTTTAATCTAATAATGAAACTGATAAGGTAGATTGATTGGTTTTATTTTTGTTTAGTTAGTATTTTGTTTCAACATTAGGCTATACTGGTAATCCGGTGGTACCTATTCTGACTTTATGAATAAACGAGATAAAAAATCAACTGTAGGTTGAGCTGTGAGTATCTTTTATATGATTATTGCTAAAATTATAACCATTCTTCTTTCCTTTTTCACAATTACTTGCATACCTTCTTTATTGGTCGTCATCTTTGTAGACATTTCATCCACACACACACCTATCACACTGTCCATCCATTTTATCATCACAGTCTCTTTGGCCTTCCTCTATGGTTACAGACATTATCACACTGTCCATCCATTTTATCATCACAGTCTCTTTGGCCTTCCTCTATGGTTGCAGACATTATCACACTGTCCATCCATTTTATTATCACAGTCTCTTTGGCCTTCCTCTATGGTTACAGACATTATCACACTGTCCATCCATTTTATCATCACAGTCTCTTTGGCCTTCCTCTATGGTTGCAGACATTATCACACTGTCCATCCATTTTATCATCACAGTCTCTTTGGCCTTCCTCTATGGTTGCAGACATTATCACACTGTCCATCCATTTTATTATCACAGTCTCTTTGGCCTTCCTCTATGGTTACAGACATTATCACACTGTCCATCCATTTTATCATCACAGTCTCTTTGGCCTTCCTCTATGGTTGCAGACATTATCACACTGTCCATCCATTTTATTATCACAGCCTCTTTGGCCTTCCTCTATGGTTACAGACATTCATACTTACAAATTTTCTCACAGCGTTTTTCTCATTTCTTCGCATAACATATCCCATAACACGGGGTTCCGACGCTAAGTCAAAATTTGGTCCAAATAAATTTCACTAGATGGCGCGATATGCATCGATTTGTTATTGAAGTTTGTATAAAAACAACAATTTCTAGAATTGATCATAAAATTGTATTTTCTTGTTTAATCAACACTCCTGAGCACAAAATTATGGAATATTAGGCTTAATTCAAATTTCAAAGATTATTTGAACGGATCATTTGAAATTAATTTCAATAGATGGCGCCGTTTTAAGTTTCTGAGGCAATTTGCTCGAATTTTTAAATTTATATTGTAACACATTTTGGTACAATGACAGTGTAAAGTGAAAACATGTAAAAAATACTGTGTGTTTATTTATTTAAATACACTGTATTAAAATAAATAAATACTCACGAACCGAGTAAATCCTTTTACTTGCAAATCAGTGCTAACACCATCTAACGCTTGGGAGAGAACCAACCGCGTTAGATGTACTTTTAAGTAAAATAATCGGTTAAGTCCGACGAAAAGCGATAGTAACGCCGTTTCTTTATATGGGATGAGGCATCTGTTTGCTAGTCTTATTTATATGTACCCATATTACTTTTTCACATAAATGTTCAGTCACCGATGCCACTTTCAGACTTTCTCATTATTTTTGCTGAAATATCCACTACTATAACAAACTTAATGACATGTAGACCTTATTATATAAATAAGAAAAAAAAAACAATTTCCAGCAGCGGAATGGAAAAAAAAGGAGAGAACAAAAAGTCTGGAGAATTATGAGTTTCGAAATTAAATGACAATTGAATTATTTTGTCAAATAAAAGAACTTAATTGTAGTGAGGTAATAAATAATTATTAGTTAGGCAATACGTTTAAAAACACCTGAAAAAAATAGCTATTAATTTTGTCTGGCCCCAAATCGTGTATATAATTTTATTCAGGCTAATGACAGGCTCTGAGTCACTTTAGAGAGGTGTGAACAAAAAACAGAAGGTTAATCCAGTCTCCTCAGCGAAGTGCCCTGACAGGCATTGCACATAATGTTTCCAGGTGGTTCTTAAATGGAACATGGATTTCTATGCATTGATGATTGAGGTAAGGTCCTCCTAATCTTGCCCCTTCAGTCTCCTATTGAATGTTCCACCAGAAATAAGTCAAATTTTGATTTTTGATGCGTCAATTTCGCTTTCAAAAAGCCTGATCAGCAAAAACCTATTTCATATCGAAAACAGTTCAGTTTGGATGACCAAAACAGAAGCCTTGCTAGCCATGAAATTCAACCAAAATAAGTTTTAGAAACTAGAAGTGTGGCCTAAATCAAATAACTTACAAACCCTTAATTATTTATAAGTGTTCGTTATTAATTTAATTACAAACAAACACGCGAGGGAGGTGATACAAGTACCTACTTTATTATAAAAAATAATTTTGTCACGCGTCAGATGTGTAAGCGGCGACTGAGGTCATAGAGCAGACAGGAGGGTCGTCACAAGTGAGGGTAGGGTTCGAAGGTTTACTATACACAAGTCATGGTAAGAGTCAACGTAAATATTGTTACTTCTTGGATGGTGGGATGTGTCCGCAAAGGCTGTTTTACAAAGCAACGCTTACGTTGTTCAGTTGGCCGCGCGTCAGAAGTAAGAAAACCAGTCCAAGCTGGTCTTGCGTACTATTGAAACTCCGTACTACGTTAGTTCATCTTTTATAAGATCAAGTGTGATCACCGTTGTGTGATATTCACTGTGTGAATTGGAGCAACGTCTGTAGCTATATTCTTACTCGAATGAGTTCAGCTAGAAACGCTGACACGATTCATTTTCTGCTAAGGTCATTCGTCATCATCTTCATCATATCAGCCGAAAGACGTCTACTGTTGGACATATGCCTCTGTATGTAATATATGTTTCTGAAAAAATCTCACGCTTTTGAAACCTCAAGGATAGAAGAAAAACCGGCCAAGTGTGAGTCGGACTCGCGCACGAAGGGTTCCGTACTTGGTAAATTTCCGATTTATGACGTATTAAAAAAATTACTTACTAGATCTCGTTCAAACCGATTTTCGGTGGAAGTTTACACGGTAATGTACATCAATTTTTTTTTTTTTTCGTTTTGTCATTCTCTTATTTTAGAAGGTACAGGGGGGGGGGGCTCATTTTACCACTTTGGAAGTGTCTCTCGCGCAAACTATTCAGTTAAGAAAGTAATGATATTAGAAACTTCAATATAATTTTGAAGACCTATCCATAGATACCCCACACGACGAAAAAAAATTTTTGAGTTTCAGTTGTAAGTATGGTGAACCCCCAAAATTTATTTCTATTTTAGTGTGAAAATCTTAATGCGGTTCACAGAATACATCTACTTACCAAGTTTCAACACAACATAGTTCTTATAGTTTCGGAAAAAAGTGGCTGTGACATACGGACGGAAAGACAGACAGACATGACGAATCCATAAGGGTTCCGTTTTTTGCTATTTGGCTACGGAACCCTAAAAAGTAGCTGAATAGACGACATGGCGACATTTCTCAAGCGAATTAGCAAAAGATGTCCTATAGTTATAATTATTTTATTTCAGTAACACAATTAAATACTTATGTGAGTAATAAATAGCTTAACCTGCTGACTCTACACGGTTTGTTGACACCCCAGACAGGTGCGTCGTAATAATATATGAGCTGTGTCGAGGTCAGCCCTGCACTATATCAAATCTTTTGTGAAAAATTGCGTGCGGGGAAACGGGTTCAGTACATAAATATAAATTAGTGTCTTCATTGGCTTAGTGGGAACTTGGCTTGAATATAAATATGGGTGATATTGATACTGTGTTATTCGACAAGATTATGTTGAGACCCAAAAAAGGTATAAAAATTGGTTATAAATACCGACAGTCAGATGAGTCTGTCAATTACTTACCTGCCGTTACTAACAAAAGTATGGGCTTCAGGTGCCAACTTTACTGCTATTGGTACTACAAAATACAGAGTGAATTTTAATACCTTGAAAATTTTTCAAGTAAAATTAAACATGAATTTACACAAATTTTATTATGGTATCAACATAACATAACATCACGCTTGTATTCCTCGAGAGGCTAGACAGAAGTGCACCTATATACAAAAAAAAAAGGGTCGCCACTATAATATAGGACTTAGTAATATAGGTGAAGTATGGGATAAACTAAAATATATAAACGTACTGAACAAAATCGGAAATCAAATAAGAAATCGGCATGTCCTAGAACCAAAAATTCGAAGACATGTGACATCCACCAACCCGCACTGGGCTCGCGTGGTGGATTACGGCCCATTCCCCCTCACAGAGAAGAAGCCTGTGTTCCAGCAGTGGACACATTAAAAGGCTGATGATGATGAGTGAACATCAGTTTTTTTTCGTATTTCAGATTAAAAAAAAAACAGATGTTCAGTGCATTTCGCTAAACTTTTCAATATGTTGAGAACTGTCGTGAGGTTGCCAGTGAAATAAAAGTCTTACGTACAAAGGTATTGTTTTGCAGGAACAGTGCGGATCGCTAAAAGAAACAAATAGTGCCTATTGAAAATGTCACCAAAATTTTTCTTACATATTGATGCGTAGGCGTTTTTCGTGAATAGATTGAATATTATAATCTTTTTGAAGGAACCCTTGAAATATTTATTTTACGTAGAAAAGATAAGATGCAGTATGTTTTAAACATCAAACAGCCTTTAAATGTGGTAAAAAAAATAATTTAATACTGACTGTTGATTTCAAAACTTGCTTTTTTTGTTTTTTTTTTTGTTAAAAAGAGAGATAGAAACTTTGAATTTAGAATCTAATAATCAGTTGCTAAACGCATCAGAGATTTTAATGATAAGCCTTATTTTTATTTGTTTTATAGTAGGTATCTATACGCAGGTGTACACGCTCTAAAAATCATAAATAACAAATTAAAGGCGAACGTAATAAGATGTCATGATATAAGACATTTTATTACTGTAGAAAAATAATGTATCTTAACATTACATTCTTAAAGAAAATTACGAGCTAATTTACTGTAAAATAGAGCAAAACACGTGTGTATTTCTGATTTCAGAGGGACAAAGATCGTATTAAACATACCTACCTTTACACACATTTATTAAGAAAATGGAGTCTGCTAGTGGCTTTGGCCGTGTTAAATTCAGAGATTATCTAAGGGAACGTGTATCCTATGCTCTATATCAGGACAGTTCCCGTGTGCCAAATTTCATCCAAATCCGTTGAGCCTTTAAGACGTGAAAAAGTAGACAGACATACTTACTTTTGCATTTATTAATTAGTTCGGATAATATTGTTGTATGTATTATTGTAATGAGGTTTTCTTTTTGTCTAGTTAAAAATAAATTATTGACGAAGTATCGAGGGATTAGGTTCTATAATTAGATAATTAAGTTACAATGCTATTGATTTCAATTCGGGTCAAGATATACGTATTTTTTTAATTTGTTTTTTGTTTGTGATGGGTTTGGCTCTAGTCTCTTCTCTCTGTTGACGCAGAATCGAAGAGACATAATATTTACATAGTATATCGACCCTGTCTCCGCAAAATAATGCACACATTTGTATCCTAAAAATAAGAGTTTAAAAAAAATCTAAAAAACACGGCATAATAGAAAACCAAACAAAAAATTGAAAATAATTTTAAATGAAGAATAGTGTAATTAACAAAAAATGTAATTATTTATTGTAAAAAAGCGTGGGTGCTTGATGTCAATTATTAGAATATTTTATTGTCAGATATTGGTAAGAGAAGATTCATTCTGAAAATATCTTAAAAAGCACCCCACGCTTTTTTACAATATTGCTTTGGTTATATCATCCTATTCTTAAATTAAATTTATTGAAAATTATTTTCAACTTTTAGTTTGGTTTTCTATTAAATCGTATTTTTTAGCGTTCCGTATCCAAAGGGTAAAAACGGGACCCTATTAGTAAGACTCCACGATCCGTCTGTCTGTCTGTCCGTCTGTCACCAGGCTGTATCTCATGAACCGTGATAGCAAGGCAGTTGAAATTTTCACAGATGATGTATTTCTGTTGCCGCTATAACAACAAATACTAAAACCAGGATAAAATTAATATTTAATTGGGGCTCCCATACAACAAACGTGATTTTTTTACGGTTGTTTGCGATAATGGTAACCCTTCGTGCGCGAGTCCGACTTGCACTTGGCCGTTTTTTAATTTTTATTATTTATTTTTTACTTTTTAGTTCAATCGCTAATCCCGAAGGTCCTGGGAAATATAATGGAACATCATCTGCCTAGCCTTTTCCCAACTATATTGGGGTCGGCTTCCAGTCTTACAGGATTCAGCTAAGTACCAGTGTTTTATATGGAGCGACTGCCTATCTGACCTCCACAACCCAGTAACTGGGTAACACGGTACCTCTTGGCAAGACTGGTGTCAGATCTCAAGCTTCTGACTACCCGTAACGACTGCCAAAGATCATCAAATAACAGCCGGGACCAACGGCTTAACGTGCTTTCCGAGGAACGGAGCAAACTCGGTATGTTGAAATGGTCACCCATCCACGGACCGACCTCGTCAAGCGTTGCTTAACCTTGATGATCGTCCCGTGCAGCTGTTATTATTTAGCCACGATCTCCTCGGAAATATAATGGAACAAACTATTTAAATTATTATTGCATTGTCATCGGTCCTTGATAAGTTTCAAATTAATCCTACATTTTGAATGAGGTGAAAATTACGTTCAAAGATTCCGCTACATAGATTCATAGATACATACATGGTACATACCAAGCTAAGAAAAGCGTGTTAAAATCAGAAGATAGCATTTGAAAATACGAAGGTCGAATGCAATTAAATCAACATGTAGATTTGTGCCTACGTAGATATATTCCTTAAAATTCAGCCAGCATGTTTATAGGCTTCCCAGAGCGCGGCATATATGCCTACACATACATAAAATGTTGGCTTTCGTGAATACCTATTTACTTGACAATTTATTGACAATCAATCATACACAAACCCTCGCTATTTGATTGATAACTTTATTTTCCGCAGGACATGTTACAAGTATCAAATTCCAAAACATTTTCATTTGATTCCCATTCAACATGAGTGATTACACAAATATGAAAAAAAAGAGATTACTGTCACGAACCGGCGAAAAAAAAAACATTTTCTGATGTAAAGCTCCGCACGAACAGAGAACACCGTAAAAATTGTCAAAACAGGCGTCAGAACTTTAAATTACGGACAAAAAATGTTCGTTTGGAACATTTGTGTGGAATGACGTAATATCGTGTAAAATATGGGCACACGTGGCGCTTGTGTGCGTGACGCCCCTTGTTCTGCTTTATTAGCTTTAGAAACGCTTCGGGCGTTATGTACTCCTGGTACCTTAGTTAAACAAATAGAACATTTTAATATTCGTAGAATTTTTGTTTTGATAATTTAATTATTTTTTTCTACGTTTGTAAGGGTAATTTTTTTAGCTACAGCTATTTATCTGGAGACACGGACACGGATAGACAAGGAACTTTTTATAACCTACATGTGTTTCAAGAGACCTAATATACCTAACTAATCGAATTAATCTCGACGACAAATAGCATTATCTATTCATCGTTGTTGTAAGTTTGTTGTAACTACCATCAAATTGGCAGATTTCGTTAAGGAGAAACGGAACGATTTGGAAATGCAACTCTAAAAAGGTTACAGGGAAGCTTCGTGTAGAAATCGGTAAATCCTAGAACTTATAAAAGAAAAACAAAGACTAACTATCAAACTGGCCGGGTTCGAAAGGCGGAAAAGGCGACGATAGGAAATACTGCGCGAAAAAGGTAATAAAGGAAAACCTCGTGTGAAAATCAGTAAGTACTTATTAGAAATCAACCATGGGCTTGTGTGGTAGACGGCCCACCCTCACCGAGCCTCAGTGCCGGCAGTGAGAACATTATACGCTGATTATGTCCTTACTGCTACCAAACGACCACTTTACTATTATTAACCAATCCTGCTTCCTGAAACATAAGCGTATCAAAATCCCAGCTACGGAAATTTCGTCACACCACAACTGTTACTGTTGGAAGAGAGCTCAAAAACTTTAAAATTACAACAAAAAATACATTAAATATGTGGCACGTATCGCACGGTGCGTGACAGCCCCTTTGTCCTGCTTTATTATAGCATACACGGTTAATTGTCCCGACAACTGACGTGTATGCTACGGTTTTGAGGGTATTTTTAACTAGGTCTAGCGAAAAGGTCTTGTTTTTATTGCAAGTTGCTAAACAGTTACAGATGATGATGGTCATTCTTGCTGGCATATTATAAGTTGGGGGATCACATCACTGATAAAAATGCTTGGCTAAATACTAGTCCTGCTCCACATCCACTAGGGCGCAAAAACAAGTGATATGCAGAACATTATTGTTTTGAAGTATTGTTGGACCTTCTGAAGACTGTATAAATATATCTGTATTGTATAAACTCAATTTCATTCATCAAGGTATGTACTTATTTACCTAAATATTGTAAAACATTTTTTTTTTTAAAAGAGTCAGTATGGAGTTTCTTGTGCATTCTTCTCCATTACAAGCTACTTTCCGAATGCACGGTAGAATCAACTATTATTATTTGTAACGTTCAAAAGTGCCGCTTGGTGGTCTACTTGAAATAAAATATCTTTGTCTTTGTAGGCAACGTGATGTGATTGTTATCCGAGGGAAATTGGTGATATACTTAGATACTTACTACTTACTTACTTATATACTTAGTCTTTAAAGGACTAGGTGAAAAAGGTGACATGAAACAGCTTCATAACAACCGCCAATTTTCGTGCAAAAAACCGTAAATAAAAGTACACTGGAAAATGAGATAATCTCTTAAATAAAAATTTAGTATATTCAAAAAATCCGACTGCTTAAGGAGCGAACTAAAAAGACGTGAACAAGAAGAAAATCATGCTGTGCAGTTGGAGGATACATATTCACGAGCTGACTGACCAAGACTCGATTGTTTAAATTTGTATTGTAACACATTTTGGTGCAATGAAAATTTAAAAACGTTCAAAAAATACCATAAAACAAATCGTCAAAGTATTTAAAGAAAAGAATATTTACGAAACGAGTAAACCCTTTTACAAGTCGCTGCTAACATCATCTATCTATCGCTTTGGAACGGAACCGAACGCGATCGATGTACAAAATAATCAGTTTAATCAGACGAAAAAACCTAGTTACGTCGGCACGGTTTCTATGTATGGAATGAGGCATCTGTATGCTAGCATTAGATTATCTTTGGTTTCGTTACTACAGACGTGTGGCCTACAGCACCAGTTCTCTCATATTAAATCCCTAATCATCTCATAACACCTTCCAAAATTCCGAAGAAAAAAACGTCGTCGAAAAATCTGAGATGTAATTTTACCAGCCTAATATATAGGGCGTGATCCCCTTACGTTTGACACCATGACACGATGTGTGTAATTAAAATCGATTTTGTGTAATCAATCACCGAAGCGATCGACCGTGACCTGTCTAATGACATCACAGGGTAGCAATACGAATAGGCTTTCGTTTTGCAAGTAAAATTGTCATTAAGGTTCACTGAACTGATGAAGTGGAAGAAATTTGAAAACGGTTATTGTTGAAGCATTGAAATGAATGTGATAAACACTTATAAATAATGTTAGCGAGCTTTATATTTAATTGAGCACAACAAGTGATTTTTCTGTTGGCAATAATTAATTTGATATTTTTACGCTTGCACCACGGATGGACCGCTACTTGTCAGGTTGGTAAACGACAAGCTTGCACTTCTCATTACCCGCCCATTCCGAGGTTATAAATAGTGTGGCTCATGCCATCAAAGTAAGTCTATCTTTGATCGAGGCTTGATAAATAATTATAAGGTTAAGTGCTGCTCTATAAACTATTTTCCACAAGCTGTGTTTTGTGTAACTGTGTATTTGATATGAGTCACAGTGGGTCAAAATAAAAACCGTTTGCTTACGATATTTATTTCATTATTTTGCACGATTTTAAGCACGTGGAGGAGTTCGTGGCTAATTAATAATCGCCGCACTGGTCGATCATCAGGGATAAGCAACGCTTGACGAGTTCGGTCCGTGGATGAGTGACCATTTCAGCATACCGAGTTTCCTCCGTGCCTCGGAAAGCACGTTAAGCCGTTGGTCCCGGCTGTTATTTGAAGATCTTTGACGGTCGTTACGGGTAGTCAGAAGCTTGAGATTTGACACCAGTCTTGCCAAGGGGTACCGTGTTACCCAGTTACTGGATTGTGGAGGTCAGATAGGCAGTCGCTCCATGTAAAACACTGGTACTTAGCTGAATCCGGCAAGACCGGAAGCCGACCCCAATATAGTTGGGAAAAGGCTAGGCAGATGAAGTAAAAGATAACAATAGAATATTAAGCCAACCGATTCCACATCATAAAATATTTAAAAGAAAAGAAAGAAAGAAAGAAAATACATTTATTTGTCACAAGCCATTAGAGCACACAATATTAAAAATGAAAAACAAAAAAAAAAACTTAAAAACTATACAACAATTAAAAAAAAGAGAAAAACAATATAAGTATGACATTGTGTGTCCCACGGCTGCGCCAAATAGGACCAGTTCAGCAAATGTCGTGCAACTAGTACCCGACGCTGGTTTTCGACTGGACCTGTGACTATGACGTGACGGACGTAAAGCAGCTTTATAGTGACACAATGTGTATGTAAAACAAGTACTTATATAAAAGATAAAAAAGATGTGTTAATTACAATATAAAATAACAAATACACTACATATGAATAAATAAGGTGAGTGTGACAAGAAATGAGGTGAGTGAGGGTAGGTAGGCTAATGCGTCATATTATTGAGGCATTCAGTGCGGCCATATCCAGTTTACGCTGCGCCTCCACCAGATACTGCCGTAAACGTTTTCTAAATGTGTCTATTGTGTTGGTTGTTCTGATCGTATTAAAGGGTAGGTAGCACCAAAGAGTACCTACCTATGACGTATCCTACTAAAATATTATAACACTAGCTGTGGCCGCGTCTTCGCTCTCGTCAAAAGCTTTGGGCGCACGGTTGGCGCAGTGGTTGAGCGATTGACTGCTGCGCTGCGTGTCGGGGGTTCGATTCCCGCACGGAACAAATATTTGTATGACCTACAGATAGTTGTTCCGGCTCTGGGTGTTTGTGTATGTGAGTTTATGTTTGTAAACGCACCCACGATGCAAGATGAAATTCCTAGTGTGGGACAACGTTCTTTTTAAAAATAAAAATAAAATACCTACCTACCAATTTTTTCTTTTGACGTTCTGCCGCGGAGAATCTTAACACCTGTGTTGTGATATTTTACTTCTCGAACACTTTAAACTTCTTTATGTATAAAAGTTATTATATACTTACAGCACTGATAACAGTATTTGTGCCACATGTTAAATTTAGTGTTGTGTATATTATTATTTTTTTAATTGTTTTTTTTTTTTTTACCCGTGTATAGATTCTTTTACCGATTGTGAATGTGTGAACATTGTAGGCTTTCTAGATTTCTAGATGATTGTTAACATTTGTTAACTTTTTATTTCGTTTAACACTATTTTTTTTGTTTGTTTTTTTTTTAATTTCGTACGACTTATTGTCGGGCCTACGTTGTCCCTCCATATCCAAGTACTAATGCTGTAACATGGAAATATTGTAAACACAAAATTTTTAAAAGAGTAACGGATCTTGCCGGTTCTTCTCCATAGGAAACGACTAACCCGAACCGTGCACCTTTTGTCGACGTTTTATAAGTGCCCATGTAGGCATAAGTAAAATAAAAAAAATTGATTTTGATTTTTGATTTTGATTGGTTTCGTACATTTAAAGTGATGCGTGCACAACTAAACTGACAAACAGATATACTCGTACAGACTAAAATGCCAAAAATGCTGGAAATGGGTTTTGTTGGTAATCCACCATGTCTATTTTTTTGGAAATATTTTCGATGTACAAAAACGACTATTCTACAGATTTATTATATGTATTGATTGAAGACCACATTTTGGTATATTACATGCACATTTTCGTTTATTACATCCACATTTTTGTATACTACATGCACATTTTCGTTTATTACATCCACTCTTTTGTATATTACATGCACATTTTCGTTTATTATATCCAAATTTTTGTGTATTACATGCTCATTTTCGTTTATTACATCCACATTTTTGTGTATTAAATGCACATTTTAGTTTATTACATCCACATTTTTGTAAATTACATGCACATTTTCGTAAATTACAGCCGCATTTTCGTATATTACATCCACATTTTCGCTGGCCAAGTTTAAGTCTCATGGAATAGGGACAGGGTCTATTGGCACCAACCGGGCACAAGTACACACTAGGTAATATTAAGAAACTGAACTGATTTAGGTAGGCGTTAATTGGATCACGTTTAAATCACAGCTTGGATTACGCCAAAGGATACTATTTGTATGCAAGTACTCTTGGGAAAATTTTCAAAGATAAAGGCTTTCTTTGGAAAAAGCTAACCCTACTGGATGAATGGATGTTCGTTACTCTTTCACGCAAAAACTACTGAACGGATTTTGATGAAACTATACAGAAATATAGCTTATTTATACATCAGAATAACACATAGGCTATCTATACCAATATTATAAAGAGGAAAGAGTGCACTGAGAGAGGGCTATGCTCGGTGTTGCCTTGCGTGATCGAATCAGAAATGAAGACATCCGCAAGAGAACCAAGGTTACCGAAATAGCCCGAAGAATTGCCAAACTTAAGAGGCAGTGAACAGGGCACATTGCTTGGGGGCCGAAAAGAAGTTCTGGAGTGGCGACCGCGTACCGGAAGACGTAGCGTTGGAAGGCCTCCCTTTAGGTGGAGCGACGACCTGGTCAAGACTGAGGAAGTCCAGTTGATGCGAAACGCACAGGACCGATCAGTGTGGCGAAGCTTGGGGGAGGCCTATGTCCAGCAGTGGACGTCTTTCGGCTGAAATGATGATGATGATGATGATGTAAAGGAGAAAGATTTTTTTGTTTGTTTGTACCGAATAGGCTCCGAAACTACTGGACCGATTTTAAAAATTCTTTCACCAATAGAAAGCTACATTATTCTTGAGTGACATAGGCTATTTTTTAATCCCGAACACGGGTCCTGTGGGGTGGTCCACGTGAGCGACGCCACGGGGAACAGCTAGTAATTTATAAAGATATCGGGAGAAATACTAATATAACGCGAGTGCAGCTGCGGGCGGCATCTACTAAGAAAATCCACAGTACAACGATTTCCTCTATCTACTAATAAGCACGTCCATTAGTTTTTCCCTATTCTCGTGCTACGATTTACATGCTTTTTCCTTCATACAGTTTTATATATCCTGTCTTACACGCACACCGGTTATGACGACATCTTGATCTTTTCAAACGTCACCACCACTTTATGTTATCTATGTAGGTACCTGTGTACTTCTACTAAGCACACACACATATCATGTCATGTCCTCTTACTCGAATCCACCTTGAATTATAAAATTGACAGTCACAGCTTGTTATTTATTAAATTTTCCGTTGGCATGGCTACTAACTCTTTCCACTCGACAAAACACCTCGATTCAATCCTTCAAATTGACTTGGATTATAGGCCTCAGGGGCTTCTGTAAACGTCCTAAAATCTAGAATATCGTTTGCTGAATTAATTTGTTTAATCGCTTTTATTTATTCAATTAACAATTCGATCCAATTACAATAGTAGGTACCTATTACATAATGACACCCCTGGCCCAAAGTCCATCCCGAAAATACCGAACTAAAATCTATACGAACCCAAAGGAATACCTTTTCCAATTATCAAAAACTTAATTACCCGACCGGGAAGTGAACGCTACATATACTAGGGATGTAACAGTCGGCCAGTTTTGTGGCAAAGGAGGTGCAGAGCTTAACCTCCGTGAAATCTGGATTGTCAAACTTGACCACCGTAGGCGCGGAAGTTAGTGATGGCACAGTTAATATAATACTAGCATACAGATGCCTCATCTCATACAAAGAAACCGTCGACGTAACTAGCGGTTTTCGTCTGATTAAACCGATAATTTTTTGTACATCGTTCGCGTTCGGTTCCGTTTCATGACGATAGATAGACGGTATTAGCAGCGACTTGCAAGTAAAAGGCTTTACTTAGTGCACGAATATTTTTTTCTTTAAATACAGTGAAGATTTGTTTTATAGTATTTTTTGAACGTTTTACAGTTTCATTACACCAAAATGTGTTACAATACAAATTTAAACAATAGAATAGAATAGAAAACATTTATTCGACATAGACACAACACAACAACAACAATCACAAAGTAACAGAGAAGAAAGTAAACAAAAGTACAAACAAGGTTTAAGTAATTATTGCGCCGGGCGTGCCCACACCGAAAGGGTTACCAACTCAGCATTTGCTGGGCGTCAGGCACCCAATGCTGGTTTTCAGTTGGCACCCCGCTAGTGGCACACGGACGTGGGTAAATAAAATAAAAAAAGATACTTAAAAAATGTTATAATGTAAATATGTATGTGCTTAACTTATAAATTGAAAATATGTAAAATAGATAATATAAAGTAATAGAAAAATATATAATGTATATAAATTGCTACAATATGATGGTTAAAATTGTCTCTAAAAACCCCAAATGACAGTGTGGCATAGATGCAACCGGCCTATCACATCCAGCCAATCTCTTCCCGACTCATTACCTAGAAATTCGCACACCACTTGATGGATTAAACTAAATTTTAAAATAAACAATCTAGTGGAATGCCTTAGACATTTAAAAACATGCCATCTATTGGCGTCAATTTTAAATGATCCGTTGAAATAATTTTTGATATGTGAATTAGGAGCCCACTATTCCATAATTTTGATGAGAGTGGATTAAACAAGAACATACAATTTTTATGTTCAATTCCAGAAAATGTTAATTTTACACACAATTCAATAAGAACCCGGTGCATGTCGCGCCATCAAGTGAGATTTATTTGAACCAAATTTTCTTTCTTAGCGCTATGACCCCGTGGTGACGGCAAAGGTGGAAAAGATAAGACAAATATATTTTTTTACTAACGTTTTTTTATCTAATACAAATTTAGAGAATCCGCTTAAAATTTGTTCACTTAGTATTGAATACTAGAAGGTAGCAGTAAACTAGTAGAAAAACTCGAAATTTCAACTTAAATCTCCTCCAAATTATAGGGTCTTCGTTTTGTTGAAGCCGGCTTTCATAGTAAACCTCCACTCTTGCGGAGGCATAACTTTGCGGATGCGGAGGTACGATTTCTTGCGGCAACTTCTCATTTGCAGACGCAGATGCGGAATGCCGTAACAACCCTACAACATACGTTTCAATTTGGCCTAACCGGTCGAAGTTAGATATAACCGTAAAGTTTTATTGTTACTCGTTAGATCCTATTAAACGGTGCTATCGGGCTTGCAGTTTAAGTTTAGGAATTGTTACGGTTTTAAAGGATATGTGCTGAGTTTTTGAATCTATTCTTGTCGTTTGTGGTGGTTTTTAACAAGCTGTTTAGAGTTTGGAATTGTACAAAATAATAGTCCTGTCTATTGTGCGGTCAAAAACCTAAATAATAATATAAAATAATACGGTAATATTGGAAAGAAGTTAGAAACTGATATGGGAAAGTTTTAGACTAGGGACTCATTTATTATAACCGATAGGGAACAGATGACATCCTACAATTTTGTAAGTTTCGTAACTAAAAAATGTCACAGTTAAATGTATTGTCAGTTTCTGCATAATGGTTTTCTTTTCATTTGTCAATACATCATAGTCTGCATAAAAAATGAAATACTAAATTATGTTTTTTTTTATTATTATTTATTGTAGGCTCGCGCTTGACCACTATCTCACCTGATGGTAAGCGATGACGTGGTCGACGGTGGAACACGCTTGCCTAGAAGTAACCTATTCACTCTTGACTTAAAGACCCCTAGATTGTAGCTATCGTTAAACACAGACTCCGGCAGGGCGGCGCATCGCCGTACGTCTGTTAGTCCGATTCCATGGACCACTCCCCGAAATGTAACCGATAAAAAAGCCGTCCTGCAAGCACTAAACAGCCACACGGTCAACTCAGAGCTGATTTACGAGTGTCACCGATGCCTGAACCAGGTCGGTATGCATAATAAAGTAACCATTCTTTGGATCAAACGACACAGTGACTCCCGAGGGAACGACGCTGCGGATGATCTCGCCCGAAGGGGCTCAAATATGGCACCGGTGGGCCCGGAGCCCATAGTGCCTTTACCTTTCGGGTATCTACGCGGTCTGGTAAGAAAACGCACCAGGGATCAACACAGCAAGCTATGGACTGATCTTAGCGAATGTAGGCATGGCAAGGAGGCACTACCCCTCATTGACTAACTAAGCCACAGTTGCGTGCAGTCACTGCCGTAACCACTGGACATGGGTCCTTTAATAAGCACCTTTTTGTCATAGGAATCACGGACAGCCCTATCTGCAGAGCTTGCATTTTGGAAGAGACAGCAGCACACCTGCTCCTAAGCTGCCCTGTAATCGCTGGCTAAAGGGCCAAACACTTCGGTGACCCAGGTACCCTGCAGGACATAGTCAGCAGCACCAGGGCGCTGCTGGCCTTTCTCGAGGAGCTGGGGTGGATCGAATGATGTGACTGAATCCCACCCATACGCAAAATACGCGCTTGGTCGTGGAGTTGCAGAAACAGCCCGTCGTAACTAAACTTACTAAACTAAACCGATACAAAACCGACCGATTCCACATATTACACATTTTCCCAACACTACGCAAACAAAATTAAACGTAAGTATTCCCGACACATTCAGTCATTTTAGGATAAAACTATTTTTTCCATTTTAGGAACACAAACTTTCCATTTACTTAATCATCAAACATTAAAGAACTTAAAAAATAAATTCTCTAATAAACGCCTAGCAAGCTGGCAAGAAACTGTAGCCGTTCCACATAATCATTTAACTCGTGAAAAGTGAGCGAAAATGAGGCGCGACCTAATTTGGTACATTTTCGATTTATGCTAGTGAAATTTTCTAATGCTTGGTTCCTATATCCCGAAAACGAACTTCAAAACGTACAAAAAGTACAGTTACGTACATAAGGTGTTTTTAACTGCACAAGTTTTCTCTTATTACATGTACGGTTTAAGAATACAAAACCTCATTTTTGAATTATGTTTAAAAATACTTGAATCAAGACATGGTCGAAATGCCAAAAAAGGGATTGATCACGTGATATTTTCATATCGCTTGGCGATCCCAAACATTTTTGTCATTTTTCAAACCGGTACCACGACGCTTAGGTTGATGGAATTTCACCTGTCTAGAGCGTAGCGACACGTTTTCTCGAGTCTTTGGTCAACTGGACCCACTCGAAATAGACCCGCAGGATCAATCAACCCAACCATATTACGAATAGATCGACTGGAACCACTGCCCAATTTCATTATTAGTACAGTCACCGTTTTTAGGGTTCCGTACCCAAAGGGTAAAAACAGGACCCTATTACTAAGACTCCGCGATCCGTCTGTCTGTCTGTCTCTCCGTCTGTCACCAGGCTGCATCTCATGAACGGTGATAGCTAGACAATTGAAATTTTCACAGATGATGTATTTCTGTTGCCGCTATAAACAAATACTAAAAACAGAATAAAATAAATATTTAAGTGGGGCTCCCATACAACAAACGTGTTTTTTTTCCGTTTTTTACGATAATGGTACGGAACCCTTCGTGCGCGAGTCCGACTCGCACTGGGCCGGTTTTGTTATGATTTAAAATCGTAGAGACGTCACAACTGTACATTGAATATTTTTGAAAAAAAGTAATCTGCGGAATAGAAATACACTGGTTCCTTTCTACCTCTTCTAACTACACAGCAACTAAATACGTTTCCAAAAAAAATTGAGTCAATGACGGCATTTTAACCATCCACTGTCGCACAGTCGGTACAGGTACAGTAACATGCACAATGTGTTCCGACCCCGACGGGACGCTGATTGCCACGATACGTTAAGTGTGTTAACGCTTTGAATTCCGGTACTTTTTGCAGCAAACATTTGCTCGGCAGTGCAGGAGTTATAAACAACACGGCTAACAACGAGCTATGCTTACTTCGTTTAGCTCGTTTTTTACTGTTGACGATATAAA
Organism: Orthosia incerta; assembly: GCA_948252205.1. Classification (NCBI taxonomy): domain Eukaryota; kingdom Metazoa; phylum Arthropoda; class Insecta; order Lepidoptera; family Noctuidae; genus Orthosia; species Orthosia incerta. Next base: position 3,353,632 of record OX411755.1, read on the forward strand.
CTAGATAGAAAAGAAGGAAAGGAAAATGTTTACCTACGGATAGGATAGGATAAATGGACAACCTTTTCCGTACTTAGACTCCCATTTGGTCCATTGTGCGGGCAGGCCCTCTCTGTGAGAGGGAATGGGCCATATTCAACACGCGGGCCCAGTGCGGGTTGGTGGTGGATGTCACATGTCTGCGAATTTTTGGTTGTTAGACATACTTAGTTTCTTCACGATATGTTTCTTCACCGTTTTGAGAGCAGTGGTGGTGAAATAATTTATATAAAGTAAATCGTCTGCCTAGGTTCGAACCACGACCTACAAGTTGTAAGTCGTGGCCGTTACCACTGGGCCACCATTGCTCTCAACATTTATCTAAAGAACCAAAGACCAGAACCAGGACCTAGGATGGAATTTTTATGGGATTGATAGTGGGCCGATTTCTGAATTGACTTTTTTGAATTAAGAACGTGTCGAACGTCTGTCAAATTTTGTTCGGTTTTCAAGCAAAAGTAGTATTTGAAAATAAGGCACTCAACATAAAATTCTTAATTAAGAAATTGGAGGAATATGGTGTAAAATTAGTGTCTACCACAGTCAATTCAATACACCTGCCACAATGGAGTTTTATAAAAAAAAAACTCTTATTGATTTTATCCAAAAAGTTTCAGTACCCGAATCCAAATAAAACTTGCATAATTATGAGATTTATCTATCTACTCGACAGTGTAAATACCTAACAATCCTTCAAAATCAATATGATGGCCTGCAAAGCCGTAATTACAAAATATCTTATATGTTTAGCCCACTTTCAATATCATCAGAATTCCAGTTTACATTTCTAACCTCAAATCATCTTATATCATGTAGCTACTCAATGACATTTAATCTATCTACCTTCTACGTAAAAATTCCACGTATCTTCATACCAAATGTTAAGACGAAGACGTATTTTACACAGCAAAACTCATGAATAAACCGAGTGTCATAACTTGGCAGCGAACATAATGTGAATTTACGATGCTTCCAATGTGTATTATCACATAAACCAGGTTGTTATGCCGCCCCCTACTCTCTATGGGCACTTACTACAATTTGGGGAAGCAATCAATCTGTTCTCCATTTTGTCAGCACGTGCCTTTGAAATCGATTCCTGTGATCGTCTTTTGTTTTATTTTTTGTTTGTTTTTGGAATGACTCACTGATAGTCTTTAGCCTGGCCACATCAGTGCGTTGCGTTGCGGCGTCGCAACAGATCAACGTATTGTATGCCACAACTGCGTTACGATGACGCACGACGTCGGAACGCAAGAGGGCGACGCACGGCGTCGCAGCGCAGTCTTTAAATGTGGGTTTCAGATTCGACAATGGATCGGAACAAACACTGTCTGTCGTCGCACCGGAGCTCCGACAGCGCAGCGTCCGTCGATCTGTTGAAACGTCGCGTGCAACGACGCAACGCATAATATGGCGTCACAAAAAAATATATCATACAGCGTTGACGCAGCGAGGACGCACCGCACTCATAAGGCCTTACACTTAAATGGGGTATCGTGTCACTCAGTTACTAGACTGTAGAGGTCAGATAGTCAGTCGCTCCATGTAAATAACAGGTATTTAGCTGCATTTGATCAGACTCGAAGCCGGCTCCAACATAGTTGATAAAGGCTTAACAGATTGAATGGCTGACTTATATATGTGGAAAGATTTGCTATTGTGTGTCTCGTGAATACCAGGGAAGCATAGCATAAAAGATAGGACGTCTTTACTCAGCAGCAAGTGAAACAAGACTGCCAGTGATAATGATGATTTAGTGAAAGAGTTTACATAATCGGATCAGCCCCCGTACCTTGACGTATCAAAACGATCATGGTTCGACTGTGTAAAAAGGACAGATGTTTACAAGTCATATACATCTGTCCCTTACGCACACTCAAAATAACCTTGCTCTGACAGCTTATGGTCACCCCGCTGTTCTTTCTCTTACAAAACAAACAAACAATTGTTCGTAGGACATAGTTTATTAAGACAATGTCTTGTTATGGTGTTCAAAAACTACATCAAACAAGTCCTTATTAAAAAAGCCTATTATAAAATCAAGGACTACGTTGAAGATAAAAATTTCGGCTTTAGCTCCTTCTGCGCATGCGGCTTCCCTGGTAACTCATAAATGGCACTAATATGTGGATGTCTCTAACTACTCTCAATCTCATTTCTTTTTCTAATTAGACTTTTCACAATATTTTTCAATCATCATTATAGCCCTTTGCTAAGAATAGTTACAGCACTGATAACAGTATTTGTGCCACATGTTAAATTTAGTGTTGTAGTTTTTAATTCGTTTTTTTTTTTACCTTAGCACTTAAACATTTAACTCGTGAAAAGTGAGCGAAAATGAGGCGCGATCTAATTTGGTAAATTTTTGGTTTAAAGCTAGTGAAATTTTCTAATGCTTGGTTCCTATACCCCGAAAACGAACTTCAAAACGTACAAAAAGTTCAGTTACGTACATAAGGTGTTCTTAACTGCACAAGTTTTGTCTGATTACATGTACGGTTTAAGAATACAAAACCTCATTTTTGAATTATGTTTAAAAATACTTGAATCAAGACATGGTCGAAATGCCAAAAAAGGGATTGATCACGTGATATTTTCATATCGCTTGGCGATCCAAAACATTTTTGTCATTTTTCAAACCGGTACCACGACGCTTAGGTTGATGGATTTCACCTGTTTAGAGCGTAGCGACACGTTTTCTCGAATCTTTGGTCAACTGGACCCACTCGAAATAGACCCGCAGGATCAATCAACCCAATCATATTATGAATAGATCAACTGGAACCACTGCCCAATTTCATTATTAGTACAGTCACCGTTTTTAGGGTTCCGTACCCAAAGGGTAAAAACGGGACCCTATTACTAAGACTCCGCGATCCGTCTGTCAGTCTGTCTCTCTGTCTGTCACCAGGCTGCATCTCATGAACGGTGATAGCTAGACAGTTGAAATTTTCACAGATGATGTATTTCTGTTGCCGCTATAACACAAAATACTAAAAACAGAATAAAATAAATATTTAAGTGGGGCTCCCATACAACAAACGTGATTATTTTTCCGTTTTTTACGATAATGGTACGGATCCCTTCGTGCGCGAGTTCGACTCGCACTTGGCCGGTTTTGTTATGATTTAAAATCGTAGAGACGTCAAAACTGTACATTGAATATTTTTGAAAAAAAGTAATCTGCGGAATAGAAATACACTGGTCCCTTACTACCACTTCTAACTACACAGCAACTAAATACGTTTTCATAAAAAATGAGTCAATGACGGAATGTTAACCATCCACTGTCGCACAGTCGGTACAGGTACAGTAACAAGCACAATGCGTCCCGGCCCCGACGGGACGCTGATTGCCACGATACGTTAAGTGTGTTAACGCTTTGAATTCCGGTACTTTTTGCAGCAAACATTTGCTCGGCAGTGCAGCAGTTATAAACAACATGGCTAACAACGAGCTATGCTTACTTCGTTTAGCTTGTTTTTTACTGTTGACGATATGAACTAGATAGAAAAGAAGGAAAGGAAAATATTTACCTACGGATAGGATAGGATAAATGGACAACCTTTTCCGTACTTAGACTCCCATTTGGTCCATTGTGCGGGCAGGCCCTCTCTGTGAGAGGGAATGGGCCATAATCCAACACGCGGGTTCAGTGCGAGTTGGTGGTGGATGTCACATGTCTGCGAATTTTTGGTTGTTAGACATACTTAGTTTCCTCACGATATGTTCCTTCACCGTTTTGAGAGCAGTGGTGGTGAAATAATTTATACAAAGTAAATCGTCTGCCTAGGTTCGAACCACGACCTACAAGTTGTAAGTCGTGGCCGTTACCACTGGGCCACCATTGCTCTCAACATTTATCTAAAGAACCAAAGACCAGAACCAGGACCTAGGATGGAATTTTTATGGGATTGATAGTGGGCCGGTTTCTGAATTGACTTTTTTGAATTAAGAACGTGTCGAACGTCTGTCAAATTTTGTTCGGTTTTCAAGCAAAAGTAGTATTTGAAAATAAGGCACTCAACTTAAAATTCTTAATTAAAAAATTGGAGGAATATGGTGTACAAGTTGTGACTACCTCAGTCAATCCAATCCACCTGCCACAATAGACTATCCCAGTTTTATAAAAAAAGCTCTTATTGATTTTCTCGAAAAAGTTTCAGTACCCGAATCCACGTAAAACTTGCATATGAGATTTACCTATCTACTTGCCAATATAAATACCTAACAATCCTTATCAATGTGATGGCGTGCAAGCTGTAGCCCACTTTCAATATCATCAGAATTCCAGTTTACATTTCTTAGCTCAAATCACCTTATATCATGTAGTTACTCAATGACATTTAATCTATCTACCTTCTACGTAAAAATTCCACGTATCTTCATACCAAACGACGAAGACGTATTTTACACAGCAAAACTCATGAATAAACCGAGTGTCATAACTTGGCAGCGAACATAATGTGAATTTACGATGCTTCCAATGTGTATTATCACATAAACCAGGTTGTTATGCCGCCCCCTACTCTCTATGGGCACTTACTACAATTTGGGGAAGCAATCAATCTGTTCTCCATTTTGTCAGGACGTGCCTTTGAAATCGTGTGCATCTGGACTGAGGGCCCATTTTTAAAATCCTTGCGAAAAGACATAAGACTTAAAGGGAAATTAGTTAAAAATAGTAAAAACTTAATGCAATGGGCCTAGAATTTCTTAAACGTAAATTAAAACTGTTATGATTAAATTACTTGGGCCCTCAATCCAGACGCGTGCATAAACTGGCATAGCCTAAATCTCAGAAAGTGCTATATCTAGGTTAATATTTTTTATTTAGGAATTTAGTTAAGAATTTCTTAAATATTTTAAGAAATTTCCAAAGCTGCAGAATATGACATTACAGATTTATGGCGGTATATCTAGGGCCCCTAAATCCTTTAATGTCTTTACTGAGGAATCTGCAAAACATGAATTTATCTGAAGAAATATATTAATAGGACTTCAATATATTTTGCTTAGATACCTCTGTGAATTAATTAAAAAGAAATAATGACACAAAAGTGAATTGTTAAAAAGTTAATGAGAATCGAATTTTACTTAAATGTCTGAACTGAGAGCCCAACATTTTCGGCATTATTGACTAGGCTCCACCTCATAGATAAGTCAAAGTAAAATAACTGTTTTTACTATTTTTTTATTAAAATGTCACATATCGTCCGTTCTTCTAAATGCAATACTTTAAGAGAAAATTGATATTTAATTTTTTATAGGAGAAAGTTTTGTAGGGTACATATGATTTTGTTACTTTTTTGGACTGATCAGTATGTATCCTCATACAAGATATTTTAAGCGAATAAAGTAAATAGGCATATATTGCTTGAACTGTAGGAAGCGACTGCGTTTTTTGTGATGCAATATTTTCAAGGGAAGACTTGAGACAAGATTTAACATGGGTCCTTTTCGGGCGAGGACAAGACAAATTAACGTCTTTCTTGGTAATGTACGGTTATAAAGTAAGTAATCGCATTACGTAATGGATAATAGCGTAAACAACATTTCACTAGGCACGTATTTTGATCTACACAAAAAATCGCTAACTATAACGAATGTATTTCTCTTCAAGTTTCATCATCAAGCTACCACAGATCAACTTCGCCATCATTCTCGAACTCCTTGTGATCTTCACTTGTTCGCGCCAAAAACTAGTGCTTAGTTTTATGTCAAGTTAACATCCATCAGTCATTCGAAACGAAATCTCAAAAAAGATGTTCCGAAAGGTGGCTTTTTTGCCGATTAATATTGATATGATTAGAATTTTTGGGTTTTCCATCCTTGAAGATTCAATTTGTATTGGGAATGAAAATAATACCTGTGTGTCATGTAAATGTGTGGCAAATTCAAGTTTCGAGCTCTCTGATTTGATCTCATTTTATTTGGACGGGACAGATAAAGTAAGTTTGAAGGAACTACCCGAAACAATCAGTTTAAAAGGAAAATATTTTAAAATATTAGGTGTTATTGAATTTGTTCCCTCATTGAAACCGGCTGATCTTGGTCACTACAAGGGGCATGGTTTTATAAACGGCCGCATGGCCTGTTATGATGATTTAATGCTTAGATTTTACAATAGTAGAGAAGATCAACCTATTTATTTACACATTGTGACATACGGTTTGGCTAGTCCTAATTTTGAAGAGTAAAGAATAAAATATAAAAAAATACATGACTGCGCGGTTAAAATCACGAGCTACAGTTGGGGCACTGTTCTATTGAGCACTATTTAATATCTAAGAGGTCACCAGACTGCAATTCGTGTTTTTGTTAGCGCTGTCGTGTTTTTCATATTTTTTTATTATTTATTTTTCTTACCTTTTATTGACATGTTAAATTTTAAAACAATATGTAGATAGGTACTCATCTGGGTTTTAAATTTCATATCCATCTATACTAATATTATTAAGAGGTAAAGTTTGTGAGTTTGTGACGTTGTAAGGAGCAATCTCTACTGAACTGATATTGGAAATTCTGTCACCAGTAGAAAGCTACATTATTCTTGAGTGTCATAAGGCTACAAGATATTTTCAAAAAAAAATAGAGATCCGATAGAATCCGATAGATCCGATAGAAGAAATAGAGATCCTTATGAAAATTGCAATAATGTAACCCAAGGTAGCAAAATGTTGCCTATAAAATTCATTCTTTGGCGTGCGCTGAGAATTCTATTGATGATAGATAAAAATTATTAGGTAGGAAGATAGGGTTGGGTAGGCAGGATAGGCATAGTAGGCAGGGTGGGCAGGGTAGGCAAGGAAGGCAGGATAGGCAGGGTAGGCAAGGAAGGCAGGATAGGCAGGGTAGGCAGGGTAGCCAGCTGACAGGAGTGACACCCCGAGGGTCAGCTAGTGTTGTTATAATTGACAACAAAATTTGATTTCATTTTTGAAAATGGAGCCATATAATTAGTCGCTATTTTTGCCCAAAAATTATAGCTTAACTAAAAACTAACATTATTAACTAGCAATCATAACTTAAAATAACTTCGCTCACTCCCTTCTTTGAACAAATTTATTGATTTAAACCGTTTATTTGAATAGTTGTTACAAAAAGTTTGTAAGTAAATTGTATTTTTACAATATCACACTATTTTTAGGTAACATTTATGTGAAGTACTCGAATCTAAATAGTTTTCTTATATTTATATCAATCGCAACCGTTTATTTGAATAGTTGTTACAAATAGTTTGTAATTAAATTGATGTTACAATATCAGAGTATTTTTAGATTACATAATATAAGTGAAGTAAACGATTGACCTTCAAAGTCAAAGTTCGCGAACACATTCGTAAGAAGTTGGCAGCAGTATCGGCACAGCGCTATTATTTTCCCTATTGTCTATCTCAACTAATAGTTAAGTAGTACTTAGTTTATTTGTTTTAGTATTTATTGTATAATTAAATTTTATTTATTTATAGCTTATATTTAGGCCTTGTATTCAAATCCATTTTACTATCGTAATTGCACCTACCACTATTTGTATCTCCATCACCCAAAGGTTGACTGGTAGAAAATGCCTAGGGCATTAAGTCCGCCTCTGTACGTTTATGTGCTTAAAGTATTAAATAAATAAATAAAGTAAATAGTTTTCATAAATTTATACGGATTGTGTTTTATTCCTCGAAATGAATTTGATTGATTTGCGGATTACGACGTCTCTGGTGCTACATATACCCTACTGTCCATAGAAACGATGTCATGCCAACAAAGTAACAAAATCATATGTACCCTACAAAACTTTCTCCTATAAAAAATACAAAATCAATTTTCTCTTAAAGTATTGCATTTAGAAGAATGGACGAGATGTGACATTTTAATTAAAAAATAGTATAGCAGTTCAGTAGATCCAGAGATTGCTCCTTACAACGTCACAAACTCACAAACTTTACCTCTTAATAATATTAGTATAGATGGATATGAAATTTAAAACCCAGATGAGTACCTATCTACATATTGTTTTAAAATTTAACATGTCAATAAAAGGTAAGAAAAATAAATAATAAAAAAATATGAAAAACACGACAGCGCTAACAAAAACACGAATTGCAGTCTGGTGACCTCTTAGATATTAAATAGTGCTCAATAGAACAGTGCCCCAACTGTAGCTCGTGATTTTAACCGCGCAGTCATGTATTTTTTTATATTTTATTCTTTACTCTTCAAAATTAGGACTAGCCAAACCGTATGTCACAATGTGTAAATAAATAGGTTGATCTTCTCTACTATTGTAAAATCTAAGCATTAAATCATCATAACAGGCCATGCGGCCGTTTATAAAACCATGCCCCTTGTAGTGACCAAGATCAGCCGGTTTCAATGAGGGAACAAATTCAATAACACCTAATATTTTAAAATATTTTCCTTTTAAACTGATTGTTTCGGGTAGTTCCTTCAAACTTACTTTATCTGTCCCGTCCAAATAAAATGAGATCAAATCAGAGAGCTCGAAACTTGAATTTGCCACACATTTACATGACACACAGGTATTATTTTCATTCCCAATACAAATTGAATCTTCAAGGATGGAAAACCCAAAAATTCTAATCATATCAATATTAATCGGCAAAAAAGCCACCTTTCGGAACATCTTTTTTGAGATTTCGTTTCGAATGACTGATGGATGTTAACTTGACATAAAACTAAGCACTAGTTTTTGGCGCGAACAAGTGAAGATCACAAGGAGTTCGAGAATGATGGCGAAGTTGATCTGTGGTAGCTTGATGATGAAACTTGAAGAGAAATACATTCGTTATAGTTAGCGATTTTTTGTGTAGATCAAAATACGTGCCTAGTGAAATGTTGTTTACGCTATTATCCATTACGTAATGCGATTACTTACTTTATAACCGTACATTACCAAGAAAGACGTTAATTTGTCTTATCCTCGCCCGAAAAGGACCCATGTTAAATCTTGTCTCAAGTCTTCCCTTGAAAATATTGCATCACAAAAAACGCAGTCGCTTCCTACAGTTCAAGCAATATATGCCTATTTACTTTATTCGCTTAAAATATCTTGTATGAGGATACATACTGATCAGTCCAAAAAAGTAACAAAATCATATGTACCCTACAAAACTTTCTCCTATAAAAAATTAAATATCAATTTTCTCTTAAAGTATTGCATTTAGAAGAACGGACGACATGTGACATTTTAATAAAAAAATAGTAAAAACAGTTATTTTACTTTGACTTATCTATGAGGTGGAGCCTAGTCAATAATGCCGAAAATGTTGGGCTCTCAGTTCAGACATTTAAGTAAAATTCGATCCTCATTAACTTTTTAACAATTCACTTTTGTGTCATTATTTCTTTTTAATTAATTCACAGAGGTATCTAAGCAAAATATATTGAAGTCCTATTAATATATTTCTTCAGATAAATTCATGTTTTGCAGATTCCTCAGTAAAGACATTAAAGGATTGAGGGCCCTAGATATACCGCCATAAATCTGTAATGTCATATTCTGCAGCTTTGGAAATTTCTTAAAATATTTAAGAAATTCTTAACTAAATTCCTAAATAAAAAATATTAACCTAGATATAGCACTTTCTGAGATTTAGGCTATGCCAGTTTATGCACGCGTCTGGATTGAGGGCCCAAGTAATTTAATCATAACAGTTTTAATTCACGTTTAAGAAATTCTAGGCCCATTGCATTAAGTTTTTACTATTTTTAACTAATTTCCCTTTAAGTCTTATTTATTTTCGCAAGGATTTAAAAAATGGGCCCTCAGTCCAGATGCACACTTTGAAATCGATTCCTGTGATCGTCTTTTGTTTTATTTTTTGTTTGTTTTTGGAATGACTCACTGATAGTCTTTAGCCTGGCCACATCAGTGCGTTGCGTTGCGGCGTCGCAACAGATCAACGTATTGTATGCCACAACTGCGTTACGATGACGCACGACGTCGGAACGCAAGAGGGCGACGCACGGCGTCGCAGCGCAGCCTCTCAATGTGGGTTTCAGATTCGACAATGGATCGGAACAAACACTGTCTGTCGTCGCACCGGAGCTCCGACAGCGCAGCGTCCGTCGATCTGTTGAAAAGTCGCGTGCAACGACGCAACGCATAATATGGCGTCACTAAAAAATATATGACGTAAAATCACGCAGCGTTGACGCTGCGAAGACGCACCGCACTCATAAGGCCCTACACTCAAATGGGGTATCGTGTCACTCAGTTGCTAGACTGTAGTGGTCAAATAGTCAGTCGCTCCATGTAAATAACAGGTATTTAGCTGCATTTGATCAGACTCGAAGCCGGCTCCAACATAGTTGATAAAGGCTTAACAGATTGAATGGCTGACTTATATCTGTGGAAAGATTTGCTATTGTGTGTCTCGCGAATACCAGGGAAGCATAGCATAAAAGATAGGACGTCTTTACTCAGCAGCAAGTGAAACAAGACTGCCAGTGATAATGATGATTTAGTGAAAGAGTTTACATAATCGGATCAGCCCCCGTACCTTGACGTATCAAAACGATCATGGTTCGACTGTTTAAAAAGGACAGATGTATACAAGTCATATACATCTGTCCCTTACGCACACTCAAAATAACCTTGCTCTGAGAGCTTCTGGTCACCCCGCTGTTCTTTCTCTTACAAAACAAACTAACAACTATTCGTAGTACATAGTTTATTAAGACAATGTCTTGTTATGTGATCGTGGTATCACCCAGACATTGTGCATGGCGACAGAAATACATAAGTAGCAATAAAGGTACGATGTCCTTAATATTTAAAGGTAATTTTCACCGCGGGAATATCGCTTATATTCTCTGCGTTTGAGAACGCACTGCGACATTGGTGACCCAAAAGAAACCGTGTCACATTTGTTAAATTATCCGCCTTGAAGTTCCTGAAAAATGGTCATAACTTTTGCGTAATTATGTATCAGTGAAGTAAGGTTAAGGCAATGCTGTATTGATATGATTACGGAACATATGCTAAACTAATTTTATAAATAGTCAAACTTGTTTTTATGTTTGTAGGAGAAAATACAATATCTGGAAGTCATCATCATTTGGGGGTAGGTGGAACAGGGTGTAAAGTCCCACAAACCTCCATAGAAAAGGATCTCCGACCAGACGAGTGTTGTGTCTGGTCCGGGCAACTGCCCGCGCGATGCAGGATTTGTGTGACGTCATGTCATTGGTTCGTAAGTGGCAGCGTTGGTGCCGCTACTATCATTAGAATCTCAGCCGAAAGACGTCCACCCTGTCCGTCCGACCCTGTGCGTCTTGCATCCAGTGGATTGCCGCATCCTTAATATATCATCGGTCCACTTAGTGGGAGCCCTTCCAACGCATCGACTTACGGAACGCGGTTACCTCTCCAGAACTTATATCTGGAACTATTGTAGTGCTATTCTCTTAATATCTTATCGTTAAAACTTAGGTAGAGTGAACATGAAGTGAGCTAGCAATCCATTCAATCAAGGTAAAAAGACAGCTCACTCCAATATGACATCACATGACTATGACAGTTTACACAGCATTTCAAAAATCATTTCAAAAATCACTGACAAAAAATACCTTCGCCGAGTATCACACGAGTATTTATCCCGGAAGCAAACAAAACACGGTTGCTGAAGTAAAGGCCACGAGAGTGAAACCGCGGCAAAAAGCAAATATACATTATAATCGATAGAGTTAAAAGCAACAGCTACAGTTTCGCGTATCGTTCTCGATTTCCCTCGACACATTTTTGCGATCCCGTTGCATTTTGTATCGAATATGTTACGCCAGTGAATCGATTTAAAAACAAAGGGAAATGGTATCGACACTGTATTGCTTCTGACACGTGTTAGTGGGAGCACTCAACTACTTTTAGTATAGCGTGATGCGTCCACCGATTATTTTATTTAAAGTTATCGAATTATATGTAGACTAGCTTCTGCTTGCGGCTTCGCTCGCGCGTTATTTTTTCACGTCATAACGCCTTAGGTTTGGATTAAACTTTGCACACAGACAGAATATTTCCTGGATTAGGACCATCGATTTATATGTACTACGCACTAGAATTGGCGATTCGAACACTCATTCTGTTCGACTAACTGTACTGCAATCCGTACACCTTGTAACTTTACTATATGCTGAATGAAACGCGTAAGCAATATGAATTTCATTTCACGTTTTGATCGCGAGTAAATTAAATTTTATAAGCGATCTAGCGCTGCATGTTTTAATAGTTTGATTCGACAACATAATGTTTAGCTCTACATCAAACTTTAGTTCTAACTCACCAGCATTTGAACAGTGGTTATCATGAATGTTCTGTCTCTCATCATCTTTAGACTGTATGTCAATGATAAGGACATAAAACACTTTCTGTCCCAGAAATACTTCCATGATAAAAATAGCATACGTTCTCTTGGGATGATTTCGGTACAGGTGACAGGCCAGTGAGCCAGGACTTTGCTTCTTATATAAATATAGACAGATACATAGTTTTATACATATATTGGCTGTATTCCCATAATACTGTGTAGACTTAGAAGAATATTTTTATACGCCCACAGTCTGCTGACAGCATTGTGTCCCTCGTCATAGGAACGGCCTATTTTTAGCACAAAATGGACCTCCTATTGAATGGCTAAAGAAGTCTATGAAGTTCTTACTTTATCAAAATAGTAGTGAAAAGAAACAGTGGCACACTTACCAATGTAAGTGGGTATCAAACCCTGGTCCTATTTTGGGAACTAGTGGGTATTTACACAGATTTGGGCAGCCAATACGGTATTTGAGTGTTTTTTATTCTATTGCTAAAAGCCAAGAGAAAAAGAACACATACTTAGTAGCTGTTTAAAAAAGAAAAAAATTGTTTTAAAATGTTTAATGGTCATAAAAATTGCAAAGACGTAAGAAGAAAATCTAAGTGTCTATGTGTTGTCGCACTAAATGCTTGCGTCACACGCCAGTACCTACCGCCAAAGTAACTTCACGACGCTATAGTCGTAACAATCTAAGAAGTCGGATTTGACAGCTATAAAAATACTTCATTATAATTAAACTTGATGCTTACGAATGATACTCGTTGTTATAGTATGTGGGTAACTTAGTACTTAATAAGTATTATGAATTAGATTTTTCAATTTCTTACGTAGAAAGTTATCGCCGCCTGTAAAATGAGAAAGGTCAACGGATTTCTTAGATTGACACGATTTTAAGAACATATGGCCTTTTGTATGACATTAATCTCTTGTTCTATCAGCGATGCCGATTGTCTTAATGCCCAAATGTAAGGGATTGATCATCAGTGTGTGACAATTTCAATACCGCATTATGACATTTTGCCAATTTCCATCGCTTAGCTTTGCAAATAGAATGACTCTGTATCAAAACGTCCTATTTGCAAAACCTTTGAGCAGAACGTCATATTATCAAAACTGCCTATCAGCAAATCGTCCTATTAGCTGACTGTCCTGTTGACAAAGTATATACAGTCATACTGAAAAATTACTATCGGTTTTTCGTTCTCATTATATAATTTCTTTTGAAAGTAAAATTGAAGCAAAAACGAATCAAATTATACTTGCATTATGCCAAGTCAACTATCTCATGATGATGATAATAATTTATACTGCCGGTCTGATGAAGGGTTCGATGGAACAGAAAACTGTAATGTGGGCTCACACTCAAGGGTGAATACCACGCAACCTGGACAAGATCCCAGCCTAAGTTGTGCAGCTCCGTGACCTCGTCACGGCAGTCAGTGCTGCGAATAATGACTGGCTCCCGGTCGTGGTCCTATCCGTGATTAGAAGTGACAGCGCGTGGGACGCAGGCACCCCCTTCTACGGTAAGTCGCAAAGGAGGCGGCAAAATCGGAGCGAGAGGATACAATCTCCCTCCATATCCATAGCTGGCGCACCGGGAACCGAAAATCATGACATAATGGCAGGCTGCTACGAGTACAAAGTGTGACCCGCGGGCGACAAACTTAGAGAGATTGGCGCCACAAGTGACCGTGCAGTATTCCGCGCTTATCTCTCAAGAACAACTTTGACCGTATACGGCCACAGAGGACGATGGGGTTCGCTTCAGATCATGGGGGCCAATGCCCGGCCGGGCAAATGTAATAAATTGCACTGCAAGTACTCCAGCGTCAAAGGTATGAGTTTGATAAACCCGTCTGTTCTGAACCAAAAGTTCCGTTCCTTCTTTTGTTATTTTGTTGCAACACTGTGTCAGCTCGCTGTCATTGAATTGACAGCTTTTGATTGAGCTTGATGTTGACAGATGACTTGTAAAAACGTGATTGAAAGCACGAGACGGAAAAAGGGTGGTCTTGATCTGGTCTAGCGGCAATTAATAAATAACCAGCCAATCCTTATCCGAGATTGTGTTCGCGAACCGCGAGTGGTACTGGGAATCGCTCGTGCATTTGTTTATGTATATATTTCGCGCATATATGTCTGGTGGCTGCCGGAGCTTCGAACCAAAAAAGGTCGGTTGTCCCTTATGCCCCTAATATTATATATATACCTTCCCATAACCCCCGGCCACACCCGGGATTGAACGAACCCAGGAGTCCCTCGCGGGAATCAATGTGAGTACTAGTTGTAATTTGTGTACCTTTGTATCACTTTCCACCTGTTTGACAGGAATCAATATCTCAAAGAACAGACCCCTAGTTTACCACTGCCGTGTATCGCGGATTCGCGGTATAGACCTTGTAGGATCCAAGAGTCGCAGAATTGTTATGGGCCCCAGTGTTTGCCTCTTGGCTGGTGAACCAAAGGCCTGTATTCAACACCGTCTGCCCGCTGCATGGCGGAGAACATCCATCAAGAAATTCTACCCTTGGACCGATTTATAACTTTAAACTAGAAATTATCACTTTCGAACTGAACGCAAAAAAACAACTAACACAGTTTCAAGAAAATGTTGAATGTAAATTATTCCTCTAAAAATATCATATTTATGTGGAGTGACGTGTCTGTACCATTTCCATTCTATTGTTTATAGGACGTTTTGCTACTAGGTCATTTTGAGAATATGACGAATCGCTCATTTCATTTTGTGAATAGTACATTTTGATACGGAGTCTACACAGAATACATCAAGATTCTAAAATAATATAAATTGTAGTTCTAACAACTAAAAAACACGCTTTGATGGCTATGGTGGTAAATTGAACTAAAAAGTCGCTAATCCTGAAGATCTTGGTAAGGCATATATTTGACTTTGACTAAATTATTGCATTGTCATCGGTCCTTGATAAGTGTGCAAAGTTTCAAATCAATCCCACGTTTTGAAGGGGGTGAAAATCACGTTCAAAGATTCAGTTACATTAATACATAGATACATACATACCAAGTTAATAAAAGCGGTTTAAAAAGGATTTTTTTCTTCCAAATAACACGTTTTTTTTAATATTAGACCAAAAATACAGTCAAAGAAACTTCAAAAAAGTCTTATAAAGACCAAAACAAAATGTTCTAAGAAACAACCATAACCAACAGAAAAACATTCCATCATTTCTAAAATAATGAACCCGAAATTTCCCTTTGGCCACAACTCACAAAATTACACCTTTACCCTACGGTTTGACTTCACACCTTTGACGCGAACGGCATCGTTTGTGAAACGTTTACACAGAGCGGTTTGGTTACATTAAGAGCAGATATTATCACGTACGGAATTATCGTGTGAGCGATTAAACAAGGTGAACCATATGCGTGAAGCAGAGATACATGAGTATGAGAAAGCCTTTGTTATACAGATTTCAAGGTTGACTATACATATAAATTTGGTGTTGAGTATTCAGAGTGACGATATGAGTAAGAGAAGATCAAAGAACTATGTCGAAGATGATAGGTATGCCGAACGGGAGTTACTACAAGATAACGCTTAATAGAGAAGTATGGTATTTTTTTGTTACATAGTTTGTAATTTTACTCTTTTTTGTTTTGATACCTTATAGTCATCATAGTCATCACCATTACAGTCAAAAGATGTCCACTGCTGGACATAGCGGCTGCATGCTGCTCCCCCAGGCGTCGCCATATTGACCGATCCCGTGCGTCTCGCACCTCGCAACCTTAAGGCCGTACCCTGACCAAAAAATCAGCATGAGATATGAGCATTCCTATTGGCCTAGCGGCACTGGTGGCGCATGTATTACATTAGTGAATACGCCCAGATTTTAGAATAAAATCTTTATAAAATCGAATATTGGTCTAGAAATTTAAAGTATTTTTATTAATTGATATTTATTTTTAAATAAAGTGTAGTTAGCTCTTAAAAACTGCACAAAATTCGACTAGCGCGGCGTTTTGCTCGGGGAGGCGCCTTAACCGTTTCGGCCCATCGACCATCCGTTCTGCGAGCATGTGCCATGCCCATTGCCCACTGCCACTTAAGTTTTGCTATGTCGGTAACTTTGGTTCTTCTGCGGATATACTCATTTCTGATGCGATCACGCAAGGAAACTCCAAGCACAGCCCTTTGGTACCTTATATTACCACTTGTTTTATTCATTGCTATTTTAAATTTGCCACTATCCTTAAAGGACATTTTTTAAAATTATGTTATAATGATTAGTTAGTGTAAAAATAGCAACAACTAAGTATACATACACCAGGATAATGTTTTACACTAATTACTGTGTAGCCATTTTATAGTTAATATTTGTTCAAAACTTTCCATTAAATCCAACATCTGCGGTCCATTCCAGGCATTATAACTAAATATAAATTTCATCAGTCCACCTACGCATTTAATTCAAAGCGTAGGTGGACTAATGAGTTTTCATTGTTTAATTTTTTTCTCATCGCAATTATTCAACCAGCGGATTCGCCCAATACAGTGTCAAAATCGGGTATTATCGCACGAAAATCGGGCTAAAAGCTATCCCAGGATAGATACTAAAATACTAGGCATATTATCAATTAGGACATAATAATTAAAGAAAGTAAATAAATTTATTTTGCTCATACCATAAGCACACACAGCAATAATTATGTATGCTTATTACGAGTTTTATAACGCACTCGATCGTGACAACGTAAACGATCTCGTACGTCAATTTGTAAACAAAAAAGAGGTTTCTCCTCACTGTCACCAGACGGCGCTTATCCAGTTTCAATACAAATTGACGTTTACTGTAACGCGAATGAGCGTGAGTAAAAACTCACAGTACGCCCACAGACCGGCAGGCTTATTACGAGTACGTATCTTTTGCAACAGCAAAACGATAGCGATCAAATGCTTTATGTCATAAAAGTCGGCATCACCTGCAGTGTAGGTATGGTAGGTCCTACACAATCGTTTGCTAATCGCTCGCTGTTTGTAAAATGCACTTATTTAAAAAAAACCGCCAACAACTCTAAAAAATTTGTATTGAAGAGCAATTATTGCGCAAAAATCGCTATCGTTTTGCTCTTGCAAAAGATACGAATAAGCCTGCCGTTTTCCATATTGCCATTCTTCGTTCAGCGATTGACGCGTGATTGTTAACAAACATCCAAATTCCCAAACATCAAAGATAAAGATAATTTATTTGTCTTAACATGTGTTTACATACGTTATGCATGCAAGATGTTCACTTATCATTTGAGGCACATACATGTTCTGCCTATCGAGGCGTACAAATATAAATTTTACAAAAATGGTATAATCAAATCATAATATGCCATAGAAAATTGTGGCTAGTAAACTAAAATAATGCCAAAAAAAAAAACACCATAAAATCTTAAAATGTCTTGCAGAATCAAGATTAATAAAATAAAATAATGTCATAAAAGTAAAATCAAATCATAAAAATAATGTCCACGAAAAATACAATAAAATAATAAAATGTCTTGCAAGATCAATAAAATAAAATAATGTCGAAAAAGTACAGTCTAATCATAAAATGTCATAAAATCAGGATTGTTAAAACAAAAAACAAAAGAATAAAATGTCAAAAAAGAACAATCAAATCATAAAATTATGTCAAAGAAAAATACATCAAATTCATAAAATGTCTTGCACAATTAGAATTAATAAAATCAAATGATGTTAACTTAGTACAGTAAAATGTCATAAAAAATCAATGAAATGTAATAAATTAAAATGCTGTCAGGTACAAACTAAACAAAAACAATATCGTCATTCAAGAAGTCACATATATTGTAATAAGATTTGTCTGCAAATCTTATCTCGCATCATTTTTTTAAATAGGTTTGCTGGCAAAGCTTTAATTGATTGCGGTATTTTATTGTACATTTTAGGCGCCATACAAAAGACACTCTTTGACATTAAGGCTGTTTTTGACGTGTGCAGGCAAAGTTGGCTATTGTCACGTCTATTACGGAGGAGGGTGTCAGGTTAAGCAACGCTTGACGAGGTCGGTCCGTGGATGGGTGACCATTTCAACATACCGAGTTTCCTCCGTGCTTCGGAAAGCACGTTAAGCCGTTGGTCCCAGCTGTCATTTAAAGATCTTTGACAGTCGTTACGGGTAGTCAGAAGCTTGAGAATTGACACCAGTCTTGCCAAGGGGTACCGTGTTACCCAGTTAGTGGGTTGTGGAGTTCAGATAGGCAGTCGCTCCATGTAAAACACTAGGACTCATCTAAACATAATATTTATAATACAAGTAAGATAAATATTTAGTAAGAACTATTAGTACGAGTATGTATTATATAGAACAAACTCCAATTTAATACATGTTGTATCCTCCGAGACTAGTGGGTATCATAACACGATTATTTGAACTTAAGCTATAATGCTCTTGAACGCTTTCAATATGATTATTGTTCGAGTTTCAGAAGCTTTTAGACGTTAAGTGGTAGTCCTAGACTACAATACCTTATATAGATTTATTGGGAGAAGTAGTTCAATTACTTGTTATGATAGCAATAATTTTATTTACTATAACGTTAGTAAATATTTTCTAAAAAATTCTGCTGAGTACATTGCTTATTGCTCATAAATTATTATTGTCTGGAGTTGTGGACCTAGAATGTAAACTTGTATTTTAGGTCTTGTCTCAAACTCGACTTCGCCTCGAATCGTCTTTCCAGTTTCAGCTTGTTATGTAGGATATTGATTGAGGGTTTATTCCGTTGTCATGGCGAAAGAGTCAAGCGGAGATTTTTTTTTATACACTATCTCACCTGATGGTAAGCAATGATGTGGTCGACGGTGAGGCACGCTTGCCTAGAAGAAACCCAATACTCTTGACCCCTAGACTGTAGCTATCAGGAAACAAAGATTCCGGCAGGGAATTCCACTCTTTAGCTGTACGCATAATAAAAGTGTCCCCAAAACGTTTTGTGCGTATGGGTGGGATGTCCACCATGTACCGATGACGCATCGCCGTACGTATGGTAGATTCCTCGAACTAGATTACAATAAGGAACTTAACGTCTTGTCAAAGTTTTATTAACTTTTTAACAGGAACTCACACAGCATTGCTATTTGCTGTATCAATCCTCAGGGGAGACACAGCAGTGGAATCACCTGAAGACCAGAAAACTGGGCGCTTGGAAAGTTTGATGTGAATAAGACGAGTAAAACATTGTAGAATTTGAATAAGTTCAAGAATGGCACTTACTATGCACATAAACGCTAGTTTTCAGAATCACATCATCATCAGCCTATTAATGTTCCCACTGCTGGGACACAGGATCTCTGTGAGAGGGAATGGTTATCTACCACGCGGGCCCAGTGCGGGTTGGTGAATGTCACATGTCTTCGAATTATTGGTTCTAGGACATGCCGGTTTCCTCACGAAGTTTTCCTTCGCCGTTTTGAGAGCAGTGGTGCTGAAATAATTTACACAAAGTAAAGCGCCTGTCTAGGCTCGAACCCACGTCCTACAAATGTAAGTCGCGGCCGATTTGAAGTTTTCAGAATATGTGACAGGAATTCCAGTAGGTTTAGCATAAAAGGGAAGAACGCTAGTATTCAGACTAAATTAAATATGTTGCAGGAACTCAAGTACACATGAAAGACCAATAGGCAACATTGGTAACCAAATAAAACCACTCGGGGAGTGAGCCCGGTAACCCACGTTTACTCTGAACACAAGCTTTGTGTCAAGCCAAACAAATCGCACTTAATGATGCCGCGGCGCGGTCAACAAAAAAGGTTTCTGTATGTAAGCGCCATTTTTCCACAAATTCCACATATTTCTTAACATGTCTGCATAATAAACAACTTCTATTTGTGAAAGTATTTTTCCTGTTACCTAAATTGGTTTGTCTTTACGGATAAAGAGATACTAAAATCTAGGTAACAGAGCATTATAGACTAAAAAAAATCATTGTGATTTGCGAACTCTTTTCTTACTTTTTTTTATAATTGACTAGCTGACCCCCGTGGCTTCGCTCCCGTCAACTGGCTACCTACCTACTTACCCTACCCTACCTACTTACCCTACCCTACCTGCCTACCCTGCCTACCCTGCCTACCCTGCATACCCTACCTACCTAGTAATTTTTATCTATCATCAATAGTTTTCTCAGCGCACGCCAAAGAAAGAATTTTATAGGCAACATTTTGCTACCTTGGATTACATTACTGCAATTTTCATAAGGATCTCAAAGGATCAGATTTTTTTTTTGAAAATATATTATAGCCTACGACAATCAGGCATAATGTAGCTTTCTACTGGTGAAAGAGTTTTCAAAATCAGTTCCGTAGATCCAGAGATTACCCCTTACAACGTCACAAACCCAAAAAGTCACAAACTTTACCTCTTTATAATATTTGTATAGATAGGCTCGCGCTTGACCACTATCTCACCTGATGGTAAGCGATGATGTGGTCGACGGTGAAGCACGCTTGCCTAGAAGTAACCTATTCACTCTTGAATTGAAGACCCCAAGGTTGTAGCTATCAGGAAACAAAGACTCCGGCAGGGAATTCCACTCCTTAGCTGTGCGTACAATGAAAGTATTCGCAAACGCTTTGTACGTATGGGTGGGATGTCCACCAAATACTCTTAGTATAGCTAATATGATTTGCGAATGTCTAGTATTCCCATTAACCTAGCCTCGGAGCCACGTAAACCGAATATGTTTGCTTGCAGTGGGTTCGTGATATTAGAGCAACCGGTGGGTTCTATCACTTGATGGTATGGATGGTGGGCACTATCTCACCTGATGGTAAGCGATGATGTGGTCTACGGTGTAGCACGCTTGCCTAGAAGTAACCTATTCACTCTTGAATCAAAGATCCCGAGGTTGTAGCTATCGGGAAACACAGACTCCTGCAGGGAATTCCACTCCTTAGCTGTACGCATAATCGATTAAAACCATTCAAATATTTATTGAACCAAATTTTAAGTTATGCTTGAGTTTATCTTAGAGCTTGCATAGAGACAAAGCAATATAGTATAACAGCGGCAAAGAATATTGTCGACAAGTCCCAAATTTAAGGGACCACGCGACATATCGGAAGAGCATTTTATCCCACAACTTCTCCAACCGTTTTTTAAACTTTTTGACAACCGCTGTCACTGATAAAAAAGTTATACATAAATATATTAGGATATTTACAATGTAAGTAGATTCGTGCATTACTTCACAGTGAAATTAATAATCTACAAGTCTACATAGTCTGCAATCTGCTTGAAAATAATTATTTGGCAAACGATGCGGATAGTAAAACTCTATGCCAGCACTGCTTAATACGATTTAGAAGTTCTTTAAATAAGACTGGATACAATTATATATAAAGACAAATCTATAGTCATCCTCTATCTGTTAACTTTACAAGTTTGACGTTTTAATTAAGCTACAAACAATAGTATTCACCCGTCGTGCAAACAGGCTTTAGATCTAATCTCACGATAAATTTTCCATATTCCATAAAATATTTTTAAACACAGCTGGCTGATAAAACCTACAATTTTGAATTTCGAATAAAAATTAAATAAAGATGGCCTAATTACAATTATATCGTGGCGTTCGTGGTACTAATTCAATGTAAATCGCTGTATAGCAATCACGCGGGATCAATAATTAAAATATTCAAGTCGACAGCGTGAAGCTCATGAATATTCACCTAATTACAGGCTGTCACGAATAATTTGCAATGTGAACAACAGTTTTTGAGGGAATAGGGAGTGTTGGAATGAATAACAAAGCCTTAGAAGGCTGTATCACCGAAAAATTAGTAATTGTTTGAATGAAGGACCAAAAAGTACCTACCCACACTTTGTAGTCAAATAATCAAGTAACAATGTTTTAATAATATTAGGTGGAAATCAAGTAATCAACGGCTGACAAAGATCTCAGCGTTTGTAGATCTTTTTCAATTGGTAAGGGAAATTAGACACCTGAAAATCGAACAGTCTTGCCAAAACCTGTAACCCAGTCACTGGGTTGTGGAGGTCAGATAAGCAGTCGCTCCAGTAAAATACACGTACCTACAGTTCATCTATGTCACGATGGCGGGTTGGTCTTAGTCGTGTGTGTAGATAGATGCACATGCACGTTGTTTCTGCGTGCGTAAGCTCGTGAGCGCTCAATATCGCCTCATCACAAAGATACACACACACACGACTAAGACGAACCCGCCGACGTGAGATAGAACAACTGTAATCAACTGCATCTGGTTTGACTGGCAGCATATCCCTACATTGTACGGAAAAAGCTAGGTAGATTGACTGTGGAAATCAAGCGGGTGAGATATTAAAAAGTGGTCAGAGTCGCCTAAGATGTCTCTCGTGATTAACAACTAAAATAACGTTTCAACTACAGGTAATATGATTTGCTCCTCACTAAACTCCCCGTCACCTATAAATTTTGTAATTAAAGAACTTCTACTAAGTTACGTGGCAATAATTCAATCAACAACAAATAATCCCAAATTCAATCAACTCAAAGCAACATACGTGTAATACGAAACTAACGAGCAATTCCATTTGGTCGGGTTATATTTTAGCGATATAAAGCGCTGTCGCCTACTGTTTTGTGGTACTGGAACGCGCCTGTGTGTGTTGTTGTGTTGTGTTGGAACGCAAATATGTGTTTACAAAATTATAGCTTCTCGTGACGGGGACTTTATCTTAAAAAGAGACTGACTATGAGACTGCCGACTGACCGTCCATTAAAATCCCAAAATCACACTGCAATTATTAGGATTTAGCAAATAATCATGTTATCTAGAGCCTAACAGCGATCAATTCTCTAATCTTACCTTTTTTCCGTCGTTAAGTGTGGTCCTAACAATAAAAAGGAAGTACAGCCAAAGAAGGCACTGACAAAGGGGCCTGATAGCCTTCTGATCTGAGGAACACTAAAGACGATCCTGATTCGTGATATAAGCCTAGCTGTCAGGAACAAACCGCCTTTGTAATTATGCTATCGACTCAGATAACAGTGAGATTAAAGTGGAGCTTTATTCCTTACAATATAAACGAGAAACGGTAATTTGCTTTTGAGTGGAACTGTATAGATATCAAAACTACTACTATCAAATACGTGAAAGTTTGTGAGGATGGATGCTCGTTATTCTTTCACGCAAAAACTACTGAACGTATTTTGATGAAACTTTACAGTAATATAGCATATACATCAGAATAACACATAGACCATAACTTATAAAGCTATTGGCTGAAGTATTAATACCACGCGGGCGGCATCTAGTACTAAATATTGGTGATTCAGATTTACACTATCCAAGACCTCACAAAAAAAATGAGACCATAATTTTTAACCGAAGTATAAATATGGATATGTGACATATATTTTCTAGAAATGAAATGAAATGAAATAATTTATTTATACAGATTAGATGTTGTTTTTTTGTAGAGCAGTCCCGATACATTTTACCTCAAGGCATGCAAAATTGTTTAATTTAATAAATAAATACAGTAAAGAATATTAAGGTAATCATTACAAAAATCGCTATTTAAATGCAATAATTAAAAAAAAACATATTAAAACAATAATAATCAATTACAACAATGAAATTTAAACACAATAGTTATGAATGTAGCCAAGATGAATATATAATGTCAAAATATCAATAAAATGACTAGACAAAAGCTTTGACCGCCATTTTTAAGTTTCAAATAAAAAGAAGGTAAAATTTATCTGTCTATTGAAAAATCGTCCCTTGGCCATCTTGTTACTTTCTTAATTTTTATTACCATGTGAATTATATAACATAAAGAGTATGTTGGTGGAAACAGGTAATCTATTGAAAAGGCCTGGAGTTGCATACAATATTTTCATTATTTAGCGCTCTATATAATCAACATTTTTACAACTAAAACGGTACGGTAAAGTCAAACGTAAAATGGCTGTACAAAATATTCAATTCAAAAGTGTCTCTAATATTATACCTACGCTTACCACTTACATACCATCAAGTGGGCCACCTTCCTATTACATCAAAAACTAAAAAAAAAATGTTTCTAATAGAACCATTAACTTTTTTTGAAGAAGACGTACACTTTGTCGTCGTAACAGATATTTACTTATTTAAAAAAATCAGTCAAGTGCGTATTGGACTTCGGACATTTAGGGTTCTGTAACAAACCGCAAAATTAAGTTGGTTGTAATAGATGAAATGAGGGTATTACAAAAAAAAATTGTTTTATCAATATATTGGTATTTGTTAGTAAAATATACGTAATAATAAACATTATCAAATTTCAAGTTCATATGTCAATGGGAAGTTAAAAATTCGTCGGAACCAAATTTTGTAAAAAAAAACTTGAGAGGTGTTAAGGGATACCCGGATGGAACGAAGTTCCTTTAGTATATATACATATGGGTATACATATATATACACATGTTGTTGCACGATTTTATAAACTTTTCATATTGATAATTTAGAATGGGGTAAAAAAAAATTGCGGGGGGAAGGTGAAAAGTTAAGGGGGGGGAGGATAACCTTTTTTGTTCTCCGGCCAGAAGCGACGTGGGCAGGAGGGCAAATTTTTACTCAGAATTGAGCTAGCTCCAACCGTTTCCGAGATATGGAGGTTTTTAGGTTTTCTGATTTGATCGCCGGTTCGTTATTAGTGGCGGCTCGGGGTCAGTTTTCGAGTAGTGTCGACTCGAGTCGGCCTGTGGTGGAGGGTTTTGTGCGTCTGGCGTTATATATGCATACACATATATATATATATACGCCGCACGGCTTACAACTATAGCAAAAAGTGTCGTTACAACTTTTCGTGAGATTTTTTTCCGTCTAGCCCCCTTTCGCAACGCGCGATAAGGAACTTCGTTCGAAAAATGACTTTGGTGGTTTCTCATTCCTTTGTTTTCCAAAATGAATAGATTTCAAAGTGAGCAAAGCCACGGGGAAAGGTTAGCAATATTTAAACAATAAAAAAATCGTTTCGTTTAAATATTTTAAAAAGGTTTGAAAAATGTCTCTCTCTGATCTCCAGTTCTCTGGAACTTAATTGGCAGTGGACAGGGCACATTTCTCGCAGAACGGATGCTCCTTGGAGCCGAAAATTTTTGGAGAAGCGACCGCGAGCTGCACGACGCTGCGCTGGAAGGCCTCTCACCAGGTGGACATAATATGATCAGGTGAGGGTAGTGGGAGTCTGCTGGACGCCAGACGCCCGGGGCCAGCCAATTTCGACGCTTAGGGGACGTCTTTCGGCTAATATAATGATGATGATGAATTGGCAATACTGCTTCGATTACAAAAAATGCCTTTACTAATAAAAGGCTACACTATCGTTAGTTTTTAGCCCAGAAAATTTATCGGTTCCAGAAGCCACGGCTGAGTGAGTAAAGACGCGGAAAACGCTTGTATCAAGTAAAAATATAGTGAGTTCTAAAGTGACACTAAGCTCTTTGTCGCCGAGTGGAGGTATGACTGGGATATAAATATTTCACTGGTACACGTAGGTAAGGGTGGGTACGGCATCACCTGAAGACTTCGTCTGAGGAATACATATTTATGTGTCGCAAATTGTTTACCTTTTGTCAAACGTGTTTGTATGTAGATGTCTCTATCATCGCTTACCATCAGGGAGCAGCTATCTTTATTACCATCAGGTGAGATAGTGATCAAACTCGAGCCGAACACTAATTTTAAAAAATCTGACCAAGTGCGAGTCTGACTCGCGCACGAAGGGTTCCGTACCATTATCGCAAAAAACGGCAAAAAACAGGTTTGTTGTATGGGAACCCCACTTTTTTATTTATTTTGTTCTGATTTTAGATATTATTGAGGTATTTGTTGTTATAGCGGCAACATAAATACATCATCTGTAAAAAATCTGCTGTCTAGCTATCACGGTTTATGAGATACAGCCTGGTGACAGACGGACAAACAGACAGACCCGTTTTTACCCTTTGGGTACGGAACCCTAAAAAAAGTATGATAGAAATGTCGGTGGAAATGTTATTGACATACAGTTTCTCTAATGTATGCCATCAATAGCTGCCACCCGCGCCTCCGACTGAGTAAAAGTCTAAATTATCCCAAAAAAACCTCCTACCTTGATAAAAAAGTATACTATGCGTTATTCTAGGTTATACACTATATCTGTGTTCCAAATCCGTTTCGTAATCTATGCGTGAAAGAGTAAAAACATCCATCGATCCATACTCACAAACTTTCACATTTGTATTCTAGGAGATTAGAATTTCCTTAGGACTAGACGTTTTTTTACATACCGTACATAATGTATGTAGGTTATACACATACCTGTAATTATATTATTACGTTCTAGTAGTAATGTGGTAAATTAGACGTGTTATTTTTTTACACGATACTACGACATTGACAGACGACCTGCCTAATTGTATGTAATTATTTTTTCAGATTATTACCTACCCGAAGTAATCTTATTGTAGGTCTACGTTGCTATTAAGTCTGTCGTTTTGACATTGTATACAATTCAGGAGAAAACCTTACCTTAATTGCATTGAATTACCAGAAAATATTGTGCATTTGCGAGCTGTCTTTCTTTTCATACGCCTTTAGGCATGGCTATAACACCACAATTGCAGTCCTAAAGACAAGGCAGCGTTAGTAAATATACCAAAATTAAGCGATATAGGTGTCTCCCAGTTTCTGAACAGAAATTATCATCATCATCTGCCAGCCCTTGTCCCATGTTACTTGGGGTCGGTGCAATACGTTTTCTTCTTCCATACCGTCCTGTCCCCCGTCACGCTATCACTGACTCCCTTTTCTTTCATGTCACCCCTCACAGAGTCCATCCATTTTTTCTTTGGCCTTCCCCTCCCTCTCCATCCATCCACATTTATGTTCATAACTCTTTTAGTAACATGCGATTCATCCCTCTTCATATGACCATACCAGGACAAATGGTTTCTGTTTAATACAGGCTTTCGGATCACAAAGCCAAGAGGCGAACACTGGGGCCCATGAGCAATGCTGCGACTCCTGGATCCAACCAGGTCCATACCCGCAAAACCACAGTACGTGGCAGCGGTCGCTAGGGGTCTGCTCAGTATTGGAGAGTAATACTGGTGGAAAATGGAATCTTTACAAATATACGCTTACCCTTGTTCCTCATGGTGGTCTTCTGGTCAATCCCGTGTGTACAGTCGGGGTATTGGAGGGAAATATATATAATAAATGGAATAAGGATTTGGAAGGTACACAAACACGATCCGGTGATATTCTCGGCAGATTTCATTACTCGCGTTCCCGGCAATGACTCTTCGCTGCGCGCGAAATATACACAAAAGCCAAAGCACAAAACGCCGCACAATGCAAATCGTGAATCGCGGATGCAATTCCGATGCAGCTGGGGTGGATTATTTAACGATTACATATAATCCCACGGGACCCCTATTTTTTCGCGTTGCACGCGTTCAAACCAAACTTTCCAGATTAACCATACGGAGTATTTTATTATACCATGGACTAACCGTTTTCAAAAAGTCATCTGTCAACGTCAATTAACAACTGTCAAAATCGATGACAGTCGGTTGACTCAGTGTTGCAACCATACGATTTGGTTTCAAACAGTTTCCTTTCAACTTTTCCGTCACAGCCGCCACTTTCAAACTTCCTCTAATATACTCATTTCTCACTTTATCCATTCTCGTCACATCCATCTCAACATTCTCATCTCTGCTACATGCAATCTCTTTTCATCTATCTTTTTCACAGCCCAACATTCTGATCCATACAGTACGACAGGTCTAATCACAGACTTGTAATTTTTTCCCTTTAACTTGAGTGTGATCCGTTGGTCGCAAGTTGTTCCAGTGACCTGTCGCCATTTCATCCATCCACGTCTCGGTCTACCTCGCTAGGAACAGAAATTATCAACGTGTCAAAAATAAGATGCAGGTGAAGTGATACAACTGGATGTGTAAATTTTTTTCAACCAATCTTAGCCGCTAACAAGCGTTTAAATTTATCATCTAATTTTACAATATCTTTTGTTGCCTTAATCTCGCATAAAACGAGCCTTTTGACATCACTTAACCAAGCACAACACTATTTTCATCTATCACATAGCAACAGCTTCCCATAACCCAGTTTCCATCATCCTACATTCAGAAACTGCCAAACAAACACCTCGGCCCGTCAGAGCCAGCCGTGGCGGGCGATCCAATATTTTCTTTATTATTATCCCCCACCCCGCCCAGCATTACAATATCTTTGTCGGACTTCAACCGGTCGGCTGCATTCAAGTCGCGTCTATTTGATGTCCAACCTACAGGTGGTTACACCTGTCGACGTTTCCCTGATATTACACATAGGAACTTTAATAAAAACGTACAAGATTCTTGGGTCACTTTGGTTCTTTTACAATTTTCTTGCGCGTGAATGGGTTGGGTTATAAGTCTGGAGTTTTATGGCCTTGGATGTGATGCTTGAGTGGTTTGAGGATAGATAAGTAACGGTAAATATTGGGGCAAAGTGGGGTAGGTAAGTGGCACTTACGGGTTAAGATTTTCTTGCCTGCTTATTATTTTAATACAACGATGCAAGTCAACACGGCACAATTAATAAAATGAACTAATTACAAACCAAATTGATACCTTTCTGATTTTTTTAAAGAAAATGGAATGATTGTGAGCATGACGATTGCTGGAACGAAATGTAAGAACAAAACGTGTTGCGCCGCCGATTCCAAGTAACATGGGACAAGAGATAGCAAGATGATGAAACCTTTCGGATTTTTAACTACACTATGATGCAAATAAAAAAACCGGCCTATTGCGAGTCTGACTCGCGCACAGAGGATTCCGTATAAACAGCTACATTCACCAAAATAAATAGATAACATTACTAACGTTTATAAAAAAAGAAAGCACCGAACATTGCTCTAACGAAGGCAAAATAATTAACTTTGCCGTTCGAAAACTGTTGTCCCCATACATCAATATACAAAATTTTTACTTTTCCAAGTACATTTTTTATGTTGGTCGACTATTACTCGTAAACTTATAAAGCCTACTTAGCTGTGATAGATTTCCTTTTAATTTCGTTATATATACTTCTGCTGTGATTTTTTTCACAATCTATATGCGCAACCATTTAGCTGGCTGGGAGGGGGGGGGGGGGGGGCACACACGAGACTCTAACAAAAATTTGAGAAAAAAAACATCCCTTTACGTGTACAGGAGGTTCCCTAAAAACCATTTTTTTTCTTGGCTTTATTTCACCACTTTGTCGGCCTGATTAATATATATCCACGCCAAATTATAGCATTATTGTACTAATAGTCTCTGAGCTAAGCTGCGGATGGACAGACGGACATGACGAAACGATTAAGGGTTCCTTGTTGACTATGAAACCCTAAAAACCAATCCTTTTGGCAGTTTTGGTGTAAAAAATATCACAAGAGAATGCTTGTACTAATCCCAATTGATTTGAAGTTGGCGCAAAATTTCTTCTTTTACATACTTTCATATCTGAGTGATAATCCTGTATTCATCTTTGTCACAGTCCATTCATCGTTTCTTTCGGTCTTCCGCTCCTCTAATAGCCTAATAACATTCATACTCAAAACTCATCACGAACTACGGAAAACTGTGTCTTTTAAAATCAAAGACCTTACTCAATACAAAAAGTTCAATATTTAAAACTCAGGAAATTTGGAACAACTATATTTTTTTATTACATTAAGGATCATTCCAACTTAATAAAGCACGTTTGGGCTTCAAAAATGCGCTCCATATAAAATATTTAATGACTATATTTGGGTGTCCCCAAAGACCAATTTTCAAAACATTTTCCTTTTCGCGTGAAACTTAATTTCCTAGCCCCATGGGCATCATAAGTGTTTTCCTCAGTTGAAATACGTATTTAAACCAAATCCATTAGGTTTTTGAGCGTTCAAACAAACTTGAGGCTTGATCCACTTTTGTGCCCGATGGTCTCTCCTGGGTAGGAAAGTTTATTTTTGGCGACATCCAAGTTTTTTTTTTCTTGTCGGATAACATGTTTATTAAAAATGGTATTGTTAAAAAACGTGGATGAAACTTTCCTCTTTAGCTTTTATTCCTCAATCAAATTAAAATATTTAAATAATTATTGATAATAATATTACATATATATTTTATATATTTTTTAATATTATATATGTAAAAAAAAAAAAAAAAAAAAATATGTACATACTTAAACACTAAACAAAAATAAACTTTACAAACTTAAAATTAAACTAACTACTTACACTATATACAAAAGAAAGGTACACTTAGGCGTCGAAGTACTCCTCCACATCGCTGTCATCCGAGAACGTGCCCAGAAGACTGGCGGCATTGCCACGTTGAATGGCAATGCTGATTCTTTGCGCAAAGAAAGAGCCAGCCCTCTGGTCACGCACGGTGTCGATCAGTCGGCGAGAGATCTCCTTAAAAAGGAGACGTGCACTTGGGCCCCATGACCCAAGCGTTTCGACCCCAAACGGCTCAAAACTGTAATTACCAATTAGGTTACAGTATTTGCGCCGCTTGAGGGCCTCTCAGATGCTGGCGTGCCGTACTATGCGTCCTGCGCTCTTGCAACAAGACAGGCCATGGTGCCCAAGGCTGCCGACAGCTTCACCACATTGACACCGATGTGGAGCAACACAAGGTGCGCCTAAGCGAAGACAGGTTGCGAGCCGAAACGAAGAGTCATCCATCATAGTGTTTATGGTGGATGACGGGAGTGCTTGAAGCCATAAACCCGACTCCCATTCCCACACAGCCAGCAGACGCGCTCGCTCAGCAGTACTAGACGATGTATTTATAAGATTATTCTGTATAATACTGCAGAGCGGCACATCCCATCGTCTCTGGGAGGACAGGTTGTCGTTGTTGTTGTTGTTGTTTAAATAATACAATGTAATTGTCAAAATCTAATAATTTATTTCAAAACGGCACTTTTGAATGTAACAAAATTAAAGTTAAACAATAAAATAATCCATTTTATTCATACAATCCATTGCAATCATCCATTGCGTTGTCCGTTCTTCTACGTACTAAACTATCTTTGTGAATGGACAGTAGAATAAATTATTATTGTTGTTTAATTTTAATTTTGTGACTTTCAAAAGTGCCGTTTAGTGACCTATTGAAATAAACTATTTCAAAGAGGTTAAAATAAGCACTATATCCTCTTTTGACTACTTAATCAATACTAAATGTTAATTTTCAAATATAAAAACCACTTCAAAACCATAAAAGATGGATTAATTCTACAAGTATTGTATAAGTAGGTTTTATAAATAAATCATGATTACCCGCAGGCTTATTACGTATCTTTTGCAGGAGCAAAACTATAGTAATTACTGCGCAATAATTGCTCTTCCATACAGAAGTTACAGAGTTTTTGGCGGTTTTTGTTTAAATAAATGCATTCGACAAACAGCGAGCGATTAGCAAACGATTGTGTAGGACCTACCATAGTGACACTGCAGTTAATTCTGACTTTTACGACATAAATCGTTTGATCGCTATCGTTTTGCTCTTGCAAAAGATACGTAATAAGCCTGCCTGATCACCTCTGTGAAGAAGTATTGAAATAAACTTAAATGTTTTAAAAGTTCTCTTTTATTTTTAGTGGTCAGTACCCAGTCAGGTACAAAACTGATTCAGATTTTGTGGTCATCGGTTTTAAACTGAACTGAATTTTAGAGACGCTTTCTGTTTAATAAACTTTCTAAATTGTAAAAGGTGTAAAAGGTTGACCCTTTTACGGAGAGTTGTGCAGGGCCCCAAGCGTTTTGAACACGTATGTGTTATTTAAATGCGATGTACCTGAATGTTTAATTGCCCAAACACCAACTTATTTTTGTGAATGGAAAGTGGTGATCTTGCATACATGCGGCAATTTATACAGATTTTTCAACACACTTGCTCATAAAGTGGCTCTAATTTCACAGCAATTAGGCACATAATGAGACCTGTTATCAAACTGTGACTTTTTCATTGCTATTATTCACTAGTGAGTTATAGAGTTTTTTTTTAAATTTATTGGTTGAGTTGCTTTGTTCTTAAAAAGTTTCGATACAAATAAGATCGTGCTCAATAGTACAAATAAATTAATGTACCTATTGCTTGCTCATTTCATGCAACTTCGTATTAATTTCAACTTGTACGTGCTTAATAAATAAAACTTTCACTCAAATATAAATTTTATTTACTCTGTAATTAAGAAAAAATTAATTTCCCTATTTTGTACGTGACAAAACAAATAAACCTCATTCTTTTAGTCTATGGCCGATCACCATTGTTAGATGCGCGCGCATAGGAAAACTGATTAATTTTGCCCGCCATTATGAAAAAAATCACAAATCTTTTTTACTGTTGAAAATGATTTTTTGTATTATTTTCTTCACAAGTGTGTTAAAAAACGTCGCATGATACACGTGTGTATTGATGATTACCGTCCTCGGCTCTCTTAAGACCCTTACCTACGGCTCGGGTCTCAATGGCGCCTCAGCGGTAGTCACCAACATTGCACACTTGTACCATAATGTACTATTATATGTATCAAAGTCAAAGTCAAATATATTTATTTCAATTGGGCCAGTAAGCGGCACTATTGAACGTCTAACATATAACAAGTAATAAAAATTGATTCTACCGTGCATTCGGAAAAGTAGCTTGTTATGGAGACGAACGCAAAAGAAACTCCATACTTACTCTTTTTAAAAAATAGGTGATTTTACAACATTTAGTACACACATTAATAAATTCATATATGTGAGGACGAAGCTCCCAAATATAAAACTACGTACAGTTATAAAGTAATAAAATCATTAACAGGTAAATTAATTAAATTGATAAACAGGAACATGGTTCTCACATACTTACAAATATTGCAAACATAGGTAAAATACCTAATTCAACAACAACGGAACAGTATGTGAGTCAATTTCTAAAAAAATTAAATTTACTTTCATTTAGTATATAAAGTTTTAAATTTACTTTCATTTTGTTTTAATATATCACAAGGTATTTTGTTATAGAATTTAACAAAGTATCCCATGAAAGATGAGTGTACTTTAGCTAGTCTATAAGATGTACTGTATAGTACTGATGTTTATTTGCATCCGAGAAGACTGCAAACGTCCTAGTGGAAAAAAGCTAGACAGATGTTGATGTTATACTTGTGTTAATAGCGGAGTAAGATTCTACCCCTATTTAAGGGCGTTGTACTCGTACATACATAGGTCCAACCTAATATTAAGCCAAGCAATTCGGGTCGATGACTTACGACTTCAATAACGACGAGACAAAATACATCATGTTTATCCAATTTCCTGTCACACTTACTATCCACATTAAATCTTCCACATCCCCCTTAATTAACCTATACCTCCCTTTCCCTCCATTCCCCTACTTGAAGATAAGGAACTAATTGCCCCCTTCAAATTAACAGGAAAACTAGTTAGATTTAAACTAGCTGTTACGTTATTAGCAGACGGGTGACTCGACTTTTTGAAAACTGTGGCTGATGGTTGCCTCCTGTCGCCAGCGACCGCTAGCAATAACGTTCCTCACTGAAAGCTTCGCCACGAGAGGGTGCTAAGTATTTTGCATTTGTCAAAATAATCTTCAACATAAAACGTCCAATCAGCGATGAGTCATTTAGCTCAATCTCGCGCCAACGCGTCTATGACTTCAGCAAGGAACACCAACAAAACGACATCTTTGCTGGTTTTGCATACTGCAATAAAAAATCATAGGGTACAGTCTATTCTAGTCTATATTGGCAAAGCCTACAACTACAAACAACAAGAAACTATCAATGGAAACACGCAACGACTGTCAAAAAGTTAGAGTTCGATTTAAAATACTGGTATTCAGCTGCATCTGGCTAGACTGAAAGCAGAACACAACTTACAACTATGTTGTTGCCAACGCATCAGGTTACCAGATTGATTTATACCACTGACAACAGGTGGCAACTATCAGCAATACTCGTCAACTAGAAGTGTTGCTCGTCTGCAACACGCTCTCTTACATGGGTAAAAGTATCAGGCGCCCTAATTAGTACATTTTATTGACAGCACTTGTACATACTTGGATTTAATTAACCTTTCTAGGTTTAAGTTAAATTAGTGGTTGTGGAACGTTTTTAAATTACCTACTCTCGTAACTATTTTTACTGGCAATGTGGTTGGGTGGCGAGTAGTTTATTACGCGTTAGTTTGTACTGTAACTACATAATTACCTTTGTTCTACTAGTTCTAAATATACAATTTTGTTAACTATGAGGAAAACCTCCCAGTACGGCCGGTCACCGCGGGAGAGTTCGACCAAAACCCCCCAAGAACAATTATCAAAACAAAAAATACCGTCTACATCTGCACCCTCAACGTAAGATCATTATCTACTGATCAAAAATATATTGAGCTCAAAGCTGCACTAGAAGCTATTAAACATGATATAATAGGTTTGTGTGAAGTCCGCCGCCTAGGAGAAAGGATAATCGAGGACGACGAATATATCTTCTACTACATTGGTCAAACAAAAGGACTATATGGTGTAGGCTTTCTAGTAAGGAAGAAACACAAAGATAACATTATAAAATTTACTGGAGTATCCGAAAGAGTATGCGTACTGGAAATCAAAATGGAAAACCTGTGTTTTGCAGTAATTCAAGCGTACGCCCCCACTGAAAACTCATCACAGGAAGAAATAGACAGTTTTTACGAGGACTTAGCGAAGGCTCACGATTCGATATCTGCTGAGTACGTATTTTCTATAGGCGATTTTAACGCTCGAATCGGAGCTCCAGAAAAGTACGAACGTTCCGCTACAGGAAAGTATGGTTGCGACAGCAGAAGCGATCGAGGCACGAGACTAATTCAATACGCACATGAGTACAATCTAAAAATTGTAAATACAATGTTCAAACTAAAGCCAAAAAACCGCTGGACATGGATCTCTCCAGATAAAAAAACAAGAAATGAAATCGATTAAATCATGACCACGAAGCACCATATGATCTCTAAATATGAAGTACTACCATGTTTTTCGTTCGGATCGGACCACAGACTACTAAGAGCAACAATACACCTAAATTCAACAAAGAAAAGTAGGCGCAATTTTTCTAATGCACCCACTAAGCTAAAAACTCTAGCGGAGCAGGAAAGGTACCTTACAAACCTCTACACCTTTATACCAGAACTCATAAAGAATCAAAACAACTATAACGTAGAGGAGTACTACCAACAAATCATGTGCTACATCCAGATAAGCCTAAAAAACATGAAAGGAACACATAAGAACAAAATCCTATCCGCGAAAGCGCTTGAACTCATGAAAGAAAGAAGCGAACTACAAAATAATCCCAAATTAAGCGTTGCTGACAAAGAAAAACTAAAAACTTTGTATACCTTTTTATTTCTTTATTGGTAAGTTTACCAATAAAGAAATAAAAAGGTGCTACGCTACCTACCGAAGAACAATTATTCAAAAACACCTCAATAATACTAGTTCTGCCAAAAAAGCTTATAAAGAGCTAAACCAAGCCAAAACATGGGTTCCTTTTCTCAAGTCTGGCAACAACAAATGCAATTCTCGCACAGAAATCATAAATGCGGCTACTGACTTCTACGCTAATCTATACAGACAACCAGACACGCAAAATCAAAACATGGTTTCCTATAGCCACACAGATACCTCTCCGATACACCAGTTTACAGAAAATGAAGTATTGAAACAAATAACGAGACTCAAGCCAGAAAAAAGCCCAGGACCGGATGGAATCACCAACGAATGTATCAAGGTTGCGAAGAATCTGCTACTGACACCAATCACTATCCTATGGAATAAAATACTTGACGAAGAAGCTGTGCCACATCAATGGATGACATCGGAAATTATACTACTGTATAAAAAAGGTGACCCAGCCGATATAGGCAACTACCGTCCTATAAGCCTAATGTCTTGTTTTTATAAACTTTTTGCCTCCAGTCTACTTGAAAGGATAGCCCCGGTCATCGATGCTCACCAACCGATCGAACAAGCCGGTTTCAGAAGCGGTTTCAGCACGATGGATCATATCCAAGTGGTTGACCAGGTGATTGAAAAATATTTAGAATTTAACAAACCCCTGTATTTGGCTTTCATCGATTACAAAAAAGCTTTTGATTCAATCTCACACGAGAGCATCTGGGAATCGCTGAATGCAATAAACATAAATGAAAAGTATATCAATATCCTAAAAAATATTTACTCTAACAGCACAAGCAGAGTCAAACTGGATAGAGTAGGCGAAGTAATTAACATAAAGAGAGGTGTCAGGCAAGGAGACCCGATATCACCAAAATTATTCATAGCCGTCTTACAACACGTAATGAGTGAGCTGCCATGGTCCAATCAAGGTATTAATATAAATGGATTTTTTTTAAGTCATCTCAGATTTGCCGATGACATAATTTTACTCTCGGAAACCCCTCACCAATTAAATAAAATGATAAACGAATTAAACCAGGTTAGTACAAAAATTGGTTTGGAAATGAATCTGGATAAAACAAAAATTATGTCTAACCGCAGAGCAACGCCCATCTTAACAATTAATAACACACCTCTAGAGTCTGTCAACCACTACATATACCTAGGAAAACAAATTTCCTTTAGTAAGGAAAGGAACACTAAAGAACTTAACCGAAGAGTGGCGATTACCTGGAACAAGTTCTGGTACCATAAGGAAATACTAAAATCACAACTTCCGCTACAGACCAAGAAAATAGTCATGGATACAGGACTTCTACCGTGCCTCACCTATGGATGCCAAACTTGGATCTTTGATCTCAAAACTAGGAACAAAATTCAGACTACCCAGAGAAAAATGGAAAGAAGCTGCCTAGGTATAAAACTAAAGGATAAGATGAAGAACGTTGACATTCGAAAGAAGACAAAAGTATGCGATGCCTTAACTTTTGCAATGAAGGCTAAATGGAAGTGGGCGGGCCACGCAGCCCGCTACAAGGACGATAGATGGACTATACGGTCAGTAAAGTGGTCTGGACCAAAAGGCACCAGATCAAGAGGTAGACCAAAGGCCAGATGGGCAGACGAAATTGTAGCGTGCGCGGGCGGAAGTTGGATAGAGAGAGCTAATGACAGAGAAGACTGGCGTTCCTTGGGGGAGGCTTTTACCCGAACGGGGTCCTTGCATTTATTAACTACAAACAAGTAAAAATTAGATAAATAAGATTTAAACTAAGTACAAAATAGAAACTAAATTAGTTATTAATTTAGAGTTATTTAATATGTACTATGCATGCAATTAAATTAAATAAAGCTTTATTATTATTATTATTTATTATGAGGAAAACAAAGGATTCTATTGTTCTCGGTGCTGATTGCCAAAAGATTTTTTTATTGTAATATTATTTAAAAAAATACATTTGTGGAACAAAAATGTCTGAGGAGTTCGTGGCTAAATAATAACAGCCGCACTGGTCGATCATCAAGGTTAAGCAACGCTTGACGAGATCGGTCCGTGGATGAGTGACCATTTCAACATACCGAGTTTTAGCCGTGCCTCGGAAAGCACGTTAAGCCGTTGGACCCGGCTGTCATTTGAAGATCTTTAACAGTCGTTACGAGTAGTCAAAAGCTTGAGATCTGACACCAGTCTTGCCAAGGGGTACCGTATTACCCAGTTACTGGGTTGTGGAGGTCAGATAGGCAGTCGCTCTATGTTAAACACTGGTACTCAGCTTAATCCGGTAAGACTGGAAGCCGACCCCAATATAGTTGGGAAACGGCTAGGCAGATTGATTTGTGGAGCAAAACTGGTACCATTGTTGTCATAAAAAATTAAAGAATGGTTTATACACAACAGCTTCTTTTCGTAGAAAATACTGATAAAATTGACTTAGGAATTCAATAGTCTCCTGTTTTAGATTTTTCTGCCGTGCTTGGTGATTCTTGGAATGTTTCTTAATATTATTTCAATTCCATGGTATTTGAATTATTGTTATCGTATGGTATGGGGCTTCTGGTAAAATGTAGGTGTATTTCAAATAACTTCTAACCAATACTTCGTGGAATACCGATGAACCACTAGAGTTAACAATATACGTAGTAGCTAGGTAATCATTTTATTGTATCAAATATCGACAAATCTATTTTTCCCCTCTGTATAAATAAATAATTTAGTTTTTATTACTCAATCTGTCAATCTATCAAAAAGGAAAAAAAGAAAACTATTGTAACTAAGAAATTGTTTCCTAGAACTTAGAGGTAAATAAAAAAAGTTGTGACTTACGGGAATCCCTGTCAAGACGATCGACCTCACTCAATTACTAGGTAAACTTTTATTAACTTTTCTTATAAGATAATTTGACAGTGGACAGACAATGAGGACATTTTAGTTCTTTATGAAGCCATGAAGTAAGACATAAATAACTCTTTTAATAATCTCCCGGCGTAGCGCTACGCTGCTACGACACTACAAGTTCGTAGCCGGAGCGTAGGCTTGCTACGATCTTTTTTGCTACGCCTCAGTTTTCTCAAAGTAGATTAACCTTACTAAACTCTATTATCCCTTCATAACTAAACAGTGGGTTTACAAAAGGTAAGCATTTTCAGCTTGAAATTAAACGGTAAATTCTTAATTTCGTATTTACACTTTCATTTCGTTTATTTTCCAAGACTTTTCACTAGCACAGTTGTAGAAATAAATTCATAATATAAATGGAACTGGGTTAAACTCACTAGTTTTAATTTAAAAGTTCTTCTCTCTTAGTTTCTTTTAGTAAACAAGTCCAGCTAACAAAAATCTAATTAATATTATAAATGTGAAAATTTTGGATGTGTGGATGTATGTTTGTTATTCAATCACGCTAGAACGGCTGCACGGATCTGTATGACATTTGGCACAGACATAGATAAGAACACAGATTTCACGCGGGCAGCCGACCGAAGAAGCTAGTGAAATATAAATGAATATTCAAAGAAATCTTGCTGACCTTTTCACAAGTTTTCTGGGTCAGATTTCAGTCCATTTAGATTAAGCTGTTTATAAGAAACGTATGCTTATTCAAATATACATAGTTAAAAAATAAAGTCCTTTTTACGTATGTCTCTGTAACTGCGTTTGTTTTCAAAAGTACGCAACAGGTTTTCATGCGGCTTTCACTATCATTTTAAGAGAATTTATAA
Source organism: Orthosia incerta (assembly GCA_948252205.1). NCBI lineage: Eukaryota > Metazoa > Arthropoda > Insecta > Lepidoptera > Noctuidae > Orthosia > Orthosia incerta. The sequence goes on from OX411755.1 coordinate 3,393,248, forward strand.
CGGAAGGTTTGTGTAGGATCCGTGTGTATTGTGTAGGTTCCGTGTGTATTGTGTAGGATCCGTGTGTATTGTGTAGGATCCGTGTGTATTGTGTAGGATCCGTGTGTATTTAACTTACTTATAACGCCCAACGCTAAGAAAGAAAATTTGTTTCAAATAAATTGCACTAGATGGCGTGATAAGATTCGATCGATTTTTAATTGAATTTTGTGTAATATCAAAATTTACTTGAAATAATCGTAAAAAATGTATTTTCTTGTTTCAATTCTCCTAAGCACAAAATTATGAAATATGGGGCTCTTGATTCACATTTAAAAGATTATTTAAACGGAACTTTTAAAACTCATTCCAATAGACAGCGCTGTTTTGTCTAGGTTTTCTCACTCGATTGTTTTATTTTGTATTGTAACATATTTTTGTACAATGATACTATAAAAACATGCAAAAAAATACTATGAAACAAATCGTCGACTTATTTAAAGAAAAATATATTCATGACCCAAAAAAATCTTTTTTCTTTCTTTTTTAATAATTGATAGGCTCGCGCTTGACCACTATCTCACCTGATGGTAAGCGATGATGTGGTCGACGATGTAGCACGCTTACCTAGAAGAAACCTATTCACTCTTGACTCCCAAAAACAACCTTGCCTTGCCTTTTACTTCCAAGTCACCGCTAATACCATCTATTGCTTGGATTAAAACCGATCGCGTTCGATATACATTTGGTAAAGTTAGCTGTTTAGTCCGTCGAAAAAAGCTAGTTATGTCGGCACAATTTCTGTCTATGAGATGAGGCATCCGCTAGTATTATATTATCTGTGCTTCTTCATCAGCCTTATAATTTTCCCACTACTTCGACACAGGCATCCTCTCTGTGAGAGAGGTAATGAGCCTTAATCCAGCACGCGGGCCCAGTGCGGATTGGTGAATATCACTTTGAATTTATGGCTCTAAGACATGCCGGTTTTCTCACGATGTTTTCCTTCACCGTTTTAAGAGCAGTGGTGATGAAATAATTTACACAAAGTAAAGCGCCTGCCTGGGTTCGAACTCACGATCTACGACACGTAAGTCGGGGGCGTTACCATTGGGCCACCACTGTTATAAAAAACCGGCCAAGTTAGAGTTGGACTCGCGCACGAAGGTTTCCGTACTATTATCGCAAAAAAACGGCACAAAAATCACGTTTGTTGTATGGGAGTCCCTCTTAAATATTTATTTTATTCTGTTTTTCATCTCTAACGATTCAACTGTCTATCTATCACGGTTCATGAGATACAGCGTGGTAACAGACAGACAAACAGACGGACCGCGGAGTCTCAGTAATAATAGGGTCCCGTTTTTACCCTATGGGTACGGAACCCTAAAAAGTGCTGCTATAATAAATAAATATCGATGTTTTGTCAAGTCGTAAAAAACTTGCCTTACCGGTATGGGCTGTTAGTATTATATAACTCATGAAACTATTAATATAGTCCGAGTAAATGACTTTTGTATAACTAGCTGAAGTGTTAACAATCTTGAACGACAGCTCTATTGACTCGGTGGTTACCTAAGTGATTGACTTCCGCGCTGCCAGTCGTGAGTTCGATACGTAACGTTACGAAGCAATGCATTAGACAGATGTTTGTTTGTAAACACACATTGCTACTTCCATTGTGGCTGACGATTGAGCTCAGTGGCGTGTTATTGGCAATTTAGAACTGTACAAGGTATTTCTAAATTAAAAACGCTGATTATGAGGCCAACGCCTTAAATTGTCCGTCGTTAGTTGAAAATTGTAATTTTATACAAAAAAGCTTGCAACATAGTTTTTTTTTTCTTTCAGACAGCCCCAGATTTTAGATTCCAGATTCTCACTACAACACGCCCACATAAAAATATTTAAAGTTGCAAATGAAATCATCAGTACATTGTGAACATCCCACCCATACGCACAAAACGTTTTGGGGACACTTTTATCATGCGTACAGCTAAGAAGTGGAGTTCCTTGCCGGAGTCTGTGTATCTCGATAGCTACAATCTAGGGGTCTTTAAGTAAAGATAGAATGGGTTTTTTCTAGACAAGCGTGCTTCGCCGTCGACCACATCATCGCTTACCATCAGGTGAGATACTGAACAAGCGCGAGATTAAAAAAAAAAAAATACTATTACACATTAACAGTTTTTCAATGGCACGTTTGAGAGCTATAAGTTTGCGCTAGGTGTCATTGGTTCCATTCCCACTCGAACTTATAAATAGGAATGCTGTAGGACATTCATATTTATGTAACACTAGCTGTTGCTATTGCTTGCTGTGGGCCACCCCACAGGACCCATTTTCGGGATTAAAAAATAGCCTTTGTCACTCAGGAATAATGTAGCTTTCTATTGGTGAAAGAATTTTTCAAATCGGTCCAGTAGTTTCGGAGCCTATTCTGTACAAACAAACAAACAAAAAAATCTTTCCTCTTTATATTAGTATATAGATAGTATAGATAAAACATATCACAACACCACTACAACTTACAAACACTACTACACCACACTTAACATATCTGATATACTAAAGGAGCACTTCTACCCATCCATTCGAGGAATACTGTCGTGATGTTATGTTTTATAAATATTATTTTAATATCCCCCTAATTTTATCTAGAAGCACATATAAAAGTCAGCATAGTAACATAACTAGCGCCCCGCAGCGCCGCGGCTTGATTATTTATTACAGCGAACCTCATTCGCCACGGGCCCATTTGTTTTAATGACCTATTTTACCCAAATAACTATAACGCACGCATATTCCACGTACCCTACACGTGAAATGAGGAATTTTTTAATTTTTTTACGTCCTTATCTACCTTGAATAATGCGTGTTTCTGGTCTTTCTTTGTTTTGTGATTATATTAAAATGGGAATTTGGGCTATGTTATTATTTATTTCGGATCCAAAAATCCGAATAGCTAGAGATCGAGCTGCATGGAAGTCCTTGGAGGAGGCCTTTGTCGAGAGACAAGCTGCTACAGAAAACTAAACCGTTTACCGATATACTCTAAATACCATCATTAGTTAATAACAAGTATTAATGTAAATAGTGATTAATTACGTAGTTTTAGTAGTACGTTAAGAATAAGATTGTAATGAGTAACAGTAATAAAGGCTTATTTTATTTTATTATTATTTATTTAAACTTCATGTACAATGGTGATACATAGGCGGACTTAATGCAGCAAGGCATTCTCTACCAGTCAACTTTTGGGTTAAAAAGGACACAACAGTGGTAGGGATACAAAAAAAAAACAAAAAATTAAAACAATAATTAAGGCGGATATAAATAAACTATCTAACTAATAAAATACATAAATAATTTCTAAAACAATAGACTAATAAATATTATAATAAATATCATATTCTAAATTAAACGGAAATTTAAATATAATAACTATGACGAAGACCTCGTGGCTAAATAATAACAGCCGCACGGGTCGATCATCAAGGTTAAGCAATGCATGAGGTCGGTCCGTGGATGGGTGAGATAGACACGGAGGAAACTCATTATGTTGAAATCAACATAATGAGTTTCCTCCGTGCCTCGGAAAGTACGTTAAGCCGTTGGTCCCGGCTGTTATTTGAAGATCTTTGACAGTCGTTACGGGTAGTCAGAAGCTTGAGATCTGACACTAGTCTTGCCAAGGGGTACCGTGTTACCCAGTTACTGGGTTGTGGAGGTCAGATAGGCAGTCGCTCCATGTAAAACACTTGTACTTAGCTGAATCCGGTAAGACTGGAAGCCGACCCCAATATAGTTGGGAAAAGGTTACGCAGATGATGAACTATGACGAAGACCGAGCTATGTAAGAGAGGACAGGTAGTAGTTGTTATGTGGTAAAATATGAATAAAAATTTATTATAGGGCCATTTTGATTAGCTGTCCCGCGACTAAGCTCCTATCACGTAAAACAAAAATGTAAACTATGAAACTCAGGAACGCTTCTTCAGTATTGATTCAATCAATCTATATTTCAATCAGTATAATTTTTATTTGTATACCGTATAGTATATCAGTACCGTTGATTGTCTTTTCATCATCATCGTCATCATATCATACATTGACCCGTGCGTCTCGCAAACAGCGGATCCTAGCAACCTTCACCAGGTCATCAGTCCACCTGATGGGAGACTTCCAACGATTGTCATTTAAATTAATACAAATAAAGCATCAATTTTGCCTCTTTGAAATATCAAAAACTTGTATCAAAACTACTTTGTTGTACTAAATTATTTTAACTATTGCTTATACTTTTCCAATTTTGATATAATTACTTATGTTCCAAGGATTCCGGAAAAGTTTTGTATGACCATAAAGCGTTCTTTCCATGTCTGCTTAACTCCTTATACCATAAACAAGATTTTCGGAATGGAGATGGATATCAAAATTATTGAAGCACTCAATATAGTAAAAAGAACGGGCAAAAAATTATTGTCCGAATAAACGAGGGGAGCATCGGACAAATTAGACCCGTTCCAATTCTGAAATATTTTTATTAAAAACATTCATATTTCATACTTTTATTAAGTTGAAAGCCTCGTTATGTGTACAAGAAAATATATAAAATGATAGCTAGCTATTAAATCAAAGCGAAATTCAAACGGATTCTAAAATGAAAAGCTGATTTCGAAAAGATAATTTAATTTCCTGGTATTATTTCCACAACAGCCCCTAAATATTACCTAGACTATTGTAAAATCAGACAGTTGTGTCATGTTTCAGTTTGAATATTTGATTAATTTCGTCCGCCATTTGTAATTATAAAGCGTAATTAAACATAAATAACGGTCTTGTTACAAGATAATTTTAGGATAATAATAAGCTACAATATTTATACATGTACGTGTAGATCGACAGGTGAAGATTTTGATTCATAATTTGATGCCGACGATTTTTGTGTCGTACATAATTATGTGCCGACGATTTTCGTATCATTGTACCCTGCTAGGTAAAAGAGGCTCACGGTTCTATAATGAGTAAGCTGCAATAATAATCGTATGTATGTGTAGATCGACAGTTGACGATCTTGTTTCATTAATTGATGGCGACATTTTTCGTTTTATTGTACCCTGCATATCTCGCAACACAAAGATGAAGCTGGTGAACTCTCTTGTGTTTCCATCTTTAGTTACGGCTCGGAGACGTGGACGCTAAGGAAGGCTGATCGTGATCGCATTGACGCTGTCGAGATGTGGTGTTGGCGAAGGATGCTTCAAATTCCATGGACTGCGTTCCGCACAAACGAGTCTATCCTTCGACAACTGAACGTCAAGGCCAGGCTCTTCACCACCTGCCTGCGAAGAATCCTAGTTCTTTGGTCATATTGCCCGTATGGATGGTCATAACCTCGAACAGCTGATCGATCACAGGCAAGGTCGAAGGCAAGAGGCCGAGGGTCTGAAAACCGATCAGATGGTCTGACCAAATACGTGCAACGCTGAACACCAAGCTGCACGATGCACTCCACGTCGCCAAGGACAGACACAAATGGAGAATTATCGTCAGGGAAAATTTGATCTCCTGTCGGGGGAATCACGACCCTCAGTAATGAGGAACACGACGCGAGGAGGAGGAGGTGTACCCTGCAAGCTAAAAGAGACTCACGGTTCTTTGTCTAGTAAGCACTGAAAAAATATAAATATTTCTTATTACCTGTCAATAAAACGAAATGTATCAATTCTTCAATATTTGATATCATTATTGCGTTTACACTTACTTAATACATTTTGAAATATTTCTTTAAAAAACCGATAATTGGAGCTACCAAGAGAGGAACCTCCTAACAATACGAGCCGTGTCCAGATGTACTGGTTAACTAATGAATCAAGCCCTTGATCAAGCAGCTTAACGAGAACCTCCTAAAATGTTGGTCGAAACTCGTGGCTATTAAGCCATTGGCTGACACGAATTTCGGTACAACGGTCGCTGCGTCCATATCCCTCTCTCTCGTCAACAACCTCGCGACTCAAATCAAGATACTATTATTATTAGGGCGCACGGTTGGCGCAGTGGTTGAGCGATTGACTGCTGCGCTGCGTGTCGCGGGTTCGATTCCCGCACGGATCAAATATTTGTATGATCTACAAATGCTCGTAGTTGTTCCGGCTCTGGCTGTTTGTGTATGTGAGTGTATATGTTTGTAAACGCACCCACGATACAGGAGAAATTCCTAGTGTGGGTTCTTTGATTAAAAACAAACCCGGCACCACTAGGTTTACCTGTAATTCACCAACACTCTTCGACCCTATACCACAGCAGTGCATAGCAGCAGAATTAAACAAGCGAAACCTTTTCCAGAAAGATTCCCTTCACAAAGACTTCCACTACCACTTCAAGCTATAACAAGCTTAAATCACACTTCCTTGTGATTACTTCACTCCTGGTACATTCAAATCGCTAGCTCATACTATAAAATTTGTTACAGTTACCATAACGATTTTACTACGGAATTAAATATAATACGAAACAGCTGCTGCAGTTGGCGATAGGCCATTAGTAATGAATGCATAATTTTCACAATATTTATTATTCATGTACACAACGGAAAATGTTGGCTTTACCCCATATTCGTTTCTTTGAACTAACCAGTTTGATCCACAGATACCTGATTTTTTTGTACCTAGACTTAGCAAAACATTTCAGGTTTTCACCTTCGATTTCTGAATCAAATATACGGAGTTGAATATTTGTAACTTTAGCCTGACAATCTGTCTAACTTTGGCATCATCAAGTAGGGTTTTGACAGGTTCTTAGCTCTTAATTCTCAATTCAGAAACTGACCCTAAGTAAGTTACAAAATAATAGAGGAACGTCAGAGCGACAGTAAATTGATTAAAATTAATTAAAACCTATTTAGGTTACTCGACATCGAATTTAGTCACCAGTTTGAACTCCAACAGACACTTCAAATACAAGAATAGAACAATACAAATTTTAAACTTATCAAACCAAAAATAGACACTTTATAAATACCGGCTGACTCAAGTACTCGTATAAACAAACGCAAAAAACCCTATTCATCAATTTTATTGTCTAGACCAATTATATTCAATTATAAACTTCGTCCATAATTTCATAGCAAACAAGTCGGGTTTAAGGAACTTTAATAAAAACTAAAATAAAACTTTAATTTCTAATTTCAAATCGTTCGTAATCAATGACGGACTAAACAAAGACAATGGCTTCTTTAATCAAGTCAAAGCGCGGGAATTTTAACAGATGGTATTGACTATTGTCTAGTCTATAATTTTCTTTACACTGTAGTATCAAAGTGAACAATATTTCAAACCACAATAACAGGTTATACATTTATGACGGAAGTCAATGCCTCACCTCCCGATTAGCTTATAATATATAGAATACACAATTCACATAAACGAAGTAGTGTGTGTATCCGCGTACACCTACGCAAAATTAAATAGTCTTCCCAAAATTTGCTTCGCATCTATTTATGAGACGTGTTTTGGTATTCCCCCAAAACAGAAGAACTAGTAATCTTTTCCCAAATACATTAAAAAACCTATTTTATTAATTTACTTTAAATGCAGATTGTGTTGTTAAAACAAGCAATAAATGAAACATCAAAATGTTCAGTTAGTTTGTCATCAAAATAGAGTTTAGAACGGAACATTACCCAAACAATAAACAGAGCAATATATTTCGAAACAATGAAGTAATCCTACTATACAATGTAATATTACGATTTGACAATTGTATACAGAATAGTACATTGAGTGACATTTCATTTCAAATCTTGATTTATTAGTTGTCACTGAAACTGTTAATGACAATTTATCTCGCCATCTATTAAGTGGGGTTTCAAAAACAACATGCTGAGATGATAGTGAAGTATCTATACACCTACAGCTTTTTTATTAAAATAGAGTCAAGCATTACTCCAACAATGAACACGACGAATTTTGAGACGATGTAGTAATCCAACTAAACAATGAAATATTTCAACTTGACAATAATTGTATACAGAATAAAACATTTAGTGACATACTATTTCAAGTCTTGATTAATTAGTTGTTATTGAAACTATTAATGGAAATGTATTCGCTTTATGTTTCATGGAGTTTCAAAAACAACATTGGTGAAATGTGACTGAAGTACCTATTCACCTCTGACTATCCCTTCAGACTACCCCTGCGGGGAATAAGGCATGATGTGAAGAAATCCCTGATTGCTATGAGAATATCCTTGCCATTGTACTCCCCTTTTATTACAGTTGGTGCCCCCTTCCCTTCATACCTGAGGTGTTATAAAGAGTCACTTCTATGTATCTATCTAAAAATAGCATAGTTATATTACGAAAGTATCAGCGTCATTCTTTGTCCTTAAATCACTTAAATTTTCTTCTCACCCAGTTTAAAAACAGTTACCTTCTCACACAACTGGAGATAGTTTTGTGTGAACTTTTCAAAAAGTATGTAAAGCTTAATTTTACTGTAAATATTTAATTTTACTCCGCAAACGTCGTTAAAATAAAATGGTGGTTATTTTTTAAAGTCAAAGGTTTTTCTGTAATTTATTCAAGACTGGTTATTATTTAGATGAATCCAATATAAAATGCATAGAGGGACTAAACGGATTAGAGTGCTCTGCTACACACATACGAGTATCTAGTAGCGTAGAGAAAATTTTAATAAAATCAATTTAGCATCTTATTGTGCCTCGCAGATGTTTTTGATTGAAACCTTTATTTTGATCCAATATTTTATGTTCCAGTTCAAACAGCCAATTTTGTAAAAGATATTGATGCCTTTTTATCTAAATGATAAAAATGTTTATTTGTTAAACAGTTCATGTGTCACACAGATGTGTAAAGTTCGCGTTTTATCGCACTTTATAATAACAAATGTTTAACATTGATAAGATTTAAGAACGCAACATCCGAGCCAAAAATAATAAAAGTATTGTCAATGGCAATAATACTAAGTGCATAAATTGTTATGTTAACACAATACCTTAATTTCTTTTCAAACCCTATTTATTTCACACCTTAATTTTCACTGCCAAAAAAGTCAAATGCTCGTTAAGAAATTAATACCACGTTATCCGACTAATAAACTGAAATACTTAAGTTGTGCATGGACAGCTTTGCTGCACTTAATATCTAAGTACCTAGAAGAAAACTTAATTTTACACATACTTGTCCAATTATCCCGACTTCACCTTCGAGCGAGACCACAAAGCTTTTAAAACCACGAACTTATTTTATTAAAGCAAACTAAAACAATAAAAAAAATAGAACACTTTCTCAAAATCACCGAAGGTGAAATCGGGGACGAAAAAAATTTATTAAGAAACAAAATACTATACCGATATCGCAAGTTAGTGGAACACAACACGTAACACACTGGTTTCAGAATCGGTATCGGTAAACGCGACCGCCAGTCGCCGCGGTTTGATACGAACTGAGCTTTTGTGTGCACGGAAGAAAGTTGACGACGTACCGATAAGGATGCCTTTTGAATGGATGCGGTATGAGCACAGTAAACGAGCTTTATTGTAAGGGCAGTAAAGAGCTATTCAGATTTATTTCGAATTTATTATATCCAATGAATAATACAGTTGACGTAGACAAACAACACAATATTTTAAAGTTGAAATTCAAAGCAAAATTTTTGGAGTAAAATTTTGTGTTAAAATATGACTCCGATTAAAGCCCAGGCTAGCACAGAAATTTTAATGGAAATACTGTGTTTTCCTCAATTTTTGTAATTTTCCTTAATCTTCTTATAAGTAAACTGATAACATTCTGCCAGCTTAGCGAAATACTGTTATTACTATATCCATAAATTCTTAATCACTAACTGGCGAATTCTATGTCGAAATACCCGTGTAACACTAATTTTTAACGGTATTGTCTCTTCTAGCAGAGAATGTCACTTTTAAATAAGTAACTACTACACAACTACTTAATAGAAGTAGTTGTTTAGTAGTTACTTTACGTTCTAGTAGTAGTAGTACTTTTCACTTTGCTTACTTCTAGGCAAGCGTGTTTCACCGTCGACCACATCATCGCTTACCATCAGGTGAGATAGTGGTCAAGCGTGAGCCTATCTATACTTCTATGCTATCATCATCATCATTTCAGCCGAAAGACGTCCACTGCTCGACATAGGCCTCCCCCAAGCGTCGCCACATTGACCCATCCCGTGCGTCTCGCATCCAGCGCCTTCCCGCAACCTTAACCAGGTCATCGGTCCACCTAGTGGGAGGCCTTCCAACGTATCGTCTTCCGGTTCGCGGTCGCCATTCCAGAACTTTTCTGCCCCATCGGCCATCCGTTCTGCGAGCAATGTGCCCTGCCCACTGCCACTTTAGTTTGGCAATTCTTCGGGCTATGTCGGTAACCCTGGTTCTCTTGCGGATCTCCACATTTCTGATTCGATCACGCAAGGAAACGCCGAGCATAGCCCTCTCCATTGCCCTTTGAGTGACTGTAAGCTTCCTGATGAGGCCCATTGTAAGCGACCACGTCTCAGAGCCATATGTCATCACTGGCAACACACACTGGTCATAGACTTTCGTCTTGAGACACTGTGGTAAGTTGGACGAGAAGATACCGTGCAACTTCCCGAACGCTGCCCAGCCGAGTCGGATTCGACGGTTGACCTCTTTCTCGAAGTTGGGCCTACCCAATTGGATCGTTTGTCCCAGGTAGACATAGTCGCCCACAACTTCGAGTGTAGAGTCTCCGACCTTGATAGGAGTGGGTGTAACATGGGCATTCACCATGACCTTGGTTTTGTCCATGCTCATTTTAAGACCCACTCTTTCGGAAGCTCTACTAAGGTCATCGAGCATTTTACTGAGGCTCTCCATGGTCTCAGCCATGACCACTATGTCGTCGGCAAACCGAAGGTGAGTGATGTACTCGCCATTAACGTTGATGCCAAGCCCTTTCCAATCCAGAACCTTGAAGACATCCTCCAGCGCAGCAGTGAACAGTTTCGGAGAAATGACGTCTCCCTGTCTCACGCCGCGCCGGAGAAGAATTGGTTTCGAGGTCTGATCCTGAAGACGGACTGACATAGCGGCGTTCTTGTACAAACACTTCAACACTTCAATGTACCGGTAGTCGATCTGGCACCGTTGGAGAGACTGCAGTACAGCCCAAGTCTCGATCGAATCGAAGGCTTTCTCGTAGTCCACAAACGCTAAACAGAGAGGCAGGTTATACTCTTCGGTCTTCTGTATAACCTGCCGCAGCGTATGTATGTGGTCTACGGTGCTAAAGCCTTTTCGGAATCCGGCTTGTTCGGGAGGCTGGAAATCGTCAAACCTGCGCGCGAGACGATTAGTGATGACTCTTGAAAACAACTTGTAGACATGGCTAAGAAGTGAGATGGGCCTATAGTTCTTCAGCCGGGCATTGTCGCCCTTCTTGAAGAAGAGTACCACCACACCCCTGCACCATGCCTGTGGCGTTTTGCCCTCGAGTATGACGGAATCAAACAGCTTCTGAAGGGCCTTAAGGACCGGTTTTCCACCCGCCTTCAGGAGTTCAGCCGTGATTCCGTCATCACCCGGCGCCTTGTTGTTTTTAAGCTGTTTCAGAGCCATCCCAATCTCGTACAGGCTGACGTCCGGAATATCTTCGGTATAGTGTCGGGTCAATCTAGCTCTTGGGTCGTTTGCTAGACTCGCAACGGGCTTGCTGATTGATGTGTACAACTGCCCATAGAAGATCTCCCCCAGAAGCTCCGGTTTGGCGGATACGATCCTGCCATCGTCGGTCTTCAGTTTCGTGAGCTGGCTCTGCCCAATAGCCAGATCCCTTGAAAAAACCTTGGAGCCTCTTCTATACTAGATATAATAATATTTTTTTGTTTGTATGTACCGAATAGGCTCCGAAACTACTGGACCGATTTAAAAAATTCTTTCACCAATAGAAAGCTACATTATTCCTGAGTGATATAGGCTATTTTTTAATCACAAAGACGGGTTCTGTGGGGTGGTCCACGGGAGCGAAGCCGCGGGGAACAGCTAGTTTTAAATTAAAATAAGTAACTGTTTTACACTGACACAATTTTTCAGTTTTGTCTCTTCTACCAATACATGACTTCAACGTCTGTGTAAAATATCAACGGTATGAATGTATCGTATTGCGGTAACCGTTCTACTTCGTGTATTACCTGAGTTCTCATTACCAACGATATCAAGTTCATTTATTACGGCCGCAGCGGGAAACTTCTTTACTAAACCTTTTACATTTTCATCGGATCTTACTTCGTTTTCTTGGCTAATCGAAGTTGTACTGCAGTTTTAGTTTTTCTTGGTATTATGGTGGTTTGTTTTATTTATAGGCTACTACGAAGGCTAGTTTGATGATTTTTTTAAGTAAAATCTTCTTTATCCGCATTGAGAGATTTTTGGTGGGGCAAAATTAACGGTTCGCGTTAGCGACATCATATTTTTTTTTTTTTTTAAATACGTTGCCCCGCAATAGGAATTTCACCCTGTATCGTGGGTGCGTTTACAAACATATAAGCTCACATACACAACACCCAGAGCCGGCACAACTATCTGTAGGTCGAACAAATGTTTGTTCCGTGCGGGAATCGAACCAGCGACACGCAGCGTAGCAGTTAATCGCTCAACCACTGCGCTAATCGGGCACCCAAACCGTGCATTCTAATGCGACAGCGTCATCGACATGCTAATTCGACAGCGTCATCGACATGCTAATTTGACAGCGTCATCGACATGCTATTGTGACAGCGTCATCGGCATGCTAGAAAACTGTGTTTATGTGGCGCAAAACACAGTTTTTCCAAAATTTTCACTTCTATCGGCACTCCCCATGACTGCCTATTTATTTTTTTAGTTTAAAGCCAAAGTTGAGAAAAAGCTAGTTATTGATATTTGACATTATAATATTTTTTATTTTTGAACCGCACTGGAGACACGAATATATAAAAAATAAAGTATTAAAAAACACCCGTGCGAGACCAAAAAGGCATATATCAGCATATGCAGCGATATCCAAAAAGAAAATAACGCTGTGCTGGTATTCTGATAAGGCCCACTGTTGATACCACGGACACACTCACGGAAACGGAACAAAGTTATAAAATAAAATAGAATAAATAAACAACAAACAAAATAATATAAACACAGAAGGTGAGTCTTTCTGTTTATGTATGTTAGCAAATAGATGAACTTTTAATTTGACGGAAAAATGTAAATTTGAAAATTCATTTTCGATTTTTATTAAAGTGCACTCAGTAAAGAATATGTAAGTGAGAGCATTACCTAATTTATTACAGATAGTAATTTTGACATATGTGTAAGATATCAACGGTATTATTGCGGTAACCGTTCTACTTCGTGTATGACATGAGATCTCTTTACAACGATATCGAGTTCATTGATTACGGCCGTAGCGTGAAACTATTTACTAAATCTTGAGATTCAGAGAAATCAGATTTATGATGGATTACTGATTACAATAATTTTAAACAATGTAAAACTTTTTACTTATAATATTTTCCTAAACCCATCTATACCCATCATCATCTTCCTGCCCTTGTCCCATGTTGCATTCCGTCCTGCATGCATTCCGTCCTGTGAACTGTAACGTTATCATTTGCTGTTTTGGCTTTCATATCACTCCTCAGACAATCCATCCATCTTTTCTTTGACCTTCCACTACCTCTCCACTAATCCATATTTATAACTCTTTTAGTAACATGCGTTTCTTTATACCCTCCTCATCACAAGACCATACCAGGACAAACGCTTCCCTTTCATCTTTTCTGTCACTGGAGCCATTTTCAAACTTCCTCTTCTTCTCATTTCTCACTAACCTGTCTGTACGCATATCTTCCCAAAATAAAATACGTAGGAAGTATCCCAGACCACCTCATGCATTAAATTATCTCCAAGTAAAACTCCGAACGAAATATATCCAGCGATCGAATAGTTCATACAATCATTCGATGCGGGAACCGCGGCCAGTTCAAGTGATACCTGAAGCATTCATTATACTCGATATTCCGTTCATTCAGCTCTACTCAGGGTTCTTTTCAATCAGAGATGTACGAGATAGCTAGGCGGTGCGAGGATGTGTAGCAGTGCTGTGAAAATGTATGATTTTTTCCACCAAATCTATGCGAAGAGCTTGCTTTTCCGAGAATGAGCTGTGAAACGAAGTGTAGCTGAGTAGTGCGAGGATACCTAGTGGCTCTTTTCGTCTGCACCAGGTTAGGTTTTTTTTTTTATTATAGATAGGCTCGCGCTTGACCACTATCTCACCTGATGGTAAGCGATGATGTGGTCGACGGTGTAACACGCTTGCCTAGAAGTAACCTATTCACTCTTGACTTAAAGACCCCGAGGTTGTAGCTATCTGGAAACACAGACTCCGGCAGGGAATTCCACTCCTTAGCTGTACGTATAATGAAAGTATTTTCAAAACGTTTAGTGCGTATGGGTGGCATGTCCACCATGTACCGATGGCACATCGCCGTACGTCTTGTAGTCCGATGATGAAACGGGCTAGGCGGAATTAGATCATGCAATTCCATTGCACAGTTCCCGAAATGCAACCGACAAAAAACCGACAAGCTGGCAACACGACGACGATGTTCAAGGCTTTGGAGCTTTGACTAGACCAGTGCCTCATTACCGATGAGCCTCTTGGCCCGTTAGTTAGATTCGTAAAAGGAAATTACAGAGAGTGCACAGTCCGCCGCTTCCGTCCCTTGCAGACATTCCTTGCTCGCATCCCTCACACACACACCTCCCCCTTTTATATTTTATGAATACCTAACTCCGCTAGCACTTTCCCATCAGAGCTGTGCTAAAACAGGCCAGTGAAATAGAGAGATCCTACAGAGGTACGTGGAACTGAATATAAAGTCCCGTAACCTTTATTAAAAGAGGAGGTTCTGACCAGATGGTTGGTTCTGGTCCTTGTAACAGTCCTATGGATATTGTCGAGCAGCATCGATGTGTGATTTGTATGACTTCAGGTATTTTTATAGTTCGTGTGTGGCGGTATGATGCTGCTACAATCCCATTCGGCCTTTTTTGCCTCGCGCGCGCACCGCTTAGCAACCTCGTACGTAGCAGGTGAAAAATCACCCTTATGCTCGATATTCCGTCCATTCCCTATTTATACCGTGGAACCCAATTAATGAGCTACCTTTAACTTTATATGGAAGAAAAATATTGAATGTTTAGTTTGCGTCTCATATCCGCCGACTAAATGAGTTTGGTCAAATGCCTTTGGGTATTCATAACATTTTACGTAGGTATGTACCTACTAAGTAATTTATTTTCATTGTTTTTCTACCTTTTTGCGGTTTTGTTTTATTTGCTAATCAAACGAGGCAATTTGGTTATTTTGTTTTTTTTCTAATATGGAACCCGTAGGCGTATTTTTCAGCACTCCATAGCAACTGTTCATGTATTAAAACGAAAAACTTTTTTTTCACGTTTTAGTTCCGGCTTTTTATAAGGAGCAGCTACGTACAGTGTAGGTATATTCATTAGTTAATAGAACAAATATGGGTATTGTGCAGACAATTTGAATAACTTACCTTCTACTTTTATCAATCAGGCCTCAAAGCTTGAACAGGTTTGGATGAATCTTCATATACGGGTTTCCAAACCGAGTCCTTGATGATATGCAGGGTGAGATTTCACGAGAATCAAGTAGGCGTGGATGGCCAAATCCGAAACAATGAGGAATAGGAAAAACACTTAAAGGATTCACAAGGCCGATTTTGATGAAAATTAAATCATTAGATTTTTGAAAAATGTATGTTCCTAGCCAGGAATCGAACCCAAAGGTTAAAAAAAATCACATCCCGTATTATTACACCATTTGATAGTGTCGCTAATAAGGATTAAATTCTAGAAAGAAATGACATACATTTTTACCCGACTGCGGGTGTGTGTGTGTATGTATGTATGTAAATCCATTTCTATAGCACTCTCAACAACCCAAACGGCTTGACGGGTAATGAAACATGAGGTGTCTTTGGATTCGTTTCAATTGTGGGAGTGACATAGACTACATAATTTATAAAATTAGCGCCCCCCAAACTTTGATAGCAAAATAAATAATCTTTTACCACATAGCTTATTTGGAGAACCCGTTCATTACTAAAACTAAAAGTTAACTAAACAGTTAACTAATTTTTAACAGTCGGGTTTTTTGTTTTTATTTCCTACATTAAGTACCGCCCTATTCAACCCCTATTAATTCCTTACCTATTAACTAATTGATGAAATGATGGTTATTATTTTAAACAACAATTCAAACACAACAACATATGCATAAATGCTACATTCAACATAACAATAATTATGATTCCGTTCAGAATATTCTCCAAAGATTTTTCATGTCATCAATTTCTTAACACGAATCTTCGTAGATTGCCTATAAAATAAAATGAATTTTGTTAAAAATTACACTAGTCAAGCGCACGAACTATTTTGTGCG
The DNA here is from genome assembly GCA_948252205.1 of Orthosia incerta. Taxonomy (NCBI): domain Eukaryota; kingdom Metazoa; phylum Arthropoda; class Insecta; order Lepidoptera; family Noctuidae; genus Orthosia; species Orthosia incerta. The sequence continues at coordinate 3,409,743 of OX411755.1, forward strand.
CGGGGTTAAAATGCATTTTATATCAACCGACAACACGTGCGGAAGAGATAGATGCTGTGATGAGCAGTAGGAAGCTAGTTCACGTACGAATACACACTTTTGCAAATTCGTAGCGAAATGGATAATGATTTAGAACGAAAGCGAGTGCGCGAAATTTAAAAAACAGACCTTTGGGAGTCTGAATATCATGAAAAAACTACTAAACGTATCTGTTCAAAATAAAATTATTTGCATTGTTGAACTACTAATCTATCCCTGTATGGAGGCCGTTTTGCAATTTTCCTTTTTCTTATGGTGTTTATTTTCGCCCAAAAATGCGTTAAAATTAGTGTTGAAATATGGAACTTTCGACGCTCATAACTTTCAAATTATTTTTTTTTACTTTATTGCTTCCATACAGGGCTAGATAATGATGAGACAAATTGATATAATTTTTATTTTGAATTGACATCGTAAAACAGTGGCGTATTCCCCAGACTACGTTTGTATGGAAGAATTATCGACTAGAGAACCCTATTACCCTTATGATTTCTCTATGACATTACTTGCCAGAATTTTATCCTTATTAGGGACACTTTCAGATGGCGTAAAGAGCACGTGTTTCAAAATCTAGGGGTTCGAAGCCTTGCTAGGAATATTCATTTTTCAAAAATCCAATTAACAGTTTTAGTTTTCATCAAGATCGGCCTCGTGACTCATTTGAGTGTTTGTTGCTATTCCTCATAGTTTTGGATTTGGAAGTTTACACCCATTTGAAAAACTCACTCTGTATAGTTACGATTTGTTACTTCTATGAGGCGAAATCGCTGCGAGAAGTTACCATTTATATTGATAGAAGTACTGTAATCACACTCAATTGTCTCTGCGACCTAATACCAAGAAAATCTCTTCATGAAGTACTTTAATCACAAAAGTCTTCCACACACTCCAGCTAGACGTGTAACTCGTTTATCTTTTATAACAGCTAACCACTCACAGTGTTGTTTCAAGCATCGGTTTACGACTCGCGAAACTTTGCTGAGACTGAACCATTGTGTAAGTGACATATTTTGTTATCTTTGGTACTTACAGTCTGTTGGTAACTACTGAGAAATATAATGGTACAAAAATCTGCAAATGTAGGTACTATCAGCAACATAATTTTCCAACTTTTTTTTTTGTTGCTTTCCGTATTCAACAAGGAACCCTTAAAGTTTCGCCATGTCCGTCTATCCGTCCACAGCTTAGCTTCTTCTTAGAGTACTAGAAAGCTATAAATTATCATATATATACATATTAATCATGCCGAAAAAGGGGTAAAATTAAAAAAAAAAAAAAAAAAATGTTCCAGCTGTACACGTAAAGTGGGGATGTTTTTTTATCGTCTATCCCATGGTGTGGGGTATCGTTGGATTGGGCATTCAAACATATTACGTGTATGTGAAAACCATTTTTCGATTCAGCTATCCGTTTGCGTTAAATCAAGCTTTAAATTGATAATTTTTGTTAGAGTCAACTGTGTCCTTAACAAAAATTATCAATGTGTCTCCTGCCAGTTGAGGGTTGCTTTTGGATATGTGAAAAAATTCACGGCATTCGTATATATAAAAAAATTAAAAGGAAAACTATCGAGGAAAACTATCGAGTAATAGTCGACCAACTTATAAAATGTACTTGGCAAAGTAAAAATTTTGTTCTTTTTTCATGAAACTACAAAAGGCCCCCTTCTTAGTCCGCATTATTTTGTAACTTTGGAACTCTATCACTACGCGTAGCCCGACACACACTGGGCCGGTTTTTTGTAGGATTGGATTGGTTTTTGCGGTCTTTTTTTTTTTATAAAATATAACATTTTTAATATCTCAGACACACAAGGCTTTCAATAAGCAACCTTTGCGCTTTCATTTGTATCACACTGATAAATTTTACTAAGCGAAATAGCAAGTACGTTCACATGGCCACAATGCAATAAAGTTCGACCGATTTGCACATGACATTTTCTTAGAAAATACGTGCGGAAAATCTTAGGGACCTTCCTGATAGGCGTATCAGGAAGGTCCCTAAGATTTTCCAAATTCAAATATATGTTTTTTTGATATGAAGGACAAAGTTACGAAAACAAAAATTCAATTATTTAATTAAATATTTATATAAATTTAAATTAAAGCTAAGGTATCCTTAAAATACAATAGTATTTAATAAAAATAAAATAATGAAAAATTCAACCAAGATAACTAGATATATAACATAATGTCGTAATTAACTAGTTTGCATTCAAACTAATGTGCTTCGACCGTAGTATACGACCGGGAGACAGAATGTATCCTGGTCTGTATGTGTGTGTACTCAGTGATACATTCTGTCTCCCGGTCAATCTCCACCACGCACAGTACAGATGGAAAACAACAGCAGATGAAATTATTATTTGTTCGTTTTGCATAACTGGTATATATTCCATTACGTGGAAAAAATAAATAAAATTTATCAAAATTCACGACTATCGAAATACTGCAATACCATAACTATGCAAAAACGGATACGTAACGAGCCCGACTCAATTTGTATAAACAAATAATATAAGACAAAACCTATTTTTTCATGTGCTGATTGAACCAACACACAAAATTCCACTGATAAGCTTTCACCGCTCACATGAAATGCAAATATGAACCGATTTTACGCTATCCCAAAAGTAATGACGCCCAACTCAATTTCAAGACAATTAATCCAAGTAATATTTACACCCAAATAAATATCATCTGCCTAGCCTTGTCCCAACTATATTGGGGTCGGCTTCCAGTCTTACCGGATTCAGCTGAGTACCACTGTTTTACATGGAGCGACTGCCTATCTGACCTCCACAACCCAGTAACTGGGTAACACGGTACCCCTTGGCAAGACTGGTGTCAGATTTCAAGCTTCTGACTACCCATAACGACTGTCAAAGATCTTCAAATGACAGCCGGGACCAACGGCTTAACATGCTTTCCGAGGCACGGAGGAAACTCGGTATGTTGAAATGGTCACCCATCCACGGACCGACCTCGTCAAGCGTTGCTTAACCTTGATGATCGACCCGTGCGGCTGTTATTATTTAGCCACGAGCTCCTCACCCAAATAAATAAAGAGTACATAAATACACCTATTAACTCACCAAACACATACCGACCGCCTGTTCCATTGAAATCGTTAAACAATTTCCTAATTGATATACAACTCCCGTGTTATATGAATCGCGTACAACAAAGCCACAATCAACGAAACGTATATTATAGGAATTTGTTTTAAAATAAGGCTGAATTCGCTTTTGTTCACAACTAGTTCGTTTCCATATTTCATTGGGCCGTGAAGCCTCCACATTGAATTTATGCTGGCTGCAAACTAAAAGCAATTACGTGCGAACTCATTTCGATGTAATGATTTTAATTAAATTATTGGACAAATCAATGGCAGGTATTGGTCTGTATTAACGCAAAGATAAAAAGCCGCAGCGGTGAGCTCTGATTGGTTAATAACAGTGCAGCGAGTTGCACAACTCACTACGTGCAACTTGATAACTTTTGTGGTTTTGTTTTTGTTTGATTGAAATCTATTTAAATGAATAGACTGGTCAAATAATGCTTCGGTTTTGTATCTGTTTGGTTTAGTAACAAAACTGTGTGGTTTTGGTAGTTGACTTTGTATGGCAATTTATTTCATTATAAAAGCATACTAATTAGAATATTTTTTATTTTATTCCACTGGTGGTAGGAAACTTTATCTTAAGAAAGTATGATGATGAACTCTTTAGTTTTTTGGGTTCCGTTCCCAAAGGGTAAAAGCGGGAACCCATAACTAAGACTTCACGGTCCATCTGTCTGTCTGTCTGTCCGTCACCAGGCTGTATCTCATGAACCGTGATAACTAGACAGATGAAATTTTCACAGACGATGTATTTCTATTGCCGCTATAAAAACAAATACTAAAAACAGAATAAAATAAATATTTAAGTGGGACTCCCATACAACAACATGCCGTTTTTTGCGATAATGGTACGGAACCCTTCGTGTGCGAGTCCGACTCGCACTTGGCCGGTTTTAAAACAACAGAATTGAAGGCAAAGTCATTTAAACGATAAAAGACCCTTCGTTTTTCTTCATAACAATTTACACTTTATATCCTCTCCTGGTTCTGTTCAATAAATATTGGTAACCTAATAATTCTGGCGAACAATAATAAAACTGCGGAAGGTATTATCTTCCTGTACCGAGTACGTGCTCAGTAGAAGTGCTTAGTAAGAATATAGTTTTGTAGATAATTTTCATTTAAAAAGTTAATCCATCTAATGAGAAGTGTTTTCTGTGGAACTTCAATTCGAACTTCATGCCTTTCATGTCGACAATGTAACAATATTCATTGCGTTATTACTCTGTCAAGTAGACGGATTTTTTAAATACTGAATTTGCAATGGTTTTTGAAGTTTGGGCTTCGATTTGATCGGAATAAAAAACCTTCGGAATGTGATTTGTTACGCAATTTTAGTGGTAAATTTTGAGTCGAGAATAATTTAAAAAAGTGTAAAAAATTGGCCCGGTTTTGTCGATACCGGTAAATGCAGAATAATCTTTCAAGAAAAATTAAACGTTAACACAGATAATATAATACTAGCATACAGATGCCTCATCTCATACAAAGAAACCGTGCCGACGTAACTATAGCCATTTTCATCTGATTAATCTTGTTATTTTTTTGTACATCGAACGATAGATGGTGTTAGCAGCGACTTTCAAGTAAAAGTGTTTCTAGGTTCGTGAATATTTCTTTCTTTCAATACAGTGAAGGTTCATTTTATAGTATTTTTTTGCACGTTTTTACAGTTTTTTTTTGCACCAAAATGTGTTACAATGCAAATTTTAACAATCGAGAGGAATGCCTCAAATATTTAAAATGCGCCATCTATTGGCATACAATGTTAAATGGTCGATTCAAATAATCTTTGAAATGTGAATTAAAAGCTCAATATTCCATAATTTGGTACTTAGGAGAGTAGATTAAACAAGAACATACAATTTTTATGTTCAATTGCAGAGAATGTTAATTTTACACACATTCAATAACAGACAGGTGCATATCGCGCCATCTAGTGAGATTTATTTGAACCAATTTTTGATTCTATGCAATGAGACCCCGTGACGTTTATAAAATCTCAACATGTTATCTTAAAGCCAAAATGGACGCTCGTTGCTGATCGTTTACTGCAGAAGAACAAACTGCATCTCATAATATATCCAGCCTAACATTTTTTTATTTTTTTTTTTGTTTCCTTGGGAAAAATGCATTACGCATCATCCTCCCTCCAGGGGAAGGGAGGGGTATGTGGGACTCCCTGGCCTGCTTCCGGTATACCCACTAAAAAACCCAACGGCACTCCCGCATCGTCTTAGTGGAGGAGGACTGGGAAACCGTCAGAGCCTTTACCTCCAGTCCCCCGCCGACGATTGCCCGCTGTCTCACAGCGGGCCCCTCATGCCCCTCTCAAACGGAGGGGCCCGGGAATGACCGCGAGTGCTCGGCCATTCCCTCCCGCGGTTGGTGATGTGCAATGCGGGCGAAGGGGCCCCCGCACCTGTCGCCCGCGTATCACCACCTTCGCCTCCTTTTGCGATTTACCACCCTCGCAAAAGGAGGCGACCGCTGCCTAGACCCGTCGCCTTCCAGCATGGCGCTACCCACGCCAGGAAGCGAGGGGTCCACCGACGGCCCTCCGACGCGCCGCAGTCATGGCACGCCGGAGCTCCCCCTGTGACGGGTCGGGTCTTTGGCCCCGTCACCTACCTTTCGGCCGCAGGGGACAGGGACAGCGGCAACGATACACCGACAGTCCTCTTCCCCTGCGGCCCCACCGCGTCCGCCATCTGACGGTGGCAGCCCCGTTGAGGCCGCGGAAGGCAGGGTGAATGGCCGAAGCCACACCGACACACCTCCCCGCCGCGGCCCCCCGCACTCCGCCGCGATGCCTCCCCCCATCAGAGGGGAGGGGCACCGCAGCCCGCTCAGTTGCGACGCCGCTACAGGCGGCACCGCAACTATTGGGCCACTCGTCATCGGCCGCCAAAAGCCTAGACGAGCGGCCCCCGCCTAGGTTCCTCTTGGCTTCACCGTGGGTTTCCGCCACCACGGCTACTGAGCCCTTAGTTAGGCTGGATCCCCCCCGAATTGGTTCCCGCCACGACAAGGCGGGAACCAATTCGGGGGGGATCCAGCCTAACCTAACCTAACCTAATCCAGCAGTGAAATAACACAGTTCATTTCAATGTCACTTCACCAATTTTTTCACGGTTAGATGTTTAGACTGGCTTATTAAAACATTTTCACTGATTGAAAGTTACGTTGGAGGAGCTCGTGGCTAAATAATAACAGCCGCATGGGTCGATCATCAAGGTTAAGCAACGTTTGACAAGGTCGGTCAGTGGATGGGTGACCATTTCAACATACCGAGTTTCCTCCGTGCCTCGGAAAGCACGTTGAGCCGTTGGTTCCGGCTGTCATTTGAAGATCTTTGACAGTCGTTACGGGTAGTCAGAAGCTTGAGATCTGACACCAGTCTTGCCAAGAGGTACCGTGTTACCCAGTTACTGGGTTGTGGAGGTCAGATAGGCAGTCGCTCCGTGTAAAACACTGGTACTTAGTTGAATTCGGTAACACTGGAAGCCGACCTCAATATAGTTGGGAAAAACGCTAGGCAGATGATGACTGATTGAAAGTTACATTATCGCTGAGTACCTTAAGCTTAAGAAAAAATTAAGCTTCCTCTGGGACGGGCCACGAGAGTTAAGCCACGGGAAATAGCCAGTACAAAAATCTATGTAAAAGCAATTATACAAAAATTTATCGGTTTGAAGTTATGCTTAAGTACATTTAGGGTGTTTCAACAATGCCCTTGAGGTTGACAACCTGTAATAGCTCGTGAATAATTAAAACAATAGATTTATGAACCTATCCATCATTGGACACGTCAGATCTGATTGTAAACTTGTATGTGCATTATTTATTGTACACATTTATCATAATGATTGTACTGTGCAGGTAATTGGGTAAATAGGTTCACGCGAGATTTGATTGTGTGCATATTAAATTGGTTAAATCAAATAGGTCTGGCTTAACTAGAGGTCAAAAGCATGACTGGTGAGCGAGTGATTCTGGGTTCGATTCTTGGGATGAAAAAAGGGTTATTTGGTTATGGAGCTTATAGTCCCATCAATGAAACCTTCCGGGAAACACAGACGTGTTTGTTTATACTGATAAAGGTTACCGCAGACAAGCGCGATGCTACAATGTCGGAACATTTTGAGCATTTCATACTAATCTACGGGCAAACAACAATTTCTATAAAAAGGTACTTAGGTAGGTATCGTTGCGTCGCGTATTTCTACAAGTACCTTAAATAGTCGATCAAAATAAATGAATAAACTGTCGCAGAGTTTCCCAAAATGAGTTCATAAATAATGGTGTCCACAACCCGTAAGCCTTCAAAATCCCTTAAAGTAAATTTCGAGGAAAATGTTCTAATAGGTCACGTGTGAACGATAACGAAGGACCTTCATCTCTGACTATAGAAGCAAGGTAGATACGTTACTTTTGCAAAGTTAAGATTTGGGCGTTAACTACCCGTTCTAGGATCTAGAAAAAGTTACTTCCTATCAGCTATCTTCTTCTACGTCGGTACGCTGACAGAGTGTTCGTGGTCATCATGTTGCAGTGAGACTTCGGGCCATTGCCATAATTCGCCTCATGATGCGACGCCATCCCACTCTGTCGGCCATCACTCGTTTGCACTCATGCAATGGGACCCGCCTACTGCAGACTTAATCTGGTCGGTCCATTGCATGGGCGACCTGCCGCATGCTCTCGTTTCTTCCACTCTCCCCTGGACCACAAGTCGCTCAATGGAGTCGTTGCCTCGTCGGGACACGTGAACAAAGAACTGGAGTATTCAAGCTTGGACTATAGCTGATAGACGTTGCTTGACTCAGTACACGATACTTCAAGCATTTTTCTCCAGCACCACATTACAGAGCATCTAATATCTTCTTTTCAGTCTCTCTCAGCGCCCAGGTCCTGCGTATAGGATTAAGGGGAACTAGTGCTTGTATGAGCTGGATTTTCGTAGCTTTGACAACTATCAGCTATAACGATTGTTAATAAGTTCAAAATGCGATTGACATGCAAAATCAAAATTTCACGTTACGTCAGTCCCTTACAAAAAACCTAGAGCTTGACCAAGCTTCTTATGAGATGATTTACGTCTTGTACGACTTCAGCAAATTTGAAAAATAAAATTCAATACTTCTTAATTTGGCATCACATTGATATCAACTAGTGCTTCTAAAGGTCAGCGGAGACAGCAGCAAAATAGGTACTCAAGCACGTTCATTGCTCGTACACATGCCACAGGGAATTATCTCTTGAACCCTTTCATATTTATATAATTCAGTTAATTTTCAATTCATCAAAGAAAATCTGCTTGAGCATTTTGCTGCTCCGTCTATTTCGATTTTAATATGGATATATACATCTGTGGTCATCGTGGTTTTTAGATTCGGAAAAACAGTTTAACTTAAGAACATACGAATTCTCATATTGAATCACGGAGGTCAGATGGCTAATAAATAACCTGAACACAACTGAAAATCCGTATTCAATCCCATTTGGCATATCTCCATTAATTCGACGATCCGTAGCACTATAGAGATATTGGCTCACGTATGTCGTAGGCTTGACTGACTTCCATTTTGGCCGCCTTGATGGATTTAGCCACGTTTGTCTGTTGAGAGGGACGATTTAAAACGTTTTTAGTACGCGTTACTTTGTGAGTTACGGGTGATCGGTCGTTCAATGTATGGGCCGTATTGGGCTTGCATACATCTATCAATCAAGTTGGAAGAATAGGTTTAGTATTTGGTGAACAGGTTGTTTTTAAGGCTAGGCTTGGTACAAAACTATCCTGGTAAAAATAATGACTCATCACAATACCTTAAATTCATATTTCTTCGCTTGTATTCCGCAAAGGGTAAGACAGCGGTGTACCTAATATACGCCTAAATTTCGTCCATGTTAAAGTCTCAAGTAAAAGTTGAGCCTACATCCACCAGCCGGGTCTGTTCCCCCATATTCTTTCAATAGGTTCTGGATGTGTGATCCAGACTTCGCTTGCTACTGAAAAATCAAATACCGACCCAACCAACCCAAGAGCTCAGCACTTAGGCTAGCTTAATAATATTTATACCATTTCAAACGTTGTACATAAATCGAGCATCCTCAGTGAGTAACAATATTACTATCGTAGTATAGACAGTTCAACTCATCTTTGCGCACGGCGCTATGTGTGGGTAAGCATGTGTGGGTGATTGTTTGCACGGACGGCGAATGCCGCATCACTCAAAAATCAAAATATTTTATTTTTATTTTACATAGGCCTACATGGGCACTTACAAAACGTCGACAAAAGGTACACGGTTCGGGTTAGTCGTTTCCTATGGAGAAGAACCGGTAAGGAACTCCATGGTAACTCTTTTAAAAAAATTGTGTTTACAATATTTCCATGTTACAGCATTTGTACTTGGATATGGGGGGACAACGTAGGCCCGACAATAAGTCGTACGAAATTAAAAAATCAAACAAAAAAAAAAAAATTATTTATTTATTTATTTATAGTTAATTAAAGCGATACCAAGACCAATTACAATAATTAACATAGAAATATAATATAACAATGTTGACAAAAGTGTCACATAAAATCACAAACAATACAATTAATGTAATGTAATGTAATGTCACAAATAATGTAAAACGAAATAAAAAGTTAAGAAATGTTAACAATCATCTAGAAATCTAGAAAGCCTACAATGTTCACACATTCACAATCGGTAAAAGAATCTAATAAAAGATAAGAAAACACCAAATAAAAATAAATAAAATAAAAACACAACACTAAATTTAACATGTGGCACAAATACTGTTATCAGTGCTGTAACTATTCTTAGCAAAGGGCTATAAAGTCACACAAATGCATAATATATAATAACAAGCTCACGCTTAGCGCACGCACACATGGCGCCGCGCGCACAGGTGAGTTAAACTATGTAACTATAACTGTACCTGATCCATTAAACAATAATAATTATTTATTTATTAACAATCCTAACTTGCTTACAAGACAGAAACGAGTGATTCTAAGGGATGCACCCTTACTCCTTTCCTTCTTAGAAGCAATAGAAGTTAGTACGGGATCACATTCCGAATAGGTAACTAGACTAGAGTATTCTATCATTCAAAGGTACTATAGAAAATATTCTTGAAAACAAATGAAAGCTGTCACTAAAACATGTGTAGCAGTTCAAACACTAGAAAGTAGTGATGGGGGAGGCACTGTCTTTATGTAAAACTTGATGTTTAAAAAGTGCCAGCTCTCAACTTTATTTGAACAGGTAAATTACTTTTGATTTTTAAATAAATACAAATTTATCAATATATATTAATTAACAATATTAATGTCCTGGACACATGCAACTTAAAACAGTTTTAATAAAACTAAGCTTCATTCCCCACAACAATAACAATGGTTATAATCAAAATACGGAATCATTTCACACCAAACAAAGATAGGTAACTACTGAAAGGCGATGTTCTGTGAAGTAACAAACCGCTAGTCAAGACGAACATTAATCATTACTAACGATTATACGTCCCTTATACAACTTATTGGTGTATTGTGGTAGTAAGTATGACAGTTGAAGATGAATATGAGTGATTGAATATGATCATTATTTTGCACAAACTTTTTCTTGATGATTCAATGACTAACACAGAAGTTAAAAATACAAAAAAAAGTCAGTTCAAGTGTGTTTGGACAAAAATGATAGGGTAGTGGGGCTTTTAGGGACCGGGACAAGCGGTCCCAGATTCCACCTTCAGATAAAACTAAACTTTGATGTTTAGTTAGTTCAACATATTGTTTCAAGTGCAATAGGAAATAACATAACATCACGACTCATTTTACAAAAATTAAGACAGAGACACTAACAATTTGCCAGTTATGTTTTCGTTCCTTGTAAAAGAAGCAAGAGAACCAAGGCTTGTCGGTAGACTTGGTTCTCTTGCCTGAAGATTTTCCAAACTTACGGCCCCCATGAACATAATTATCTACGCTACCCATTTTGTTCTAATTCTAATAGACGTAAATATGTGAATCTCAGGTATACCAGACTGACAATCCCATTGATTTCACTGACTTCTTCAATCGATTCTATATCTGTAGAATATGACCTGCTCTTTAGCACGAACTATAAAGCTATGGCTCATATCGTATAAACATTTTTGCCAGTCAGCTAGGTGGTGGTGCAAATTTATATTGTGACCATTTAATTATAGACAAATTCAGAAGTATCGTGTACAATTCAAAGCCGAATGTGGACCAAACTTTAATGTATTTTTTTGTGGGAAACGACAATGCAGCGGGCAGGATATTAATGGTGCTGGGAGTTGGGACGAGCTAGACTCCTTTTTAGGGTTCCGTACCCAAAGGGTAAAAACGGGACCCTATTACTGAGACTCCGCGATCCGTCTGTCTCTCTGTACGTCTGTCACCAGGCTGTATCTCATAAACCGTGATAGCTAGACAGTTGAAATTTTCACAGATGATGTATTTCTATAACAACAAATACTAAAAACAGAATAAAATAAATATTTAAGTAGGGCTCCCATACAACAAACGTGATTTCTTGGCCGTTTTTTGCGATAGTGGTACGGAACCCTTCGTACGCGAGTCCGACTCGCACTTGGCCGGTTTTTTTTAATAAACGATCACAAAAGATGCAAGGGAAGCCTTGGCCTTGCAGTACGGCGACATCAGCATAATAATCCTTTTAGAACTTTTTACCCGACTGCGCGACGCAAAGAAGGGTGTTTATAGAAAGAAAGAAAACAAATATTTGTGTCCCGCACAGGAGACACGAGAAAAGCAAAACACAAACAAAATGAATATTAAAAAATAAAAATAAATCACCCCGTGCGAGACCAAAAAGGCCTATCTCAGCTATGTATGTTTATTACAGCGTAGGCTGATTTGATGATTCTTACGTCGATCGTCAATCTTAATCTTGCGGTTTTTGGGCGCCATATTTGAGTATCCTAATTTTTTCATTCTTCCAAACCTATCGTGTGGGGTATAAAAATGAATGTAAAAGGTGATTACAAAAATATATACCGGTTTAGAAGTATTGCGAAAAGAAAATGATCACTAAAAAGATATATAAGTAAAAAAGTTAAAGTAAATAATTAAAAAACCTGACTGCTTAAGAAGCGAACTAAAAAGACGAAAATCATTGTTGCATTCGGAGGATACATAATCGCGACCTGACCGAACAAAATCATATGTATCCTCCGAAGGCACTACATAATTTTGTTCTTGTTTACGTCTATTTACTTCGCTTGAAGCAGTCTGGTTTTTGATTATTTACATTAACTTTTTTTCTTCAGATTCAAATTCAAATTCTAGATTTCGATTAGGCCATAATGCGGCACTTTTGAACGCCAAAAATTGTAATTTAAATGTAATAATAATTGATTCTACCGTCCATTCGGCAAAGTAGCTTGTTTAATGGAAACATGGCAGAGAAACCAGCAGCCGAATTGCGTAAGTATATTATCCAAAGCAAAAGAATCGATTCCTTCCCAAAAACGACTTTTCGTATCAATATGCACTACGTAAAGTCGGTTTTGGGAAAGAATCGATTCTTTTGCTTTGGATAATATACTTACGCAATTCGCCTGCAGGACACATTACCTAATAGGTAATTGGCATTTATGTACACATACATCAATGCTCATTTCCGTTCAAGAAGACATCTACCTACAACCGTGATTCACAAAGGAACAATTTGGTCCGTACAACACATTACACAGTAACGTAGTCAGAATCACTCATATAGTGAACAGACAAACACAAAGGAGTTTCCCATAGGTGGTAACTAGGGGTAACAACTAGTCACAAGTAACATTAATCATAGCTAACGATTACTCGTTTGTAACAACTTGGTAAGAATCACTGGAACGAAGAACTTCGTGTGTTACTGGGTGACGGATTATTTTTGCTGTGCTAGTTGGGTTTTTATGTGTTATGTTGGATTTTATCTTATGGATATTTTGTACGTGGTAACATAGGAGTATTACAGAGAGAAAGTTAGATTCAATTACAGTTTTTTTTTATTGGCACTATTCCCAAACCACTGCAACTCCTGAAAGCCAGAATCAACAGTGGCGACAACCAGAAAAGCGCCGAGGCAATGAAGCTCGACGAAGTCCCGGAGAAAGAATTTAACCGTCTTGGATCCCGCAACGAAATTATTCAGAAAAGAATAACGGAGGAGTAGGAAAAAAAAAACCACATCACTCCATATCAAGCAGGAGACAGAACAAACAAGGCCAAAAGGCACAAAGGGTCGTTTACAACTGGGATAAGCCCAGTTGCCTAGCACCACGGATAAAAATTAGCTTAATATTAATGGGTCTTAACATTGTGAGCTGTTATATTTGATTTCATTAATAGGTATGGCAAAAACGCTTGAACGCACGGAAATTTGTTCTAGTTTGTATTGTATTGTTTGTATTTGTTTTGTTTTGTTTGTTTGTTTGTTTTGTTCGTTAATTATAGTTTATCTAGTATCTGGGTTTTGGAGGTCAGATAGGTAATCGTTCCATACAAGGTACCCTTGAACCCCATGCGATCTCTGTTAGGTTTCCCTGAATCTTAAATGATGATTGATGATTACCTCATCGTTATGAACAACTTTTATCATGGAACCAACCATGAAGTAAAAAAATCTCAGCAGCCAGATACATTTTGATATCATCAGAAATTGAAAAAAATTATCTACATTGTTGCTTTTTATAGCGATTCCAAAGTATTGTTTATCGACTATGTAAGCTATGTCATAATTGGTACCTACTTACTTGGGTTATATATTCTTGCAATAAATTTGTCTGCATCCAATTTCTTAAAACCTATCAAACTTATAAGTCATGCTAACTTTGCAGACTACAATTTTATTATTTAACGTGAAACATCTCTTACGAGACGGTCAATCTTTCATAGTGCTTTATCCATCGGTTCTTGTTATAATACATTAAATAAACAAAGAAATAAAGAATGAATGATTACAATGGCATCACGGTGCTTTCCTCCACTCAATGTGTTCAAGCTGGCAATATCTTAACATTTCATATCTGATCTCTGACATTGTATAAAAATGGATTCTAGAAGGACCATTTTGTACAGTCCGTGATAGCGAGCAGCTTTGAATATTTTTTGAAAAAAGATCTCGTCGTGGAAAAATAGACTTCAAAAGCAGAAGGTTCTCAATTTGATTCGTACATTTCTTTTCGTTTCGTAGGAATACAATATTAATATAAGATCGTAGGCGTTAGGAAAAATTGAAAACTGCTTCATTTTATCATTAATTAAACATATTTGTTCCTATAACTTACTAAGTCTTTTCACAGTATTTTGATTGCCTTTCGTCATATGCTTTGAAACTATACAATGCCGTCAAATCAAGGCTTCCGCAGACATGCACGTCGCGAAAATACTACAACGCGTTTTAATAGAAAATGTTCTATATGCCTCTGACGTTGAAATTAATGTGGGCATCACCTACCGGGCCAAAACTATTTCAAAAGTTTGACCATCGATTCGAAGTTCTTGTTTTTATTCAAGCCGCCACAGAAAAGCCCGATAAGCATTTAACAACCTCAGAGGTTGAACTGCAAGTGGCCACTCCTAAAAAAAAGACCTGAACAGAAGAAAATGAATCAGAACCGTAGAACTATTTATTGAAATGGGTTGTCACATTAGCGTGTCGCACCTGCTGGGCGAGCACGGCCTACTATAACAGGCTTGAGTCACACATTTTTATCACAGTTTGGGAGCAAAAACCGTGATAAAATTCGTGACTCAAGCCTATCATGGAGGCCGTGCTCGCCGGCTGGAGCCTTCAAACAATAGTTCAGGTAGGTAGGCAGGTATGTGGTGGTGCAGGTGATATTTCTTAGAAAAGCTGTAAGCTTTATCTTTGTGGCAAGTCTAGCATAACAACAAATCACCCTACAAAGAAAAATCCCCATATCCTGTGAACGTTTGCTTATGTGACGTTAGTTTACCTATGAATCCAATCTTAAGCTTGCCATTGTGTAGCGGTGTTAAAACTTCTGCTTCTCCATTCTTCGGTTATTCTGTGAGACGAAAACCGTTTAGTTTTTGAATTTCAACAGTGCTGTTCTGTATTCTTGCAACAATCTCTTTGCAAGATTGCCATTCATCATGCGACTGTTTTACTGCGACTGAATACTTTATGCGTCGTTCTTGTATTAAAGTCTGGCTTTGCTTATTGGACAGATGCAGTGGGTTGCATGATGAATTGTGTATTGTAGAGACTGAAGACCTACTCATCAGCCGGCTTTTTAACCGACTTTTCAAAACGGAAGAGGTTCTATGTTCGACTGTATGAATGTTTTTTATGTATGTTCACCGATTACTCCGTCAATTATAGACCGATTTTGTTTAATTTTGTTTGATAGTGTTTACTCTCGAGGTGGTCCCATTGTCACCAAGTCAGGCTTTGATAATCCCCTAATTAAAGCCCTATGAAATCGAGGGAACTCCTCAAATTGTATAGGCATACGTATAGCGTTTTTGGTATTTTCACCAACATGGCAAACATTTACATTCAGAAAATATCATTTGGTGAAGTGGCACTGACGAAGAAGACCACAGATGACCACTGAAACTTCTCAATGATAAATTTGGGTTTAAGATATCTCGAATAGATAAATGACTGTGATGAAGCAAATTTAAATAAATGCTTCTAATGAAAATGGTACCATCGAAATGATCTGATGAAGAAGCTGGAAGGTAGGCGCCAGAACTCGTTCGTGTGTTTCCCGATGGCTACAACCTAGGGGTCTTTAAGTCAAGAGTGAATAGGTTACTTCTAGGCAAGCGTGCTCCATCATCGACCACATCATCGCTTACCATCAGGTGAGATGGTGGTCAAGCGCGAGCCTATATAAGATAAAAAAAAAACTTCGTAATAAAATAAAATGTATCCCAGTCGTCGGCTTTTTAGAATTGTTATGAGAAGCCCTTTGGCTTTTAAAGTGTCTTTGGTACCTATTATTTTCTGTTCTTCGACATGAAATGTCAAAAAACTACAAAGCGAAAAATATCGCTTTGTAGTTTTTTGTTTTGGAAGTCGGTTTGTTTTTTTTTTTAATATTTTTTTGTTGTGTTTCAATTGAGTGAATAATTGAACACTGTATCTTCTTGTTTTCGTTTCATCATCATTATTTCAGCTGAAAGACGTCCACTGCTGGACATACGCATCCCCATCCGTCTCGTAGATATTCGCTTTTCATCTATTGACTAGCAACCTGTATGTGAGAAATGAGTATATTAGAGGCAGTTTGAAAGTGGTGCCAGTGACAGAAAAGTTGAAAGGAAACCGTTTGTCCTGGTATGGTCATGTGATGAGAAAGGATGAAACGCATGTTACTAAAAGAATTATGAATATAAATGTGGATGGATGGAGAGGGAGAGGAGGAGAGGAAGACAAAGACAAGATGGATGGACTGTGTGAGGAGTAATATGAAAGGAAAGGGAGTCAGTGATAGCGTGACAGGGTCAGAACGGTATGGAAGAAGAAAACGTGTTGTGCCGACCCCAAGTGACATGGGATAAGGGTAGGAAGTTGATGATAATTATGATGACTAACAACCTGTAAACTATGCTTGATAGACCCTAATAGAAAGTAATGCAAGTCAAACTCAATCATAAGCATTTATTTCAATTAAAAAACACTTTTGAATTGTCAAGGAGTCGGTGAATCACAAAGATGAAGCGAATGGCACATTCCAAAGCGTAGATATCTATACAAGCGCGGGTTCGGGGTGAGTGCTTAGGCGTGCCCGTGTTCCCGCCATAAGTGGCACAGAAGGACTGCGTGGAGTTTTAGTGAAGTGTTTGGAGTCTCACATAACTGCACTGTCTCCCTGGTAGTGCAGTATGCATGAACATTAATCCACGCAAAAAAAAAACACAACTATAGAAAGAAAGTGTTTAAATATATCGCTGGTCTAGCGACCGTTTTGATGGCTCGACGCGATTCGATTTATATCACATCGATAAGCAATTTTACTTCTTTTTTTATCTTATATAGCCTCGTGCTTGACCACCATCTCACCTGATGGTAAGCGATGATGTGGTCGACGATGGAGCACGGTTGCCTAGAAGCTGTACGCATAATAAAAGTATTCTCAAAACGTTTAGTGCGTACGGGTGGGATGTCCACCATGCATTACTAAGCGAAATTGCAAGTAAGTCCACGTGGACGCAATGATTTGCACTTGAAAGCTTCCTAGAAAATACGTGTGCAATATCACCTATCGCAACAATTTAAATTGCATCGCGCTATCAGTAACGTACCTTAATGAATTAGGTAATCTTCCAGTTACGGCTCAATGTTGAATAGTAGAGAGATTATCCTCTAATGAAATTAGAAATATTGTTCAGCTGCTAGATAAGCTTCTTTCAACCTGTTATTTACTACCATGCTATTCACAACACAACCAGAGCCAAGTGCAAACAACGCCCTCAATACGATACCAAGAAATCCGTCTTCAGTTATTACTCTACATTAACAATGCCTGTAAGCACTCAAGATGGATGCGCATACAATAGCTAATATCTGAAGCAAAGTAAGGCTGTAACAGAATCTCACCTCCGCATCCACATTGCGGAACTTCCGCAAGAAGTCGTACTGTTGAAAGCGTAAAAAATGGTTTTAAATAAATAAAGACCCATAACATGATTTAACCATGATAGGGATATAACTCTGATTTTCAAGTTTTTGCATCTGTTTTACTTATGTGAGCATCTGTTTCACATCATCAGCCTATTAATGTTCCCACTGCTGGGACACAGGTCTCCTCTCTGTGAGAGGAAATGGGCCGTAATCCACCACGCGGGCCCAGTGCGGTTTGGAGAATGTCACATGTCTTCGAATTTTTGGTTCTAGCACATGCCGGTTTCCTCACGATGTTTTTCTTCACCGTTTTGATAGCAGTGGTGATGAAATAATTTACACAAAGTAAAGTGCCTGCTTGGGCTCAAACCCACGACCTACAACTTGTAAGTCGCGGCTGATACCACTGGGCCACCACTGCTCATCTGTTTAGTGGAGCCAGTTTAATTTATGAACCACTCATAATTTAGTTTTTTAAATATAATTTGCCCCTTCTAAATGTTTTTAAGTGAAACTTCTAAGGCGGCGATTTGATAACGTTGGACGCAAATTGGAAATTTCAAGGTCGCATCATATTTGGTACATAAGAGAGAAAAAAATATCCTTTCTGCTCACACGGTGACTAAACATTAGACACTATAGACGAAAAAACTATTAGACTAATACTGTTTCCACTCCGCTTCAATCCTCGCTAAGATGGCCTCCGCTACATCTCTCATTATCATCATCATCAGCCTCTCAATGTTCCTACTGCTGGGACACAGGCCTCCACTCTGGATGTCACGTCTTCGAATTTTTGGTTCGAGGACACAGTTTCCTTACGATTTGTTTTCTTCATCGATTCGAGAGCAGACCCACGACCTACAACTTGTAAGTCGCAGCCGCTACCACTGGGCAACCTCTGCTCCATCGGCGCTGCTTCCCTACAACAAATTAAATACATGCATAGTGCATAATACGGACTACACACCGTCTTGTCTTACCACGAACAGGCAGCCTTAAGCCATCTTAGTTCCGTCTCGAAATAATGAAGGCGCTCCATACAAAATGTTTCTTATAAACACCGGGACAGACATTGTTGTGGAAAAATGGATTTTTTTCAACTACCCTACTCTCATAGTATTGTCCTAAGATACTTATGAAATGAGAGCTTGGGGCTGAAACTAGATAGTACTCGGAAAAGGAAGGGACAGTTGTTGGAAATTAATGAAAACTTGAGGAGGAAATTTCGTGCTTTATTATGAGGAATGTCATTAAAGGAGTGACTGAACAAAAGATTGTGACAACACTGTGGTCAGTAAAAACCATTTTCTAGCAAGGTAATAATCATGAAACTTTCCTTAAGTTTTTACAAACGGAAATTAAACACGTTTCCTTTCTTTAAATTCTTCCATAAACAAGTACGACGCGACAACGCGTTTTCACAGAAATTGTTCTACAGCAAATAACAACTTCTATGTGTTGTGGCATCGTTGGCGTATTCTCGCGAGTAGTATTTAAAATAGAGACCTTTTCAATACCCTAAACATAATAAGGATATCAACCCAGAAATAGAACAGTCTCATTTGAAAACAAATTAGATTCTGACATCTGATCTCCGCTGAATACATTTGTGCTAGAATCGTTCAAGCAATCAATCAAGTAGAAGGAAAATATTAGTACAATAATATTAGGTTACACGTATTACTACCTTTTACCTTCGTTTCTACCAGAGAAGCTATTAACGGCCGCGACTTACAAGTTGTAGGTCGTGGGTTCGAACCCAGGCAGGCGCTTTACTTTGTGTTAATTATTTCACCACCACTGCTCTCAAAACGGTGAAGGAAAACATCGTGTGGAAACCGGCATGTCCTTAAACTAAAAAAAAAACAAAAACATATGACATCTACCAACCCGCACTGGGCCCGCGTGGTGGATTACGGCCCATCCCCTCTCACAGAGAGGAGGCCTGTGTCCCAGCAGTGGGAACATTAATAGGCTGATGATGTGATGTGATTTGTCTATATTTGGAGCGATATGAAAGAAGGAAACGTGTGGCGCTGACCGTAAATACAGATAATATAATACTACCCGTAAGTAACATGGGACAAGGGCAGCAAGATGCCGATGACGACTATATTTGGAAAACAAAAAGTTGTGTCAGTTTAAAACATACTTTTACTTATCTGTTACCTGCATGTTATAAATATGAGACAAAGTTTAAATTGATAAATAAAATAGAACTGCTAAAATCTAAGCCACAATAATTAATGCCACATAGAAACTGCTAAAATTAATGCCACATATAAATTGCGCCTTATTTCCATGCATTTAAAATGCAATTTGAATGGAATAGGAAGCCGCCCGTGCCATTTCAGCGCCCGACGCCATTTCTGTGTGTTAGGCTTGTGCCTAAGCTCATAACAACGATACAACTATTGTTAAATCTATATACAGTTTGTTATGTAAATTAAATTAATAAAAAAAATGATTTTGCTATAAATTTTCGATACCAAAATATCTATACTAATATAATATTATAAAGAGGAAAGATTTTTTTGTTTGTTTGTACCGAAAAAGGCTCCGTAGTAAGTACTTGACCGATTTAAAAAAATATTTCATCAATAGAAAGCTACATTATTCCTTTGTGACATTTTTAGCTATTTTTTAATATCGAAAACGGTTCCTGTGGGGTGGTCCACGGGAGCGAAGCCGCGCGGCACAGCTAGTGTTATATAAAAGTAAAATCTAAGCTCATAACAACGATACAACTATTGTTAAATCTAGATACAGTTTGTTATGTAAATTAAATTAATAAAAAAAAATATATGATTTTGCTATAAATTTTCGATACCAAAATATTTGTTATATAAAAGTTAAATTTACGGAGTACCTACGATAAAAAGAAACCTAAATCAACTTACAATCTTATATAAGGTACCAGCACGATTTTAGAGCTCTCGGCGAAAGTGGTGGGGTGATTTGCGCATGTCACATGTGTACATTCACGCATAAAATTATTAAGTGTGATTTGAACTAATTATTTGTTTGTAAGTAGATTAAATTTTGTGAAGAATGGATATTTAAATAGCTAATTTTAACACAGTGTGATTTAGGCACATTTGCCTATCATCATATTAGTAAATGCTTAATCTTTAAAAAATAATTAATTAATTTTTATTTTATTTTTTTGCTTGCCTTTTGAATTTTGTTATTTTCTTTGATTTTCTTGCAATGACAAGAATATTTACTTTTTAAAATATTATACTATTTATTTATTGTGAATGTGAAGACTATGTGGATCATTCTTTTTTTAATTTTACTTAGTTAGTTTTTAATCATGGTCTGGCAGTTTGAGTAATTTATGCGGCCTACTCGAATGTCCTTTCTTTGATATGTGTTCGTCAAATCTTTGAGCTCCTTAAGTTCTGAGTTGAACTGCATGGTTATTGACAAATGCGTGAACTGACTGGACAGGTCCACTCAATCTGGCTGATTCTTTCCTCATAAGAGCATTCAGACATCAATCTACATGGTCTTCATATGATCTAACCAAGATTTTGTCTGGACTTTAAAAGAGACTGTGACCTCTGAGTTTGTTTCGGCCTTTCTTCTCAGAGTACCTAGTCAGATAGGAAACTCCGACCTCATCTAGTTTTAAAATATGATCGACATGTAAAAGTGTTTGTACAAACTAACTTACAGAAATAAAATCATTTATCTATACTATAATATTATAAAGACGAAAGATTTTTTGTTTGTTTGTTTGTACAGAATAGGCTCCGAAACTCCGGAACGATTTGAAAAATTCTTTCACCAATAGAAAGCTACATTATTCCTGAGTGACATTGGCTATTTTTAAAGCCCGAAATTGGGTCCTGTGGGGTGGTCCACGGGAGCGAAGCCGCGGGCAACAGCTAGACATTTATAAAGGATATAAATATGTTACTAAATTAAATATAGAAAGAAAGAAAAACACTGTTTTTCGTGCTTGCCTCGTTAACACATTTTTTTCGGCATCTTGCATCGGCAACGAAATTATTAAACACTATGGAACGGAAATTCTTATTTAACACAATCATACGTGACTGTACCTAGGATATACGAGACGTGACGCGGCGAGACGAGAATGCGACACTGATTGACCAATAAGTCGCCGGCGCCGGCCGCTTTACCGTTGCACCTCACAGCGCCCGCCAAACAGATCCAAAAATCGACTTCTGCGCATTCAAGGCCAGCGCTTTTAAACCGCGACTTTAACTTATAGTTTTTTTTTATTGATAGGCTTGCGTTTGACCACTATATCACCTGATGGTAAGCGATGATGTAGTCGGGAATTTAATACTTTCCATGTTTTCAGCATAACATATAAGTTAACATTCATAAACAAAGCAATATAGTTCTTAAGCTGCAATACTCCTACAGCTAGGGAGATGACAGGCAAAGGCGCTGTAAGCCCGTACCCACCGGTTGCTCTAATATCACGAACCCACTGCAAGCAAACATATTCGGCTTACGTGGATCCGAGGCTAGGATAATGGGAATACTAGACATTCGCAAAGCATATTAGCTATACTAAGAGTACTTGGTGGATATCCCAGCCACACGTACAAAGCGTTTTTTGAATACTTTCATTGTACGCACAGCTAAGGAGTGGAATTCCCTGCTGGAGACTTTGTTTCCTGATAGCTACAACCTTGGGATCTTTAAGTCAAGAGTAAATAGGTTACTTCTAGGCAAGCGTGTTTCACCGTCGACCACATCATCGCTTATCATCAGGCGAGATAGTTGTCAAACGCGAGCCTATCGATAAATGAAAATAAAAAACTTTCAAACAAAGCGATGTAAAGGCTTTTAAACCATGTTCTGAGCATGCTGAATGATCAAATATTTCATATATTACATACTTATTATTATTTCTATAGATAGAAAACTTTTTTACAAAAAAATACAACCGATTTCCAAAAAAAAACACTACTAAGTGAAAAATTACTTCAATTTCGGAAATCGCGTTTCTTCGTTTTTTGAAAAGAACATGCGATTGCAGCATACTCGAGAGATTTGCCGTCATTTATTGAAGAGTTTCTGTTTATATCTCCGAAGTTCTTCATCAAATCTTTGCCAAATTTAAATGGCACCATTTCTTTCTCTTTCTTTCTTTTGAACAAAAAAACAATTTTGCAAATCCGTTTATATATGACGGAGATATGCTCGAAAAAAAATTTTTTTTCTTCTAAACATCCGATTTGAGTACCCGCCTTTTTGGGAATTCGGTTGAAAATCACTCTACAAGTCACAAGCGTTGATCTGAGCATGATGTGCTGGGTCAATTTCCTGGGGCAAGTACAGTGTCCGGAGTCTGGTTTTGTGTCCGGTTGATAAAATAAAATGTTTATTAGTACAAAAAACAATAGATGGTAATAGGGTCGCCTCTATTTATACCTAAATAACTTTCAAGATGTGGGTGTAAATTGTATTATTAGGTAAAACTCTGTGTATATATTTGAGAAATACAGGCGCGGTGCTATGTGATTTATTTATTTATTTATTGAACAAGGCACACCAACAACTCATTTACAAATTCATACCAGAAAAAATATTCAGAAAAGATCACTTCAGTTTTTTCAGATAAAACTACTGAAATTGTCTTAGAAATATTTTTATTAAATTTTCTATTCTTACATGTCAATATTGAAGTCACATTTTTCTATCACAAATCAATTTTCAAAAATCATCAATTTCTCATATAACTGCCAGCAACAGTATCCAAGTCACTTACAAGCATGCACATCATTGTCATAGTAAGTAGCGTGAAAAAAAAATAGTGTTTAAAACTAACAAAGTAAAATAAAAGGACATCAACTTAAATAAAAGTACATAAATTAAAATTAAATAAAATAATGTCAATAAACAAGAAAAACGTTACAAATTTAAATATACATGTCATTGATTAAATAAGTCTTCTTATATATAAAAATAAATCGCAAAATGTGTTGGTAAGCGCATAACTCAACAACGCCTGGACCAATTAGGCCAATTCTTTTTTTTAAATGTTCGTTGAAGTTCAAAGATGGTTTTAACGTTTTTTTTTTTTTTTTTTTTTTTTTTTTTTTTTTTTTTTTTTTTAAGTGTAGGGTAGGTGTAGGGTAGGTGTAGGGTAGGTGTAGGGTAGGTGTAGGGTAGGTGTAGGGTAGGTGTAGGGTAGGTGTAGGGTAGGTGTAGGGTAGGTGTAGGGTAGGTGTAGGGTAGGTGTAGGGTAGGTGTAGGGTAGGTGTAGGGTAGGTGTAGGGTAGGTGTAGGGTAGGTGTAGGGTAGGTGTAGGGTAGGTGTAGGGTAGGTGTAGGGTAGGTGTAGGGTAGGTGTAGGGTAGGTGTAGGGTAGGTGTAGGGTAGGTGTAGGGTAGGTGTAGGGTAGGTGTGGGGTAGGTGTGGGGTAGGTGTAGGGTAGGTGTAGGGTAGGTGTAGGGTAGGTGTAGGGTAGGTGTAGGGTAGGTGTAGGGTAGGTGTAGGGTAGGTGTAGGGTAGGTGTAGGGTAGGTGTAGGGTAGGTGTAGGGTAGGTGTAGGGTAGGTGTAGGGTAGGTGTAGGGTAGGTGTAGGGTAGGTGTAGGGTAGGTGTAGGGTAGGTGTAGGGTAGGTGTAGGGTAGGTGTAGGGTAGGTGTAGGGTAGGTGTAGGGTAGGTGTAGGGTAGGTGTAGGGTAGGTGTAGGGTAGGTGTAGGGTAGGTGTAGGGTAGGTGTAGGGTAGGTGTAGGGTAGGTGTAGGGTAGGTGTAGGGTAGGTGTAGGGTAGGTGTAGGGTAGGTGTAGGGTAGGTGTAGGGTAGGTGTAGGGTAGGTGTAGGGTAGGTGTAGGGTAGGTGTAGGGTAGGTGTAGGGTAGGTGTAGGGTAGGTGTAGGGTAGGTGTAGGGTAGGTGTAGGGTAGGTGTAGGGTAGGTGTAGGGTAGGTGTAGGGTAGGTGTAGGGTAGGTGTAGGGTAGGTGTAGGGTAGGTGTAGGGTAGGTGTAGGGTAGGTGTAGGGTAGGTGTAGGGTAGGTGTAGGGTAGGTGTAGGGTAGGTGTAGGGTAGGTGTAGGGTAGGTGTAGGGTAGGTGTAGGGTAGGTGTAGGGTAGGTGTAGGGTAGGTGTAGGGTAGGTGTAGGGTAGGTGTAGGGTAGGTGTAGGGTAGGTGTAGGGTAGGTGTAGGGTAGGTGTAGGGTAGGTGTAGGGTAGGTGTAGGGTAGGTGTAGGGTAGGTGTAGGGTAGGTGTAGGGTAGGTGTAGGGTAGGTGTAGGGTAGGTGTAGGGTAGGTGTAGGGTAGGTGTAGGGTAGGTGTAGGGTAGGTGTAGGGTAGGTGTAGGGTAGGTGTAGGGTAGGTGTAGGGTAGGTGTAGGGTAGGTGTAGGGTAGGTGTAGGGTAGGTGTAGGGTAGGTGTAGGGTAGGTGTAGGGTAGGTGTAGGGTAGGTGTAGGGTAGGTGTAGGGTAGGTGTAGGGTAGGTGTAGGGTAGGTGTAGGGTAGGTGTAGGGTAGGTGTAGGGTAGGTGTAGGGTAGGTGTAGGGTAGGTGTAGGGTAGGTGTAGGGTAGGTGTAGGGTAGGTGTAGGGTAGGTGTAGGGTAGGTGTAGGGTAGGTGTAGGGTAGGTGTATCTTGGTGTTTTTATGGCAAAACGAAGTTTGCCGGGAAAAGCTAGTATTCAATAAAATTTACTTTAAAAACTAAATATATTATAATACGTCAAGTTATTTTATTAACATTACCATCAACCTAAAGTTATCTACATTGGTTTCGTACATTTCACTTGATGCGTGCACAAATAAACAGACAAAAAGACAAAAATTTCAAATTTCTGGAAATGGGTTCTGTTGGTTATCCTTTAACACCCTGGCTATTTTTTTTGGAAATATTTTCGATGTATAAAAATGATTGTTCTACAGATTTATTATATGTATTGATATTGATGATCATGATTTGTGATGATTTGTGCGAGGGTAAACAAATCACACTATCACACTAATATGTACTCACACAAAGTTTGTGAGTGTATTTGTATGTACTTCTTCACTCTCAAACGGCTGAACGGATCTGGATGAAATTTCGCACAGAGTTAGATTATAGTCAGTACTTTTACGCGGGCGAAGCCGCTGGCAGAAGCTAGTATTTAAATAAATAAATCGATGATGCCGTAGAAGTGGTGAAGTGTTGGGCTCGTAAAATTCTGCTGTATCTTCAGTGACCTATTCTTCTACACTGACACTGCCGTATATTTTGGTGTACCTACCAACCATTGACACGAAAAAGAAACGTAAATAAATAACTTATCTACAACCATACACTTTCAATAAAGTCTTACTTTATTAGCACATCCTGTAAAAATATTCAAATTTCCCAAGAGGCATCGACCGAAAAAATATTCTTGCAAACTCACGTTCGGGTGGTGCTACTAAAAAATACACAATATCCCATTGCGGAACCCTTTTACCACAAAATAATGCGACGACGATACAAATCTTTGATCAATACCTATTATAACAATACCATTTTATTTAAACCTCCCCTTCTTCCCTCCTTTCTTAAAAAGGACGATGATAAGGGAAGGTTGCTTACTTCGGCAGAGGTCAAATTATAATGGCAAGGTATAAAAGCCAGATTTCCTTTTCCAGGGGGGCTGTAGATTGGGAACGAAATGTCCGGAACCAGATTTGACACTCTCCCTACATCGTCACATTACACCCTTTCTGCTTTTGAGGCTTGGAAGTGTGAAGAAGACTTTCGTAAATATCAAAAATAAAAATATTATATTTTTTTAAATACCTATTTTTAATAACGGTCGTGCTTAAAGGCCTCATTAGTTCCAATTTTCCACTTTACATAAAACAAAGGTTTAAATAACAGTTGAAACAAAATTATTTCAAGCAAGAATTGTTAATTACCGAAAATTGGTAAAGTTTCAATTTACGTAATTAACTAAAGTAAATCAGACAATTCAGCGTTTACCTTTTCAAAACTTCTTTTGTGTAACTTCTAGAACTAGGTACCTACGTTTTCGTTACTTCACAAATTAATACCGTTCTCGAGTTCACAAACAAATCCTTTTGCTCATTTGGAAATGCTTTAATGGTCCTTTGAAAATATTCTAAAGACATAATCCTCGAAAAGGTATCTTATTGCTCAGTTATTAACTCTGAGTACCTAAAGCTGAATATTCGAATTTGTAAGAAGCGGTTTAGCAGCTCCTTTGTGAAGATTTGGTAATTTTTTGTTATGTCTTTGATCACAAAAAAATATTCTGCTAAGCCTTGTCCCAACTACAAATGTTGGTAGACCTTTGCGAGACCAGTGCTAAGGCTATCGACGTGGCTGAGTACAGGTCGAAGAACATTTAGAATAATATGAAAAATTAAAATATTTTTAAAACAAGCTTTTAATGGATTAAAAAGTACGCCATGTAATAACGGTTGTTATTACACATCCAATGAGCCTAAACGCGAGGATGGTATTTTGTCTGGTTGAGGAGTTGCTGCCACCTTCCAGCTGCATCATGAGACCAGCTCCTAGTACCATATTATTTCAATGTTTGCAAAGTTACATAAGTACGCCAGGTTTCAACTTAATCGGATGTTTATAGATACGCTCGCGCTTGACCATTATCTCACCTGATGGTAAGCGATGATGTGGTCGACGATGTAGCACGCTTGCATAGAAGCAACCTATTCACTCTTGACTTGAAGATCCCAAGGTTGTAGCTATAGAGTAACACAGACTCCGGCAGGGAATTCCACTCCTTAGCTGTACGCATAATGAAGGTATTTCCAAAACGTTTAGTTCGTATGGGTGGGATGTCCACCAGGTACCGATGGCACATCGCCGTACGTCTTGTAGTCCGATGAAGAAACATTTGTAAAAAGATGTTGGTATTTGCGTCTAGTGAAGGCAGATGAAGCTGAAAACCACAATTTGCCATGAAGTGACTGCTTATCCGACCTCCATATCCCGTTGGTAAGTCTGGTTGTCAGACGTCGCAGCATGGGTAGGCAGACCGATGACTGAGGCAGAGCACGGGCATCTTTTGGTAGTGCAACACAGGACAGGTCATGTGGCTGCGACTCTTTTAGGCGCCAGTGGGCACTTTTCGACTAATATGATGGTGAACCGCATCTGTAGAAACAGGCCTGATATTGCGTCATACTTGCCATTCATCCTATTAATATTTAATTAAAATTCTTGTCACTTTTCAGCAGTAAACTTGCTATGACCTATTTTAAAACGTGTAGGTACAATACCAACTAAAATACTTGACATTATTATTTTAATACTACCTTCTTCCAGCGCCTTCAACCGAGTAAAAACTATCCAAACAGATCATAAAAAATATTTTATGTCCTAATACAGAACATGGTTTATCCTTGTGCTAAGTTTCGACTTAATCTGTTCAGTAGAAAAGAACAAACAAACAGATAAAAAGACAGAGTTACTTTTGCATTAATAATATTAGTATGGATCTTAAGTCTGCATGTTTGGTTATTTACATGTTTGAATATTTGTCAATCAATCACGCTTCAACGACTGAACGGATTTGGATGACATTTAGCACACAGATAGAACCCAACTTTGATTATCAACCACATAGGATAGTTATTATTCCGGTAATGCGTCCGTTCCGTAGAATATATTTTCAAAGCGTGTGAAACCACTCACAAATGACAAAGCCCTCATCAGTGAGGACAAGGTCGCGGACCTCGTCTTTGACCTCGACCATAGACAAAGACGAAGAATGTCAGAAATAGAATATTTCATAAGTGTTTGATTAAAGATAAACGATCAATTAAATATTGAAACTTGTAAAGTGTGTAATCTAATTATAGTCCTTTGACTTATGAAGTATTTAAAGACCAGGTATTGAAGTTTTCTTAGCCGAAGTTTATCTGTTAGATAGTTCATTAGTTCGATATCTTGACTCACTTCATAAGTATTTTGAACAATCGTTTATGAAGCTTTGCTCAAATATGTAGATAACTCAACCATCAACTAATGAAATTTTATTAGAGTCCAAAAATTAGGCATTAGAAATATTATTTTCAACAGAATGTAACTAAAAAGATATAAACTGATGAATAACTAAGTACCTATTTACAAACTGATAATAATAATTATGTACACGTGCGTTTAAAATGGAAAGAGGATAAGACCTTCTTGGGCATCAAAAAGTTCGTCCACATCTTTATCAATGGGAAAAGTGACCAAAGTGATAGCCACGTTGAAAAGCAATGTTCATTCTTAGGCCGGAATAAATTGTAGTTCTAAAAACTAAAAAACACGCTTTAATGGTAGATTGAACTAAAAAGTCGCTAATCCTGAAGATCCTGGTAAGGATAATGGGACAAACTATTTAAATTATTGCATTGTCATCGGTCCTTGATAAGTGTGCATAGTTTCAAATCAATCCAACGTTTTGTAGTGGGTGAAAATCACGTTCAAAGATTCCGTTACATTGATACATACATACCAAGCTAATAAAAGCGTGTTAAAAAAAAAGGCCAGTCCTGTGATGACGTGAAGATTTTTTTTTTTTTTCAGATAGTATATCATTTATATATTATCAGCTGATATTTTGCAGTACAGACTCTATCATCTCTCCTAAGCGTGTCGATGGCTCGTAAATTGAGTCGGCCTGAATTTAGCAACGTGTTTGGCGTGATCAATGGTCGTCTATTCTTGTAACGTGCTGGCATTAGAACATGCAGGAGCAGGACACAATATCAGGTGCCCCATCGTTAACTATACAGCAAAACACTTGCACTCCTGTTTAGAAACATATACAGGGTGTAACGGAAAGATGCGGTCATTTTTAGGGTTCCGTACCCAAAGGGTAAAAATAGCCTATTACTAAGACTTCGCGGTTTGTCTGTCTGTCACCAGGCTGTATCTCATGAACCATGATAGCAAGACAGTTGAAATTTTCACAGATGATGTATTTATGTTGCCGCTATAACAACAAATACAGAATAAAATAAATATTTTAATGGGGCTCCCATACAACAAACGTGATATATGAACAAATTTCTCCAAGGAAATCAAAAAAAAAATTACAAAGTTGTCGTCACCAAAATTTATCGTGGATTAAGATTTTTTTTTGAGAATTGTTTATGACTACCTTGGAGAATGTATTGTTCATATTCTTGACCAGAAGCAGTCTTTAAAATATGATTACACCTTTCTGTTACACTCTGTATAAATATGTACCTTTTTTTGCGTGGATTAATGCTCATGCATACTGCACGAGCTCATACTACCACGGGCAGATAGTGCAGTTATGTGGGACTCTACCCCAATAAAACTCCACGGTGTCTTCCTGTGCCGCTCGTGGCGGGAACACGGGCACGCGTTAGCACTCACCGCGAACCCGCTGCATAAATATATACCTGGGTCCTAACTAAGATGTCTTAATCCAATAACGATTCCGTTGTGAAAAGGGATAATATTATTTATTTATTATTTATTTATTCAAAATTATGTAAGTAACACCTTAACAGCTATAACGCCAATGCGATGTTACTACCACAAAGATATTAGAATATTAGAAATACAATTAAAATACAATTTAAATTACCATTAAATACAATTTAAAATACCATTAAATACAATTTAAAATACCATTAAATACAATAAAATATTACAATTAAAATGTCAATTAAAATACAATTATTCATACAATTACTAATTAATTAATTTCATTTTATTATTCATCCTTTTTTTTTTTTTTTTGGGTGGGAAATCATCCAATGACTTCTCCCGCCCTGGGTGAAGCGGGAGGGCGTGTCAGACTTTTACTGACTAAAACCCACCCGTGTTCCTTCAGTTGCTTGTGCCAGGGCCACGGTAACTCTGTTTCAAATTTATCCGCGACCCAGACAGGCATCGGCCCTAGCGGACCCCTTCAACATTTGCTGACATCTCTTTGAGGCGCGCGTGGAACACTACGCGCCGTCGACTCGGGCCTGGTCCTTATCGGACGGCGAGCTACCCATTACTCGCCGTCCGCAAGCCCGCGCCTACGGTGGCCGAGAATCGGCTTGCGACTCCCGACGCCCGGGGCGTCTCCTGCGTTATTATTCATCCTATAAAGCTTCATCTCTCAACTCTCACACTAGAAACATGTCTATAAGACATCATTGGAGCAGTAAATTATTTCATCGCCACTGCTTTAAAAACGACGTAGGCAAACATCGTGAGGAAACCGGTATGTCCCAAAATCAAAAATTCAAAGAGATATGTGACATCCACCAAGGCGCACTGGGCCCGCCTGGTGAATTAATACCCATTCCCTCTCACTCCCAGAGGAGGCCTGTGTTCCAGCAGTGATGATGATGATAAGACATCATAGTAGGTACCCTGAGCAGGTATAGGTAGCTCAAGAAATGAAAGAGAACATAATTATTAATAATAGTATCCATTATAATATAAACCAACCCGCGGAACTTCTTCCATCTAAGTTCTGTAATCCACAGGGAAATCATTCATTTGCAACACAATGTTTATAGTTCTAGGGATTGGTTGCTTTGGTGTTCATTCAACTGGTTTCATAACTTTGTCACCTTAGTAGTTCAGCCATTTGTGAAGGAGTATGTCAGTGAAAGTTCTTCCACCATCCTGTTTTTGGCATCATGCAGCGGTGCTATGTTATGGTTCCAAGGGTTTGGTTTGAAGGATGCCTGTGTAACTAAAGGCACATAAACCCCTTTAAGTAAGTAGTAAAGCTCTCTGTGAATGAACTCGTCCAGAAAAATACTAATTCTTACTCAACTTAATTGATAGTCAAAGGCATGATGTGTCTTCCTATAATTGAGGGAGCACTGGTCGTAACTTAGCTTACTCAAACGTTGTATTTTAACAAGGTTTGTATAGGTTGTAACGAAAAAGTGATATCATAATTTGAAAACTGCTTCTGCCCTTATAAATGAACAACTTCCTCCAAGAAATTCATACGCAATACTAAACAAAAGGATTTTCCACACAAAGTTGTCGTCAAAAGCATATCAAAATTTGTATGGAATATGATTTTTTTGAGAAGTAGAGACCACAGAAGGCCTTCAAACGCTGCATTTGACGGTAGGCGGTTACCACTCCAGAACTTTTGCCCCCATCGACAATCTGTTCTACGAGCAATTTGCCCTGCCCACTATCACTTAACAATGCAATAATTTGTACAATTTCTGATTCTAATAGTTAGATTAGGACAAGAACAATGGATTAAATAAAATAATACAAAAAATATTTGGATCAAATTACCATCGATCATTGACGGGACATTAACTTTTAACACATCGTCGCTCCATTCGTAAATCAGTCATTATCGACAATTTTGTTATCACCCATCTTTGTTTTGGTCTTTTCAGTTGTGTCTGCGTGTCAAACCAACCATCAATATTGTTGTATCGATCGCCGTTTGTCTTGTCACTTGAATATAAGTTGATGTTGCTTTTCATGTTTGTATTTTGGATAAACACAAATTAGGTCTATAGAAATCAGGATCAGTCAACATAATTAAACCTATTTCAGCTGTCAAATGCTAGACACAAAAACACGTCTTATGTTTGCTTGACCTTGTTATTGACGTCACTCTTATAGTCCAATGAGATAGCTGTCCTGAAAACAGTACGACCCGAAAGAGGTCAGGCTATGATCAGGTGCAGGCGTTTTGACCTTGTATAGGACTTAATTTTTAGGAATTTCCAAAAAGGATGAGTTTCTACGTTCGGCTGTATGTATGTTTTTTTATTAATGTATTATCACCGATGTCTCCGTCAACTTTTTTTTTGTGTTTGAAAGGGTAAACTCTCGAGGTGGTCCCATTGGCACCAAGTCCCCTGTCACGCTATCTCTGACTCCCTTTTCTTTCATATCACTCCTCACACAGTCCATCCATCTTTTCTTTGGCCTTCCTCTCCCTCTCCATCCATACACATTTATATTCATAACTCTTTTAGCAACATGCGTTTCATCCCACCTCATCACATGACCATAACAGGACAAACGGTTTCCTTTCAACTTTGCCGTCACAGCCGCCACTTTCAAAACTTCCTCTAATATACTCATTTCTCACTTTATCAATTCCAACTAAAATGAGAAAATAAAAACCTTTTCATCAAAAAATAAATAAACTGGAAGCTCTAAAGCAAAACACTACAAAGCGTAAAATAACTTTCTTGTCCGAAGTCAGTGTCGAAAAACGAAAAAAAAACAGGTTTACCACAGACACTGACTTCGGGCAAGAAAGTTATTTTTCGCTTTGGAAGTTGTTTTTTTTTTTTTGTCAAAGTGTTTATTTTTCTTTTGTTTTTTTATGTATATAATGTCCCATGCATATCAATAAATATTTTTATTTCTTCCACAACAGCTTTACGTGCTACCTTATAGTACATCAACTTTCTAACTCTGCTGAACAACTAAAACCTTCTTCGTATAACATAAAGCCGCCACCACACGCTTGCTGTTTGTCACAAACAGTGGCGAACAGCAAACACGTGCCGAACACTGACAACAATCACCCAACACAAACACGGCATACACAGGCTTGGCGAACGTGCTTGTATATTCCGGATTGGCAAACATGGCGGACGACGAGTTTGTTTTGGCAGCGATTAATTTCGAGTTAACCTCCGACCAATCAGACATTTTTCCTTAAATTTAGCTTAGGATACACAAAATGTCACGATTCGTAAATTTGACCATCACTATTAACTCCGCCCGCCGCCCGCAAGCTCGCGTGTACTACTGAACTGAACAAGCGTCTGGATAAATCGCAAACACGTTTGTCAAACACCCTTTGATTTGTGCATAAAAACCGACACCGATGCCGAACACGGGCGAACTAGAAATAAAAATAGGCAAACACAAACAAACACCCATCCACACGTTCGTGTTTGTTGTTTTGTGTTTGCTGTTTGCCATTGTTCGCAAAGCGTGCGGAAGCGGCATTACACTAATTCAAATACCAAACAACATGAACAAGTACTAAACCACCACAGAACACAGACCAAGAGACCTAGCGTGCACAAACGAAACGAAAAGTAAAAGCTATTTAATTAACAAACTGGCAACGTTGTTAGCGAGAATTCTTTGTGTGTATAATGGAACGGAGCAAACTACGAGTATTGTCCGGTCCCGACATGATTTATTTAGCCTACTTACATGTCCCAGTAAACAACGTGAAAAAAATGGTACCTACATATTTTTTTCTGCACCTTATTTTTTTATAAGAAAGAGTACCTCGTTGATAAGTAATAACAGTCGCACGGGTCGATCTTCAAGGTTAAGCAATGCTTGACGAGGTCGGTCCGTGGATGGGTGACCATCTACTACATATTGTGCCACGGATAGCTCGTTTTTAACCACCGACGGTAAAAGAGGGGTATCATGAGTTTGACGTGTGTGCTTTTGTGTTTGTTTAACTGTCTGTAGCATCATAGCTTCTAAACGGATGAACTTGTTTGATTTTGTTGTTGTTTGAAAGGTGACATTATCGTGAGTGTTTTTAGCTATTTTTGATGAAAATGGTTTAGCTGTTCAAAAGATATGGGCGTTTTACTGTTTGACTCGGGGTATTTGCGCAAGATATCGTGTCAGGGGTTTTAAAATTTTGCTTGTATATTCTGAGACTCTTCCGTGCTTCGAAAAGCACCCTTAGACATTGCAAGACCCAGCCCTCATTTGTATATTTGACAGATCTTACGATCCATCTAAAATTACGAGTATATTGTTGACTGAGATTTTTTTACGAGATATTCAGGCACCATATTAAATCGATATTGAAAATAATATTAAAAGTATGTTTTTAGATTAAGGGTACACTAGTCGACGGCACGAACTATTTTAAGTGCGCGGGGTTGAAATGCATTTTATATCAACCGACAATACGTGCGGAAGAGATAGATGCTGTGATAACCAGTAGGAAGCTAGTTCGCGTACGAATGCACACTTTTGCAAATTTGTAGCGAAGTGGATAATGATTTAGGACGAAGCCAAGTGCGCGAAATTTTATGAACAGACCTTTGGGAGTCTGGATATCTTGAAAAAACGACTAAACGTATCTGTTCAAAATAATATTATTTGCATTGTTGAACTAATAATCTATCCCTGTATGGTGGCCGTTTTGAAAATTTCCGTCTTCTTATGGTATTTATCTGCGCCCAAAAATGCGTTAAAATTAGTGTCGAAATGTGGAACTTTCGACGCTCATAACTTTCAAATATTTTTTTTTTTTAATTTTATGGCTCCATACAGGGCTAGATAATGATGAGACATATAGATATAATTTTTTATTTTGAACGTACATTGTCAAACAGTGGAGTAATCCCTAGACTACGTTTGTATGGAAGAATTATCGACTAGTGTAACCTTATTTTTTGTAGTTAGCTATTCATGGTACTTTTATGAAACTTCCTTCTCGATATTAATTACTAAATAAGGTATCATGTCCTCTATTGAGAAATTCGCAATGCCGTTTTCAGTTCTAGGAAAAATAGTCGAGTAGTTTAATTTCATATCTTTTGTAAGATGAAAATTTGTTTATGGTTTTTTGAATAAATATTTAGGCAATTCACCAACTTTATTGAACCAAGTGATTATTAAGGCATTATTCATAATGCCTGGGCTTTTTGAAAAATTCCCAATATGAGTAGGCAATATGATAAAACCTATTCAAATAATTAAATTGATCGGGCTTTCTGAATAAAGGTCATCACATAGTGGGCCGGGTAACAAAAATGTGTGTTTTATATTATTTTAATGTTGACTAGTTTTAATATAGAATAGGTAAGTACGATTACTATTTAAGCAACAAAGTCGACGGAGATGGGCTCCTATTACTGTCTGCAGGGTCTAAAGTAACCTAACATAAAGGAGATAACATCTCCTTCGAACCTTCTCCGTGTCAGGGTGCCCTAAGCTCCCCAACTCGCTTCACTTGCTCTTGGACTGATTCATTGACCATAATTATCGAATTGCCCAACCGTTACGTAGTAATATTCATAATGACTAGGCAAAGTGTTAAATATAGAAGTTTAAATCAGTATTCATTACATTGCCTGATTTGACTTGACTACATTCACAATGCCCGGGCATTATGCTTAGTGCCCTGATTAATAATTTGGTCCATGACACATACACGTGACTAAAACCGTACCTGTATCTGTATTTTTGACTCACAAAAATGATGTATTATTATGGGAAACTTAAAATAGAAAGTTATTTAAGTGTCGGTAGGTATTTTTTTGTAAATAGTTAGAGTACAACTAGTTGTGCCCAAACATGATGATAATGTCCCAGGATATGATTTAGTTTTTAATAACACTTAGGTAAACCGACGATTTACCTACAACAACACGACGACAATACGACGACGACACAACTACACAACGAGACGACACAACTACACGACGACACGACACGTGAGTCACGACGCAGGAAATACGACACACGACACACGACACACTAAATACGACACATGACAAGACACACAGGTCACACGACAAATGACAAACGACACTTCACACGACACGACAAGACTTACTAGACAATTAATAAGATAGCTGGTAAGAGTTAACCTAGTATATAATTTGGGGTCAAGATCATAACTAAGAACTAGCTTTTGCAAGCAGTTTCATCCAGGTGATAGTCTAAAATTATCCTCCTGGAACGTAAGTAGGTACTACTGGGATATAGAATATTTGTTGTTTAAGTTCAACCGGCATAATTGATTAACAAACTTTCAAACATCCAGACTTACACATTTATAATTTTAGTAGAAAGTAACATTTTAGTAGATATTTGTAGATATAATTTTAGTAGATACTAGCTGGGCCCGCGGCTTCGCTCCCGTCATCTATCTGCCAACACTACTCTAATTACCTTGCTGGTATTTTTTTTTCTAGGGTAATCATTCTTTCGCGGAGAATCTTAAAACCGCCATCCAGAAAATGACTTCAAATGCACAACGCCATCTATCGAATATCGAGTTCAACTGTTGAGTATCTGAATTGCGTGTGTTGTGATAATTTTACTTCCTGAACACTTTAAATTCATCTAACTTTTTATAGAGTGAACCGATTGCGATGAAACAAAAACTAAGTAATACTTCAAGTTACGAAAAAAAATTATGTATAAAAGTTATCTACATTAGTTTCGTACATTTCACGTGATGCGTGCACAAATAAACAGACAAACAGATAAACAGACAAACAGATAAACAGACAAACAGATAAACAGACAAACAGACAAAAATTCCAAAAATGCCGGAAATAGTTTCTGTTGGTTATCCTATAACACCCTGGCTATTTTTTTTTGGAAATATTTACAATGTACAAAAATTACTGTTCTACAGATTTATTCACATCATCAGCCTATTAATGTTCCCACTGCTGGGACACAGGCCTCCTCTCTATGAGAGGGAATGGGCCGTAATCCACCATGCGGGCCCAATGCGGATTGGTGGATGTCACATGTCTTCGAATTTTTGGTTCTAGGATATGCCGGTTTCCTCACGATGTTTTCCTTCACCGTTTTGAGAGCACTGGTGATGAAATAATTTACACAAAGTAAAGCGCCTACCTGGGCTCGAACCCACGACCTACAACTTGTAAGTCGCGGCCGATAGCACTGGCCCACCACTGCTCTTACACAGATTTATTATATGTATTGATTAGGATAGGATAGTACAAAAGCGTATTTTTTTTAACAAAAACCTTCTCCACACTAACTTTACAGAGGCTCTCGTTGAAAAATCGACAGGTGCATGTGATAGCATTCTACCATCGTCGTTCGCTTATTTATCGGGCACCGTCCTTCGAAGGCAAAAAAAGACAAGCAGATATCGCAGAGACCTTTTCACACCAATTATGCCACGGATTCTGTTGGATTCAGTACAATTTACTGTGATATAGGTTGAAGCTCAATCGGGTTTGGCTCGATATAGTTAGCGTTTCAACTTGTTCGAAATATGAAGGGGCTTTTCGGTTTTTGTTTTTGATATTCAGTTGAATAGGAGATGCTGTGGTTTACGTTGTGATTTGTGTGAGTCAAGGGCTCTTTTAATTTAGATGTTTCGTGTCGGACTGCTCTGGCACCGCAGCGGTGCGGGTGTCGTACTGCGCACGTTCTGTTGATTTTTTCCTGCACTGCACTGCACTCTTGGAGTATGAAATGTATAAAAGAATCAATCGGACGTCTAAATTAAAAAACCAGCCAAGTGCGAGTCGGAATCGCGCACGAAGGGTTCCGTACCATTATCGCAAAAAACGGCAAAAAAATCACGGTTGTTGTATGGAAGCCCCACTTAAATATTACTTTTATTATGTTTTTAGTATTTGTTGTTAAAGCGGCAACAGAATTACATCATCTGTGAAAATTTCAGCTATCTAGCTATCACGGTTCATGAGATACAGCCTGGTGACAGACGGACAGACAGACAGACAGACGGATCGCGGAGTCTTAGTAATAGGGTCCCGTTTTTACCCTTTGGGTACGGAACCCTAAAAAGCTCTCCTTTTTGGTTATTTCTTCAAGGATGATGTTTAATGTTGCTTTGTTAACATTAAATAAGGTTTTTTTTTAAATATTATGACAATAGGAATCTGAATTATTATCTGGAAAAGGCGAAGTTTTAAATATAAATAAAATACAATACCTACTAGATTTCATGAAAATAATCACAGTTAGAATGATTCAGGAGTAAAAAGACGGCCTAAAACTTACTAAGTGAGCTGTATTTTTTCAATTTTAAAAGCTATTGACGTTACATAAAAATCTCAAAAAAGGGTGCGTAAAAATATGTTTTCAAATTAAAATTAAATTCTAGAGTTTAAAAATAAATCTGTACCTACACAAACAATATTTTCACCCTCCAAAATATAGCTACTTTTATTTCCTACAGTAACCCACCCTTATCAATACTGCCCTACATACCCAAATTGGGGAGCAAAATACAAAAATGGGATTAACGCCGAGCATTCCTGCCATTTTTAATTAGTGACGTCAATGAAGTGACGTGCGAAATCCGAATCGTGTTGCTTTCGAAAAACCTTTATTGAATTGAATGGCTAGCTGTGGCCTGAAAAAAAAAGATTTGTGCACAAGTAAAAACAGTTATTTATGATTTTTTTCAAGGCATTAATTTCAAGGCTAATTTCGCATGCAAACTGTAAGTCATACGTAAAAAAAAATAGTTTGGTAAATATCTAAAAAAAAAACGGCCAAGTGCGTGTCGGACTTCGCACATTTAGAGTTCCGTACCAAACCGTAAAAACAAGTTGGTTTTAATAGGAAAAATTAGGAAATTTCAAAGAAAATCGAATCTTTACTTAATCTTCTATCTTCTATATATATAAAAGAGAAAGTATGTATGTATGATCCTTATAGACTCCGAAACGGGTGGACCGATTTTAATGAAATTTTCAGACAATCTTTAGCGGATAATCCTGTAAAGTTTGGTGGCGAACGGAGCATTTTTTTTTACTTTGAACGCGGGCGAACCCGCGGGCTGAAGATTGTATATAATATAATATTACAAAGTTAGTTTAATTTTGTAAAGTTTACTTTTGTTTAGTGTTTAAGTACGTACATTTTAGATTAGATTTTAGTTTTTTTTTTAAATTAAGAATGGAGAGGTTAAAAAGAAATTGAAAAAAAAAAAAAAATTACAAAGAGTAAAGATTTTTTTGTTTGTTTGTTTGTAAAGTATGGAACTTTATTTAGCCATGTCCTTTGAAGTTCTTAGGTCAATGGGAAGTAAATAATTCTTTGGAACTAAATTTTGTAAAAAAACAGCTGACTTTGGTGGCTACTCATTCCTTTGTATTCCAATATTTAAAAAAAAAATAGCATGTATCTACTCAATGAGCTCTAATAGGCAAATTTTTTTTCGGCCTCCGTTCTCTGTATGAGTATACCCCGCCTTAAAACATTTAAGAATATTTTTTGACAATTTGTATAGCTTTAGGTCAACAAGAAGTGTACTAGTGTACTGTGACAATTTGAAAACTGTAGCTCCAAACATTTGACTGTAAAGCCTATGTGACAGACGACGGACAGACAGACAGACAGATGAACAGATAGACAGACACGTGAGTGACAAAAATAGCTGTCGCTGCAGCTCCGTTTGGACTCTTTGGGTACAGAACCCTAAAAAGGATGTATCTTTCCACAATTTTTTCACACTTTCGTTGTAACGAAAATATTAAATAATAGTAGGCCAAGTTTTATTAAATATGGATATTATACAATACCTACTGTTTATTCGAGTCTATATTAGTATTTTGCCAAAGTAATTGGCATAGGAAGCGGCCTTATTAACGGCGACCATCCTGAAAGAAGTCACACCTGAATTGCCAACAAAACACGCAACAAACCTTCAACTGTTCTCTTTGGTATCTTTTCTTAAGGTTACACTAGTCGAAAATTCTTCCATACAAACGTAGTCTAGGGATTATTCCACTGTTTGACGATGTACGTTCAAAATAAAAAGTGATATCAATTTGTCTCATCATTATCTAGCCCTGTATGGAAGCAAAAAAGTAAAAAATGAAAATGTTTGAAAGTTATGGGCGTCGAAAGTTCCACATTTCGACACTAACTTTAACGCATTTTTGGGCGAAAATAAATATCATAAGAAGACCGAAAATTGCAAAACGGCCTCCATATAGGGATAGATTAGTATTTCAACAATGCAAATAATTTTATTTTGAACAGATAGATTTAGTCGTTTTTTCATGATATCTAGACTGCTAAAGGTCTATTTATAAAATTTCGCGCTCTCGGTTTCGTCCTAAATCGTTATCCATTTCGCTACAAATTTGCAAAAGTGTGTATTCGTACGCGAACTAGCTTCCTACTGCTCATCACAGCATCTATCTCTTCCGCAAGTGTTGTCGGTTGATATAAAAAGCATTTTAACCCCGCGCAAAAAAAAGTTCGTACCGTTGACTAGTATACCCTCCTTGGATCAACAACTTATCAGTCATCAACCTTCACGTAGCAAATCAAACGTCAACTCGAAAGCTAGAGCTAAAAGCCTTTAATTCCACACTTCGGTTAAATTCGACGTGAAACCCCACATTCCTTTCTAATTCAAGAGAGAAACATTCGTTAATCAAGTGTATTGTTAAAATTGTAACTGTAAAGCTTATTTGGCGATAAATTAACGCTTCAGACGTGTACCCGTCAGTCGCTTGTCTTGTCAAGCCTGGTGCTCGGAATAGGAGGCCATTGTGCACTGTTATACAAATAGGTGTAGGCAGGAGTATAGCACCATCAATTATACTGAGTGGCATTGCGTTCTCTCGTTTCGCTGTAGATTTATTTGGAAATTCTTTGGAAGGTTGAGATTTTTGGTAATGGACTAGAGTAAACATTTATGTAATTGTTTATTTATTAAAGCTTCGTTCGACTAGGAGTTTCAAGTACGATCGGTATGTGTGGGGTCCTTGTTTGATCCCTGGGTCAGGTAAAGTGGGTATTGGTTTTCAGAATATTCATTTATCAGCTGCTAACCGAAGTCTAGATTTGTGCCCAGTTATTTTCAACAGGCTCGCCCTCTATGATATTCGTCAATAAAAAAACTTTACCTGCTCTCCAATTGACAGCTTCAAGTTCAAACCAAAAACTCTTATGCCCCAAAAACAAAAACTGTGACCAAATACAAACCTCTTTCGTAAACATAAAAAACAGCAACCTTAGGACCGTGTCTAGACCGCCTAATCCAGCCTTAAAAAGCGCAAAATAATAAAATGAAAGCAAAACCAACGAATTGAATCCTAAAGGAATCCTCAAATTGACATCAAGGAGGCTTTTCGGCTTCAGTGAAGACCCTAAACGTTTGCCCTACTCAATAAGGGTCACGGGATTTTTATGTCCTTAAGATGTCTGAACATTAGCTAATAAGTACAAAGAATTATTTTTAACCAACTTCCCAGAAAGGAGGAGGTTTAAAAAGGGTTTTAGGATGTTATTTCAACTTATACGTTTAAATGTACCTAATTCGATGAAAAGGGAACTAAACAGTTAAAATAAAAAATCTAATTAAAAAAATCTAAAACCTGACTGCTTAAGAAGCGAACTAAAACGACGTAAACAAGAAGAAAATCATGATGTGCAGTCGGAGGATACAATATTCGCGAGCTGGCCAAACCCAAATGAATTATGCTTTACTAACTTTTAACCTTTTTTTTCGTATGAGGTACATTTAAACGTATAAGTTAAAATCACCTCCTAAAACCCTTATTATTTTGATATGATAGAGATGGCAGAAAAAAATAGGGCCCCCACATTATGGCGCCCACAAGCCGCCATTTTTCTATTTTCCTATTTTTGTGTAGCCAGTACACTCACAAAATTAAGACAAATCGATTTACATAAGAACCATCAAAATCGGCCAACGCGTTTGTTCTCTAGGACGCCACAAAGGAACATACATACATGGACTGACAAACGGGTTCCCTCTTTCTGGCAGAAACTTGATACTCCGAAATTCATTTGGCATAGCACACTTGGCATAATCTTCTTTAAACGAATATTCTTAAGACATATTTTTTTTTTTATTACCTGGCTAAATAATAACAGCCGCACGGGTCGATCATCAAGGTTAAGCCACGCTTGACGAGGTCGGTCCGTGGACCATTCCAACATACCGAGTTTCCTCCGTGCCTCGGAAAGCACGTTAAGCCGTTGGTCCCGGCTGTTATTTGAAGATCTTTGACAGTCGTTACTGGTAATCAGAAGCTTGAGATCTGACACCAGTCTTGCCAAGGGGTACCGTGTTACCCATTGCAGTTACTGGGTTGTGGAGGTCAGATAGGCAGTCGCTCCATGTAAAACACTGGCACTTAGCTGAATCCGGTAAGACTGGAAGCCGACCCCAATATAGTTGGGAAAAGGCTAGGCAGATGATTACGCTCACCACCGCAGCTTCGGCTTGCTGACCGGCTTCACCGACCAGCCTCAGCCGCGGCGGCGACCGTTAAAACCATCTGCGACGATAAGCTCGCGTGGGACCGCCGGAGCCCCGCAGCGCCGGAGCCGTGACAGAAACCATGCCTGCTGCATGCTGCATGCTCAGTTGCATGCTTGCTTGCATGCCTTCTGCATGCTCACTTGCATGCGTGCTTGTATGTTGCATGCATGGTGTATGCTTGTTTGCAGGTTTGCATGCTTCATACAGCTAATTAAAACAAAAAAAAAATGTGTTCTATCAATTTTTTATCAGGTTAAAAAATACAAAATTACTCTATGAATTATCTGTAATGTGATAGATGAGTATTTCAATTAATATATATATCAAATGTATGCCAAAAGATGATTCTGACTTACAAAATTATGAGTTTGAATGTATGGTAAATGAGTGTATGCCAAACGATTTTCTGCGAAATGATGTTTATGCAATCCGTTGTTATGTATAATAATATTTTGACATAAAAATTTCTGCTATAAAAGGTAGACCCCTGACAAACACAATACCCTCCTTCGGCAGTCGGGTAAAAATGTATCTAGGCACCAAAAAAAACAACATTATTTTTCATCAAGCTTTGAAACGACTTTTCAAAAACACCAACGAGACTATTCTATTAGACTATGAAACCCTACCCTAAAACCATATTTCTCTCTTTATCATATCTCAGTATCGAACATAAAACATCAGTATTGCGATGTTGCGCGTCAATTCGAGAATATATTATACTAACCCCTGTCTCCTAACGAGCATCAAGTTTCCTGGTGCATCAAACTCTTAATGTAATGACATACGAAGTCCCCACTATAACCTGACACGCGGCAAAAAACGGAACCTACAAAAATGTATCGAATTTGACGTAAATCTGACAGT
Organism: Orthosia incerta; assembly: GCA_948252205.1. Lineage (NCBI taxonomy): Eukaryota > Metazoa > Arthropoda > Insecta > Lepidoptera > Noctuidae > Orthosia > Orthosia incerta. The sequence goes on from OX411755.1 coordinate 3,453,375, forward strand.
TGTCTTAACAAGCAGCGCCGTTAAGAGATTTCAAGGAATACTGGACGATGTAAAAGCATCTAATATACAGTTTTAAAATGAGCCAATTTATTTGTAAAATGTATGAATTTAAAAACGATAAAATGGGTGGAATTGCTTTAAGAAAGAATCTATTAGCAGTTAGAGTGGCTCGGTGAAGCTACAATATGGCTTGCCCTGGTTAGGGTGTCCATGTTTTATGGGTATTATTACAGTGAGTACGATACTAACAGCAATAATATTTTTTATCTACACTCACAACGTAATGTTCCAAATATGAATTCAAAAAATATTGTATAAACACATACTTTATATTCGTGGATAGGAAAAATTAAAAAAAAAATCCATTACAGTGCAACATTTTCCTTCGATTTTCAAACAACTGCATCATAAAATAACTTTTTAATTTTTATAGCACACTTTTACTTTTTAATTTATTGGCGCTTATGCTCATTGACTTTATGTAGAAAAATTGTGTCATTGTCTTTGGATGCGCGTGCTGCGCTGTCATGTGCAATGAGAATCTAAATTGCCCGCCATACCACATATTTTTGCCGAGATTTTTCCGTTTCCATTTTTGTTTTATTTCTTTTATTTCAACTGTACGAGTGAAGATAAAATAGTGTATGCAACGGCATATAATTAGGTATTAAAACACTCGCGTAATATTATTATCACACTCGGCTTCGCCTCATGTGATAAACCTACGCTCGTGTTTTAATAACCCCTATTATATGACTGTTGCATAAACTACTATTTAAGACTCAATGAAAGAGATAAAAGTGGCTTTTCAGTGTCCATACAAATTCAACAACAAATTCCAATGGACTAAAAATACAATAGTAAAGTTTTTTTGACATAAAAATGTAAACTATACTGGTTCCGTCGACTGTCCTGAACTTCTTTCTAAATTAACGATGCGCACTAATCTGATGGGGCTTCGACAGCGACCACTACTGCATGTACCTTATGCAAATACTAATTATAGGTGTAATGCATACTTTCCGAGAGCCAGTAGCAGTTTTAACGAGATTTCTTGTGAACCTGGCATTGATCTATTCTGCACCAATGCACCTGCAAGCACTTGAACCGTTTATTGTCCAAATCGTTAAATTAAAATTAATAAAAATAAAAAGAGCTAACTTTGATGAAGTTAGTAGCTTAGATTATAGGGAAGTAATACTTTTTCTTTTCTTGTTATTTATCTGTGGAAGCTTTAGTTGTATATTATTGTTATTATAATGTTATTAGTCTGTAAGCTTTCCTAAAATGTAAAAAAAAATATATATAAAAATAAAAGTGACAACCCTCCAAATGTCATTTTAGTCAACGAAATTAAAAATCACAGTATAGTCAATGATATTTTAGTATACAGATATGTTATGAGCGCGTGCATTGTGAAGACTCGAATAGGTCCTAATTGGGGTATTTAGTCTATGTCACCCATGGCGAATAGCGATAGGCTTCGTTGAAAAAAAACTTAATTTAAAAAAATCCATCGTGTGTATTTAGAAAGTGTGCCAATTATGATACCAAAGTACATAAAACAGAAGGTATCTCATACCAAAAGTGTGTAGGTATCATTCTGTGCTGCCGCTGCTTTGCGGAACACTTTTTTCGCTTGTTTTGTGAGTGTATAACGTATCTGTTTATTAGAATATCATTGAGTATAGTTTAAACAATAGAAAGGTATTATTCGTATTTATCTTATTATCAAACCTGGAAAAAACGATCATTGTCCTATGTGTCACTAAAGGGTAACACATCAAGGGGATAGATATGCACATTTTCCTCGATCCTTTATTTTTTAAACTTAGTTACAAAAATATTTCTTCAAAGTCTTTTGAAGATCTTTTTAAGAAGTCTCACGTTCAACTTTGATCCTTTTCCTACGCTTAATCTGAACAACGACCTATTTTTTCCCCACTACTTGGCAAAGATCTGCCCCTTGCCTTCTCCGGCCAATTCACGGATACTAGTCGTGACCAAAGCGTGAATACAGCGACTAAAATACAGTAAAAGAAAACAGTTTTAAATAAGCATAAATTGCAACTGCATTAACTGTAACGCTCGTTCTAGATCACAATCAGAATATGCATGTACCTTACTTCCAAAAGCTGCGCTCGCATCTAAAAGTCCCGGCCGGCAGCGCGCGCATGGATCCCCCACGTTTTCAAGATAAGCGTTATTTAATGAAGATTTATCTCGTTCACTGCACACTGGATTTACTTCTCCAATGAATATTCTACTCCTACTGATATCTCCCTGATAACATTGGCAGTTTAAACCGAATGCAATAAAATAAAACATAACTTTGAAATAAATAAATGATAAGGGCTTAAAATAAACCATACTTTGAAATAAATAAATGATAAGGGCTTAAAATAAACCATACTTTGAAATAAATAAATGATAAGGAAATTTATTATAGGGAAAAGGGGTAATGTACGCGTTTTACATATTTTGCGGAATTATGTACAAAAAGATAAGTTTGACAGGTTTTCTGTTCGTGCATACAGAGTAGCCCATAACTGTCAAATAATGGGCATGGGTCGTTTTTAACCGACTTTCGAAAAAGGAGGAGGTTCTATGTTCGACTTCTTGTATGTTTTTTTTTTTTTTTTTTTTTTTTTTTATGTATGTTCACCGATATCTCCGTCAATTGTGGACCGATTTTGAAAATTCTTTTTTTGTTTGATAGAGTATGTTCCGAAATTGGTCCCATTTTAATTTGGTGAAGATCTGATGAAGAACTTCGAAGATATACAACAGAATTCTTCAATAAATAACGGAAAATCTCTCGGGACTGCTGCAATCGCATGTCTGTTTATTGTTTATACCATTTCACAACATAACATCACGCCAGTACGCTCTTAAGGGGTAAGCAGATCTCTCATTTGACCAGTTTTGTTCAAGTTTCATGATATTCGGGTAATCTATTCTGGCGTTATAGGAAACTTACTAAACAAATTGCCTATTAGGCAGGTACAACTAAAAAGTGAAAAATAAAAACTTTTTTACAAAAAAATACTACCGACTTCCAAATAAGAAAACTACAAAGTGAAAAATAACTTTATTTTTGGAAGTCGGTGTCCGTAACGCAAAAAAAGGTACCTACGAAAGACACCGACTTCCAAAAATAAAGTTATTTTTCACTTTGTAGTTTTCTTATTTGGAAGTCGGTAGTATTTTTTTGTAAAAAAGTTTTTATTAAACTTTTGCGTTGGACGTTCATTTAACTATATTTAATTTTTTAATTGTCATTATGACTACATTTCGGCACCCGTTAAGTACGTGCTTGCACCCTGTATAGTCACCAATGCTAGCAAATTTATGTATTTTTTAAATGGTTGAACCCATGGCCATAAACGAAAAGAATCACTCATAGCAGGCTTACGTTTTCAAAGATTTTTGTCTTAATACAAAAAAAGATAGAAGGCCTCTGTCCCAGCAGTGGGAACATTAAAAGACTGATGATAATAATGACTAAAAAATCATTCTAATTTTTACTTCCGTTGCTGACCAACCTCCTGATACACTTTGAACTCACTCTAAAACTCGTAGATCAAAAAGTATGCTCTATTTTCGCCCAATCACAGTCGAACTCCTGCTAAATGAGAATAAGAAAAACTTTCAGTACATCCGTTTTCAGAAAAAGAAACGATTCCACCTGGAAGAAAAACTAACTAACGCCCAAAATCTGGTGCCTAAAAACTTCAAAGTTTGGGAAGTAAAAAGGAGTAAAAGTACGGGTAAGAACAGGGGAAAAAGTGCGTTCAGAGGCCTTAGTGCGAGTTTTTATTCACGCTCAATCGCGTTAACGTAAACTACAAATTGTATTGAAACTGGATAAGCGCCGTCTGGTGACGGCAAGGCAAAACCTGTTTTTTTGTATACATTTTGACATAAGAGATCGTTTACGAAATCACGAGTGAGTACGTTAAAAAACTCGCACCAAGCACACTGTGCGCTCAAACTGTTACTGGCATCAACGTAACGAGCACTGAGCTAAGTCTACATGCATACAAACTGACACTAGTTTGCATGTTTCAAAAATAGTTTCTGCTTTTAGGAATTCTGCTTTATTAATCGTGCTGACATCAAAACTGGGACTAACTTTTGAAATGGCGTTTTTGCCAAGCCAGGTGTATTAAAATTGAACGTTCACATACTTAATTAAATAAACTGAACCTGACCGGTTTTTGAAACAAAAATTATCGCAAAATTAGGGTGATAATTTGAAACGTGCGTTAGGTTGCTATAATTCTGAAAGAACGCATCACAAGCGGCTGTGGGCTGATCACGATGAAGATAAAAGACGTTACTTGACTTGCGTTAAATTTATGACGCGTCGATAATTACTTTCAAGAATTCGGGTGCTAGTTGTAACCTTACGTGAATTTTATTTTATGATAGGATCCTGCACTTGATCATATCCTATAAGAGATTTAAAAAATGGACGTACATTGGTGGTCCCTGATCTAAACGATGCTGTTTGTAACCCCTTGGCCACAGCCAAGCGCGGCGCGGATTGCGGCGCGGTTTGAGGCGTGGCAAGCGGTGAGCGACGAAAACAAATGGTAGACAACTTAAAGATTCTTTAAAATTGTTCCTGTGTGTTTAGCAGTACTTTATTTACCTCCTGTACGGTTGAAGAATCTCTGGTTAATCGCTAATATAGCAGCAAGCAGCTTGCTAAAAACTAGCTTCCCTCGAAGCGATGGACATCCAAAACACAAAAAATGTCCAAAAAAACGTAATTAATAAGCCTTGAAATAACATAATCAAATACCAAGATTACTCCAAGACTCATCGCACACACTCAAGCCACTTGAATCCTACATTCCTGTTCAAACATGTACCCACGTTGCTACATGGAAAATCAATCAGAGTAGTATGCATCGCCCAATTTACGTTACCAATGGAAAGAGACACTAACTGGATATCTAACGGATAGATGGGATAAAAGCTATTCTGCGAGAGAGTTGGATGGGAATTATTTCAGATTTAATCATTCAAATGAAGTTTTAGACGAACTGAAATAGAGATAATCTATCTAGATTTTACGGCGTAGGTTTTCGTGGTAGGGAAAATATGAATAGGGATGTTGCCCGGGTAGAAAAATTATAACACTATTTATTTATTTATTAAAACTTTATGCACAAGTGCAAAGGCGGACTTAATGCCTTAAGCATTTTATACCAGTCGACCTTAGGGTGGTGCTGAGATAAAAAAGGCAGGTATTTAGTCCGTCCGTGAAATTTTCAAACAATATTGGACACGTATTTTTTTGCTTTATCTAATAATCAAAGTCAAAACGTTTATTGCGAACTAAGAACTAATTGCTAAAAAACACCAACTATACAGTTGGTGTTTTTTTTTTATATTAGTGCAAAATTAACAAAAAGATAAAGCGTCTCAAAGTTCAGGAATGGGGCTTGTGATGTCACTTCGTTCTTCTTCTTTTTTTCTTTCTTCTTGATCTCGTGTCAGTATAAAGACTAGCACACCGTGACGTCACATGATATATCAACGCATGATATTTCAATCGTGGTATTTTTTTGTTCATGTGGCAAAAGAAAAAATCGTGATTAAATTGTTTTTTTTTTTTGTCATCATCCATTTTTTTCGCTTTATGCAAATTTGAAAGACTGCACCAGAGCTATAGACAAATGTCATTCTATCAGGATGTCGTGGTGGCCCAGTGGCTAAGACCTAGCCTCCCGTGCTTGAGGCCGTGGGTTCAAATCCGGGTAAGTACCAATGCGACTTTTTGAAATTCATTTATGTACTTTCTAAGTTTATCTTGGACATCACAGCAACGGTGAAGGGAAACATCATGAAGAAACCACCTGGACTTACATAGTTAATGTAAGTCTGAAATAGCCAAGTCAGAGGCCTGTGGGATTCCCAGAGGCGGCTTAATTAACTGTGACACCAGACGTGGCCACATCCTCACACGAAAAGAAGAAGATTCTATCAGGGATGGCGATGGTCAAAATGCCAAAAGTCAAGAGACTGATGTCGTGACATTTTGAAAGCGCTTGTCATTCCCGAGCATTTTTAACTTTTTACCATAGTGACTTTTGATGGAAATGGCCCTACCTACCTTCCCATCATACCTAACCTGCCTATCCTGCTTTTTCCTGTCTATTCTGCCTATCCTGCCTATCCTCCTTATCCTGCCTATCCTGCTATATATTTTATGTATTGATATTGATGCTGGATTGATGATAATGTAGTTGCTTGTTTTGTTGTGATTGTGTTGCCCTGTGCGATAAGACCGCCCATTGTACTCTTAGTTTTTGAAAATGTTAGTACTGTACATTTTTTGTTGTTTACAGTAACGTATATAATAATAATAATAGTTCACGACTAAAGGTAGAATGGACATTCTGATCAATCCTACTCTGCGGACTCGGCTGAATCTAATTTCATCTGACGGCTTGAAAATACAATCTGGTGGAGAGGTGTCAGCTAAATTTAACTAAGAACAGGTGAAGTGAGTGCTATTGGGTGGTTTCCCCGTTTGTACGAGTCGATAAACCGATTTTGATTTCAGCTGGCAAGGTAGTTAGAGACTGTGAAATGTAGAAGGGCTAATAAAGACTGTTACGTAGGTACCTGGTACTAGGATTTTTACAGTACATTGCGTAAAATAAAATACGTAACAAATTATTTAGCTACGTCACGTGACAATTAATTAAATCAGTCACTAACAGACAACGTACTGCAGGTTATAACGCAGTTTGTCGAATTTGACAAAGGTGAACACTAAGAAAGGCTTTTTGAAAAGTCATTTCCTAAGGCCCATTTGCTCCAAAAACTTAACTCTGAGTTAGTTGATTTCACGACGTTAAATTAAAATATTTCATATATGATAACACTATCTCGGAGTTGGTAAGTTAACCAAGAGTAGCGCAAAAAGGTTTTAAATAGGGGATGGAAGTTGTATATTTTTGTCCATCGGGCACCCAAAAGTTCTATGCAATCACATGTCAAGCCCTGAAAATAGTAGAGGAATGGTGCAACAAGTACCAACTCTCAGTAAACACCAAAATAACCGAACTAATTCTCTTCACAAAAAAGAGAAAACCGACGACACTGCTACTACCGCGATTTTTTGGAACAACCCTAAGCTTTATAACTGAAACCAAATACCTGGGCATCTATTTGGACAAACAACTGAACTGGGCACACGAACCATATCAATACAAAAGCCAGCATAAACGACAGTGGCAGTACAAGCGAATTGGGAGATTAGCCCCAAGGTCACCCACTGGTTATACACCACAGTCATCCGACCGAGATCTCGAAAAACTGTAGTGGTTTGCTTGTGTTGCAATCACTAGTGGTATGAGAAACCACACCCGTTGCCACCCTACAGGCAATGCTGGGGCTGCATCCTCTGCACCTCATCGTGTGGGAGGAGACAGCCCAAGCCGTTTTTAGGTTCCATCTATCAGGAACCGTTAGTAAAGACTCCAGAGTTAAGCACACACGCATAAAGGAAGATGCGGTCTAACGAAGATTAATTATTGCATCGCCTTGTGACAAAGCCCTAAAAACACACCACTTTCATAGCCACAGCAACATAATACCTACAGAAGAGCACTGTGACTACTCAGGCCCGAAAAAGATGAGAGTATACACCGACGGATCGAAGACTGATTCCGGTACCGGAGTCGGAGTCTTCTCACACGACTCCAATATAAATATATCCAGCCCGTTAGGTGTGTTCAACACCGTCTATCGGGTGGAGTGTGTGGGCATCATACAAGCGGTCCACACCATAGAAGCCAGGAGGGTTACAGATACCCATATACGTATACTCTCCTACATAACAGCGCCTCAGTTCTCCAATCTTTACGGAAAAATATATAACTTCGAAGCTAATACTAAAATGTCACAACGCACTAGAACAAATAACTGTATCTAGCCACAACTTGGTGACACTGCAATGGATAAAGGGACACAGCGGATCGCAGGGTAACGGTGCGGCTGATGAGCTTACTAGACAAAGACCCAGCACGGCGGTCTGTTAACTCGAGCCTGTCGTACCCATCCCCTTCAACCAAATGCGCAGGTGGCTACAGGAATTCATCCAGACACAGGCGGAGAACTGGTGGACCTCAACACCGGGCTGCAGGCAGTCCAAAGAAGTTATGCCATATTTGGATTGAAGCCATCGTTCCTGTCCAGGCGTAATAAACGCCTTGCGCCTGGTTCACTATGAGGCACTGCTCGCTAAACAAACACTTCCACAAAATAGGCATAACGGACAGCCCTCTGTGCAGGGCGTGCATGGAAGCTGTCGAAACCGTCACGCACTTGCTCTTTAAATGCACAGGCCACACAGATTAGAACAAAGACCCGAGGGTTTGTGTTCTAATCTGGGTGATCCCAGATTAGAACACAAACTCTCGGGTCACCCAGTTCTTACACAGATGTTCTGAGCAAGCCAGGAGCTTTAATTAACTTCTAGAGGGAGGTGGGCTGGTTGGAATAACCACCAAACGGCCGCCATGGCCCACGCACTATGTTCTACCTGAGGGACTAGGTGCGGAAACTAAACCCTTTAACATAGAACCCCATGTCACATAGCTTTACCAGCATTAAAGACTAACCGTAAGCATATCATCATAAATTGTATAAGCGGTTCTATATAGACTAGAAAGTCAAGTTAATCTATAAACTAACTAAAACCCCCATAGAAAACGACGAAGATTGCCACACATCCTATAAATTCTGTAATCAATTAAAACTGCAGACTCCATATCTGATCCGATTCAGCAATCGCGATACTCAAACCAAAATATTGAGTTGCAATCCTATTTATATTCGAAACCGCCAAGATTCGCTCGATGGACGGTATGGACAGACGGACACTCAATGCAAATTTGTACGACGCGATGCTTTTAGACGTACTACGGCAGAATAACATTTGAAGCTTCATCATGATATTTTATTAGGAGATAAGTATTGCGTTTACTTTATGTAAATTTAATGATTCCTCAAAATAACCAAGCGCAAGTTCGATCAGGCATGGAGTACTGTTCTCATCTCTGGGACAGATCTGCCAAATACCAACTTGATGCACTAGAGTCGATCGAAAAGCGGGCCAGGAGGCTCATCGGCGATGAGGCATTGGTTAAGTCAAAGCTCCAGAGCCTTGAACATCGACGCCGAGTTGCCAACTTGTCGGTTTTTTGTCGATTACATTTCGGGGAGTGTGCGACGGAATTGCTTAATCTAATTCCGCCCAGCCCGTTTCATCAGCGGACTACAAGACGTACGGCGATGCGCCATCGGTACATGGTGGACATCCCACCCATACGCACTAAACGTTTTGAGAATACTTTTATTATGCGTACAGCTAAGGAGTGGAATTCCCTGCCGGAGTCTGTGTTTTCCGATAGCTACAACCTAGGGGTCTTTAAGTCAAGAGTGAATAGGTTACTTCTAGGGAAGCGTGCTCCATCATCGACCACATCATCGCTTACCATCAGGTGAGATGGTGGTCAAGCGCGAGCCTATATAAGATAAAAAAACCTATTATACTCGACGTAATTCGTGTGAAATGAAAACGAAACAAGAAACTTAAAACAAGTCACTGCAAACTAAGCATATCGAGACATGAAAATAGCCCACCAACCAGGGCCTAAACAAAATAAAAATGACTTAGTAGCACGGAAAACAAACCTACATTGTCACCGTAGGAAAAACACCATGTATAAAATTAATAAACCAACATCCATAAAAAAAATACAAAACCTTTTTCTTGAACAAAACAAGTGATGGCTATTAGGCCGACGACACACGTAATTATGTATTTGGAACACGCCTTATCAATATATCACATCAGCAGAATACATCACACACGCTTCATAAAGACCTTCATAACTAAAACATACTATTAAAACATTAGCCGATAAAAATACAAAAGAAGTTTTAAGGTTAAGTACAGAAGGCTCAAAATAGTTTGCTTACGAGATACAAAGCCTGAGAGATGATCATTGATCGATTTTGGTGAGACTCGCACTTTTGTTCAGTTGAGAGATACTTAATCCAATAAAAAAAAGAATGATCACGATCCGATAAGTAGTTTCGGCGAAACGCGTGGACAAACATACATACATACCAAAAACATATAGACTTATGAAATTTAGCAAACTTGTTTAGAAGCCCATACAGAGTAACATTACGTGAATATTGTGCAATTCCAACAATATTACATATTTATGTTTCGAATTGATTACCGCCTTTTTTTGTAGTCGGTAAAAAGGCTAAGCAGATTGGCAGGTACCGTGGAACTTTGTATGAAATAACCTTCTGCTATTCTTGATTCATGCCCTTATGCCTCTTGTCGCAAGTAATGACTCTCGGTCCGCGCTCCTTTGATTTATTCCATACATTTGTCAGCGTTGATGTAGATATACATCATAATGTATGCATGTGGCTACTACATTTATTTTTTGCCAAAGAAAAATGTGTTGGACTGCTTTATAGCACTTTGGTAATAGAGGTCAAGTTGGAATGATTGGGCTAAAAGATTTATTAAGGATATCATTTTTGTTTGCCAGCCAATTACTGGAAAATGCAAGACAATATTCGTTGGAATTTATATAGCGTGTTATATTGCGTGGAGAATTTGTTTTCATATTTTGGGCAAAAGGGCTAGGTCACCTTGCATAGTTTTTAGTAGAAAGTATTCAATCTTTTTGAAACATGATGGTTATCCATTTTTTATCTGATCCCAATAACACGATCTTTATCTTATGAACATGCAAGTAATACTCCTAAAGATCTTGTGGCGATGTTCAAGAAGGGCCAACATTCAAACACGGATATTGTTCTTTACTGTTCCAATATCTTAGCTTGTCAGCTCGTCCATTGTCTGAAAAGTATTATCATTGTTAGATACATATATTTTCCCCAATAAGTAATATTGGAGGGTGACCATGAGCTCTTAGAGCGGTATCAATTTGATATCGAGTAAGTGACAGATGTCCCTGTCCCATATTCGATATCAAATTGATATCGAATATGGTGCCCCTTGCAGTCTCCTATATTTTTATGAATAACATCATAACAAAATCAGTCTTTAACCACTGCAGGGACACATGCCTCCTTCTCTTATTTGATCTATCACGGTATACAAGTGCGTGTTTTAATTTCGAGAACACGTATAAAAACCGGCTAAGTGCGAGTCGGACTCGCGCACGAAGGGTTCCGTACCATTATCACAATATCTAACCTAATAAGTAGACAAGCCACATTACAGGCTTATCATGCATATGTTGGGTCAATTCTGCGTTATGGTATACTGGTATGGGGCAACTCGGTGCATCTCGAAAGAGCTTTCATCGCGCAGAAGAGGTGTATACGTGCAATTTGTAATGTAGACCCACTTACATCCTGTAAACCACTGTTTAGGAAACTTAGAGTACTTACATTGACTGGTATATACATTGAGGAAATATGTAAATTTACAAAATCTCACCCTGAGATGTTTGAAAAACTGGGAGATAAATGTAAATTCAGGACTAGATATCCTAATAGATTAATTATCCCTAGAATGAAAACCGAGCTATATAGACGAAGTTGCTATCCAATGTGTATTCAGATTTATAACAAGATTCCTAAAGAAATAAAAGAACTTCCAATGATCCGCTTCAAAAGGGCTTTGCGCAGGTGGTTAATAGAGAATTCCTTCTATACTTTAGAAGAATTCTTTCAGTTTAAATTTAAATGACCTAATTGTATACTTACAAAAATTTGCATGTCATTATGCTATGATTAAATATGTTAAGCTACTATTATACTACCATTGTAAGAACTTTTGTAACCATATTTATCTGCAAATAAATCTTTGACTTTGACTTTGACAAAAATCGGCAAAAAAATATACACGTTTGTTATATGGGAGCCCCACTTAAATATTTATTTTATTCTGTTTTTAGTATTTGTTGTTATAGCGGCAATTGAAATACATCATCTGTGAAAATTTCAACTGTCTAACTATCACCGTTCATGAGATAAAGCCTGGTGACAGACGGACAGACAGACGGACAGACAGACAGACAGACAGACGGATCGCGGAGTCTTAGTAATAGGGTGCCGTTTTTACCCTTTGGGTACGGAACGCTAAAAATAACTACACCGCACTTTTGTTTTCTACTTAGTACAATAACACTCCCCAAACCAAGGAAAAACAACAAAAGAATGCCATAAAACTCTCTAGCGGACATAAAAATAACGTAAAAACATAAGTATACCTTATTGACCTTACTAAAAAAAAACAATTTACTATACTACCATCTAATTAAGTAGATGTTAAAAACTTTGGCGAAGCTCAAGGGCTCCCGGCTTCGGCTTCCAAAGCCATGAGTCACGACTTTCGGGAAAGCCGGCAGTGTCGTGAGTATCGCACATTAAACCGAAAACAGCCTGTTTCCAACGTTTTACACGCTAACTATGTTCAATATGGAATAGCTCAGCAATTACTCATCCATTTTTTATGGAAGTGGCTTTCGAAAAAGTTTACTGTCTGGCTAAAAAGTTTCTGGGTCTGGTATGGTATTTTTGTGGGACACTGTCATATTTTGGTTTTCTAGTAGACCTAAAAATATATAATTGGTATAGAAAAGATCTCATAATGATTCCGTACAATGTCAAAGAATTAGTTACAAGCTTTAAATCTATTTTCGAATAACAACAACACAATGTATGATTATATACAATTATGCTTGTAATGTCCAGGTAGTATTTTCTCATTTTTAGGGTTCCGTAGCTAAATGGCAAAAAACGGAACCCGGGCTGTGTGTCACAGCCACTTTTTTTCTAAACTATAAGAACAATGCTGTTGAAACATGGTAAGTAGATGTATTCTGTGAACCGCATCAAGATTTTCACTCAAAAATAGAAATAACAATAAATTTTGGGGGTTCCCCATACTTAGAAATGAAAGTCAAAATTTTTTTTTCATCATACCCATACGTGTGGGATAGGTCTACAAAAATGATTTTGAGGTTTCTAATATATTTTTTTTCTAAACTGAATAGTGTGCGCGAGAGACACTTCCAAAGTGGTAAAATAAAGAAAGAAATAAAGAAAAAGTATTTATTTGTGACCCGCACAGGAGACACGAGAAATCAGCTTAAAATTAAACAAAATTAAAAATAAAAACCCCGAGCGAGACCAAAAAGGCTCCAATCTCAGCATGTGCCCTCTGTAACTTCTAAAATAAGAGAATGATAAAACTAAAAAAAATATATGATGTTCATTACCATGTTAACTTCCACCAAAAATTGGTTTGAACGAGATCTAGTAAGTAGTTTTTTTTAATACGACATAAATCGTAAACCGAAACTTACCAAGTACGGCACCCTTCGTGCGCGAGTTCGACTCGCAAGTGGCCGGTTTTTGGTGTTATTATTATGCCGTCAATTGTTCTGTGAATCTTTCAATAGCTGTAACGTGATCGTAAAATTTATGCATCGCGTATCTAGTGTACAAGTCTAAGTCGGTTCATGTTTAGCCAGTCAGGTATTCAGCGCATAAGACCAAATAGAAATGAGACCATAACATATAAGTAGTCCAAGAGCCACTCACTACAAAACAACATTTATTTTATACCATTCCCCCTCTAAAAAGCTCATTTTATTCACTGAAAACAGTGAATAAAAAGCACTTTTACTCACTGTTTTGGTGTTTGAATTTAGAACAAAGCAATATGTTATATTCGACGTCAATCTCAATGCTCAACCTCCTTGCGCATAAATTACTCGCAGATGCTGTTACCTAGCTCAGCTTCAATTTACAAAAAATGTGAAAACCTGAGTATTCTCATTTTTTGTAAATTTTGAAGTTAATAAAACATTTATTTATTATTATTTCTTGTGTTTTTTGCGTAAATCTTTCTTTTTCTCGTAGTCATGGTATAATAATATAATATTAATAAAATTATTAAAGTAATTGTAAATGATTCAATCACAAAAGCTTGATTCATCCAGCACAGTATTTAATTCATATTTAATTTTTAATTTAATTTAATTTATTGTACCAAACATATTAATTAATTTACCAATATGCGCCTACTATAACTAATTAAGTATACACTTTTATTAATTTGAATATGATTTTAATTGATGTTTATTATTTCTATAATTAATTACCAATATGTACCTACTATAATTATTTATTTATATATATATTTTTTAATTTGATTATGATGATTTTAATTGATGTTTATTTTTTTTTTGTATAATTAATTTTATTGGCACTTTTATTGTTCAGGAATTGAATTTATGATTGCATTTTTCTTGTAGATGTGTTTTTAGAGAATTTGAATGAATTAATACTACTAATAATAACCTAACTTTAAGAACAAAACTAACCTAAATGTTAAAGAAAAAAAAAAACAATATTTTGTATAATTAACCCGTTTACTGTACATGCGGTGTTAGCCTTTAAGTGATTGTTACACTTGCAAATGTATGTTTGTCAATCGCAATGTATTTTATGTGTGTAAACAATTGTTGGTTAACCTAATAAATAAATAAATAAATAAATAGTACATTATGGTAAAAGTGTGCAATGTTGGTGATTACCGCTGAGGCGCCATTGAGACCCGAGCCGTAGGTGAGGGTCTTAAGAGAGCCGAGGACGGTAATCATCAATACACACGTGTATCATACGACGTTTTTCAACACACTTGTGAAGAAAATAATACTAAAAAATCATTTTCAATAGTAAAAACGAGTTGTAAAAATTTTTCACAATGGCGGGAATTTAACAATGGCGATCGGCCATAGACTAAAAGAATGAGATTTCATTTTTTTTGGCTTTCGTGGATAGTGTTTTAGCCACGTACAAAACAGTGAATTTCAATTTTCTTTATAACAGAGCAAATAAAATTTATATTTGAGTGAAAGTTTTATTTATTAAGCACGTACAAGTTGAAATTATCTATTTAAATACGAAGTTGCATGAAATGAGCAACCAATAGGTACATTAATTTATTTGTACTATTGGGCACGATCTTATTTGTATCGAAACTTTTTTAAGAACAAAGCAACTCAACCAATAAATTTAAAAAAAAAAAAACTCTATAACTCACTTGTGAATAATAGCAATGAAAAAGTCACAGTTTGATATTATGTGCCTAATTGCGGTGAAATAAGAGCCACTTTATGAGCAAGTGTGTTGAAAAATATAGTATGCAACTCTTGAATAAAACGGATTTATATCGAGGTCCATGAATCACTCGCGTCGCTCAGGATTCTAACACTTGAATCACTGGTGATTCAATCATCATGAATCACTCCCTACGGTCGTGATTCAGTTGTTAGAATCCTTCACTTGTTCGTGATTCATCTATGGCCCTCGCTTTAAATCCGTCCTTTATTCACTAGTTGCATAATATACTATTATTAATTTATTTACTCATTAATTATTATAACCACTTTACAGAGACCTCTAAGGTGATGTTATAACTTAGATATAAAACGTTAAAATACAATACATCAATCGTTACAAGACATACCATTACCTCATTCATTGTTAAAATTGTCAGACCTTTATTAACCGACTTTAGGAAAAGGAGGAGGTTCTATGTTCGAATTCTTGATGTTTTTTTTTTTATGTATGTTCACCGATATCTCCGTCAATTGTGGACCGAATTTGATAATTCTTTTTTTGTTTGAAATAATATGTTCCGAAATTTGTCCCATTTTAATTTGGTGAAGATCTGATGAAGAACTTCGAAGATATACAACAGAACTCTTCAATTAATAACGGCAAATCTTTAGGGACTGCTGCAATTGCATGACTGTTTATTGTTTATACCATTTCCTAACATAACATCACGCCATTACGCTCTTAAGGGGTAAGCAGATCTATCATTTGATCGGTTTTGTTCAAGTTTCATGATATTCGGGTAATCTATTCTGGCGTTATAAGAAAATTACCAAACAACTTGCCTATAGGTAGGTACAACTAGAAAGTGAAAAATAAAAAAACTTTTTTACAAAAAAATACTACCGACTTCCAAATAAGAAAACTAAAAAGTGAAAAATTACTTTATTTTTGGAAGTCGGTGTCTATAACGCAAAAAAATGGTACCTACGAAAGACACCGACTTCCAAAAAATCAATTAAATTTATCAAACGTATGACTAAATAGGGGTAAATTTAAGTAAGTTAGTCCTAGCCAAATACGGTACGTCTAACAGAGCGGGGCAACATAAAAATGTCCCCAAAACCAAAGCACTTCCAGTAAAACTTTAACTCTCCAATCCACATTCATACGCGTACCCCAAATTCTTTTCAACAATGAAGTCACATACAAATGCTGATTCACTAATGCAGAATCATGTTAGTAATTGGCCGCTACGGCCGCCATTTTCTCTTTTAATTGCCGAAAGAACCATTATAAGGAACGGAATAGGAAATGAAGCATTAGGAGCTATTTTATATGAAAAAGGTAAGTATTGTGTTGAATGGAACCGTGTGGGAACCTTAATTGACATGAATGAATTGTGTGTTTTCTTCGAATTTCATTTTTTAAATTTCGTTTTGTTATTGCTGGCGTTCATTGGATTTGATATTATACATTACTAGCACTTCACCCGCGAATTCGTTCGCGTGATCCGTATTTTATCCTACAGTTAAGTTTTTAGTTTCACCCCCTTTAAGGGTTAATTTCCAAAAATCCCTTCTTACTGCTCCCCTAAATCATAAAAAGAAGCCCTGTACAGAAAATTCATGAAAAATCTTTAACACCCCTTAAATCGTATTTTAGGAGTAGTTTTGAAAAACTAATAATAAAAACCTTTACTATTTACTTAGGTCAGTATTTATGCCAAGTTTAAAATATACAAGCCCAACAAATTTTCACCTTTTCACCTCCTTAGGGGTAGAAGTTCCAAAAACCAATAAATACATGAATTATTTTCATCAACCAAAAGCGTAAATCTTTAATTTCACGTGTCACACTTAAAAGTGTGGAAATTTTACACAAAATTCCAACCCCTTTTTATCTCATTAGGGGTGGTATTTTCAAAAACCAGTAAATACATGAATTATTTTTATCAACCAACAGCGTAAATCTAAAATTTCATGTGTCCAATTTACAAACTGTAAAATTTTCATACAAATTTTCAACCCTTTTTTTATACCCTTACACCCGTAAAGGGATAAAAAAGGGTTGAAAGTTTGTAATAGAATTTCCAAAAACCAATAAATATATGAATTCTTTTAATCCATCAAGAGCGAAGATGTTAAATTTCACGTGTCCAATTTACAAACGGTAGAAATTGTATACATACATTCAACCCCACTTTTACCCCCTTAGGAGTGTTATTTTCAAAAATCCTTTCTTAGTGCGCACGTACGTCACTTGAGAAATCTTCCTGCCAAATTTCATCTTTATACGTCAAGTGGTTTTCGATACTTTGTGATGAGTGAGTGAGTGACCTTTCGCTTATATATATATCGCAAATAGGAGGGCTATCTTGGATAAACACTCGATCTTGTGGGCTTTCGTGGGTATATGCATGCTACAAAGCAGGTAACTTATGCCGATTTGGAGATAGTCCTTGTTCCAATCTTATCAAAGCAGCGAATTCGGCCACCTATTCGTTTCGCTTTCTCTCAACAAAACACACTTTCAAGTTTATAAAGCCACACTTCAGGCTACTTCTCAATTATTTCTCTCACAACTCTGTTTTTCAACTTTTTGCAAACGCGCTCCCGCGCGTTCCTTTTTCTAACCCTTTTTTCGACCAAATATGGCGGGCGACTTCGCTCAGGTCGCCATCTTGGCTACCCTGCTTTCATTGGTTTAAGAACACCTCGGGCAAAGTTCACAGCTTTTAACATCCAATCAAAATCGAGAATTTTGACATAAGCCAAATAAAGTGTTGTCAATCGAATAAAATCGAACTGAGATTGAATCGTAGGCTAAATGTTGCCAATTAAACAAAACTGAATTAACAAGTTTAGATGCGTCATACTTCTTTGTTCTAGATTGTTATTAGTAATCAGTAAACCTTCCTCCTACATATATATATATATATATAGAAAGATTTGGACTGTATAAATACTCTATGATTGACATCACTGTACCCATGCTTAGTGTAAAAGGCAATATTAGGTACCTGCCGCCTTTTTTCCATAGTTTTGCCCCTGTCTCACAGAGAACGTGCATTTTCCGGGATAAAAATTCTAGCGGCTGATTTCTGAATTAAGAGTTTGAAGTAGAGTATTTGTTAAACTCTAACCAGAAAACTTGTAACATTTTGGCATTAAAATAGGGTCTGACACGTTCTGAACTACAAAATAGGAATTCGGAAAACGGTCACATTGCTCTCAGCGATAGTGTAGGATTTTATCAGTGAAGGATTTTCTGTAATCGGGTCAGAAATACTAGAGAGATTACCTCGAGCATGCAATCAAAAAAACTGTAGCGGCATCAACGCCGCCACTTACGAACTGATGGCAGCTTTGTACAATATTCTGACAAAGAAATGCGTTCTCGCATTCTATTCTATTCATGACGTCACAAAAATTCTGCATCACGCACGCAAAGTTTCGTCGCGATTTGAACACACATTGCAGTCGGAAAATAACGACACCCGATTTGTGGAACTTTACACCCTGTTCTGCATACCTCAAAAACATTGCCACATACAATTTAACCCCTTTATAATATGAGTTTAGATAACTATAGCACAACTAGTTCATAATAGTGTACATTATCTAAAAGCCCGTAGTGGCGTGAAACACAACATTTAAAATTTGTAATGGCACCGGGCCACTAAAAGCTGCGGCTTTTAAGCCTAAAATAGGAGCTAGTAAACATTGCCTAGATAGTAGTGTTATTGTTTATGAATGTTTTGTTACTCTTCTGTTCCGTAGCATTTTTGTATATACTACATATATACATAAACTCACGCATTTTTCCTATGGGGGTAGGCAAAAACTACAGAACGCCACCTGCTACGATCCTAACATACTTCTCTTGCTTCACTCACGTTCATACGTCTAGTCATACACGCACGCCGGTTATGAGTACTGCGCACCTGGCCGCCCTAAAGAACATCACCTATAAGGTCTATTTATGTCTTTCTAGGGCGTCCCCTCTCGGGGTTCCCGTTCGTATACACTAATCCCTACAAATACTAAAAAAAAACAGCCAAGTGCGAGTCGGTATCGCGGGGTTCCGTACCGTTATCGCAAAAAAACGACAAAAAAAACTTTTATTCTATTTTTAGTATTTGTTGTTATAGCGGCAACAGAAATAAATCATTTGTGAAAATGTTCACAAATGCTCACGGTTCATGAGCTACAGCCTGGTGACAGACGGACAGACAGAAAGACGCACAGACAGACGGACCGCGGAGTCTTAAGTAATTGGGTCCCGATTTTATTTTTTGGGTACGGAACCCTAAAAATGAAAAAGTTACTCTGTCGGTCTATTAATTTTTCACGTCACAACGGCTAAACGGATTTAGTTGAAATTTGAAACACGGGTAAACCGTGTCATGGATTAGGACATAGGACTTTTATCCCGGGAGTACATACCCTTGGGATAGTTTTGTTTTTCATGCAGGCGAAGCTGGTAACAGAAAGATAAAGATAATTTATTACATATATTATACCATATATATCATATATTATACCATATAGGCATGCAAGATGTTGACTTAATATATAGCACATACATGTTTTGCCTATCGAGGCGTACAAATACAAAATTTACAAAATTGTTTCTATTAATTAAATCGATATAAGGAACATTTTAATTATAAATTTTAAACAAAAAACAATAAATTGATACTAAGTTAATTTCAGAAAAACCAAAATGAAAAATTGATCTTCATCTTTATCAAATGTCATAAATGTATCATAAAAAAACAAATTAAATTTAAAAAAATATTTAAAATGTCAGAGGTATAATCAAATCATAAAATTTTTAATTATATTCAATCATTTATTCATTAAACAATTTTAATTTATATTCAATCATTTGTATTACCTACTTTTGTACCCTCATGACTAACATAGTTTTAAGATAATAAAATAGTAACAAAATATAGACATTGAAATAGTCTGAATTAAACGAAAAAAAAATGTCATAGAGAATTGTTATAAGTAAAATAAAATAATGTCAAATAAAAATACAATAAATCATAATATGTCATAAAAATCAGTGTTGATAAAAAAACTCAATAGAATAAAATTTCAAAAAAGTACAATAAAATCATAAAATAATGTCAAAGAAAAATACAATAAAATCATAAAAGCTAGTAGACTACAAATGTATGTTCTGGGGTCTACAAGATGCGAGAAGCATAGGACTGATTGATGTGGCAGCGCTTGAGTGAGGCCTATGTCTAGCACTGGACGTCTTTTGGGCGAACTACTGATATTTTACGTTCTGAGATGAAAATTAACTTTACTTTAGTTCATCTTTATCCGCTCATTTGCCTCAAAATTAAACAAAATCTGGTCCTTTGATCTGAATTCATTTGAATACAAAATTGTTTACTTTTCTCAGGCATTTTAGTTTCATAATGTAATATTTGGTCAATAAGCGAATTATTTTCCCAGAAACCTTTGACTGAATTGTTTCTGTACTTTATTACTATTTTCAAACTTTCCATATTTTAATTCTATTGTGATTTTATTTTTGTCAACCTTAAAACATCACGACCAAAATTGCTAACAAAGGTTATTACTTTTTTTTTGTTATTTAAGCTTTGAAAAGTACTACACTTTTTGTTGTAAAAAATATATCTGTTTGATCTATTTTCTGTTCAGTCGTTGCTTGACAACTTAAATACCCACGCTTGACGCTTTTGCGAATCCTACAGGCTTAGTCGTGCAAACTATTTTTAAACCGACACCTGTAAATAAAAGAAAACACTTTTATCTTTAACACAAACTGTTAAAGCAAATACAAAAACTTAATATCCAGAGATCCCAGACTGCAAAATTTCCTCTCAAATATTAGAAAAACACACAAAAACGAAGTAAAAGATACCACAACGCTTAGTTTTTCTATCGTGTGTAAACAAGATGGCGAGAATACGGCTCATATTCGACACTATTTCCCTGAGGATCGCGTTAGCTTCGTAAATATTGGCTCCCTGCCATCACAAGAAATGTTTACCTGTATTCTTGTATATTTTACGCACTTTTGCCTCGCTTATTCCTTGTGGTATACGGTAATCGTATCGACTTGCATTATTGCACTTGAATTAAATATTACGGAGATATTCCTCCCATTCTCAGGAGGAATATGAGGTGAGGCGTTTAGCGAGTCGGTGTTAGGAATTGCTCATGTTAGGTCCCGTTATTTATTCATAGGCATCTCGATAGCTTAGATGTTATGTCATAGAGGACACATGAATCGTTAAAGGTATGTAGGATACGGAATGTAAGTGTTCGCGAAAGGGATGAATGTATCGGGAGTGAGGAAGAGAGAGGATGTAAAGGAGAAGTGACAAAATGGTGGCAGACGCTAAAACGCTAAGGCTGGACTCACACATTCTGAAATTCCTGTCTGAATTCATAGTAGGAATTCTGACAAAATCAGAATGTGTGTGGACAAGACAAAGATATTTTATTTCAAGTAGGCCACCAAGCGGCACTTTTGAACGTTAGGTAGGTACATTAAAATTTACAAGTTATAAAAGTTGATTCTACCGTGCATTCGGAAAGTAGCTTGTTATGGAGAAGAATGTACAAGAAACTCCATATGTGGGGCATAGTGAAATTGTATGCGTTGCCGGGCTTTCTTAATTAATAATATGAATGAGTTCATCAAATTAAGAAGTTGTTTCACTATGAGCTCACAATCCCACAGGTATGATATGTAGATGGGTTGTTATACATAAATTATGTAGTACAATACAGTTTATTCCCTGACCAATACAGTCTATTTAAAATATTTTTGCATCAAAGAATTAATTTGCAAAATTACCTCTTCTTCGTCGGTACGCTCTTGGCAAAGCGGTCGTGGTCATTATGTTGCAGTGAGACTTAGGGGTAACTTGTTTATAGTTATTTTCAGTATTTGGTTTCATCAACATCCTCCTACCCTTATCCCGATTTATTTATAGGCGGCGTGACATGTATTCTTCTTCCATACCAACATGTCTAATCGTCATCTCAATAGTCACCTCTATTCTCGACATAATCCATCGTTTATTTGGTTTATATTTTTGCCCGGAGGAAAATAAGTACACGTATATCACACTCATGTTCTTTCACAAAATCAAAACAGATAAGCCATTGATACAAAGACACAACCAAAACTACCAGCTCTGTTATTTGTAGTATTTTTCGGATAATTGGCAGGGTTTATAGATTACCTACTACTTATATAAATAGTCAAGGTGTCTGGCCTTTTCCTAACTATATATATTGAGGTCGGCTGCCAGTCTAACCGGCAGGCTTATTACGTAAGATACAACAATCAGCAATCATCGCACGATCAATTTCATGATTCATTAGAATTTTCATTCATTGTAAGAAAACTAACAAGTATCTGACCCCTACAATTTTCAATGACCTGGATTGATTACGTAAAGACAATGCGAATACGACTAAGAGAACCCTAAAGAATAAATTAAAAAATGTACTCAAGGAAATAGCCGCTAACTGTAATGAATGACGATATATACTTGAAATTGAAATCATATCCATTTAATGTTGTTTTTGAAATGTATTCTAAACATGGATGATAGGAACTTAATTGGTACTGTTTGTTGTTATTATTATTTAAGTGATTTTATTTTATCTAATTTTAGTGATTGTGTTTAATTTGATTATAATGATTTTAATGATAAATTTTAACTGACTATTTATTTTATTTTATTGTATTGACATTGTATTTAAATGATTTAATTTAATTTTAATATTTAATTTGTTTTGTATTTGATTTGTTAATCGGATTTGTGTGATTTTCAATGCAATGGGTGAAATTTTCAGAAAATGAATAAATTATTCTTATTATTAGTAACGTTTAGATAAAAATTTTGTTAAATTAAGATTTAATTCAAACGCTTATTCCGCTGACAAACTGTTACGCAGTTTGGTGGGTACAATTAAATGTGTAAAATTGTTTGATCCAAAATAATCGATTTATTATTATTTCCTTTATTTATCTTATTTCTTATTTAGTACATTTTTAAATATTAAAAAAAAATAACAAAAACATTTAAAAACATATTATTATTTTTATGTTATAAAAGCCGGAATTACTTTCGGTGTAGGTATCGTAGGTCCTACGCAATCGTTTGCTAATCGTTCGCTGTTTATCAAATGCACTTATTTCTAAAAAAAAAACGCTGAAAACACTAAAACTTCTGTATGGAAGAGCAATGATTGCGCAAAAATCGTTATCGTTTTGCTTTTGCAAGATACGTGATAAGTCTGCCGATTCAGCTGAGTACCAGAATTTTACATGGCGTGACCTCCACAACCCAGAAACTTTGTAATTCGACTCCCCTTGGCAAGACTGGTGTCTGCTACCGTAAAGACTGTCAAAACCTTCAAATGACAGCCGGGACCAACTGCTTAACGTGCTTTCCGAGGCACGGAGAAGTCTTGGTATGTAATGGATGGTCACCCATCCACAGACCGACCTGGGCAAGTGTTGCTTATCCTTTAATAGTTATTCGTGCAACTGTTATTTCTTAGATACGAGATCCCACCAACTACTACAAAATCTCTCATTTCTCAGAATTCTTATTTAGACACGGTTGAGTATAATACCAGGAATCACCTGTACCTTTGAGGTTGTTAAATATTTCTGCAAACAGCTCAGCTGCTTGCTTGCAGCTAGTTCTTGTTCATACACACATAGGTACATACTCGTAGATATAGGTACATACTCGTAGATATAGGTACATACTCGTAGATATAGGTATTATACAGGGTAAGTTTTTCAATGGTTTTCAAAATCAACGGAATCGATTCCTGGTTAGGAATATTGATTTTTCAAATATCCAATGATGCAGTTTTAGTTTTCATCAAAATCGACCTCGTGACTTCTTTGAGTGTTTTTCGCCTTTCCTCATAGTTTCGGATTTGGCCACCCACGCCCACTTGAAAAACACAGCCCGTACAAAAAACAAAGTCGTGTTAGTTACACTATTTATAACTCGAGAACCTATGAATAATTATAACTAATCAAAAATCCTGAGTATAGATTTTTGATTAGTTACAATTATTTCATTATTTCAAAGTAGCGCAAATCCACCACTGCTCTCAAAACGGTGAAGGAAAACATCGTGAGGAAACCGGCATGTCCTAGAACCAAAAAAAATTTGAAGACATTTGACATCCACCAATCCGCACTGGGCCCGCGTGGTGGATAATGGCCCATTCCCTCTCACAGAGAGGAGGCCTGTGTCCCAGCAGTGGGAACATTAATAGGCTGAGGATGATGATGATGAGCGCAAAATTTAATTGAAAAAAGTTTGACCATTTAAAGAATGATTAAGGTATTGGAATGTCTTGTAACGATTGATGTATTGTATTGTAATGTTTTATATGTAAGTATTAACATCCCCTTGGAACTTTCTGTAAAGGGGATATAATAATTAATGAGTAAATAAATAATTATTCTTCTTTGTATTTTTGACGTAACAACGTCTAATAAATCAATGAACGCCGGCTGCACGCACGAAAAAGGATGACTCAATGTTACGTTACGCTTAATGTAACGTAACGCTCATTGTAACGTTATTATCGTAACGTTAATTGTATCGTTAAGTATGCAATCATTTCATCAATGTTTTGTTATGACGTTGTCACGTTAAACTATCGTCCGTAAACCGACTTTACAGACAACTAATTTTTATTTTTGTTTTCGTCATCGTCATTATTTCAGCCGAAAGGCATCCACTGCTGAACATAGGCCACACCCAAGTGTCGCCACATTGGCCGATGGCATTGACACAAATAATCTTGTTTGCTTTCTTTATAGCAGAAAACTCAAAACATTTTCTCACATAAACTTATAAAGCAAACAAAATAGCTTTACACGACCCTTTCAAATGAATTTGATCTCCTAAACAAGCACTTAAAGTCATGCCGCTTAAAGAGACGTTTAAAAATAAGTGGCTCTTAATGAATCCATACCTACACACGGCACCCAAAACATTGGATGTAAAATACTTAATTACACATTTAAAAAAAAGGGTTGGGCTGTAAGAAAGAAAATTTAATTTATAGAAGCGATACTCTTGTTTAGGGTGGTTACAAATCATGAGCTCTATAATAGACAAAGTGACATTTGATCATCCATAATGGCTTGACACGTCACACTTCGGTAAGTAAGTAAGTATTTATTTCTCTTTAAGGACCATTGAGTATAGATGAAAGTACGGAACCACAAGGTCTGCAGGCTACCAAGGGCTCAAGCGCTCAACCCGTACGGTGGAACCGGAGTCCGGCTTCTAATAACTGATATCTGTTTATTTTCGATAAGTACGCTTTACATGATCTGCTCTATATTCGCGGGACAGCACGATCGCACACATCATCATCTACCTAGCCTTTTTCCCAACTATATTGGGGTCGGCTTCCAGTCTTACCGGATTCAGTTAAGTACCAGTGTTTTACATGGAGCGACTGCCTATCTGACCTCCACAACCCAGTAACTGGGTAACACGGTACCCCTTGGCAAGACTGGTGTCAGATCTCAAGCTTCTGACTACCCGTAACGACTGTCAAAGATCTTCAAATGACAGCCGGGACCATCGGCTTAACGTGCTTTCCGAGGCACGGAGGAAACTTGGTATGTTGAAATGGTCACCCATCCACGGACCGACCTCGTCAAGCGTTGCTTAACCTTGATGATCGACCCGTGCGGCTATTATTATTTAGCCACGAGCCAATGAAATCGGCCAGCTAGACAAATCAAAATAAATTGTAGTTCTAAAAAAACCAAAAACACGCTTTAATGGTAAATTGAACTAAGAGTCGCTAATCCTGAAGATCTTGGTAAGGCTAATGGGACAAACTGTTTAAATTATTGCATTGTCATCGGTCCTTGATAAATGTGTAAAGTTTCAAATCAATCCCACGTTTTGAAGGGGGTGGAAATCACGTTCTAAGATTCCGTTACATTGATTCCGTTACATTCCGATACATAAATACATACATACCAAGCTAATAAAAGCGTGTTAAAAGGCGTCATGTTCGCTACAATATCTCCTACAGGCCCTACTGAGTCACTTAGTAGCTTATGGAATTACGAAAGGAGAAGACAGTATTATAAAGTATTCGGATAATGCGACCGGCTGGTCTAAATAAAATATTAGATTAAGTAGGCATCAGTAGCCTTAAGGGAGAAGTATTAAGTATGCATGCCCGTATTCACTACCACGAGACGACATCTAAATGTAATGTCAAATAAAAACGCACTGTTTATACACTGCGTGATTTTATCATTTGTCTAGCCTTTTCCAAACTCTGTTGGGGTCGGCTGCTAGTCTACTAGGATGCAGCTGAAAATACTGAATTTTACATGGACCGACTGCCTATCTGACCGCCACTACCCAGTAACTGGGTAACACGCTACCCCTTAGCACAGATAATATAATACTAGCATACCTCATCCCATACAAAAATGCCGTGCCGACGTAATTAGCGTTTTGCTTCTGATTAAGATGATTACTTTTTTAATACTTCGATTCGTATACGTTCGGTTCTGTTCCACGATTGTAGAGGGAATAGCAGTAACTAAGAAGTAAAAGGATTTTTTGCGGTTCGTGACTATTTTTTCTTTAAATACGTAACGTTTTAAAGTTTCACTGTACCAAAATGTGTTATTCTACAATAGAAATTCAAAAAATCAAGTGGCATGCCTCAGAAATTTAACATCGCGCCATCTACTGGAATCAATTTTAAATTATCCGTTTATATAATCTTTGAAATGTGAATTAAGAGCCCAATATTCCATAATTTTGTGCTTAATAGTGTTGATTAAAAAATAACATACAATTTTTACGATCAATTCTAGAAAATGTTAATCTTACACACAATTCAATAACAATTACAGCATATCACGCCATCTAGTGAAATTTATTTGAACCAAATTTTCTTTGTTAGCGGTGGGACCCCGTGCCTTAGCAAGACTGGTATAAAATTGTCTGGTTTCTGACTAATCGTAACGACTGTTAAAGGTCTACTAATGACAACAGGGGGGTGACCATAAGCTCTTACAGTAAGTGACAGATGTATACAAGTCATCTGTCCCTTACACACACACTCAAAATAACCTTACTCTAAGAGCTTATGGTCACCCCCTTGGGCCCAATGGCTATTTAGGCATTACATTTAGGTCAAATTAGGCATTCGTTTCAACGTTTTTCGGCACCAAACACCAGTTTCCCTTCTACCCAAATTCCTTAATCTTTTACCAGGGCCTTATTAAACAAAATAAGATTAGAAGCAGAATCTGTTCATCTAACGATGACCTACGAGACTTATACGCATATATTAAGAGATGTTTGTATGTGTTTAGAGATTATTGTACGTAAGTAATTACAATTTGGCAAGGATTATTATAATGCTTCTGAGTTTTAACGCGAATTTTATGAGCTGTGGAGGGCTATGTGTTGAGTTAATAAAAATATTGTTTGAATTTTAATTGCACCATGTATAATAAAGGGTTTTGGGATTCAAACCTTAAGGTTGCCCCAGTCAAAGGCACGAACTATTTTGTACGCAGGGTTAAAATGCATGTATATTCTCTTTGATGCTATCTCATCTGACAACGAAAGTGATAGATGATGTGATGAGTAGAAAGAAGCTAGTTCACGTACACACTTTTGCGAATTTGAAGCGAAATAGTTGATGATTTAGGACGAAAACAAGCTCGCGAAATTTTATAAACAGACAGAAAAACGACTGAATGTATCTGTTTAAAATATTATTTGCATTGTTGAACTACTAATCTATCCCTGTATGGTGACTGTTTTGCAATTTTCCTTCTTCTTATGGTATTTATTTGCGCCCTAATATGCGTTAAAATTTGTGTTTAAATATGGAACTTTCGACGCTCATAACTTTCAAATATATTTTTTACAATGCATGTCCTCGAAAAGAGCGTTTTCCAAGCAGCCAAACTGTGCGGAAAGTGTCACTTTTTTTTACTAGTGCTTTTTACTTTCCTGTTCTTTTTTAATTTTTAACTCCAACGTCAGCCCGCCGCATAGAGTTTTTATTATTTGAGAAAAGTTTTAAAATTAGTTAAGTACAGATTATCATTCATATAAAAAGTAAAACAAAACTAATACTTCATTTAAGGCGTTTTAAATTACTCTAGATTCAGATTTTGATCAATAAATTAATTTTAAATATTTATTAAATATGTTTGGCAGAATGAATATTTTGCTCGTGCCTTTTTGCGTTACGACCTGACAGCTATTTGCACATGCGCAGTCGAACTATGAACTATTAGTTAATCTGTGGATATGCTGAGCGCCCTTGAATAAGCGCCATTTTATTAATTTCTTGCTTGGTCCAGATATATTTTTTTATTTCCTCGGACAATGCATAGTAAAATGTTGTATGATACACGTGCGTAAGATGATTTCCGACTCGTGTCGGTTTATGCACTCACTCGCTTCGCTCGCTCGTGAATAAAAATGCCACTCATCGGAAATCACCTACTTCCCGCACTTGTAGCATAAATAACTATTTACACTTCTTTTTTCCATACAGGGCATAATGAGAAAAATTTATATCATTTTTATTTTAGAACGTACACCGTCAAACAGTGGAGTAATCTCCAGACTACGTTTGTATGGAAGAATGATCGACTAGGGCAACACGTGCAAAGAATTTCAAAAGGAACGACAATACTACTTGAAAACCACTTTAATTTCGGATGGCGGTTTCAAAAACGAAGAAAATGATCCAGGAACACCGACTGCCGAAATTAAAGTTATTTTTCACTTTGTAGTGTTTTATATGGAAGTCGCTTGTATTTTAACCAACTTCCCAAAAAGGAGGCGGTTCTATGTTCGATTGTATGTATTTTTTTTTGTGTATTTTCACAATTACTCCGCCAATATTGTGGACTGATTTTGAAAATATTTTTTGTGTTTGAAAGAATATATTCCCTAATTGGTCGTATTTAAATTTGGTTGAAGATCTGATGAAGAACTTTGGAGATATGCAACAGAACTCTTCAATAAATGACGGCAAATCTCTCAGGATTGCTGCAATCGTATGTCTGTTTATTGTTTACACCATTTCATGACATAACATCACGCCGATATGCTCTAAAGGGGTACGCAGATGTGAACAGTTCAACGGTTATCTTCAATTTTCATGTTATATATTTATAGGTTCCTCACTATAGAACTAACCCATTATGTACCACACCACAACATAAAAGTGAAAAATAAAAATGTTTTTAAAAACAAAAAAAAACAAAAGTCTCTTCCGAAATTGAAGTTATTTTTCATTTAGTAGTGTTTTTATTTGGTGGTCGGTCAAGTACTTTTTTTTTAAAGTTATTATCCAAAAGAGGAAAGTAGAGGGATGAAATCGATTTTTATCGAAAAGATTGGTCCACTAAATCAGAATCTATTCATGGAACGATGACCTACGAGAGTTTGTATGTGTTTAGAGATTATAGTACGTAATTACAATTTGGCAAGGATTAGGATAATGCTTCTAAATTTTAACGCGAGTTTTATGAGTTGTGAAGGGCTCGGTTTTTGTTGAGTTAAGAAAAATGTTTATTTTTTATTGAAGTTTTTTGTGCGAAAGTAAATTTTAATTGGACCTTGTTCATTACGACTTTTGGAAAGTAAGCATTGATTGATGTACTAAATACGTAAACTAGATGATGCCATTGTATCAGCCTGTGAGTCCTACTGCTGGACAATGGCCTCTCTTCCTTCCCCACACACGTCTATCATGTGCACTTACAGCTACTCTTTTCGTTAGGAATTAAGGTGTAGGTCTGCCGCGACCTATTATCAGCTAGCATTTAATCTAGTAATTGGTTATTTTAGCCCACAGCTCATCTGAAATGCGGCATTGCGGCAGATTTGTCCGGGCCAATAAAACTATACAAAAAAAAATTACCGACTTCCAAAACAAAACACTACAAAGCGAAAAAACTTTCTTTTCCAAAGTCTTAAGAACCATTCGTTTTTCGACACCAACTTCAAAAAAGAAAGTAATTTTTCGCTTTGTGTGTTTTGTTTTGGATGTCGGTTAAATTTGTTTGTTAAATATATTTTTATTTGTCTCTTTTTAGTTTTGGTAAGGGCTCGGCGTTTCCTTGCGTGATCGAATCAGAAATGTAGAAATCCGCAAGAGAACCAGGGTCACCGACATAACCCGAAGAATTGCCGAACTAAAGTGGTAGTGGGCAGGGCACATTGCTCGCAGAACGGATGGCCGCTGGGAGAAAAGTTCTGGAGTGGAGACCGCGAACCGGAAGACGTTGCGTTGGAAGGCCTCCCACCAGGTGGACCGATGACCTTGCGAAGTTGCGGGGATGCACTGGATGCGGGACGCACGGGACCGGTCAATGTGGTGATGCTTAGGGAAGGCCGAATTTGGTAATATGATGAGTTTTGGTAAATACCTCAAATTAGATGCTCAAAATAGACTGCTTAAAAAGCGATCTTAAAAGACGTAAACAAGTAGAAAATCATGCTGTGCAGTCGGAGGATACATGTATTCGCGAGCTGGATGACGTAAACCGAATTAGGTACATTTAAACATATAGGTATTATATATTTTTGAAATCCCCTCTATCGATCACCCTTTATTTTGATAACTCACACGATCAGTCTGAAAGAAAAAACTAAATTGGGCCCCCACAATATGGCGCCCAAAAGCCGCCATTTTACTATTTTCTAATTTTAATGTAGCCAATGACACTCGCAAGGATAAGACGAATCGATTGATGTAAGAATCATCAAAATCGGCCAACGAGTTTGGTCTCTAGAACGCCACATAGAAACAAACAAACATACATAGAACAATGAACACATTACCCTCCTTCGGCTGTCGGGTAAAAAAGAAACTGCTATTTCATTTATTTTTCCGGAACAGTATTTTTCTTATTCAAGAGGAAAAGTCGCTTATAATCACCTCCTGAAAGGTTCCTAGTGTTTTACAAAATAATAACCCTCTGAGGAACCTTCCCATCGAGGAATACAGGAAAGTTATGCTAAAAGAAAACACTAAGTACTACCATCATACTTCGAAAGTAACAGGCCCATTTCGTTGGCCTTTCCTTCGGTACTAAAGTCACGGAAATTAACAATCTAAATTACTTGCCCAAAACGATATAAACAAAAACATACATAAGTACTATATTAATAAGTACTATAGTTACATAAAACCGTCCTTATATAAATAATACATTATCGCAAACAATTACATGTTTGTTGCGTGCGAATACAAATTGCGCTATGTTATTCAAATAAGGACCTTACGCCTTAGGACCGTAAAATATACGCCGTCGTACACATACGTATATTTATATGAGAGTACATTTAGGTCTATTATGCTCCGACTTAATTTTACGGTACTTTTGTACGGTGCGTAGTAACGACGGAAGGTTTCATTGACTGGTTTACAAGCTTGACTGAGTTCAGAACCTTACAGTCACTGGTTCATTTTCTCTGACAGAAAGTGTATGTGAGAGTGTAAACAACAAAATGTAAGGTTATAAGAAAATGTGAGGGTAAAACTTAATGGACTAAAACCAATGCATAATATAGACCATAATTATTATATTCAAAGCAGCATAATAACTTCAGTAAAATACTAGCCACAATATTATTGCGTAAAAAATACACGCTCATTAATAATGAAAATCATGAGTACACAACATAATCACATTAATCACATTAATAACAAATCAAGAGCAATCAAAACGTACCTGACCGTTCAAAGTCCGAAGTCACACCAAGAATTGAACGATCAAGCTTCTTGCGCACTCTTTTATAATGCGGCTTGCTTGTCAGTGGCAGGGAGTGCGTAGTCAATACACCAACTTATTAAATAGGCAGTAACTCAAAAGATACACAAAAAATATAAAAATAGGAATTGGTTATTTCTCCCACATGTAATTAGTAAATTATTTATTGATTCATGGATGGAGAGACATTTCTGATGTCCTGATATAGCGTGGCAATTTTTATAGCCAAAAGTGTACTGCAATTAAATTGTGTGTTTTTACCCCGGAGAGATGTTCTGCTTACTGTCACTGCCTCTTTGGTCTAGCAGACGCAAGCTCTAATTCTGAGCAAGAGGTCTTGGGTTTGATTGCCGGATGGGGTAAAGTATTATTGTTTTTTTTTCATCTTGAATTTCTTTGTAACAGCCTAGAGTCTAGATCGGTGCCTGATTGAGGACGATACATGGAATTTAAAGCCAAAATGTGGATTTATTACAAGTACAACTCTGCCACAGTATTTTAGGAGTACAGAGGGGTGACCATAAGCTCTTAGAGCGGTATCAATTTGAGATCGAATAAGTGACAGATGTATATGACTTGTATACATCTGTCACTTATTCTTATTTGTCTTCTTATTTTGTAGCTCTTAGAGCGGTATCAATTTGAGATCGAATAAGGGACTGATGTATATGACTTGTATACATCTGTCACTTATTCGATATCAAATTGATACCGCTCTAAGAGCTTATGGTCATCCCCCAGGAATGATTTTGTGTTAAGTAAGTTACAAAATGTAGCAAGTATTTATTCGTATGTACCACCAATTAGTGATTTAATTTATTCAATTCCTATTTCCTTCTTCCTTTATTATTTTGTCTTATTCCAAAGTAGGAGACGATAAACACATTCATTTTAGAAGTAAAGACTCTTTGTTTAGGTTCAACAAATTAAGCCTATTTAGGAGTACTTAATAAATTCCGTTGTGAAAGAGAAGATTGACGCTCCAACACGTAAATTCAAAGCAAGTAGCTGTGAGATGTTAATATGGGCAGTCGAGCACAAAACGTAGATTGAACATTTGTTTTTGTTTGTAGTATTAACATGTTTCGAAAACTTGCCTAATATAAAACTATATAGCTTTTGCTAGTAAAATTCTCGAAGTTGGAGACGTACCATCTTAAGTCTTAATCCTGGCCAATATCTATCCGTGTTTCAAACTTCTTCCAAACCGCTTCAGCCGCTGAGAAATAAATAAATTATATTATCAAACTTATGTGCATTGGTGGCACAGTGTGAGCAGTGGTGGTCCAGTGGTAACGGCCGCGATTTACAAGTTGTAAGTCGTGGGTTCGAACCCAGGCAGGCGCTTTACTTTGTGTGTATTAGTACATCACCACTGCTCTCAAAAACGGTAAAGGAAAACATCGTGAGGAAACCGGCATGTCCTAGAACCAAAATTTCGAACACATGTGACATCCACCAACCCGCACTGGGCCCTTGTGGTGGATTACGACCCATTCCCTCTCACAGACTGGCATGTGTCCCAGCAGTGGGAACATTAAAAGGATGATGATAATGTGCATTATTTATGGTCACATAACCAAACAATCGATATATATCGATAGGATAGAATGTAGGATTAGTAGGATTTAATGGCCTTTAAATCCACTCATTCCCGCGGGTGGCTGTGGCGAAATTGATCAGAATGTCAATTTAGTCATGAGAATTTGGCTGTCTGCTATTATTTTCTAGTTTGCCCCTAAGCTATCGATGACTTTGGGCGTGGCTTAGAATCTCAGATGTCGATTGTCAACTGTTCCACTTCAGCCCCTTAACAATGTTTACCAATGTTCCTGACTATCTCTCTTCTTCTTTCATATCAGCAAGCATTGTTATATTTTAAAGGTGTAATTTTAATGTGACGTTAAGATGTCATGCCGAAGTAAATAATTAGTTAGTAAGTAAGGTCTGGGTTAAACCCAAATCTAGCTAGAAATATCGGCCGCACAAGCCACGGTGATGTTCTGCATGTTTTTCGGTACAATCGAATTGCCATATCCCGCTGTTTATACTGTAAAAAAAACGTGTGGTGTTATGCCGTGCTACGTGTGATCTCAGCATTAAAAACGATGCAGTACAATGTCGTGTGAATCAAAAAAAACAGAATAAAATAAATATTTGAGTGGGGCTCCCATACAACAAACGTGATTGTTTTGCCGTTGTGAGTGGGCAAGCACCCACTCTAATAAAAACCGGCCAAGGGCGATTCGGACTCGCACACGAAGGGTTCCGTACCATAATCGCAAAACACGGCAAAAAAATCACGTTTGTTGTATGTGAGCCCCCCACAAATATTTATTTTATTCTGTTTTTAGTATTTGTTGGTATAGCGGCAATAGAAATACATCATCTGTGAAAATTTCAACTACTCAGCTATTCATGAGATACAGCCTGGTGACAGACAGACAGACGGACCGCGCAGTCTTAGTAATAGGGTCCCATTTTTACCCTGTGGGTACGGAACCCTAAAAACGACAAAACCGTGTTCACCAATAGGGATCTCAACTGAAAATTCGTTTTTGTCCGTCAGGTAGATTTAAAAAATTTATTGGACACGTATTTTTTTTTCTTTTGTCACGTAAACATAAAGTGACGATGGTGTAATGCGTTGAAATATCGTGTGACGTCACGCCGTTTATACTGACAAAGTGTCGTGAACTTTGATACTTTAAATTTTTTATTGGTTTGGTAAAGCAAAAATATATTATTATTGTGAGCCTGTTATGTCCCACTGCAGGACAAAGGCTCCCTTCCGTCTTTCCATTTTTTCCTGTCTCTTGCTACATCTGGCAAATCCTTCAGATAGACGTCTAATTCGTCACGCCATCTCTTTCTGGACCTACCGCGTCACCGGTTCCTGTTATTCGGAATCCAGTCAGGGGTTACTTTTGCACAACTCTGTTGCGACATGCGGCAGATGTGGCCTGCCTGCCCAATTGCACTTTAGTTTGGAGGCTGTGTTGCCTTCGTCTGCGATTTGTGTTTTTAAATGAAGTATACTGTTCCGAATGCGGTCTTTGATTTTGACTCTGAGAATACTTCGATCCATTGCTCGCTGGCAGACCCCGAGGGCGGACTTTTGACGTTTCGTTAACGACCACGTTTGCGCTCATTTTCTTTTTTAGGGAAAATGGAAGTGATCCTTTCATTAGGTGTTTCATCGACCAATAGCTCTTCCATGCGTTTTCGGTGCGTCGAGCAACTTCTTTATCTTGCTTCGCCTGGAAAGTGACTATTTGGCCGAGGTATATGTACTCATGGACATATTCAAACTCCACAAGTGAAAAATAAAAAAAATGCGTGTCCAATATTATTTGATAATCTCACTGACGGACTTAATAGATTTTTTATGTTTCTATAAGGAAACATCCCTATTGATCTCCAAACCAAGGTGATGCCCATGGGGTGCCTCAATTTGAGCAAAACTTTTATCGAGCCTGCTATAAGATTGACATTGCCCATAACACAGCCAAAGCTAGCAGAGAGCAGCCAAAATTAGAAACTTAACTTAAATATTAACAGAGGCGGTTCAGACGTAGAGGTAATTGATAATTATTGAATTGGTAAATAATTGGTGACATGACACAACGAGAGGGGGACGACCTCGACGAGGTTTGTTATGATGTGGTTAAGACTACAGAATTGCTCGCGTTTGACCACTATCTCGCCTGATGTTTAGCGATGACGAGGTCTACGGTGAAGCACGCTTGCCTAGAAGAAACCTATTCACTCTTGACTTAAAGACCCCAAGGTTGTAGCTATCAGGGAACAAAGACCCCGGCAGGGAATTCCGCTCCTTAGCTTTGCGCACAATGAAAGTATTAGCAAAACGCTTTGTGCGTATCGGAGGGATGTCCACCATGTACCGATGGCGCATGGCCGTACGACTTGTAGTCCGATGATGGAAAGGGCTAGGCGGAATCTAATTGTGCAGTTCCGTCGCTCACTCCCCGAAATGTAACCGATAAAAAACCGACAGGCTGGCAACTCGGCGTCGATGTTCGAGGCTCTGGAGCTTTGAGGCGATCAGTGCATCGTTGCCAATAAGCCTTTTGGCCCGTCTGTCGATCGACTCAAGTGCATCAAGCTGGTATTTGGCAGATCCATCCCAGAGGTGAGAGCAGTACTCCATGCATGACCGAACTTGCGCTTTATACAAGTTGAGCAGTTGTTCAGGCGTGAAGTACCGTCTCACCTTAGCAAGAATCCCCAACTTTTTTGCAGCTAACTGAGATTTCGCCTCAATGAATGGACCGAAGTTGAAAATTGATAATTGAATAACGCCAGTGGAGTGTTTCTGTTTACAGGGTCTTGTGGCATTTTTTTTGCATGATGAACTTTATGAGATAGGGACTTAGTGACGGGCTCGTAGCTTAATATCAACAGCCAAACGGGGTGATTATTGAGGTTAAGCAAAGCTTGCCAAGGTTGGTCTGTGGCTGGGTGATCATTAATTACATAGCAAGACGCCTCCATACATTGCCAAATCTTGTGAACTTAAATATTAACAGAGGCGGTTCAGGCACAGAGGTATTTGCTAATTATTGCATTGGCAAATAATGGGGGAAGGGGGGAATGATGGGGGGGGTTTATTATGATGTGGTTAGGAAAACAGAATTGTACCTCGATGTTGTTATAATGTCAGTGAAGTGTTCCTGGTTAATTTGTATTAAATTCATAACTATAGTAACGTATTTTTATTATTTTTGTTTCAAAAAATTTGACTCGCACACTGTTCCGTTGTTGTTGAATTAGGTAATTTACCTATGTATGCAATATTTGTAAGTATGTGAGAACCATGTTCCTATTTATCAAGTGAAGGATTTACCTGTTAGTGCTTGTAATACTTTATACCTATATGTAGTATAATACTGCTAGGTGCATCGACCTCACGTAAATGAATTTATTAATGTATGTACTTTAATATTGTAAAACATTTTTCTTTTTTAAAAGAGTAAGTATGGAGTTTCTTGTGCATTCTTCTCCATAACAAGCTACTTTTCCGAATGCACGGTAGAATCAATTTTTATTACTTGTAAATTTTAATTGTTAACGTTCAAAAGTGCCGCTTAATGGCCTAATTGAATAAATACATTTGACTTTGACTTTGGTATATGTTTTGAAGGAGAGCTTTTGGCTTGCTAAACATCATAAGGTGTTTTTTAAATTATTTTTGATAGACGACGTCGACCACATCATCACCAGATGAGATAGTGGTCAAGCGCGAAACTAACAATCATAAATAAAGATAGGCTGGCGCTTGCCAAATAACTTCTATAAGTAACCTATACACTCTTGACTTAAGGAACTCTTGGTTGTAGCTATCGGGAAACAGACTCCGGCAGGGAATCCACTCCTTAGCTGTACGCACAATGAAAGTATTTCCAAAACGTTTGATGCGTATAGGTGGGATATCCAACATGTACCGATGGCGCATCAGCGTACGTCTTGTAGTCCAATGATGAAAAGGGCTAGGTGAAATTAGATCATGCAAATCCATCGCACATGCCCCAAAATGTAATCGTTAAAAAACCGATGAGCTGGTAATTCCGCGTCGATGTTCAAGGTGCTGGAGCTTTGACTTGACCAGTGTCTTATTGCCAATGATCTTCAAGGCCCGTTTTTCGGTTGACTCTAGTGCAGAACTGGTATTTGGTCTACCAAATACCAGCTTGATGCACTAGAGATTTCCCAAAGATGAGAACAGGAAACAAAATGATGAATTAAATATTATATTTTGTGAGAACGTCAGGAGGGAATGAAGGGTTGAGTCGAACTCCTACTGAATACCATGAGTCCGGGGCCCGGGGGGCAACCATCATTATTTCAACCGAAAGATGCCCCTGAGATGAAATGAAAAAACAAAACGCCGTATTGTTTCATCTAGGTTTTCCTATCTTTCTTCATCATCATCATCATATCAGCTGAAAGACGTCCACTGCTGAACATAGGCCTCCCCCAAGCATCGCCACATTCCCGGTCTCGTGCGTCCCGCAACCTGCGGATCCTCGCAACCTTCACCAGGTCATCGGTCCACCTGCTAGGAGGCCTTCCAACGCAACGTCTTCCGGTTCACGGTCGCCACTCTAGAACCTTTCTGCCCCATCGGCCATCCGTTCTGCGAGCAATGTGCCCTGCCCACTGCCACTTAAGTTTGGCAATTCTTCGGGCTATGTCGGTAACCCTGTTTCTCTTGCGGATCTCTAAATTTCTGATTCGATCACGCAAGGAATCTCCGAGCATAGACCTCTCCATTGCCCTTTGGGTGACTTTAAGCTGTCTGATGAGGCCCAATGTCTGATGTCGCTTAACCACGTCTCAGAGCCTATCTTTAAGTATACTTTTTGATAGAGTGTTTTATGAGTATACAAATAAACACAGAAATTGACATTGCACAACATTTGTCACTTTGAATACAATCAGTTTACGTTTGTCATAACATAACAAATCGAAATAAAAATCTACTATCAACAGAACGCAAACGCACATCAAAAACACACAAAAACCAAACTGCTACAAGTATAATACAAACACAAGTAAACCATAACAAACGAATATCAATCTAATAATTGTTCATATGAAAACGCCATCAACGATTTGTCGCTGCGACTGTACGGTCGCCCGGATTTATTGCTTCGCCCTCAGTATGCAGTAACATTTTCATTTTATGTTTTTGCTGGATAAAATAATGCTGGTTATACGTGTTAAGCCTTAATGTGCCATTGACACGAGAGCCGTAGTAAGGCTAAGGCTTTTATTTTTTTGTTGGTTTATACAGGCACCTCCTTTGTCTTTGATAGGGTATTTGACTACTGGAAGTATGGTGTTACATTGAGGTTTTATTAACCGAGAGACGTAGAGGGGATGTTTAGTACACTTACATTTCGTAATTTTATAAGCTTTTGTTTTACTTACCTTGTGACTTTATTAGTTAGTATGAATAGGGACGGAGTCCCGACGCGCGATGCTAAGAAAGTAAATTTGATTCAAATAATTGTTAATAGATGGCGCGATATGCATCGATTTGTTATTGAATTGTCTGTAAAATTAAAATTTTCTACAATTGGTCATAAAAATTTTATGTTTTTGTTCAATCACTTCTCCTAAGGCCAAAACTATATTGGGCTCTCAAATAAAAGTATTTTTTTTTTTTTTTCTTTTCAAAGATTAATGGATCATTTAAAATTGATTCCAATAGATGGCGCGGTTTTAAATTTCTGAGCCATCCTTCTCAATTTTTGTATTTGTATTTGTGCAAAAAAATACTGTAAAACAAATCGTCACTGTATTTAAAAAAATACTACCGACTTCCAAATAAAACTACAAAGTGAAAAATAACTTTATTTTTGGAAGTCGGTGTCCATAACGCAATAAATTGGTACCTACGAAAGACACCGACTTCCAAAAATAAAGTTATTTTTCAATTTATAGTTTTATTTGGAAGTCGGTAGTATTTTTTTGTAAAAAGTTTTTTTTAGTTGTACCAGTGGTGTCTCATCCCATACAAAGAAACCGTGACGACGTTCTATACTGATTATTCTGATTATTTTTTGTACATCGATCGCGTTCGGTCCCGTTCCGTTCCGTTCCACGGATATAGATGGTAATTTATCTATCGCCGTGGAATGGAACCGAACGCGATCGATTTACAAAAAATAATCGGTATAATCAGATGAAAACCGCTAGTTACGTCGGCACGGTTTCTTTGTATGGCATGAGGCATCTGTATGCTAGTATTATATTATCTGTGGTTGTACCTACCTAATAGGCAAGATGTATAGTAAGTTTCCTATAACGCCAGAATAGATTACCCGAATATCATGAAACTTGAACAAAACCGATCAAATGAGAGATCTGCTTACCCCTTAAGAGCGTACGGGCGTGATTTTATGTTATAAAATGGTATAAACAATAAACAGACATGCGATTGCAGCAGTCCCGAAAGATTTGCCGTTATTTATTGAAGAGTTCTGTTGTATATCTTCGAAGTTCTTCATCAGATCTTCACCAAATTAAAATGGGACCATTTTCGGAACATACTCTTTCAAACAAAAAAGAATTTTCAAAATCGGTCCATAATTGACGGAGATATCGGTGAACATACATTAAAAAAAAAAAACATACAAGAAGTCGAACATAGAACCTCCTCCTTTTTCGAAAGTCGGTTAAAAAAATATTCACGAACCGAGTAAACCCTGTTACTTGCAAGTCGCTGCTAACACTATCTATCGCCGTGAAACGGAACCGAACGCGATCGATGTACTTATAAAAATAACCAGTTTAATCAGACGAAAAACTTTACTTACGTCGGCACAGTTTCTTTGTATGGGATGGGGCTTCTGTATGCTAGTACATTATCTGTGGTATTAAATTATCTGTGGTATGGGTAATATCTTACAACTGAATTTTAAACAGTTCTTCCCAGTCGAGCAGTGGTGCCCCGTGGTAATGGTTTAGGTGGGTTCGGACTCAGGCAGGCGCTTATCTTTACTATATAAAATTATAAAGGGGAAAGATATTTTTGTTTGTTTGTTTGTACCGAATAGGCTCCGAAACTACTTGACCTATTTAAAAAATTCTTTCATCTATAGAAAGCTACATTATTCCTGAGTGACATAGGCTATTTTTTAATCACGAAAACGGGTCCTGCGGGGTGGTACACTATGTAATAATTACCTTGCTGCTCTTAAAATTGTAAAGGAAAACATCGTGAAGAAACATGTCCTCAAACCAAACATTCTAAAACATGTGATATCCATCAACCCGCACTGTGCCCTCGTGATGGATTACGGCCCAATTCTTCTCCCATAGAGTAAGTAATAAGTAAGTCGTCATCAAATCATTTTTCCAAAAATATAATTCAACTTCAAAAACAAAAATTAAAAA
Organism: Orthosia incerta; assembly: GCA_948252205.1. Lineage (NCBI taxonomy): Eukaryota > Metazoa > Arthropoda > Insecta > Lepidoptera > Noctuidae > Orthosia > Orthosia incerta. Next base: position 3,494,298 of record OX411755.1, read on the forward strand.
GTGATCGATAACTTTTTATTTCTCTCTTTTTAGTTTTAGTTCATCATCACTAAGCCTACATAGAGTAACATATTAATGTGAATATTGCGCAATTCCAACAATATTACCTACTTGCATACGTATAAATAACAAATTTTCAATTTAACTAATTTTAATCTACTAAATACATATATACTTTGTCAAATAAAAGCCCTCTTCCTCTCTCCTACTTTTGCAGTGCCCGACAGGGTCCACAATGGTCTAAATTTGTACCTACCATCTAAGTTCACATGTGGAAGCAATAAAGGTATTGAGTATTGAATTGATAACCTTATTCTTATTCTTTATTGCACACAAAACATCACATGAAGATACAAATACAATGGACAGGTTATGTACAACGGCTACCTTCTTTTTTTATGTCGGTTAAAACTTGAAAATCGTTTACCACGTACCCGATTTACAAGTTTTTAGAGAGAGCCTAGCAACCTGAAGTATGCCGTCAGATTTCAGCAAGGTGTCTTCATAAATATATTTTTATTTTTAGGCGACAGTTTAGAAGCAATTACTTATTTTCCGTTCAAATACTCATCATTTCTAAAAGTCAGATAATTTAAATAACCCTTTTGTCTGAGGTAACGACTATTGGGAGTTGAATTTGACTTTCTAGATTGCTTAAGCGGCTTCCATAATAAGTAAGTGGGTATCATTATTAATCCTTAGTTAGGTACAAAAGGAGTTATCTCTCTGGTTATTTGTCTAATATAGCGTACTTGAAACTCAAGGACCGCTTATCCGATTTAGATGTACTTTGATACAAATTGTTCTAAAACTAGAACAGAATACAACTCTATAGAAGAGAATAGAGTAGATTAGAGTAGAATAGAGCAGAATATAATAGAATAAAATAGGATAGGATAGGATAGGACCGGACAGGACAGGCCAGGACAGGTCAAGATAATCATAAACAGAAAAGATAAGAAAAAAAAAGAAAAGAAAAGAAATGAAAAAATAAAAGGAAAGGAATGTCAAGAAAAGAAAAGAAAAAACAAAAGGAAGGAAATGAAAAGTAAAGAAAGGGAAAGAAAAGAAAAGAAAAGTTAAGAAAAGAAAAGATAATAAAAAGAATAGAACCGAATAAAATAGAACAGGATAGGGCAGGACAGAACAGAACAGAATAGAATTCTCTATGATCGATCCACGACTCAAAAATGTTTAGTAAAACTGACAACTATGTTAACAACATTGGCATTATACAAAATGAAACAAACAAAGTATACTAGTTAAAACACATAACAATAGATCACCGTTTCGTCATCCCATGAGGTATGGCACAACAGCGACCTGCGAACACACAGTCTAGGCGACCAGCAATCATGTAGATGGAACAATTCTATGAAAAATCCTCTACGCATCGTTGTAGCGTTGTCGCATCACACCTGTCTGCTTATTCTTTTCCATATTTTCACCAGTTAAGTTTTAAGTTTTTTTTTCGACATAGGAGACAATATCTAAATGCTTGTATATATTTAGTACGTGGGATCGTAGGTATATTTTAAGTTTTAACAAGGGATTCTGTTCGTGTGGAATTAAATGAAATGCAGCCTATATTTTATGGTGGCTCGTAAATATTTTGTGCTGTTCGTAAAAATCTGTGCAGCTACTATTACGGGCACGGTTGCAAATGGGTCTCGTTGAATTATGCTTTTTAGGGTTCCGTACCCAAAGGGTGAAAACGGGACCCTATTACTAAGACTCCGCGATCCGTCTGTCTGTCTTTCTGTCTGTCTGTCTAGCTTTCCGTCTGTCACCTGTATCTCATGAACCGTGATAGCTAGACAGTTGAAATTTTCACAGATGATGTATTTCTGTTGCCGCGATAACAACAAATACTAAAAAAAGAATAAAATTAATATTTAGGTGGAGCTCCCATACAACAACGGTGATCTTTTTGCCGTTTTTTGCGATAATGGTACGGCCGGTTTTATGAGAGAATGATTTTATTGCGTCTTTTTATTTTAATTAGGTTTTAAGTTACAAAACGTCCTCGTTTCAGTTTTTAATGAAACTGTAAAACATAGATATTTAATTAATTTAATGATAATTAATTTAGGGTATTTAATTATTACATAATTAAGGCCAAGAAAAACATGCTTTAGATACTCTATTTCGGGTATAACCTTTAAGGTTACACTAGTCGATCATTCTTCCATACAAACGTAGTCTGGCGATTACTCCACGGTTTGACGATGTACGTTCAAAATAAAAAATTATATCAATTTGTCTCATCATTATCTAGCCCTTTATGGAAACAAAAAAGTAAAAAAAAAAAACAAAAGTTATGAGCGTCGAAAGTGCCATATTTCAACACTAATTTTAACGCGTCTTGGGCGGCAATAAATACCATATGAAAAAAGAAAATTGCAAAACGGACTCCATACAGGGATAGATTAGTAATTCAACAATGCAAATAATTTTGTTTTCAAAATAAAATTTAATCGTTTTTTCATGATATCTAGACTCCCAAATCATCATCCATATCGATAAAAATTTGCAAAAGTGCTAATTCATACGCGAACTAGCTTCTTACTGCTCATCACAGCATCTATATCTTTTGCACGTGTTGTCGGATGAGATGGCATGCATTTTAACCTCGCGCACAAAATAGTTCGTGCCGTCGACTAGGGGAACCTTAACCATTTGAGTCGAGCGGAGGAACTCACTTAGAATATGTAAGCATACGATTTTATATGGGTAGTAATTTCTTACTTATTTGTAGTTTTATTTTCCTATAATTGATGTACCTACCTACACAGGTAGCTAAATAGGTACATACATGTAGTTGAATTACTGGCATTATGATCATATTGACAGTTTTTCAACAAGTTTGTACCTCCTAGAAACCTTGAATTTTCATTTAAACTTAACTCAAGTTATCTTCAGTCGAATCTTCTTAAAAACACCTCGTTACCACTCACTTTGGCCCATTTTATAGCTGAAAATATTCTAAAAACAGACCTGAGCTCCTTATCGGGCGCTAAATGTACGAGACTGTAGGAAACTAGGTTAGTAGCGAGCCGTAGACTTGCTTCCATAGAGCACCGAAATGCCTCAGCGGACACTGCTGGAGATTGCATTGTCAAAACTTTCCACACAAGCCAAGAAACGAGCCATTAAAATTGACGACCGCTGACAATTCTAATTATGACATTTGGGCAAAATTTCGTATTCGTTTTTTTAATTAACTTGCACTGTTCCACTGCTAGACGAAGGCCTCCCCTAATATTCATCCAGGTACCCTTTTCAAGAGCCACCTCAAACCAGCCCATGTATCCTCTCGCCACCTATTCCGGCTGATTATTCGTTATTTTTTGTATCGTCCTTCCCAATTCGGACGATTTTACAATATTCATAAATAATCACGTACACGTTAAATACGCACCTATCGAATACGCTCAAGTGCACAAACGCCCTTTGGTTATGGCAGCCTCATCTGGCGACGCGGGTATTCCGTACTCTGTGCTTGCTACCCATTACCATCCTTGCTCTGCTAGTATATTTATTGGCTTTTGTATTTAATGGATAGTACAGCCTTTGTCCTCTCTTTTTGGGATAGCTTTACGTCTATAACGATAGGTTGATTAGTTATTTAAGGTAGTATGTAGTTCAAGGCAGTTTACCTATAATGGGGGGCCGGTGACAAACTTGCACACAAGCAGATGAAAAATGATGTTCTAGAATTGAGAAAGAGCCGCTAAAAGCAGAACAGCGTATGGAACAATTTTATGTTCAGCGTTGTCGCATCTTAAGCGTAGTCGTGGGTGGCATTGTAGCATCGTACATTTCAGAATCAATCTACCGGGTTTTAAGTATATCTACTATTAATCATGACTTAAAATGTCTTACTTATCAACTCAGCCAATGATGAATATACAAGATAGTATACGAACTAAGAAATTGAATTGTCATCTCTCCACCAATCTTGGTTGACGCTTTATAATGCAAGAAGCTAAAATAAATTGCTATTTGTTAGAAGGATACCTCAAAAAGTTATCGCTCACAAAAGTTACAAGACATGTACGGTACCGTGTCTTGTAAACTTGCTAACTCGTCCCATCACGTGTACACGCTCTAATGAACAAAGCACGGTAATGAGATCTTTGCAGGTTAAACTTTAACGCCTAGGCACAGGATAATGTACAGAAGGTCGGCTCCTAACAACGAACGATAATGCACACACAAGTAAGCTGAAGTGACTTACTATCAGTGACATCTATTGACAGAAAATACAAAATGTATAAGGCAATTGATTGCCGATGATCAACGAGAAGCGAGTTTATAGTTCCGAGAATATATAGATAAGTATCCACAGGAAAGCCCGGTTAAGTAGTAGCCAATCACTTTGATTGATCTGCGAGACGGCACTAATAAAAAAAAATCGACGGGCGATTAACGCACCACTCACTCGGCACGGTCAGTGCATTTTTAGGGTTCCGTACCCAAAGGGTAAAAACGGGAGCCTATTACTAAGACTCCGCGATCCGTCTGTCTGTCTTGTCTATCTGTCTGTCCGTCTGTCACCAGGCTGTATCTCGTGAACCGTGATAGCTAGACAGTTGAAATTTTCAGAGATGATGTTTTTCTGTTGCCGCTATAACAACAAATACTAAAAACAGAATAAAATACATATTTAAGGGGGGCTCCCATACAACAAACGTGATTTTGTTGCCGTTTTTTGCTCGATATTAATAACGGCAACAGAGACGCTTGAAATATTCTGGGAATATTTAGTTGTATATTCACTTAAAAAAATAGTAATTATTAAATTAAAATAAAATGAATTAAGGTGGGCTTCCATACAACAAACGTGATTTTTTTGCCATTTTTTGCGATAATCGTGCGCGAGTCCGGCTCGCACGTGGCCGGTTTTTTTTGTTTTGTTATCTGCGGGCAACCTTGCGCAAACCTGCACGACCGCTGGTTGGTCTCTCAGGGTTAGTTCTGACCGCCAAGCCAGCGTCACTGAGCGGCTATTATCTTTGGTAGCTCTTGTCGCTGAGATTAACTAGTGGTGGAAGAGTTCCCACCGGCAGTGTAAACTGGCAGCGATCTATAGTCTCTTGTATTGACACGGGTTCTATATCTTTTGTCCGTTACTTTAGCGAGAAAATGGTATATAGCTAATCGTTTCCACGTCGGCGGTGGAACAAGTACCTTAGATTTAACTATTTGCCCAGAACCCGGTATGTAAATGAAATAACTGAAATCCTTTTATGGAGTCACTCATCATCATCATCATTTCAGCCGAAAGACGTCCACTGCTGGACATAGGCCTCCCCCAGGCGTTGCCACATTGACCGATCCCGTGCGTCTCGCATCCAGCGCCTTCCCGCAACCTTAACCTGGTTGCCCACCTAGTGGGAGGCCTTCCAACGTATCGTCGTTCGGTTCGCGGTAGCCATTTCAAGACTATTCAGCCCCATCGGCCATCCGTTCTGCGAGCAATGTGCCCTGCCCACTGCCACTTAAGTTTGGCAATTCATCGGGCTAAGTCGATAACTTTGGTTCTCCTTCGGATTTCCTGATTTCTGACATGATCACGCAAGGAAACGCCGAGCATATCCCTCTCCATTGCTCTTTGGGTGACTTTAAGCTTTCGCTAACGTCTCGGTCCCATACGAGTAGGTGATCACTGGCAACACACACTGGTCATAGACCGGTAAATTGGACGAGAAGATACCACGCATCTTCCCGAACGCCGCCTAGTCGAGTCGGATTCGACGGTTGACCTCTTTCTCGAAGTTAGACCTACCCAACTGGACCGTTGGTCCCAGGTAGACATATTCGTCTACAACTTCGAGTGTAGAGTCTCCGAACTTGGTAGAAGTGGGTGTTACATGGGCATTCCCCATGTCCTTGGTTTTGTCCATGTTCATTTTAAGACCCACTCTTTCGGAAGCTCTACTGAGGTCATCGGTCATTGTACTGAGGCTCTCCATGATCTCAGCCATGACCACTATGTCGTCAGACAAAGGTGAGTGATGTTCTCGCCATTAACGTTGATGCCCTCCAGTCCAGAACCTTGAACACATCCTCCAACGCAGCAGTGAACAGTTTCGGAGAAATGACGTCTCCTTGTCCCATGCCACGCTGGAGAAGGATTGGTTTCGAGGTCTGATCCTGAAGACGGACTGACATGGTGGCGTTTTTGAACAAACACTTCAACACCTCAATGTACCGATAGTTGATCTGGCACCGTTGGAGTCACTGCACTCATCATAATCAATAACTTTTACTACGGAAGGAAATTGCGAAAAAGAAAACAAAGTGCATGTCGGGAACTGGACATCATAACAGGAAACATTTCGAGGTACTTGACACTCACAATCGGCATTTGTCAGAGATATACCGAGATAGCGAAAAAACGTACACGTACTCATACGTACGTGCCCCTTTTTTCGCTCGTTGTATGGAGCATAAAGCTAACCTTCTGATCCTTCCCTGTTGTGCCCCTGGAAATATCCGGTATGAAAACTTGGCCTATTATAAAGATGAACCATGTTTAAATTTGACTTTCGAATTTTGAATTTTTGGAAACGGTGTCAAATTAATTCGTGTGGAATTAAATGAAATGCGGCCTATATTTTATGGTGGCTCGTAAATATTACGGGCACGGTTGCAAATGGGTCTCGATGTATTATGCTTTTAAAATAAATTCACATGAGTTTTATGAGTGAATAATTTTTCAACACACTTGCTCATAAAGTGGCTCTTATTTCACCGCAATTAGGCATATAATGATACCTGTAATCAAACTGTGACTTTTTCATTGCTATTATTCACAAGTGAGTTATAGTTTTTTTTATGGTTTCCTGTTTTCATTTTAAATACTCTTAAATTAAACTAATTTTGAAAGTGTCACAAATCAATCCAATGAAAATTAATAAAATAAGTCATTAATTCTAATCCAGTTAAAATTGAAGTATTTTCAATATAATAAAATGTAACACTGGTAATCAATTAAAAGTGTCCCATTCGACATTAATCTCTTTCTATTCCTGTCATGGAAGTAGTACTTACTATATCCATAACATGATATGGGTAGTAATTACTATTTCCATGATATTCATTAAATACATAAAATGTGGCATAGCTTCTAGTCAAACAATTCAGCAAAATGCTAGAACCTAACATATTGCTTGCTCATTTCATGCAACTTCGTATTCAACTAGATAATTTCAACTTGTACGTGTTAAATAAATACAATTTCCCCTTAAATATAACTTTTGTTTCTCTGCAATAAAGAAAACTTGAAATTCCCCATTTTGTACGTGGCTAAAACGCTATCCGCGAAAAGCTAAAAAAAAAAAGTAAACTCATTGTTTTAGTCTATGGCCGATCGCCATTGTTAGATGCGCGCGCATAGGAAAATTGATTAATTTACCCCGCCATTGCGAAAAAAATTTCACAACTCGTTTTCACTGTTGAAAATGATTTTTTAGTATTATTTTCTTCACAAGTGTGTTGAAAAACGTCGTATGATACACGTGTGTATTGATGATTACCGTCCTCGGCTCTCTTAAGACCCTCACCTAAAGGCTCGGGTCTCAATGGCGCCTCAGCGGTAATCACCAACATTACGCACTTGCACCATAATGTACTATTATTGCGTCTTGTTATTTTATTAAGGTCTTAAATCTACTGCCCATGTGAAACCTACAGACGACACAAGTTACAAAACGTTTCAGTTTTTAATGAAACTGTAAAATATAGGTGTTTAATCATCATCATTTCAGCCGAAAGACGTGCTGGACATGGGCCTCCTCTAGACGTTGCCACATTGACCTTTTTTTTTTTTAATTTGTTATGGGTTTGCTCTTGACTCTAGTCTGGGTCAAAGGTGACAGAGACAGAGTCGACGATGGAGTGAGCTTACCCAGAAGAAGCCTGTTCACTCTAACTTTGAAGAGATTCGGGTTGAATGCGTTCGGAAACACTGACGCAGGTAGCGAGTTCCATTGATTCGCTGTTTGCATTATGAAGGATGTTTGGAAGCGCTTGGTGCGAATTGGTGGAATGGCAACAAGGTAAGGATGATAACTTGCAGTGCGTCTAGATGTCCGATGGTAGAAGGGGGCCGGTGGGATGAGGTCGTGGAGTTCTTCAGCACACTCACCGAAGTACAGTCTGTAGAAGACCGACAAGCAGGCAACCTTGCGGCGATGAGCCAAGCTGTGAAGCTTGGCATCCACCAGTTCAACGTCGCCAATGAGCCTCCTGGCTCTGCGTTCCACCGAGTCAAGCGCGGCAAGCTGATATTTAGCTGAGCCATCCCAAAGGTGGCTGCCATACTCCATGCAGGATCGGACTTGCGCTTTGTATAAAATGCATCCCAAAGGTGGCTGCCATACTCCATGCAGGATCAGACTTGCGCTTTGTAGGCGTAAAGTATCGCTTCACTCTATTTAGGATGCCTAGTTTTTTGGCCGCAATTTGGGCTTTGTACTCAATGGAGGCGCCAAAGTTGAGACTGGATGTCAACTCCATGCCTAGGAGCTCGAGCCGATAAGTCACAGGAACAGACGCACCCCGAAAAGTAGGAGTTTGATCAAAAAGACTCCTTATAGCGGTAAAAAGACACGCCTGTGTTTTGGTGGCGTTGAAGGAGACCAGATTGTCATCACCCCACTGGGAGACAAGGCTTAAGGTCAAATCTGTCCGCTCCACCATAGCCTCTCTCAAGGACCGAACTTCATCCACGCCGGTTTTTGCGCTGGACAAGTATCTCTCTGAAACAGTACTGTCATCTGCGTACCCAACAATACCAGGCTGAAGAAGGTCATTGATGTGCAGCAGTGAAGAGTTGCAGAGAGAACAGACACCTGAGGAACTCCGGCATCAATAGCCATAAGGTCAGAGGAGCAGCCGTCAATGACTACTCGGATTGACCGTTCACTGAGGAAGTCTGATATCCAGCTCGGGGATGCCATAAGCAGGAAGCTTACTGAGTAGACTCGCGTGCCAGACCCTGTCAAAGACCTTCGAGATATCAAGAGCGATACAGCAAGTGCTTCGCCGTGTCTCTCGATGGCTTCGCCCCAGCAGTGCGTGACATACACAAGAAGATCGCCAGTTGACCGTCCCCAGCGAAAGCCATATTGACGGTCACTGAGGAGATTATTGTCTTCAAGGTAGGTCAGCAATTTGCTGTTCAGTACCCTTTCCATAACTTTGCACAGAATGGAGGTAATGGCGATCGGACGGTAATGGGCAGGGTCTGCACGGTTGCCCTTTTTGGGCACTGGTTGCACATTTGCAAGCTTCCAGGATTTCGGCACCATTTTTTTTACAAGAGAGAGGCGGAACAAACGTGTCAACACAAGAAACAGTTCAGGCGCACACTGCCTCAAGAAGAGTCACAATGAGGTACAGTAGGTCTGGACTTGGAGCCAGCACCCAGACGCGAATTGCTAGCAAAGAGAGATGCAAATAAATTTGCTTTCTCACTCGCAGAGTGAGCCAGCGACCCATCAGGTTTCAGCATTGGAGGTAAAGTGGGCCGACAGAAATTCGTTTCAACCGCTTTAGACAGGGACCAAAACTGTTTACTACCCGGAGGGTGCGATGCCAGCTTGGCCCCAATACGTCCAATATGGTCAAAACGTGCCCGACGCAGAACCCGCTTGCAGAACTTGGTGGCAGAACTAAAGGCTCTTTTCCTCGCGCGAACCCTACGTGCTCTAACTTTGCGGTCATGGGCCCCGACCCAGGCTTGGTAGGCAGACTCTTTTGGGGCCTCAGCGTGGGAACATTCTGCATTATACCAAGGCCGGGATTTGTGACCGAGCGGAATGTCGGAAAATGGAATAAAATACTTCATTTCCTGCCGAATCACATCCGCAACCGCGTCTGCACAGCTCGAGGGGTCACCCGAGGAGAAGCACACATGCCGCCAAGGATAAGACGCAAAAAAGTGCCGCATCTCGTCCCAGTCTGCTGACTCGTATCACCATACTCGCCTCGTGCCTCTGGGGCTCTCATCTGGAGGAGAGCAAGTCGACACGGAATTCACCAGCCAGTGGTCAGACGTTCCCAGCGGGGCTGAGACCGACACCGAATGACTGTCCGGATCAGTTGTCAGGAGAAGGTCTAAGCAATTGGGTGTATAGCCGTCAACATCCGGTACCCGTGTTGCCACATTCACCAGCTGGGTTAGATCTAGCGATAGATAAAACTTGCGCGCCTCTAACCCGGCATGGTCAGTTTTCCGGTGCGGGTACAACCACTCTTTATGATGGGCGTTAAAGTCCCCCAGAAAATTAAGCTTCGCTGTTGGGTACCTTTGCTGGGCTATGTCAGCCGACTCCACGAGGCAATTAAAGAACGCTGTCGTCTCCTGGTCACTGGCGTGCGATCGGTAGACGCCGATGTAGAGAGATTTCTCCACGCCAGTGTCCACAAGTAGCCATATGGCAGAAAATCCCGATTTCTCAAAGCAACGGAGACGACGCCAACAAATCTCATCGCGGACGTACACACAGACCCCAGCTTGCTTCTTGAACTTGTGTTCAAGAGTGTAACCCGGGTAGTTGAGGTACGCCACGTCCGACGGGGTTGTTATCTTCGTTTCCGTTAGGAAAAACAGGTGCGGCTCAAGGAGGTGGTGGACCGGATCGAGATTAGAGTGCAACCCCCTGATGTTAGTGAGGTGCACTTTTAGTGGGAGGAAGTGCAGCCGTTGTTTCACCATATTCTTCTTTTTAGGGTTCCGTACCCAAAGGGTAAAAACGGGACCCTATTACTAAGACTCCGCGATCCGTCTGTCTGTCTGTCTGTCTGTCTGTCCGTCTGTCACCAGGCTGTATCCCATGAACCGTGATAGCTAGACAGTTGAAATTTTCACAGATGAGGTATTTCTATTGCCGCTATAACAACAAATACTAAAAACAGAATAAAATTAATATTTAAGGGGGGCTCCCATACAACAAACGTTATTTTTTTGCCGTTTTTTGCGATAATGGTGCGGAACCCTTCGTGCGCGAGTCCGACTCGCACTTGGCCAGTTTTTTTTGCTTTGGTCATATTTTTTGTTCAAGAGATTGCTGGGGAAGAAGTCGAACTGTCGAGGCGCTGCTCAGTGAACCAAGTGGAAAACTGGAGCTAACCCAACCTATGGGGAACTCCGGACTTCAGATAACCCTACAATACTCCATCGTAACCTGCGATCAATTCCTCTTCGACTTCGGTGATCTTTTAGTCGGTCTGTAGAGTGCGCGTGTTTTACGTTGCCAGGACCAGTGTAACGTTGAATAGTTACGGTCAACGTTCCTAACTAAATCACCATAGCAAACTGCGGTAAAAAAAAAAAACACGCACAGATCAACAAAAATAATAGCAAGAATCTTACAACCTAATAATTTAAAATAAGTAACAAACAGATAACAAACACATTGTAGGCGATAATACTAATAGGATAAATTAAACCTAATATCTATCTACCTACACATTATTAACGAGATATAAAAAAAATCGACTAGTCATTGCACTACGTTACAACTCGATAACTTCCCGTGTCACACATATATATTTTTTTTTTTTTTTTTTTATTTATTTAAAAATTCGGATAACAGAAATCCATAGTGTTAGTAACATATCTTATACCTAGTGTTAGTAAATAATAACAATAAGGTTGAGAAGCACTTTGCACAGAAGATGAGCAAGTTTTTACTCGGTCATCCTCTCTACAAAATGCCTCATAAAAGGGGAAAACACTCGCTCGGACACTGTTTTTAGGATGCTATTACCACTGGCCCGAGTTCTAGCTGCCAGCGACGCTATCTTCTTCCGCACGATTGCGTGGAAGCCGTCAGTACGATTCAGTGTAAACATCTCTGACGCGCTACAGAACCGGGGCAGCCGCAAGAGCATCCTAAAAATATTATTATATTGGACGCGCAGGACATCTAGCGACCTTTTGGTGTAACTGGTCCATAGACCCCCCGCGTACAGACCCTGACAATATGCCTTGAAAAGTGTTATTTTGACCTGGTCTGCACAGCGGGAGAATCTACGAGCCAACATATTACCGCGGACCGCCAATGCCCTGCGCTCCCTCTCAATATCCACATTATCTTTCAGGTCGTCGGTAAGTATGTGTCCCAGATATTTAAATTGGTTCACTCTTTTTATGCTCAAGCCATTTAGGGTAAGGTTAGGTGAATAATCTGTACACTTACCGGCGACCCCAAAGACCATGTACTCACATTTCTTAACATTATATACGAGCCCGTGCGCAGCCGCGTAGTCCTCGCAAGCTTTCAGCATCTCCCTAATAGATCCCGCAGTCGGGCCCAGCAGCACCATGTCGTCTGCATAGCTGATGCTGTTAACATTAGTACCACCCACCGAACAGCCGACACGCATGCTGCTGAGCTCGACCATGAGGTCATTTACATATAGGTTGAAGAGCCTGGGAGACGTTAAACCTCCCTGCCTCACTCCGCACTCCAAACCATATGCCTCGGAGAAAGAGTTGGACCACTTCACGTGATTGGTTTGGTTCGCATACCAAAATTGCAGAACTTTAAGAACTTCCGCCGGTACATTCCTGTCCCCCAGCTTCCTCCAGGCAAGCAATATATGTAAAAAAATAATTATTAAGAGTCATGACAACTCGGGCTTTTCATCAAGGCACCGGACGCGCATTGACTTTCGGACATCTGAACAGTGTGCACGGATACTCGCTCCATGGTATCATTATCTCATATCTAGCGTGTCCTTATTCGTGTACCTTTTTTTTAAAAAAAAAGAAACAGTCAAAATCGTTACCGTGTGTGCTGATTATAAAAAAAACCTAAATTCAATTTTAACCCCGTATTGGGTAAGTGTTGACAATCATTCTCTTGCTTATTCATGCTGGTTACGGTCATTATTGTAATCTCTGTTGGTGTTTTAGTTAGGTACCTATTGTTAAGCTATTTCTTTAGCGCTTACCTGCCTAAAATGTTTTTATGTTTACCGTTACAAATTTAATAAAAACTCTCTAGAGCTCCGGTTCTGATTGTGACAAACACATATTCGCCTTAAGCGCCGTGGTACATCCTCTGCCCTACGCTTACGCTGTTGCAGTCACAATCAGACAAGGATAAGCCGGGAGACAAAGAGACTGACACGACGTTTGGAAAATTCCAGGGTCCAAAGTCCCGGTTCAACTACCAGGCACCATCATCGGAGGAACCTGCCTGAACCTCAAATCGTCGTCAGCTCTGCGGGACGTCCTTCTGCTGGCCCCTAGTCCTCGGCCTTTCACGTCATCGTGACCGCTTCTGCTGCCAGGATAGTACTCAGCGCCTACCTCCATAGAACACGATAAATGATAAATGAGAAACGGCCTTTGTACCTGCGACCCTAAAATTAAATTGTTGTAGATAGTTTTTGCGTCTTATATCTCTCTATTAGTTAATACCCGCAAACGCTACACCAGTCATGGGTGTTTGTCGGGGAAGCCGGATCTCGTCCGGAGATTCTTAGCACCCCTTGCCATGCCGTAACCTCGACCACTACCGTAGTCGAGGGTAGGCAGGCTGCCGAGCACTAGGGGTAATTTTATATTTGTGCTATTCATGTGGGTTTTGCCATAATCGCCACGTTTGGCAGGCGGGTTGACGATCGCAGTATGGTTGTTATAGATGCACAGAGAACGCTGCTGCCCATTCTCTGGTTTGTCCCTTAGTCGCCTCTTACGACATCCACGGGAAGACATGGAATGGTGAAATTCTTTACGTCCGGTACCATACGGAACATTACTGTAAATTGCATTGAATAATGGTTTGATTTTTAAATTAAAGATTTTAAAGCACTACATAGATTATCATGAAGACCGAAACACATTATTTAAAATATAACCGACTTCCAAAAAAAGACACAACAAAGTGAAAAATAACTACAATTTCGGTAGTCGAAGTTCCTGTTTTCATTTCTTCGTTTATTGTCTGCCGAAATTGAAGTAATATTCACTTTTTAGTGGTTTTTTTTTTGAAGCCAGTTGTATTTTTTGGAAAAAGTTTTTATGTTCACTTTTTAATGGTATATAATGGACAAATTCTATAGTTAGGTACCTGTAACACCCACAGTGATGCCAGAATATATTACCCGAATAACATGTAACTTGAACATAACCGGTGGAATGTGAGTGTACCAGGGTGAACCGTACACATCTGCGTACCTGTTTAGAGCATACTGGTGTGATGATATGTTATGAAATGGTGTAAACAATAAACATGCGATTGCAGCAATCCCGAGAGATTTGCCCTATTTTATTGAAGAGTTATGTTGAATATCTTCGTTCTATCATTTCGGAATAAACTTCAATCAAATCCGTTTTGAAAGAGTTTTGCAAAACCGTTTATATTTGATGGAGTTATGTCAGAACAGACATAAAAAAAATACCGTTCCAAGTGCCCATAATCAGCCATCCGCCTAATAATGCTCTCACATCAGTGACACAGACCTTCTCTCTATAATAGAGTGGGTTGTAATTTATTACGCGGGTCCAGTTAAGGTTCCAGATTCCAGGACATATCGGTGTCTTAACGATGTCTTTCTTCACCGTTTTGAGAACAGTGATGATGAAATATGTAATTTACACAAGTGTGGGCTTGAAGGTTCCGATTCCCGGCCACCGTAGGTGCGGGCTTGCGGACGGAAAGTAATGGGTAGCTCGCCGTCCGATAAGGACCAAGCCAGTGTTTACGGCGCGTAGTGTTCCACGCGCGCTTCAAAGAGATGTCAGCAAAAGTGACGGGGTCCGATAGTGCCGATGCCTGTCTGGGTCGCGAATAAATTTGAAAGAGACTTACCGCGGCCCTGGCACAGGCAACTGAAGGAACACGGGTGGGTTTTAGTCAGTAAAAGTCTGACACGCCCTCCCGCGTCACTCAGAGCGGGAGAAGTCATTAAATGATTAAACACCCAAAAAAAAAATGGTTTGAAGGTTGAACTGTAACACGTAAAAAGAAACCAAGGCTACGATGGTATAATATAGTAATTGTTATGTCTGGCCGGACAGCCAACCTAATTGCGAATGCTAGTAAATTAATTGCGTGGGTCTATGTTTTGAGTAGGCGAAAATACACTGCGTAGTAATCTCCTTGAGCACTAGGCCTAACATTTCATCGAGATGACATTTTAAGCTCCACTCATCATAGAAGTCTATTAATAAGTTCTTAGGGGTTTCTTGGAAGATTAAAGAGTAAATTGTTTGAGGATGAAAAAGGTGACCTGCTCTTAAACATATTCTATATTTTCAGTTTTTTCAGTAGTTAAGAAAGTTTTAGTACATTACAAAATAAGATAAAAAGCCTTTTATTACAACTACATAGTAACAACATTTGTAATGTAATGGCCTTAAATTACATAACAAATGTTGTTACTAGTTGTTTTTATTAGTTAAACTTATTATCTAAATGTTTCTCATAACAATTCCAACAAGCCTAAACACGACTGGAATACATTGTTTTATTACGGAGTTCCAGTGCCTGCCTGCTGGCTTTATCTTCAGATCAGTTCGATGGTACCATTTTCATTAGCACCATTTATTTAAATTTGCTTCATCAATCACAGTCATTCGGGATATCTTATACCCAAAACATACTTAACATTGAGAAGTTCCAGTCGCCATATATGGTCTTCTTCATCAGTTCCACTTCACCAAATCATACTTTCTGAATGCAAATGCTTACCATGTTGATGAAAATACAAAAATCACTATTATCTATGCCTATAAATTTTGAGGTGTTTCCTAGATTTCCATGGGATCCCCACATCAGATCCTGACCTGGTCACAATGGGACCACCTCGTGAGAACCGAATTTGAAAATTCTTTTTTTATTTGAAAGAATACTCTACGGTCCATAATTGATGGCACAACATAATACCTCCTCCTTTTTCGGTTAAAAAAGTCAGGCAGATTAATTTTTCACGTGGTTTATATATATATGGATGCGCCAAGCGCCAACTCCATCACAACTTATCAACTACATATTATATATAACACCACCTAAAAACTATGTAACAGCAATGGAAATAATTATTGGCAGGCAAAATCGGCGACAGCAAAACGGCTATGGGCCTGGTGCCTAGGCCCATAGCCGTTTTGCTGTCGCCGATTTAGGGTTTACCAAAAAACAAGGAGACCAAGGGTGCCTACACGGAGTCGTCTGGCATCCATGTGCTGGTTTGGTTCCTGGGGTTGTCACGGTGTATAGTGTGTTCTGGTGCGCCGGTGATGGGGGGTACTCCCCATAGTACGGACAGCCGCGGCGGGTTCACGGTGAGTGCTAACGCGTGCGCGTGTTCCCGACATAAGCGGCACAGGAGGACACCGTGGAGTTTTAGTGGGTTGGAGTCCCACATACCTGTACTATCTCCCCGTGGTAGACTAGTATGCATGAGCATTTCACCAAGTAAAAAAAAAGTGTTTACAAAAATGTTTAGAATACGTCCAAAATGTTCTATTAAAATTTTCCTTTTTTCTTATTTTTTACAAAAATACCTATAGATACTTCAAACTCGTTATGTATTCATTCCTATTTCTTACGTCTTATTTACTATGCAGATAAATCGAACTCTTTTATTGGTTTCTCTCAAATCGAAAAGCTCGCTGTTTCAAGCAGCAAGCAGTCTAGGTTTCCGAAAAAGGTTAGCGTCGAATCTAAGCATTTTCTGCATTTCTCTATCGACTGGTACTTAAGTTTGGTTCCGTAACTCCTCGAGTCGTTTCGTTCAAAATCTCAAGGACTTCGGTAAATCGATAGAATTGGCAACTAAATTTTCATTCCTGTTACGGTCGAAATAAACGTTTATCAGGAGAGTTCTATTTTATTAGATCACGTAAGTAATCGCTTAGAATAGATTTTAACATGGGTTACTTATTAATGATTTCGTCAGCAGAAATTGATAGTTGAACACTGAAAGGAAGATTTAGTGCAAGGTGTATTGGTTTTGGTTCCAGTGGACAAAGGGTATTGTCTTCCTTCGTCAAGATAAAAATCTTCAGTTTCAAATTCAGATGAGTAACGAACCTCCTAATTTTTAAGTCTGAATATTCGAACTCTGAAGAGTTTATGAACGAGAAATTTTCAAAAAACTAGTTTTTCATAAACTCGTATACTGCTTTTTTAACTGAATGGTTAAGCAGAAAATGCTTAGATTCGAGGCTTACCTTTCTTGGAAGTATAGACTGATTTCACTTTACATTAGTTACGAAACTCCAAGCTTTAAATGAGCTTATTATTTAAAATCGGAATATTTCGTAGTGCTTAAACGCGATTGCTGTTTGCACAGTTATCACATATAGCAAGAGAGTATGTCTTTCTACTCATATACTTACATAATTTACTTACAGCCGTAATGTCATCTATATCTAAAGTCGTGTTAGTTACACCACTTATAACTCAAGAACGGCTAGACCAATTTTTATGATATTTGTGTTTTTGGATTTATCTTCGTCCGGAACAGGACAATAAGTAATAAAACATCGAAAAAATTTACGATCAAAAAACATTTTGCGAACACAGCGCCATCTCTGATACATGACAGAAACAAAGCACACAAAAAAGGAACATGGCGTTGTATGCTGGTTCCGGTATTGTCAGTAGATGGCGTTGTCGATTTTTCTAAAATTATACTATATAAAACTGCATTACCACTGACTGACTGACATAATTGTTCTCCCAGATGGTGGATGGGGAGGTGGGTATATTTTGACAGATTCGTAAACAAGTGACTCTCGCGAGTTTGGGAAAAGTCCCAAACCTCCCCTTTTCCTCCCCCCTCCTCCCCCCCTCTATCGTATCTCGGAAACTAAGGTACCCGTAGAATGTTTTTTTACGGATTCATTTAGCGGAGGCTCGTAAAAGTAAAAACCATTTTCAAAGTTGACCCCCCCTTTATGCGGATCACGGAAGTTGAGAGACTTGGAACATTTATTTTTTCAGATTCATATAAAGGGGCAATGCTATAGTCACAAACGAACCATTTTTCAAAGTTTACCCCCTTGCCCCCTTTCTCCCCCCTCCCCCCCCCCGTTTTGGCGAATCTTTTTTTTTGTTTTTTTTACGGAATCGTTTAGAGGAGGCTCGGAAAAGTAAAAAGCATTTTTCAAAGTTGACCCCCTCGCCCCCCTTCTGCCCCCCTTTAAGCGGATCTCGGAAGTTGAGAGACTTGGAACATTTCTTTTTTCAGATTCATATAAAGGGGCAATGCTTTAGTCACAAACAAACCATTTTTCAAAGTTGACCCCCTTCTCCCCCTCCCCCCCCCCCCGTTTTGGCAAATCTTGTTTTTTTGTTTTTTTGACGGATTCGTTTAGAAGAGGCTCGGAAAAGTAAAAACCATTTTTCAAATTTGACCCCCTCGCCCCTCTTCTCGCCCCCTTTAAGCGGATCTCGGAAGTTGAGAGTTTTGGCACATTTCTTTTATCAGATTCATATAAAGGGGCAATGCTTGAGTCGGAATCATTTTTCAAAACTCCCCACTCTCCCCCCCTTCACCCCTCCTCTCCCCAACCTCCCCGAATGGATCCCGAGTGGAGCGAACCTACGAGACCGAGTGCAGCGCAGGGGGGAGGTGGCGAGCGAAACGAGCCGGCGACCTCCGTAGCGTAACGAAGGTTGAGTGGGTGAAGCGAAACTCAGTGCCTGGCGACGACAAGCAAACATTACGGTTATGTTTTTTGGAACAAAGTGTAGGGTAGGTGTAGGGTAGGTGTAGGGTAGGTGTAGGGTAGGTGTAGGGTAGGTGTAGGGTAGGTGTAGGGTAGGTGTAGGGTAGGTGTAGGGTAGGTGTAGGGTAGGTGTAGGGTAGGTGTAGGGTAGGTGTAGGGTAGGTGTAGGGTAGGTGTAGGGTAGGTGTAGGGTAGGTGTAGGGTAGGTGTAGGGTAGGTGTAGGGTAGGTGTAGGGTAGGTGTAGGGTAGGTGTAGGGTAGGTGTAGGGTAGGTGTAGGGTAGGTGTAGGGTAGGTGTAGGGTAGGTGTAGGGTAGGTGTAGGGTAGGTGTAGGGTAGGTGTAGGGTAGGTGTAGGGTAGGTGTAGGGTAGGTGTAGGGTAGGTGTAGGGTAGGTGTAGGGTAGGTGTAGGGTAGGTGTAGGGTAGGTGTAGGGTAGGTGTAGGGTAGGTGTAGGGTAGGTGTAGGGTAGGTGTAGGGTAGGTGTAGGGTAGGTGTAGGGTAGGTGTAGGGTAGGTGTAGGGTAGGTGTAGGGTAGGTGTAGGGTAGGTGTAGGGTAGGTGTAGGGTAGGTGTAGGGTAGGTGTAGGGTAGGTGTAGGGTAGGTGTAGGGTAGGTGTAGGGTAGGTGTAGGGTAGGTGTAGGGTAGGTGTAGGGTAGGTGTAGGGTAGGTGTAGGGTAGGTGTAGGGTAGGTGTAGGGTAGGTGTAGGGTAGGTGTAGGGTAGGTGTAGGGTAGGTGTAGGGTAGGTGTAGGGTAGGTGTAGGGTAGGTGTAGGGTAGGTGTAGGGTAGGTGTAGGGTAGGTGTAGGGTAGGTGTAGGGTAGGTGTAGGGTAGGTGTAGGGTAGGTGTAGGGTAGGTGTAGGGTAGGTGTAGGGTAGGTGTAGGGTAGGTGTAGGGTAGGTGTAGGGTAGGTGTAGGGTAGGTGTAGGGTAGCTGTAGGGTAGGTGTAGGGACAACAACACGCGAGCTGCTTGCAGCTCGCGCACCAAGCAAATACTAGTTCATATATAAACACAAAACATGTCATATATAAACACACCTATGTCCGTTATAGACTTTGAAACCATCCAACCGATATGCCCCAAAACGGTTTCATTAGAAAGGCAATGCAAAGATGGTTTAAGACCAAAAAAAAAGGAATGGAAGGTAGGTGGGTAGGTAGGTATGTAGGGTAGGGTAGGGTAGGTAGGCATGTAGGGTAGGGTAGGTAGGCATTTAGGGTAGGGTAGGCAAAGCAGGTAGATTGGTAGGTAGGGTAGGGTAGCTATGTAGGGTAGGCTAGGATGAGTAGGTGTCATTTTGCTCAAGATAGTTCTCACGTACAGATTTTTTTTTAAAGTTCAAAATATATCGCAGAGTTTCAATAACATTATAAATTTTATAAATTAAGAACCACAGAAGCCGTTTATGGCTTATATATGGCTAATGAGTTCGGCATAATTAATTCTGAGACAAACAATACTTGCGAAACAATGATAAAACTGTGGGTTTTATATTCGAGCGATACAAAAAGGAAAACAATATCTTTAAGTACTTGATAATACAGGAGTTAGGTATATCAAACTAAAGTACATACTCATGATGTGTAATTTGCATAAAATGCTTTTTTAGTAAATTTTTTGCTTTTTTAGGGTTGCAGAGGTTAAGTGAGAGATTAAGTGATCTCATATAAATCAATAGTAATCAACACGTGTCATGAGCTCCCGCCAACAACAACCATTGTGTTACTTGTATAAACCATTCCATTATTAAACGACAATAAAAATACTATAATACTCAGTGCGCGCAAAATTTATGAGAATCTTTGAAATAATTTATATGGCAAAACAACGTTAGCCGGGTCAGCCAGCTAGTAAAACATTAACACGACCTCAATAAAGTTGCTAATCCATAATAGATTTGCATTTCTTAGAACCAGCTGTCTAAAACCAAAAAGGGTCGCCATCCAATCAATATCCCTAAAAAGGAGCTCGTCGCAAAGTGGACGATTACCGAAAAATACTAAACATTTCTTAGTAGTTCCTTTGTGAGTCCAAAGAAAACATATAAAAGGCGTCCAAGGCTTAATCTGAACGAATTTATTCCCGGCTCTTCGGGGATAAATCTCTGTAGTACTGGTCAAAGAAGTCCATGAGACGTAAAAGTGTGAAAGGCGAAGGGTACCTCATTCTTTCGTCAGAAAGGGCCCAACCGGCCTCAAACCGGAAAATTAACGCAGAATTTACTTTTGTTCGTTTATCGGCACCTAGAGTTTCATTTATACCCTCCTCTTTATTATTTTATCTTGAAAAATAGAGATAAACAGCCTCTCTGAATAGAGCTCGCTGCTGTTCGTAATATTTGAATGAGAATTTTGAGATTTACAATTGCGCTTTTCAGGAGGATTATTTCGAAAATATTGCGGTGGCTTTAATTTTGGCTTTTGAAAACGTTTTGCTTTTACCTTCAGATAAGAGACAGTGAGATATCCAGCTTAACCTTTCAGTAAGAGGGTCTTTTGAAAACACCTCTTGCTAAATTAATACTGTTTACAAATCTAAATTAATTTTCAGGCGGCATTATAGAAACCATGATCATGTGATAGCTACACCAGTTTTTATCTTTATTTAAAGAGCTTTTTCGCTAATGCGAATACGACGCTCTGTATGGTATACATAATAAAATACAGTATTTATCCTTAGCCTACGCAACAATAAAACATATGATTAAAACTAGGTTCTGGATCTGTTCTTCAATGCGAACTTAACCATATTTATAACTTGTCGAATATTGTTTGACAAAGGTATGGATAAATTTATGTTGTGAGCTCCAATTTGTGACCTTAGAAATTGATTCCGGACACATCAGCTACACCAGTTCAATAAAAATACAATCTTTCTTTATATAGAAAAAAAAATACTCAACTTAAGGCCGTACCCTGACCAAAAAATCAGCATGAGATATGAGCATTCTTATTGGCCTAGCGGCACTGGTGGCGCATGAATTACGGTAGTGAATACGCCCAGATTTTAGAATAAAATCTTTATAAAATCGAATGTTGGTCTTTTGAAAAAAATAAAACTTACAAAATGTTCGTTATCAAATTGTCTATCCATTCGTATCCATCAAAAGGACATCCGTAGGGTGCTGCGCAACCTCGACGTGAACAAGGCTAGCGGCCCTGACGGAATACCAGCAATTGTTCTTAGAACCTGTGCGCCTGAACTGTCTCCGATCTTGACACGCCTATTCCGCCTTTCGTATAAGGCTGGAAAAGTGCCGAATGCTTGGAAGCAGGCTAACGTGCAGCCTGTGCCCAAGAAGGGCAGCCGAGCTGACCCGGCCAACTACAGACCCATATCTGTAACCTCCATACTCTGTAAGAGTATGGAACGCGTACTCAATATTAAGCTCCTGGCATACCTAGAAACTAACGATATCCTGAGTGACCGCCAATACGGCTTCCGCCGAAATCGGTCTACTGGGGATCTTCTAGCGTATGCCATTCACATCTGGAGTGAGGCCATCGAGAGGCATGGGGAAGCGCTTGCCGTCTCCCTCGACATCTCGAAGGCTTTTGATAGGGTCTGGCACGAAAGCCTTATTGGTAAGCTTCCTTCATTCGGTTTGCCCGGTGGTCTGTGTGATTGGATTGCAGACTTCCTGAGAGATCGGTCCATTCGAGTGGTTATCGATGGCTGCTCGTCGGACCACTTGGATATTAATGCCGGTGTCCCTCAGGGGTCAGTACTCTCAGCAACTTTATTCTTGCTGCACATTAACGATCTGCTAAAACCCGGTACCTTTGGGTATGCAGACGACAGCACTGTTGCTGAGAGATACTTGTCCAACGCTCGTACTACCGGGCCTCAGGTCCAGTCTCTCCGGGAGGCCATGGTGGAGCGCTTAAACCTGTCCTTGCAGGCAGTCTCCGAATGGGGCGATGCCAATCTGGTCAGGTTTAATGCTGCTAAAACCCAGGCGTGTCTTTTTTCCGCAAAAAAGAGTAAATTTCACCCGGCTCCAACTTTCCGAAGTGTGACCGTGCCAATAACTGACCATCTTGAGCTGCTTGGCGTTACGTTGACATCGACTCTCAATTTTGGCCCATTCATTGAGGCAAAGGCTCAGCTGGCTGCCAAGAAGCTGGGGATCCTTGCATAGGTGAGAAGGTACTTCACGCCAGAACAGCTGCTCAGCTTGTATCAAGCGCAAGTTCGATCATGCATGGAGTACTGTTCTCATCTCTGGGACGGCTCTGCCAAATACCAACTTGATGCACTAGAGTCGATCGAAAAGCGGGCCAAGAGGCTCATCGGCGATGAGGCATTGGTTAAGTCAAAGCTCCAGAGCCTTGAACATCGTCGCCGAGTTGCCGGCTTGTCGGTTTTTTATCGATTACATTTCGGGGAATGTGCGATGGAATTGCATAATCTAATTCCGCCCAGCCCGTTTCATCATCGGACTACCAGACGTACGGCGATGCGCCATCGGTACATGGTGGACATCCCACCCATACGCACTAAACGTTTTGAAAATACTTTTATTATGCGTACAGCTAAGGAGTGGAATTCCCTGCCGGAGTCTGTGTTTCCCGATAGCTACAACCTAGGGGTATTTAAGTCAAGAGTGAATAGGTTACTTCTAGGCAAGCGTGCTCCATCATCGGCCACATCATCGCTTACCATCAGGTGAGATGGTGGTCAAGCGCGAGCCTATAAAAGATAAAAAAAAAAAAAAAAAATTGTTAGTATAAAAAATAATTAATGAACACTTTACGAGGAGATGCATGCTATCAATAATTATTTCACATTTTTATGGTTTTGTTGATAGGAGATTAGTGACACATATAACTCTTTAAAAAAAAAAGTGTACTACCATTTTAGAATCAATATTATGTAGAAATTTAATGTATTTTTATTAATTGATATTTCTTTTTTAATAAAGAGTAGATAGCTCTTAAAACTGCATAACATTCGACTAGCGCGGCGTTTTGCTCGGGGAGGCGCCTTAATTCCCAATACGGACAAATCTCTCGGAATATTGGTTCTAAAGCCAGCCGAATAATTCAACGGCTAATGTTACAGATACCAATAGTTAGGTTATGAAATATCTTGTTACTTTGTCACCAAACTAATAAAAGTACTCGTTTCTAATTGAAGACTGTCGAGGTAAAAACGAGTGAAACCCTATTTAAATGTCAAACTTTGACTGGCCATTAGACTAGAGTTTGACAAATACTCAACATCAAATTCTTAATTCAAAAATCTCCAGCTAATATTTCTCGAGCTCGCGCTAACAGTAACCGCATGTTCCAGTAGAGTCCCTTAACGTAGTTAGTACGTTAGTGAGGCGAACCCCGATGAAAAGTTAATTACTGAACCGGTCTTGAAGACTGATATAGAACATGGTTTAAGTCTTGGACAGACAATTTATTGGGCAGCTTATTTCTGTACTCGGTGATCTAGTTTTAACACAGCATGATAACATGAATGGGAAGAGATTGATGATTCGAGTTATTAGTGCAAACCCTAGCAGATTAAACAAGAAAGAAGATTTTATACTTTTAACTACTGGACAAATTAACCACTTTTGTTGAAAGACAAGCTTTTCTAAAACACTAGACTGCAAATGCTATGCAAATACTCTTTACGAAGTCATAATAGATCAAATCTATTTGACCATCGGAACAGCCGGACCGATGATCTTAGACGAAAACACACAACAAGCAAATATCATAATTTCTATAAAACATAGACACAATTAATTATAAACTTAACATAACCCCTTCTAGCAATTTTGCATTACAATAATCCCCATACCCACGATTTTACCTCATCGAATTCCACCCATATTAAAATCATAGATATCATATTATCAATACGAGAAAATCCTCGACATTCCTCCAGCATTTCATTAAAGCAATCTCGAGCCGTACCAGTTCATAATCTCACACGCACAAAACAAAAAAAGAAGATGGCGCTGCCGCTTTAATTTTTTTTTAATACTACAAAGTTCCGTCGCAAAGGGGATCCTGTTCGGAAATCTCCTTAGTCGAGTAAGGAGCTTAAAGCTTAAGGGTAAGTCTCTGACAATCGAATGCGACGGAGGTTCGGTCCCACCCGTTGGAGCGGTGCCGTAAATTTAAATTTTCGGCGAAAATACCGAAGTAAGAGGTGGCCGAATTAAAATGAAGCTATGTAAATCTGATACCTTCGAATGTTGCTTCGCCAGTTGTTGTTCGGTTAATTGTATTAACGTATTCTGTAGGCTTTTTGTTGTGATGTAACGTAACATGACGCCTGCATTCTCCGAATGGCTTAGGCAGAGGTTTGACTATAGTAGGTAGATAAACCCATGTTTCAGCAGTTTAAGTTATATGTAATGAGGTCTTCCGTTTCTGTGCCCACCAGTTAGCGCCACTGGCGAGTAAGGTCCTTAAATTGACTACTTTATTTTCATGCACGCAAGCAAAGTTTGATTTAAAATCATTTCTAATGACGTAGAAATGCGATTAAATATAAAATCGAGTATGATGCAATTTCGCGCAACCCCTTTTTTTCGAAAAAAGGAGGACATTTTTTCGAAACATAAAACTCTATTAAAGCAGTGGTTGGTAGAACCCGTACCTATCTTAATCGGCCATATTTGGATTTTTTTTACAACAATAACAAAGAGGGCTAAATATAATGACCACCAAAAATAACTTTGTGACCATAACCTCTATTACCTAAAATTGTACAATGAAACCAAATTTAGTAAATTGATCACCAAATTTGAATAACAAATTATTGCGCTATTTAATGTTGTGAAATAGGTTAGGTTAGAATTGTGAACAAACACGCGCGAGCCGAGCCAGCAAAGCGATCGGTGCCGCGGCAGCGGCCGGCGAGCGCTACTTCCAAGTTGCTAGCAATTTTTTTTTTTTTGTGTTCATTATCTATTTTTGGATTAAACAATCATAATTTGGAGTTAGTTGTTTTAAATTGGATCACAAGTTGTAAATTTTTTGGTTCTAATTTCACGCTAAAATGTGGATTTAATTTTGGTGATCATTTACTATTTTTGGTAACATAAAGTGTTTTGTGCCGTTACATTTTACTAGATCTGGTGGTTAGTTAAACAAAAGCCGTAAAAAAGTAGTAAATAAACTCGTGCTAAAAGCCTTAAAACTATAACATCTGACATTTAGAAGACCTCACTCTACACTAGAGCCCCCTTTTTTTTTTTGGTTGGGAAATAATCCAATGACTTCTCCCGCTCTGGGTGAAGCGGGAGGGCGTGTCAGACTTTTACTGACTAAAACCCACCCGTGTTCCTTCACTTGCTTGAGCCAGGGCCGCGGTAACTATTTTCAAATTTATCCGCGACCCAGACAGGCATCGGCCCTAGCGGACCCCGTCAATTTTGCTGACATATCTTTGAGGCGCGCGTGGAACACTACGCGCCGTCGACTCGGGCCTGGTCCTTATCGGGCGGCAAGCTACCCGTTACTCGCCGTCCGCAAGCCCGCGCCTACGGTGGCCGGGCATCGGCATGCGACCCCCGACGCCCGGGCGTCTCCTGCGGTGGCTTGGGGCGTGAGGGCGCCTCCGTTGCCTCTCCCTCACGCGTTCTGCCTCCTCCTTCGCGAGCATTACTGCTTCGCAGAAGGAGGTGACAGCTTCCCATACCCTCTCGCTCCGTACCATGGCCTGAACCAGGGCCGGACGCGAGAGGTCGCCACCGCCGATCGCCTCCACGAGGACACGGCGTTGCTCCTCCCAAGCGGGGCAGACCTCCACCGTATGTTCTACCGTGTCCTCCGGACACTAGCGCCCCTGGCGGCAAATTCAAACGCGATAGCCCTCATAACAAGCTAGCCTTTTGCCATCAATCGGGCATAACACTGCAATCAAGGCTTATACTAAAAAAAGTCCTGTTTAAAAACCAGTCACCTTTGCCCGACCCAGACTCGTCTACTGGTCGCAAGTTTAACTGGTAAGCTTCATGTCCGGGTACGATACACCCGTTGGGCAAATTGCTATTGGGTTTTCTCCGACTCCGGCAACTGCGTACGGATGATAACAATAGAATCGACCCCTTTAACATAGGATTTGAACATAACTGGTGAAATATCGGTATATTTAACTATACTATATTTATTTATTTATTTACTAATTTATTTATTTATTTATTGGCCTATCTACAATTGTTACACTGTTTATTCTAATAATACAAGCAATATGGTACAAGCATAGTATACAATATGATGCGATAGACACAGCATGCAATAGTTATTTATTTTTTTGAATTGTACTCTTTTCAAGAAAAAATAAGAATCAAATTCATATTTACACTTCTGCGTACCCTGCCTAAGAATACAGATGTGATTTTTTTTATGTTACTCTGTATAAAAAATAATTAGCAGAAGTATTCGGGAATGTGTTTTCTTGTTAAGTTGATCGTACATTTCAGCCTAAATAGACGCCAAAGTATGTCTGGTATGGTAGGCCTATTTTGCATTTGAAGTGTTAGTAGTCAATACAACCCACTTCTACTTTGCCCAGAACGTTAACATTTCCCTAGAAATTGTATTTTCGTTACTATCCCGCCCAAACATGGCCACTGAGAACAGACCAGCCTGTAGTTAAACCGGATTATTCTTGACTACACTTCAATGGATAATATTAAGTATGTCTGAGTACGAAATACAGAAGCTCTACGGATTCTGAAACAGAACTTTCTACTGTACCTACTTACATTTACTTAATTGGGTAAATTAACAGGAGGCAGGAAGCTGTTGCTGTGCTGAACTAAGAAAAAAACTTTATAACAAAAAAAGTTTTGTATTTTTCACTTTTTAGTTGTACTTAATAGGCAAGTTCTTTATTAAGGTACCTATAATACCAGAATAGATTACCCGAATATCATGAAACTTGAACATAACCGGTGAATTGAGAGTGTACCAATGTGAACTGGGGGGTGACCATAAGCTGTTAGAGCGATATCAATTTGAGATCGAATAAGGGACAGATGTATATGACTTGTATACATCTGTCACTTACTCGATATCTCGATCGAGATCTCGATACTCTGTACACATCTGCGTACCCCTTAAGAGCGTACTGGCGTGATTTTATGTTATGAAATGGTATAAACAGACATGCGATTGCAGCATTCCTGAGAGATTTGCCGTCATTTATTGAAGATTCTGTTGTATATCTCCGAAGGTCTTCATCAGATCATGACCAAATTAAAATGGGACCAATTTGGTAACATATTCATTCAAAAAAGAAAGTATTTTTTAAATTGCCATTTTAAAAACCCACCACAAGTTGAATATAGAGCCTCCTCCTTTTTGGAAAGTCAGTTTAAAACTTATGAATATACGAATATTGCTTACATTATTTTATTTAAAAGCGGCCTATCAAAACCAACAAAATAAGTTACTACAAAAAATTTAAAGTCAAACAAAATACAGAATAACAAAAACAAAACAAAGAAAAAAAAGCCGAGCAAAGAAAATGACTTCAATTCCGGTCCGTGGCTGTCGACAATGTCACCATCATCTTTCTGCTCTTATCCTTCGTTACTTGGGGCCGACACAACACATTTTCATCGAATCAATCCATTTATTCTTTTGCCTCCCCCTCCATCCAATCACATATCGTCGTGTCGTTATTAATGTCACAGAGAGAACAAGGAAATGATGGCAGCGTTCTCCCGTCTTATTATGAAAAAAATACGTATTTATTTTTATTATTAATAGTCTCGCGTTTGACCACTATCTTTTTTTTTTTTTTTTTTTTTTATTCGGGATGGGTTGCTCATGACTCTAGTCTAGGTCAGAGGTGACAGAGACAAAGTCGACGATGGAGTGAGCTTACCCAGAAGAAGCCTGTTCACTCTAACTTTGAAGAGATTTGGGTTATATGCGTTCGGAAACACAGACGCAGGCAGTGAGTTCCACTCTTTTGCAGTGCGCATTATGTGCTCATCTAATGGTAAGCGATGAGGCACGCTTGTCTAGAAATCACCTAAATACTGCCGTTGTAGCTATCAGGAAATGTAGACTCTTGCAGGGAATTCCACTTCAATTCATATTAATTGACCACTTCAATAAACATTACTGAGAATTTACTCTAACATTGAATATTTTCTGTATTCCAACCATCGTATCAAACAATGATTCATAAAAAGCCAATAAAATAAAACAGACACGCCACTTTGTTCATATTCAGACTAATAATAACTATTGCTGATTGTCTAGTTCTCAGAATATAGTAGGCACAGCAACAAGTGAACTTTGTACAACAATGCACGCATGTTCTGAATCCCAAATCCAGACAAAGGGACACTGGGCACGTGTTTTCCGTTTTACTGTGAATCTGTGACATATTACAGCACTAGCTGTCCCACGCGGCTTCGCTCCCGTCAACTGGCTACGTACCTTCCCTATCCTACCTACCCTACTCTACACCTACCCTACACATACCCTACACCTACCCTACACCTACCCTACACATACCCTACACCTACCCTACACCTACCCTACACCTACCCTACACCTACCCTACACCTACCCTACACCTACCCTACACCTACCCTACACCTACCCTACACCTACCCTACACCTACCCTACACCTACCCTACACCTACCCTACACCTACCCTACACCTACCCTACACCTACCCTACACCTACCCTACACCTACACCTACCCTACACCTACCCTACACCTACCCTACACCTACCCTACACCTACCCTACACCTACCCTACACCTACCCTACACCTACCCTACACCTACCCTACACCTACCCTACACCTACCCTACACCTACCCTACACCTACCCTACACCTACCCTACACCTACCCTACACCTACCCTACACCTACCCTACACCTACCCTACACCGTTTACGCAGCGCACGCAAAAGAAGCACTCAAAAACTAATATTCCTGCCCGTTTTTGCAACATTTTTCATTTATGCTCCGCTCCTATTGGTCGTAGCGTGATGTTATATAGCCTATAGCACTCAGGAATAATGAA
This sequence comes from Orthosia incerta, assembly GCA_948252205.1. Lineage (NCBI taxonomy): Eukaryota > Metazoa > Arthropoda > Insecta > Lepidoptera > Noctuidae > Orthosia > Orthosia incerta. Next base: position 3,524,012 of record OX411755.1, read on the forward strand.
GCTTTCTACCAGTGAATTTTTTTTAGAATTGGATCATTAGTTCCAGAGATCACCCCCTACATACAAACTTACAAATTTTACCTCTTTATAATATTATTATATTATATTATATATTTTTTTTTTTTTTTTTTTATTATCTATAGGCTTGCGCTTGACCACTATCTCACCTGATGGTAAGCGATGATGTGGTCGACGATAGAGCACGCTTGCCTAGAAGAAACCTATTCACTCTTGACTTAAAGACCCCTAGATTGTAGCTATCGGGAAACACAGATTCCGGCAGGGAATTCCACTCTTTAGCTGTACGCATAATAAAAGTGTCCCCAAAACGTTTTGTGCGTATGGGTGGGATGTCCACCATGTACCGATGACGCATCGCCGTACGTCTGGTAGTCCGATGATGGAACGGGCTGGGCGGAATTAAATCATGTAATTCCATCGCACACTCCCCGAAATGTAACCGATAAAATACCGACAAACACTCCCCGAAATGTAACCGATAAAATACCGACAAACTGGCAACTCGGCGACGATGTTCAAGGCTCTGGAGCTTTGACTTGACCAGTGCCTCATTACAGATGAGTTTCTTGGCCCGCTTTTCGATCGACTCTAGTGCATCAAGCTGGTATTTGGCAGATCCATCCCAGAGATGAGAACAGTACTCCATGCACGATCGAACTTGCGCTTGATACAAGTTGAGCAGCTGTTCCGGCGTGAAGTACCTTCTCACCTTCGCAAGGATCCCCAACTTTTTGGCAGCCAGCTGAGCCTTTGCCTCAATGTATGGCCCAAAATTGAGAGTCGATGTCAACGTAACGCCAAGAAGCTCAAGATGGTCCGTTATTGGCACGGTTACATCACGGAAAGTAGGAGCCGGGTGGAATTGGCTCCTTTTAGCGGAAAAAAGACACGCCTGGGTTTTAGCAGCATTAAACCTGACCAGATTGGCATCGCTCCATTCGGAAACTTGAAGGAGATTGGTAACAAGCATTGATTTAGTACTGGCCATTGCAATAATTTGACGCTGTCACTCATCTATAACTGTTTGTCGTAATGTGTATATATTTTTCTTTCTCATAATAATTAAACTGTTAAAACAACGTTTCTTTCTTAATTCCACTGCGCGGATCACTGTATCAGCTACAGAAACATACTCCGACAGGTTATGGAGTCAGCACCGGAAAGAATTTGTGCAACTTTGAGAAGAAAAGTGTAGAAAAATCTCCACAATAATGTCCACAAAAACCTTTGCAACAGGCGATAGCGCGCAGCAATCGTCATCTAGTTCGGGTGGATTACCGTCGATAGAGCGACTAGATGGTAGTTCAAATTATGCAAACTGGAAGTTTGACATGGAGTGCGTGTTAGTTCATGATGAGCTATGGAACTACATCAAGGCCGAACCAGACATAGCAGACGCGAACGCTGTGAAGAAAGATCAAAAGGCTAGAGCGAAGATTTGTCTAATGATCAACAAAAGTTGCAAGGTCCATGTGAAGAGTGCTAAAACGGCAAAACAAGCCTGGGACGCCCTGAGGTCAGCGTATGAAGACAAGGGAATCAATAATAAGTGTAGATTATTATCCCGCCTTGTAAGCATAAAACTAGAGCAGTTTACCTCAGTGCCCGAGTACGTGACAGAGGTCATGAATGTAAGCCAACAACTGAACGACCTTGGCAAAGAGATCGATGACGAGTTATTAGCCACCTTGATGCTACAGGGGCTGACGGAAGAGTTCATGCCCATGAAACTAGCCCTGGAGAACACAACAATTACACTTACCACAGACTATGTGAAAACTAAACTGCTTCAGTTGACTACATACCGAAGTAATAGTGAGTCAAACCAGAGTGAAGCAGCCCTTACCTCCAGATCCAAGAGAGTACCAAATAAATCTCGACAGAAGCGTGGACCACCATCTCAGAAGACCACGAAATGCTTCATTTGTGATTCTACGCTGCACAAAGCTAGAGGCTGCCCGGATAATCCCCTCAAGAAGGCGACGGCGCACTCTACGATGCACACAGAAGTGCATGCAGCGGTGGACTCTGTGAACGATGGAGCGCTGCACAGTGCCATGGCGACGTCTAGCTCATCGAGCAGATACGAGTTCATCGTGGATACGGGAGCATCAGATCACATGACGTATAATAAGGAGTGGTTGAGGAACTATGTAAAGCATGATAAGATAGAGATTTCATGTGCGGATGGCGGTAAAGAATATGGTATAGGAAAAGGAGATGTGGTAAGTAAAAATGGAAAGAATGTATGTGTAGCAGGAGCTATGTATGTACCTGACCTGTCAGTGAACTTACTGAGCGTGAGTACATTGGTGAAGAGAGGTAGGATAGTAGTATTTTCAAAGGCTGGATGTGAGATATATGACTCGGATGATTGCGTAGTGAAAGGCAAAGTGACTGTTAGGTGTATGGAAGAGAGAGGTATTTATAAACTTAAACACTATCCACAGTGCACGGCGCCGGCGGCGGCGCTGGCCCTTGGCGTAAACAAAGATGAGTCACTGGAGTTGTGGCATCGGAGGATGGGCCACCTAGGAGTACGCAATCTAAAACAAATGAGAGATAAGTTAGCAAACGGGGTGAGTTTCCCAGATTCTAATAATAAGTTAGAATGCGTTGCTTGTCTATTAGGCAAACAGACTAGGCAGCCCTTTTCCAAAGAAGAAGGCTTCTAGAGCCAAGGATGTACTGGAGCTCGTACATTCTGATATCTGTGGACCTATGAGTGTTGAATCGTTTACAGGTTTTAAATACTTTATGACACTCATTGATGATAAAACGCGGAAGACTTTCATGTATGCACTCAGGAGAAAGAGTGAGGCCGTAGAGAAAATTAAAGAGTTTAAGGTTCTCGTAGAGACACAGACCGGCAAGAAACTGAAAGCTATCCGTACAGATAACGGGAAAGAGTATGTCAATCAGGAGATGAAACAATTTACCAAAGAGAATGGTATTGTACACCAACTAACTGTTGAGTATACTCCTCAGATGAACCCATGCGCGGAGAGAGCGAACAGGACAATTTGCGAGAAAAGCAGGAGTATGTTACAGGAAGCAGATTTGGATGAGCGCTTCTGGGCGGAGGCCGTCAGACATGCGGTTTATTTGAAGAATCGCTCACCAACCATCGCTGTCCAAAACATGACGCCAGAAGAAGCCTGGACTGGCAAGAAAACAGATGTAAGCCACATAAAAGTTTTTGGATGTAAGGCGTACATGCATATTCCTGACCAGAAACGCAAGAAATGGGATCCTAAGAGTAAGGAGCTTATTCATGTAGGATATGAAGAGAACACAAAGGCGTATAGACTAGTTGACCCCGTTACACACAATGTGCACAGAGCGCGTGACGTTGTATTTTTTGAAAATACTCCAGCTGGCAACCAAGGCAAGAAATCTCGGCCTTCATTAGTGGTACCAGTAGCGGACGTACTCAGTGGTGAGGCACCACCTGCGCAGCCCAGTACTGGAATAGAACCGCCGCGTCAAGGAGGAGGTGGCGGCAGAGATAGAAGCTCTCTCCAGTCTGAGGATGAGGAGTACACCTCAGCAGACGAGGTAGAAATCTCAGTAGTAGATACTCCTGATACAGCCGTTTCGGAGGAGATTAGAGCAATAGCAAATGAGGAAGCGACTGATCGGAGGTATCCTGTACGAAACAGGACGCCGAGAGAGATTCCGGGTGCAGTTCTGTATCACGTAGACAGTGAGCCTATACATCTAGACGACACTATATCGGTGAAGGACGCACTAACAGGGAAAAATAAAATGCAGTGGCAGAAGGCAATTAGGGAGGAGCTAGACGCCCTTAAGAAGAATAAGACGTGGGAGCTAGTGAAACGGGAATCTGGACAGAATGTGATTGACTCTAAATGGATTCTCAAGATAAAGTCTGAAGCTGAAAATAAACAAAGATACAAGGCAAGACTTGTAGCGAGAGGATTCAAACAGAGAGAAGGAATCGAGTTTTCAGACACCTACTCACCAGTGATACGGCACAGCTCGCTACGTTTATGTTTGGCCTTAGCCGCAGAGAAGAAACTGCATATTGATCAAATGGACGTGAAGACTGCTTTCCTGAATGGATTCATTAGCGAGAAAGTATTCATGAAGCAACCAGAGGGGTGCGAAGAGAAGGGAAAAGAAGACTATGTTTGTTTATTGAAGAGGTCTTTGTATGGCCTGAAACAGGCGCCACGAGCATGGAACGAGAGGTTGGATTCAGCATTGAAGACCATGAAATTCCAACAACTGGGAAATGAACCATGTGTCTATGTTAGGAAAAGCCAACACAGATTAATCATACTGGCTGTCTATGTTGATGACATCCTGATATTCTGGAACAACAAGAGTGAAATGTTACAGATAAAGAAAGAACTGATGGATACGTTCGAGATGAGAGATCTCGGCAAAGCGGAACTGTTTTTAGGAATGCGACTTCGACAGTCGGTTGATACGGTTACGTTGGACCAAGAAGGATATTTAGAGAAAGTATTGATAAAGTTCAACATGGAAAACTGCAAAACAGTAGCTACTCCACTGGTTCCTGGATTAAGACTGAGTAAACCAGAAGAAGCAAACTATGAGTCACCTAAAAATATTCCCTACCGCGAGTTGCTAGGTTCGATCATGTACTTAGCAGTATGTACAAGGCCTGACATTGCATATGCCACAAGTTATTTGAGTCAGTTCAATAGTTGTTACGGAGAAGTACACTGGCAAGCAGCTAAGCGAGTGCTGCGGTACTTAAAGGGTACCAAGAGTTTTGGACTTCACTTCAAACGATGTGAGCTAGATCTTGAAGCTTTTGTCGATGCAGATCATGGAGGTGATATCACCGACAGAAAGTCTTATTCGGGATATGTATTTAAATTCGGCTCTGCATCTGTGAATTGGGAAAGCAGAAAACAAACTGTTGTAGCTTTGTCTAGCGCCGAAGCTGAATACATAAGTTTATCCAACGCTGCAAGAGAAGCAACGTTTCTGAGGAGATTTTTTGAAGAGCTTACTGGTCTTCAGAAAACAATTGTGTTCAGCTGTGATAGTCAGTCAGCTATGGCGATAGCTAAAAACTGTTCACACCATAAACAAACTAAACACATTGATCTCAGAGTACACTTTGTCAGAGAAGCCTTACAGAACAACACCATAGATCTGAAGTATGTAGAGACCGAGTCTATGATTGCAGATGTGATGACTAAACCCTTAACGAAAGGGAAGCTTGAGTTCTGTGTAAGAGGTATGGGGATGGGTCCTGTTGCGTGAGTTTGATGTGTAACAGTGAGATTAATGTTAGACGTGCTGGTAGGTTAAGAGGTGCCGGTAACAATGCCTGTTAAGGAGGAGTGAAGGAGATTGGTAACAAGCATTGATTTAGTACTGGCCATTGCAATAATTTGACGCTGTCACTCATCTATAACTGTTTGTCGTAATGTGTATATATTTTTCTTTCTCATAATAATTAAACTGTTAAAACAACGTTTCTTTCTTAATTCCACTGCGCGGATCACTGTATCAGCTACAGAAACATACTCCGACAAAACTGCCTGCAAGGACAAGTTCAAGCGCTCCACCATGGCCTCCCTGAGAGACCGGACCTTTTTCATTTATGCTCCGCTCCTATTGGTCGTAGCGTGATGTTATATAGCCTATAGCACTCAGGAATAATGAAGCTTTCTACCAGTGAATTTTTTTTAGAATTGGATCATTAGTTCCAGAGATCACCCCCTACATACAAACTTACAAATTTTACCTCTTTATAATATTATTATTATATTATATATATATTTTTTTTATTATCTATAGATTATATTTGTGATTATAGGTGATATTTGTGCGTATGGGTGGGATGTCCACCATGTACCGATAACGCATCGCCGTACGTCTGGTAGTCCGATGATGGAACGGGCTGGGCGGAATTAAATCATGTAATTCCATCGCACACTCCCCGAAATGTAACCGATAAAATACCGACAAACTGGCAACTCGGCGACGATGTTCAAGGCTCTGGAGCTTTGACTTGACCAGTGCCTCATTACAGATGAGTTTCTTGGCCCGCTTTTCGATCGACTCTAGTGCATCAAGCTGGTATTTGGCAGATCCATCCCAGAGATGAGAACAGTACTCCATGCACGATCGAACTTGCGCTTGATACAAGTTGAGCAGCTGTTCCGGCGTGAAGTACCTTCTCACCTTCGCAAGGATCCCCAACTTTTTGGCAGCCAGCTGAGCCTTTGCCTCAATGTATGGCCCAAAATTGAGAGTCGATGTCAACGTAACGCCAAGAAGCTCAAGATGGTCCGTTATTGGCACGGTTACATCACGGAAAGTAGGAGCCGGGTGGAATTGGCTCCTTTTAGCGGAAAAAAGACACGCCTGGGTTTTAGCAGCATTAAACCTGACCAGATTGGCATCGCCCCATTCGGAAACTGCCTGCAAGGACAAGTTCAAGCGCTCCACCATGGCCTCCCGGAGAGACTGGACCTGAGGCCCGGTAGCACGCGCGTTGGACAAGTATCTCTCAGCAACAGTGCTTTCGTCTGCATACCCAAAGGCCGGGCTTCAGCAGATCGTTAATGTGCAACAAGAACAATGTTGCTGAGAGTACGGACCCCTGAGGGACCCCGGCATTAATATCCAATTGGTCCGACGAGCAGCCATCGATAACCACTCGAATGGACCGATCCCTCAGGAAGTCTGCAATCCAATCACACAGACCACCGGGCAAACCGAATGAAGGAAGCTTACCAATAAGGCTTTCGTGCCAGACCCTATCGAAAGCCTTCGAGATGTCGAGGGAGACGGCAAGCGCTTCCCCATGCCTCTCGATGGCCTCACTCCATATGTGAATGGCATACGCTAGAAGATCCCCAGTAGACCGATTTCGGCGAAAGCCGTATTGGCGGTCGCTAAGGATATCGTTAGTTTCTAGGTATGCCAGGAGCTTAGTGTTGAGTACACGCTCCATACTCTTACATAGTATGGACGTTACAGAGATGGGTCTGTAGTTGGCCGGGTCAGCTCTACTGCCCTTCTTGGGCACGGGCTGTACGTTGGCTTGCTTCCAAGCATTCGGCACTGTTCCAGTCTCATATGAAAAGCGGAATAGGCGTGTCAAGATCGGAGACAGTTCAGGCGCACAGGTTCTAAGAACTATAGCTGGTATGCTGTCAGGGCCGCTAGCCTTGTTCACGTCGAGGTTGCGCAGCACCCTACGTACGTCCTTTTGATGAATGCGAATGTCCGACATACTCGTCTCGCACCCATCAGGAGAAGGAGGGGGCCGCGAATCACCAGGATTCAGACGTGAAGATTCCGCAAAAAGAGAGGCAAACAAACCCTACACGTGGTCCCCGGGTGGTGCAAATCAGGTGACACTAACTGGTGGTAACCAGTTAGTGTCACCTGATTTGCACCACCCGGGGACCACGTGTAGGGTAACGGAATGGGGTACACTCCTACGGACGTGGGTGACTCAGCCCCCAAAAATATTATATTATATAATATATTATATATATATATAATATATTATTATTTAGTATAGTGATCTTGTAAAAAAATGCTGTTTTGCTGTCTTAAATTACTGTGAGACTTGAAGCAAGCTTTGTGGAGCAATCAAGACCAGTGTTTTAGGTATAAACTCAATTTTGAAGTCTTCTCGGTTTTGTTACTGTACCTACCAATATCAGGATTATTTACAAACTACCATGACCAAGAGAAAGTCAGGGCAATTAATATTTATAGCCTGAAGGTTGAATGACAATTGCTCGACATAAAAAGACAAAAACTGGTAGACGAAGCGATAGTTAAGGTTACACTAGTCGAAAATTCTTCCATTCAAAAGTGGTCTAGGGATTATTCCACTGTTTGATGATGTACGTTCAAAATAAAAAGTGATATGAATTAGTCTCATCATTATAGCACATCATTATAACACACTAGCCCTGTATGGAAACACAAAAGTAAAAAAGTAGCGCGTCGAAAGTTTCACGTTTCGACACAAATTTTAACGCATTTTTGGGCGTGAATAAATACCATAAGAAGACGGAAAATTACTAAACGGCTACCATACAGGGATAGATTAGTAGTTCAACAATGCAAATAATTTTATTTTGAACAGATACGTTTACTCGTTTACCATGATATCCAGACTCCCAAAGGTCTGTTCAGAAAATTTCGCGCGCTCGGTTTCGACCTAAATCATTATCCATTTCGCTACAAATTTGAAAATGTGTGTATTCGTACGTGAACTAGCTTCCTACTGCTCATCACAGCATCTATCTCTTCCGCACGTGTTGTCGGTTGATATAAAATGCATTTTAACCCCGCGCACAAAATAGTTCGTGCAATCGACTAGTGTAACCTTAAGCCGAAATGCTAAAATGTTTGGGATTGACCAAGACCATTTCACGTTTTGGTAGCGCATGACAAGCCCATACATTTATATCAAGATAATTATCCAAAGTGTAAGTGACAGTTAGATACTGTTAGTAACTGCACAGCAAACCTACCAAACGTATAACAAAACGATTGCTTCCAAAATGCCCTGACCTGACCTAGGGAAATGCGGTGCGGTGGGAACTTTAACCTTTGCAATCCAATTATAGGGAGAAACGGCTATCAGGCACTTACTTTTTTTAGCTTTTTTCGTGTGGAGAAAGTTTTTGAATTGGCTACCGAGATAGAGATCATTGTTCTCTGGTTCTTTCGTGTTTGCGCATTGAAGCCGCAAAAAATAATCAACGTAGTTAAATTTATTTTTGTCCCCAACTGCCTTAATAGAGTATTTATGGTTCATTTTATGTAGGGATGAAAGGAATTGGAGTTCAAGTGGTTGACTGAGAGTATAACAATAAATAGTTATCTGTGGAGGGCATAGTCTATGGGGAGTAATGGTGGTGTGTGTGAACGAGGAGAAAAGACGTTGACGACGAAATTTTTTAAATAGTAATAGGTTAGTACATAGATATAACAGAGAATAAATGTAGGAATGAATGTGGGTATGTGGGTGTGAGATTTCCAAAAATAATTATACACGTTATGTTTTTAGTGATCTCTGCACTAGGATCGAGGCTTAAAGGTGTCAGAGAGTAAGTGAAAAGTAAAGAAGTAAGGTAAAAAAAACTTTTTTGCAAAAAAATACTACCGACTTCCAAATAAAAAATATTGCATTTTTTTTTTTACCCTTTTTAGTTGTACCTATCTAATAGGCAAGTTGTTTAGTAAGTACCTATAACGCCAGAATAGATTAACCGAATAACATGAAACTTGAACATAATCGATGAAATGAGAGATCTGCTTACCCCTTTCGAACGTACTGGCGTGATATTATGTTATGAAATGGTATAAACAATAAACAGACATGCGATTGCAGCAATCCCGATCTTCACCAAATTAAAATGGGACCAATTTCGGAATATGTTCTTTCAAACAAAAAAAGAATTTTCAAAAAAAAGGAAATTTCAAAAAAAAAAAACAATATATGAAGTCGAAAATAGAACCTCCTCCTTTTTGGTAAGTCGGTTAAAAATATGACACATTACAGGTACTTCTTAATTACAAACAAAATGTCATGTGATACATATCTTTTTGTATTATTGATTTTCTTTCACAATCTCGAGACCCGGGGTCACGGTCCTATGAAAGGCGTGCGAGGAGCCGAAGCCAACTCACAGAGGCCCCGTTAGGCATGGATCAGGAAATGTGACACCAGCCGACGATTATCCCTATATGCAATACGTAACTGCACCCAAGGACAATATTCGGTTGGTGCAGGACTATTGGCAATTATGGAGGAAAATGTATTGCGCTATGGATTTGGTAGATTTAGTGGATCGATTGCCCAAAACTATAGGAAGACTACCGACCCCTGCCCAACCACTGTTAAACTACACAGCTATAAAATGGCAGAGGGTTATTATTATATTATTGGTATAATTAATTAAATAATTGTATAAACTTTGTACATTATTACTTCTAGGCTTTTGTTGTTGTTGTATTTTTTGTTTTGTTTTTCCCTTCCATGTTTTATTATGTCGGTGTGTTTTATAGTTTTTTTTGTGGACGAATAAATTTCATTCTGCCTTAAGGTCTATCCACACATATCTGGGCCGGGCCCAGGCATTGAAGCTTTGTCACTGGCCCGTGCACGGACGTGTGTGAACGAGTTCTTATATAATGTACACACCGATTCAGAATAAGGCGGGAGGAAACGCCCGGGTCACCATTGTGAGGATCGCCCGGAGGACACGGTAGAGCATACGGTGTTTAGTCAGTAAAAGTCTGACATGTCCTCCCGCTTCACCCAGAGCGACTTCTCCCGCTCTGGGTGAAGCGGGAGGACATTGGATGATACCACACTCAAAAAAAAGATGTTGGATCCCGTTAGTAACAAAGCCTGTCTGTTATATAATTCCGTCCCCTGCCATTTACAGTATGTGAGCAGTGAGCACAATATACTAAGACGAAAATAAACCGATATTGCGTAAGATTTGTACCTTCGTACACAAAATAGATAAGGCACAGTAGGTCAGCTCTATACAAACAGTGAAAACTCGCGCGCACGTTAACATGGTTCACTTAGAGGGTATTCAATCGAGATCAGCTTCCGTTCTTGTGCCCACCAGTTGGCGCCACTGGCGAGTAAGGTCCTTAAATATAGCTGTATAGCTGTTAAGCGTTGTTATAACGCGTACGGAAGAAAAATTTGAATTAAACCATTTTCAACACACTTGCTCATAAAGTGGCTCTAATTTCACCGCAATTAGGCACATCATGATACCCGTTATCAAACTGTGACTTTTTCATTGCTATTATTAACAAGTGAGATATAGTTTTTTTTTTTTAATTTATTGGTTGAGTTGCTTTGTTCTTAAAAAAGTTTCAATACAAAAAAGATCGTTCTCAATAGTACAAATAAATTAATGTACCTATTGCTTGCTCATTTCATGCAACTTCGTATTTAAATAGATAATTTCAACTTGTACATGGCTAAAACACTATATACGAAAAGCCAAAAAAAAAACCTCATTCTTTTAGTCTATGGCCGATCGCCATTGTTAAATGCGCGCGCATAGGAAAACTGATTAATTTTGCCCGCCATTGTGATAAAAAATTCACAAAACGTTTTTACTGTTGAAAATGATTTTTTAGTTTTTATTTTCTTCCCAAGTGTGTTGAAAAACGTCGTATGATACACGTGTGTATTGATGATTACCGCCCTCGGCTCTCTTAAGACCCTCACCTACGGCTCGGGTCTCAATGGCGCCTCAGCGGTAATCACCAACATTGCACACTTGTACCATAATGTACTATTCTAATGCCGTAGGAGTGCGATTGAATATAAAATCAAGTATGTCGTAGTTTTGTGCAACCCCTTTAAAAAAAAGGAGGATACAATTTCTGAAACATAAAGCTCACAAAAGCAGTGGTTGGTAAAAGCCATACCTAATTATCTTATTTGCAAAATATTCTCAATATTAAAAAAATACCTAAATACATTCGCGCTGAAAGCCAAATAACTTTGATATTTGACATTTTGAACACCTTACTCTACACCAGCGCCCGTAGCGGAAAATTCGCGGAAGCCCCCATTCAGCAGCACGAGTTGAAGGTTACGCTACGCATGTCGAGGTTGGTCTGTGGATAAGAAACCAAGTTTGGCTGAAGGGTCCTGCTGTAATTTGCAAGTCTTGTCAGTTGCTAAGGGAGAGTTCTGAAACTCTCACAACCAGAAGCTTATCAAGAGGTATACAGATGAGGATAGCATGATGATAATTTGCAATTGCGGTAAATACACTTCGTGTGCGTGCACCTCGCGTTTTGTATAGAGTTAACCTTTTTTAGATACCCATCTATATTTTCCTGTGTGGGTGTAGTATCTTATTTTTTATATTGTTTAATTATATTTGGATGCGTGGGTGATATCACGAGATTGTAGAATATCTTCCTCAAGTGGCTTATGTTACGTTAGTATGTGTACCTAACATAAATATATCGCCTCTTCTCTATCTATTATTGTTCATGGCAGTACATGTCCCTAAGAGGTCAATGGAATTTTGAGAGCCCTTCTCTCATTCAGCAAAAATATGGCCAATAATATTGGTAGATACTTAAAAGTAAGAACTTTAGCCTTCCAGCAAGTATGTTGTGAGGACTGTTGAATGTTGTGGCGGTTGCCATATGAGAATACCAAAGTTCTAGATAAGTAACTAGGACATTGCTATTCACATTACCCATTTTGGCTGATACAGTGGCTGGTTGGAGATTATCGTCAAAATTAAGCATTCTTAATCATAGGTAACCATTTCAGTTGAAAATTTATTTTACTGAAAATAAAAATTGGCCTCCCCTAGGTGTCACCGTATCGAAGAGTCTTGTGCTTCTCGTACGAAATGGACTAACCTCTCCAGGTCATCAGTATACCTTTTGAGAGACCTTCCAATGCAGCAGGTTCTGAGAACCGTTCGGCCTCATTAATCATTACCATTTCTAATAATCCCATATTGAATTGTATGTAGCAGTATAATACACGTGTCCTGAAACGTATAATACATGTAACAACATAATATAAGTATGTATTTTCGTCCTTACATCTCCTCACAGCCTAATCTGCGATACTTACAAGTAATTGAGTGTCACTAAATCCGTTGACTCGGCTCGGCGGATTACACGCTCTTACGTGATATATTCCACGATATATTCGCACAAAATGATCATTATTTACGTGTTCATAATTAATATAATAACAATCAGTGCCCATTTCTTAATATGGATTAGCATAGATCTGTAGTAATTTATTATTTTGGGTTTGATTGGTTTAAAATACGCTCTACAACTATAGTAGTTGTTAATCCTTTGGTAGCACTACAGAAGGATTAATTACTTCAGGTAGAAAGCCTTTACAAAATTTATTTTATTTTTGATCAAGTTGTTCAGCAGTACTCATAACCGGCGTGCGTGTATGACTACTTAGATGTAAGAACGTATATGAACCAAAAGGATTATGTAAGGACCGTGCCACGTGGTGTTCTGTAGTTTCTGCCCGCGTGTACCTATGCGTTTATTTTCTCGGTTATAAACTTTTATACCAGAAACATATTCAGATTCTAACGATAATGTTGCAACCGTCGTCGTAAATGCAACCACAAAACAAATAAGAGGGTTTTATTAAGATAGACACTGTTTGCATGTAAGCCAGTCTCTCTGTCAAAACAGCAAAATGGCTTTCATTCATGGCTCAAACTCATTCAAGATCAATCTGTTTTAACAAAGTGTAGCCAAGCAATTCATATCCTACTAGCCTACAAGCAAAACACTAGGCTACTCTCCGTCCAGCTTTTAATTATGAGAAAGAGCAGTTCGCTTCACTATTGTAAGCGTCCATCTCCATGGACTGGCAACAAAGATAGACAATAAAACACAATACTCCTATTGTATTTTAATAATAACGCCTGTTAATAATTGTGCATCTTCATATGTCACATGTAAAATAAGAGGCTGGACCCGCTGGACGCAATTATAGCATGTAAGTTCATCGTAACATAACACATGCTTTTGCAGAAACATGTCTAATGAATATGATGCAACCGCCATTGTGATATGCAACCACATTGTACAGGAGTTAGTAACCCCTACAATATGGCGCTCAAAATCCGTCATGTTTTTTTTTTTTAATGGCCTTATCTAAGAACACTTGGGCGGCCAATACCTATCTAACGATGTCTTAATTATAAAAATCCGTCAAGTGGTTTGAAAGATACGAGGTAATAAAGAATATTCCATACATACATGATACGCGCGAAAAACGTAACCCTTTCCTTGCAGCCGGGTAATAAAGATACAAACTCATACAAGATCAATCTGTTTTAAAAAAGTCTAGCCAACTAATTCATATGCTACTAAATAAACACTAGGTTACTCTCCGTCCAGCTTGTAATTTTGAGAAAAAGCATTTTGCTTCACTATTGTAAGCGTCCACCTCCATGGATAGGCAACCAAGATAGACCAGTCGGGTTTTTTGATTTTATTAACTTTTTTTTAATATATTAGTGGATCCTCGTGTTGTCTTCTACAATAAATCCAAAAGTCCCAAATCGTAAAGAAACAATTTCTTTTAACTAAATTGAAAAATTTCAACAAACGAACATCATAAGTAGTTAAGCTTCCTACCAAAAGAAACTTTATCAGAAGTTCACATTGCCTCATGTAAAGTGCTCATTATTACCGAAGTAGGCACCTTTTAGCTCCCGACGTGAAAGAGAATAGACGATGGAAAGTTATTAGGACTTCAAAGCTCAGTGAGACCTATGGCTCTACAGCTAATCTCCTCTAGGAATTTTCTATCTAAGTATTGGAGAACTGGATGTGGTAATATCGATGTAACATTTTAAAGTCAGTATTTTTAAGTGAGAGTGGTTTGTTTAGAGCAGTGGTGGCCCAGTGGTATCGGCCGCGACTTACAAGTTGTAGGTCGTGGGTTCGAACCCAGGCAGGCGCATTACTTTGTGTAAATTATTTCATCACTACTGCTCTCAAAAACGGTGAAGGAAAACATCGTGAGGAAACCGGCATGTCCTAGAACCAAAAATTCGAAGATATGTGACATACACCAACCCGCACTGGGCCCGCGTGGTGGATTACGGCCCATCCCCTCTCATAGAGAGGAGGCCTGTGTCCCAGCAGTGGAATCATAATTAAGCTGATTATGTCATGTGATGTGATTTTAAAGTCCACTGTTATGATATCTTCTTCTTTCTTTTTTGGGGTTCCGTACACAAAGGGTAAAAACGGGACCCTATTAATAAGACTCCGCGGTCCGTCTGTCTGTCTGTCCGTATGTCACCAGGCTGTATCTCATGAACCGTGATAGCTAGACAGTTGAAATTTTCACAGATGATGTATTTCTGTTGCCGCTATAACAACAAACACTAAAAACAGAATAAAATCAATATTTAAGTGGGGCTCCCGCACAACAAACGTGATTGTGTTGCCGTTTTTGCTATAATGGTACGTAACCCTTCGTGCGCGAGTCCGACTTGCACTTGGCCGGTGTTTCTTGTGGAGTTGTGGCCACCTCTGGTGTCAGAGCTAATTAAGCCGCCTCTGGGATCCCCACAGGCCTCTGACTTGGCTATTTCAGACTAATACTTACTTTGACGATGAATTATATAGATATAGCTTCAGTATAAATGTATTTATGCTAAAATATTTGGCTTCGTGATTATAGGTAAAAAAATATATAATGATGACAATCTAGATAACATCAGCCCCTTGCTATATTTTATTTTGGTTATTACCAGGCAGCTTTTTTCATAGTTTTGTAGTTAATTTCAGTAAAAAACCTGATCCAGACGGAACTCTTTCTCAACGAAACGAAGTCCAATATGAACTAGTTTTCTTAGGAAGGGTCTCTAAAAATACAACATCACACACACATCACATCACATCATCAGCCTATTAATGTTCCCACTGCTGGGACACAGGCCTCCTCTCTGTGAGAGGGAATGGGCCGTTATCCACCACGCGGGCCCATTGCGGGTTGGTGGATGTCACATGTCTTCGAATTATTGGTTCAAGGACATGCCGGTTGCCTCACGATGTTTTCCTTCACCGTTTTGAGAGCAGTGGTGATGAAATAATTTACACAAAGTAAAGCGCCTGCCTGGGCTCGAACCCACGACCTACAACTTGTAAGTCACGGCCTATACAACTGGGCCAACAATGCTCTAAAAAAAAATACAACATTGTTTACTAACTTTGAAGCATTTCAGTCAAGCGACATGATCATTTCCAGTACATCTTTAGCTCAACGTTTTTCAACATACGTTTCACGAGGATTTTTCAATCGTCGTCGGATTTCCTTAGACTCTGAAGCATGAGGAATCTATTTTACCTTTGGCCTAGCTTTAGATGGAAATTGAGATTTCTATGAAATGAAAGGGTTGACTGAACATCTTGGTCTGTATTATAAGAGATAGATTCTCTTTGTGTTTTTTTTGTTTGAAACGAAAACTTTTATCCTTTTGTAATAGATAACCGTATGATAGTTCTGTATCATGTTATTTTATATTTCGCTGAAATGTTTGTTGTGATTTTTGTTGAGGAAAATCTTGTGAGGAAAAACTTTTTGAGTGTGTCAGTGAATGGTTGAAAGAGGGGAGTACCAGAGAAACCATGGATCGAATGTGTGGGAGATGACATACTTAAGAAGAGAGTGACTTCTGAAGTAATGACTGATGGAGTATAGGAAAAAGAAAGAAAGAAAACACATTTATTTTTCACAAGCCAATATAAAAAACCGGCCAAGTGCGAGTCGCACTCGCGCACGAAGGGTCCCGTACCGTTATCGCAAAAAACGCAAACGCAACTTCGGTTAGTTTTTTTTATTGGCAGGTTTATAATTATAGATCCCAGTTGCAAGTAAATGTCTTCGAAGCGCGGTAAGCAAAATGCCATGTCTTATAGCATCATATCGGGTGGTATGTGAAATAATCCATGGTTTTGGCTTTTTACAATATTACGATGACGGCTGGATTGTTACACTTTACTTTACCAGTTTATTGATACCGTCGCACCCATAAACGAACTGTGTTTCACCATAATGAAGTAAATTAAAAACCGGCCAGTGCGAGTCGCACTCACGCACGAAGGGTCCCGTACCGTTATCGCAAAAAACGCAAACGCAACTTCGGTTAGTTTTTTTTTATTGGCAGGTTTATAATTATAGATCCCAGTTGCAAGTAAATGTCTTCGAAGCGCGGTAAGCAAAATGCCATGTCTTATAGCATCATATCGGGTGGTATGTGAAAGAATCCATGGTTTTGGCTTTTTACAATATTACGATGACGGCTGGATTGTTACACTTTACTTTACCAGTTTATTGATACCGTCGCACCCATAAACGAACTGTGTTTCACCATAATGAAGTAAATTAAAAACCGGCCAGTGCGAGTCGCACTCACGCACGAAGGGTCCCGTACCGTTATCGCAAAAACACGGCAAAAAATTCAGGTTGGTCTATGGGAGCCCCACTTAAATATTTATTTAATTTTGTTTTTAATATTTGTTGTAATAGCGGCAGCAATAGCGTTGAAAATTTCAACCGTCTAGCTATCACGGTTCATGAGATACAGCCTGGTGACAGACGGACAGACAGCCAGACAGACAGACAGTCGGATCGTGGAGTCTTAGTAATGGGGTCCCGTTTTTACCCTTTGTGTACGGAACCCTAAAAAGAAAAACATAAAGATAACAATAAAAAAGAGAAAAACAATATAAATATGACATTGTGTGTCCCACGGCTGCGCCAAATAGAACTATTACCCGAGGCTGGTAAGAAGAAGAAGGCATGTTGTACAGTCTCCATAAACAGGGTTAGTGGTTAAACACTAATAACCATGCAGGGCTGTATATTATTAACATCATAAACAACAACTATTGTTCGACGACTATTAAAAATACAACAAAAAAAAAGCAGAACCATACATTCTGGCGAGTTATGCGAGCATAAATGTATGAATCAGCTGTTTAACTTTTCAACAAGAACCACTTCAATAATTATCTCAATTAACACAAGTTAAATTTTAAAAACCTCCGTCACATTTTTATTTCATGCTATTTATCTAGTTGTAGACACGCTTTATGTGAGCAGTGGTGGCCCAGTGGTATCGGCCGCGACTTACAAGTTGTAGGTCGTAGGTTTGAGCCCAGGCAGGCGCTTTACTTTGTGTAAATTATTTCATCACCACTGCTCTCAAAACGGTGAAGGAAAACATCGTGAGGAAACCGGCATGTCCAAGAACCAAAAATTCGAACACATGTGACATCCACCAACCCGCACTGGGCCCGCGTGGTGGATAGCGGCCCATTCCCTCTCACAGAGAGGAGGCCTATGTCCCAGCAGTGGGAACATTTATAGGCTGATGATGATGATGATGATGATGAGACACGCTTAGATCGACAATCTATTGAATACGTAATTATGACACAGTTTAAACTGTAAAATGCCCATAACTTTTGAACGGCTGAACCGATTTGCATCAAACATTGCTGATAACACTCTCCATAAAGTCACCTTTTAAACGAAAAAACCACATGAAAATCGTTTCATCTCTTTAGGAGCTATGATGCCACAGCCACATACACAAACACGTCAAACTTATATCATCCCTCTTTTTCCGTCGGTGGTTAAAAATTATGATAAAGACGTTGTTAAACATTTCAACACAAGAAGCTTTTTCAGTATAAGGTCACCCGAAAGTCGGGGCTTAAAAACATTTATGTAAATCTACGTTCATTAACCCTAACGAACGTAACAGCAGGGATTACGACGTACTCATATACAGCTTCATCCCTTTGCCATTGGGTTGTATATTTTACATAAATTCGTATCTATATGTTGAGTAAGAATAGCCGTTGGTGAAATAAATGGATTGGATTCGATGTTTGAAAATTGGAAATGTTGTGATTTGGTTTTTTCTTTTTTTTTCGTCTGAAAATACCTATGCTTTAAATTAAAATGGTAGACACAGGATAACGCGATGTCGCAGTTTCATTTACATGGCTTATCAACAGTAGTTAGTCTTATTTTCAGGATACCGATACAATTAGAAATATTGACAAGAAATTTCGTTATCCGTTTATTGCTTTCAGAAAAAAAGGCTTGGGATTAAGCTGATCCAATTAATTTTGTTTTTTTTATATTTTGCACTGTGAATTTTGTATTGTTTTTTTTTTGGTTTTCTTGCAATGACAAGAATATTTACTTTTTAAAGTGTATTTTATTATTTTATTTTAATTATTGTGAATGTACGGCGATGTGTCATCGGTACATGGTGGACATCCCACCCATACGCACCAAACGTTTTGGGAATATTTTCATTATGCGTACAGCTAAGAAGTGGAATTCCCTGCCGGAGTCTGTATTTCCTGAGAGCTACAACCTGGGAGTCTTTAAGTCAAGAGTGAATAGGTTTCTTCTAGGTAAGCGCGCTACATCGTCGACCACATCATCACTTACCATCAGGTGAGATAGCGGTCAATTGCGAGCCTAAAAATAATAATAAAAAAAAAGAATTTGTGAAGATTACGTGGATCATTATTTTTTTTGTTTTTAATTTTAATTTAGTTAGTTTTTAATCGTGGTCTGGCAATTTGAGTAGTTTATGCGGCCTACCCGAATGTCCTTTCTTTGGTATTGTTCGTCGAATCTTTGAGCTCCTTAAATTCTGAGTTGAGCTCCTCGGTTGTTATATTGACAAATGCGTGCAATGACTGGACAGGTCCACTCAATCTGGCTGGTTCTTTCCTCAAAAGACCATTTCAGACATCAGTCTACATGGTCTTCACGTGATCTAACCAAGATTTTGTCTGGAAATTAAAAGAGACTGTGACCTTTGAGTTTGTTTCGGCCTTTCTTCTCAGAGTAGTCAGGTAGGAAACGCCGACCTCATATAGTTTAAAAAAAAATATGATCGACATGTAAAAGTGTTTGTACAAGCCAACTTACAGAAAATAAATAAATTTATCATTATAATTTATCAGAGATTATATTTTACAAACATTTTGAAACAATCAATTTGCCTAGACTTTTCTCAATAATGTGTGAGTCGGTCTTCCAGTCTAAGCGGTTCCGCTGAGTTATTTTGGTACATGGAGCGGCTGCGTATCTGACTTCCAAATCCCTGAAACTAGGTAACCCGATTCACCTTGGCAAGATTTTTATCAGATTTTTAACCAAACAAACAATTTTATCTCTTTATTGATAAAAGAGAAGAAAAGGAAGTTAATTTTCTTTTTCTTTATCGGTAGACGATAGTTATATTTTCGAGCCGTTTGGGGTTGAAACTCTTGGTCCGTCGGGTCCGAGTGCTGACGCTTTGTTTAAAGATCTTTCCAAACGCCTAGTTGACACTTCGCGTGACCCACGGGCTGGTTTTTACCTTGTTTATAATAAGCATTGACTTACAACGTGGCAATGCTGCCAGCCTTTTGCGCACATTACCAGTGGGCAAAGATGTCGAGGAGTTTTTCGACGCCATATTTTAGTTTAGTATATTTTTAGGTTTAGTTAGTGAGTAGTTTTTGGTTTAGGTGTGTATGTTTGGTGTCTTAGTTAATTGAGTATTTTATACACTTATATACTTTTATTGATTAGTTTAGATGACTACAGGTCATACTTACCTACTGTCTTTCTTCAAAAATAGCACGTTGGACTTAAACTTCGTAATTGAGAATGAGTCACTATTAAGGAAGCTCTCCAACAGAGTAACAACTTCTTTCCGTTTGGTTGAGTCTTGACAAATGGCGAGACTGGCAGCTGGAAGATACTTAATTTTTTTAAGATCAACGAGCGATTAATTAACCCTGATTATCGTTTAAAAGGAAATGATTGCAGAACTGAATTAATTGAATCCTATGGCAAATGTATTTTGCGATTAGATGACTCATAATTATATATCTATGATGGAGGAGCTGGTGGCTCAATAATAACAGCTGCAGAGGACGATTTTCGAGGTGAAGCAATAATTGCCGAAGTCGGTCGAAGGATGGGTGATCAACCATTACAAGTTGACACACCTCCGTCCCTCGGAAAGCATTTAAAGGTTGTCACTTGCAATCAGAACCCCGAAAATCTGTTAACTGTCTTGCCAAAGAATATCGTACCCAGTTACTGGGTTTTGGAGGTGATAGGCAGTCGTTCCATGTAAAACAGCAGAATTCAGCCGATTCCGGTTAGACTAGAACAACGATTATTCGAAAAAAAATACTCCAATAAATATAATTCCAATCGTCAATCAAAAAATAAAAACTACGACATAGAAAAGGCTCTACTAATAATTCCATCCACGAACATCACGAAAGACTGGAGTAGCTAAAATTAAAATGTTCAAAGCAATTCCGCACTAATGGAGCACAGTGATTAATGTTACCGTCGACATTATTTTAATGAGGATAAATTGCATATTTGAGTGTCCCCACTAATAGCTTCCTTAATTCTTTCCCGCCTTTTCTTAAGCTCGGATTAACTATCGGACCCATTGAGGTCTTCGTTTAAATTTTCGTTCGATCCAAGTGACTGCACGAGCGATAAATCTTTTTGGTATGTATGGAAGTTAGTATCGACATGTATCTTTTTGGCTATTCAAAGAAAGAAGGAAATGGATGTGTTTTTTTAGTTTAGTTTACTAATTAAGGTTTGTTTACTCGCTGTATATTATACAGCGATAATGACTCCGTGTCAAATGGTCATAATCGCATAACGATTTATGAGCATAATGTCCTATTCTCAAAAAGACCTAGTAGCAAAACGTCCTATAAACAAAATTCTAAATCCTACAAACGTCCTATAAACTCATACCACACACAAACATGAGATTTTTAAAGGAATAATTTTATTCAACATTTTCTTGAGACTGAACATTATGGTCACTAAGTATAATCTTGTGTGCAGTGTTGAACTTGGTTAAAGGTCAGTTTAGACTTCAGCTGAAACGAACTGAATTTAGTTTTCAGTTTGAAAACACGCAAGCTAGTGAGTGCTGTGCAAAAATTATGAATTCAGAAAATCACCACATATTTTTAACCCATTTGAAAAAATAACCCACCTATAAAATAATATGCAAGATATCTCAAAAACAAACTCCCACAAAGGCCTGAAAGTTGGAGCGTAAAAAGTGACAAATTACAAGTTATTTAAAAAGAAACTTTCCGCAAGAATGTCGGAACTTAATCACGGGGTCGATTTAAACTTTGTGATGTTGTTCAAGCACCATGGGGATACTTTAGAAGTTTTTATTACTTATTGATTAACAAGAACTTCTCACGGTTCTTCCTGGTTTTAGGTAATTTTCCAATTGGTTTGCGTTAGTTATTTTTAGCTGTAGCTTCACTGATGCAGTGGTCCTCAGGGACTGAATATGGCGACCTAGGTTGATGCTATATTCAGCACCCCGAGCTACTTATAAATCAAAGACACCCTTATAAATCAAAGGGAAACCGACATAGACTTAAGAATTACTAAACAATATGGCACGTACCTTGCAGAACGGATGGTCGATGGGGCCGAAAGGTTCTGGAGTGGCGACCGCGCACCAGAAAACGCAGCGTTGGAAGGCCCCCATAAGGATAATCGATAATCTGGTAAAGGCCTTAGTAGTCCGCTGGAAGAGAGAATCAAAGCACCCACCAATGTGTATATTCAACGCTTGGGAGACCCTATGTCCAGCAGGGAACGTTTTTCGGCTGATGAAACGTAATAAATTGTCGAAATCACTTTGCATCCAATCCGCCAGTGAACACAAACGTGATGTTTAATTTGTAGTTTGAATTGTAATTGGTGTTGTAATGACGATTCAGTCTGTTGAGTCTGTCTGTATGTGGATTACATTATAATGCGACAGCCTATCTCATTCGTATGCAAATTGTTCTACCTAACATTTGATTAGATTTTGGCAATGATAGTAGGAGCTAAAATTCCTGTGTTAATCTAAACAATGAATTCTAGATGGTGTTTTCTATCTAGAAAACAGTATCTAGAACATCCGTTGTAACTACAACGGAGGTACTCCTAAACAAACTCGAGCGTCTGCAGAACTTGTGCATCCGCTTTATTTTTGGCCTCCACAAGTACGAACATGAGTGTTGGAATTTCGGACCAGATTGAAGTGGCTGCCAATTGTACACTGGATCCTACCCTCTATTCTTATCATTCTCTGTCACACTATGGTATGCTGTTAGTGTAATCAACATTGAGTTGCTCGTCTTGGCACATATACTTTATTATTACATTGTATTGAATATTGTTTTTGGTGTACCCTAAAGAATTAAGAATGAATGACAACCATCATCCACAGTTTGACTTTGGCAACTTTCCGGCAGGGAAGTCCACTCCTTAGACGCATAATAAAAGTGTTCCTAAAATGTTTTGTGCTTGTTGGGATGTCCACCATGTACAGATGGCGCATCGCCATACGTTTGGTAGTCCGATGATGAAACGGGCTAGGCAGAATAAGACTATCTTGCTGTTGGACAACCAAACTTCCTTCTGCCTCTCCTTTACGCCAGTCAGTCGCTGCCACATAACTATTATAGCTCACATTAGTCTATTTAAAACCAAATCTAACGCAAGTCTTATCGACGTATCTTGTTACCAAGTCACTGGTTCTAGTGATCAGATTGGCAGTCCCACCATGTACAATACTGGTAATCAGCTGCAACCGGGTAGACTGGACCCACCCAAACAGAGACATTGTAATACCTAGACGGAACGTGTTTAAGACGCAATTTCAATATCGGTTTTCACTTTTGCACTAACAGATAATGTCATAAGCAAAAAGAGATAGATATACTTTTGTCTATGCCATCTTTTGTGCCAGTGTGACCGAGTATGCTATAGATACTTATCTATAGACATATATCAGTACTAGATCTGTGCCACTGTCATATCGATATTATTGAGTTTAGTTTTGGAGCGATCTACAAATTTGGTCAAATGTGTGTAAGAATCGTCCCTGACTGCGCCTAATTTTACGTTTTTTTTGTAGGGAATCTTTATAATTATTTAAAGAGTGAATGTGTACTCGTACAAAGAGTGAATGTGTACTCGTACAAAGAGTGAACTTATCAGTCATTGTAAGAGTACAATTCCATTCTTTCGTAATTTTTCTTCGCATTATACGAGTTGTATAATAATGTATATTCATACCTTGCGCAAAAACGAGGTACATCATGAGATCAAAGTGACAGTTTTTGGTACACTAGTACGACTGCACAGACATTTACTGATGAAGACTGAAAAGAAAGTTTACAGACGAGTATGTATATAAAAGTAAAAATAATAATAATAACAATATTGTTTAAATATAATAATTTAATCTCTCTTATATGTAAAAATTAACATGATTCATCAACCTGTGTCCATAAATGGGTCAAGGGATAGCGATAGCATGATTCATTAAAATGCAGTGAACACAAGCGAGAATATAGTGAAGGTGTCCAGTTAGCTCGTTTCATATTCTTGATCCACTTATTTCTTAAATAAGTACTCTTAGGAAACCTGTGCACAATCGATATTACATTAATAATCACAAATACCAAATAAACTTTATGAATTAAATTAAAGTAAGTAAAATAAAATTACAGTATCGATAAATCTTTCTCGTGACTTTTGTCACATCTCTAACATCAGAACGTAAGTACGTAAACTGTCATAGCTCTATCAGCGAACGTATAAAAGTTAATTATTTCACTAAATAGAATGGTTTAAATGATACTATACGTCCCCGACGTATTTAGAACTTAGATACCTTTATTCCGGACAGCCTATGAAATGTATTCCCTGCACAATAATTTCAATATGCTAGTCGATAACTCACCTATGGAAAGATATCGTTTGATTATGTTCTGTTAATACACTCATTCTACTCTTGCAACCGATAGCCACACACGACATGGTTCAGGCAGATAATTAAACAACAAAATTCTTCCTGATATAAACGATACAAAGGCTTGAAAACAGCGAAAAACTTTAATTAGAGCTGCTAACCGATGGGTTACAACAGTGACTAAAAAGTGGTCTCTTTGACGTTTAGGATGGTAGCGTTTGTCTATGTTTGTCTCTTTCTTTTTCATAGAGTTTCTCTATAAGCAAGAACGAAAGAATTGACAGTTTCTTTTTCGTCGTAAATACGTTCTGTCTAGGTATTACAATGTCTCTGCACCCAAACATATTTGGGAAAAGGCCAAGCATATTGATTGAAAACAAAATCTACGGATGGATTAGAAGACAGATTCATCATCAACATCAGTCGTTTAATGTTCCCACTGCTGGGGCACAGGCCTCCTCTTGTGAGAAAGGGAATGGGCCTTAATCCACCATGTGGGCCTATTGCGGGTTGGTGATGAAGACAGATTACACACTCGAAACATTGCTTAATTAATTTCAGTTTCAAAGCACGAAATCCAACATAACTTGCCGCGAATATATAAATTAAACTTAAGTAAGTTTAATTTATGTACAGAAAATCTGTACTAATCCCCGTGTTGAAACCGTACTGGTTTGCGGACACGGAGGATTTTAAATATTGTTTTATAATTTTAATACCGGACGAAGCAAATGAAAATCCGTCCGGGAGTATTGAGTTCGGAGCGAAATGCGCCTGCGTCTGGAATCTGCATATTTTATAGTTACAGCCGAATGCGGTGTGTAAGCTCTTAATCCAATTGAACTAAGTGGATTTTTTGGTATTTGTTTGCATAAAAATTAAGTTATAAGTACAAAAATGTTCAGTTTTTAACTTTTCAAGGAAAAGCTTTAAATTAGAACTAACACGGGCGGTCCAGACATTTAAAACTGACATGGATCGACTGATACAAATTCTTTAACTTTAGTACCTAAGCCAAAACGTAGTAGTTGCTTGTGATTCTTGCAAATTCATCTGGTTTGGGAGCAGATCTAACTAAAACACTGCAGCATTAACGAGGAGAATGACTGGACCGATCTGAAATCTTTTACCGAGTTCAGAACAGTTAATCTCGGTTTAGATGTCTGCTGAACGCGTTGTAGGTATTGGGTCGATCTTCCATGGTAAGCATAGCTGGCTGAGTTCGGCCCATGGATGGGTGGTCAGAAAGTATGTTACGTAATTTATAGATCATTGACAGTCGTTACGGGTAGTCAGGAGCTCAAAGTCTGATACCGATATCGCCAATCAGTATCGTCTCTTCTTCTTTTTGTGTGAGGATGTGGATTCCTCTGGTGTCAGAGTGAAATAAGCCGCCTCTGGGCACCCCACAGGCCTCTGACATGGCTATGTCAGACTTACATCTATACTAATATTATAAAGCTGAAGAGTTTGTTTGTTTGAACGCGCTGATCTCAGGAACTACTGGATGGAATTGAAAATACTTTTTGTGTTAGATAGCCCATTTATCAAGGAAGGCTATATAACATCACGCTAAGACCAATAGGAGCGGAGCATAAATGTAAAATGTAGCAAACACGGGAAAAATTATTCCTTTTTTAGAGCTTCCGTTGCGTGCGCTTCGTAAACTGTTTAAGTTACGCAACGATTATGTACAATCAGTTGACGTAAGCGAAGCTGCGTGGGACAGCTAGTTAACTATATAAGTCCTGCAGCTTAATTGCGTAAGTGAATTCGGGAAGGCGAAGGATTTGATCCCATCAATCGACCAATCACCTGCGAGATGAAAGACGCGTTGTGGATTTCCGTCTATGTGCAAGTTTCAAGCACGAGAGGCGAGGTCCTAGCCACTGGGCCACCACGACATCAAATCATCTGTATCGTGTTACCCAGTTACCGTGTGGTGGTCAGATAGGCAGATGTTCTTTGGTAAATACTGGTATTCAGCTAAATCCAGTTAGACTGGAAATCGGCCCTTACATATGGGCAAAGGCTTAGATTGAACTTTAAAGTTCTGGGCTAAAGTCCCACATAGAAATTTTTCCTTTGAACCCTTTCAATGCAAAAGGACCACATACATGCATGAATGCAAATGCACCCGAGCTTACATGAACGTATACAATTAAAATCAATGACTCAAAATCGTTTTGTAATGGCGTGAACGGAATCTATTAGAACTAAAATCATGTACAAGTGGCAGTTGATTACAGCACGTTCATTCAATTAGAGGGCGTCCATTACTACGGCGATTATTTTAAAAGCATCGCCTGTAACTGCGGGTAACAATCGCATCGGGTATTAAATCGCCTTTTTTCTTTAGAAACACGTCACGTGAGGTTTTTTTAAGTTTTACATGTGTAATGTCACGTCAAAGTCTTGGAAAATCATGTTCATATGTGTCGGGAAACTTTTGGTGCCGAAAGGGGTTCCAAGGGTGTTATTATGAACTAAGTGCTACTCTTGGTAAACTATGAGCAACTATGGTCTTACTGCCTGTAATAGTAAGTAAAACGTCCACTGCATAAATTCCAAAATTAGCACCTAAGTAAGGTACCAACTTCACGGGAACAAGACAACAAGTTGATGTTACATTCACTACCATGATAAATAAAACTTTTACCACCACCAACAGCTATTATTTATCATTTCGTCAACGGTACATGGTGGACATACGCACAAAACGTTTTGGGGACACTTTTATTATGCGTACAGCTAAGGAGTGGAATTCCCTGCCGGAGTCTGTGTTTCCCGATAGCTACAATCTAGGGGTCTTTAAGTCAAGAGTGAATGGTTTTTTTCTAGGCAAGCGTGCTTCACCGTCGACCACATCATCGCTTACCATCAGGTGAGATAGTGGTCAAGCGCAAGCCTATAGATAATAAAAAAAAAAAATACGGTGTTCTGACTTGTCCGCTTTGTGCTCGAAGTTTTTTGCCCAAGGTTGGATATGCAAGCCACTTGAGAGCACATAACAGAGCAGCAAATCTGAGATCTAAACCATATTGAGGAGCCAATAAATACGGTCGCTGCGACCGAAACCGGCTAGTTAGCATCAACATATCACTTTTGTAGATCTTTGACAGTAGGTAGACCTCCATGTAAAATACAGGTCCTGCCTCCGTTTAGGCTGTCAACCTCCTACGGTAGGTTTCCAGTCTAGATAGTTCAGAAAAGGCTAGTCAGATTTCAATCATTAAACTCCAGGAAACGGTTAAGTAAGAAGTATTAATGGCATCATGATTCCAGTCTGAAAATGAGATGCGGTCCGTCTCTCTAACACACTAGAATCATGGTGGCATACAAAAGTTGTCATAAAATAAAACGTTCATCTAAGACGTGACAGCATTTTTCAGCTGAAGCTAAATAAAATTCAAAATGTAATTTCTAATTGAGTGCTACTAATTTATGGGTTGTTAACTAATATCAGTAACGGCACTTCCGTTACTGATATTAGTTAACAACCCATTTATATACATGATTATAATCATCAAAACAGCTAAAACATTCGCAGTAGTTTGCCAAAAACACTGTGCCTAAATAAAACGTTTTTACAAATTATCCAATCAAAGGCCGCTCCTTTATTGGGCGAATTAACAATGTCGCGAGTCTCGTCACAGTAAGCGCACGCGCTTCTTTCACAGTACGCTCTAAACTATCGTGTCATGCGCACCCGAATTATGTTCTATTATGTTTTAGTGGTTTTATAATAACAATAGTAGCTTTTACGTGCGATAATAGTGGTTTTATAGCGGCCAGTGCGTTGTGTTAGTGGTTTAATTGTTTACGGGCAAAATGGGATCTAAAGTGATTGTTTTGTGTTTTTTGTATTTCGTTTTTGGTATGATGATTTTTTTTTCTTTTGTGTGTATTTAAGGTCGTATTTGGATCGAATAATTACTTATTAATAACTACTTACTATTGCTTTCGGCTGAATTGATTGATGATGATGATGAACTGAATGATGAATTCATAATTTAATACCTAACTACTATAGTAGTAGTTAGGTATTAAATTAAGAATAATATTAAAAGAATAGGTAGTAAATTAACCTAATTTACTACCTATTCTTTTTTCTAAATTTTTCTTAAAACTATATTTTTCCACCATATAATTATTACGTTGTTAATCTCAATTCTATGACAAATTAATTAACATATAAAGGAGAAATTATAAAAGGTGACGGATACCAATAGCTAATTAAGCTTTTCATAAGGAAGCCTAAAGAAGCTTAGATAATTTGGTAATTTAAAATAAAAATTGTTGAAAAGCCACAAGAACACGGTCAAGCTACGCCATTTTAATGTGATACTTATGTTAACAAATTAATTAATATCTTCTTAATATCTCTTTGTCCTATGAGACCGTGAAGAACAGGTCGGTACCCGCGCTCCTCTTCGTATTAAAAAGTATCACTTAAAATTACAGATCTACACTAATATTATATACCTTTTTTATGCGTACAGCGGTACAGCTAAGCAGTGGAATTCCCTGCCGGAGTCTGTAATTCCTGATAGCTACGACCTGGGAGTCTTTAAGTCAAGAGCGAATAGGTTTCTTCTAGGCAAGCGTGCTACATCGTCGACCACATCATCGCTTACCATCAGGTGAGATAGTGGTCAAGCCCGAGCCTATCAAAGATAAAAAAAAGAAATACTCTTTAAATAGAAAAATAAAGACTACGCCGAGTTAAAAAAAACAGCTTGATATACAAGAGAAGACATAAGATAATGACAAAATCAGCATGCCTTTAGATACCTTATGCCCGTCGTTAAATATAGAACAGGGCCTCTCCAAAACTCTCTATTCACTACCTTACGCATCCAGTCGGTTCTTTTTTTAAGGTTGTCAGTCATACAATCAAGGCCTACAGCGAAGTCTGCGTTACAGCAACGCAGTCTCCACTCTGTGACTAGTTTGCTCTACCGGACATTGCTCCCGCGATAAAAATGTTGCAAGTATGGCGAGCCCACTGCCACTAAAAGACGGACAGCTTAAAGAACTTACTGCCGATAACTACAAGCGGTCGCTGTTGGCCAAACTGCAGATTTGTATAATTGTGAACGGCAATTTTGTATTGAAACTATCGAAAAAAGCTATCGGCTCTGGTCTATTGAGATACTAACAACACCTGCTTGGCCAATCATTAAAATCTGACATGGGAAGATTAAGTATTGAGCCGTAGTTCCTATAAAAACAGAAAAGGGTAAGCTGGAATGGTTTGCATAAATAACGCTAAGAAAACTGTCACTGGTCCACTATTAATCTTTTCTATATATTGCCAGTTGGAGCGCCATTGGTCTTGGTCGAAGAGTGGTTTTGAATTTAGAACTGTTTTACTTTTTTGAATATTTCTAGTATGTCATCTATTTTTGACTGCCATGTTTGTGATCGCAAATTCTACTACTGGGAAGCCTGGTTCAGGCAAAGGGTTAGGTACTCGTATTAGGTTTGTCAAACTGGAATTTCTCAGTATCAGTCCAAGTCTGAGTTCATGTTCTGTATATTATATATCACTATTCTGTATATATATATATATATATCGTATCACTATTGGAATAACATGAGACTTTCAAGTTATACATCTTGCAAATTTTACTGTGCCAAATGAATTGCTTGAACTTATTATTTGCAAATATAATTTTTTGATGTGTTTTTAGAAGCGCAAGAGCATATTTTTCAATACTATCAACAGTTTTCCTTAATTTGCAATTTTTGGGGCAGTAAGCAGATGATATAGTGTACCTATAATTGGTTATAAACCCAATTTAGCCTGGAGAAGGAAAACCATCATTGACAACATCATTATTTTTACTTCTGAATTCTCCATTTATCAAACGGTGGCAACGGTGTACGTACCTTTTTTTTTATTTGGTTTCCGGTGGAAAAAGCCAGTGAGTGTTTTTTAGTACCTACATCCAAATTTTGCCAGCTACATTTAATTCCCATGTGATAGGTTTAGGAGTTGAGCCTACTGCCATCATCCAACCACAAATTAAGTCTCCAGGTGGTAACACCGCGGGTAGCTCGGGTAGCTCGCGGTCCAATAAGGACCAAACCCGAGGCGACGGCGCGTAGTGTTCCACGCGCGCCTCAAAGAGATGTCAGCAAAAAAATTCGGGACCCGCTAGGGCCGATGTCTGTCTGGGTCGCGGATAAATTTGAAAGAGTGTTACCGCGGCCCTGGCACAAACAACGGCAGGAACACGGGTGGGTTTTAGTCAGTAAAAGTCTGACACGCCCGCTTCACCTAGAGCGGGAGTAGTCATTGTATGATTTCCCAACCCAAACAAAAAAAGAAGGTGGTAACACCAAGGACACTTTAATAATAATACAAGCCCGTCAGTCCCACTGAAGGGCAAAGGTTTCTTCTCATACAGTTAAGGCACGAACATTAATTTGGCAATACAAAAAGAAAAAAACACCAAGCTTGGTCAATACGCGTTGGCGAATTTCAAACTCATAGTCCAGGTACCCCACGACGTTTTCCTACATCGATATCCAATATTAACTTGGAAAGTACTTATAAAAGGACACCTTAGCATTAGCATAAATGTTCCAACTGCTGGGACACAGGTCTCCTCTATGAGATAAATTGTCCAAACGCGCGTCCAATGCAAAGTAAGTAGTTGATATCTTCAATTTTCGTTTCTAGGACTTGCTGGCTTCCTCAAGATGTTTTGAGAGAAGTGGTGATGAAACAAAGTAATGCGCTTAGCTGGGTGTGATCCCACGACATGCAAGTCCTAATTCGGGGCCATTATCAATCGCCACCTCAATCAACAACTTTTTTTTTGTTCCGTGTTGGAAAGTCCTCATTTGATGTCCTCCGCCCTGGGAGCAGGTCCCGGAGGGGTCTGTCAGACTCCTACTGATCAAAAACCACCGCGCCCACGTGGGCCTTGGCCTCGGGTCGGGGTTGGAAGTGAAGTGATTTGTCTCCCCCCGCGACGTCTAAAGGGGCCGCGCGTGGAACACTACGCGCTGCCACCTCGTATCCTGTGTGTGGGAAGCGACGGAAGTCCCCGAATAAATAAAAATAAATAAATAACTTTACTGACGAAAAAATAAAAATATTACAGCCATGCATGTGAAGCCCGTGACTCCAGTGCTAGGCGAACCTGTGTTACAGGAATCAGTGTCCTCCGCTGATATAAATCAATACACATTTATATTTTTACACAAGGAGTAAGTAACACTAGTAATCCGTCGCGTCTCTGCTCAACTTGAAATCGACCCAGGGCTTCATGCTCGACAGTAGCACTTACGACCACTAAACTGTTGAAACCGTTTCTGTAGGTAGTTAATAATCCTTTCATTACATAATACGATTCCACCAACGAAATAATAAAAACTCGAGTTCGGTATGACCAGTCAATCTTCCAGCCTATTCCCAACTATGTTGTGGTCGGCTTCCAGTCTAACTTGATTCAGCCGAGTACCAGTGTTTTACATGGAGCGACTGCCTTTCTGAACTCCACAGTAAATTGACTAATGTCATATTTTCTGGCTTTTCACTACCGTAATGAATGTCAAAGAATTCCAAATGACAGTTGGGACAAACAGCTTAACGAGTGCGTTATGGCCGCACTTAAATATAAGCAGATTGAACTAGATCGTTTTAAGCGATAGCTCGAAAACATTGCATGACAAACATTGTTTACTAGATTGATAATGTCTCAGTTCTGTTAAAAGAATAAACGACGTAATACAAGTAATTATTTCAGCGAATATTACCTAACTTTTATAAAAATATAGATAAGAGTATAATTAAAACAATCCTTTTTTCTAATGACGCTAATGAAGCAGCGCATACCCTAACAACTTTACTGACTCAAATTATCGACACACACACTCGCTTCTCCAAAGTCTCACGAAAAAACCGTAACATCAAGCCCTGGATCACTCCTGGCTTACTACGCTGTATTAGAAACAGGGATAAAATGCATCTAACTCTAAAAGCACAACCAGACAACCCTATCCTTAAAGTAACGTATTTTCGCTATCGCAACTTCTGTAATTCTTTACTACGGAGATTGAAAATAAATTACGAGAAGACTGAGTTTATGAAAAGGAAAAACAATTCCAAAGCAACGTGGGATCTCATTAAATCCATAACTCATTCAAAATCTACTCCCTCACCGCCGAAGGAATTGCTGCACCTTGAACCTGACACACTTTCATCAGCAAACAGAGTCAACAACTACTTTGTCAATTTAGGCAAAGACTTAGCTACAAATATACAGCAGAGTCAGAATGTGCCACCTCACTCTTCAAGTTCAGATTCAACTTCTAACTCAATGTGTGTCCTAGAGACGGACGACTCGGAAGTAGAGCAACTTATAATTAACTTGAAATCAAGTTCTGTAGCTGGAGTCGATGGTATTTCTGGACACATATTGAAGTTAACGCGAAAAATCTTAATCCCCTATATCACCCATATCTGCAATCTTGCGATATCTACCGGTGTTTTCCCAGACACTTTCAAAATTGCTCTAGTCCACCCTATTCATAAGGGAGGGGACAGAGGCAGTGTCAAAAATTATAGACCCATATCTATTTTACCAACCATCTCGAAGATTCTGGAGAAGATATTGAACAACCGTTTGCTTAAATACCTGAATGCTTATCAACTTCTCTCCGAAAACCAATATGGTTTCAGAGCCGGAATTGCAACAGAGGATGCGGTTATTGCATTCTCTGAAAAAGTAACTCAGCTCATGGACGAAAAGCAGCGGTGTCTGGGTATATTTCTAGATATTGCAAAAGCTTTTGACACTGTCTCTGCGCCCATACTTCTATCAAAACTGGAACGCATGGGAATTCGTGGTCCTGCACTTAACATTTTTTCTAGTTATCTTGAAAATCGTTTCCAACATGTTAAATTGGATGAGGTGATAAGCGATAAAGCTAAAATAGAATACGGCGTCCCACAAGGAAGCATACTAGGCCCAACCTTGTTCCTCATCTACATTAACGATCTGTGTTCCCTTCCTTTAACAAACTGCTCCATATTTACTTACGCTGATGATACAGCCCTACTCTTTCATGGCAAGGATTGGAATGAAACAGAAAAATATGCTCAGATGGCGCTGGACATTGTCATGAATTGGTTTAACAAAAATTTGTTAACCTTAAATGCGGAAAAAACGAAAATTGTTTCTTTTTCTTTAAATAATAAGACTCAGCCAAATATAACGCCTACTATTAAAGCTCATTCCTGTTCTAGAAACTCCTGCTGTACCTGTCCCTCTCTGACAGCCACATCATGTATAAAATACTTGGGTGTGCAAATTGACAAGAATCTGAACTGGTATAGTCATCTAGATAATCTAGTCACCCGAACGCGCAAACTCATTTCCATCTTTAAGAAACTCCGTGATTCGGCTGACTCAGAAACACTTATGATGGTCTATTACTCACTCTGTCAGTCTCTTCTCCTGTATTGTTTGCCAGCTTGGGGTGGCGCCTGCAAAACATACTTTCTGAAATTAGAGAGAGCTCAGAGAGCTGTTCTCAAAGTTATGTTATGCAGGCCCTATAGATACTCTACATTGGCACTTTTTAGGGAATGCAGGGTTCTGTCTGTGAGAGGGTTGTATGTGTTACAATGTGTATTAAGGAAACATCGACTGCCCTTCACAGTAAATACTAAACGTCGCGCAGATATTGTCCTTCCATCAGTTAGTCACAAAACTACCTTCGCTCAACACCAATTCACCTACCTAAGCTATATTTTATATAATAAAATCAATAAGTTTCTCCATATCCACAGTTTGAATTACCACCAATGCAAAATTTCAGTTAAAGAATGGCTGATTGACAAATCGTATGACGAAACCGAAAAACTACTCTTCCCATATGCCTAACACAGATCTCCCCTCATTTCAAGTATATAATAGACACACACTCATACATACTCCCCACTTTCACTTTTACTCACACACACCCCACATACTACACCTACCACAACAAACTCACTCTCACTCTTAACACAATTTTTTATTTTTTATTATTTTTCTTCTCTACTTAATCACATAAATTTTCATTACATTGTTATGTTAGCTATGTTACTGGTGAAAACAGATTTTTGACCTTCTATGTACCCGTATGGAATCACTGGTCCCCAAGTCACAGGCTGTAAACCTAGTTTGGGAACCAGGAGATAATACTTTATGCACATTATGTTGTATCATATTACTGTACCTGTAACTTATGTTAATTAATTATTGGAAATAAACATTTATTATTATTATATTATTATTAATGATATATATGACGATATTGTGCCAGAAAGCGTTTTATATCTACCATTAAAGATTACGTTGAGGACAAAAAGGCTTGGGATTGAGCTGCTTCAATTAATTTTGATTTTATATATTTCCCACCGTGAATTTTGTTGTATTTCTTTTTTTGGTTTTATTTTTAATTTATCTTAGTTTTTAATCATGATCTGGCAGTTTGAGTAGTTTATTTATTATTTATTTATTTATATATGCTTTATTGTAGGTACACCAAGTTAAAACAAAGAAAAGGAAACTTAAAACTAAAATACATACAACGGGCGGCCTTATCGCTTACAGCGATCTCTTCCAGGCAACCTGGAATGGATAGTGATAGCCTGGACATGAAATGGGGTTGACATTGGTGTAACACATAACAATACGAATATTTACTTTAAACACAATAATATTATTATAGAATACACAAATATATACATATGTTCTATAATAGATACATAAATACATACATACTCAATAAATATATAGGCAATGAAAGTAGATGTTGACTAACGACAATCACAGTGACAGGTAATGTTCTTTCACGAGTCTTTTAAATACAAGCAAAGACTGGGCGCGTTTTATTGGGTCGGGCAATGCATTCCACAGACGAGCAGCTTGGACAGTAAAAGCTTTATCCAAGAAAGTAGTGGAATGTATTGGCATTTTAAGTCGCAAGTTATCCGATGACCTAAGTGTTTTCGTGTGGGAATCGCAGTTTATGCGGCCTTCCCGAATGTCCTTTCTTTGGTATTGTTCGTCGAATCGTTGAGCTCCTTAAATTCTGTGTTGAGCTGCTCGGTTATTGACAAATGCGTGCACTGACTGGACAGTTCCACTCAATCTGGCTAGTTCTTTCCTCAAAAGACCATTTCAGACATCAATCTACATGGTCTTCACATGATCTAACCAAGATTTTTGTTTTGTCTGGACTTTAAAAGAGACTGTGACCTCTGAGTTTGTTTCGGCCTTTCTTTTTAGAGTAGTCAGATAGGAAACGCCGACCTCATCTAGTTTTAAAAATATGATCGACATGTAAAAGTGTTTGTACAAACCAACTAACAGAAATAAAATCATTTATCATTCATTTATCATTGTATCTATTAAATTTTAACTGAATGTAATTTACAAACTAGAAGTGAAAATCCTATTAATTTTGAATGTAGATAAGATTGGTATTTTGAAGCAAATAATAGCATGCAACCTTCATAATTGTACCAAAGACCACAGTTCTTTGTGTCGATGATTTGATGTGGTTATGATGGCGTATACAGTTTAATAAAGAGAGACATAGGACTTAAAAATAACTG
Source organism: Orthosia incerta (assembly GCA_948252205.1). Lineage (NCBI taxonomy): Eukaryota > Metazoa > Arthropoda > Insecta > Lepidoptera > Noctuidae > Orthosia > Orthosia incerta. The sequence continues at coordinate 3,560,042 of OX411755.1, forward strand.
ACAAAATGTGGGTAAAACTGTTTAATCCTTTGAGGATTAAAGACCTGATGTTATTTTATTCTACTTAACTATCTAATCTAGTTTCAAAACAATCCTATTCCAGCAATTGTTGAGTAAAATTTGGTCCTTTCATCCGCATCAAATAACATCGCAGCATCTAAAGGAAATCTTTGTTGCCTGGTTTTTCCGCGAACAGGACGGTGATTACTCATTCACTCTAAAAGCAGAAGAGTGTTATAAATTTCCCTCCATAAAAACTCCGCATAACTACCGGACAATTGCACATTTTTTCCCATAGCTTGACGTCACACGCACATGTTTAATAACCACCAATTAAAATCAATTATTTAATATCATACCAGGCAATGAAGGGACGTAATGTCCTCTTTATGGCGAACCTTAATAAATACTGATGGGAGGATAAATAGAGGGTATTTAACTAAATTAGGACGACAAATAAAATGCTTTTTTTCGTTGAAGACTTTTTTTAGGTCGTCGAAGTCCGTTTTGTTAAAAGGAGGTCCTTCCGTCATTAGACGCTTCCTCTTTTCTAAGTGACTAGTTCTTTTATCCATAATGAAGCAAGTTTTGGTCTTTAAGCACAATTTGATGGCTGACTTTTAGGTACTACCTAGAAGAAAAATCATGGTTTAGTAGTGTCAATATCAGTGAAGGTGACGACCAAGTGCCAGCTTTTCTTTTAACTCCTCATGGTAAAAATGTACCTAAAGTATTTATTATTTGAGTCTTTTTTTAAACTTTCAGTGATTTTGAAACAATCTTGGTCTTTTACTGTTTACTACACAAGAAGGAGAGCACCGAACTCTTAAAACAAAACTGCTCTCTTGCTTGTATGACTAGATGTATGTACTTACGTACTTAAATGAAACAAAAAGAGTATGTAATATTACCACGGTGGCGTTTTGTAGGTTCTGCCTATGCATACCCCCATGGGACAGAGGCGTGAGTTATATATGTATGTAACCAAACCATATAATTCCAGGATAATCCTACACACAAACTGTCAGTTACCATAACCTCAAACACAAATTTCTTCTCATCCACGCGGCTCATATTCCATGTCCCAAATATGGTACATTACGCATTACGGAGCTCTCAACCAGCCAATTGAGCAAATTAAGACTCTCTTAAGACTAAGCGTTTGGATAGCGTCCCTTTGTTTGTGTCTGTCGCGTGTTTCAATTAGATATTATGTAGTTTTAAACGATTCGGTTGCTTCTATCTGATTCTGAGGGGTTTATAATGTTGAGTATTTGGGCTAACTTTTTGTTAACTGGTACTGATGTTCTCTAAAAATCTCACAATTATTGTTTGTCTTTATATTTGTGAAACGCAGATATATTATCTCTCATTTGTGGTTCGATATAGGATTTAATTATGTTCTTCTCGGCGCACTGACAATTTTTCACAAACTTTTCTCAAATCATTTTGCGTACCTACGCATGACGCTATTAAAATTACATTCAGCCAGCAAAATTTATTTTGATAAAAAGGTTCGTCTAACATACGACCTCTTTATACGCCACAGAACCAACTTTTTTAATTTTATTTTAATTTTAACACGCTTTATTATTAGCTTGGTATGTATGTATCAATGTAACGGAATCTTTGAACGTGATTTTCACCCCCTTCAAAACGTCGGATTGATTTGAAACTTTGCACACTTATCAAGGACCGATGACAATGCAATAATTTAAATAGTTTGTCCCATTATCCTTACCAGGATCATCTTCAGGATTAGCGACTTTGTAGTTCAATTTACCATTAAAGCGTGTTTTTTAGTTTTTAGAATTACAATTTATTTATTTTTCCTGCCTCCTGATCCAATTTAAAATAAAATATGACGTCTGTGTTAACAGTACCGTGACAGGTGTGAGACAGGCCAAAGGAGCGAAGGGAGCGAAGCCGCGGGCATAGCTTGGCCCACTGACAATATCAAAGAGGAAAAAGTAAAAAATACAAGCAGCACCCAATTCAATATAAGTAGTAAACTATCAGAGGAATTAATGAGGAAAGTTCCCCCTCATCTTAGATAATTTGTTTAATTTAAAATCACGAAAATATAACAAGGAATCAGTTGATGGACGTCGCTCATTGAATAGGGTGTTATATTATACATTTAGAGAGTACAATGGGTACATAATCGTTATACGGGCTGGATCGATTATGTTTATTATTATAATTGACAGCAACTCAACATATCATTCATCATCTGCATAGCATTAGAAGTAGAAACCCCAACTATGTTCGGGTTGGCTTCCAGTTTAACTATAAGCAGCTAAATAGATACCAGTATTTTATTTTGGGCGACTGTCTGGCTGTCTTTCACACCCCAGATACTGGGTAACAGCTTGGTAAGACTGGTTGCCAGACTTTCGGGCGGAGAAAGTGCTTAGAGAGAAATAACTACGAGACAAAAATTTGCTAAAATTATTAAGAGTCCTTTTATATATTATACTAAATTTTATTGAGTCTAGCAATTTCACATAAAATACAAAAGTGTAAAATATAATATACAAAATAAAGAAAACAATCAACAACTTTTTATTTGCAAAAAACTGCGTTTTGTAGTTTTATGATTTTTTATGTATTTTCTACTATCATACTAACGTCCCAATGGCCTTGATATCTTCCCAACTAGCACAATAAGGTTGCTTAAGAGCTTCATAGCGTACATAATTACAGTTAGAAGCTGCAAGAGTTAGCTGCATAGCGTGCTATGCAACCCTTCTGCAGCTGCTATAGCCCTAAAGGGGCGCCTTATAACGCCTATTTAATAGATAGCTACACATTTTTTTAAATCTTGATGAAACCTTTCACCTTGCTCCTTTCTGTAATCGACTGAATCAATAAAAGTGAGACTTCAAAAAATGAATTTTCATTTAATATTTTAGGTTGTAACTAATATTAATTAATTTAATATTAGTTACAACCTAAGTTTTTATAGGCGTTTAAAATTTTTTGGACAATCTTTTTTATAATCAAAATCCTCAGAATAGTAATATTGACTATGGAATAAGTAAAAAAATAAAAAAACGCGATTTACAGATATTTAAAAAAAAAAAAATTAGAAAAAAAAAAATGTGGCGTGACACATTAAAATAAAGTTCATAATTGCAATATTTAGTTATTTTTATGGAACTAGTAACATTTACCAGTTCCATAAAAATATTCTCAAGAACTATTTTTCATCGCAGCGCTGTAATTATTCATTAACATTCATAAGCTGTCTGGCGAGTCTCCGACAATAAGTGAGGAACAATAATCTAAATGAGGAACAAAGACAATTGGATTGGTCTGCAAATATATTTTTTTTAAAAATGTCAATTTATCTGGCTAAATACCTACCTACAAATGATTTGTACAGTAATACCTACTTAAGTACTTTATTTTGCTACAATATCGCCTACAGATCACATCTATTGCCATTGTTTTTGCAGAGGTACTAAGATGCCATACAGCGTAGGTAGATCTTTCAACGTGTGCCTACTCCCTTCAAATAAACGTGCTCTAACCTTCAAAGCTTAAAAGTATTAGGTGTCTAAAGTGACAAAATTGAGCGATAAAAATGTAATACCTGCAGCTGTAAGCATCAAGGCTTTGAGCAACGGAGGCTACCTATATATCACTACAATATATATCACAAACGAATTTCGCAGCAACATGCTATATTAAAAAGCACCCTTCAAATTTCTAGTCAAATAAAAGTTTCGTCGAATTTCTAACAAAGTAAAACATTTATATAGTTCACAAACTGAATTTAGTCACAGTACCTAACATTATTATCATGTGTTTGATCGTGCATTTAAATGGCTAGTCTGCGTGACTTTTCACTTTAAAATGGTAGGCCATGCAGTCAGCTGATTAATTGTTTAATTTACTCGGGAATATGGAATAATTTACGCGTTTGCAACTTCATAGAAAGGTTGGAAAAGGTGAAATATTTTTAAAAGAATATAAATGTTCCTTCTAACCTTTAGAATTTCAATTTGACTTTTTTCATCTATCTGCTAAAAGGGTTATGTTTTATCAAGTAGCTGAAAATTTGTTTTTTTTGTAAGTTCGTTCAATATTCTTTGAAAAACAGTAACTATGACTTCAAACTATTCGTGCATGCTTATTGAATTTTAAGTTGTACGTGTTCTATTAAATGATGAATCTTTCAACAGCTCATGTCCACAATTCACTTGGTATGAGCAACACTTCATGACCCTTAATACTCATTCAAGGTGTTAGAGGTGTGTGGTGCTAAGGTGTACCTGCCTGCTAGTAATTGTAGTTTAATAACAATCTCTACATTGAAATTAATGAAACGATTCTTTGCACCCTTAAACTCAAAAATCACTATTTTAACCTCCCAGTTCTTTCTGGAATCCTTCATCATGCCTTCCTAGTTTTTGACCTTGATTTCTTGTTTAAAAACGTAATTTTCTCTTTGTTTCAGCCACCGTTCGAGCCATCGAGGTGAACCTAACGAATATATGGAAGGAAGACATAGGATGGGAGATCAGCTGTTCCTGGGCGATACCGTCGGAAGACTCCTTGCAGTCAGTAAGGCTGTATCAAAATAATCAGCAGTTCCTGATTTATAGGCCTGAGGTTAGTAAAAAATAACTTTGCCTGTAACATCTGATTAGACCTTCGTATTCTTAACAAGATATACTGAAGGAGGTCACTGTAGCCTTAATTGATTTAAGCATAAGACGAACAGTTACCCCGTGACAAGTTTTTATCGGCGTGCTGTAGAGGGTTACAGATGCATTCCACAATAGAGACCCCTTTATCGCTCTCCCTTTTTTGATGCCATAGAGTAAGCAAACAAGCAGGCGACGCACTTGATGGGACGCCATCTTTGGAGATATTATTAATATTCAATAGGTAGGTAGGTACTGAAAATGGTCAGTGTTGGGTTTAACATTAAAAGTTTGGCATTTAACCTTAGTATTATCTTATTGGTTTTACAACCTTCTACTAAGTCAGTACTGGGGGGTGACCATAAGCTCTTACAGCGGTATCAATTTGATATCGAGTAAGTGACAGATGTATACAAATCATATACATCTGTCCCTTATTCGATCTCAAACTGATACCGCTCTAAGAGCTTATGGTCACCCCCCTGTACAGTACTTACTTCAGTAGTTACGAGAGTAACCACCACAAGTACTGAAGGGAAACTACCAGACCTGAAATGAAATCGAAGCCAATGAGATAAATGTAACAAATTCATTAAAAAATGTGACTACAAAAAGTAACAAACCGACGTAAGTAGGTACAGATAGCGTATTATTTCATCCTTCCGGCCCTAGACGGATTAAAATGATTAAATTTTTGTGTACAGAAGGTCAGCCACCAAACATCCTGTTAGACAGAGTGTTCTAAATTTGGCAGTCCTCTCCTTTGTTACATGTTTTTCAATTACAGAGGATTAAAATGTTTCGTGGTATTCGGGGATAATCTTCGTGTATATGTAGGCAGGTATACGGCAGTTAGATATACCTATAGTTACGACTGTGCTAGTGTAGGTAAGTAGGTTTTTATTTTTGGGTTTTTGGCAATCAATTTTTAAGCGAAAATATTTCCTATTGGTTATTATGAAAGAAATTAAACATTATGAAGCTATGATGCATACAAAAAAACTGGCCAAGTGCGAGTCGGACTCGCGCACGAAGGGTTCCGTACCATTATCGCAAAAAACGGCAAAAAAAACACGTTTGTTGTATGGGAGCCCCACTTAAATATTTATTTTATTCCGTTTTTAGTATTTGTTGTTATAGCGGCACCAGAAATACATCATCTGTGAAAATTTCAGCCGTCTAGCTATCACGGTTCATGAGATACAGCCTGGTGACAGACGGATAGACAGACAGACAGACAGACAGACAGACGGATCGCGAAGTCTTAGTAATAGGGTCCCGTTTTTACCCTTTGGGTACGGAACCCTAAAAATATATTAATACGAATAGCGAAAAAGTTGCTTCAAAAAAGCAAAAACCCGACTGCTGTAGAAGCGAACTAAAAAGACGTAAACAAGGAGAAATCGTGCTGTACAGTCGGAGGATACATCTGGTTTTGGTCAGCCAGCTCGCGAATTTGTAGCATGAATTTAAGTGTTAAATATTTTTGAAATAACCTCTTAAATCCCTTTATTTTGATACACCACACAATTGGGTTTGAAAGAAAAAAATATTGAGCTTACATATTATGGCGCCCAAAATTAGCCATTTTTCTATTTTCCAATTTTAATGTAGCCAGTGTCACTTGCATGGTTAAGACCACAGAACAAAAAAAACGCCTACTACAATAGAAGTCGCAAGTGGACGGGGCCCGCGTACCCCGAGTTTTGCTCAGTTCTGCATATGTTTCCTTCCGCGCACACACTACGCACATCAGTCTTGGTTCAACCGTAACGGTGACAAAAACTTGAAAAAAAATATAAAAATGCCTTGTGCTGTTTTAGAATGTAAACACGATAGCAGAACCAAAAATGTATCAATTGAGCGCGCACAGAGATCATTGCTAAAAGTCGCATTTAAATTTCCCTATCGCTATCCCACCAAAGATCTATACGACGAAATAAATGTCATGAGCGTTCGTAAACTTTATATCTATGAAGTCCTACGTAGATACCACAGACAGGTAATTCCAACATTACCAAAGTTGAATAAAAGAAAAGTGCAGTGTCCAGTGCCAAGAACCAACACAAAATTTGCTAGCAGAATTTACAACGTCCAAGCTCCACGATTATACAATAAATTAGCTCAGTATATTCATAATATCAGATCATTCAGTAATAACCAAGTCCAATGTAAAATTATTGCATGGTTGAATGACATGGACTATGAAAAAATTGAGTCTCTTTTTGTTGTAACGGTATGAAATACACACTCATCACGCACACGCCCACCCACACACACATATACACACATCCACACACATATATATACACACACACACGCTCAACTACCCAAACACATTCTTTTTTATTATGGATTTTTGTTTTTCTTATTTTCTAATTTTTATTTTTCTAGTTTTAGTTATATTGGAATCTAGTAATATATTGTTGTTTACTGGTCTAAGATAGCCTACGTTAAAATTATGGACATATTGTACTTGAATATAATAACACGTTTGTGAAGGGAAGGAACTGACCTTCAAGATACAGTATTTTACTAGTTTGGAGGTCAGTGTCTCACCTCAAAGATACCCTGTAAGATGTTCATAATAAAGATTATTATTATTATTTTCCTTTATTAATCAGTTTTCTTATTATTTACATTTTTAAATATTTTTATAAAATAAATTAAAAAACAAAAACATTTAAAAATATAAAAAATAGAGGCCCACCGGTATCGGGAACAGGGTCCAAGCTACCGGCGGTCAGGGCTCCAGAGAGAGGAACCTCCTAACTATACGAGCCGTGTCCAGCAGTACTGCTTTGCTTTGCTTTATTATTATTATTATTATCAAATGTAGGTACCTATATCTTACCATCGGCTAGTCTTAATTTATTTTATTTCGATAAAAATGTAAAAACAATATTTTATTAAACAAGACAAGTAAAAGTTGATTTTATGATGTTAAATTTAAGGTCTACTTTCTTTAAAACTCAAACATTGTTCTCGAAGATTCCAACTATGCACATGTCACATTCAGCTACTCAATTAGAGATTACCAATATCGATAATGAGTTATCGATACTTTAAACTTACAATATTCGAAAAAAAATTCTTACGCGCGAAAAACATAACCCTTTCCTTGCAGCCGTGTAAAAATAAAGATTACGACGAATTGAGAACCTCCTCCTTTTTTTGAAGTCGGTTAAAAAGACAACAGCCTTCAAAATCAACAAGGTGTAATAATAATAACACATGAACATAGAACCTCCTTCTTTTTTTAAGTCAGTTAAAAACTGGCTTATGTGTTAGTCTGAAATTTAAGATCTACTGGTGTATAGACCTAAATTTCATCAGTTCATTAAGGAAGTTAGTCAAGCTAATCATAATAAGAGTGTAGCCGCAGGCGAAAGCGTAAGCTTCCCATATCAGTAGGACGTATTGCATTTGTAGTGTAGTCTATCGCATAATTAATAATAGTACACCAAAGACTACCTAAAGTACTGTATTTCCTTTCATTTTTTTAATCCATCCAAAGGTTGTCTTGAAAAGATCGCTTTTAGCGATAAGGCCGCCATTGTGTCACCCAGTGTAATGTTTTCTTGGTCTATACTTTCTGTAACTTATATGGTGTACATAATAAAGAGTATTCTATTCTATAATTCTATTGATAGAAAAAACACCACATACAATCATTTTCAAAATCGGATCAGTAGTTTACCATAAAATATCTTAATTATTCTTTCTATAAATCGTAAGTATTAGAATAAATTTATATAAAAACTTGATTACAAACATAATAATATTTATTGACTGTATTTTGTTTGAATATAAAACGGGATGTCGATAAATAAGCCAACGACAGTGGTACATCCCTACAGGAGGACGGGTAGTAATGACCTCATTTCGCAAATATAAATCTTATCGTTAACGAAATACGGCTTTGAATTGAATGCATTTATTATAGTGACATCTAGCGGCGGGTAGCGTAACTTGCTCATTAAACTATTCCGTGTACGCTTTAAACGGAAAAAGTAATAAATACTCAAAACGTGTAGACAATAAACCAACTCTATGGTCATAAAGCTGTGGTTTATTTTCAAATAAGCGACGACTGACATATTTTCTACTTTCATCTAAAAATTAAACTACCAATCACACTAAAGATTTCTTAGTGTTATGAAATACAATTAATCTGTATATTATGTGTGAGTTTGGGTACGCTGGTTCCGATACTAATGAAGCTATATGCGACTTCTACTGTCTTCTCTGTTCTGTGGTTAAGACGAATCGAGTGACGTAAGAATCATCAAAATCGGCCAACGCGTTTGGTCTCTAGAACGCCACATAATAGGAAGAAACATACATACATACATAGACTGATAAACACATTACCCTCCTTCGGCTGTCGGGTAAAAAATGCCCATCTCTCAGCATAATGCTGGGTATTGTGCGAATTAAGTAAGCGACAACGGAAGAGTTTAAAAATAAACTTTATTTGATCCCAGTTACAGCAAGACGGTAATTGATTCATCTAACAAGATATTGATCTTATATACTAACTTAATTGCTAACGTAGTACATCCACAGCGTGATCAGATTGACGCATGTTCTAGATAATTATAAATGCTGATCGCGCAGTGGGGAAATTGAGAAATAATAATCTAGTAAATACTTATTGTCTGACAAAGCTAATATTGGTAGGTTGGGGTTCCTTAACTCCTCCCTCCCTAAGAGAGAAATTATCCGAAGGTGTCGCAGACGGTTTCGGAGAATTTCGACAAAAGTTTATGAACTGAAATTTATACATTATAAAGATAACTATTGCTATTACAATAACCACATACTCTAAGATGGTCCATATACTAATTTCTATTGTCACTGTTTGTGTCGTATCGTCTATTTCACCAAATTTTGCACTTTGTAACACTTCTTTCACATCACTGAAGTCCACATTTCTTAGATCCACTTTCTTTGATCTTCTCTGGATGTCCTGTTGTAGGTCTGGCATCTGGATCAATGGCAGCTGGAGACTGGAAACTGTAGTGTTTGTGGTGGCGGCAATGATGACTTCGCCTATTTGTGTCTCGCATTGTTGGCCAGGTGTCACGATGTAGGTCCCAAGGATAGTGTACTTCAGGATTTCTGTATTGCAATTCTCGGTGATGATGAGATTTTCCTCTGAGTAAACCAACCATTGGTTGTCGGTTATTTTCTGTGTCTTAGTTTTTTCTATTTCAATATGGTTCTGTATGCAGTTTTTGTAGTTGTTCTTCATCAGCATTATTTGTTCAATGCAGGTCTCGGTTGGAAACTGGGCTAAATTAGTTTCAGCGCAAAGGAATTTTCCATTTTCAATCTCAGTACATGGGCTTACCACGGGCATGTATTTCAATCTATTCACCATCAGGTAAGGATATTTGGGTATTATTGTAAAGGTATTTGGAGAATGGAATATAGGGATGGGTATAACCTTGTAATAATTATATGTTTCGTTATTTATTAGGGGAACTTCTAAAACAAAAACTAACTTGTTGTTATTTATATATGATTTAAGTATGATATTACGTTCTAATTTTATTAAATTATGTTTGTTTACTGGGTATATTGTTCTAGCATGTTTAGCAATGACTTCTAACGTATTATATAATTCTGTACTATTTATAATGGATTGGTGCAATGTATTCAGTTTGCTAAAGGCTATTGCCGTTTCAATCTCTTGTATGTTTTCGTAACAGGTTCGAAAGTTATTTAAAATTTGATACATAGTATTTAATATTTGGAAAAGTTTGTTAAACCTGAACTCATGTTCAACTAATTTTTCCATTTCATTGGTATGTAAACCCAAGTTTTTAATATTTGAATTTATTATTTCAGAGTCATTTACTAATTTATCAAAAGCTTTTTGCATTGATGATACTTTACGTTCGACCACATGCTCTTTGTTCTGTATCATTTGGATTTCTCTATCATATTTAATTGCATCGTCTTCATCCAAATTTCCTGTGATAGCTTTTACAAGTGAGCCTAATGGATTAAACAAAGCTCTTTTGTTTCTATAATGGAAAGGTAAGATTTGAAAAAATCTATCCTTAGTTAGTTTAATAAGATATTCTATTTGGCTTTCTATTCCTATAGTTTCGTTACTAAGACTATTTTCCTTAATTTTAATTTTCAAGTTAATAAAATCCTGAATATTATTATCTATTTGTAAGTGTAATGATTCTAAATCTACAATTTTGTATATTGTCCAATAACTATTCCTCTTCACTGCTACTCCCCGCTTTATCGCTGCTATCCCCGGATTCTGACCGAGGTTTTGGAGGTCCAGCGTGAGTGTTGGCACCACTAGTACCAGAAGTACCAGGCACGATCTGTGGAGGACGTTTTACATTTTTTAAGGCTACTCTAGTTTTCCTTTTCTTTACTTCTACTGGGACTATATTTCTTTCAACTTCACCTATTACTTTCGCTTTTTCATATCGAGGTTTTTCTTTGGCTTTTCTAATCCTAGTGTCTTTCATGTAAATATTATCGTCTGGTTCGAGTATCGGTGTCGTTTCGCCACCTTTTTTATTAATTATTTTAATTTTATCGGATTCTAATTTTTCTGTTATGAATTCATAGAGTATTTTAAGGCGTTTTCTATGATCTAACAATAATTTCTGAGTTAAGTTCTTCTCTCTATCCACGTTAAATACATTTTCGGAATAAGTGTGACCAAATACTAGTTCAAAAGGCGTAAAATCTGTTGCTGAATGTATGGTGTTGTTATAAGCCATGATGGCATAAGTCATAACTGATGCTGCATCTAAATCGCTTTTATCGTATTTTGCTATACGATAAATCTCAATAATGGTAGAATGAAACCTTTCTACTATTGCCATTGAACTGGGATTATTTGGCGTCCCAATATGAAGTTCAATTTTGTAAAAGCTTAACATTTCTTTAATCAAAGTATTGTTGAATTCTGTACCGGAATCGCAACTAATTTTTCTAGGCAGACCATACCTGCTGAAATATTTAATCAATGCTCTAACTATCTCTGGTGTACTCCTATTCGGTACCTCTATGGCTTGTGCTATCTTACTAAATGCATCCACTATAGTTAAATAATATTTCCCTTCAATATATAATAAATCCATAAAAGCTTCCTGAAAAGGGGCATCCTGGGTTTGTGTTAACTGAATGTGGGGTTTAATCGGCTTTCTATCATATTTCATGCGTTTACATGTTTCGCAAGCATTTATGATTGCCGTGACTGTCTCTTTCATGTTTGCCCACCAATAATGTCTTTTAAGTTTGGTTAAAGTTTCTTTAATACCTCTATGACATGTTTTCCCGTCGTGGTATTTTAAAATAACTTCTTTTTGATCTTCTTCAGATCCTGTCAAATTTATAACTCTTTCTGTACACTCGGTTAACTTAACTGAATCCTTTTTAAATAACTTAATTACCATGTTTGAAAAAGTTTTTCTAAAAGATGGGTGTTCGAAGTATATAAAGTACTTATGTTTTGGATCAATATACTCTTTCAAAAAGTCTTTAACTAATATATCGTTATTTGTCGGTAAGTGAACTTCGAGAATTTTTTGTTTATTATTTGAAATATCTTTTACGTCTAATTTATTTTTAAACCATGAATGAATTAAAATCTGTTTTGGTTTAGTATCGACAGCTTCGTTTAAACTAGGAATGCCTTCGTGTTCTCTATTTGAAACTGAGTTGGCAGTGACCCCATCATCAGAATCCGAAAGTTCTATCGTTTCTATTGGAGTTTCGGGGTCTTGTAATTCGCTTTCTATAATTTTTTGTATACGTTCCTGCCTATCTCCTATATTTACGAATATTGAATCTAAATCGTCGTCAATTGCATTAATCTTAATCCTAGATAAAGCATCTGCATTCGTGTTTTGAGGGCCTTTCTTATATTTTATTTCGAAATCGTACTCTTCTAACCTTAACCGCCATCGCGTGAGTTTACTATTGGGCTCTTTCAATGAATACAGCCAAGCTAATGGTCTATGGTCTGTAAATATGGTAAACTTATTACCATACAAATACGGTCGAAAGTGCTTAACTGCCCATATTATGGCTAAAAGTTCCTTCTCGATAGTGCTATATTTTACTTCTGTGTCACTCAGAGTCCTGCTAGCATATGCTACTGGCTTGTCTGAGCCTATTGATCCTTGTGACAATACAGCCCCAATTGCAAAATTCGATGCGTCGGTAGTTAAAATAAAACTTTTACTAAAATCGGGATACTGTAATAAAGGTGCGTTTGTTAAAAGTTTTTTACATGTTTCAAAACATTCCCTATACTCATCATTAATAATTATTTTACGACCTTTCTTTAAACAAGCTGTTAAAGGTCTAGTTATTTTTGCAAAATCTTTGATGAATTTCCTATAATAACCAATAAGTCCTAAAAAGCTTTTTATTTGTGTAACTGTTTCTGGAATGGGATATCTTAAGATTGCATCAATTTTATCATTATTTGGCTTCAATCCTTCACTTGTAATAGTGTGCCCTAAGTAAAGAACTTCCTTTCTAAGAAAATGTGATTTGTCGAGTTGTATTTTTAAATTTGTCGCCCGAAACCGATCAAAAACTGCTCTAAGTTTTTCTACATGCTGAGTCAGCGATTTAGAAAAAATTATGACGTCATCAAGGTATACCAGGCAATGTAAGCCCTGGAGACCTCTTAGAACGTTATCCATAGCCCTCTGGAATGTTGCAGGTGCTGTTTTTAACCCGAACGGCATCCTGTTAAATTCATAATGTCCTGAAGGTGTACTGAAAGCTGTTTTCGCCCTATCTTCTTCCTGGACCTCGATTTGATGGTACCCACTAGCTAAATCTAAGGTAGTAAAATAGGTACTATTGCCTAGCATATCAAATAAATCATTTATGTTGGGCAAGGGGTATTTGTCATCGGTAGTAATTTCATTGAGACGTCTATAATCAACTACCATCCTCCATTTTTGCTGTCCTGATGAATCTAATTTTTTTGGCACTAAATGTACGGGAGCACTCCAGGGGGAGTGTGATTCCTGGATGATATTGTCCCTTAACATTTTATCTACCTGATTCCTAATTTCTTTCGATTGAATGGGAGGTAACCTATGTGCTTTAATATTTATAGGATCTTCATTCCTTGTTCTAATTCTATGTTTTACTTGATTTGTAAACGTTAATGGAATATTCTCACAATAAAATATGTCCTTATAATCATTACATAGCCCTTCGATGGTTTTACGTTCCTCAGAATTCATGTGGTCTAACTGTAATTTTTTTAAATTATCTGTTAGCATCCTATCTATTTCTATGTTATTTTCTGTAAAATTAATGTGAACAGATGGGTTCTGCCTGTAAGGTTCGACCGTAAAAGGTCCTGTTACCACTAAGGTTCTGGTTTCATCCGTATAATTCTGAATAACGGTTGATGCGTAACCTTTAATACACGTAACTAATGCGGCGGGCATTCGAATCCCTTCCGTAAATTGCTTAAAATCTAACACAGCTTCCCCGTTCAGTAAGTTGACTGGGAGTCTTACTCTAAGTTCACTACGAGATGGTAGATTATATACCTCTCTCATAGGCGGTGAATATATGATAGGAATATCAGTATTTTTTAAATGTAATATCTGATTTTCCATATTAATCTTTGCCTGTAATTGCTTCAGCAAATTGCTACCTATTAACCCATCATACCTATCGTCGACACTATAGACATAAAACTTATGGAACTCTTGACTTCCAAAGGTAACCGGTAATGGAATAATAGCCGTTTCACTATGAACACTCGATGCGTGAGTGCTAACAACCTCGAAGGGTTCATACTGTAGATAATTTTTAAAATATTTATTCGCTATATACGGGCTTATAAACGATCTAACACTCCCCGTATCTATCATAAAAACTGCCTTTAATTCTGGTATAACTATATGTGGTAAATTTAAGCGTTTATTACAATTTATTTTTATTCGTTCTCTAGGGTAGAGGCCGTTATGCAAAAATTTCCCGCCCCGGGTTCTTCAGGAGAAAATTCTTGGCACTCATTGTACGAATAACTTGAACTCTGTTCATTATTATTAGAATTATTTATGTAATTAACACGTCGCGACCTTGCAGTACGCATGGTGACATCAGTATTCGCACCCGACGTAGATGCTTGCGCTGCAAAAGACGGCGTGCTCGGTGCATGTGCCGCGAACTGTTGGTTCGGTTGTGCAATCGGAACAAATGACCTACTTGACTGCGGTGACGCATTATTGTTGTTTGTACGATTAAAATTGTCTTGATTTCTTTGAATATTATTATGTTGTTTATAATGTCTGGGCTGATGCGGATTGTTCGGTGTAGATGTGCTGTTTGTCGCACTATTCGGTACATGTGTACTTGATATGCTATGTGAATCTTTCTTTTGATTATTAGATTCAATTGCATTTTGGTTATTAGGCAAATTGGGTCTGTTATTTCTGCTAAAATTACGTCTGTCGTTTGTTTTCGACTCATAGACTGCCTGGAAGTTTTGTTCTTCTAAAACTATTTTTAATGCATCCTCTAACGTTGTGACGTCGCGCAAACGAACTAATCTAACTAAAAATGGCGGTAAATTAAACAAGAAAGCATTCATCGCTCTGTTACTATAAATGATTTGCTTTGCCTTACGTAGAGATTCATCAATGATAGTTTCTGATATTTTAGCAAATAAAACACTTCTCATCCGCTGTATTCTATGGCAAAAATCTAAATAACTTTCACCCTTATTTATTCTACACGATTCTAATTCCATTGCTAAACAATCCTCTGTGCGTGGATCACCGAAGTGTTGGTTTAACAACTTCTTCAGCTCGTCCCACGTACCTATAGCTTCTCTTTCGCCTACCAAACTGGCTGCTTCGCCTGATAACCTACTAGTTACTACATGAAATAAATATTCATTTTGGGCTGCGGTTCCTAAGAACGTAGACAAAATGTATTCACATTTTTTTATAAATAAAGGCAACATTCTAGTGTCGCCGCTGAATATTGGTATGATGTTAACCAATTCCTGTGGGACACGGGTTACGTTTTCCATTGTGAAATGTTATGAAAGGAGCAAACGCGGAGAGAAAAAAAATCACACTAATGTGCTACTAAACTATCACTATTCTAAAATATTAGTACGTTTAAAATCTATGCAAATATTATTACGGCGTTGTCCAATCCCTAATAATACACAAACACATAGACTATTACAAGGTTGGGATATAGATGGAAGAGCTGAGAGGAAGGTGAAAAAGATTTACTCACAATTCCGCAGCTAGCTCCATGCTCCCTGAATTACTGCTTGGCTCCTGGTCCTCTCCTGGCTTGATGTGGCTTCTTAATGTATTTGTTTGTTCGGTGATCTCTGCTGAACCGTTGAAACGGACGTCGGCTGCTTCCCGTAGATGTGGATACGTGACAGACTGACTACAGAGATCCTACCGGCTGCGCCAATTAAGTAAGCGACAACGGAAGAGTTTAAAAATAAACTTTATTTGATCCCAGTTACAGCAAGACGGTAATTGATTCATCTAACAAGATATTGATCTTATATACTAACTTAATTGCTAACGTAGTACATCCACAGCGTGATCAGATTGACGCATGTTCTAGATAATTATAAATGCTGATCGCGCAGTGGGGAAATTGAGAAATAATAATCTAGTAAATACTTATTGTCTGACAAAGCTAATATTGGTAGGTTGGGGTTCCTTAACTTGCGCGAGACAGAGCCACAGCGTCGGTTATCAGTAACAGTCCGCGGTATCAAGAGGTTAGTTTTCGTCTGCCTGACTTTCGATTTTGCACTAAATCGTTCCTTTTCTGATCATTAGAACCCAAGCCTTACAAGTGTGTATAGGTATACAATCAAAACGAATAGGTCTTTATTTTCCTCACTCATACAATTTTTCTTTATAGGCAGATGGGGGCAGTAGTAACGTAGTGTACAGACGCGTAGAAGACAAGATGACCACGAGCTGTGCGGTCCCGGACGATGATCGACAAAGAGGCAACTGTGTCATTACCCTGGAGCTGTACCAACCACAGAGGGATAGCTTCACCATGTCCTGCGAGGTGTCTGGTGAAAGACCGTATTTTAGGATGGACAGGAAGAATATTGTTGTGGAGAAATTAGGTAAGATTTGTTGCATAATATTTTCATCGCTGCATCAGATCAATGCCTAGGATCAATCGGGCGTAACACACAGTGTAGGTATGCGATACTCACGGCGAGATTATGCTATTTCTGAAAATCCTACTATAGGTAGCCACACTTATGAACGGACTCTGCTATCACGAAGAATTCTAAGCAAAGAGTTTCTCATTCTACTAAAATAATTTAATATTCGACTAATCATGCCGCGGCCGGTCACGCTATTGTTATCAATAAAATAATATCTAATATTTACCAACATTTTCTCATTACAGTGCCACCTACCGACGCTGTTGTTACTGTCAGCTCAGTGAACGAAGAATCTGGTAGGGTGACTCTAAACTGCAGTGCTGAGGGCGTACCACTTCCCACCTTGTCATGGACTATTGACGATCAGCAGGTAAGACATATGATAGATAGAAACTTTCAAAAATCGAAAGCAAGCACATACTCTCGAATGGAAAGCAAGCACCAAGCATTACAGTCGCTAATGAGGACCTCGTGAAGTAAAAGCTTACGGCTAATTAATAATAGTAGGTATAAAATGGGCAGCAAAGCAGGTGACGCCTTGCTTTTGAAAGGGCTACACTAGCACTGTGTTAGGGATATGTGGAGATGCTTTAATTGGTTTGATTGTGTAGCGGCCAAACTGGTTCCGCAATCAATCAGTTATAAGATTTTTAGATTAGCTACTGCAGTTTCATCCAGGTGAAAATGTTCTGCCGCGGTCACGATGTGTGAAGCAGGGTTCCCTATCCATTTGCATAAAAAACTTTAGTCATAATATAACATGGCATACTTTTGTTTATCCTAATTATATTTACGCATAACAGTTTGCGCATATTTTTTTTAGCATAATTACTCTAATAATATCTAATGTTTAAGCATAACATTCTAAAGCATAAATTTGTTTACGCATAGGTAATGGTATAAAAACATATTTTTTTCAAGCATAACAAATACGCATAATAATTAACTCCTAAAATGTTTTTGGGATTTTTTTTCCTGTAAGAAGCATGCAAACAAGCATACGCCATGCATGCAGCAATTTTAAATAACACTCTAGGGGTAGGGCAGACAAGACTACGTGGAGTCGGTTTTGCAGCGATTCGTTTCTGTCACTAAAAATAAAATACGTTAAAATAACAAAAATTTGTTTCCGTTATTCCAATTAATTTTTATGCCTTAATAATATTATGCTTATAGTCATTAGAGCTAGTAAAATTATGCGAATTAAAATTATGCCAAAACAAATTAGCCTTCAAGATAATTATGCCAACAAAAACAGTAGGCAAAAAAAAAATATGGAAAAAAATTATTAAGGCAAAACAAATAATGCCAAAACAGTTATGCCAAACTATATTAGGAAAAAGAACATTATACAAAAAAAAAAGGGATCACGTGAAGGAGTAGGGTGTTTGTAACTCCACAGCGCGATTTTTTCTGTCTCTCCAATTTAGCCAATTAGTTGAAATTGATACCTGCCTAATTAATATAAATTCGTCCACCACCAGCTTCCCCGCGACTTTTCGGGCGGGGCTTGGAACGCGTCGTCTAAACTCTGGCACGCCTGGTCAGTTCTCTCGTACACGCCAACTAGTAGCAGTGCCACGGTTTGCACGCCCGCAGTCAGCGTGGCAGGCAAAGTAGTGACGGGACACGCAGCCGAGTATAATGCAGCGAGAAATATTAAGGGTAGGTGTGTATCTGTTTTACATGTAATGTAGGCTATTTTCTTCTTTTGTGTGGATGATTGTTTGTTCTTAATTTATATATGGTTCGACCAGAATTTCTAGTTAGACATAAGTGTTATTCTATCAGCGATCAAGGATTGACGAATTGC
Organism: Orthosia incerta; assembly: GCA_948252205.1. NCBI lineage: Eukaryota > Metazoa > Arthropoda > Insecta > Lepidoptera > Noctuidae > Orthosia > Orthosia incerta. The sequence continues at coordinate 3,578,706 of OX411755.1, forward strand.
CAAAATGTAAGGCATACATTTTGGCATTCCGTCAATCCTATCACGTGATATTCTCATAATGCTTGACATTTATACTATTTTACCAATCGCTATCACGGCGCTTTAATTTGGCCACTTGTCTAGCCTCTGCGCATGGCACAAAAACTGACCAAGTGCGAGTCGGTCTCGCACACGAAGGGTTCCGTACCATTATCGCAAAAAACGGCAAAAAATTCACGTTTGTTGTATGGGAGCCCCACTTAAATATTTATTTTTTTCTGTTTTTAGTATTTGTTGTTATAGCGGCAACAGAAATACATCATCTGTGAAAATTTCAACTGTCTAACTATAACGGTTCATGAGATACAGCCCGGTGACAGGCGGACAGACAGACAGACAGTCGGATCGTGGAGTCTTAGTAATAGGGTCCCGTTTTTACCCTTTGGGTACGGAACCCTAAAAAGCTTGATATGCCAGACTAAACTATCTGTGCTAAATTTCATCCAGAGCCGTTCAGCCGTTCTTGCGTGACTGACATCCAACCAACCAAACTTTCGCAATTATAATATTAATAGGATTAGATACGTAATCGAGTTTATACAGACCCGTGTCGATTCCAATTCTCTATTTCAGGCATACCATTGCATGCTTATGATTATAATTGAAAAAATAACAAATAATTTTATTTTACAGGTGGCCTATTTAACATGATAGTCACAGTACTATTCCTGTTACTACTGAGATGATCTGCACTGGAGTCCAGGGCGAATACTTAAATAAAACCAAAAAGTGATTTGTTCAATTTTATTTCGGCTGAATATCGTTGTGAACGATTGATTATAATTTTGAAGTTGAAGTTACAATACGTAGGTCTTTGCAGAATAATTTTGATTGACTAATTAAAAGTAGGTTGAAATTTACTTTCGGTTTGGAATAGGTTTTATAACGTTGCGGAAGCGTTGTTTATCGATCAACCAATAAACTAACTACATATTATAAATAATAATATTTGAAAGAAAAGCTTGTGTCTAATTAGATAAAAAAAAATATTGACAGTTTTGCGTTTGACCACTATCTCACCTACCTATGGTCTATGGTCGAAAATTTCTCAGCGAATGACCAACATATTGAAATTTCAACTCATTTTTACAATTATTTTTGGCTCTTTTTAGAGATTCTTAATTGTTTTACATGTTATATTGTAGGTTACCATTTATATTATTTTTCTATTATAATAATTGAAATTCATAGTTATTATGCACTTAAAAAACCTACTTATTAAATGAGAGGAAGACCTTTGCCATTTACATTGTATTATAATTAGAATATGACAAAGAAAAAAACAATGGTAAAAGTCTCCCGCAATGAATGTGCACTTCAAAATATTTTTTTTTAAATAAAATTCTTGACTATACAATTGTAAATAAATTTTGGACGTAACGTTTTTAAATAGAAGAAAATATTAGATAGTAAAATAAAAATCAAGCACCTTACAGGCACTGGAAGAATACATAAAAATGTAAAAAAAAAATTGTGACTAGGTCAAAAACATGCAACTTGCTTGCAAAAAAATTGCACCTTTTTTACTAAATATTTTATTACTTATTAAATTATTCTAAACTGGCTTTCGAAACGGCATTTTGGCATAAATAGTGTGTGAAGAATTTTGCAAGCAAGTGTAGATACTGAAAATATATTTTTAAGCGAAGATCTGTTTGTTAGGAACATAATTGCAGTTATTGAGACGTTTTGAATGACAGTTGAGGTTCATAGTACAGATTTGTTTTTTTTTCTTACATATACTTGATATTAAGTAATGTGAAAAATCCAGTTGTTACTCGCTCACCTATTAAATTCTAAGGAGATAACTATAGTTTTGAGAATTTCGAACATTCTTTTACTTAAGATTTAGACATAATGTAAAACTCGCTTAACGCGGCAAAGTATTAGGAGCACTACAGCACATATTCAACATTATTTATAAAAATCTCGGTACTGTTTAGCGATTGCTTAGTACATTCTATATTCAATTCAAGACAATTTGAATAAAGAATCTGCTAATACAAGACGGTAAAAAAAACTGGTAATTTTGAGCTATCGGAGCTGTCAATGTCACTCTGACGTTCGACTCTCGCTATTGGCTCACGATACGAACGCGGGGCGCTGCGTGTTATAAATTTATTAATTGGTTTATATCATGAGTGAAATCAAAATAAGTAAATTAATAAAAATAAATTTTAGGGTAGGCGGGATTGGGGTCTTTTAACATTTCCAGTCCCCAGTTATATTGACCGAGTAATAAATTGCTAAACAGCTGTTTTTTTTTTCTACAAGACGTATCGTGCTTTGCAGCTTTGCAATTATAGGCCGTACATATGGATAACTTTTTCGAATTCAACTTTTTGCCGACGCACGCGTTCGATTTTTAAATCGCGTGAAGTGAGTTTTTTGCCAAAAGACTCGATTGCTACATTGTTTTAAGTCGCGGTCCTATGGCCCATGTTTCGGTGTTTATGGAAGGTGTTTTTGTACCTAAATTTTAATGTGAAAATTAATGATTTAATTATAAACAAAATTGTTTCTTTTTTTCGAAAACTTGACGTGCTTTTTCAGCAGAGGTAGCAGTTTCGGCAAAGTGCAAATGTTTTACTAAGTTTATTACGTAGAAGTTATTTTTTACAATGGGTTCACGATCAACAACTTGAGTTTTCACGGAATGACTAATTAATACAACAATGGAATTATGAATGAGTGATAAATCACGACCATATGTCCTAACAATGATTATTATCACAGTGCCTTCATTCTTTGTCGTACAAAATTCACTATAGTTCGAGTTTTGGACGTTTCTATTTGGTAGTTTTGACAAAATTATTACATGCGCAAATGTATATTTGTGCATGTAATAATTTTTGTATAAAAAGCGCCCTTTTTGCATGTGCCTCGTGGCAAGTTACGGAACATCATATCGTCAAATTGGGCGTTCATGCCACGACGCGAGACCAGAGACAGAGCGAGGTCTCCTGTCTCTATCTCGGTCTCCGGTCGCTGTCGCGGCGCGTGGGAACCTTCTGTTCCTGAGTGCAGTTCTAATTGTTGTAGATGCAGCCTTTATTAGATTATCTTAATTCAGATGATGTTTTAATGGTACCGCATACATAATTATTCTTCATCTTTCATCTCTTGCTTTATATTCATAATCAAGGAATACGTTTCTCTAACTTTATGTGTCCCAACAAAAATGAATGGGCTTTAATCTTGAAATGTTCATGTTAAGTACTTCTTATGCTGTATTTCCAAAACAAAGATCATATTTTGTATTGTCTTCAGACCATGTTATGTGGCAGATCCCGAAAATAGGGAAGATGGATAATTTTATTATAATTCAAAATATTGTAGAGTCACGACAACATTTTTTGTTGATTTGATAAAGCAAGAAATACGTGTTCTAAATTTTATATCACTGACCTTCTAAATAGAATTATCATTTTTCTACTCAAGAACAGGGCCTGTCGCAGAAAAAAAATTAAGAGAGTTACCGCAGCCCTGACACAAGCAACTGGAGGAACACGGGTGGTATTATTCAGTAAAAGTCTGACACGCCCTCCCGCTTCACGCAGAACGGGAGAAGTTATTGGATGATTTCCATACAAAAAAGGGGGGCAGGGCCTATTGGCTTCGATCGTCATTCTTCAAATATTGATCTTAAGTACTTATGGTTGTATTTCCAACACGAAGATCTTGTTTTATTTTATCGAATGACCCTATATTTACCGTCTTGTCCATACACGACTATAGTGAACTTTCCACGCCACACAAACACAATGGTGTTTTCTCAGTCGCCCCGCCTAGCGAGGGAATACAATAGTACCTACCTACGTACGAAGTTACAATGGAGGCCAAGATAAGACACTACATACAATTAATTTATTTATATACTCAATAATACGCGACGGGTTCCATAATAATATTATAGTGCGCAATGTTTTGTATATAATTTTCACAAAAAATAGGGTTTCGGTTTTTTCAAACGAATAAAGAGATGTATACAGCCAGCTATCCTAAAAGGCTTAGGCCAAAATGTAACTCAATCACAATATATGTACGAATGCAGTGACATGTATGGGAATAGATAGAAAAGGGTTAAAAGCGCCATCTATTATACAATTATAAACAAAATATTGGGCACTAATAAAATAGAGAATTAAGTTATTTGGAATGTATAAATTAATTCAACAGGCGGGGTACACTTAGGTACGTAAATATACACAAAGACATACATTTCCTAGCTCAAAACTCATTGAAATAAATGATCTGAGTTTGATTTCTATATTAATTAAACATTTACACATACATACATTAACTCACGCCTTTCTTCCACGAGAGTCATTTCAACAAAATTATTCTATAATAAATGCACTATAAATCTGGCACAGAATATAATATTAAATGCATTTAAACTCTTAATGTTTATACAATTATTTAATTATTAATAAATATAATTAAATAATTAATTAATAATAAATATAATTAATTAATAATAAATATAATTAATTAATAATAAATATAATTAATTATTAATAAATATAATTAATCTACTCTCACTTGGCCTGGAATGTTTTGTGCGAAAGAAGTCGAATGTATTTACCAATCGTTATTTTAAAGAATTATTTTGGTACACTATATAAATGTATTTTTAAGTATTGATAGTTTGACTCGATCGCTACAAAAAGTGACTTTGTGATCTTTATGATACAATTTTAAATCACTTGTAAATTATTTCTGTAGTTTGTCTCCTGCTGCAATCACATTGTTGAAATCTTAAAAAAATCTCTTTATTATGCTCGACAGCGTAAAAATTTACCAATAGAAAAATTATTTAGTCATGTTTTTGCAGCCATCGTGTCAACTATTAATCTTCTTTTACAGACAAAGAAATGGTACTTCTTTATTACAACACGTTATTGATAAATACGGTTACATGCCGTGAAATTATTTATATCACTACATTTTTAGCCCAAATACTTGCGGATATAATACTCCGATGGTGTCCATTGTACATATCAAGACCGGCAATTTATTTTTATCTTTTATTAATACATTTGACGTTTAAGTCATAACTAGCACATTTCAACACATCTATGAGTGATATTGACTAGAAGTAACTACTTACAATCTAAAAATTAATGATTTGGCTAATTATAAGAATTATATTTATTCATCAAGTCACACTACTATTCAGATCACCCTTAACTTCAATGTTGATAGAATGTTGTTTCTTTCGACCAAATCTTTATTTAATTATTGTATACCTTTTCATGGCTGAAAGTGTTTTCATTCGATATACTAAAAGCTATACATTTAGAAAACATTTCCATGCCACCATAACAGCAAACAAACGCGTAAAAAAAACCGGAAATTGAATGGGTGTACCCATTCAGTATCCGATTTTTAAGGGATGGCACAGACTTGTCGAAGTATACTTTCTATGAAAAGATCGCATAGCACAAAAATCCGAGTAGCAACTTACAAGAAATGAACTTTCTCGTTTGCTTCTGTTTCATCATCAGCCTTTTAACGTTCCCACTGCAGGGACACAGGCCTCCTCTCTGTGAGTGAGGGAATGGGCCATAATCCACCACGCGGGCCCAGTGCGGGTTGGTGGATGTCACATGTCTTCGAATTTTTGGTTCAAGGACACGCCGGTTTTCTGCCGATGTTCTCTTTCACCGTTTTTAGAGTAGTGGTGATGATATAATTTACACAAAGTAATGCGCCTGTCTGGCCTACGACGCGTAAGTCGGGGCCGTTACCACTGGGCCACTAAATCTGTTCTGGCTTCTGTTTACTCTCTTTTATTTCTATCTTACTTCGCCGTCTGTACCAACCTTAAACGAATGCATTTTTCTCTAATATAATGTATCATACAATAAAAACACTAATTATGTCACGCATCTACCTCTTTTGGATGGAAAATTAATAAACAACTAATTATAGATTTATTTAAATGCAATAATTTGTGCGAATACGTTTGGATTGAGTTATTAAAATCCCGAATTAGAATCACGATTTATGGATCTTGAAATAACTTACGAGGTTTTTAACCTACTATAATGCTTCACCATTTTTGTATATGCAACTCATAAAACGAAAATTCTGATACGATACAACGCTACAACTTTTATCTTGATAGAATCAAAGAATAACCATCAACATGGATAGTCTGGAATTGGATGACTAATTGGAATATTTTAAGCTTGTTTATTAAAACAGAGTTTCACGAAATAATGTAAAGCGAGCATTGCAGCGTATCCCTTTTTTGCCGAGATGAACATAATAAATACTTCACTGCGAATACTTCAAGATCCATAAACAAAATTCTACACTAATGTCAATACATGATACTCGTAGTACAACCTCATTAGATGGCACCTATTTAAGGTGCTGTCTGCAACCAAGCTCCGTAGTAAAACTTCTGTAGATGACAACCTCCACTTAAGGCGCCGTCTACAACCAAGCTTCGTAGTACAACCTCATAAGATGACAACTCTACTTAAGGTGCAGTCTGCAGCCAAGCCCTGAGCCCCCGAGCTCTCTCCGCCACGCCACCGTCCGAGTTATCTTGCATTACTGCTTCCGGCTAAAAAGATAAGTATCCATTTAAAGGGTATTATTAAGGTTGATTAATGGATTATCTCAAGTGAATCGTTAGCTATCAAAAATGAAGAAATAAAATAAGGAACAGGTTTTCACAATGGCGTGTCACGCCATTCATACACGCACTCAGTCATGTTTTCAGTGCCAGAAAAACTTATACTCCAAGGTTAGGGCCTGGAAATCCGTAACACGGGGTTGCCTTAGTACGGGTAGAAATTATCAAAAAATATTGGTAACGTATTTTTTGTTTTATCAAATCAATAAAATTCACCAAGATAAAGCGTATCAAAGTTCGGGATTGGGGTCTTGTGACGTCACTGGGCAGTATGTTTACTGAGGCGTGATGTCACACGATATTCCAACGCACTGTGTCGTCGTCACTTTAAGTTTACGTGTCAAAAGAAAAAATATGTGTCCAATATTTTTTGGGCATCTAACTGATAAGACTGAATATCATTTTTTCAATACAGTTGTTAAACATGGCGTACTTTCAGACGCTATAATTATGATTCGAATATTAAATCTTTCGCACAGGCATCTTTCAGTTACGCGGTCGTGACTTTTGTTTACGAGCTCGATCATTACTTTTGCAGTTGAGTTTTAAATTTATACGTCAATTTAAAAAATTTAGTAGTTAGGATTTTTCATACATAGAATAAAATGGGATAGATTTTATACGACCAAAAATGAATGATTCCGTTCCGTTTAGCATTGAATTCTCAAAAGTCTTTTAAATGTTTGTTTAATATATTTAATTACCAGTTTTAATTCAATTATTTTCAGATCAACGTTTGTCAAACATCGAATAGGCTCTATAGGCTGTTTTCGTTGTTGTAGTTGCAAAAACGCGCCTTTTTCAGTTTTTTTTTTAATAAACAAATTGAAATCACGTTCAAATATTCCGTTACATTGATACATAGATACATACATACCAAGCTAATAAAAGCGTGTTAAAAACCCTCGCCTTCGGCTCGAGCTTGTCAATGGCAGCTCGTTTGCAATAACCTACTTTCCTATTTTGTCACTACATCATCGCAATTGTTTTCCAGGAACGGAGCCGATTCATGGCCGTATGTAAAACAAAGAATAAAAGGAGACGAAAACCATCTAGAAATAACTTTAAACGAATTTGACAATACTTACAGCTGATAATGTCATGCGAGTTTGTGATGCTGTGGCAGCATTGTATGAACTTGTTTCTGGTGACGCTGTGGACAAAATATCACATTATTCACTTTCCTTCTCTACAGAAATTTACTGAGTTTGTTGGCTAGAAGCATGAAATTACATACAAGAGTTCATTGTGTAACGATCGTAAGTACTAAAGCAGTACTTGTGAAAATTCATTACCTCACAACTGTTCTTGTATACACTCCGCGTTCCTTTCCTCCTTATTTTTTTTTTTAGCTTGGGGGAATGCTCATGCATACTGCGCTACCACGGGGATATAGCGCAGTTATGTGGTGTACTCTAACCCATTAAAACTCCACCATCTGTGCCGGAGTACCCCCCATCACCGGCACAGCAGAACGCGCTGTGCGTCGTGACCACCGCAGGGACCAGCACATGGGTGCCAGACGACCCCGTGTATGTGGGCAATGGCCCGCCACCTACCATTTTTCGGCTGCAGGGGATAGGGAGAGCGCGTTCCTTTCCTCCTGGTATCCACAATCCGATTAATCAAATAAAAAAGAAACAAAAATACCTTTGATAATAATTTGTATTTCACACGACCTCTTCGCATCGCCCACGCTCCTGGGGCCTTACCATGACGTGACATATCATCTTTCCACTGTAAGAGAGACGGAGCTACAAAAGATAAATAGCTCTGTCCCTTTTTCACAGTCGCACCATTATGGTTTTGATACGTCATGGTAGCCCCTGGTAGGTTTTCAAGATCTTGGAATTTTGGAAAACTTTGAAAAATTATTAACCAAGTAATTTACCAGTATGAAGTCGCCAAGCATCCAGCGCTCACTATATAACTCAGACGTCTGCGTTGGATGCCCTTAGTGATCTTACTACGGCTACTCCAAGACTACCTGACGCCTCGCTAGTTATGGGCTCTTTTTTTTTTTGATAAAAAAAAAGTTCCCATACTAGGAATTTCTCCTGTATCGTGAGTGCGTTTACAAACATATAAACTCACATACACAAACACCCAGAACCGGAACAACTATCTGGGTCACACAAATATTTGTTCCGTGCGGGTATCGAACCCGCGACACGCAGCGCAGCAGTCAATTACTCAACCACTACGCGAACCGCGCCCAAACCCGTGCGCCTCTTGGTACCTCTTGGGAACTATAATTATTACATACGTAATCTTTCAATCTTACCTCACCCATCTATTCTTGTGTACTCTTCGGGCCCCATTACTCCTGGTATCCATAAACCGATTTACGAGATAAAAAATAAAGAACACTGCCACATTTTGCCTTGAAATAATTACCTGTGTGAGGTCGCCTAGCATCCAGCGCTCGCCATATATCTCCAACATCTGCGTGGAGAGTCCTCAGTGACATCAGCATAGCTCCTGCTTCAGCCGGCACCTCATCGCTTCCTGATGACACCTCGCCTGCTGGTACTTTTGAAACCAATTCACATAATCTTTACGACTTTAATCTTACCTCACCTTAGCATAGAACCAATCAATTTGTGTTCAAAGCTACCTTACCTCTTCGCTTAATCTGCTCTCCTAGTACCTTTTGTTTTCGGGAGAACCCTCCACAAGGTGCCTAGACTTTGGGCATAAGAACAGGGAATGTAGGATTCTTTTTTATATTCTTATCTCACTATGGCCCGCTTACACCACCCTGGGTTATATTACTTCTTCTTCTTCTTTCGTGTGAGGTGTGGCCACCTCTGGTGTCAGAGTTAATTCAGCCGCCTCTGGGAATCCCACAGGCCTCTGACTTGGCTATTTCAGACTTACATTAACTATGTAAGTCCAGGTTTCCTCACGATGTTTTCCTTCACCGTTGCCTGTGATGTGTGTGTTGTGTGTGATGTGTGTGGTGTGTGTGTGTGTGTGTGTGATATTACTAACTCCGAGTTAGTAGCTAACGCGGGCCCATTATGTATGACAAATTTGAATTTAACCTCGTATTATTAGCAAATAACTCTGAGTAAGTATTTGGCGCCAATACCTAAAACTACTCCCGATGGCGATATTCATCAAATATCACCATCTATTCTAACCTAACCTAGATCTCTGACATCTGCGTGGAGAGCTCTCATTACGGCGCAGTAAGGCTGCGTCTGCTTCTTACCCGGCGCCTGATGGCTACGTGATGAAGCCTCGCTAGTCATGGCCTCCTGGTACTTTCGAAACTTAAGGTTACACTAGTCGAAAATTCTTTCATAAAATCAAAATCAAATATTTTTATTTTACATAGGCCTACATGGGCACTTATAAAACGTCGACAAAAGGTGCACGGTTCGGGTTAGTCGTTTCCTATGGAGAAGAACCGGCAAGGAACTCCATGGTTACTCTTTTTTCATACAAACCTAATCTAGGGATTATTCCACTGTTTGACGATGCACGTTCAAAATAAAAAGTGATATCAATTTGTCTCATCATTATCTAGCCCTGTATGGAAGCGAAAAAGTAAAAAAATAAAATATTTGAAAGTTATGAACGTCGAACGTTCCACATTTCGACACTAATTTTAACGCATTTTTGGGCGCAAATAAATACCATAAGAAAACGGAAAATTGCAAAACGGCCTCCATACAGGGATAGATTAGTAGTTCAACAATGCATATAATTTTATTTTGAGCAGATAGATTTAGTAGTTTTTTCATGATATCTAGACTGCCAAAGGTCTGTTTATAAAATTTCGCGCGCTCAGTTTCGTCCTAAATCATTATCCAATTCGCTACAAATTTGCAAAAATGTGTATTCGTACGCGAACTAGCTTCCTACTGCTCATCACAGCATCTATCTCTTCCGCACGTGTTGTCGGCCAAGAAGAGACAAAGATGGCCAAGTAATTTACCCGGGTAAGATCGCCTGGCTACCTAGCTTAAGAGCAGTGGTGGCCCGCGAGTTACAAGTTGGAGGTCGTGGGTTCGAACCCAGGCAAGTGCTTTACTTTGTTTACATTATTTTCATCACCACTGCTCTCAAAATGTTGAAGGAAAACATCGTGAGGCAACCAGCATGTCCAACCAACTTGCACTGGGCCCGCGTGGTGGATTATGGCCTCTCACGGACCACATGAGAGTCAAAGTGCGACAAAGGGTGTACATCTATCTTAGCCTATGGTCACCTAGCATCCAGCGCTCGTCATATTTTCTAACATCTGCAAGGAGAACCGTTAGTGATCGCAGTAATGCTTCAGCCGGCGCCTGATCGCTACCTGATGATGCCTCGCTAGTCGTGACCTCCTGGTACTTTTGTGAGTAATCTTTATCTTTTAAACTTACCTCACAATAATTAATTCGAAATAGCTACAAAATAACTTATCGAAAATTTGGCTTTCTTGCAGTCCTTCAGTTTTCTTGCACTCCTAGTACTTGACATAGTCTAGTAAATGAACAAAATTGGCGGACGTGTTCTAAATAATATCTACAAATAATTACCCGTATGAGGTCGCCTAGCATCCAGCGCTCGCCATATATCTCTGACATCCGCGTGGAGAGCCCTCAGTGACCGCAGTACGGCTCCTCCAGCTTCAGCCGGCGCCTGATCGCTACCTGATGACGCCTCGCTCGTCGTGGCCTCCTGGTAAACAAATAAATATTAAGATTTTAAGCTAAACAAGGTTTTATGAAAGCTTTATTAAGTCGCTAAAGAAGGTTACATAGGTATAGTAAAATATAAAAATTTATAGAACATACCTATTCTATAAGTTTTATTATTATTCAGAGTTCAGTCCTAACCGAAAAGTCTACATACGAATTCCAGATTATCAGGACTTGCAAGCAAGCTTTGCTAAAAAGAATGTTTGAATGCAACTAGATAACATTTTATCTATTACGGTAAATATGATTTCAGCAAAAAAAAAAAGATTCAGGAAACAGAAGACGAAACAAAACAATAAAAAATATGACGACCAATAAATTACCTGAAAAAGAAACAAAAGACGTTCCACGGCAAATAAGATACAACAGTGAAGGTGAAAGCCAAATATAAGCCTATCGATGACGAAATAAAGCTGAAAATTGCTTGAAACAAAAAAAATTGAGGCGACATCGAAAAATGAACCAACGAAAAAAGCGCTTTGTGAGAAACAAAACAAGGTTGAAGTTAGTTCGTCAGCAGAACCTGTATGAGCGGTGGAGGCTGTGCGTCGGCGAGGCGGCGCAGTGCGCGCTCGATGTGGCGCAGCCTGATCTCCTTCTCGCCCAGAAGCGCCCGCGCGCGGTGCAGGGCCACTTCTAGTTCAGTTACCTCGCGTTCTTCCTGTTTTTATACATACAGTGAACCCTAAATGGAATCAACAATTTTCTGTAGCATTCTACTCAAGCTATTACTATCCTGATTCACACGTATCGCACAGTTACTTGGACGATTTATTTCGAACCTGTCTTATTGAATAAACCTTGTATTCTAGACTTGCTTTGTTATTACTAGGAACACCACTATACATAATGTTGTCTGACTTGCTACACCGCTATCTTATGGAAAATGAAAATATTTCACAACTCAATGAGTCAAGGTAAGTACAGTTCAACTATTTTCTTACTGTCCCTCGGCAATCATCGCAATTCCGAATAATATATAATTATTTAATTAATTGTTAATTATAATTGCCATGTCCATCAATTATTAGATTTATCGAGTGTAATAACTTGAATTCAGAACTAAGTACTTTAATGTTGTTTTGTTTTCCGTGTGAAATATAGAGCTGTAAAAATAGCAGGTTTAGTAGCATTCCTCCCATTTTAAAAATAAATTATGATCCCCGGCACGTAAGTTGGCAAGAGTCATTAGATGCGCAGAAGTTGTGTTTTATGTATCTTTGAAAGTGAAGCGGGGCGCCGCGGGGGATATTGAGGACCGTTCCGAGCGTGCGATTGGTTTTTCAGTTGACACAAGGATCGAGAATCGCGTCGAGTCCACGTTCCGTTCGCGCTATATGGTGGTTGTTCAGTTGACACAAGGATCGAGAATCGTTTCGAGTCCACGTTCCGTTCGCGCTATATGGTGGTTGTTCAGTTGACACAAGGATCGAGAATCGCGTCGAGTCCACGTTCCGTTCGCGCTATATGGTGGTTGTTCAGTTGACACAAGGATCGAGAATCGCGTCGAGTCCACGTTCCGTTCGCGCTATATGGTGGTTGTTCAGTTGACACAAGGATCGAGAATCGTTTCGAGTCCACGTTCCGTTCGCGCTATATGGTGGTTGTTCAGTTGACACAAGGATCGAGAATCGCGTCGAGTCCACGTTCCGTTCGCGCTATATGGTGGTTGTTCAGTTGACACAAGGATCGAGAATCGCGTCGAGTCCACGTTCCGTTCGCGCTATATGGTGGTTGTTCACTTGACACAAGGATCGAGAATCGTTTCGAGTCCACGTTCCGTTCGCGCTATATGGTGGTTGTTCAGTTGACACAAGGATCGAGAATCGCGTCGAGTCCACGTTCCGTTCGCGCTATATGGTGGTTGTTCAGTTGACACAAGGATCGAGAATCGCGTCGAGTCCACGTTCCGTTCGCGCTATATGGTGGTTGTTCAGTTGACACAAGGATCGAGAATCGCGTCGAGTCCACGTTCCGTTCGCGCTATATGGTGGTTGTTCAGTTGACACAAGGATCGAGAATCGCGTCGAGTCCACGTTCCGTTCGCGCTATATGGTGGTTGTTCAGTTGACACAAGGATCGAGAATCGCGTCGAGTCCACGTTCCGTTCGCGCTATATGGTGGTTGTTCAGTTGACACAAGGATCGAGAATCGCGTCGAGTCCACGTTCCGTTCGCGCTATATGGTGGTTGTTCAGTTGACACAAGGATCGAGAATCGCGTCGAGTCCACGTTCCGTTCGCGCTATATGGTGGTTGTTCACTTGACACAAGGATCGAGAATCGTTTCGAGTCCACGTTCCGTTCGCGCTATATGGTGGTTGTTCAGTTGACACAAGGATCGAGAATCGCGTCGAGTCCACGTTCCGTTCGCGCTATATGGTGGTTGTTCAGTTGACACAAGGATCGAGAATCGCGTCGAGTCCACGTTCCGTTCGCGCTATATGGTGGTTGTTCAGTTGACACAAGGATCGAGAATCGCGTCGAGTCCACGTTCCGTTCGCGCTATATGGTGGTTGTTCAGTTGACACAAGGATCGAGAATCGCGTCGAGTCCACGTTCCGTTCGCGCTATATGGTGGTTGTTCAGTTGACACAAGGATCGAGAATCGCGTCGAGTCCACGTTCCGTTCGCGCTATATGGTGGTTGTTCAGTTGACACAAGGATCGAGAATCGCGTCGAGTCCACGTTCCGTTCGCGCTATATGGTGGTTGTTCAGTTGACACAAGGATCGAGAATCGCGTCGAGTCCACGTTCCGTTCGCGCTATATGGTGGTTGTTCAGTTGACACAAGGATCGAGAATCGCGTCGAGTCCACGTTCCGTTCGCGCTATATGGTGGTTGTTCAGTTGACACAAGGATCGAGAATCGCGTCGAGTCCACGTTCCGTTCGCGCTATATAGTGGTTGTTCAGTTGACACAAGGATCGAGAATCGCGTCGAGTCCACGTTCCGTTCGCGCTATATGGTGGTTGTTCAGTTGACACAAGGATCGAGAATCGCGTCGAGTCCACGTTCCGTTCGCGCTATATGGTGGTTGTTCAGTTGACACAAGGATCGAGAATCGCGTCGAGTCCACGTTCCGTTCGCGCTATATGGTGGTTGTTCAGTTGACACAAGGATCGAGAATCGCGTCGAGTCCACGTTCCGTTCGCGCTATATGGTGGTTGTTCAGTTGACACAAGGATCGAGAATCGCGTCGAGTCCACGTTCCGTTCGCGCTATATGGTGGTTGTTCAGTTGACACAAGGATCGAGAATCGCGTCGAGTCCACGTTCCGTTCGCGCTATATGGTGGTTGTTCAGTTGACACAAGGATAGAGAATCGCGTCGAGTCCACGTTCCGTTCGCGCTATATGGTGGTTGTTCAGTTGACACAAGGATCGAGAATCGCGTCGAGTCCACGTTCCGTTCGCGCTATATGGTGGTTGTTCACTTGACACAAGGATCGAGAATCGTTTCGAGTCCACGTTCCGTTCGCGCTATATGGTGGTTGTTCAGTTGACACAAGGATCGAGAATCGCGTCGAGTCCACGTTCCGTTCGCGCTATATGGTGGTTGTTCAGTTGACACAAGGATCGAGAATCGCGTCGAGTCCACGTTCCGTTCGCGCTATATGGTGGTTGTTCAGTTGACACAAGGATCGAGAATCGTTTCGAGTCCACGTTCCGTTCGCGCTATATGGTGGTTGTTCAGTTGACACAAGGATCGAGAATCGCGTCGAGTCCACGTTCCGTTCGCGCTATATGGTGGTTGTTCAGTTGACACAAGGATCGAGAATCGCGTCGAGTCCACGTTCCGTTCGCGCTATATGGTGGTTGTTCAGTTGACACAAGGATCGAGAATCGCGTCGAGTCCACGTTCCGTTCGCGCTATATGGTGGTTGTTCAGTTGACACAAGGATCGAGAATCGCGTCGAGTCCACGTTCCGTTCGCGCTATATGGTGGTTGTTCACTTGACACAAGGATCGAGAATCGTTTCGAGTCCACGTTCCGTTCGCGCTATATGGTGGTTGTTCAGTTGACACAAGGATCGAGAATCGCGTCGAGTCCACGTTCCGTTCGCGCTATATGGTGGTTGTTCAGTTGACACAAGGATCGAGAATCGCGTCGAGTCCACGTTCCGTTCGCGCTATATGGTGGTTGTTCAGTTGACACAAGGATCGAGAATCGCGTCGAGTCCACGTTCCGTTCGCGCTATATGGTGGTTGTTCAGTTGACACAAGGATCGAGAATCGCGTCGAGTCCACGTTCCGTTCGCGCTATATGGTGGTTGTTCAGTTGACACAAGGATCGAGAATCGCGTCGAGTCCACGTTCCGTTCGCGCTATATGGTGGTTGTTCAGTTGACACAAGGATCGAGAATCGCGTCGAGTCCACGTTCCGTTCGCGCTATATGGTGGTTGTTCAGTTGACACAAGGATCGAGAATCGCGTCGAGTCCACGTTCCGTTCGCGCTATATGGTGGTTGGTCAGTTCGCAGAATAGGCGCTAACTAACCCCCACTACGCCAAAACCTTGCTAACTTATGTGCCGGGCACTATAATAGTAGATTATTGCATCGAGCACAAAGTAATTTATTATTGCACCGAGTGGGGCTCTAATCTAACAGGCACGAGGGCAATATAAATTACTTAAGGCGAGGTGCATAATCTACTTTTCTTTCAACTATTACCTATAGGAATAGTAGATAAAAGAAACTCATATCAAACAGTTAAAATAGAAGTTTAATTATTGAAATTAAAAGTTATACTTGAGCAATTATTAAACGTAAGGTTAAGTTTTGTTGGGCAAATTTATATTTGTTTGTTTAACTTGGGACTGAATAATATTATCAGACGAGTTAGATGGGCCTGGCTGATTTGTTACAATGAAGTCGTTATCACGGGCAGTAGATGGGCGCGGCCACGGGCGCGGCGATGTCGAAAATCACTTTTTTAAATTTCTTTCATTTTTAAATCAGAGTTAGCAGCAATCATTTTTTAAATTTGGAACAAGTAGGATAGAAACGAATAATACGTACGTAAAAAAAAAGTATTGATATCGGCTGGCTGAATAGAGCTAATCCATTGAGATTGGCACCTTTTAATGCGATTAAAAAAAAAACTGTGCAATAATGAAATTTCATACATTTTTATTGCTCTAGAGCAATAAAGACTCGCTTTGTACTGAGTTTTTAGTGTGATTGTGATGAAATTAAAGCATAGTTGGAAGAAAAGAGTATTAACAACTTTATATACTTCCAAGTAGATTGAGAGCATCCGGTCTGCACCAAGTGCTAAGGACAACTGATTGAAATCCGACGACTGGATAAGTTTGTCGAGGGAAATTAAGAAAGAATTTGTACTGTTCAGCTGTTGCTGATTGCAACTTGCAGGAGCAGTTTTCTTGAAAATAAATATTCCACTCTCCCTTAAACTCAAACCCACGTTCGGTCACTAGTTTTAGTATGAGATTCCCCTGCAAAAATCTGCAGGTATTAAAACCAATGTACCCGCAGATTTTTGCAGTGGGATCTAAGACTATCTGCACTGTTACATAAGTTGGTACAACTTACGGAAGGAGCCCTATGCGGCGACAGAGAAGCCCTGGTCTCCAACAAGGCAGCCTTCCTTCGCTTCAGTGCGGCGCGCGCGCGGCGCATGCCCTCTCTCTCTACGAGCGCCCGATGACGCACGAACTCGAGTTCGGGTGTGTCCGCTGTTGCTACTGGACCTGTAAAGAGCAAAGGTTTAATTCGAGAGTTTTCCTAATAAAACGGTAATATTGTTGTTTGAAAGTAAAGATTTATGACACATGGTTTCAATATGGGATTCCTACGAAATCTTCATCTTCCTACCCTAGTCCAATGCTACTTGTAGTCGGCGCAACATTCTCTACTGTTTTGTTAATAGTCACGTTATCACTGACTTTATTTTGTGTCAAATGATTCCTGCCAAGTTCTCTGTTTTTTTTTTCCGTAAATAAGTAATATTTGAACGTTGGGAGTACAAACCTTTTTATTAGATCATTTTCTTCTAAAACCAATCCTGCTAACATTTTGCGTCATATTGTTCGTCTTTTAATACGACCATTTTCTAATCAAAAAATATATAGAGGAAATATATCTTACCTAATTCAGCAAACGGGTACCGAAGGCTGTAGGACGGCTGACATGCTAAATCTGGGAACTGATCTTCTAAATCATCTAACTTTCTCAACTGCTGCCGAAGAGATTCTAATGGACTCGACCAACCTTCGCCACGTCTAGAACACAAAAATTAAAACATTTGTATTATGCACACATTTTAACATTATGAAGAAACATCATTGTTATCCCCTTTCCTTTGTTAGAAAAAGAAATAATTAAAATGGTAGATAATAAAATATATTCTTACTTTGGTGAATAATTTAGTCGCGACGTTGAGGCTGATTTTAATCTTGTAAAACACCTACGTCGGCCATGTCCTGAAAAAGTTATAGAATTAATGTTAGGTTTATTTGCCTGACACGTGCTGAGCTGGACTTCCATTTGGTGCAACCTTGAGACGCACAACGCACTGTGTTTTGATTGTCAAAACTAATGTTACTGGTGTCACTTTTACTTTTATTTCGTAAGTATGGTTATCTTTTTTTTTTATGTTGGCACCTTGTTTTTATACATACCTACATGAAAATTGTAATAATTTAATTAAGATTTTGTGTGTTGTGCTGTCTTTTGTGTGCACTTAATAAATGATTTATCTATCTAAATCTTTTAACAGCATATAGCCCAGGAAATAAAGACATTTGCTGTGAACAATATCGTAGATTTAAGTTCATTATGGTAGTAGTAATGTTGCCTGAAAAGTCAATGAAAATCGCATCAAAGCAAAAAATAAATATGGGCTTTCAAAAGGCCCAAAAATTTGTATTATGTTAAATTCTCGTAAAGTTTTGATTTTACTGCAACTTGTGTTCAGAGCACATATACTATTTTTCCTTTGGTACTGTCAAAGGAAAAAAAAACAGTTTCGAGCATAATGAAATGATTGTGACAAATAATAAGCTATACTTGTTGTATTATAAAGAGGTAAAGTTTGTGAGTTTGTGAGGTTGTAGGTGGTAATCTCTGGGTCTACTGAAACAATTTAGATGAAATTTGGCATGGAGATAGTTTGAGACCCTGGGAAGGACATAGGATAGTTTGTATTCCCATGGGATGATAAAACCCTTTTTACGCGGTCGAAGCCGCGGGCAGAAGCTAGTAGGAAAACATTTGTAATTGGAGGCCAATCTGTGAAAAAGTTTCTTGTTGAGTGTTTGACGATAGTCGTCATTAAAAGTTCAACTTTGACGATGGCCGTCTATCACCCGGTTTTTGGAAAGAAATTCACAGACACAAACACCCACACACACAAACACATACACCGATTTGTGGCTTTCACATGTCACAATTTAAACGCAAGTCAAGCGATGCGAGTTTGAAAATTTGTCGTAATGGTGATACCAGCAGCCTTGTGGCGTAATGAGGCAAGGCAAAGGACAAAGAGTATGAAAAATCAACCAATCACTTAGACGGAAATCCATATCGCGTCTTTAATTATTCAAACTCTTTGCCCTTTGCCTTGCCAAATTCATTACGCAATAAGGCTGCGGGTCTCTGTTACTTAGTAGATATAAGCTCCTTTATGAAAAAGCTAGCTTCGCCCGAGGTTTCGCCCGCCTGAAAAGTTCTTCAACTGGGAAAAAAACTGGATGTCTGTTTCTCAGACTTGCTATATAAGCTCCTTTATGAAAATGGCTAGCTTCTGCCCGAGGTTTCGCCCGCCTGAAAAGTACTTCAACCGCGAAAGAAAGGGTTCCTATGAGCTAATTCAGGTCCACTAGTGTGCCAAGTTTTATATGAAGACGTTCAGACGCAAAGGCGTGATAAGATAACAAACAGAATTACAGTAATCTCCAATCTATTTGGCCGGACTGATCGTAGGCTTTTGATGCACATGACATGGAGCGCAGCTGTTACAGCATGAGATTTACTAGTCACACGGGCACCCAACGCGAAGAAAGAATATTTGGTTCAAATAAATTGCACTAGATGGCGTGATAACCTTCGATTTCTTTTTTTTTTTTTTTTTTTTTTTTTTAAAAACTTTGCCCCACACTAGGAATTTCTCCTGTATCGTGGGAGCGTTTACAAACATATAAAAACACATACACAAACACCCAGAGCCGGAACAACTATTTGTAGATCATACAAATATTTATTCCGTGCGGGAACCCGCGACACGCAGCGCAGCAGTCAATCGCTCAACCACTGCGCCAACCGTGCGCCCGATTTGTTATTGAGTGTTGTGAATTAAATATTTTCTAGAGACTATAATTAAAAAAAAACCGGCCAAGTGCGAGTCGGACTCGCGCACGAAGGGTTCCATACCATTATCGCAAAAAACAGCACAAAAATCACGTTTGTTGTATGGGAGCCCCACTTAAATATTTATTTTATTCTGTTTTTAATATTTGTTGTTATAGCGGCAACAGAAATACATCATCTGTGAAAATTTCAACTGTCTAGCTATCACGGTTCATGAGATACAGCCTGGTGACAGACAGACAGACGGAGCGCGGAATCTTAGTAATAGGGTCCCGTTTTTACCCTTTGGGTACGGAACCCTAATAATATTTTCTTGTTTAGTTAGCTCTCCTAAGCGCAAAAGAATATTGGTCTCTTAATTCCCATTTTAAAGATTATTTGAATGGATCATTTATAATGGATTCCGATAGATGGCGCCGTTTTAAATTTCTGAGGAATCCACTCGATTTTTTAATTTGTAAGATTTTTTAATTTTGTTTTAACACATTTTGGTACAATGAAACTGCAAAAACGTGCAAAAAAATACTATAAAACAAATCGTCGCTGTATTTAAAAAAAAAAACACTAACCTAGTAACCATTTTACTTGCAAATCGCTGCTACCCCATCTATATTCGTGGAACGGAACCGAAGGAGATCGATGTTCTTTGAAAAATAATCAGTTTAATCAGACGAAAAACTCTAGTTACGTCGGCACGGTTTCTTTGTATGGGATTAGGCTTCTGTGTGATAGTATTATATTATCTGTGCTACTACGCGGCCATTGTAGCGAACTTCAGACTGGCTAAAGAGAATAGGGGTCACTGCACTTTCAAATATATAATATTAGTATTGAGTATAGATAGTTACCATTGACATTTTCTTTAGGTTTTTCGTCAGCTGTTGTGGTGGCATCAGAGGAGTCTTGGCAGTCAGTTGTAGCTCCTGACAATAATGTTGGAATATTATGCATGAAATTAGATTTGTGTCTTAGAAAGAAATGAGGAGTTGTTCTTTTGTCCTATAAACTAATAAAAAGTTGGAGTTGTCACATACAATTTATAATAGCTAACATGAAATAATTAAATACAGTACAAACATTTTCTTAATGACCCCCGGCCAACTTCGTGTTTCGTCAGTCGTCTGATTTCTATCAGTTGCCCTTAGCACTTGGTGCAGACCGGACGCTCTCAATCAATTTGGAAGTATATAGAGTTGTAGATACTCTTTCAACATAATGTAATTGATTTAAAAAAAACCGACTGCTTTAAAAGCGAACTAAAAAGTTTACGTCTTTTTAGTTTGCTTTTTAAGCAGTCGGGTACATATTCGCGAGCTGGCTGACCGAAACCAGATGTATCCTCCGACTGCACAGCATGATTTTCTTCTTGTTTACGTCTTTTTAGTTCGCTTTTTAAGCAGTCGGGTTTTTTGAGTTTTTTTAATTAACTTTTTTTATTTGCAACTTTTTAGTTATTTTTTTTTTGAATTAGTTACATTTAAACAAACTTTTGAAATCACCTTTTGAAACCCTTTATTTTGATACCTCACAAGATGGGTTTGGAAGAAAAAAATAATATTGTCCCCCACAAAATGGCGCTCAAAAGCCGCCATTTTTCTCTTATCCAATTTAAACTTAAGAATCATCAAAAAAGAACGCCACATAGGAACAAAAATACATACATACATAGACTGATAAACACATTACACAAAATGGGAGGAAGGTGCTAAAGCTGCTAATTTTACAGCTCTATTTGAAATGGAAATCAAAACAAAACAACAATAAAGTAATTAGTTCTGAATTCAAATTATTATACACGATAAATCTAATAAATGATGGACATGGAAATTAGCATACGTTTTTATTCGGCAATGTGATGACTGCCGCGGGACATTAAGAAAATAGTTGAACTGTACATACATTGGTGATGTTAAAAATGAAGTGTAAAGTAACGTAAAATTAAATAATTATATAAATAATTCAAAATAGTCGGCGTCCTGCATTATTATGATCATAGCCTCATATGTATCAAAATAAACTAAGGGGCATCTAGATGTTTCCTAGTGAGGAGCCTACTATAGTCCCCGACTAAAAATATGACCGGATAGTCGGTTGGTCCATCTCTATTATTGATTGATTCTACTATTTTATGTCATAATAGCGATGCCACAGTGCTAGCTAATCCATAGATGGAACTAACCCTACAATAAAAATAAAATAAATAAAGTAAAAGTAACGTTCGTACTTATAGTATGTTGTCACCTGTATCTCTGTCGCGGCGGCGGCGCGGCGGCTCGCGGAAGGCCACGGCCGTGCGGCGGTGAGGCCGCGGCTTTACTGCCGACGTTTGTGACTGTGACGTATCCGCTGACACTAGTGTCTGGAATACACCCAGGTGATATTACACCGCGTATATTTACAACACACGCATGTTAATAATAGAGTAATGAATATAAATGTGGATGGATGGAGAGGGAAAAGCCAAAGAAAAGATGGATGTACTGTCTGAAGAGTGATATGAAAGAAAAGGTAGTCGTTGACGGTAGACTGGACGGTATATAAGGAGGAAACCTGTTGCGTTGGCCTCAAGTGGGACAAGGGCAGGAAGATGATGGTGATTTTAACCCAAAAACCTTTATATTGTTAGTGGCTCGTGGAAGTCAACAGATCTCGAAAATTTGCGCTGCATAAGTACTCTCAGGCCTCTTCTATCCAAGAGTTTGAAATCAGCAATGGGTATTTCAACGCAATGTGTCTGTGCAATGGAAACCTTCTGACACATCGATATTTATAGAAAGGATTGAGAATAGTTTCAAACTTAATTAACTAGCTTCTGCTAGCGGTTGTGGCGTGGAAACGTAAAACACAGAGTTACTTTTACATTTATAATATGAGTTTGGATTAGCTTACCGAAGTCTAGCTCACAGATATTATACTCACATTGTCCCTTCGAAGTTTCCAGTCTTCATTATTATTGTCTAGCGGTTTGTCTCTGTTGCTCTCGGAGTACGAAGTCTCGTTGTCGTTGTACTTGACGCTCGGGTTGTTGTTGATGCGAGCTCGAGACGGCTCGGGCTCGACGACCGCGCTAACCGATGTCTCGTTCAGTTCTTTACATCTGTGGAATATTTAGTAGGTTTAATGATCTCAATAAAAATAAACTTGAAGCGTAGAATTGGCCTTGACCCACATTCCAAGTAAGTTTGAAGAACCCCTTCTCGAATCAGCGATCATGACAATGGAAAAGCTTTCGATTAATACTAATAAAAACGCTGTAACTGTCAATTTAAACATTCAAGGTACAATTGAATATTTCTAAACTTATGCCTAATAACAAAACAAACTTACATACAAAGGGGAGAGGAAAAGGGGCTCATTGCGCATTTCATACACATCGATGTCAATGGGAAACGTGCCTAGAACGCTGGCAGCATACAAGGTGGAGTCGAGTTGGAGAACATGACTTGAAATATACCCATAGGTTGTACCGGTAAGCCCTCTGCCCTCTTGCCAGCTAGTATATAATTGAGGAAGCCTCACCGGACCACGTTATTTGTTGTAGTGAAAGAATAGTAAAACAGGCCGGAGAATATTATTACTTGCACCAAATTATTAGAAGGATTCACACAGTGTTTTAAAAGATTATAAGAAGATTATAAGACGATGGTTATAATTGCAGGCAGTAACTAGCCTCGGCGGGCTCTCAAGATGATGTGAACGCTGGGCGGAATGAGAGTGCATGTGTGGCGTACAGAATTTGAATTAAAAATCGAATGATAATGTGTGAAAAATAAATGATGAAGTGGCCTGCTATAAAAGGTTGCCAGTAATAAAAGAATGAAAGAGTATGGAAGGAAGGACCTCGTCACAAGGTGGCAATATTATTTTTAGAGCCTCTTTCTCTGTCAGTAGAATTAACAAATTTTCGCTTTTTAAGCATTCGGGTTTTTTGATATTATTAACTTTTTTTATTTACAACTTTTTAGTTATACTTTTTTTTTCGAATGACTTTAAACATATAAGTGGTTTATATTTTTGTAATCACCTCTAAAAACCCTTAATTTTGATACCCCACTCGATGGGTATCTACGAAAAAAAAATTGCAACCCCTACAATAGTGCGCCCAAAATCCGCCATGTTTATTTTTTTTAACGGCACTTATCTAAGAACACTTGGGCGGCCAAGACCTACCTAACGATATCTTAATTATAAAAATCCGTCAAGTGGTTTGAAAGATACGAGGGAATAAAGAATATTACATACATACAAGATACGCGCGAAAAACATAACCCTTTCCTTGCAGCCGGGTAATAATAACAAATATAATTAGTAATTTTAATTTAAAGTTACCTTTCTAGTGATTGATTAGCTTTGTGTGAATTAGATTTCTCAGTTTCCGATCCTGTGGTCATGCTCATTTCTCTTCTTTTGTTTCGGCGTTCTATTGACATCTGGAAAAAAGGAATATAATGAGAAATCTTATCGTACTAATTATTATAAATGCGAAAATTTGGATGTATGTTTGTTACTCAATCACACCAGAATAGCTGAACGGATCTGGATGGAATTTGGCACAAAGTTAGATTATAGTCTGGCATAGCACATAGGCTACTTTTTATCCCGGTATAATGTTTCCTTTGGTTGATAAAACAATAGTCACGCGGGCGAAGCCGCTGCCAGAAGCTAGTAAAATATATTTTTATTTAAATCTAAGTAGGTCTTTAAGTAGGTGCTGATGCTATCATTTAATTTGTCAACTGTGACAGATCAGATGTTTTTAATTAAGGGTCAGCACACACAGAGACCCACTGCGACGCGTGACCCGTAAAGAGGCCAGTTGCAATGATACAAGAGCCATCGCGGCGTGTAGAAACTTCACAATTGCTTAATTCAAAAATTTGCAGCAGTTAAGAGAACCCCAATTCGTGCCCAATACGAGAATCTGGTATGTCAATACAAGTGTAAAACTGCTTTATTGAAAAACAGTTTCTTTTGTATTGCTCCCGATATTTATAATAAAATACCTGATAATTTTAAATGTATGCCTCTTAACAAATTTAAAACGTCCCTTCAGGAGATTTTACTAGAGAAGTGCTTTTACCGTGTAGATGAATTTTTAAACGATATTTCGCTTGTATAGAATTCTGAATGTGTTTTTTTTTTGTTTGTCTTACTCAAATTGAATAAAAAAATTGACATAGTGATTATTAATAGAATTTTATATTGTGACAGTGATTTTAAATTGAATTTAAATTGTGACATAGTGTTTTTTTATTGAATTTAAGTTTTGACATTGTAATTTTAATTTTATTAAAATTTTGGCATAGTGATTTTTATTGAATTTAAATTTTGACATTGTAATTTCAACTGAGTTTAAATTTTGATATTGTACTTTTTTTGTATGTTTGTCTAGTGCAACTAATTTTTTACGCCAAAAATGGCAAAACATGTAGCCACCTCATATTAATACAGGGTGGGCCAATAATTTTTGCAAATTGCAACACTAAATTTCTCGAATACCGTTGGAGGGAGGGGTGCGCGGGTGGCGGGAAACTATGCGTCGCTACATGCAATTTTAGTCACGATGGAGCGCTTCACGGGACAACAGCGTGCTTTTTGTGTTAAACAATTTTACAAAAACAACGATTCCTACGTTACTGTACGACGCCTGTTTCGAATTGAATATGGATTACGCCGTGTAAGCGAGTGTCCAAGTGTGAATTTAATCAAAGCTTGGGTCGTGAAGTTCGAGCAAACGGGATCGACAACGAATATTAAACAAACAGGCCGGCCACGTTCAAGAAGAAGCGATGAGAACATTCGAGAGGTTGAAATTTCCGTTCGGAACGATCCAGAATTATCTACGCGTAAGCGTTCGGCGGTTCTGGCATTACCGAGAACCAGTCTACGGCGGATTTTGCATCTAGACCTCAAACTGCACCCGTATAAGCTTCAAATTGTGCAGGAGATGAAACCAAATGATTACATTCAACGTAAGTTATTGGCTGACACAATGCTGGAGCAATTCTCTAGCCTGGAGAATGTATTGTTTACGGACGAGGCCCACTTTCACATCAACGGGCACGTGAATAAGCACAATTGTCGATATTGGAGCAGGGAAAACCCTCGCCTTAAACACCAAAAGCCACTTCATTCACCTAAAACGACAGTATGGGCTGCCATATCAGCAAAGGGCATAATTGGTCCGTATTTCTTTGAAAATAATCAAGGAAATAATGTAACTGTGAATTCAGCGGAATACGTCAAGATGTTGCGAGAGTTTTTGACGCCGCAGTTGCATGAATTTCAAGGATACAACAGCAGGACCTGGATGCAACAAGATAGAGCAACATGCCACACGTCAAATGTGACTTTACCGGTAGTCAAAGAAATGTTTCCGAATAAATTGATTTCTCGCAGAGGTGATATTCCATGGCCTCCGAGAAGCCCGGATCTTACACCATGCGATTTTTTCTTATGGGGATACCTGAAAAGTCGAGTCTACCTTAATAAACCGACGAATATATCCCAATTAAAACGAAACATCCACGACGAGATAGCCGCGATCCCCCGCAGCATGTGTCAGCGAGTTTTCCAAAGTTTGCGTAGTCGATTGCTAGAGTGCCAACGACGAGACGGTGCACATCTCGACGATGTCATTTTTAAAAAATAAATTTCATTAAATTTTCAAAACGTTAAAAATATAATCAACAAAATAACAGTTGTAGTTTTATTTCTATTCATGTTTTAAAAGTGCAAAAATTATTGGCCCACCCTGTATAAGACCTTCATACTGTACTCATGTTTTACAAAATAAATATATCTCATCTTATCTTAACTTAACAAGATCTTTGTAAGGCAAATGATAATGCAGTTGACATCGCTGAATTCTGGTCAAAACATATTTAATTTTAGAAACATCGATACGACGAAGAAGAAGAACCATCAAACCTCAAAGCATTAGACTGTTCAGTTTACTTTCTAGACTCTAGAAAGTAAACTGCTAGGGCAATGTTCCCTCTACCGGAAGAAATCACCAACAAGCCTCGCCCTAGGAACATTTCCTTACCTTGACGTCGTGCTTGAGCCGCACATACTTCTCCTTGAGACACTTGTACTTGTCCTGCAACACTCGCTCTTCATGTATCCGCGTGCCGGCGGCGCGCTCGCTGGCTAACCGCGCTCGGACCTCTTCTAGGTGACATGCGTGTTGGGTACGGAGTCTTTCGATCTACACAGTAAAATATACTATGAAAATCATACAATATGAATTAGCTTAAAAACCGACAAGGGCAAATGATTATTGCACAAGATGCCCTAGGTATCTTCTGTGTCCTGTCGAAGGCGTTTGATTGCGTTAATCATGAAACATTACTTCTGAAACTTGAGTATTACGGACTAGGCCAATCAGCGTTAAGTTTGGTAAAATCTTATTTGAATGATAGACAGCAATTAGTTCAAATAATCGGTGTGAATTCGTCGGGGTTAAACGTGAAAATGGGGGTACCACAGGGCTCAATTTTAGGTCCTTTCTTATCTATATTAATATTATAAAGAGGAAAGATTTTTTTGTTTGTTTGTACCGAATAGGCTCCGAAACTACTGGACCGATTTAAAAAAATCTTTCACCAATAGAAAGCTACATTATTCCTGAGTGACGTAGGCTATTAACGTAGGTTTTTATCCCGAAAACGGGTCCTGTGGGGTGGCCCACGGGAGAGAAGCCGCGGGCAACAGCAAGTTTTTAATATACATAAGCGATTTACCCCGTTTATCGTTATTTGCTGATGATACAGCTTTAATTGTTATAATAAATAGACATACTTGTCAGGTTGACGACGTAAATAACGCACTACGGCCGGTTCAGGATTGGTCCACTGCCAATCATTTAGTTTTAAATGGTAAAAAAACCGGCTAAGTGCGAGTCGGACTCGCGCACAAAGGGTTCCGTACTATTATCGCAAAGAACGGCAAAAAAAATCGCGTTGTTGCATTGGAGCCCCTCTGAAATATTTATTTTATTCTGTTTTTAGTATTTGTTTTTATAGCGGCAAAAGAAATACATCATCTGTGAAAATGTCAACTGTCTAGCTATCATGGTTCATGAGATACAGCCTGGTGACAGACGAACAAACAGACAGACAGACGGATCGTGGAGTCTTAGTAATAGGGTCCCGTTTTTACCCTTAGGGTACGGAACCCTAAAAAACCAAGTGCGTAAAATTTTCCTTGCCGAATGTCAAAAGTACTGATTGTGATATTATATTAAACAAGGTGAAGCTAGAATTCGTCGATAAAACGGTTTTCCTGGGGATCACGCTAGACTCAAGTTTACAATGGGGTCCTCATTTAATATCACTTGCAGGGCATCTATGTTCGGAAGCTTAAGCTGTTAGAAAAATTCGTGAATTTACTGATGTAGTTACCGCGAGGCTGATCTATTGTAGTTACTTTCATAGTATTATGTCTTACGGTATCTTACTATGGGGAAGGGCTGCAGACATTGAGTCAATTTTTATTCTGCAAAAACGAGCCATCAGAGCGATATAAAATCTTCGCCGGCGCGATTCTCTAAGGGAACTGTTTAAGGACATTAACATCATGACGGTTCCTTCTCAACATATTTATGGAAACATTATGTACATGAGAAAGAATTTACATCTTTTTAATAAAACCGGCGACAGACATAATTACGTTACGAAACAGGGACCAATTAGTTCAACCAGGTTTCAGACTGGCTAAAGTAGCCTCACCTTTATGGGGTACTGTACAAAATGTTACAATAAAATTCCTCCCTACATTCTAGAACTGAATGAGACGAAATTTAAAACTTGTATAAAATGCACACTAAGCAGGCAAGCATATTATAAGTTGGGGGATTACATCACTGATAAAAATTATTGTCTCAATGCTAGTCCTGCTCCACAACCACTAGGGCGCAAAAACAAGTAATATGCAGAACATTATTGTTTTGTAGTATTGTTGGACCTGCTGAAGACTGTATGAATCTATTTGTATTGCTGCACAGCACGTGTGTGAGTACCCAACTGTAATTCTACCATTTACTGTACCTATGTGTCGTTTGTTGACTTATGTGTGCCCTGGCAGTTGAGTGTATGATGCTGGCGCGTGTGTTGGATCATTCGGTTCCCTTCATGATGGTTGAGCTGGGTGGTGCCGATTTATGCGTCATGTTCGTGAATGGGCGCCGTCAGTTGGGATTGGTCATAACTTAACTGCTGCCGCTGTTAATGTTTTTCTAGTACCTATTATATAACTGCACAGTACATGTGTGAGTACTTTTAATACTTTATACCTGGTACGTAGTATAGTGTATAGTGCTATACTGCGTGCATTGTCCTTACATATATGAATTTATTAATGTATGTACTTATGTAAATATTGAAAACACTTTTTTGTTAAGTCTCTCCATAACAAGCTACTTTGCCGAATGCCCGGTAGAATAATTTGTTATTACTTGTAAATTTTAATTGTTGACGTTCAAAAGTGCCGCTTGGTGGCCTAGTTGAAATAAATATATTTGACTTTGACTTTATGTCGTGACTCCACTGCAGGGTACTGGCCTCCTTTCCTAATTTGTTTTTTTTTTGACCTTATGAAATAGGAACCCAATTTGCAAAAATCATCCGCATCGCTGTCAATGGCGGAATTCCCAAATCTAGCATTTTATTTCACAACTTACCTCAGCTCTGTAGTCATGCCTAAGATCCGTGACTCGAGTAGTATGTTCTTCTCTCAGCGACTCTATGGTAGCTCTGTTCTCCTCTATCATACGACCGCGCTCTTTGCTCAGGTTTGCTTGCAGTTGGTCCCGTACTTCTGATAACGTGCGCTCGTTTTCTGAAAGATACAATTAACCATAAATCTATACTAATATTATAAAGAGAAAAGATTTTAGAATTTAACCTCACGATAGCAACAAACTCCGAGTTAAATTTTCGGGGCAAGAGGGCCTTATAATTTTGACGACACGGTTGGCGCAGTGGTTGAGCGATCGACTCCTGCGCTGCGTGTCGCGGGTTCGATTCACGCACGGAACAAATATTTGTATGGCCTACAGACAGTTGTTCTGGATCTGGGTGTCTTGTGTATTTTTGACAAATGGATTATGTACCTATTTCCAACTGTCGTTGTTGTTCCATCAGTGTATCTCTGTACTGTTGGTGAACTTTGTTCATATTTTCTGAATGTTTCCTTGCTGCGAGTTCGATGTCCTGTTGATTTCGTTCCTCAAGTTCCAGTGTCGTCTGTTCCAGGGTTTGTCTGTGTGTTTGTTCCGCTAACGCTAGTGCCTGAAAAGAAGAAATAACTGTTCAGTATTATAAATAAAATGATGGGGCGTTTACATTAGTTCGGCCACCGTATACGGCGACCGCTTTCGGTTGAACCGGATCGGTTAATCGAATTGAGCTGTTTAAATTCTTGTAGTATTCATGTGTTGTAGGTAAGGCTCAATCAAAAGTGTCTTCACTCCTCAATAAAATTTTACTAATTGGTGTAACCCGCCTAGACAAAGTGCGAAACGAGTATGTCAGGGGTTCATTCAAAGTAACACCGATTAGCGAGAAGGTCAAAGAAAGCAGGTTGCGTTGGTACGGCCACATCCTGAGACGTGGAGATGACACCCCTATCAAAAAGGCCCTAAATAGCCTCGATCGACCGCGAGGAAGGGGACGACCGCCCGCCACCTGGTGGTCATACATGCAGAAAGAGATCCTGATGGAGAACCTGAGCACACAGACAACCCAGAACAGAGCTCTCTGGCGCAGATGTACAAGGAGACCCGACCCCAGCTGAACTGGGAAGAGGGTTGGACAAAGAAAAAGAGGTGTAAACAAATGTTTTATGAATACATTTTTGCCGTGAAATATTAAGTTTCGATTTTCGATCACTATTTTGATGTAACGATATATTGGCAACCTCCCAAATGTCAGTTTAGTCTACGAAATAAAAAAAATAATCAGATATAAGGTAGGATTTGTAAAGTTACCAAAATCTTACCTCATCCATCTCCCTTCGATGTCTGTCCATCTGCTCACTCAATCTCATTCTCTTCTCCGCTAAAAACCTCTCCTCCGCTTCTTTTAACTCCTCTTGCAACTCTGCCCTTAACTTCCTCTCCCTACCCGACGACTCTACTCTAATACTCTCCAACTCTTTCTGTAAAGCTAACTCCAGTCTTCTCCTCTCATCTGCCTTATTCCTTTCTATCATATCTCTCGTCCCCATATCAGGGATCATAGGAGACTTAATAGGCTTTGGAAATGTCTCCTCTTGGGTCTCAAATTGGTAAACTACAACTACATTGTCAGAATTAGACTTTCCTTGGGATAGTATTACTCCATCTAACCGAGGACTCGTTAGGCCTTTTGCTAGACTTGAAGCGGAATCTGAAGATTTGATCTGAGGTGATATCACCGACTTGTTATGCGGTTTGAAGGTGGATAACGGACTCCAAGGCTTAGCGAAGTCGATTCGTGGTGACCGTTCTGAACCCAGGCTGGGTGTCGGCGAAACTTTGATCTGGGGCGACGTCCTGTTCGAAAGTTCGTGAGATTTCGACTTAGATTCGTCATCTCGAGTTGAAGTTTTCTTCGAGTCGTCAGAATCAGATGGCACTGCCTTCGAAAAGTCTAATATAGGCACTTTAATTTGAGGTATTTGGATGTTTTCACTTGAACGATTTTTCTCTGAGCTTACTGACTTTTTCTCTGAATTCTCTTCGGATTTTGGACTGTCTTTCTCTATTTCTTTTTCGTTACTATTTATTTCCTTGTCGTTAGAATCGTCGAGATCATTCAGATCTAGATTGGCAAACTCTCTATCTGGCGAATCTATTGACGTTTCTGATTCTATACTCTCCATTAGATTTATTGAAATTTTGCTCTTTTGAGGTATCATTGGTGATCTGTAAAAAAATACATATACATCAAAAAAAGGAGTGCACGCGCACAGAAGGAATTCAATTTAAGGTTACACTAGTCGACGGCACGAACTATTTTGTGCGCGGGGTTAAAATGCCTGCTACCTCATCCGACAACTCGTGCGAAAGTAATAGATGCTGTGATGAGCAGTAAGAAGCTAGTTCGCGTACGAATTAGCACTTTTGCAAGTTTGTAGCGAAATGGATGACGATTTAGGACGAAAACGAGCGCGCGAAATTTTATAAACTGACCTTTGGGAGAAAAAACAACATAAAAAACGACTAAATGTATTTTTTCAAAATAAAATTATTTGCATTGTTAAACTACTATACTATCTACTATACTATCCCTGTATGGTGGCCGTTATGCAATTTTCCTTTTTCTTATGGTATTTATTGCCGCCCAAAGATGCGTTAAAATTAGTGTTGAAATATGTAACTTTCAACGCTCATAACTTTCAAATATTTTTCTTTTATACTTTTTGTTTCCATACAGGGCTAGACAATAATGAGAAAAATTTATATCATTTTTTATTTTGAACGTACATCGTCAAACAGTGAAGTAATCTCTAGACTACGTTTGTATGGAAGAATTATCGACTAGTGTAACCTTAATACTTGATGGGTGTCTGGTACTACACCAACTCCCATCATCATCATCATGTGCCTAGCCTTTTCCCAATTATATTGGAGTCGGCTTCCAGTCTTACCGGATGCAGCTAAGTACAGTTGTTTTATCTCACGAAAGCGGGTGACCCATAGTTGTGTGTGTAAGTGTACATGCACACTGTCTTTGCGTGCGTAAGCTTGGGAGCGCGCAGTCGTGGCCGAGTCGCCGGCCGAGTCAGTAGTGTTTATTGGTTCGCGCCAAAATTATTTATCGAATACCGTCAGCATGGAAGGTACGGAGAAAAGTTATTCGTAGTGAGGTAAGGCAAATTAATGTTCATGTTTGATATATAATTATGTTGTGTGTAATGAATTAATGTATTAGTTAGTTTTTAATAAGAACATATTAAACGCGATTTTAATAATGTATTGTTTATTTTAGGCTCGTTAAATGATTGCAAATATTTATAATTTTCTCTAAGAAGAATATGAATTTACGGAACTTCATCGAGAACCAAATTGTGATTTATCACATTTGCGTAATATTACAAAACGCACTGCAGCAGCGACGGGGGTAAGTGAAATAACAGTGCAAAAAATGTTAAAAGAAGGAAGAGATGTCGCAAGTACATCTTCGAATTTTATGTCACCCATGAAAAACCGAAGAAAGAGAGAAAATAAAGTAGATATTGATGGATTTACAGCTGACGTTGTACGGAGCACAATAAAAAATTTTCATTTCATACAAAAACAAATGCCAACATTGGCAAAACTAAGGTCAGTCTTGAATGAAAAAGTTGGTTTCGATGGATGTCTCGCAACGCTAAGAAAGTCATTAAATAAATTGGGCTACAAGTGGCGTAAAACCGATAACAATAGGAAAGTATTAGTTGAACGGCATGATATCCAGATGTGGAGACTAAAATACTTAAAAAAAATAACCGAATACCGCTCTCAATCACTTACAAAATCGATGACCACATAAAAAGTAAAGGATTTGAAGTATTACGCCTCCCTCCTTACCACCCTGAGCTTAATGCCATAGAGAACATCTGGGGGGTGCTTAAAAACTACATTGCTCTAAGAAACGAAAAGAAAAAAAATGAAAATATTAATTGTAAAATATTGCTAAAATTAAATATTTCTTAAATATAAATTTCTATTTTATTGTACCATGTCTTATCTATACATAGAAAAAATCTAATAACTTTATTATTTTGTTCATTAGCGATGAGCTTGCTAACGCTACCTGTAGTTACGCACACAAGAGCGTGTGTCTATACGAGTTACAACTACAAGTATGGCTCACCCGCTTTCGTGAGATAAAACAACTGTACCAGTGTTTTACATGGAGCGACTGCCTATCTGACCTCCACAACCCAGTAACTGGGTAACACGGTACCCCTTGGCAAGACTGGTGTCAGATCTCAAGCTTCTGACTACCCGTAACGACTGTCAAAGATCTTCGAATAACAGCCGGGACCAACGGCTTAACGTGCTTTCCGAGGCACGGAGGAAACTCGGTATGTTGAAAATGGTCACCCATCCACGGACCGACCTCGTCAAGCGTTGCTTAACCTTGATGATCGACCCGTGCGGCTGTTATTATTTAGTCACGAGCTCTTCCTCTCTTCTTAAAATGAGCTATATTCAATGACATTATTTCCATTCAACAAAATTCGACTTTACGTTAGTACAAATAATTTTGATTTCCGAATGACTTATAAAATTGAAAGCTTTGAAGTTCTTATTAAATCGCCTTAATTGGCACAGCAGATATCATACCTTGGCCTGTTTTCCTTCTCAGATAGCCCTGGCTCCTCCAAACTAACAGGTAAGGTATCTATGTCGCCGGGTCTGACTAAGTCGGATATCTTTTGGAAGTTCTTTTGAAATAAATCGGGTTTGATGTAGTCCCCGGGTGGTGGCCTTAGAACACGGCGACGTGGTGATGTGCCGCGGGCGTGGCTTTCGCTATCTGAAATAAAATAATAAATTATTTGTTTAAATGTTTGTAAAATGTAATCTCGAAGTTCTCGATTCCTGCGGGTTAAGCAATAGAAGTGAAGTCATGGGCAAATCTCGTTTTAATATTGGAGTACGACTTCGGTGTGATATTAGCAGGGAATGGGAGTAACCGTATTAGGCTACGTAAATGTTAGAAGTGCGTTGCGATACTAGAGGAGAGCATTCTTCAGCCGTCATCTTCATCTGCCTATAGCAGTTTCGTTTCAGCATGGCAATAGCGGTCATTGACAAAGGCGATAAAGTTCCATCTTCTTCTTATCAATTAAAATTTAGAAATTTAAAAAACGCCAGACTCATTTTTATTTCATGCCACATAATTTATCTATCATATAGACACACTTCAACACGTAATTATGACACAATATCTTGCGAAAACACCCCGATTCAAACAACAAAACGCCCACAACTTTTGAACGGCTGAACTGATTTTTATCAAAACGTAACTAAGGTAGGTCGGTGTCTTTCGTAGGTACCAATTTATTGCGTTATGGACACCGACTTCCAAAAATATAGTTGTTTGTCACTTTGTAGTTTAATTGGGAAGTCGGTAGTATTTTTTTGTGAAAAGTTATTTATTTTTCACTTTTTAGTTGTACCTACCTAATAGGCAAGTTGTTTAGTAAGGTATCTATAACGCCAGAATATATTACCCGAATATCATGAAACTTAAACATTACCGGTGAAATGAGAGATCTGCGTACCCCTTAAGAGCGTACTGGCGTGATGTTATGTTATTAATTGGTATAAACAATAAGCAGACATACGATTGCAGCAATCCCGAGAGATTTGCCGTTACTTATTGAAGAGTTCTGTTGTATATCTTCGAATTTCTTCATCAGATCTTCACCAAATTAAAAGGGGACCAATTTCGGAACATAGTCTTTCAAACAAAAAAAGATTTTTTGAAATCGGTCCACAATTGACGGAGATATCGGTGAACATACACAAAAAAAGAAACAATGTCGAACATTGAACCTCCTCCTTTTTTGGAAGACTACTATTTTACTGAGCCCATTTCACTGATGAACTTAATGGTCATAACGGTCTACTTTCAAGTACCTACATTCTATCTACAACAACGTCATTAACATACCGTCAGAATCAGAATAACTTATCTCCTTATTAAAGATCGGTAGAGGATTGGGTCTTGGTACCAACGGAGTTAAGAATCTTGGGTTCTTTGGCACAGCAGGGGGTGAAACGGGTGATAACGGGATGTTGGGAGGAGACGGGAGAGCGGGTGGTGAATCTGGATCTAGGAGGGATAAAAATGTAAAGGTAGGTTTATGAATAACACTCATATCATTGATATATGAAAAATCTACGATACACACTCAGCGTCTTAAACCTATACGCATAAAATGATTGCACAATTATAAATTGTGCGCTCATTTTATATATACGTAGTCTCGCGTCGCACGCTCGTTAAAAATGCCGAAGTGTTCGTTGAGAAATTGTAAAAATATTACGTCAAGAACGTTAAAAAGGATTGATTTGTTTTTGTTGTTTGTATGACTTAATATGGAAAACAATATGTGATTTTGATTTAATTTGTCTCAAAACTTCACTTAACGGACCAAGTATAATACGGTAGGTTTCGATGGCCTTTATGTCAATGTAAAAACTATGCATTACAGCCTCCTATTATTTTAGTCGCATAATACAAATGACCTCAATGTTCTTATTCAATGAAGTCGATTTATTTATTGTGTTTAATTTTTTAACTAATTCATTTGATCTCTTTTGAACTTTTTTGTATTGTGTTTTTAACAAATATTTATACGTTAATTATAACATAGTTTTTAATCGAATTCCAAAAGGTGAAGACGTCGTCAATTCAACGATTTTACCAGTTCGTATTTATTTAATTGACAGACACATGCCCGACCCAAAAACATATTTACGCTCAGATAAAAGTATAATTATGTATTTAGAACACAATTTATAAACTCTTAAAATGCGAACTCGATGTATTATAACCAAAGAATACAAAATATTCACCTCCACTCCATGCCTTGTCCTACAGGCTAATTTCGGTCGTAAAATTTATTTCTTTTTATACTCTGCTTTGTAAAAACAACTTAACACAATCCACGTAAGGTTGCCAAAAAAATATGTTTATAGTATAACTTAAATTACTTATGTATAATCTAATTGGTGAGTTACTTTTGTTCGAGACATCTTGGATTTTTTATATATTAATGACCCATATTCTAAATTATTTCCCCTCGACTAAACCTCGACTTAGCCTACCTCAATCAAATTGCCAGTTATAATTTGTCTCGTCATAAATTAACGTCAATATCCTCGACTCAAGTGATATTTCCGTTGTCATGAAGATTGAATTTAGTGGAATTGAGGAAGTTTCAGTCTAAAGGAGTTAGAATACGGGTGTAAAAGTTATACTTGGTCAAACGCTATCAATCTATCTATTCTAGCTAGCCGGTAATATCCCACTACAGAGCAAATGCCTGCAGTGCCCTTTTCCTAGAGTTAGATACTCTGACAAACCATAGCCAATTGCAATAAATTTATGACATATCTAACTGGCAATATATAGGTGTATAGATAGTTCAACGCATCATCGGCGCTATGTGTGAGTGTGCATGTGTGGGTGCCCGGACAACGACTGCCGCGTCACTGCCACACAAATGCATAATGTATAATTACAAGCGCACGCACACATGGCGCCGCACGCACAGATGAGTTGAACTATCTATATCATGTACGTCTACCTACACTTTAGAGAAAACACCCGTGCTGACATGCTATGCTCAAAAGTCGTTTATGAAAATATCGATTTTCCCAAAGACAATGAACTTTATTGTCAGACTCGTTAAATGCACAAAGCATTCAGTAGCATGTCATCAATTAATAATGTTTTCAATCGCAGTTAATCACGAACCATGCAATGTCAAGGATAAAATCGAATGTTATAACTGACAAAACTCGCCCTTGATTTCAGATTGCCTTTGTTAAAAACTGTTACCTTTTTTCTAAATGCTATGTATACAGTT
Source organism: Orthosia incerta (assembly GCA_948252205.1). Taxonomy (NCBI): domain Eukaryota; kingdom Metazoa; phylum Arthropoda; class Insecta; order Lepidoptera; family Noctuidae; genus Orthosia; species Orthosia incerta. Next base: position 3,615,996 of record OX411755.1, read on the forward strand.
GGATTCCGAAAATCCAGGGTATGCTTTTATTTCGCGTTAGAAAAGTGCGTAAGCGCCTATTCGAACAGATAAATTTCATACAACATACTACGCCTGTAGCCAAATTGAAAATCTACAATCGATAACGCTAGTAGAAAACGAATCAATGAATGGGAATGACACATCTGTTAAGTCACGTGGTCAGACCATACAAATATAAGGCGTTAACGATTGTAGAAAGAGATTCGATACGAAATATTTGGATGGACGTGTAAATAGTCCAACCAGGATTGTGTTGCCACGCGTATGTACAAAATGTGAAAGGGAAAAAACCGACCGCTTCTAAAGCCAGAAAAACAAATGTGACTGCCACTGACCTGATTCCACCTTGTGCTGGATTCCTCCAATTCGACAGCCGCCGCTGATGCTTGTTGATCTGCACCGTCACTGGCTTCGTGTGAAGATATGTAGGTACCTACTTTATCTGCCGGCCGGCGTCTTAACCACTATTTCACACTTGCACGATATGTATGATGTTAAAGAGTCTATGAAGAACTCTGTGAGTGATCTCAGAAGAAAAAGAGCCAGAAAGAACATGAACTCTTGCGATGTAATGAATCGCGCGCGCAGGATGCAATCCAAGAGACACACTGATGATCGTCGTTGCGACCACAGATACAGTATTTTTTGAATCGAACATCTGAGTATGCCAGCGCCATCTGTTGGTCTCTTTCAACACTTAGTAAAAACAAGTCGGCACAGACACAATTTGAATTCGACGCGGTATATTAAATCAATTAAAAATGTTTTCTATGTAATTATAAACTATGTACCTAACCTAACACATAAGCGCTCCACCATGCTCCCGGCTTTGGAACGTCGCAAGACGTTACGAAACAAACAAGTGAACTCTCTGGCCGAGTAGAGCGCATAGCGAATTTATGCGAATAATAAAAATGTAATAATTAAATACTAGCCTACACTAAAACATTATGTATAAACTAAGTGAAATTTATTGCGTTGGAATAGGGTATAGTTTAGTTACGGCACGTTTGTAAGTTCCAGTTCGCGTTTTAACCATTGCTACGCGGACAACGTTATCTGAACCCTTGAACACTTCTGTAATTACTCCCAGCGGCCAATACAACGGAGCAGAGTTCTCCTGCTCGAGAAGAACAACAGTTCCGACTTCCACTGGTTTGTCGGGAGTAGCCCATTTTTGTCTAACTTGCAACGTATGCAAATACTCTAAGTGCCATTTCTTCCAAAAAGATTGAATCATGTGATCAAGCAATTTTTTGCGATCTAACAAATTAAGACGTTGATCCGACAGATCAGCTGCGGGTAAGTATTGCAAAGGAGTAGACATTAAAAAATGTGCGGGAGTTAACAACTCAGGATAGGGATCCGAGGATAGTAAACCCAACGGACGAGAGTTCAGAATACATTCTATTTGAGTAAGAACTGTTTGCAACTCTTCGTAAGTAAGTAACTGAATACCAATCACCCTGTATAAATGCGTTTTCATGCTTTTTATATTTCCTTCCCAAATACCACCAAAGTTTGGTGATCTTGGTGGAATCATCTTCCATTCTATGCGTCGAGATAACAGCTCATTTGACAGCGCGGTTTTAAAGTTAGAGTTCAATAAGAAACTATATAACTCATCTAAGTGTGCCTTTGCACCAATGAAAGTTGATCCGTTATCTGAATAAAGACATGAAACGGGTCCACGACGGGAGATAAAGCGTTTGAACGCAGCTAAAAAATTATCAGTCGTTAAATCACTGGTCACTTCGATATGAACACCACGCGTGGCCATGCAAACAAACAATATAATGTATGCCTTTTGCGCATGTTGACCTCTGCGACGAGAAAGTATTGTCTTTATCGGACCAGCATAATCAACACCAGTGTGACAAAAGGCTTTGGCTTCTGACACACGATAATTAGGCAGATCAGCCATTATCGGTGTTGGATGCGTTGGACTGCATTTAAAGCAAGTGTTACACTTTCGCAACTTAGACCTGATAACAGTTCTAGCATCTAATATCCAGAAGCGTTGTCGTATAATAGACATGAGAAGACCAGGTCCTGTATGACAATTGACAACATGAAAATGTTGTATTATTAGATCAATGACGTGATCGCGTTTAGGGAGAAGGACAGGATGTTTAGCTTCAAAGGGAAGCATCGATCGAGAGAGTCTGCCTCCTATGCGTAAAACACCATCTTCATCTAAGAAGACTGCTAGACTCTGCAGCCTCTTCGAAGGTAACTTATCAGCCTTTATCAGCTTTATGTCATCAGAGAAATGAACTGATTGAACAGCGAGAATTAAGGATGTCTCAGCGAGTGACAATCCTGATACAGTATGAGGGTCGACCTTAGACTTAGGTCGTGCGAATTTTAAAACATATGCGATGATACGTAGCAACTTCGACCAAGAAGAAACGCGTTGTGCTAACGTAAACAACAATGGCGGCTCTGTGTGCGTTGTTGTTACACTTAATACATTTGCCTTATGCTCAGGCAAATCAGTACAATTAGCAGGCGAGAATAATTTAATAGGCCATTCCTCAGGGGGGCAGCGGATCCACGACGGACCGTTCCACCATAAATCGTGTGTCAAAAGTTGCGAAGGGAGCATACCACGTGATAGACAATCACTAGGGTTGATAGCTCCTGCAACGTGATAAAAATGTTTAGAGCTCAAGTTTTCTTGACATTGAGCCACTCGGTTGCTAACGAAAATTGACCACCGATGTGGTGACGAATGAACCCACGACAAGGCAATCGTGGAATCAGAAAAGGCGTATACATCGGTGATAGGAATGCGTAAGGAATAAGTATCACGTACAGTCTTTAGTAATTTTGACATAAGCAAAATGGCACATAACTCTAATCGAGCGAGCGTAGTAATCTTTGTCGGCGTAACCTTTGATTTTGCACACAGAATGCGAGTTTGAATACTAGACGGGTAGGTACAATGGGCATAAATAACACATCCCATACCATTCATGCTAGCATCACAAAATGCGACAAGTCTTAATTTACAATCAACTTCAACACCTATATGTCTCGGAATCCTCAAAGTGTCAAGCAACTGTAATTCTTGTACGAGAGCGGAAAAACGTGAGCGTATGTGCTCCGGAGCAAGATCGTCCCAATCACTCTTACTAAGCCAAAGTTCCTTAATTAACAACTTGGCGTAGAGTATCACAGGAGCTACCAACCCGAGCACGTCAAACAGTCGCGCAACTATCGAGAGTATGTTTCTCTTAGTGCACTTCTCATCAATCGCGGTGGATGTGAAGTGAAAATTATCTTCACATGGTTCCCATGAGAGACCTAAAACCTTCGAGACATGACTACCAACATCAAATTCAAGCGACTTGCGGTGCGTATCAGGAAGTGAGTCCAATAAGACAGAAGAATTGCTGGACCACTTCACTAAGTCAAAGTCGCCAGCCTTGAAAAGATTTATCAAGTTGCGTGCCAACTGTATGGCAGTGGCCTCATCAGGTGCGGAATGAACCAAATCATCAGTATACAGACAGGTCTCTGCCACTTTCGCGGCGTCAGGGTATTGAGGACTCATATCAGTAGCCAGCTGCCGCACAGTGCGTATAGCTATGTAAGGGCTCGACTTGAGACCGAATGGTTGTCTATTAAAAGAATAGGTACGAATTTCGTCAGATTCCTTAAATCTAAATAAGATGCGTAGGTATTTACGATGATCTACAGGTACACCAATACGTAAATAATGCTGTTTTATATCTGCGTTCATCGCGATAGGAAATAATCTGAAATCTAACAACAATAAGAACAAATCGGCCTGTAAATTAGGTCCGATGTGTAATACATCATTGAGCGAAAGCCCAGTGTGCGTTTTAGCGCTCGCGTCCAACACTATACGCGGCATTGGTTTGTCAGCTCTGACCACTGCGTGATGTGGTATATAGTAACCATCTGAAGATAAGTTAGATTCATCAATAAGACTAAGGTAACCGTGATCCAAATAATCCTGAATAACCCTGTTGTAATTTTCGCGAACAATGGGTGATTGTCGGAGCTTACGCTCGAGCGACATAAAACGGCGGTAAGCGGAGACGTATGAGTTACCTAGTTCAGAAGGATCCCTACAGAACGGTAACGCAACGGTATAACGACCTACGTCATCACGGGTCACAGTAGATGTGAAAATATTTTCGCACTCTGTTTCCTCCGGTGACAATAGGCGCTTCATAGGTACTTCTTCAAGTTCCCAGAATTTTTGCACTAACTCATTTAGTGCCAGCGCAGAAAAGGAAGTAGTGACAGGCACTACATCTTTGCGGGGGTAATCACCCATGAATACATACCCAAATGTTGTTGATAGTGCACACGGTGCATTGGGACCACACTCGACCCTATTACCTAAGTAAATATACGGGAAAATCTGGGCACCTAACACTAAATCTATATTTCCTGGAATATTCCAGCTTAAATCAGCGAGAGGTACATCACGAAGATTTAATTCGCGATCACATTCAATTAAACGTGTAGGCAATTGTTCCGTGAGGCGATCCATCACTAACGCGTGTATAGTGTATTTGTTATCAGGGTAGACACGGGATTCAATGTCCAAATAAACATAACCAATTATCGGGAGTGACGCGGAACCAACACCTTTGACAAAAGAATTACTCAAAGGTATTATAGGCAAATTTAATGAGCGAGAACAGGTTAATGTTATTAAGTTATTCTGTGAGCCATTATCAATAAGACATCTGACTACAGATTTATTCCCAGTGCTACCTTTAGGGCGAGCGTACACCTGAGCGGTTGCCAAAAGAATATCAACCTTATGGCTAGCAGCATACGAGTGCGTTTGCTCAACGACATCCGCAGCTAGCGGCTGCGCACGAATAACATTACTCTGGTTGCACGGGGGCGGCGGGGGCGCGACGGCAGTATCTACTATAGTCGCATGCGAGTGCGAATTATTGATATTATTGTCAAAGTGTAATAATTTATGGTGTTTTTTATGACAAAAACAAACTGATGTACTTTTACAATCCGGGAATCTATGTAATATGCTTAAACAATTGACGCAACCATGTTTAGATTTAATAAACTCATACCTAGTCTTTGCATCTTTCATATTTTTAAACTGAGTGCAATCGTACAGGTGTCGGTGATCACCGCCGCCGCACAAACAACACGACGCGTTATTATTAGTCGACTCACTGACCACAAAGGACTTCGAGTTGTGCTGTACACGCCTATCGCGGGACTGTAACGTAGCAGCGGGTGATTTCGTATATGACGAAGACCGCGGGTTTGATCGTTCAATCATCTTAGCTTGATCTTGTACAAAGTCAATCAGCTGTTGTGTGTTAGGTATTTCCACACCTCGAACAGAAAGTTCAAAGGCTTGGATGGTTTGAGGATCCATCTTCCTCAAAGCACATTGTAGAAATATAAAGTCGGTCAAATCCTTTATGCCTAGTTCATTAAGCGCGGAGATCGAAGCGGAATACCTACCTATAAAGGTATCGAGTGAGTTCACACTATGTGAACAATTTTTCAAATCCAATATATTATTTAGGTAATATACACCTAATGAGCGTTTATCTTGATATTTTTTAACTAAACTATCCCACACTATTTTATAGGTTTCATCTGACGGAACAACCCCGGACGTGAATTTTACCGCTTCGTGAGTGAGTTTAGAAAATAGGTATTGCACACGCTGCGAATCAGACAAGTCTTTATTCAAATGAACATTAGCTTTAAAGGATTGATAAAACGTATTCCAGTTTTCAGGGCGTCCGTCAAAACTAGGAATTGTTAACGCCTCTAATTTCACTACAGACGCAAGAGAATTATTCGACCCGTGTGAGCGGGTCTCTTCCGAGACCTTCGGAACAGACATTTTGTTTCTAACGTGTTTTATTCTCGAATATAAATCTTCAAATGAATCGAGGCAAGAATAATCTGGATTTACTGTTGGTTTTAATGACAAATTTATACTATTTATTTGGTCAACAATTGACTCAAATTTATCGCGTAAATCATCTATGGTCTCAGTCTCAGCCAGAAAGTTCTCATTAGAACGGGTCGACGAATCGAAAGAAATAATAGATTTCGAAGATGTAAACAAACGATTAATGCGTGCAAACAATAATTCCCTCTTTTGATTCAACATAGCCAACTTTATTTCGTGATCAGCTAATGAGTCAGGCATGTTTGCGAATTAATAGGTAGGTATTACAATAACTAATAATATGTTATGTAATACAGAGTCTCACTTACACTCGTAGTGTAAAATACAGTTTAAATATTAATATAAAATGTATAATAATAATTACACTTATTACGTACGTGACTTAGCACAGGTAACTAGCGGAGCGAAAGTATGTAGGTAGGTATAAAATGTTACGCATAAGTGAATAGACGAAGAAAATTACCAATTAATACGTAAATCATCAACTATATCAACAAATAACATTTACCTACGTATAACTACCAATTATTACGTAGATATTTAGCGATAAGAATACAGAATTTACCAAATTATTTACGTAAATCTGTTAGCGAATGAGATTTAAAATGGCGGCAAGAATTCACCAAAATTACGTGAATCTTACGATTTTATTAGAAGTTACGAATAGAAAAGAAGTTTGTTTCACCAATAATTACGTGAATTTAACTATATACTGGACTATCCGTGCTCGTAAGGACCAAATTATTATGGATGGACGTGTAAATAGTCCAACCAGGATTGTGTTGCCACGCGTATGTACAAAATGTGAAAGGGAAAAAACCGACCGCTTCTAAAGCCAGAAAAACAAATGTGACTGCCACTGACCTGATTCCACCTTGTGCTGGATTCCTCCAATTCGACAGCCGCCGCTGATGCTTGTTGATCTGCACCGTCACTGGCTTCGTGTGAAGATATGTAGGTACCTACTTTATCTGCCGGCCGGCGTCTTAACCACTATTTCACACTTGCACGATATGTATGATGTTAAAGAGTCTATGAAGAACTCTGTGAGTGATCTCAGAAGAAAAAGAGCCAGAAAGAACATGAACTCTTGCGATGTAATGAATCGCGCGCGCAGGATGCAATCCAAGAGACACACTGATGATCGTCGTTGCGACCACAGATACAGTATTTTTTGAATCGAACATCTGAGTATGCCAGCGCCATCTGTTGGTCTCTTTCAACACTTAGTAAAAACAAGTCGGCACAGACACAATTTGAATTCGACAATAGAAGCGGTATATTAAATCAATTAAAAATGTTTTCTATGTAATTATAAACTATGTACCTAACCTAACACATAAGCGCTCCACCAATATTTGTAACTTGGCTAGGAGTGCTGATAACTTATTCAGGATTCTATTAAACTACACAAAACATATTTGACGCTGTATTTCTTACGTTTTATGAGTACGAATTTAAAACAATTTTGTAACCAAAGTTTGAATGAAACACATTGGTGACTAACAAAATATGAAAAAAGTTAACTTACCAAAAGAATCCTTTTCCGAGCTAGACAAACTCTTCACATCCCTCGGACTTTCATTAGGCCTTGGCGGCAAAGGCGGTCTTGCAGCCAGAGGGGTCAAGACAATTTGGTTGAGCGACGGCATAGCGGGTGATATCACGGGTGATGACGGAACGAACGGTGATGAATGAACGAGTGGTGATGAAGGAATGACCGGTGAAGGAATGGAAGCGTGCGGTGCAGCTGATATGATTGAGCTTTGACCATCGTTTTGTTCTGATGAACTGTTTGAACCAGGACTGACTGTCGGTTCGGGTAGGTTTTCGAGTTTGAACCTGTTAAATAGAGCAAAAAATTCTGTTGGATATTTCTTAAAATATATTTTTGGTGGGTAGATAGTGATTTTACGCAAGATTTATAATGTTTTATAAGTTGTGAAAGTAAACTAAGGTGTACGCCTTTTGCCATTAAGAAAAACAAATATGACAAAGACAAGAATGAAGAAAAGAAGTTCCGAGTCGAAGTCAGTATTCATCAACTTATTTTCATATAATTCTTCTAGCCAAGGCATTTTGATACCTATACAAACTAGACTTATAAAGATGACAATCGCTTACCGAACGCTTTTCCGATCCTCTTCAAAACTAACTGGCTGTTTCTGCCTCCCTATAAACATATTATCAACCTTCTTATGGTACGCGTCTGTCATTTTCTCCCTCAATATTCCTTTGGGAGGATCACTCTTGGTGACGGAGTCTCCAGGCAAAGATTTGTCTGTGTCTGGACTGGGGAGATCTGACTTTGATACTTTCAAGAACATGCTTCCTTTACCTGAAAAGAGTATATGTGAGTATTTTATTGGACAGTCTCATGACAATGGTTTATGAATAAATTTACAGGTGATATGTTGTGTCTAAAAAGCAGAAAATAAGCATCGTACTCGCGTCGGGGCACCGCCAACATTTACAGCAGTTTATTTTATTTACTAAGCGGTTCCCCGACGCGAGTACGAGGCTTATTTAATGCTTTTTTGAGGTTTTTGGTTTTTAAATTTATAATTTATTTTTTATTTCATGCTTTTTAAACTACATATAATATACCTAGCAGTAGACACGCTTCAATCGACAATCTATCGACACACGTAATCACGATATTTTCCGTAAAAACCCAGATTCAAAGAGTAAACTGCGGATATCTTTTGAACGGCTGAACCGATTTTAATCAAACATAGCTAAAAACACTTTCGACAATCACATATCAAACAAAAACATAATATTCGGTTCATCCATTTATGAGCTATGATGCCACAGACAGACACAGATACACAGCAACACACGTCAAACTTATAACTTTCCTTTTTTCCGTCGGGGGTTTAAAATCGAAAATAATACAACGAAACGTCAGTTTGCCCACCTACCCCCTACCACCATACCCTATGTTATTCTAGTTTATTTAAATCTTTTATAATTACCTGTCAACGGCAATCCCCGATCTATTTTGGTTCCCATCAACAAAGGACTGAAATTCTCTTCCTCGGGGCTATTCAACACGTGCATCTTCAAATCAATAATCTCCGACTGCTGTTTGAACAATAACTTCGGTCTTTCTGCTCCAAATGCAGGTCTATTTAGCATGTCCCGATCCGAGGAATTTCTAATAAGACTCGGTTTACCGGATAGTGACCCATCTACGCTACGTCTTAAGGGCGATATTCGTGTTTCGGAAAGTTTCTTGTCGAGTCTGCTAAGGGGAGATGGTGGGGGTCTTCCTAATGGTGCAAGGCGACGAGGTCCAGTTAGCGTTGGGTTCTCTCTGACGTCAGACGCGTGGTTCTCGCTATCCGTACTAAGTTCTTCATCGCTTTCGACTTTTGTTTCTACGCGTTCTAAGTTTTTTGTGTTTTCTTCTGATGTTAGGAGCTCCTGTGTGAATAATAAAATGTTTTAATATTGCTGTTTTGAAATAAAATTGCATAAAAACTAACCCATAAATAGCTTCTTTAAAAATATTTCAAAGACATAGTTTCGATGGATGAAACCATCCACTTTATGTTTACTTGTTGTAATCAAATATAATTTGTCTGTACGCGAACGCACTTAAATCGCGTTCAAGGGCCCAAATTAAAAACATATCTAACATTAAAGTGGCACAGTCAGATTTAGAACAAGCCGCACTGATGATTAACAGAGCTGACGATCTATAAAGCTGTTATTTTTCAATTAAAGCGCCATAAGTACTGTTCTATACCCATACATATACGGCAAAATTAATAAAACGTCACAGACATCACAATAACCAACAAGACACTTCCACAACACAAACCAGAGACACACACAAACAGAAAAGGTAATAACAAAGTAACAGGCGTGTCCAATTAGTCCAATAAAAGGTTAATAGAGTTACAGCGAAGATATCACGCCGTAAAGACATCGTTGAACCGTAGGTGACAACTGAGGACAGCCTTGGACATGCAACGGTAGGTATAGCGACGTCAATTCTTAATGTACTAATCGATAATTCTGATATTTACGTTCGATTGAGAGGTGAATTGAATGAAGAATAGATAGCGGCGGAAATATAATAACCTCATCGGTAGTTATATTTTCGAGCTGTTTGGGGTTGAAACTCCAAACAGGTCCGTGGGATTTTCCAAACGCCTAGTTGACACTTCGCGTGACCCAAGTGCTGGTTTTACCTCTTGGTCAGAGAATAAGCATTGCCATACAACGTGGCAATGCTGCCAGTCTTTTGGGCATTACCAGTGGACAACGACATGGAGGAGTTTTCGATGCCATATTTTAGTTTAGTATATTTTTAGGTTTAGTTAGTGAGTAGTTTGTGGTTTAAGTGTATATATATATATGTTTGTAGTCTTAGTTAATTAAGTACATATTGTATACTCTGTATTTATTTTTATCTATATAAATACCGTTGAACAAAAAAAAGAGTAGTAAGATAATGTTTTTAAAATATAATGAGGTGTGTTACCAAAGACGGAGGCAGAAATTAAATCAATTAATAATCGCAGATTTGGTGGCAACAAATACAAATCGACCCAATCCAAAAGGATTTCCTAGTGCAGATACCGGTCTCAATACAAAGGATTTACCAAATAAAATATATTGCCTTTTTATATAATAGTTTATAAGACACATTTGTGAAGGATCATCAAAATAGATCCAGCCGGAAACATACATTTATCTACCAAGACATAATTAAAATGATAACATTATCGCATGTGTTTTACTACCAGAGTAGGTAGAGCATACTTTATTGTACACACTAATTATTTGTTTTATTGATAGGCCCGCTTAAGGCCGTACCTCACCTGATGATACGTGAGTCGCGACCTACATTACGCCAGTAATGTCATTAATAGTGGTAGACTTGAACCTAAAATATTACCAAAGATAAAAAAAAACTGGCCAAGCGCAAGTCAGTCTCGCGATTCACTAAAATAATTAAATAACATTACTGAAGTTCATATGAGGGGTAGTCCCCATACATCGACATAAGTCGCCGCCAGTTAACCAACTGCAAATAAGTTAATACTTTTTTTTTGATGTAGTTACAATACAAATTTACAGTTTTCGGCTTTTTCACTTTACTTGTGCTATAAGACATTGCTTCTTGCCAAATTTCATGATTCTAGGTCAACGGGCAGTATCCTGTACATTTTGATTCCCTTGCGAGTGTGAAATATGCGTCATTAAGAGGAAACGGGGGCAGAGAGCGCCGACTAAATTTCCTGAGTAAAATTCGAGTCATAATTCGAGGTTTGGCTCTCGCCTGTTTCCTCTTCCAATATTGGACCAATTTAAAAGATATTCCATAAACTGAAAATTAAAGATATATACTATGTCCCTATGTTTTCCTTTTTGATGATACATTATCGTAAGAAGCACTAGAACCCTCAAAAAATGCTCAAAATTGTGCTGTCAAAAGAGGCTTAGGTACAAATTTGACAAATATAAATGAAAAAGGAAAACATAGGGACATAGTATATATCTTACTTTACCAGTTTATGGAATATCTTTTAAATTGGTCCAATATTGGAGGAGGAAAGAGACGAGAGCCAAACCTCGAATTATGACTTTTTACTAAGGAAATTCAGTCGGCGCTCTATGTCCATATTTCCTCTTAACGGCTTTATCTCTTGATGGCGTTGGTCTAGATTTCTAGAAGTTTGTTTTTTTTTCACAGCTGCAACGGGTTGCAAACTTGAGTATACGATATTAATTTCAACTCGATACCTCCACGCGTTCTCGAAATAAAGGGTCAGACAGACGGCCAACGAAGTGATCCTTATAAGGACGTTTCGGTTTTTGCCTTTTGAGGTACGGAACCCTAACGAGCTGGCTGATCAAAACCAGATGTATCCTTCGACTGCACAGCATGATTTTCTTCTTGTTTACGTCTTTTTAAGCAGCTGGATATTTTTTTTATGAGATTTACTACTGCGCAACCATTGTAGCCAAGTTCAGGGCGGCCAGAAGTTTGGCGAGAACTATTCTCTTCTCTTGTCTACTTCTGTTAAACCATTCGATTCGGGATGGAATCGAATGTGTACGTATACCTATGCAGTGGTAGGTAAGTATTTAAAAAAAACTTTTATGAAAAAAAAATACTACCGAAATCCAAATAAAAAAACTACAACAGTCGGTGTCTATATAGCAAAAAAATTGGTACCAACGTAAGTATTTTTTTGTAAAAAAGTTTTTTTATTTTACTCTTTTTAGTAGTACCTATCTAATAGGCAACTTGTTTAGTAGGTACCTATAGCGCCAGGATAGATTACCCGAATAACATGAAACTTGAACATAATCGATGAAATGGTATAAACAATAAACAGACATGCGATTACAGCAGTCCCGAGAGATTTTCCGTTATTTATTGAAGAGTTCTGTTGTACATCTCCGAAGTTCTTCATCAAACCTTCACCAAATTAAAATGGGACCAATTTCGGAACATAATCTCTCAAAGGAAAAAATAATAATTCAAAATCGGTCCACAATTGACGGAGATATAGGTGAACATACACAAAAAACATACATAATGTCGAACATAGAACCTCCTCCTTTTTGGTAAGTCGGTTAAAAACTGGTTAACGACCTGATCAGTAGGTACGCTAAATTCTTGGCTTTTTGTCCGGTTAAGGGTCGTAGGACTCGCGGGCTCACTCCTCACGCGATACAATCAAGGTTGTGGCATTTTTCTACGCCTTTCTTTTTATTAAACATTAAGAATATTCTACAAATTATGGCTAGTGGAACTCTCACGTCTGTACTAAATCGAAAAACAGAGAAATATTTTTTTTCACAAAAATAAACAGACTTATAAAGCAAAACACTAAAAAGTGCAAAAATAACTTTCATTTCGGAAGTCGGTGTAGAAAAACGATAAAAACATGTACCAAAGACAATGACTTCCGAAACGAAAGTCATTTTTGCATGTTTTAGTGTTTTATTTGGAAGTCGGTTTATTTTTTTGTGAAAAAGGTTTATGCGTTCTATGGTTATATTTTTAAAATTTGTCGGCTTATAACCGTTTGACGTTTGTTTGATCACCTTTTATTTATTGCTCCAGCGAATAGGGTATAGTACATTTTCAATCTAATACATACATACCGATTAAAATCATAACCTTCCTTTTGGCTTCGCCGTAGTCGGGTAAAAATGAAATGAAAATGAAAGGCTCACCTGAACAGAAGCGCAGGTATCATCTTGCATAGACGCATCGCGCGCCTTCTTCACCAGTTCTCTGTACACGTGGTCGAGTGGGTGTTCCCATTGAGTGCTCTTCGTGTCTTCGTTGTAATAGTAATGTGATTGTATCTTGTCGTCGTAGCTGTGAAGGGAGTTCATAAATTAGAGATGAAGGAGAAGTTGCTGTTCTGTACTTTCTGCCCTCATGGGAAAATGGCGTAATTTTATGTATTAATGAAGGCTGAAAGTGTTGCTACAGAACAACACTTTCAGCCTTCATTAATACATGCCTACCTCCATGGGAAAATGACGGAAGATTATGTATGTATGAAGAGTGGAAAATTATTGAAGTTGAATTAATAGGGTTGTTCTAAATTATCCTTATCACATCCATCTCAGTGAATGAGATTTGCTATAATATGGTGTTTTTAGGGTTCCGTACCCAAAGGGTAAAAACGGGTCCCTCGCGGTCCGTCTGTCTGCGGTCACCAGGCTGTATCTCATGAACCGTGATAGCCAGACAGTTGAAATTTTCACAGATGATGTATTTCTAATGCCGCTTTAACAACAAATACTAAAAACAGAACAAAATAAATATTTAAGTGCGGCTGCCATACAACGAACGTGATTTTTCCGTTTTTTTTGCGATAATGATACGGAACCCTTCGTGCGCGAGTCCGATTCGCACTTGGCCGGTTTTTTTGTTTTGAAATACATACATGCTCATTATCAGCCACTTGGATAATGCCTATAGCAAGTCAATGAAAACAAGGGAATATGTTGAACAAGTAAAGAACCCCGACTCATTTTTATTTCATGCTACATAATTTATCTAGTAGTAGACGCGCTTCGATAGACAATCTTTTAAACACGTAATTATGACACGATATCTTGCGAAAACACCCCGATTCATACAGTAAAACGCCCATAACTTTTGAACGGCTGAACCGATTTTCATCAAACATAGTTAAGAACACTCTCGATAAAGGCACCAGTCAACCAAAAGAAAACGAAATCAAAATCGGTTAAAACGTACACACATACACAGGTACACACGTCTAACTTATCACACCCCTATTTTTCCGTGGGGGGTTAAAAAATATAACCAAACAGATAGGTGATACACGGACATTTGCACATTTCATACAAACACATTTTTAGGGTTCCGAAGTCAACAAGGAACCCTTATAGTTTCGCTCTGTCCAACTGTCCGTCCGCAGCTTAGCACAGAGAATATAAGTACTAGAAAGCTATAATTTGGCATAGATATACATATTAATAATTCCGACAAAGTGTTCAAATAAAATGAAGAAAAAATTTTTTTTTAGGTTTCCTCCTATACGAGGGCTGCACTAAAAGTATCGGGAATGGAATATTTCCACTGTTTCTGTCATATTAAAATCTTTTTAATTGCAAACTCCTTGGTTTTAAAAATCGAATACTATTTATTTATTTAAAAAAAGATTCTCGGTCTTGTCAAACTTGTTTAGTCGTTGAGAAAAAAACTTTTTTACAAAAAAATACTACCGACTTCCAAATAAGAAAACTACAAAGTGAAAAATAACTTTATTTTTGGAAGTCGGTGTCTTTCGTAGGTACCATTTTTTTTCGTTATGGACACCGACTTCCAAAAATAAAGTTATTTTTCACTTTGTAGTTTTCTTATTTGGAAGTCGGTAGTATTTTTTTGTAAAAAAGTTTTTTTATTTTTCACTTTTTAGTTGTACCTACCTAATAGGCAAGTTGTTTAGTAAGTTTCCTATAACGCCAGAATAGATTACCCGAATATCATGAAACTTGAACAAAACCGATCAAATGAGAGATCTGCTTACCCCTTAAGAGCATACTGGCGTGATGTTATGTTATGAAATGGTATAAACAATAAACAGACATGCGATTTCAGCAGTCCCGAGAGATTTGCTGTTATTTATTGAAGAGTTCTGTTGTATATCTTCGAAGTTCTTCATCAGATCTTCACCAAATTAAAATGGGACCAATTTCGGAACATACTCTTTCCAACAAAAAAAGAATTTTAAAAATCGGTCCACAATTGACGGAGATATCGGTGAACATACACAAAAAAAAAAAAAAAAAAACATACAAGAAGTCGAACATAGAACCTCCTCCTTTTTCGAAAGTCGGTTAAAAATAGAATTGACTCGAGAAAATTCAAGAGCGATGATTTATTATGACTTTCGAAGTGGTTTAACACAAAAACAGTGTGTTGACCGGATGATTTCTGCATTTGGTGATGAAGCCCCATCCAAAACCACAATTTATCGCTGGTTTGCTGAATTTCAGCGTGTACGTGTCAAGCTCAGTGATGATCCCCGTCAAGGTCGTCCAAAAACTGCAGTCACCCAAGAAAACGTTGATGCTGTGCGTAAGCTGATTGAGGAAGATCGACATGTGACATACCGCGAAATTCAGGCAACTTTAGACATTGGCATGAGTCAATCACAAATAATCTTGCATGAACAATTAGGTGTAAAAAAGTTGTTTTCCCGATGGATACCCCATCGCTCTGTGAAGAGAAGAAAGAAGAAAGAAAGAAAGAAAGAAAAAGTGTTTATTCGCCACAAAAACGACATACAAATTTTTTACATCTTAAATTAAACCCTTAACGGTATCCAATATTAGTAAGTATTTAAATTATATTAGTAAAGAAAATTGAGATTAAAATTAAAAACCAAACTTGAGTACAGTACTAGGATGACGAGTAAGTACAAGCAGATGCATGTCGTGACTGTGACAAGAAGGCTTCCACTCAGCAAAGAGCAAAAAGCGGCTCGCGTTACTTGGTGCGTCAGAACTCTCGAAAGATTCCACGCAGGATCCTCAAATGCTGTATACAATGTCGTATCAGGTGACGAATCCTAGATATACGCGTACGAACCCGAAACCAAAAACTAGTCACGAGTTTGGGTGTTCGAAAATGAGTTAAAGCCAACAAAAATTGTTCGTTCACGGAGTGTTGCAAAAAAAATGGTGGCCACGTTTGTCTCCAAAACCGGCCATGTTGCGACTATTTCTCTTGAGGGACAAAGAACGGTTAATGCAGAATGGTATGCTAGCATTTGTTTGCCACAGGTCGTTTCTGAACTCCGTAAAGAGAACTGCAACCGCCGCATCACCCTCCATCACGACAATGCGAGTTCTCACACCGCGCACAGAACAAAAGCGCATAGAATTATTAGACTATCCGCCGTACAGCCCCGACCTAAGCCCTAATGATTTCTACACTTTCCCTAAAATAAAGAACAAATTGCGTGGTCAGAGATTTTCATCACCTGAAGAAGCTACACACGCCTACAAAACGGCCATTTTGGAGACCCCAACTTCCGAATGGAATGGTTGCTTCAATGATTGGTTCCATCGTATGGAAAAATGTGTCAAATTTCGCGGAGAATACTTCGAAAAGCAATAAATACATTTTTAAATAGTAATGTTGTGTCACTTCCTTGATTCCCGAAATTTTCAGTGCCGCCCTCGTAGACGTACAGTGGGGATTTTTTTTATTTTCTCGTCTATCCCATGGTGTGGGATATCGTTGGATAGGCCATTCAAAATATTATGGGTTTGTTAAGTCATAAGTCATAGTCATAGATATCGAGAGGGAACGTAGGGCGCTGGCAGTCCGCTGTAACATGTTGGCTCGCAGGTTTGCACGGTGTAGTAAGGCAGTAAAAATAACACTTTTTAAAGCTTATTGCCAAATATTTTACACGTGCAGCCTGTGGACCAACTACACTCAGCGGGCTATCAGCGCCTTACGGGTCCAATATAATAATGGGTTTAGGATGTTGATGGGGCTGCCCCGTTTCTGCAGTGCATCAGGTATGTTCGCGGAATCTCGCGTCGATGATTTTCATGCCATCGTCAGGCAGAGATCTGCCTCTTTGCTCTGCAGAGTGCGGGCTAGCTCCAACTCCATCCTAAAAACCATAGCTTGGAGGTACGACACTCCGTTATTAGGGGATGTTGTTCTGAAATGCATTCGGAACAACAACCTCGTCAGTAAGTAAATTATTTTAATATTAGTGTAAGTTATTTTAAGAGTGTACTAACATAGGTATAAGTTTTTCTCGTTTACTAACCCATATGGATGTTACTTGTCCGAAATAAAGACTATTTTATTTTATTTAAAAAAAAAAAAAAAAAAATTCGTTTAATTCAGACTATTTAAATGTCCATATTTTTTGTTAGTATTACATTATCTTAAAACTATGTTAGTCATGAGTGTACAAGTAGGTAATGCAAATGATTGAATATAAATTAAAATTGTATTGAAATAAATGATTTAAAATAAATTAAAATGAAATTGAATTAGATAATTTAAAAAGAAATAAAATGGAAATAAATTATGAAATGAAAAACATAAAAAGTCAAGTGACATGCAGCCTGATGAGCCTTCCCAGAGCTGCCGAATTTGGTCTGTCTGCAATAATTCTTAGGATTCCGTTGCCACTGCCTCGAATTCGGCGAATTAGTGAGGCTGACCTTTTGCGCATAATAGCGTAAAAGTCATCTACCCTCGCGTCGGCAAACATGCCCGAGGCACTGCAAAATCGAGGCAGCCGCAACAAAATCCTAAAGGCGTTGTTATATTGAACTCTGAGAGCATTGTAGGCCCGCTGCGTGTAGCTAGTCCATAGGGCGCTGGTGTAAAAACTTTGGCAATAGGCTCTGAACAAAGTTATTTTAACCTGTGCTGTACACCTCGCAAACCTATGTACCAACATGTTAGCACGCACCGACAATGCTCTCCGCTCTCTCTCAATGTCTGCGTCATCATGCAGGGTTTCGGTCACAATATGCCCCAGATACCTAAACTGAGAGACCCGACTCAAAGATACCCCGTTGAGAAACACTGGTGGAATATGCTCTGGTTGTTTATTATTCCCTCTGATGAGCATATAGGGCGCACGGTTGGCGCAGTGGTTGAGCGATTGACTGCTGCGCTGCGTGTCGCGGGTTCGATTCCCGCACGGAGCAATTATTTGTATGATCTACAAATAGTTGTTCCGGCTCTGGGTGTTTGTGTATGTGAGTTTATATGTTTGTAAACGCACCCACGATACAGGAGAAATTCCTAGTGTGGGGCAACGTTTTTATAAAAAAAAAAAAAAAAAAAAATATACTCACTTTTTGTAACGTTGTACTTTAAGCCGTGACTCCCAGCGTAGGCCTCACAGATTGTTAATAGTTTCCGTAGCCCTCCGACAGATGGACTCAGCAACACCATGTCGTCTGCATAACTGATGTTACTGACGCAAACTTTATCTATATGATTGTATTTATATGACTTTATTGAAACCATTTTTCGATTCAGAGATCCGTTTGCGTAAAATTAAACTTGAAATTGCATATTTATGTTAGAGTCAAGTGTCCCCCCCCCCCCTCCCACCGAAATGGTTGCTCTTGGCTATGTGAAAAAATTCACGGCAATAGTAAATATAACGAAATTAAAGGGAAAACTATCACGGATAAGTATGCTTTACAAGTTTACGAATAATAGTCGACCAACTTATAAAATGTACTTGGAACAGTAAAAATTTGTACAAATGCCATTGAAAAATTACTTAAATAAGGTTGTTAGCTGTATAAAACAGAGTAAATACATGCTTATGAACCATGTAAAAATATACAAAAATAAAATCATAACAGGCTTTACAAGTTTACGAGTAATAGTCGACCAACTTATAAAATGTACTTGGCACCGTAAAATTTTTGTACAAATGCCATTGAAAAATTACTTAAATACCGTTGTTAGCTGTGTAAAACAGATAGAAAATATATGCTTATGAACCATGTAAAAATATACAAAAATAAAATCATAACATCCTTAATAATAATGATTTCTAAATTATTAATGTTTAAGCTCGAATAACGCGGAGTCGTTGGCAGTACCGGTCCGTAGTCCATACGGCGCATGCGCACGGGGGAGTCTATTTTGTGTTAGTGCAGAAGTATTTTCGACATTTTGTAATCTAAAGTCAAATTAGATTCGATTTCCAGGCTAATTACTTATTTTCTTTTTTCGATATCCATCTATAAAGTCAATATTCGACCCGACTATATCACTAATTGAGTAGCGTAAAACTATCCAGAACGAAATAATGAATACCGCAGATTAGAGGTGAATACATACGATTTTTTTCAAATTCCGTAAGGCTTAGAACGCACTGCGATTTTGATTCGCGCGAATAAAAACTCGCGCGAATTTTTTAGTACTATTTGAGCGCGTTTTTTTTTCCATAGGTCACAGAATGCGCGGAAAAAAAAATCGCGCGAGTAAAAATCGCAGTGCGTGCTATGCCTAAGAGAAATAAACAAGGAGCGTGCGCGCAAGGATCCAGGAACGAACCATACCATTCGCCGTGGCTCTAACGCGCGCTCGTATCGGCTACTTTTGCAATTCGCACCCGCGGTGGTTGGTACTCAAATGGATAATATTTTTCTTACTTCATTTGCGAAGTTGGATTTTATAACTCCTTCTTCAGCTACCAGTTAGTCCTTCTTTAGTTTAAGTCAATACTGAATAGGTTACATCTAGACAAGCGTGCTTCACCGTAGACCACATCATCGCTTACCATCAGGCGAGATAGTGGTCAAACGCGAGCATATAGATAAAAAAAAACATCATTCTATGTGGTCCCGTTTTTAGACGTTGTGTGCCGGTGAAACCTTTTTAATGTACTTGTAACAACAACAAAACCCTCTTCTTAGTCCGAATTATTATGCAACTTCGGAACTCTATTACTGCGCGTGGCCCGACACGCACTTGGCCGGTTTTTTAGTCTTGGATTGATCAGGAATTAAATGTCGCCTAGTCGAGACTGCGACTTAAATTTAATCACTGTTTACTTTGTAGGTCCACTAGACATCCTTTTTATTATAATTTTAAATAAACAGCTAATGTAAAGTTTTGTGAATTAGTTTAAAAGGTCCCGTAGAATATTTTAGATTTTAAATAACACAATATAAAGATCACTTTTTATAACATTATATTCTATTGCATGATATTTGTAGGGCTTGTCCATAACTATTACATCATGTACCATTATTATGAGGTAAATTCATGACATGGTATGGTATTATTGAATGATATCAGGTAATTAACATTTAGTATCAAAATTACTGAATTTATTAGCTTTTGCCGGCTTTGCCCATGTGAAACTCTGAAATTA
This sequence comes from Orthosia incerta, assembly GCA_948252205.1. Taxonomy (NCBI): domain Eukaryota; kingdom Metazoa; phylum Arthropoda; class Insecta; order Lepidoptera; family Noctuidae; genus Orthosia; species Orthosia incerta. The sequence continues at coordinate 3,636,369 of OX411755.1, forward strand.
GGTCTAATTCCTAAATAATTAAGTCTAATTAACTCTAAAAGTATTTTAAATGTTATTAACTATCTAAGTGCCTGTCTTCTATTCTATTCTAAGGGCCAAATTTCATTTGAATCCGTCTTGTGGTGTTTATATGAAAGAGTAAGAAATATCCATTCTCACAACTTTTTAGAACAGTGGTGGCCCAGTGGTAACAGCCGAACTTACTAGTTGTAGGTCTTGGGTTCGAACCCAAGAACTTTGTGTAAATTATTTCATCACCAGTGCTCTCAAAACGGTGAAGAAAACATCGTGAAGAAACTGGCATGTCTGAGAACCAAAAATTCAAAGACATGTGACATCCACCAACCCACACTCGGCCTGCAGGGTGGACCTCCAGTCCGGCAGGCCTCCTGTCTGCGAGAGGGAATGGGCCGTAGCCCATTCCCTTTCGCAGACAGGAGGCCTGCACACACAACTGGCCAAATGGGAGTCTAAGTGCGGAAAAAGGGGTCGAAATCTTCACCGTCAACATTGACACAAAAATAGCTACTGGGCAGGGTCTTGCAGCCAATTCAAACAAAATTCACAATACAAAGATCTGTTGTGAGTATTATAATATTTGTAATATACAAATTATTTGTTCCACTACACTCTTAAGGTAAAACAATCCAACTAGAAAATATGAACCCAAATTGAATGTGGAATAAACATAATAATTTATGCTGATAAAAATCTAGAATTAAGTACTGATTGAGTTCTATAAATATGAGTAAAAATTTGTAGACAAAAGAATAAGCCTAGACTGGATCATTAAAATGTTATGATCCGATCAATCATAATTTTTTGGTCAACATAATTATGTTTAACTAGCTGTTGCCCGCGGCTTTGCTCTCGTGGACACACACCACAGGACCTATTTTCGGGATTAAAAAATAGCCTATGTCACTCAGGAATAATGTAGCTTTCTAATTGGTGAAAGAATTTTTCAAATCGGTCCAGTTTCGGAGCCTATTTGGTACAAACTAAATAATCTTTCCTCTTTATAATATTAGCTGGTCCTGTTGAAAACCAGCGTCAGGCAATAGTTATGTATAAATGTAATTGTAAGTTATGTATGTATAATATTATGTTGTGTGTTTTTTAGTCTGTGCTAAATAAATTTATTTTCTTTCTTTCTTTCTTCTTTATTAGTATAGAAGTATATATTAAAAAAACGGACCAAGTGCGAGTTGGAATCCCTATCATTACCGCAAAAAAAAAAAAACTGTTTTTAGTATTTGTTGTAATAGCAGCAACAGAAATACATCATCTGTGAAAATTACAACTGTCTAGCTATCACTGTTCATTAGATACAGCCTGGTGACAGAAAAACAGACGGATGGTGGAGTCATAGTAATAAGGTCCCGTTTTTACCCTTTGAGTATGGAACCCGAAAAATAAATTAATTTTCCCTTTGTGTGTGGATTCCCACGAGACACAATGGCTTTTTTATTCTGAGTTGTGCAAGTCTAAGCCTCACTTTGCTCAGCTTTAGCCCTATGTATAACATTGGCTGCTTTGATTGATTTTCGCCAGAAGTACCTGTACTGTACAGTCGTAAAATACCTAGATGTTGATATAAAGCGATAAGAGAAATCATAATTAACTGTAAAACATTTATTAGGATTTTTTTCCAAAGTATGTTAGGACATCAAGTTACAAAAGACATGCCAAATGACAATTTTAATATTTTAAAATAGCAAGGATGTTTAAATGTACCGAACTCAAAGAAGATGTTACAACAGATGTGATCCCTTTAGATTGCTGTTTATAACAAACTTTGAAATGATAAAAAAGATGTGTTGTACTTACTAAGCCTTCCATGGTGCTGGTAGAGCTTGCATGAGGCCATCTTTAGCCAATGGCAGGAGATGGCTCTCGCTCTCAGGATCAATGCCCAGTTGTGCAGCATAGTCGGAGACTTCTACAAATACAATAGATAGGTGAAGTTTTAAGTAAGCATTTTACTGGCGTTAAGCACATCAAAGTATTGTTTATTGCTTGCAATTATTATAAACAGGTTGATTAGTAATCTAGGTTTAGATTAATTATAAGGGTTATATTCAAATTTTGTTTTCTCCATTCTCTGATGATTTAGAATCAAACTTACATAGAAGTTGGTTCGAATTAAATTTTTCAACTCGTAAAAGAAATCATTAAATCAATACAAATAAAAAATACATAAGTCAGTTGATTTAACGCTTATGTGAGTTATAATAAACAAAGAAAATTAAAGTTAATGGCTCAAACAATAATATTTACGTCGAATACTTAATAAATTTTAATGAACAAACCCTCGGCCGATGGTTGACTGTTTTCATCGAATATTTCACGGCACACCACAGGCGAAGACATCGTGCCACCATATTATTATTATTTCATTCTAAACACACACAGCCTGCCGTAGTACGCCAACAAACTGTTTCCTTTTATATAATTCATAATTCAAATTCGATTTTTAATCGGCAAAAAACTTCCGCACACAGAAAATCTCGAATCCGAGTTTGGTTGATCCACAGACTACTTAGAGTAGAGATATGGGTTGATCCTCCTGTCAAATTTATATATTTTTTTTTTTTTTTTACTTCTTTTCCCTTTCGGCAAGGCAAAGGGATCTAGCCCATACAGCCTGTTCTTTTGTTTTATTATTACATAGTTAATAAATATGTAAGGCAAGATAGCCTAGTCTTAGGTCTAAATTCTTCATGTTTCTTTTAATTTCCTTATATCCTTGTTTATGTAATATCCATTTTTTTGTTCTATCCTTGTTTTTCTTGTCCGATCGATTCCTTGTTTTTCTTTTCAATTTTCATGTTCAATTCTTAGTCAAATCCTTGTTTATTTCTTAAGTCCAGTTCTTAGTCGATTTCTTGTTTAATTTTGTCAAATCCTTGTTTTAAATTTCTTTAATCGTATTTCGAATGAAGTTATAAATGGGTAAAAATGTTTGTGCATTTCCCATGAGTTGCTGAACTGAGCGCGGGATTTTTATAGACAAACTCAATATTTTATTGCCAACTTCTACAGGTTTAGATTGTGGAGTCAATTGCCATTTTGAAAATTCTTGTGGCCAATCTAATTAGTCTATGCTTGTTTGTGTATCCGAACGTAATCCGCGAATAGGAAGCTTTGCTAGGTGACTGTTGGTTGGTACGCGTATTAATATAATATATCGCAATGGCAACATTGATGAACATGAAATCGACTTTGACATGTCATGATGGTGCGTTCTAAACCTTGTATTAAATATTTATTCATGAAGTATTTATCAAAAAATAAATCCCAGGTTTAGCAAAGTGTATTACAATTTCCATAATTTTGTTTCCTTTTTCAAATTTAAAAACCAAAGGCCTAAGGAATGGTATTATAATTCAATAATTCAAATTTGTGTTATCACTTTTCCATTTCATGGATCTCGTTCTGAGTTAGTGGTTCTTAGTCTGAGATTCTGAGTTTTCGAACGCAAGTTAACAAAGCAACCTCAATCGGTAAAATTAGATTTTGTTGTATCATTAGCAAAACACTTTAAAAATGGCATCAGTGAAAGACGTCGCGACTTTATATCAAAACTTAAAGACTGAGTGGGCAAAGAAGCCACGTAAACTCGACAAATGTGGTGAATTATTGAATAAAATAAAGGTAAGTTCGTAAGGATGACTGGACACTAATCATTGTTTTATCCTATTGTTTAATGTTAAGAATTTCCTTTTATTGTCCTTTCTTTACAGATTGCATTAACACAGTTGACTTTTCTGCCAAGTAATAATGCCGCAGCTAATCAGAAAGAGTTGATTTTGGCTCGGGATGTGTTAGAAATTGGAGCCCAATGGGCAGTTGCTGCCAAGGATGTCAAAGCTTTTGAGCGTTTCATGTCTCAGCTGAAATGCTATTACTTTGACTACAAGTAAGCACAAACTATAATTAGTATCAGTCGTATACAAAATGTTTCTTGTGAAAATCTTCCAAATACATTGTTATTTAGCATAAGAGTTATTTCTTCTTAGCATTCAATGTCAACCATACTCTTTTTAGTTAAATGCCTTACCTGGCTCAGAATTCAGCCACAATAATGCCCTCCGCAGCTGAACATTCAAAAGGTTTTTTAGTTTTCATTCTCATAGTCAGAATTGATATTTTACGATACTACAATCCAAATTTCGAATTAGTTAATTTACTTATATTATTAGGATATACTACCTATATCTAGCCAGTCTTGGTATACAATATAGATTAGAATATACTTTATTGTACACCATTAAAGTTACACATCTATTAATAATAAAATAATAATTATAATAATAGTTTTTGTTTTTCAATTTATTTTATAAAAATATTTAAAAATGTAATTAATAAGAAAACATAAATAAAGGAGAAATAATAATAATAATGTGTGTGTGATGTGTAATATGTGATATATTATTATCTATTTACCAAGACTAGCTTCTAATTTCACTATGAAGTGTGAATTTTGCTGTATTTGTAATTTTCTTTGTTTATTGTTCTCAAACCCTATATTCTATTTTCAGAGACCACCTCCCGGAGTCTGCGTTTATGTACCAGCTTCTCGGTCTCAACCTGCTGTTTCTGCTCTCTCAGAACCGCGTAGCTGAGTTCCACACAGAGTTGGAACGTCTTTCAGTAGACGTGATCAGGGCTGACCCATACATCAGGCACCCATTGGCTTTGGAACAGTACTTGATGGAGGGGAGTTATAACAAGATCTTTCTGGCTAAGGTATGTTTAGTGGATAAAAAAAGTATTTATAGTCATTTGGCATCTGCGTATCAAACACCCAATTTAGAAAAGAAAAACAAATTTGCTGTTCAGTTCTTTTGCATAGTTCAACAAAACGTAGGGGAACAGTAGATTATTTTCTTTTTAAAAGTAACTTTTTGCATAAATCATGTTTTTGATACTTAATAACTGAAGAAAATTTTAATATTGAGAAAAAATCAGGTAGTAAGTATAGTGTTGGGAGTACATAAACCAACATGATCAATATGTATCAGACTTACTATATTTATAGACTGGCCTCTTGACTTTGACCAATCTGGAGGAGCTGCGCAGTATGGAAGGGGTTTATTTATTTAAATAAATAAAATAAAATAGTCTTTATTTCGGACAAGTAACATCCATATGGGTTAGTAAACGATTTAAACTGTTCCTCTCTGACTCTCACACACTGACCTGTCAGTCGATAGTTTGCTGATGGCTGTCAACATCTCTCTTACTACCTTAGGAACTGTCTCAGTTACGCAGTCAGCAGGTATGGTAAAATAGTTTCATAACAAATTATGATTGATTATTTTCTTTACAGGATAATGTCCCAGCAGAAAGCTACACCCTCTTCATGGATACACTTCTAGATACGGTTCGAGGAGAGATTGCTGCATGTATTGAAAAGGCTTACCTGTGCATCTCATGTGCGGAAGCTGCGCGGCGACTAAACCTGCCGTCCCAACAAGCTGTGCATGAATACGGCAAGAAGGTATGTTATCTCTTTTATTACATCTTCAAATAACAGTCTAGGGCAAAATACATTGTACTATGATGGTGGTAATACATGGTACAGTTCTCGCCAAATTGGCCACCTGAAGTTGGCGCGGCGCGGTGCTATCTTTGTATGAGATTTACTACTGCGCAGCCATTGTAGCCAACTTCAGGGCGGCCAATAAGTTTGGCGAGAACTATACTTTTGCCATACATACATTTACAATGTAATTTTGTCACAAAATAAAATAATACTGCACATTTTCTTTATCTACGAAAAAAATATTGGTAAACAGGTTCACCTAAACTAGTTATTCTTATAACATTCAAGCAATATATTCATTATGGCCTACAGCCTGACTTTTCCCACAGAATCTGGGCTGCTATATAAGCTTCTATTTAATTGTTCCTAGCTTAATTTTACTAACAAAATGTACTTATGTTCTTTCTTTTTGGGACACTCGTCCCTAAAAGTCTTTCTTTTTGTATTACATACCAACATTTTAAGATAATCTTTCCTTTTAATTTTCCAGCGCAACTGGGTCCTTGGTGTGGACAACTGCTACCACTTCAACGCGGCCGAGGAGACTTGCGCAGCCACCGCTGGAACACTGCCCTCTGCCGAACTTGCGGGACAAATCATCGAATATGCAGGACATCTTGAAATGATTGTGTAGTTTAACTTAGATTTTTATGTACGAGTCGTTATTAAATTTCATTTATATAATTACTTACATACAGATTTTTTTATTCCTTTATGCCATCTGTAAATACCGCACTTACCAAAGGATATCATGTTAAAGCCGCCAAACTTCTTGGCCGCCGTGAAGTTGGCTACAATGGCGCGCAGTAGTAAATCTCATACAATAAATTGTAGTTTTGAAAACTAAAAAACACGCTTTAATGGTAAGGATAATGGGACAAACTGTTTAAATTATTGCATTGTCATCGGTCCTTGATAAGTGTGCAAAGTTTCAAATCAATCCAACGTTTTGAAGTGGGTGAAAATCACGTTCAAAGATTCCGTTACATTGATACATTGTTACATTGATACATAGATACATACATACCAAGCTAATAATAAAAAGCGTGTTAAAAACAGCATCGATCCGTGCCTTGCGCATCGGAAAGCCAACTTCAGGCCAGCCAAGAAGTTTGGCGAGAACTATACGACTATACGCAGTAACTGGGTTGTGGAGTGAAATCCTAGTACATTACCAGTGGCAGTTAGCAAGGCAGAACGGATTGTCGATGGGATCGATGACTTGGTTGCAGGACATCGGTGGATGCGAGACGCACGAGACCGGTCGTGGCAACACTTAGGGAAGGCCTATGTTCAGCAGTGGACATCTTTCAGCTGAAATGATGATGATGATTCAGCTGTACCTATCTGATTAGAAGCCACAGAATGTTACCTGGAAGATGACCCCAGTATAGTTTAGCAGGTAGATTGACCCTGTAAGCCTTGTAAAGGGGACCTTAGACGACATTAGTGCAATCCCACTTTAGATCTTGGTGTTATTGATCGTTAAGGCAAAATCAATATTAAACCGCCTTTCGGACAGTTTTGTTTGCAAAATATTCTTTGATTTACATTTGCTATTTCAGTTATGAAGAAATTCTTGTCATATTTTTTTCTGTGTAAAAATATTTTTAAACATCCAAGTCGTTTAGGAAGAGTATCCAAAAGTAGCGAAAAAAATTCGTGTTCGTGTTCGTGTCGTGATCCTTTAACATATTAAACACAATTTGCAGTTGGGCTTTTTGTCGTGAGACCCAGTTAACCCACTTACGCACTAGCGGTTGGCTGCCCGTAGTGTTCCACGCGCGCCTCAAAGAGATGTCAGCAAAAAATTGACGGGGTCTGACAGGGCCGATGCCTGTCTGGGTCGCGGATAAATTTGAAAAAGAGTTACCGCGGCCCTGGCTCAAGCAACTGAAGGAACACGGGTGGGTTTTAGTCAGTAAAAGTCTGACACGCACTTCCGCTTCACCCAGAGCGGGAGAAGTCATTGGATGATTTCCCACCCAAAAAACAAAAAAAAGGCGGTTCATTGAAGCGGTCAGCCACCTGAAATGGTTGAAATGGCGGCTAATGTACGTACGCAGAGCGGGACCCTCGACTCTAGGGCATATGATATTAAATTAATGTATTTTGTGCTTTTTATAGAAACTCGGCAACAGTTAAGTTTTGTTGCGGTTAAGTGCGTATGATCACAAGCGGTTGCATAATAGAAAAGCGGCTAGCCATGCGGTTAACCGCTAGTGCGTATATAGATATAGGGGGCTATAGACGTTTGCAGTAACTGACTACGGACACTAAAATAACTTCCAGAAAGGAGTCTCGTGATCTCAAAGGATTGACTCTTCATAGCAAATCATAAGTTACTAATTTAACGACAGTGGCGCCGCTAGTTTATTAATGTTTTTATAGACCAGCCCGTATTTAACAGTGCAGGGGATATTTATTTCAAAGAATAAAAGGCCACTTTATTATAATCAGTTCATTTAATCAACTTTATATCAAATTCATCAATCATTTCATCTGCTTAGAAAGAAAAGAAAGCAAAAGTATACAAAGTAGAATGATAATTACGTGTTTTTTTTTTGTAGATTTCAATATAATAATTTTTTTTAGCTAACAATCTGCACCTCTTGAGTTAATGAGTCCAAATTGTTTAGCTTTAACAGCTTGGTAAAATGCTCTAGAGCAAGTTTGAAGTTCCAATTATTAATTTCCAAGCACCTGAAACAAAACATGCATTTAGTACAGTTTTATTTAACTCATTAAATATATTATTTGGATTAAAACATTATTTTACCGTTCACTAATTTTTTTATCCATCGTTGTCAGTTTCATGAAAATTTTAAGAAACTTGTCCCGAAGATCTTCATCTGTTGTTGCTTCTATTTTTAAGTTAGGATTCTTTTGTGAATTCTGCAAAACAACAATAATAATGAATAAGATCGTTTTTGATACGTGAATAGGCAGCTTTATAACCATGTGCCAGTTTTTTTTTTTTTACTGTGGCAATAATTCCATGACCATCGATTCAACGACGCCGCCGCTGTCAAACATTGCGTTTTACGAAGAAGTAGTATAAAATTTCATCTTTATTAACGAAATTAGTTTTATTACTTTATTCCGTACAAAATGAAGAAACACCAAACAAGGCAAAAGACTATTAACGACCCAGTTATTGTGTCGCGTGTGAAGAATTACCTTGCCGAGAATGTGGACAAGACTTTCGTTGATGTTAGCCAAATGGCGCGTTCATTGAAAGAGCGCTACCGCGAGTACAACAACAGAAGCGACAACGCCTTCTGTCAAATGGTAGAGAGTGCCTATAAAGTAGTATTACAGAGCTACGGACTTGACGGAGCCTCTACGTCCGAGGGATCAGAAGAAGAATCTGATTTAGAGTTATTAGACGAGAACAGTAGTGCATTGAACGACCGCCTGCTCGCCATGTACAAGATGCAGGATAAAAAACGGCCAGCATCCAACAGGCGCAACACAGATAAGACTGGAGAGCCTATAGACATATTGAGCAGTGACGAAGACGGCAGTGCGGCCCCGAAACTACCGAAAATCAATGACCAAATTACCATAACCCCCCACATACCGATCAGAAACGCAAATAGTACGGCGACTGAGAGTGCCGCCGCCAAACATCAACAGAATCAACACAACAATGAGAAAAAAAAGAAAGTTGATTCAACCAAAATTGTACCACCAAAGAAAAAGGTTGATATTGGCAACGTCAAAAGTGTTAAGGTTAGTTTTGATGACATTGGTGGTATATCTGAAGTTATCACACAGATCTGTGATTTAATATTACATATGAAGCATCCAGAAGTATACAGTCAATTAGGTATAAAAGCACCTAGAGGCGCATTGCTACATGGACCGCCAGGGACAGGAAAAACATTGTTGGCACACGCTATTGCTGGAAAACTTCAACTGCCTATGATTGCTATTACAGGCACAGAATTAGTTGGTGGAATGTCAGGAGAATCAGAAGAAAGAATTAGAGAGCTCTTTGAGAGGGCAATTTCAGTTGCTCCTAGTGTGTTGTTTATCGATGAGATTGATGCGGTTTGTGGTAACAGAGTTCATGCACAAAAAGATATGGAAAAGAGAATGGTTGCCCAGTTACTGGCATCCCTAGATGCATTGACTGATAATAATGATTCTGTTCTCATACTTGCCGCCACAAACAATCCAGATGCCTTAGATCCTGCCCTAAGAAGGGCCGGACGCCTCGAACAGGAAATCACATTAGGTATACCTTCACTACATGCTAGGAAAGAGATAATAACTATTCTTTGTAAAAATATATCTTTAGATGAAGATGTGAACATGAATGTCTTAGCTCAAATAACTCCAGGGTTTGTTGGAGCTGATTTACAAGCTCTTGTTAATAAAGCTAGCACTTATGCTGTTAAGCGGGTTTTTACAGAAATACAAGCATCCAAAGCTATACAAGAGACGAAACCCGCTGAAGTAACTCCACCTAATGATGTACAAACAGTTATACCAAATGGAGACAAAGCTGCAGAGGAAGCTACACCAAGTGCAGGTGATGCTCCAGAAAGTGTCCCAGAGCCCGAAGTAGAAAAAGAAGCTGTAGAAGTTACTGAAGAACCCATAGTAGAATTGAGTGAAACAATTGAAAAAACAGAAGAAAATCATATAATTGTCCCTACCCCGAAACCAGTAGATCCTGTTGATGAGGTATTACGCCTGCTTGAGGACATGCCTTACACTCGGGAAGAGCTGAAAGGACTTGCTATCAGACATGAAGATTTTGTTAAAGCTCTTAAAACTACAAAACCTTGTGCTGTGAGAGAAGGTATTGTAACCGTCCCTGATGTAACATGGGATGATGTTGGGTCTTTGAACCAAGTCCGTAAAGAGTTGCAGTTGGCTGTGTTAGCCCCAGTGAAGTACCCAGAACAGCTTGCAAAGCTTGGATTATCAGCTCCTAGTGGAGTATTACTTTGTGGACCTCCTGGTTGTGGTAAAACTTTATTGGCAAAGGCTGTCGCAAATGAAGCTGGAGTTAACTTTATTTCAGTGAAGGGTCCTGAATTGTTGAACATGTATGTTGGTGAGAGCGAAAGAGCTGTTCGTACTTGTTTTAGACGAGCAAGAAACTCTGCTCCTTGTGTTATATTCTTCGATGAATTTGATGCCCTATGTCCGCGGCGTACATCGCAAGATCACAATGGCGCCGCGCGTGTTGTGAATCAGTTGCTCACTGAAATGGACGGTATAGAGACACGAGAAGGAGTATTCGTGTTGGCAGCTTCGAATAGACCTGATATCATTGACCCTGCGGTGTTGAGACCGGGCCGTTTGGACCGCGTTATGTATGTTGGAATGCCGGCGAGAGAGGATCGGTACGACATACTGCAGAAGCTTACCAAAGGCGGCACAAAGCCCCATCTCGGACCTGATGTAGATTTACAAGTTATTGCTGGACTCTCAGACGGATATACGGGTGCCGATCTGGCTGGCTTGGTGCGAGCGGCCGCTACGAATGCACTGACGACTCACATCGCAAATGGTACCCTTGACGGTGACATTTTCGTCAGTTTCGAAGACTTCAGAAACGCGCTCGCGAAATGCAAGCCATCTGTGTCGTCGAAAGAGCAGTTGCATTACGAGAAGCTCAGATTGAAGTACGCGTCCGGAGTCGACGATAGAGATATGGAAATGGAAACTGAGCCGCTAAATGAAGAATCTATGGACACAGTATGAGAATCGTTCAGTTTGTTACAGACTTAACATTTTATATAGATTATCGCGGCCCTTATGTTAAGTGTATTTCTTACCAATAGTGCCAAGCTGTTCCTTTTAAGCAAATTAATTAAATACTATTTTTAAGTCCATTTCGCTAATAGGAGAAGCAATAAATGAAATGGGCAGTAAGCTAACAATAATGTGGCATATAATTTTCTGTGAATAATCAGAGTCATACAGGTAGATAAAAAGCTCATTGTAAACAGCACCATTTTAAATTCGAGGACATGAATAAAAAATAATATTTTTTCCTATAATTGTGTTTTTGTTAAGTATCCTTCTTGCCACGAAAAGACTAGTCTGCTCTAGCAGAAAACAGAATGGAGTGGATAACGGAGAGGAAGGCCCTTGCCATGCTGTGGTACAATATAATAGGTTAGTTAAATTAGTAATTAAGAATATTCTTATTCTCATATTCTTTGTATTTAGTAACTTTATCTCGCTTTTTTAATCTTTAACTTTTAGCAGAGTAGAATGTGTTGTACAGATAGATTAAAACTTAATGGCGGCACAAAACTCAAGGCAAGTCGCTGCGAAGTACCTATCAAGTTCATGTGAGGGGTGGGGTACTCCGCAACGAAAAGCTAACTTCAGATCCGCCATTAGGTTCAAATCGACCTATATAGGTAGTTACTTATTTTTTATCAAATTTCATTATTGCCTCATAACTGAGAGTGACTATCAACCCGCATCTACTAGTGCAAATAAATGCCTACTCCATATTGAATGGGCAAACATTTCAAAACAAATTCCATGTTTTGATAACTGTGCATTCGTCACGCGCCTATGACGTTATGTCGTTATATGTGGGTATGTATGTTCGGTGAAAACGAGTAGCAACTTATCTTAGTGTATAGCTAACGTCCGCTAGCGCCACTCTGAGTTATCTTAATTAACTCCGAGATACCTACACCGAAAAACACGGTCAATATATTATGTAGGTAACTGTAAAATGGGGTGAATAGGAACTCAGGGGTGAATGCTTTGTTTGATACCACTTTGTGGTTTCAAACAAAGCATCGTGTACCCTACCCTACTTACCTTCTTGCCTTACCTACCTACCATTTTTGTTTCTATAGTCATCATTCTTTCGCGGAGAATTCACAAGAAACACCGCCATTCAGAAAATGACTTCAAATGCACAACGCCATCTATCGAATATCGAGTTCAACTGTCCGAGTATCTGAATTGCGTGTTGTGATAATTTTACTACTTGAACACATTAAATGCATCTAACTTTTGATAGAGTGAACCGACTGCGATGAAACAAAAACTAAGTAATTATTCAAGTTACGCACAATTTTTATGTATAAAAGTTATTGACATTGATTTCGTACATTTCACGTGATGCGTGCACAAATAAACAGACAAAAATGCTGAAAATAGGTTCTGTTGGTTATCCTTTAATACCCTGGCTATTTTTTTTGGAAATATTTTCGGTGAACAAAAATTACTTTTCTACAGATTTATTATATGTAATAATATTGGAGTACCTACCTACTAAAATGCTGCAGATAATTATTAAATAACGTGAACATTCCCTTCAAAGTTTTGTTCCTATTCACCCCATTTTACGGTATGACATATTTTTGCTATTTAACTTCGTGTTAGCAACTAACTCTGAGTAATTTTTTTGGCGCAAGTAGGCATCTAAGCAAACATTTAATAAGGTTAAATAATAGGTAATTATTGACGAGGGTGACATCAATCTTCGACAGTTATTGGTACAGTGCCTTGTTTCAAAATTTTTACTGAAGTTAAGGAGCTAGTAAAAATTAAAAAAAAAAACAGCCAATTTCGCGTCGGACTTCGCACATTTAGGGTTCCGAACCAAAGAAAATCTGATTTATCAATATATTGGTATTTTGAAGTAAAACATAAGTATTAGTAAAAATTATCACAAAAGTAGATCAACCACTTTCTTTGGAGTGTTGGTACCGACGTTGTGTAGCAGGGACCGACGTTGTATAGCAACGAAACTTATTTCAATGTAAACCTTAATGTACAAGAATACTCACAAAATTAACTAGCTTTTGATAACTAGTGGCATTGTCTAGATAACTTAATTGAAATATTGATATAAAAAGGCTCTTTTCTGTAATTAATATCAAGGCAAAATGCAGTTAGTTATTGGGAACAACTTATTATAATTTTAAGTCAACTATGTTGTAGGCCACCTTGCCGAATCTATTTTTTGTCGACAGAGATTAATGTCTCTTTTAATTGCATCTAAGAATGTAGGTACAAACGTACAACGCGGTACCAATTTGGTAGTTAATGATCAATGGGAAGTCTAAAATTCTTTGGAACAAAATTGTGTGACAGACGACAGACAAAGGGACCCACGGGTTCGCCTTAAAAAAAAGGACGAAAGGTGTCGTCACCCCGACGTTCATTATTTACTTCACAACCACATAAAACATCGAACCCACGCATTTGTTGACTAATCATGTCAACGTTGTTGTTTAAAGTTGCTATGGCAACGCTTGTTCCAAGGAGGTTCAATGACCAAACAGGACGCCCTAGATGCCATATTCTTTTTTTTTTAAGTATGCGCTTTACGATAATATCCGAACTACGCCGGACGGAACCGAACCTCTCCAGAGGACTTTTTCATTACGTGACGATTTCTGTCAGACCACTCCTATCGCAAGCCGTTAAGGGTACACTAGTCGACGGCACGAACTATTTTGTGCGCGGGGTTAAAATGTATTTTATATCAACCGACAACACGTGCGGAAGAGATAGATGCTGTGATGAGCAGTAAGAAGCTAGTTCGCGTACGAATACACACTTTTGCAAATTTGTAGCGAAATGGATAATGATTTGGGACGAAACCGAGCGCGCGAAATTTTATAAACAGACCTTTAGCAGTCTAGATATCATGAAAAAACGACTAAATCAATCTGTTCAAAATAAAATTATATGCATTGTTGAACTACTAATCTATCCCTGTATGGAAGCCGTTTTGCAATTTTCCGTATTCTTATGGTATTTTTTTGCGCCCAAAAATGCGTTAAAATTAGTGTCGAAATGTGGAACTTTCGACGCTCATAACTGCCAAATATTTTAATTTTTTACTTTTTCGCTTCCATACAGGGCTAGATAATGATGAGACAAATTGATATCACTTTTTATTTTGAACGTACATCGTCAAACAGTAGAATAATCCCTAGACTACGTTTGTATGGAAAAAATTTCGACTAGTGTGACCTTAAGGAATTTCATTCCAATACCATTATGCCACTTCATAATCTGTTTTTTTTTGTTTGTGAAATTTCCCCCGACCCTTTTTAACAACTTTTATTTACAACGTAAAAGCCGGCATACACAGCGTTGAAAAGCCTTCCACGTGACAGACCGACAACCTGATAAATGCCGCGGGAATCTGCTGGATGTGAGACACTCAGGACCAGTCGATGTGACGACGCTTGAGCTTGAGGGAAGCCTAAGTCCAGTAGTGGACAATGGAAATGATGAAGATGTCATAGTAAAATAAGGTTTTCTTACCGTGGTTTTCGCAGCCGCAGGGGTGGGTCCAAGATTAAGTTTCAATTGATGTACTGGGGCGACCCAATACACCATTTCATTCTGAATCTTGTACTCTGTTCCGTCTTCAGAATATAGTACCACAGTTCTAGTAAATGATAGAAGGTGTTCATCTTCAGCTGAAGCCTCCGATGTCAGTTTCAATACGCCGCTTACTCTGAGGATTGTTGTTGTTTCCTGTTGGAAAATACTTTTAGAGCACACGCAAACTTGATTTTTAATTTGCGCACTTGCATATTTCCGTCATACTGACTGATTAAAGGCCCGACAAGTCTGTAGTCTTTGTCGGCGGCTTCGTACGCTTGAAAATGAAAATATCCCAAGGGAACGTGTTGCCAGAATAAAAACTATCAGATGTCCTAAACACGGTCATGGTCTACCAGTGTTTCATGCAAATCCGTCTAGGCTTCGAGTTGTTAGTGATCAACAACTAGACATACACATTTAATATTATAAGATGTCAAAGAGACTGCTTTGTGCTGCTAGTTGCTGCTGTCCTAATCTTTGGAGTGTTATTGTTATCGACATTGACACGCACAAAGCCGCTTGCAGAAGAAATTGTTCAGTAGTCCTCCCGATTGCTACAGCCTTGGGGTGTTTAAGGGGGACATTACACTATCATATATCTAGGATACTATCTCTTATCCTACATTATATGGGCTCTAAAATCAACAAATACATTGTTCCTTTTAAGTTTTACAATGATGCAACTAGATAGCGTTAGCGTCGTAACAGAAGTCGCAATGGAGATTGTTTGCCAATTTGGTATAGGGTCTTGTGAGTTTTAGCAAATATACTTACTTGCATTACTCAGATCAGTATACAGTTTGGTAGTTTTAGTTATACCTTCAACCCTGCTAGTATACACATTAGTTCAAATTCAAGTACTAAGTACCATTTTTGAGTAGAGATGGGTCGTACTAGGTGAATTTGTACGTAGTATTTGTACGGACTTGGACTAGGTGCACCTAGTCCAAGTCCGTACAAATACTCGATCCAAATACCTGTTCCACATCGTCACCTAGTCCATGAAATACGCATATTTTATAGATGCTTAGTCTTTGCGTACCACCGATACGTGTAGATACGTACGTACGCAGTAATGAAATGTAATCTTCCCTTCATACTTTACACAGACTTGACTGTCATCGTAAAGATTTATCTACGTTGAAGATTGTTGGCGTAATTAAAAGATTTCTATAAATTTTTAGAGTACTTAATTAGTTTTGTTATTGTTTTTTTTTAATACACTATTTCCTTTGGTAACCATTTTTTAAACAATAAACACATGAATTAATGTCGTAATAATATATATATATATATATGTTCTTAAATGATTTATCAAATTCGCTACGAAAACCGATCACACTAAATAAGTCCGATAGTACGTGTTTGCGACGACTAGTAGGTAACAATACGTCAAGGGAGATCACGAGACCCATTAGATTCGTGCAGACCTATTTATAAAAAACATAAATTATTAACATAAGCTTGCTTATATATAATGGAAATGGGAGTTTTTGTAAAAAAAACACCCTCACCTATTCAATACAGCCGATAGCGAAAATGTTTATAAGGTGGGTAAAATGTCAAGGGATCCAACAAAATTGGCAATGCCAAGATGCAGAACAGCGTACTGCCAGAAAAACACTGGTCGAATGGCAATAAAGATATTTAATAATATACCGAAGGTTATTAGAGAACTGCGAACCAGCTTATTTCAAAAGCATCTTAGAGCACGGCTTATCGAAGGTTGTTTTTATACTATTGAGGAATTTATGAACTCTAGGACAAATGGGAAAATTGCATGACATGAAAATTAAATTTGACATGTTTATTTTGATCGATTAATTTATTTAGATCTCATGTTAAAGTTGACATTCTATACAATTTCTATCTCCATCCCTCCACACATACATACACACACACTAACACTACACATAATTGAACATGCTACAATAACAATAATTTTGTAATCATCCTAGAACCTATACGTTTTTCTTTTCCTATTCTAATTATGTCATCAACATTGTAGATAAGCAACTCATGGGAAGTTGCGAGATAACCCCATTACAAGTATCCTGATAACCTACCGGGGTTGCCTCAATTTTGTGCTGTAGAACAATTGTATGAGAAACAATAAAACTTTTTTTTTCTTTTGACCTTTGTAATTTGATTTTTATTGTATTGTAGATAATTTTTGATTGAGCAATTCTTTATTTTTTGACATTGGATTTTTTTTTCATTGAATAAATTAGAATTTATTAATTTGTTTGGTTCTCGTCAGTTAAATTTGACATCTATGCAATTTGTAATTTAATTATTTTTCTTTGACATTTGTAATTTGATTTTTATTGTATTGTGGATGATTTTTGATTTAGTATTTTTTGACATTGGAGTTTATTGTTTTGTTTGAATCGAGTAAATTAGAATCATGATGATTCTAATTTACTCGATTCACAAATTGACAACACAAAATCACAAAATTTGCATGCCGAATTTAGTAGGCGGAATATGAAGAACTATTGTGTGTGTATTATAAGATCTGTACCATACCATATTTCAGGCAAATAAATGAATCTACTTGATACTAGATTGCATCACAAAGTCTTCATTCGCATCGAGTATTGTCAAAGTACCTATTCTATAAAGTCTGACTAGTCCCGACTAGTCTCGAGTATTGACAGACAAAGATGAAAGGATTGCGGAATAGTGTAGTTAAAAAAGGACAGAATATATTCTAGCACAACACAGTGCGCGTCGCTTTACTTTTATGCCATTGAAATATGGTTCAAATTAAAATGACTCGCACACGAGTTATTTATGTAAACACTAGTGCGCGTCGCGTTACTTTTATGCACTTTGAATTAGGGTTCAAATTCAAGTGACTGACACACGTATGATTTTCGCAAACATGAATGAGCTGTGACTATGCTATTATCTCGCTTCGCCGCGTCGTCGGTACTTTGATTCGCGCGGGCCGCGTGTGCTGTGCACTGCGTAGGCACAGTGAGACTAGGTGGATCGAGTATTTAAAAAGTTAGAATAGGTGCAGCCTAGTCTCGCTAAATACCTAATCCCTGGATCTGTTCTAGTATATACGCTTCATCTCTATTTTTGAGTGTTTGGTTTGGTATTGGTATTTAACAGATTCAATTTTTTGTTATATTTGGTTGCAGTGGAGGACAAGTCGGTTGTGTGTACTACTATTGCTTCGGCAGTGTGTACAGCAGTGTTCTCAACAACAATTTTCAAATTGCACATCCACTAATCATATTGTGAACGAACCCCAAAATTTCGATGTACTTACTTTATTCCGTCAATAAAACCGTCACAATAATTAATTGCCTTAGAATTTAGAATATGGCAGTAGCAATACTGAAAAAGGCAAAATCGCATAATTTTATAGACGGATTTTGTATCAGGAAATTATGAAAATAAAATTGATAATTCATTATAGCAAGATTAAATATGGCAAGACCAGGGGCCTTATACCATGACGCGGACGTGTTAAAACTATCATAGTGTAACAGTGAAAACAGGACAAAGCTATTTGTCCTGTATAGCTCCGTCCTGCTCCTATTTCTATGATCCTATCTAACATCAAATGTCAAAAATCTTTTATCAATGCCGATATGATTCATATGTCTATATTACATCTATATATATATAAAAACTGACCAAGTGCGAATCGGACTCGCGCACGAAGGGTTCCGTACCATTGTCGCAAAAAAACGGCAAAAAAAATCACGTTTTTGTATGGGAGCCCCACTTAAATATTTATTTTATTCTGTTTTTAGTATTTGTTGTTATAGCGGCAATAGAAATACATCATCTTTGAAAATTTCAACTATCTAGCTATAACGGTTCATGAGATACAGCCTGGTGACAGACGGACAGACAGACGGATCGTGGAATCTTAGTAATAGGGACCCGTTTTTACCCTTTGGGTGCGGAACCCTAAAAATTAACCTCTATTTCTCCTGGTCACGCTATATCTTGAGAACAGCTTTACCGATTTCTTTTTTTTTTTTTTATTGTTTTCTAATACTTCGAAGAAGGTTCGTACATTAAAAAAAATAAAATAAAAATTGGTAGGTAGATAGGGTAAAAAGGATAGGGAAGGTAGGGTAGGGTAGGGTAGGTAGGTAGGGTAGGGTAGATAGGTAGGGTAGGGTAGATAGGTAGGGTAGGGTAGGCAGTTGACGGAAGCTAGTTATCATATAAATATGACACATAAATCTATGATCCTAGATACATGATAGTGTAATACCCCCTAAGTCAAGAGTGAATAGATTACTTCTAGACAAGAGAGCTTCACCGTGACCACATCATCGCCTACCATCAGGTGAGATAGTGGTCAAGTGCGAGCCTATCAATAATAAAAATGTCCAGTTAACTCACAGTATGATACAAAGTATCGACGGTAAAGGTGGTTGGATCATGTTCGGTATGCGGCCATCTGTTTAAAAGCTTGGTGATGGCCATCGCTCCGACGACCGAGTCGGTCTCCCCTTCGTCTAGAAACCGCGCGTATAGGAACAGGTTTCTGAAGTTCCTGTATATTGGACTGTAGCCTGTAACAAAAGATAATATTGTAAAGATAACATAAATTTTCATTTAAGCGTAGAATCCGGAACTATTACTTGTCCTCTCTTACATAACTTGGTCTTCGTCATAGTTATTATATTTAAATTTCTGTTTAATTTAGAATATGGTATGAATAATTTCTGTAACAATAAACTAATACATATTAGAATATGGTTTATTATAATATGTATTAGTCTATTGTTTTAGAAATTATTTATGTATTTTATTAGTTAGATAGTTTATTAATATCTGTTGACTTTATTTTTCCATTTATTTATTATATTTACATATTTTTACATTTTTAAATATCATTCTATAAAAAATAAAATAAAAAACATTTAAAAATACAAAAATAGTAGCCCACCGGTATCGGGAACAGGGTCCAAGCTACCGGTGGTCATGGCTCCTGAGAGAGGAACCTCCTAACAATACCAGCCGTGTACAGGAGTACCGCTTTCTGGATCAAGCCCTTGATCCAGCTGCCCAACGAGAGCCTCCTAAGATGTTCGTCGAGGCTCTTGGCTATTATACCATTGGCCGTCACGACTATCGGCACAATGACTGCTGTATTCACCTCCCACATGTCGACAACCTCGCGAGCCAGATCAAGATACTTACTTTTCTTATCTCTCTCCGCCTTCACGAGGTTCTCGTCATGGGGGACCGCAATATCAACAATCATTGCGCGACGCTCTAGTCGGTCTATCACCACTATGTCAGGCTTATTAGCAACAACAGTCCTGTCAGTGATGATAGACCGATCCCAATACAACGTGACATTGCCATTTTCGAGAACTGGGTCGGGCACATACTTATAGTAAGGCACTTCCGATTCCACAAGATTGTATTTAAGAGCAAGTTGCTGGTGGATAATCCTGGCTACAAGGTTGTGTCTATGCAAATAGTCTCCGTTAGCCAGACTAGAACAACCGGAAATAATGTGTCTGATTGATTCCCCCGGCCGGTGACATGCCCGACAAATGTCAACCGTGCCGTCCTTCACAATATATTTCCGGTAGTTGTTTGTCATCATAACTTCGTCCATAATCGCAAAGACAAAACCTTCGGTATCCCCGAAAAGGTCACCAAATCGCAGCCAGGCCACGGACGCTAAAAGATCTACATCGGGCCCATGTAGGACCCAGTAGAAGCGTCTGTAAAGCTCCTTGCTCTGCCATACCTCCCTGCGGTCATTAGTATCTAATACTATAGGTTTGCGCCAGTTCTCGTTAGCCAAGGAGAGCGGGGTGAGGCCCTTGTCCACCGCTACTACATCTCGATGCATACCCACGTCGGCGGCCTGGAAGTATTCCCTAAGACTGAATACCTCGCGGTTGTGCAGGGTCTTAGAATTTAAAAAGCCACGACCACCGCACTTCCGTGGGATATACAGTCTCATAACCGATGAACGTGGGTGATGCATACGATTTGCGGTAAGCAGCGTGCGGACCCTCCTATCCAGGGCGTCAAGTTCTGTCTGAGTGCATTTGAGTATGCCGAAAGAGTACATCAACACCGGCATGACCCAGCCGTTGAAGGCGCGCACCTTGTTTCCGCATGATAAAAGACTATTTAGTACTTTATTCAGGCGGCCAAAAAAGCGTTCCTTCAACGACTGTTTCGCGTCACTAGCATTGATGCCTAATGCTTCCGACATACCTAAATACTTGTAAGTTTCCGTTGAGGAAAGGGATCGAAGGTCCGGGTTAAGAATACCCCCCCGCAGTGGTGCTGCCAGCTGGACACACCAGCGACCACCACTTACGCCCTACTCCAGAAGTCCAGACTACTCGCCGAGTGCCTGCTTCCACCTGCGGCTTGACTCAGGACAGTACTGGACCACTGAGGGATAAATAGAATACAGCACCTAAATCTAGAACGGCCCGAACACCACCATTGTTGCCCCTCCGGCTTGACTATTGCTTTGGGTAATAAATAAATTTGTTAATGGTTTCCGCCTTCTTCTTATTTTACCCCTAGGGACGTTAGAAGAGGGTAGGAGAATAAACCGTTACACTGGCGTTACAATCCGAGAGTTGTATTCCCACGGATTCCATAATCTCCCCTCGCTTTACATGCATGACTGCACATTTGTCCACACCAAATTCCATCCTGATGGCGTCACTGAAGGTTTCTGTCACCTTCAGTAGCTTCATCAGTTGCAAGTTGTTGGGGGCAAAGAGCTTCAAATCATCCATATAAAGGAGGTGTGATATGACCTGACCACCTCTTCTCATCTGTTGACTTTAATTATTATTCATTTTTTATTTGTATTTTGTAGTCCTACCACTTTTGTGTCCTTTTTAACCCAAAGGTTCACTGGTAAAGAATGCCTTGCTGCATTAAGGGTACACTAGTCGACGGCATGAACTAAAGAGATAGATGCTGTGATGAGCAGTAGGAAGCTAGTTCGCGTACGAATACACACTTTTGCAAATTTGTAGTGAAATGGATAATGATTTAGGACGAAACCGAGCGCGCGAAATTTTATAACAGACCTTTGGCAGTCTAGATATCATGAAAAAACGACTAAATCTATCTGTTCAAAATAAAATGCATTGTTGAACTACTAATCTATCCCTGTATGGAGGCCGTTTTGCTATTTTCCGTCTTCTTATGGTATTTATTTGCGCCCAAAAATGCGTTAAAATTAGTGTCGAAATGTGAAACTTTCGACGCTTATAACTTTCAAATATTTTCTTTTTTTACTTTTTTGCTTCCATATAGGGCTAGATAATGATGAGACAAATTGATATCATTTTTTATTTGACCGTACATCGTCAAACAGTGGAATAATCCCTAGACTACGTTTATATGGAAAAAAAATCGACTAGTGTAACCTTAAGATCGCCTATGTATCACTATTTTACATGAAGTTTAAATAAACAAATAAACTAGACAATACAAATGGCGGTAAAAAAATATTTGTTTCAGACAGCCAGTCAATTGAAGGGGACTCATCTTAAATCTATCAATTCGTAAAACATCATACATGTATGTGTATTTTAAGCAACTCATTATTATTTTTACTTATTTTGCTTTCCATGGTTAAAACCATGCCATACCATATATCTGCCATGTTATATATCTCTTCACCGCCCTTGGTTGACTGGTAGGGAAATCCTAAGACATAAGTCCACCATTGTACCTTTGAGCATTAATGAAATAAATTATTATTTGAAAAATATATTTTAAGACAAGCTTTTTGTTTATTCTTCTCAGCAAACCCTTTCGTTTGATACCCTTATCATGGCAGTGCACAAAAAATAACTAGTCCGCCATCTTGGACCGTCCGCTATATTGGATTTAGAATGATGTCACTTAGCTAATCATGCATTGTCATCCAAACCTAACGTGCATACAAAATTTCATCTTAATCGGTGGAGTATAACTGCTTTAAAATTCAGTTCCAAGATTTGACCCGTACACACTTACATACATACGTACATACATTGCAAGTTAAATAAAAGCTTGTAAAATGATGATAAAGAGGTAAAATTATATGTTTGGTTCAAATGGGTTATCTCTGGTGGTACCGATCCGATTTCGAAAATGCTTTCA
Organism: Orthosia incerta; assembly: GCA_948252205.1. NCBI lineage: Eukaryota > Metazoa > Arthropoda > Insecta > Lepidoptera > Noctuidae > Orthosia > Orthosia incerta. The sequence goes on from OX411755.1 coordinate 3,659,386, forward strand.
TTGATAGGTACACTATGCTAAGAGCGGTTACGTAATGCATCTGATCCGAATGCGAGAAATTTCGGTTCCAAAGTAGCCATAGTACTTCTTGTAGGGGAGGTTATCTACGCACTACATACAAATTTTTTCGTTCGAATTCAGAACATTTTCAATTCATATAGAATTCGGAATTCAAATCACGGACACGGATCGGATACGGAGCGTAACCGCCTTCACGGTGTAGTATCATAGGCAATTTTTTATACCGAAATGTTAAACGAGTTCTGTGCGCATAACTTGGCGGTAAAGACATAATCCATGTTTAATACATTTTTGGTCCAAAATAAAGGGCTTTATTACAAGCTTTTATTAGGGTTCCGTACCCAAAGGGTAAAAACGGAGCCCTATTACTAAGACTCCGCGTTCCGTCTGTCTGCCTGTCTGTCACCAGGCTGTATCTCAAGAACCGTGATAGCTAGACAGTTGAAATTTTCTCAGATGATGTATTTCTGTTGCCGCTATAACACTGACCTCTATCATACAAGTACGCTGGACTACATATATTAGATGAAATGACAGTTGATTTTTGTGCCAAATCAAAGCGCCCCACTCGAGGTTCTCAGGAACTAAAATTTACACATTTAGAGATAGGTTAATACCGATATTTCTCACGATTAGGTAATACTAATATATTCGCCTGGAAATATTATATTATTTTAACTAATACGAGTATATGAGTATTAGTAATATTTTTAAATTACATTAATATCAAAATAGTAGACTTGGCAAGGCGTATCACTCATCTACTGTATTGACTTCTCATAATATGTTGCAACTAAATATCTCATATTGGTATTAGTGATGAATGTTATATGAATGCCTAATAATCAGTAATAATATGTTAAAAAGCAATGTGTAATACTGAATTCTGGAATCATCATCATAATCATCCACAGTCCGACTTCGCCCACTGCTGAGCACAGGTCTCTCTCTTCTTGTATCAATCACCTCGTTCCTGTCTGGAATTAATTCTGGAATAATATCATGATAATTATAATTGTATTAATAAATGTTTTTAAGTCAAACAATTTATATCTGCATCTAAAACAGATTTGAAAACTGATATAAGTCTTCACGTCGCTGGAATGCGATGTCACTCTTATTTGCACCTTAACACTACAGAGACAGGATCTCAGCGATGAGAGCGAGAAATATGTCCGTTGTAAATTATTATCCATCTCATTCGTACGCAAATATTTGTATGAATGATGTTCCAACCGAGTGAATCCAAACTATTGTAAATGTAAGTATTAACTAACTAGTATACTTGAGCGAGCAGATACTTGCTCAAATATACTAGTTTTAAGGATAAGTTGTTAGCCTATCCCCATATTTAAATCTCACTGATCTGACAGTAATGCGCTATAACTTTAGTAGCACGCTATCCACTAGTTTATAGCTTGCAATATGATTGAAAGTATTTTTCAGTTAACCTTTACAGCAAGTTTTCTATTACTTAGAAATGAATCTCAATTAAAATAATTGGGTTTTTCTTGTTCTCCTAAGTATTAAATTATTCTCACGTATTTTTATACCGAAGGCTATGTCCCATCTCTAATATTAGTTCCATAGAATCTCACGTTAAGTCACGTTGCTATCAGCGCCAAAATGGCGAAAATCAAATGTCTTAATTTTTTCATCGATAATATGAAGTCCAGCGTACTTGTATATTAGAGGTCAGTGCGCTATAACAACAAATACTAAAAACAGAATAAAATAAATATTTAAGTGGGGCTCCTATACAACAATCGTGATATTTTTGCCGTTTTTTTGCGACAGTGATACGGAACCCTTCGTGCGCGAGTCCGACTCGCACTTAGATGGTTGTTTATACTATTCAAAGTTAACTTACTAATATTTACAAAAAAAAAGTGATTATACAACAAACGTGAATTTGTGCCATTTTTAGTATATTTATGTTATTATAGCGGCAACGGTAATACATTATCGGTGAAAATGATAACGTATTTCCGTTAAAATGTTTCAGCTGTCTAGCTATCACGGTTCATGAGATACAGCCTGGTGACAGACAGACGGACGGACCGCGGAGTCGTAGTAATAGAGTCCCGTTTTTACTCTTTGAGTACGGAACCCTAAAGCTTGTAAAATAAATGCCCATGGGTAAAGGAGTATCTTTATGTATGTCATACAATGGGCACGTACTGTATCTCAATACTCACGTAATTTATAACAATAGGTGACAGTCAAGGTAGCTTCGTCTTCATACATCTCTTGTATTAGCGATCTGTTGTCCACTCCAGAGTCCAGCAAAGGAAAGAATATTTCTAGAAACTTCTCCGTTACTTCTTGTGCATCTTCTGGGCAATAGTTCAGTTTGTAATTGGGTAGTTCACCTTTTCGCTGGATTCGTACGCCATCCTGCAAAGAAATATACTTCAGATAGGATTGGTAATAGTTAGATTATTAACTACTAGCTGGCCCCGGCTTCGTTCCCGTCAACTGGCTACCTACCTACCCTACCCTGCCTATCCTGCCTTCCCTGCCTACCTTGCCTACCTTGCTTACCCTGCCTACCCTGGCCTATCCTGCCTACCCTACCTACCCTTCAGTGGTTTAAGCGTGAAAAGGTAACAGACAGAAAGAGTTCCTTTCGCATTTATAATATTTTATTAGATGCGATTTATGTATGACAGATGTCACTTTATCAGCTATTTTGCTTTCTTTTTCTACTTTATGTCATCAAATGTCTTGGTATCAATCACTAGTTCATTCCTTTTACTTTTAAATTCTACTGGGTTGCCATAGCTTACGCGTAAATCCAAGAGTAACAAATGAATAGTTAGTCCGAGGTTATTCCATGTTTATTAATAACATTGCTAAACCTATGTTACCCTTACTTACTCCGGGATTAGCTAGTCCAAGAGTAACTTCAGAGTAAGCTGGTAATACGCCATTTTTACTAATAACACTGTGACGACGATATAATGCGTTGAAATATCATGTAACGTCACGCTGCCGCGCTGTGTGTACACTTTATACTGCCTTAGTGACGTCACAAGGCCCCACTCCTGAACTTTGATGCGCTTTAACTTTGTAAATTTTTATTGATTTGGTGAAGCAAAAAATACGCGTCCAATATTATTTGATAGTCTCGCTGACGGACTAATAGAAGTATCATGTCTCTACCCAGGAAACATCCATAATGTTCTATGTTCTATGTTATGGGGTTTGGTTTCCGCACTTAGTCCTTCAGGTGGACCATTGTGCGTGGGCCATGGCGGCCGTTGGGTGGATTATTCCAACCAGCCCACCTCCCTCCAGAAGCTTATTAGGGCTCCTGGTTTCCTTAGAACGTCCGTGTAAGATCTGGGTGACCCGAGGGTTTGTGTTCTTATCTGTGTGACTCCTGTGCATTCAAAGAGAACGTGCGCAACGGTTTCCTCAGTCTCCATGCATGCCCTGCACAGAGGACTGTCCGTTATGCCTATTGTGTGGAAGTGTTTGTTAAGTGAGCAGTGTCCCGTGATGGTCCCCGTCACCAGGCGCAGGCCATTTCTGTCCAGACGTAGCAGACGTCTGGTAAGACTACTGTCCAAAGATGGCAAAGCTTCTTTGGACTGCCTACAGCCCGGTGCCGAGGTCCACCAGTTTTCCGCCTGTATCTGGGTGAAATCCTTCAGCCACCTACGTATTTGGTTGAAGGAGATGGGTACGACAGATTCGGGTCCGAAACATCCATAATAATATATTGTGTATCAGAAAATTCATTTATATTCACAATTATGTCATATTTTATTGTTTATCCTTTTTAGTACTCGTAATATATCAAGATAACACACACACTATTTTAGGAATTGTCATGAAGGAGATGTGGTTAATACTTAGTTATTTTATTACCATAAGTATGAGGGGTACACTCGTCATCAGATCTTTCAAAGCAGTAAGAATATTAAACACTAACTGTTGTCCGCGACTTCTTCTGCGTAGCATTAGTACTTCTAATAGCTTATTTTTAATGTCGCGCAATGATGTTGTAGGTGTGTGGGCCGCCTAACTTGAGAAATTATTGGTTCACCATACAAATTTCCACCTCCCTTGCCACCCCCATAAGGATGGTTTCTGTGATAAAAAACTATCCTATGTCCTTCCCAGGGTCTATATTCGCGAGCTGGCTAACCAAAACCAGATGTATCCTGCGACTGCACAGCATGATTTTATTCTTGTTTACATCTTTTTAGTTCGCTTCCTAAGCAGTCGGGTTTTTTGAATTACCTTTTTTTATTTATAACTTAATTTTTTTTTTTTTTTAGGATTTGGTACATTTAAACATATAAGTTATATATTTTTAAAATCACCTCTTAAACGCCTTTATTTTGATACCCCACACGATAGGGTCGGGAAAACAAAACCACAGATAATATAATACTAGCATACAGATGCCTCATCCCATACAAAGAAACCGTGCCGACGTAACTAGCGTTTTTGATCTGATTAATCTTGTTATTTTTGTAAGTACCTCAATCGCGTTCGATCCCGTTTCACGGCAATAGATGGTGTTAGCAGCGACTTGGAAGTAAAAGGGTTTACTAGGTTCGTGAACATTTTTTTCTTTAAATACAGTGAAGGTTCGTTTTATAGTATTTTTTTGCACGTTTTTACAGTTTTTTTTGCACCAAAATGTGTTACAATGCAAATTTTAACAAACGAGAGGAATGCCTCAGAAATTTAAAAATGCGCCATCTATTGGCATCAGTTTTAAATGAACCGTTCAAATAATCTTTGAAATGTGAATTAAGAGCCCAATATTTTATAATTTTGTACTTAGGAGAGTTGATTAAACAAGAACATACAATTTTTATGTTCAATTCCAGAAAATGTTAATTTTACACACAATTATATTTAATTGTGTGCACATGTCGCGCCATCTAGTAAGATTTATTTGAACCAAATTTCCTTCCTTAGCAATGAGACCCCGTGACAAAACTATTTTCCAATTTTAATGTAGCCAGTGACACTCGGAAGGTTAAGACGAATCGATTGACGTAAGAATCATCAAAATCGGCCAACGCAAACGCGTCTCTAGAACGCCACATAGGAACAAACATACATACATACATAGACTGATAAACACATTACCGTCCTTCGGCAGTCAGGTAAAAAAAAGGATAACTTAGGCATTAACATTTTTTTTTATACATCATACTTTTTTTCTTTCTTTAGGCTAAAAAAAACTGCAAGTACTCACAATCTCCACAACAGTTGGGAACATCATCCTGATGACTTTAATATAGTGAGCCGGATCAATATAGTCATGGCATAGCGGGTTTCCTTCCAAGTGTATGGACTTTAGCGGCAACAGTCTATCATCCAACAAAACGGTGATCTTCTCCAGGCAATTGTGTGATAGATTTAGGTGCTTCAATCTTGGAGTCACATGGATTAAGTCGAGGCCTGATATGGTTCTGAAATAAAAAAGTAATTTATTAATATACTATTTGTTTAGAGTCTGGCAAACGAAAGTAGAGACTGAAAAACCGCGGCAAATTTAAAAAATATCAGCATTGCAACCCCAAAAACTAGTATGAAATACCTGGAATAAACTAATTTAGATAGATAGATAGATAGATAAAACATTTATTCAGTACAAACACAATAGAAGACACAGCACAGAAACGACAAATTTACACGACAAATAAAAACAAATAATAATTACAAGCAACGCACAATAAAAGAACAACATTAAAAAAAGAAGAAGAAAACAACACAAGGAAAATAAATTGTTTATGGCAATCCTCGGTGGGAATGCCGAACTACCTATCTTCTTAAAAAAAAATATAATAAAAAATATTCAAACTTCAAGATTTGCATCTTGAAGCTTGAACACCTATACTTGTGCGGTGCGCGTCTCTTTGATACTTTAGAATTATTTATATTACTTCGTCTGAATTAAATTACTATAGGTAGGTACTTTAGGTAGGTAATACTTTAGAAATATCAATCTGAATTAAAAAAAGCAACAGTATTTATTTATTTTGGTTTATTTACTATTAATCAAAATCTGAATCTAAGACTTCCATGTGAAAAGATTCATAAAAGTCACAGGAATCATTGTTTTCTACCTTAATAATAAAACTTTTTAAATGAAAATAGAGAAATAGTTTTTAAAAAAAGGTAAATAGTGATTACGAATTAAAACAAAGTATCAACTTAGTAGCGTCATACTGAAAATTGGGGTTGACATTAGTATAGCATTGCCATATAAAAAGTTTGCAAATAAATCGAGTGTCTACTTTCGTTTGCCAGACTCTACTCATCTGCAGTTCTGTTTTAGTCCGACGGGAGGTTTAGTCGAAATTACTTTATCACTTTGATTTGATTCGAAGACGTGTGACTTCCCACAACCCGGAACGGGGGCACCCGCGTGGTGGATTACGGCGCATGCCCTCTCAGAGAGGAGGCCTGTGTTCTACCAGTGTGACTTTTTCACTTTTGACAGCATTATTTATTTTTAATCAAGCTTTTGGTGGAGTTTAGTTTATAAAATTTAACATAAATTGCATAAAGGCGTTTCACAGCTGCAGCCCACGGCTACGCACGGATGCGTGAAGCATCCATTCAACGTGGTAATGCTGATTCTTTGAGAATATTAGTAGGATTGATTACTTACGTAATATTGTTATGTGAGAGGTCGAGCTCAACAAGGCGGTCCCAATCGATGGAGGTCTGCAGTTGCATGAGGTCGCGCTGATTGGTCGCGCGGTTCAGCGGGAAGTATATGAAGTGGCTTATGTCTGGAATGGAAGTTTGGTTTTAGTAAATAGTACGAGAGCAGCGGCGGCCCAGTGGTAACGGCCGCGACTTACAAGTTGTAGGTCATGGGTTCTAAGCCAGGCATGAACTTTACTTTGTGTAAATTATTTCATCACCACTGCTCTGAAAACGGTGAAGGAAAACATCGTGAGGAAACCGACATGTCCTAGAACCAAAAATTCAAAGACATGTGACATCCACCAACCCGCACTGGGCACAACTTTATTGTTGTGTTTGTAATTGTCAGGACAAGGTTTGTATGAAAGACGAAAACAAATGTGTTTAGGTGGTAATGAAGTTCACCGGCAGCCTAATTGCGTAAGTTAATTCGGCAAAGCAAACAATTCGATTCTTTCCCAAAAACGACTTTACGTATTGCATATTACACTCTGAATCGAAAGGAGCATAACCTCTCCGGTTATGCTCCTTTCGATTACCAATATTTTGACGTAGAATTGATTGTAAATAATGAACGAAAGCGGCAGAATCGAGATAAAACTTCACTATTGGTATTATGTTATGTTATGAAAATGTCAAGTATATTTGACAAGCGTAAAACCCTTTCGTCGCTGTCATTGATATTATGTCCAATATTTTTTGGCGCCTAGGAATTGTCGTTGCACAATACCGAAAAAGTTGAAAGAAATGATTCTGATTCTTTGAAAGTATCGACTCGTTTCCTTTACCGAATTCACTTACGCAGCTAGTGTTTATTAATTACTAGCTGCTCAATTTACACATTCGTGCTGTTTGCCGCTAAGGAGTTCGGTTGTATGCTCCATATCGTTAAAAGTGCTGGACCGATTTTGATGAAACTTGCACATTTCCTAAGTTGAGAGATACTCAATCCAACACAAACAGAATTATCACGATCCGATAAGGAGTTTCGGAGAAATGCGTGGACAAACATACATACATACACTTATGAAATTTGGCACACGTGTTTAGAAGCCCACATAGAATAACATATAATGTGAATATTGTGCAGTTCCAACAATATTACATTAATACGTGTCGAATTGATTCATCATCATCATTTCAGCCGAAAGACGTCCACTGCTGGACATAGGCCTCCCCCAGGCGTCGCCACATTGTCCGATCCCGTGCGTCTCGCATCCAGCGCCTTCCCGCAACCTTAACCAGGTCATCGGTCCACCTAGTGGGAGGCCGAGGTCGAATTGATTAGCTCCTTCTTTTTTTGTAGTCGTTAATAATAAAACCGTTTCATCTACCATAGACATGCCGGTAAAGACACTGTTTCTGCGGGCAAAACTTAGTAATATTATTTCTTTTGTTTTCTTATTATTTACATTTTTTTAATAAATTTAAAAAATATAAAAAATAGAGGCCCACCGGTATCGGGAACAAGGTCCAAGCTACCGGTCAGGGCTCCAGAGAGAGGAACCTCCTAGCTATACGAGCCGTGTCCAGCAGTACTGCTTTCTGGATCAGGCCCTTGACCCAGCTGCCTAACGAGAGCCTTCTAAGATGTTGGTCGAGGCTCGTGGCTATTAAGCCATTGGCTGACACGACTATCGGTACAATGATCGCTGTGTCCACATCCCACATGTCGACAACCTCGCGAGCCAAGTTTTTTTTTTTTAGTTATATTATTATTAAACTCACCATTTTGCAAAGTAAAAGCGTTCAAATCCAGCTTCCTATTCGAATAGGCTAAGACCATTCTCTTCCTTACTATAATTCTGGGTATGAAGTCTAATTTATCAGGTATAATCGGTAAAGATATCGTGACGGTCAACTCGACCCCATCCTTGTGGATGTAGAAACCGGTCTTGTGTAGTACTATGAGTGCGGAACGACTGCGCAGGACCAAGAACTTGCATTCGTGTTGGGTGAACTGAAATAAAGAAAACTTTTTTTAACATCTAAACTAAAATTTAAAAATGGAATCATCGACACTATGAAGAAGAAGAACATTAAATTCTTGGTTTTTGAAGCTTTTCATCAAGATTTCAGCAGAAAGACGTCTGTTGCTGGACGGATGGCTTCACCAAGCTTCGACACCAAGAAATCAAAATCAAATAATTTATTTCAAATAAACTTTATAGGTTTACACTTTTGAATTGTCAAACAAAATATGAATATAGTTGCACATTCGCAAGCGTCATTAGGTCTCTATGGAGAAGAATGTGCAAGAAACTCTACGGACATACTTTTCCATCAGTTTTAATTACAATTATTTGGTTACAAAATTCTTGTTGGAAAAATACTTATGTGAGAACGATGTAACAAGACGTGCTCTTAAAAGCGTTTAGAGTAAAACAAACAATTCAAAAATAAAATAAGTACATAATTAAAATCAGGCCGAAGCAGTCAAGTTATGACCAAACCCAACTGATGGCGCCTGTTCACGAACATGCCGCAAGGATTGGCACCACTCAGCTCAACCATCATGAAGGGAACCGAATGATCCAACACATGTGACACCATCAGAGACACATTTGAGAGAGAATGACACTCTCAACTGCAAGGGCACACAGAGCTCAACTAACGACATATAGGTACATTGAATGGTAGATTAACAGTCGGTACACAGTCCTCACACATGTGCTGTGCAGTTATATAATACTAAAAGAAATTGAATTTATATTATCTATTTTACATATTTTTAAGTTTATAAGTTAAGCACCTACATATTCACGTTATGACATTATTTTAAATATCTATTTTATTTACCCACGTCCGTGTGTCACTAGCGGGGTGCCAACTGAAAATCAGCGCTGGGTGTCTGGTGCCCAGCAAATGCTGAGTTGGTAACCCTTTCGGTGTGGGCACGCTCGGCGCAATCATTCTATAACCTTGTTTGTACTTTTTTTACTGTTCTTCTCTGTTACTTTGTGATTGTTGTTGTTGTGTTGTGTCTATGTCGAATAAATGTTTTCTATTCTATTCTTCTATTCTATACAATCTTCAGTAGGTCCAACAATACTTCAAAACTTTTCAGCCCATCACTTGTTTTTGCGCCCTAGTGGCTGCGGAGCAGAACCAGCATTGAGCCAAGCATTTTTATCAGTGATGTAATCCCCCAACTTATAATATGCCAGCCTGCACAGTGTGCGTTTTATACAAGTTTTAAATTTCGTCTCATTCAGTTCTAGAATGTTGGAAGAGCAGGCAGATCCTGTTCTTCTCGCATCCAATGTATAGATTTTAGCTACTATAATACTATAGTTTACTCTTAAACCTTTTGTCATATTAAAATGTTTACGTGGGATAGCTTACGACCTCCACGCGTATACAATAAGGATGAGTCTCCACTAAAACGGATTCGTGCAGCAATCCACCAATCACATTGGTTGAAATCCACATCTCGTCTGTGATTGGTCGATTACTGTCCGATGTCTCCATTCCGCTCTGCTTGTATAGGCTTCAGTGGAAACGCCCTAAATGTCTTGAATGTTGGTAGGTATAGAGTGGTAGTGTAGTACCAATGGAAATTAATGACTTTCTATGGCCCCAAACCTTAACTCGCGAAAACGAAACAGCAGCTCAATACATGTATATTTGCACTAGCTGTCCCACGCGGTTCGCTCCCGTCAACTGGCTATCTACCTACCTATCTACTCTACCCTACTTACCCTACCCTAAATACATGAATCTTGCGTAACTTTAACCGCTTACGCAGTGCACGCAACGGAACCTCTCAAAAAGGAATAATTTTGCCCGTTTTTGCAACATTTTTCATTGTTGCTCCGCTCCTATTGGTCGTAGCGTGATGTCATATAGCCTTATAACCTTCCTCGATAAATGGACAATCCAACACAAAAATATTTTTTCAATTCTAACCAGTAGTTCCTGAGATTAGCGCGTTCAAACAAACAAACTCTTCAGCTTTATAATATTATATACTAGCTGTCCCACGCGGCTTCGCTCCCGTCAACTGGCTACGTACCTACCCTATCCTACCTACCCTACTCTACACCCACCCAACACCTACCCTACACCTACACCTACTCTACACCTACCCTACACCTACCCTACACCTACCCTACCCTACACCTACCATACACCTACCCTACCCTATCTACCCTACCCTACCTACCCTACCCTACCTACCCTTATTACTATACGAATGAAACCTGTAAACTTTTGTTTCTACCGGCGGCGGCGATCTAATTAAAATTTAGAACATAAAAGCTGCTATTGTGAGTAAATCTTAAAAGATAGACATATGCTGTCGCGGATTTTATTTTAGAACTTTTAAACAAGAACAATTCCATCATACATTATATTTGCGTAACTTAAACCGTTTACGCAGCGCACGCAACAAAAACTCTCAAAAAGGAATATTTTTGCACGTTTTTTCAACATTTTTCATTTATGCTTGGCTCCTATTGGTTGTAGCGTGATGTTATATAGCGTGTTATTTACCTTCCTCGATAAATGGACTATCCAACATAAAAAGAATTTTTCAATTCCAACCAGTAGTTCCTGAGATTAGCGCGTTCAAACAAACAAACAAACTCTTCAGCTTTATAATATTAGTATAGATAATAGTATAGATAACTCAAAAATTTCGCGATTTCAGGTTTCATTCCATAGTTATTTCAATATTACGCCTTGAACAAGTATATTCTTTTGGGAACAATGCAACAATTCCAAAATTAGGAAAATCATGTCCGTATAATCTTACCTCAGTAAAACAGGGTATGAGACTATATCCTTTGACGCTATCAAGTACTGCGTCCAACACTCGCTCCTTTGTCCAAGTAGACGGGTAGCCTTTCACCTGAAACAGTCAACATTATTCTTTATTTTCTTTCTTTAGCGAGCAGTAGTGCCCCAGGGGTAATAGCAACCATGTTCTATACGTTTCAAATAAGTAAGTCACCGATGCCGCGCCATATTGTTACGTCATAGCTCACTACATGATGTGGCCAACCATTTCATGAAATGGCAAATAACTGTCCACTTCATGATATGGTCTGGCCAGATCAATGAATAATCGGCATTTGACGATATGAACAGCTAACCGCACGGCTACTTCATGATTATGGTCAACCATTCGTGATCTCTGTATTAAAAATGTTACGCAATGTGAAAAAATCTTTTTAACAAAAATAACAAACCGACTTCCAAAAAAAAGTCGGTTACCTATGGTGACTATTAATTGCCGTGTTTCGACACCGACTTCGGAAAAGAAAGTTATTTTTCACTTTGTGGTGTTTTTTTTTGGAAGTCGGTTTGTATTTTTTAATAAAAAGTTTTTTTTTTTTTTTTTTAGTTTTGATAGGTATCTCCAATTGGCATAAAAATCATATAAAGCCAAAGGACTTCTCACGGCGATTCCAATAAGCCCAAACACGACTAGGATAGATTGTTTTATTTCGGAGTTCCAGCGCCTACCTGCCGGCTTCATCATCAGATCAGTTCGATGGTACCATTTTCATCAGTACTATTTATTCATAAGTATTTGCTTCATCATAGTCGTTTAACTATTCGAGATATCGTAGACCCGTGACATACTTAGCATTAAGGAGTTCCATTGGCCATCTGTGGTCTTTTTCACCAGTTCCACTTCACCAAATGATACTTTCTGAGTGCAAATGATTGCATTGTTGATGAAAATGCCAAAATCGCTATATGTGTGCCCTCGATTTCTCCAAGTTCCCATCATCAGATCCTAACCTGATGACTATGGGACCAACTGGGAAGTATACCCTTTTATACAAAAGAAGAATTTTCCAAATCGGTCCAGGCGTCTTTGAGTAATCGGTGTACATACATTAAAAAAAATACCAATCGAATTCAGAACCTCCTCCTTTTTGGGAAGTCGGTTTAAAAGTGACCTTGAATTTTACGAGTCACGTAAAAAAGGTGCGCGAAAACCTTTTCGATATCATGGATACCATTAATGACATGGCCAAACGTGGATTGGCCATGTCAATAATGTGGGGTTTAAACGTTGACCTTTAAACGATATGGTCAGTTTTAGTTGGTCATATGAATGATTTAAAATTTCATTGTAATACTACTCATTTTTTAATCATTTATACGCTAATTTAGTATGACGGAATGACTACTGCACTAAAAATAGAATATATTTAACTAAACTAGTCAATAAATAATACTTTAAATTAAAATAGTTATTTATGCTAGAGTCTGGCAAACGAAAGTAGACACTCGAATTATTTGCAAACTTTTTATATGGCAATGCTATACTAATGTCAACCCCAATTTTCCGTATGACGCTACTAAGTTAACACTTTGTTTTAATTCGTAATCACTATTTATATTTTTTTTTGTAAAAACATTTTCTCTATTTAATAATTTAAAAAGTTACATTATTAATGTAGAAAACAATGAATCCTGTGACTCTTATGAATCTTTTCACATGAAAGTCTTAGATTCAGATTTTGATTGATAGTGAATAAACCAAAATTATTATAGAATACTGTTGCTTTTTTTTATTCCGATTGATATATCTAAAGTATTACTTACCTAAATGTACCTATAGGATTTTTATTCAGAAGAAGTAATATAAATAATTCTAAAGTCTCAAATTAGGTTATTCCAGGTATTGCATACTAGTTTTTGGGGTTGCTAAGCTGATATTTTTTTAATTTACAGCGCTTTTTCAGTCTCTACTTTCGTTTGCCAGACTCTACAAGTGCGGAAGGTAGGTGATTACCGATGAGTGGTATTTATAAAAAAAAAAATTATTTTATTTTTTGTGGATAAATCGACACGAGTCGGAAATCATCTAACGTACGTGTATCATACAACATTTTACTATGCATTGTGCGAGGAAATAAAAAAAAATAACTGAACCAAGCAAGAAATTAATAAAATGGCGGGCTTATTCAAGCGCACTCAGCATATCCACAGATTAACTAATAGTTCCCCAGGCATATCAACTGCGCATGTGCAAATAGCTGTCACGTCGGTACGCAAAAAGGCACGAGCAAAATATTAATTCTGCCAAACATATTTAATAAATATTTAAAATTAATTTATTGATTAAAATCTAAATCTAGAGTAATTAAAAACGCCTTTTATGAAGTATTAGTTTTATTTTACGTTTTATATGAATGATAATCTGTACTTTAACTAATTTTTAAAACTTTTCTCAAATAATAAAAACTCTATGCGGCGAGCTGACCTTGGAGTTAAAAATTAAAAAAATACAGGAAAGTAAAAAGCACTAGTAAAAAAGTAACACTTTCCGCACAGTTTGGCTGCTTGGAAAACGCTCTTTTCGAGGACATGCATTGTAAAAGATGTTTACAAAAACAGCGATGAACGAAAAAGAAAATCAGAGTTTAAAAAATCAACTCTACTCAAATCAGCATCACTTTCAAAACTTTGTTTATTCTTTATTGGACACCAAAAACAATATTTAATATAATGTGATAATAAAGTACATGTACAAAGGCGAGCTTAACTCAATGTTGAGTTCTCTTACAGCAAACCCTAGAGAGTGACAGAGAATGATGACAAAAGAGGGTAGGATCCTGTGTACAATTTTAAAATAACCTAAATATAATGTTAAATTATATCATAAATATATACATACAAATATATATAACTACTAACATTGCGTTAAAAGGAAATGTTCTTTAATTTTCCTCTTGAAGACTTCGAGAGAAGGGCTATCGCGTAGGGAGTGTGGGAGAGAGTTCCAGAGGTGCACTGCAGTTACAGAGAAGGAGCCATCATAACGGCTGGAAGTGTGACGTAACTTCATCTTCTAACCATGCTTTTAACATAATCAGTTAAAATTATCATGTGATATACAAAAAGTGTTATCATGTTGACTAGCGTTTTAAAAAGTGATAAAACATAATTACTACGCGAATAAGCTTTCCACGCAAACCGTACTTTTCAAGCGACAGTTGACAGATCGAAGTCATTGACGCGGACTTACTCATTTGAAGGGCATAGTATTTTTTTTATTGAAATAGGACGGCCGAAGCCAATTGCACTATATCAACACTTTATACACCTTAATTCAACCGACATAAGAGCGACTCTGCAACAAAAGACTCACCGAAATTTGAATGTAATAGTTTTCTTTTTCATACGCTTCCTCCATTTTCTCTTGTTCCAGGATCATTACGGACTGAAATGAGAAGATTAAGACATAATTATAACGTAAATGATAGATTGTATCAGCCTGAACTGTTTCACTCCTGGCCAAAGGCCTTTTCCCCAATCCTCCCATTTCTCTTAGCGGTCTACTTCATTATATTGTCTATTCCCGAGGCAGCCATCCAAAGCGTCCCACCATCTTCTCAGTATTGTTTTGATAAGTTTCTTTTTTATATAAGCCTATGCTCCCACGGGCAATAGCGTCCCCCAAATCCTTCCAAATGTTCTTTTCCTAAGCCACCTCAGACCAGCCCCAGCGGTTGGCGTCCTGGTCATTTCGCCACCTCGGGTTTGTCAATGAACAATGGAGCGCAGCATTCTGGGCATAAAAAGAGCTAACAGAATAAGTAACGCCACGCTGCGCGGATCATTGACGTAGGAGTAAAGGCTGCCTGGCTAAAATGGGATTGGGCGGATCACGCAGCCGCATGCAGTGACCGCTGGGCAATAGTCACCACAGATTGGGTGCCTGAGGATGGACGGCAAGGCTGGCGAGACCACAAAGATAAGAACGCACGGAAAAATATTTGTATGGCCTACAGATAGTTGTTCCGGATCTGGGTGTCTTGTGTATGTGAGTTTAAATGTTTGCAAAGGCACCGACGATGCAGGAAGAAATTCCTAGTGGGGAGCAAAGTTTATAAAGAAAATAAAGTTTAATTGATAATAAAAAAAAGTAACATTACCATAGAATTCCTCGCCGTAGCACTCCGCCGGACAGCAATATTCTTCCTCCAGGGCCAACTTGGTAGGTACTTTACGACGGTCTCGTCAGTACTCAAGATCATGTCTTTACGTAAATGCACCGGAGCGTACTTGTCGGGATCATCGTCCGTCTCGTTCACCACTTCCCTGCAAGTTTGTATGGCGTTAGAAAGAGATGTCAGGGTTTTCTCAACTGCGTACAATAGATAGGCTAGCTAAAGTGGACATAAACTTGGTGCTCTACGCACAAGAGATTTGGGAATACTTTAATTACAGTACCCGCCAAACTCCTTGGCCACCCTGATGTTGGCTACAATGGCTGCGCAGTAGTAAATCTCATATTAAAACAGCACCTATCCGTGCTTTGCATATCGGAAAGTCGTCTTCAGGGCGGCCAAGAAGTTTAGCGAATACTATAATTTTCGTACAGCTGAGAAGTGGAATAGCCCGAGTCTGTATTTCTAAACTTCCGAAAAAGAAGGTGGTTGTTCTAGAATAGGAGGTTGTTCTAGAAAAGGAGGTTGTTCTGGAAGAGGAGGTTCTATGTTTGACTATACGTTTAAAAAAAATATATGTTTACTGATTTCTACGTTTCTCATTTCCGCGGCCCCGCTCCGCGATATATATGAATTTTGAAACTAGTTTTCTAATCCCTATCCTCTAAAGCGGGGCGGCGTTTTTATGCAATTCTATTAGTTGGCTCCGCACCTCTTTTCTCCGCTCCGCGCGAAGTGGACAGGCAGCCGAATGAATAAAGGTTTGGGGAAAGCCAGCTTGGCACACATATATGAACTCGCCGCCGTGCCTTTTTTAACCAGGCGTCAATCTTAAGAAAGCGGTAACGGCACGTCAACTCTAGCCGAGTTGACTGAGCGTCCACAACGAATTTACTTTCAATCAGTTTAAAGTTGTACTTGCACGCGCGAGTTATTACATCCCATTTTAAAATACTTGAGATGGCTGTCATACCCATAGCACTTGATGAAGAGGAAAAAGGCAAGACAAATTAAAAATTTCCAAAACAATCGGCATTTTTTTTTGTTTCATGCTTTAACTACATAATTTATCTATTAGTAGACACGCTTCGATCAACAATCTATCGAACAAGTAATTATGACATGATATCTTGAGAAAATACTCACTTTCAAACAGAAAACAGCCCATAACTTTTGAACGGCTAAACCGATTTTCACCAAACATAGCTAAGAACACTCTCGACAAAGTCACCTTTCAAACAAAAAATCTTAATCAAAATCAGTTCATCCGTTTAGGCGCTATGATGCCACAGACAGACACACAGATACACAGCAACACACGTCAAATTAGAAGGAAACGGGGCAGATATTGGTTACACAATATGAATAGACGGATAGACGAGAGTGTGTTGACGGATACACGTATGTGTATTGACGGATAGACGTCGTGTTGACGGATACACGTATGTGTGTTGACGGATAGACGACAGTGTTGACGGATACACGTATGTGTGTTGACGGATAGACGTAAGTGTGTTGACGGATAGACGTAAGTGTGTTGACGGATAGACGTAAGGGTATTGACGGATAGACGTAAGGGTGTTGACGGATACACGTATGTGTGTTGACGGATAGACGTAAGGGTGTTGACGGATACACGTATGTGTGTTGACGGATAGACGTAAGTGTGTTGACGGATAGACGTAAGGGTATTGACGGATAGACGTAAGGGTGTTGACGGATACACGTATGTGTGTTGACGGATAGACGACAGTGTATTGACGGATACACGTATGTGTGTTGACGGATAGACGTAAGTGTGTTGACGGATAGACGTAAGGGTATTGACGGATAGACGTAAGGGTATTGACGGATAGACGTAAGGGTATTGACGGATAGACGTAAGGGTATTGACGGATAGACGTAAGGGTATTGACGGATAGACGTAAGGGTATTGACGGATAGACGTAAGGGTATTGACGGATAGACGTAAGGGTGTTGACGGATAGACGTAATGGTGTTGACGGATAGACGTAAGCGTATTGACGGATAGACGTAAGCGTGTTGACGGATAGACGTAAGGGTATTGACGGATAGACGTAAGGGTGTTGACGGATACACGTATGTGTGTAGACGGATAGACGACAGTGTATTGACGGATACACGTATGTGTGTTGACGGATAGACGTAAGTGTGTTGACGGATAGACGTAAGGGTATTGACGGATAGACGTAAGGGTATTGACGGATAGACGTAAGGGTATTGACGGATAGACGTAAGGGTGTTGACGGATAGACGTAATGGTGTTGACGGATAGACGTAAGCGTATTGACGGATAGACGTAAGCGTGTTGACGGATAGACGTAAGGGTATTGACGGATAGACGTAAGGGTGTTGACGGATAGACGTAAGGGTATTGACGGATAGACGTAAGGGTGTTGACGGATAGACGTAAGGGTATTGACGGATAGACGTAAGGGTGTTGACGGATAGACGTAATGGTGTTGACTGATAGACGTAAGCGTATTGACGGATAGACGTAAGCGTGTTGACGGATAGACGTAAGGGTATTGACGGATAGACGTAAGGGTGTTGACGGATACACGTATGTGTGTTGACGGATAGACGACAGTGTATTGACGGATACACGTATGTGTGTTGACGGATAGACGTAAGTGTGTTGACGGATAGACGTAAGGGTATTGACGGATAGACGTAAGGGTGTTGACGGATACACGTATGTGTGTTGACGGACAGACGACAGTGTATTGACGGATACACGTATGTGTGTTGACGGATAGACGTAAGTGTGTTGACGGATAGACGTAAGGGTATTGACGGATAGACGTAAGGGTGTTGACGGATACACGTATGTGTGTTGACGGATAGACGACAGTGTATTGACGGATACACGTATGTGTGTTGACGGATAGACGTAAGTGTGTTGACGGATAGACGTAAGGGTATTGACGGATAGACGTAAGGGTGTTGACGGATAGACGTAATGGTGTTGACGGATAGACGTAAGCGTATTGACGGATAGACGTAAGCGTGTTGACGGATAGACGTAAGCGTGTTGACGGATAGACGTAAGGTCGTTGACGACTCCCCGTAAGAGCGAGGACTGCGAGTTGACCACGCACTACCCGAAAATAGGGAATGCCGTTAGGAAGTTAATAAGTGTGAGTTGCAGTAGGACATTTCATACAAAGAATACCGAATGGTTCTGGTTAATACGGTTTTGATCCGTTGTGCAAGAGCGCGAGCTCATACAGTCTTTCTGTTGAAATGATGATGATGATGATTGCATAAAATGAAATCAAAGCAAAGTTATGCTAACCACACCAACCAAATAATTTCAATGAACCCACCAAAAGTCATACCTTACAGGTTGTTCCTTATTCAAGTTTAAGTTAATAGTAAGCTTAGGTTTCTTCGGCTGAGATACCGGGCCCAGTCTATGGAAGGCGCTCAAACGTTTCTGTCCTGATTGGTTCTGCTCGGAAGATTCTGCGTCGACTTCGGGTGGCTCTGAAAAGTAAATGAATTAATTGAAATCATACTTCTAACATGTCGGTAACCCTGGTTCTCCTGCGGATACCTTCATTTCTGATTTAATCACTCAACTTCGAGTATAGCCCCCTCGATTGCCCTTTGGGTGACTTTAAGCCCTCTGATGATGTCCATTGTAAGCGACCAGCCGATTGGTGCGAGACGCACAGGACCCATTGATACGCTTGGGGGAGCTGATGTCCAGCAGTGGACACCTTTCGTCTGAAAAGATGATGATACAACTACCTCACCTACTAACTCAACTAGCTCCTGCTGGCGGTTTCGTAGTCGGAATTGCAAAGAAACGCTGTTGGAATAAAAAAAATATCCAATGTCCCATTCCAGGACACGGTCTACCTGTATGCCAAGTGTCACTCAAATCCGCTCAGCGTTCAGCATTTGAAAATTAATAAAATTCAGATACCGAGATAAATATGTAGTTGTACAAAAATAATTTATTTCATACATTATTATTATTATTATAGCCATTTATTTATCCTTATATCATATAACATATTAATTATTCATTATAACATCAATTAAATACAATTTCAATTTAATTAATTATAGTTTCACATTAATAGTTCAATTTTAAATATAGTTAAAGCATATTAGGTTAGATTATATTACTTTTTATTCTAATTAAGGACCTCTTTTCGAGTAAAGGCCTCCTCCATTTCACTCCACAGTTTTCTGTCCTTGGCTTTTGAGTCCCAGTCTTCACCTGCTGTCTCTTTAATTTCATCAAGCCATCTTTCAGGAGGTCTACCTCGTTTTCTTTTGCCGACGGGGCCAGCCCAGTGTACTAATTTGTTGGTCCATCTGTCATTATTCATACGTGCAACGTGGCCTGACCATTTCCATTTTAACTTTTTGCAGTGAGTTACAGCATCTGTTACGTTGGTCCGTTTTCTTATATCTGAACTCTTTTGTTTATCCATGCGGTTTACGTTTAGAATACTCCGCTCCATTGCTCTCTGGCAGGTTTGAATTTTTCTTTCAATTCTTCTATTATAGATCCATGTTTGGCAGGCGTATGATAGGCAGGGCAGTAGGCATGAATCCAAAACAATCGACTTTAGACTGGTAGGTAGGTTTGACTTTAATAGTTCTTTGTAGCTCCAAAATTTGTTCCAAGTCATGTTTACACGTCTGTTTAATTCATCTATATGTCTAGATTTTTTGAAGGAGATTTGTTTGCCTAGATAAATATATTCCTGCACATACTCTAGTAGTCCCTCCCCAACTTTAATTGGTCGTTCTGTTCTGTTTGCCATAACCTTGGTTTTAGAGGTGTTTAGTTCCAAGCCAATGCGACGACTGACGTTGTTGAGGTCGTTTATCATAATTTGTAGCTGTGTTGGTGTTTCCGAAAACAGTACGATGTCATCAGCAAATCTTAGGTTGCTTAGGTAGTTCCCATTTATAAAAATACCTTTATCGGTCCAGTTTAGGTTTTTCATGATGTATTGAAGAACAGCAATGAACAATCTGGGTGATAATGGGTCACCCTGTCTCACACCTCTGCGTATTTTTATTTCTGGACCTTTTTTATCCAATTTGACTCTACTTACACTTTTCTCGTAGATATCTTTTATGAGCTCTATTGTTTCAGTTGGTACGTTACAGTCCTCTAAGGCTCTCCATATACTTTCATGTGAGATCGAGTCAAATGCTTTGGCGTAATCAATGAAGGCCAGATACAGTGGAGATTGCTGTTCTTCATATTTTTCAATAACTAGTTCTAGCGCGTGTATGTGATCGATCGTTGAGAAACCTTTCCTGAATCCTGCTTGTTCTACTGGCTGGTACTTCTCAGTATACTTTTCCAGGCGGTTTTCTAGACACGATGCAAATAGTTTGTATATGGTTGGTTGTAGGCTGATGGGGCGGTAATTGCTAATATCAGCTGGGTCGCCTTTTTTTATATAGCAGTATGATATCAGACTGTGCCCAATCTTTTGGTATTCTTTTGTTGTCCAGTACTTTGTTGTAGAGATTAGTTATATAAGTAACTAGTAGATATTTAGCAGTCCTTAAGGCTTCGTTTGATATGCCGTCTGGGCCATTGCTTTTGTCTGTCTTAAGATTTTCGATTTTTGAGAGTACTTCCCGTTCCGTAAATCTTTCTAGCAGTACAGAGTCTTGGTGTGGGCCAGTGAAATTGGAAGCATTTTGAGTTGGCTGATGTGCATTCTGCATGTACAGGGATCGGTAGAAATCTGTTGCTATATTCGTTATTTGTGATCTTGAGTATGTTTTACTAGAGTTTTTGTTCAGGCACGGGATCCACTTTTTTGTAGTGTTAATTTCTTTGAAACCTTTTTTCAGACTTCTTGCAGTGTTTAGGTGTTTCTTTATGATTTGCAATCTATGTTCATTGTATTCTTTTTTTATTTTTCTGTTGATATTTTTATATAAGTTTTTCAGTTCCTGCTTTTCTTCTAAGATAAGAGGCTTCTTATGTTGTAGTTCACTTCTTCTTAGTATCATGGTTTTGATGGTGTTTGAGATGGAATATTTTTTCCTGTTTTTTAGTGATTCTGTAGACTTAAGGCTTTTTATGATCATTGTTTTCAATTTAGAGTAGTAACATTCAATGTCATCTCTTTCGGACAGCTTTGATGTTTTTATGTTTTCTTCAAGAGTTTCTATGTATCTGGCTTGGTTTTCGTTACAGATTTTTGTTGTTTTGTTGTTAAATGCAATTCTGCTTTTTCTGATTTCCTTTAGGTGTATGGTACTTCTAATAAGTCTGTGGTCGCTAGAGAAGGCGAACCGCTTGATAACCTCTATATTTGAAAAGTGTTTTTTAATGTTTGTTAATACGTAATCTATTTGACTTTTGTTTCTCTTTGGCGATAACCAAGTCCACAAGTTATTTATTTTCTTTTTAAATATGCTGTTGATTATTGTAAGATTGTTTTCAAGAGCAAACTGTAATAGTCTTTCACCTCGTTTGTCCCTTTTACCATAGCAGTATGGTCCGACTATGTGCTTTTCACTATGCAGAGGCTGGCCAATACGAGCATTAAAATCACCCATTAGTACAAGATTTTTACTGTAGTTTTCTTTAATCTCCAGCAACTTATCGTAGAAGCTGTCTATATCTTGGGAACTGGCATTGCAAGTCGGTGCATATGCTTGGATAATAGAGAGTACCGTACTATTGAATTTCAGGTTTAGTATACATATTCTTTCTGTTACCCCGATAAAACTCTCTATGTTTTCTTTCAAGTATTTTTTTATAAGAAATCCAACACCATGTAGACCTCTGGTTTCACCATAATAGCAAAAAATATGATCTGTTTCTTCTAATATAGCATACCCTGTTCTTCTGATCTCTGCCAGTCCAACAATATCATATTTAATTTTTGATAATGCTTCTTTTAATTCCAATAGTCTTTCAGTTGATAGGAGTGATCTAGTATAGTGTACAGATGTGGAGCGTTTGAGTTTCATACATAACAAAGTTCAAATTCCCATGCAACTATGACAAATAAAAAAAATAAAAAATTATATCACTAATTAATTACTTATTAATTAATTAAATTGTTTTATTTATATTACTTTTTCTATTTGTTTTCTTTCATTAGTTGCACCTGCCATATTTTATCTCTGCACCACCCTAAGGTTGACTGGTAGAAAATGCCTAAGGCATTAAGTCCGCCTTTGTACTTGTGCATAAAGTTTTATAAATAAATAAATCGCTGCTTCGCTCCCAATGCCTACTTTGGCATAAAACATAGCTTATAATATTTATCAATAGTGTAGCTATAACAGAATTTTGCCTTTTTTATTTATTACTTCTCTACCCATCAGTTTTGGTACTTTGTTTTGATTATCGATTTATAACCGACTTCAACAAAAACGAGGTTATTAAACAACTAGCTGACCCTAACCAGCCTACCCTACCCTACCTACCTAATATTTTTTATGTATCATCAATAGTTTTCTCAGCGCACGCCAAAGACTGAATTTTACAGGCAACATTTTGCTACTTTGGGTTACATTATTGCAATTTTCATAAGAATCTCTATTTTTTTTTTTTTATATTTGGAGGATACATCTGGTTTTGGTCAGTAAGCTCGCGAATTCGTATCCTCCGACTGCACAGCAAGATTTTCTTCTTGTTTACTTTTTTTTTTAATTCATTACAAACAGTCACAAAATAAACTTAAAAACACTAGATTTATTCTATTTCCACTTACCAGGGTTGGCCCCCGCCTGTTCCGAATAAATATCCGAAGGCGAATACGGTTGTTGGATATCGACTGGGTTCTCTGTTTGAACCAATATTGGCGATGTGGCCGGATTCATGTTCATCATGTGTTCATTCATATCAGGCGCCTGTTGGCCCAATACTATGGCGTTCGGGTAGTTAGCATTCATCATAGGATTACTCGGCCATATTGGCGAATCGGCGGTAACTGAAAGAAATTTTAAATATAAATATTTTTTATTTCACTCATTTAGTATTGAAGAGTTTAGCAGAAAGAGGGTCGCCCGGTCGCCGCGTTTTATAATCTTTGCCTATTGGAGTTTACTCTTTAAGAATCGATTTTTAGGGTTCCGTACCCAAAGGGTAAAAACGGGACCCTATTACTAAGGACTTTACGATCCGTCTGTCTGTCTGTCCGTCTGTCACCAGGGTGTATCTCATGAACCGTGATAGCTAGACAGTTGAAATTTTCACAGATGATGTATTTCTGTTGCCGCTATAACAACAATAATAAGAAATAATAAGAATAAAATAAATATTTAAGTAGGGCTCCCAACGTGATTTTTTTTGCCGTTTTTTGCGATAATGGTACGGAACCCTTCGTGCGCAAGTCCGACTCGCACTTGGCCGGTTTTTTATACAAGTCTTGCGGTATGGAAATTTTATGTGGAGTGAAATTAATAAAAGCGTTAACTCAAAAGCATTACGTTTTACTGCGCAACGTACCTTGCGCACCTTTAACTTTGAAATCATGTATGTATACTTGTGTACAGCTGACCTGTATGAGTACAGGATATACTGTACAACAGCTGACGTATGTATGTAGGTATAATACATTGGCAATCGTACTTAAGGAGTAAACTGCGTCGGAGCTGACATACAACTTTTTTTAAATGTGTACTTGGAAAATTAAGTTATTGTTTGTTGTGTTACTTGTTATTATTTTGAGATGTTTTGTTTGTACTGTTGACTTTGTAAAGAAAATATGACTGAATGTTTCACGCTGTAACACGCTATTTTAATAGATTTTGGGAACGAAGCCCAAAAGTTACACATTACCTGCTTTATCGCGCAGAAAATAAAATATAGGCAACTTACTCGGTAAACCGCCCGGTTCTAGTGCCTTTTCTTGCTGTAAAAGAAAACTCTTTGGTATTCCTGCAAAAATAAATAAGTAATAATTTAATAGTCATTTTTTTAATAATCTTTAATCATATTTTTTTTAATCTTTCTAGTCTTAATCATTTAATTCTTAATCTTCTTTAATCTATTAAAAACGGCTAAGTGCGAATCGGACTTGCGCACTAGGGTTCCATACCACATCACTAGCAGCGGTAAGACCCGTTTGGAGGGGGTGGCCGGATAGTCGCCATTTTTCAACTGGTAAGTTTCTCACTAACATAGTTGCTACATCTGTAGTAGACGCACTGGGCGCCGGAGGGCGCCTTGGGGAGTCGTCATCAACTATAGCAGTTCCCAGCTGGACATAGGTCTCTACAATCGCACGCCATTTATCTCAATTCTGAAGGCGAATCTGAATTCCTGAGGACGTCCCACATTACGTTTACCGATTCGTGGTCAACACCACCACGACTACGTCAAGAAAGAAGAAAAAATATTTAAGTGCCACAAAACGACATACCTACAAACATTACATTTCAAGAACAGTGGTAATAGATTTTGAAAACTAAACCCTTAACGATAGTGTTAGTAGTTCTTAAATTTAGTTAGAAAAGTAAAAAAAATGCGGGTATAAATAAAAGCAGATGCATGTCGTGGTTGGGGCAAGAAGGCTTCCACTCAGCATAATGCTGTGCCGTGGTCCCCCACTGCACGGCGCTGATTTCAGTGGTCGCCTAGGACGTGACGCACGAAAACCAAGGTCTGTAGCGCATCTAAAGATAGATACAAATAACAATAAAGGAAAAAAAATACAGTAAGATATTTAAAATAAACTACGAATAAACTATCAACGGTTATCAATTGTATGTTGGGGATCAGCCTTGGGGAGTATGTTGCCTGAGCAGTCAAAAGCCCGAGATGGCGGCGCGTCGTGTCCCACGCGAACCTCTCTATAGGAAGTGCGGTCGTTAACAGCTGCAGAGGGTGATGGGGTCCGATGAATTCATGCGATTCAATGCCTAACCGGGGGCGCGTGACGTAATGACCAGGCACTCCAACGCCCCGGTAATACCTAGCTACAGATTAGGTGTGGTTTTAGTAAGTTAGATTTTGAGAGATCGCTCCGCTTGCCTCGGGGCGGAGGACATCCAAGAGGATACTTCCACACATTAAAAAAAGGGTTCCGTACCACCAAAATGATTCAGTCTTATGACAGACGGCTTAGTAACAGTCCGTGTCATCATCAAAGCCATATATACGCGAACAAGATTCTATAATAAAAGCTACGGTCGTACCCTTTATTTCGGAAACCAAATCCCAAAAAGCAATTATTATTATTATATTTCAAATCTAACATACCTTTTGGATATCTATAAGCTGAAACAAAAATAATAAAATTGTTAAAGAAGAAGAATATAACATAACAACGTATCATCACGCCTGTATTTTCCGAAGGATAAGACTGTGATGCAGCTATACCATTCCCATACATCATCGGTTATGTTTAAATTTGATGTAATAGGGGCCTACCCTACTGCTATCAATAACACTTTGCCCGACCCGGGAATCGAACACGGACCTCACGCTCACCAGTAGGAGTTGCAACCACAAGACCAACGAGTAATGCTGCAGAATATGCGCTGAACTCAAGTATTGGCTGCCATTATTCATTAGGGAATATGCATGAAAAAAAATTTTTTATTCGACCAGTTTATCGATAAAAATACTAAAATAGAATACTAATAGTGAAAACAGAATCAAAATTGATCTAAAAACGAAAGAGATATAACAATTTAAAGAAATACATTTTTCTTTAAATTGTTATTGTTTTCTTTCCTGTCATTTGCCACATCCTTAACTTTTCTGCGTCAGCGGTGTCTTCCCAAGTTCATGGAAAGATGCGCAAATTATTCCTTTACCCAAAAAGTCCAATCCTACATCCTATTCTGAATACCGTCCAATATCCGTCTTACCATTCCTGTCCAAAGTCCTAGAACGGTTAATTCATAATCAAATTAGCAGTTGCCTTTCCAAAAATAATCTCCTCAACCCCTTCCAGTCCGGCTTTCGTCCTGGTCACAGCACCTCCACTGCTCTACTCAATATCACGGAAGATATCAGATCAGCCATGGAAAGCAGCAATCTGACGGTCTTAGCATTGCTAGATTTCAGTAATGCTTTTAATACTGTTGATTTCGATGTTTTGCTTGGCATTCTACGCTCTCTTAATGTATCTCCATCGGTAGTTGACTGGTTTCGAAGTTACCTGTTCGGCCGCCGGCATCGTATTTGCATCGGAGATAACTTATCTTCCTAGTTTAGTACTTCTGCCTGGGTAACACAGGGTGGCGTTTTATCACCTTTACTTTTCGCAGTTTTTATAAACTTAATCTCCAATGAACTCATTTCATCCTACCATCTTTATGCAGACGATCTACAAATTTATTCGCGAGATCCTCTCGGCAATCTGTCTGAGGCTATCGTTGCAATCAATCTGGATCTGGCTCGCATTTGCGATTGGAGCAAGCGGTACGGGCTTATGGTCAATCCTATCAAGACGCAGGTTATAGTAGTGGGCAGTTCGAGAATGGTTTCTAGGATCGAATGGACGTCTCTTCCCCAAGTTCGTTTTGACAATTCAGATATTCCCTTCAGTGAGAAAGTTAAGAACTTGGGGATATTCGTCGACAAGAACTTCTCTTGGACTGCCCAACTGCAGGAAGTAAGCCGCAAGTTATTTGCATCTGCTGCAACTTTGAGGAGACTGCGTAATTTTTTTCCGACTGCCACCAAGATTGCGCTTGCACAATCTCTTCTACTTCCCATCCTTGATTATGCTGATGCCAGCTATCTTGACCTTACTCAAGAACAACTCGAAAAACTTGAGCGCCTTATTTTTTTTTTGTATAAGGTTCATTTTCGGTTTGCGCAAATATGACCATGTTTCCGATTTCCGTGTAAAGCTCAAGTGGTTGTCAATTCGCCTTCGCCGGAATGCTCATATTCTTTCTCTTCTGTATAATGTGCTCTATACTCCTTCCACTCCTCTTTACCTCAAGGATCGTTTTCAAATTATCTGCGATTCCCACACGAAATCACTTAGGTCATCGGATAACTTGCGACTTAAAATGCCAATACATTCCACTACTTTCTTGGATAAAGCTTTTACTGTCCAAGCTGCTCGTCTGTGGAATGCATTGCCCGACCCAATAAAACGCGCCCAGTCTTTGCTTGTATTTAAAAGACTCGTAAAAGAACATTACCTGTCACTGTGATTGTCGTTAGTCAACATCTACTTTCATTGCCTATATATTTATTGAGTATGTATGTATTTATGTATCTATTATGGAACATATGTATATATTTGTGTTTTATCTATAATAATATTATTGTGTTTAAAGTAAATATTCGTATTGTTATGTGATACACCAATGTCAACCCTATTTCATGTCCAGGCTATCACTGTCCATTCCAGGTCGCCTGGAAGAGATCGCGGTATGCGATAAGGCCACCCGTTGTATGTATTTTAGTTTTAAGTTTCCTTTTTCTTTGTTTTAACTTGGTGTACCTACAATAAAGCATATATAAATAAATAAATAAATATATTTATCCCTCTATAAGAAAATGCCGTTTTCTATTGCAGCTGTATGGGCGTCCAGCCATCTGACGTCATGTGGCACGTCGGACTTCTTTTTCTAATTCTCAACTTTGACGCTTTATAACTTCGTCGTTGATCGAGATTTTTAAAAATATCTTACACATTTATTTACTATAGTTAATAAGTATTTCATTTAGCAAATAAAAAACTATTTTCAGGGATTGTTTAATGTCGATGATTAACGCCGACACTCACTGGCACGCGTAGTTGGTATGGAAAGTTTTGACAATGCCGTCTTAGGTAGTGGCTACCAAGGAGTCTTATTGCTTATGGATAAGCCACAACCAGTTAAATGACACCACGTAAAGCTTCACTCCCACCACAACGGCTTGTGACCCGCACAGGAGACACGAGATAAGCAAAATTAAAAAAAAAACCCTTGCGAGACCAAAAAGGCTCCTATTTCAGCATGTGCAGCGATATTTAAAAGAAAATAACGCAATTGGTTTATTATCTGCCTTACTTGCATAAATACGGAGGAGCTCGTGGCTAAATAATAACAGCCGCACGGGTCGATCATCAAGGTTAAGCAACGCTTGACGAGGTCGGTCCGTGGATGGGTGACCATTTCAACATACCGAGTTTCCTCCGTGCCTCGGAAAGCACGTTAAGCCGTTGGTCCCGGCTGTCATTTGAAGATCTTTGGCAGTCGTTACGGATAGTCAGAAGCTTGAGAACTGACACCAGTCTTGCCAAGGGGTACCGTGTTACACAGTTACTGGGTTGTGGAGGTCAGATAGGCAGTCGCTCCATGTAAAACACTGGTACTTAGCTGAATCCGGTAAGACTGGAAGCCGACCCCAATATAGTTGGGAAACCTTCTTACCATAATTATCAATAATCGGGGGATTAGGAGCCCTCAATAAAGGTGCCGACGGTGCCTGGGATGGTGCGGCCATCTTGAAGAAGCTACCAGCACTACTTCTAGGAGTGGGTGCCATATTACGCTGGACGGTGCGATTCTCCAATCTTGGTATAGCTGCGGAAATAATTAATCAAATCAATTGTGCACACAGATGCAAAGTGGATGTTGAGAGAAGCTCGTCACTAAATAATAAGAGCCGCATGGGTCGTTTTTCAAGGTTAAGCAACACTTGGCGAGGTCGATCCGTGGAGGGGTGACTTCTTTACAAAGTTTCCTTCGTGCCTAGGAAAGCACGTTAAGCCGTTGGTCCCGGCTGTCATCTGAAGATCTTTGATAGTCGTTACGGGTAGTCAGAAGCTTGAGATCTGACACCAGTCTTGTCGAAAGGTATCGTGTTACCCAGTTACTGGGTTGTGAGGGTCAGATAGGCAGACGCTCCATGTAAAACACAGATATAGTTCTCGCCAAACTTCTGGGCTGCCCTGAAGTTGACTACAATGGCCGCGCAGTAGTAAATCTCATACTAAAAGCGCCGATCCGTGCCTTGCGCACGCATAGGAAAGCCAACTTCAGGGCGGCCCAGAAGTTTGACGAGAACTATACTCAGCTGAATTAAGTTCAACTGGAAGCCGACCACCACATAGTTGGGCAAACGCTATGAAGATTTCTTTAAACATATCACTGCAGCTACATTATATAAAACAAAGTCCCACCCCCGCCGCGTCTGTCTGTCTATCTGTTTGCGATATACTCAATACTACTAAACGGATTGTCATGCAGTTTTCATCAATAGACAAGAGTGATTCATGGGGAAAGGTTTAGGTGTATAATTTGTTTAGGTTTTGTGGTAATTGGTTGAAATATGACGATAGTTGTTGAAAATGTCAAGCCGCCTGGACACGGTAAAGAAATCTAACAGTAATTTGACTCGGCCCTATCCTTGAAATAAGTGCCTACAAGCGCGCGTCACGTAAACACGCGTTAGGGCCGCCTGCCTCTACCTACTTGAGTTTCTATCTAGTTTTGTGTTTGTATTTTTTTTTATAGTCTTGCCTTTCGGATTCCAGGTAATTTAAAAAATGTTATCTCTGAGTGCGTTATAGAAGGATTGAATCAACCAAAAACAGCACAATATAGTCTATAATTGCTTTCTGCCATATTAAGTAAGTACTTGTACGTCAATCAAATATTCACAAATCGCACGCTTACAGCTTACAAAACCATCACACCGCTGGTGACTGTTTGCGACTGTAGTGTATCGAGTGTTGGCTGAACTCGAGACGCGTAGGTATGACTCGCGTTCCGACCGTTTGTATGAAGATAGAATACTGTTAGATATCTTTACCGTGGTCTTTGAGATATAACAACACAGTGTGGTTAGTTCCTCTTTTATCTAGGTCTACAGAAAATTCTGCAATGGCATAGTAAAATATTTCTATCTTTTAATGATAAGCTTACTATATTCATTGGTTCTTCGACCAGTCGCGAGACTAGGCGGACGTGTTTATTTGTACTTGCTAAAATGAAATATCTATAAACAATTGCATCAAATTAACATTTTGCGGCGTCAGTTAAAACCAAAGTTAAGTGTGTCACGTGTGACTAGTAGGTTTTTTCCAACTTTTATGTGCATGATGCACTGAAATATTGTTTATTTTCTGTGTACATTATATGAAGTGTTGCGGGTAGTATGTCTATCCCAGGATCGAGCCCGTTTGTTCTTAGCCAAATACGAAGTCCTCCGCTGACGCCTAACCAACAATTGCCCCCGAGAAATCTAAACCCACCAGCACCTACGGAGAATGAGTTGCCGAGTGAAGTTATCAGCACGCCAGACATCCAGAAATGGTTAGGATCTATAGATAGCATTCTGAACGAAGTGTGCACTATTGTCAGTGATGGAAAAATGAACTCTGAACAGAAACTCCGTGTTTCAACTCTTTGCCGAAAGGTCTCAAGTGGGACTTCTCAGATGGCTGTCCTTTACCAATCGCTGAAGCAGAAGATGATCCAGAGCCACACTACCGTCCAGCACCTACAACTTCAGCAGAACGTGGTGAACTCTCTGGAACAATTCAAAGAGGTTTTTAAATCGAAGCTGAATCCCTCCTCTTCTTATGCCAGCATGGTTAAGAAAGGCGCCGACAACTTCGTCCGTCCTGCAAACCTAAGCTCAATCGCCATTTATCCGAGCGATAAAACTAAAACGAGTGACGACACCAAGTCACTCGTTCAGAAGTTGATTTCACCGAACAACTTAAGATCCAAGTCCGTGGCCTAAAGAAAGTGAAAAATGGGGGCGTACTGATTAGCACGGAAAGCAAAGGCGATATTGAAAAACTAAAGAAATCGGAGAAAATTGTTACCTCAGACCTAATTATAGAAGAACCGTCTAAACGACGCCCTAGAGTCGCAGTCATTGGTGTTCCCGTAACCCTTACTGAGAAGGAGGTATTTGACTGTATCTACGAACAAAATCTGTCAGACAAATTGCCCAATACAAGTCGAGAGACTTTCCTCGAGAACATCAAGTTGAGCCATAAATCAGGAAAGAAGGGCCTTCCTACCTGCAACTACATCGTCGAGCTGTCCGCCAGCATAAGAAAAGTGCTTATAAACCAAAGCCGAATTTTTATTAATTGGACTTCATGCCCTGTGCGAGACTTTACCATAGTCACGAGGTGCTTCAATTGCCAGCAGTTTGGCCACGCAGCCAAGTTTTGCCGTGAAAGCAGTTCTACGTGCGGCCACTGTGGAGAAACTGGACACTCCTTGAAGGAATGCAGCAGCAAATCTTCTTCCCCTCAATGTGCAACTTGCAAGCGGTTCAAGAGGAAATGTGATCATCCGACCGGTGATTTAAGTTGTCCGGCACGTAAATATGCAGAGACCAACTACATTAACTCAATAGACTATGAGGGCACCTAAGAGCGCTACATAATATTATTTAAATCATGCTCAAGGTCACACGCGTTGAGCGTCTGCTGCTGACACCACATTGGCCTACTTACCGTAAAAATTTAGTGTTTTCATTTTATAACTTTGAGTGTAACAATTCTGCTTATGCAATTAATTTACATGTGTAATCAAAGTGCACTATTTGCAATATAGATAAATAAGACATTATATTAATAATTATGACCTAGTAATTTAATTATATGTTTATAGTGTTTAAGTAAATTAGGATATTTTTTCAAAATTATTTATTCTTGCTACTATTTTAAGAATTTCTTAGGTTAAATATTGTTTAAATTCTGTTGTTTAAAGCATATTTTTAGATCTCCTTACTGCCTGTGATACAGGATTACCTAGTACAGGCATCTTCCATTATTATACCTACATTAGTTATCTAAGATTAATACAATGTTTTTACCTTTTTATTATTTGAATAAAGATTATTATTATTATTATTATTATTCTAACTTCAAAAAAAAAACCAGCCAAGTGCGAGTCGGACTCGCGCACGAAGGGTTCCGTACCATTATCGCAAAAAAACCACAAAAAAATAACGTTTGTTGTATGGGAGCCCCACTTAAATATTTATATTATCCTGTTTTTAGTATTTGTTGTTACAGCGGCAACAAAATACATCATCTGTGAAAATTTCAACTGCCTAGCTATCACGGTTCATGAGATACAGCCTGGTGACAGACGGACAGACAGACAGACAGACAGACGGATCGCGGAGTCTTAGTAATAGGGTCCCGTTTTTACCCTTTGGGTACGTAACCCTAAAAATGGTCACGTACAATGCAGTAATTGGAGAGTTATTTAGATGGATACAGTATTAATCCTTTTCAACTTAAATACGTTAGTTACCTTAAGCATTTCATGCCCATTATGATAATCCTTTACACCATATTATTTAAATGATTATCTTAGGAGTTATCGCAAACACTAACGCGCGCGAAAATAAATTTAGCGCGGGTCTCACGCCGATCACGGGAGCACTACGACAATATGTAGGCATAATATGCTCTACTACCCGTGCGAAGCCGGGGTGGGTCGCTAGTAAAATATATAGCATGGTAAGCTGAAGAAACAATCTTACTTGATCCCATAGGAGGCCCAGCTATCAGTGCAGGTTGAGGAGTGTCTACAGATGGTGGTGGTACTTGTGACACGGAAGCACTAGGACCTGTAAATAAAATAATCTAGTTAATAAGCTTTTAGCATACATAGCATAAATCACCCTATAATGTTCACGCTGGTGGGACACAGGCCTTAAGCCACCACGCGGGCCCAGTGCGGGTTGGTCTTCAAATTTTAGGTTCTCAGACTTGCCCCGGTTTCCTCACGACGTCTCCCTTCACCGTTTTTAGAGCAGTGGTGATGATATAGGATAGATTTTTTCCCATTTGGTCCATTGTGCTTGCAGGCCTCCTCTCTGTGAAAGGGAATGGGCCGTAATTCATCACGCGGACACAGTGCATGTTGGTGGATGTCACATGTTTTAGAATTTCTGGTTCTAAGACATGCCCTGGTTACCTCACGATGTTTTCCTTCACCGTTTTGAGAGCAGTGATGATGAAATAATTTACACATAGTAAAGCACCTGCCTGGGTTCGAACCCACGACTTACAACTTGTAATATACAACTTGTAAGTCGCGGCCGTTACCACTGGCTCATTCAAACTTAATGGCGGCTCTGAATTTCGGTACTCACAGTGCATTATTCCACCCTTGGAGGCAAGGGGCATTCTGTTTGCTGGCACATGAAATATGCCATTAAGTTTGAAATGAACTGTACATGAAAATAACGTCAACGTAAAATAAGATTTGTATTTTCCTACTAACATTATACATGTGAAAGTATGTATGTTTCTGTTTCAATCACGCAAAAACAGCTGATCGGATTTGGATGAAGTTTTGCACACAGATATTTATAAACTGGATTAACACATCATCATCATCATTTCAGCCGAAAGACGTCCACTGCTGGACATAGGCCTCTCCCAAGCGTCGCCACACTGATCGGTCCTGTGCGTTTCGCATCCACCGGGCTCCCGCGTTCCCGCAGTCTGTCGTCGTTCCACCTAATGAGAGGCCTTCCAATGCTTCGTCTTCCAGTGTGCCATTCTAGAACTTTTCGGATTTACACATATGATACTTTTTATCCCGATGAATTGACTTAACGTCCTATTTCCCCTAGAGGGCGTCCACAGATGTCCTCCATCGCAATCGGTCTTGAGCTTCACGCTTCACCTCGCTCCACTTCATACCGATACTCGTCGCATCTCCCTCTACCTGTTCTAGTATGATACGGAGTGTTGATCTGGTCCGAAACCAGCCTACTCCTTGCGTAGAAGAGGATCCACGACCTTCGACAGTCTATCCAGGATGATCTTGCAAAAAACGAGGGAATCGAGAGCAACGTAATACCTCTCCAGTTATCGCACTGACTAAGATCACCTTTCTTAGGACCTTTGTTCCATTCATCAAGGAGCTCTTCGTCGGTCTTTTCAATAAGCGGCATCATATCGTCAACGGCGGCGAAAAAGTCGGCTTGTAACGGATCCTCCAATAGGGACTATCGAACTTTTGACAGTTGATTGCTGCCATATTGTTGAAGTTACATCTGTCAAATTGGCTGTCATTTATGCTATTGCCAGAGAGAGGACTATTCGCAGTGTGGTGGATAAATTTGAGTCCACTGGTTCAGTAAACAATCAAAATGAGATCCAAGAGCGTCCAATTCATCCCGAAAAAGTCACTATTTGGTGTGGATTTTGGGCTGGCGGCGTCATCGGACCATATTTCTTTGAGAAAGACATTGGCCAAGCCATCACCGTTCACGGCGAGCGCTATAGGTCGATGATTTCCAACTTCTTTTGGTCTTAATTGGATGATATGGACACCAACGACATGTAGTTTCAAGAAGACGGCGCTACGTGCCACACAGCCCATGCCATATTGGACATTTTGTAAGAGTGATTTGAGGGTATGGTCATCTCACGTGGAGTTGATGTGAACTGACCACAGAAATCGTGCGATTTGACCCTGTTACTTTTTCTTGAGGAGTTTTTATAAGTAGCAGGTCTATGCGAATAAGCCACAAACCACAGCGGCAACAACACATACTTTATATTCGTGGATAGGTAAAATTAAAATAAACCATTATAGTGCAAAATTTTCCACCAATTTTCAAACAACTGCATAATAAAATAACTTTTTAATTTTTATAGCACACTTTTACTTTTTAATTTACTGGCACATATGGGCTGATTAACATAAAGTAGAAAATTTGTGTCATTGTCTATGGTGGCGGGCGCTGCGTTGTCACGCGCAATGAGAATCTAAATGGCCCGCCAATCCGCCATATCACATATTTTTTCCGTTTCCACTTTTGTTTAGTTCAACAGTACGGGTGAAGATAAAATAGTGTATGCAACGGCATATATATTAGGTATTAAAACACTCGCGTGTTAATATTACCACATTCGGCTTCCCCTCATGTGATAAATCCACGCTCGTGTTTTAATAACCCCTATTATATGACCATTGCATAAACTACTATTAACCGCGGGCGAAGACGCGGGGAGAAACTAGTTACAACAAGTGAATAATCAGTTCTTACCGGGCTTATTCTCTCTGGATCCCATCCAATTAAGTCGCATATCATTCTTCGTCCTCAAAGTAATGCTTGGCTTGTGTACAGTTGCTGTAAAATAAAATAATTTATCATAATTAGAGTTACAGGTAAGTATTTCATTATTTGCTGGTTTTGCTTTCAACATTTGACAGAAAATAAGTAAAAATATTTTACAAAAAGGATTTTGCAAATCCGTTTATCTATACTAATATTATAAAGAGGAAAGATTTGTTTGTTTGTTTGTACCGAATAGGCTCCGAAACTACTGGACCGATTTAAAAAATTCTTTCACCAATAGAAAGCTACATTATTCCTGAGTGACATAGGCTATTTTTTAATCCCGATAACGGGCCCTGTGGGGTGGTCCACGGGAGCGATGCCGCGGGGAACGTATAATATATGAAAGAGAAATAAAAAAAATTGGGAGTCTGTTAAAAAGTAAAGTGTTAAGCAATTTTGAATCATGTGCGAACTGTTGTTGTTAACTGAAGGTATTCTACAAATTATGCCGAACTTTCTTTTGTAAGAACGGGGATGTCCTTACAAAAAACTTTTTCATTAATGTCTGCTACGTCTCATCACGGGGGGGTTCCATGTAATAGGAGGCGAACCTATTGCTAGAGTCTGGCAAACGAAAGTAGAGACTGAAAAAGCGCGGCAAATTTAAAAATATCAGCATAGCAACCCCAAAAACTAGTATGCGATACCTGGAATAACCTAATTTGATACTTTAGAATGATTTATATTACTTCGTCTGAATAAAAATACTATAGGTACATTTAGGTAGGTAATACTTTAGATATATCAATCTGAATAAAAAAAGCAACAGTATTCTATAATAATTTTGGTTTATTCACTATCAATCAAAATCTAAATTTAAGACATCCATGTGAACCGATTCATAAGAGTCACAGGAATCATTGTTTTCTACATTAATAATGAAACTTTTTAAATGATTAAATAGAGAAAATGTTTTTACAAAAAGATAAATAGTGATTACGAATTAAAACAAAGTATCAACTTAGTAGCGTCATACGGAAAATTGGGGTTGACATTAGTATAGCATTGCCATATAAAAAGTTTGCAAATAATTCGAGTGTCTACTTTCGTTTGCCAGACTCTATCAAACGAGCCCAAATCCAAATTCATTCAGACCTGCTATTCAGAAATTCCAGATGGAAAACCCGAACACACTTGCCCGACCCGAGGACCAATAAAAAGAAAAAGAGAGAGAGAAAAAAATAGTTTAGTCTTTAGTTTTTATCACAGATAATATAATACTAGCATACAGATGCCTCATTCCATACAAAGAAACCGTGCCGACGTAACTAGCGTTTTTCATCTGATTAATCTTGTTATTTTTTGTACATCGGTTCTGTTTCACGGTGATAGATAGATGGTGTTAGCAGCGACTTGAAAGTAAAAGGATTTATTAGGTTCGTGAATATTATTTCTTTAAATACAGTGAAGGTTCGTTTCATAGTATTTTTTTGCACGTTTTTTCAGATTTTTTGCACCAAAATGTGTTACAATGCAAATTTTAACAATCTAGTGTAATGCCTCAGAAATTAAAAAATGCGCCATCTATTGGCATCAATTTTAAGTGATCCGTTGAAATAATCTTTGAAATGTGAATTAAGACCTCAATATTCCATAATTTTGTACTTAGGAGAGTTGATTAAACAAGAACATACAATTTTTATGTTGTAATTCCAGAAAATGTTAATTTTACACACATTCAATAACAGACAGGTGCATATTGCGCCATCTAGTGAGATTTATTTGAACCACATTTTCTTTGTTAGCAATGAGACCCCGTGGTTTTTATATATATTTAAATAAACGCAATTCTCAAACTTTAGATATTGCACCTGCCACTAGGACAGGATAGATGGACACTCTTTTCCGCACTTAAGTCTCCCATTTGGTCCGTTGTGCGTGACCTCCTCCTCATTGAGAGGCAATGGGCCGTAACCCACCACGCGGGCCGAGTGCGGGTTGGTGGATGTCACATGTCTTCGATTTTTTGCCGGTTTCCTCACGATGATTTCCTTCACCGTTTTGAGAGCAGTGGTGATGAAATAATTTACTCAAAGTAAAGCGTTTGTCTGGGTTCAACCCACGACCAACAATTTGTAAGTCACGGCCGTTACCACTGGGCCACTACTGCTCTTCCACTATTTGACTCTGCATCAGCCAAAGGTCTTCTTGTAGAAAATGCCTATGGCATTAAGTCCGTCTCTGTACATTTGTGTGCATAAAGTATTAAATAAATTAATAATAAATAAATGACGTTGATCTCGAACCGCTAATGGTGAGCATCTCACCATTAGCGGTTCGAGATCAACGTCAATGTCAATGCGACCTATGCCTTCTACTAACCAATTGAAACTTATTATTAAATTGTATTTAGCCTTTAACCGATTTTCCTCAAAAATCTGAAGATCAGCAGGATCTTGTTTTTAACTGGGATTTGAATGCCAGATAGACAGTCGCTTTAAGGGGTAAGATAACCAGTTATTGGCACTTTGGTGGTGCCTGGAGTAGCTTCGTAATCAAATGCCCAGAATGTCAAATTGAAATGCACTAGCATACAAATATCATAAAGGAAATAATCTAATCTTTATTTTAAGAGTTGCTTCATCCAATGAAATAGTAATTATACATATATTTTCACTAGATTATAAAAAAGCTATCTAAAATCCTATTACTGGCATGGAAATGCCAACATTGGGTAATCTATGGTTTTCTTATTTTTAGTTTCATCATCACTATCATATCAGCCAAAAGACGTCCACTGCTGGACAATGGCCTCCCGCAACCTTCACCAGGTCATCGGTCCACCTGGTGGGAGGCCTTCCAACGCAACGTCATCCGGTTCGCGGTCGCCACTCCAGAACTTTTCTGTCCCGTCGGCCATCCGTTCTGCGAGCATTTTGCCCTGTTCACTGCCACTTAAGTTTGGCAATTCTTCGGGCTATGTCGGGAATCCTGGTTCTCTTGCGGATCTTTACATTTCTGATTCGATCACGCTTGGAAACTAGCATAGCCCTCTGCCCTCTCCACAGCCCTTTGAGGCCCATCGTGGGCGACCCCATCTTAGAGCCATATGTCATCACTGGCAACACACACTGGTCATAGACTTTCGTCTTGAGACAATGTGGTAAGTTGGACGAGAAGATACCACGCAACTTCCCGAACGCTGTCCAGCCGAGTCGGATTAAAATCGAATTTTTTGCCTATAAACTCAGAAGTGCCAATGGAGGGATGCCAGCGATAGGGTGGTTTACTCAGTATTAGGCCCTGGTTTTCAGTTGCAGAAACAGACCAAGCCTACTTCAGAATCTTACTATCTTATACTGTAAATGCAAAAGTTTGGATGGGTGGATGTATGTTTGTAACTCAATCACGCCAGAACACACACAGGGCTGAACGGATCTGGACCAACTTTGGCGCAGAAATAGATTATAGTCTGGAATAGCATATAGGTTTTTTATCCTAGTATAATGTTCCCTTGGAATGATTAAACACTGTTCACGCAGGCGAAATCGCTGGCAGAAGCTAATAGTTGATAAAAGGCTAGGCACTTGATGCCTTTTCAACCGACTTCAAAAAGGAAATGGTTCTCAATTCGACTGTAGATTTTTGTATGTTTGTTATGCTATTACTCCGCCAATTATGAACAGATTTTGATGATTCTTTTTTACTTTACGTGCTTCTCATGTGGTCCCATTTAAATTAGATCAAGATCTGACGAGTAGTTTTAACTTATACTTAATAATGCATATTTTCATGGCAATTTAAGGTACCAAACCAACACTAAAAAGTTAAACCGACTTCTAAAACAAAACATTACAATGCGAAAAATAACTTTCGTTTCGGCATTCGATATAAAAAAAGAAAAATATTGGTACCAAAAACAAGTTATTGTTCGCTTTGATTTTTTGGACGTCGGTTTAATTTTTATGTTAAAACGTTTTTTATTTATATTATTATGACAAAGCTCTTGACCTCGACTTCGGCGGATGAAAAGCGATGGATAAGATCAACAACAGAACAAGCTTACCCAGAAGATGTCTTTTTACTCTTGCTTTGAAGGTGAACAGACTTTAAAGTGTACTTACTGGGTCCCTGAAAGCTCCCATCCGTAGACGCAGAAGTGGGGGATTCACTGATTTGTCCGATAACACTCGGTGACCCATCTTGACTCGTCTCTGGGAGTGCTGGTTCCTCGAGCAGAGTTACTGGAAATGGAAAAACATAACAAACGATTAAAATTTGCAATTGATTAAGAAATTAATAAAGAACTGGCCAAATGCCGAGTCGAGAATATTTATAATTAGTTGCAAATAATAAAGTAGAGTTGGGATTCCATTTTCTGCTCTTAGGGCCAGCACTCACTGGCGGCATGGCACGGAAAAAGATTTTTCGTGAACAATTGTTTTTCGACTTTTTTTCAATGACTTTAGCGCTGAAATTCCTTTATTTTTACACGAATGCCGCGGCAGAAGGATTTGGTATACTGAAAAGTACCGAGCCGAGCCGCGGCAAGGTTGAAAATCAGTTGTCCACGAAAAATTCCTTTGCCGTGTCATGCCGTCGGTGAGCGCCGGCGCTTAAGACTCTCATTCTGTCCCTTGTGCGTGGCTACCTGGCTAATATAGCCAGCCTTGCTCCGTCCGAAAGTACAAACGCTTTCTAAGTGCTTCACAGGCTTAGTGAAGCGACCTGACTGTTTGACTGGACAAACAAAAACAGTTCAGGTCACTGTATAGCTCACGCAAAACGCCGTTTTCTATGGCAACTGTATGGGCTTTGACATCAGATGCCACGTCGGAATTCTCCAGATAACCTTGCATTACTTGTTTACTAGCTTTATGTTATATTGACTAGCTAAATGACATGCATATTCCCTATAGCACGTGAGCGATACGACAGTCTTACCTGGCTCGCCTTTGTTTTTATTCCTCTGGTCAATCTTTTTTTGTAATTTTACCCATTTCTTCTTTTGTTGATTGGAGAATCTGAAATATTATTTTTTTATTTTTATTTAAGTACAACAAGTGTATACACAGTCAAAACCATTCATAAAGACTGAAGGGGCCGTTCAAATGGCGTCGTTAAAGCCAATAGTTGCTATAAACATACTCTTAGTCCTTGTTATGGGACTTTTACAATTCGACACGTATGTATGAAATATTGTTGGAACTGCAAAATATTCACACATGTTACTCTATGTGGGCTTCAAAACACTTGTGCCAAATTTCATAAGTGTATGTATGTTTGATTTTGTTTTTATGTGTAGGGAATTTTACAATTTGACACATATGTATGAAATATTGTTGGAACTGCAAAATATTCACACATGTTACTCTATGTGGGCTTCTAAACACTTGTGCCAAATTTCATAAGTGTATGTATGTTTGATTTTGTTTTTTTGTGTATGTATGTTTGTCCACGCATTTCTCCAAAACTACTTATCGGAATGTGATGTGAAAAAAGAATGCTTTTTGTGTTGGATTGAGTATGTCTCAACCTAGGGAATAGTGCAAGTTTCATCAAAATCGGTCCAGCAGTTTTCAAGTTATAGAGCATACAACAGAACTCCTTAGCGAAAAACAGCACGAATGTGTATATTGAGTTATTATGGGTATTTTGTCAATCCCTTAGGTACCTTACTATAGAACTTGCTCATTCTTAGAAATGGTGTACTAAAACTAAAAAGAGAGAAATATAATTTTTTTCACAAAAACATAAACCTACTTCAAAAGCAAAACACTAAAAAGTGCAAAATAACTTTCGTTTCGGCAGTCGATGTCGAAAAATGATAAAAACAGGCGGTAGATACCAAAGACACCGACTGTCGAAACGAAAGTTATTTTGCACTTTTTGATGTTTTGCCTTTGAAGCCTGGTTATTTTTTGTCACCCCTAAGACGACCCACTGACCAAAGTTTTTAATAAAACTGGTGGGAGACTTAGCAATTGATTCTAATGATTAACAAAAAGATCACAGAAAAATCCATTTGGCGGTGGTAATTAAGTTAATTAGCTAATAGTGTTCCACTGTTGGGACACAGGCCTCTTCTCTGTGAGAGGGACTGACCATGCGGACACAATGTTGGTTCGTGAATGTCATACAATAAAGTGCCTGTCTAAATAAGAACCCATGTCCCCTTTAGCTGTGGTATTTACAACTTGGCCACCACTACTCAACAGGGCCTGAATCACAAGCGGGCTTAAAACATAACAGAGGAGTGACTGGAGATATCTCTCAAGCCCTCTTTTAAAAGTTATTTCTAGGAACACTATGTGTAGTTAGTACGAATTTGACGACTCATTCTATCCCTTGACTCTTAAACGAAGAACAACTAGGTATTTTAGACAACTTACTTTTGAGCTGGATTGAGAATATAAATTTGCGCTGCAGTCGGGGTGCTACTCGGCACGGCAGTTGGTGTGAAAGTATGTGTGGCAGCCGACTTGGTAGTCTGCGCGGATGTTGCTTGGGTGCTACTCTGAGCGGGAGCTTGGGAGGTAGTCTGAGTGGCAGCTCGGGTGCTACTTTCAGCAGCTGCTGCAGTGGTAGTCTGTGCAGCAGAGTTCATACGAGCCGCAAACTCTTGTCTACGGGCGACAAGTAATGCCTTCAATTTCTGGGCCTTAGACTTTTTCGTCATTTCTTCAGAACTTTCTTGAACAGTATTTGCTGTAGTTTTTGAAGACGTATTTTCATCAGTTGTTATGGAAAGACTTTTGGGTGAATGATTTTGATTTACAACAAAATTAACTAGCGGTAGTTTCGGAGATGAAACAGCGGTTACCACGTCAGATTCTGGTGTATTTGTAAGGGTAATCGTTTTCAAATTGGGTACTGGCTTATCAAGTTTTAGTGGTATTGGTGATCGCTTACGAACAAATGCTTTCTTTTTTTCTGCTTGGAGGCATTTAGGCTTACACTTTTTTTTTTTTTTACTGTAAAAACAAAAAAATATATTAAAACACAGAAAAAATATTGAATGATGAGCATAGGGTCCTGGGTTTGATTCTCAGGTTGGGCACTATTTATTTATTTTGCACATATTTTTTTTATTTTTTTATGTGTAATAGGTTTTCAGTCTAGACAGATAATACAATTCATAGCCATAAAAAAAGGTAAAATGACTTTCAAATTGAGATTAAGCAATGGCCTATGAAAATAATGTTAAACCACATTATTATCTGAAGTGATGCTCCATGCAGAACTCGGTTCACTATTGAATATCTAGCTGAAATCTATTAAGTGAGAGCCATAGATAAGTATGTACTTTCATATTAAATGATATTATTAACGGGTCAACTCTTAACGGGAAATATAACAGATCTGGAATAATAGATCACTTTGCTTTCATAGATTTTGTTCGATAATTGAGGTCTAGAAGATCAATCTACAAATTGTTCAAGAATCTTTGAAATATAAGACTACTATATCTCCTCCTCCTTCTTTTGTTTTTATTCAGTTACTTAGTGTATTATGATAAAATGCATTACAAATAAAATAAATTGTAAAGAATGATGCGCATAGAAAAATTTTATACATTTTATGTGAAAAACTTCATGAAAAGCAGCTGACTTTGAATAAGACTAATTCCGATAGCCATTGTCACTAGTTTTTTTTTAAACAAGTTATTTAAAAAAAACTAGTGAAAAATGTGGTTATGTATTCTACATTAGTTAATACTCTACTTCTTTGACTAACAACACTTGTGAATTAAGAATATTCTATTATAAATTCTAGTCTACAGATGATGCCCGTAACTTAGAAAGAATTGTTATCAATAAATGGTGTAATAGTACTTTGTTTATTGGACAAATAAATACTCACGATTTACCCATATCACTCTTGTTTTAATACTTACTACTTACTTGTATCGATTGTATCTAAGATATATAGTATCTCTTAGTAGTCTATGAAATATGTGGCTTATTAATTCGTTTGTTTTCTCATCAGAAAACAAGTTGTTTAACGCACAGATGGTCCAGTGTTTACGTAAAAGCAAATCAGCAACAACGAACCAGAAAAAGACGAATTTACACTACCTTCCTGTCAAGAGAGAAAGAGATAGCTAAATTTTTAATGCTTCTAATTCCAATATCATGTCCAATATTGTTTTTGACAGAGAGTTGTTATGATATTGACAATGACATTCTTACAGTTTTTTTGGTAATATAATGGC
The DNA here is from genome assembly GCA_948252205.1 of Orthosia incerta. Classification (NCBI taxonomy): domain Eukaryota; kingdom Metazoa; phylum Arthropoda; class Insecta; order Lepidoptera; family Noctuidae; genus Orthosia; species Orthosia incerta. Next base: position 3,703,214 of record OX411755.1, read on the forward strand.
CGGGCTATAGAGGCCTTTAAGTTACAGTGCTTGGGTCGATAGCCTAATGCCTATTTATATTTGTTAGCGCTAAAAACACTGATTTAATGTTGTATGACTACATAATGAGTACATAATTGAAACCCGATTCTAGTATGTCTATTCGCAAAACGACATAACAGATCGTCTTCTCAAAATGACCTAGCAAAATGTCCTAAAAACAAAAGAATGGGAATGGTACTACAGTCACCACACAAATATGAGATTTATCACACTAATATTATTAAAAAGGTGAAAGTTTGTGCGTGTGTTTGTTTGTTACTTCTTCACGCTCAAACGGCTGGACGGATCTGGATGAAATTTGTCACAGAGATATATAGTCAGTTGGTGGTTGGGCATCAGGGTTTTTAGTTTAGTCTGAAATAGCACATATGATAAGTTTTAACCCAGGAATATGTTAACTGTATTAAAATGGGTCACGTATTAAGGGTACGTTCCCTAACCTAATACCTACCTATGTCCTGGCAATGGGAGCATTGTTTTGCTTATTTATTCTAAATCTAGACCTCAGGCTGCGACAAAATCATTAACCACCTAGCCATTTTGCCTTGCAGTCTAACCAAATGTAGCTGAGTAAGTACATAAAGGTGTTTGACATGTAGGCTTGTGGCTGGTGACAAAATTTCTTACCTTTAACTCCCCGTAACGGCTGTCAATGGCATAACGTGCTTTCCGAGGCACATGATCGCCCATCAATGGACCGACTTCGGCTAGCATTGCTTAGCCATAAATATCAATCCAATTTATCAATCCAGTCGTGCTGGCCTCTGGCTGCTTTACCTAAGGAGAAATTAATGTAGGAAAACCCATTTTTTTCCCTACATGGGGATCGTCTGTGTTCTATCCAAATGCCAAACAAATTCTCTTAGGAGCCGCTCTTGCGACTACTTCGACCAACGAAGCAGGCAGAGCAACAAGAATAGTGACATTCTATCAACGACAGGTCTGGAAAGCAGGTGGGAGAACGACGGGGATGTGGACTGGCTAGGGATCTGCTTTATACGGTCCTCCACCACGAGTACAGCAGAAGGTATTTTTGGCACTTTATAGGTAATGCTTTTAACGGTTCCGTACCCAAAGGGTAAAAACGGGACCTTATTGCTAAGACTCCACGATCCGTCTGTCTGTCTGTCCGTCTGTCACCAGGCTGTATCTCATGAACCGTGATAGCTAGACAGCTCAAATTTTCACAGATGATGTATTTATGTTGCCCCTAAGCTATTCAACCTATACATTAACCGGCTTGTCGGTGAACTCAGTAGTGCCAATGTCGGTTGTCACATTGACGGAATCTGTGTGAACAACATAAGTTACGCAGATGACATGGTATTGCTGAGTCCATCGATTGGAGGGTTGCGTAAGTTGGTACGGGTCTGTGAGTCTTATGCGGAGGCCCATGGGCTCAGATACAATGCTAAGAAAAGCGAGCTGTTGGTGTTTAAGGGGCGTGGCAAAAGCTACGAGACTGTACCCTCAGTCAGCTTAGCAGGAACCGTCTTAAACAGAGTGTCACAGTTCAAATATCTGGGCCACTGGGTCTCCGAAGACCTTAAGGACAACGCGGATGTGGAAAGGGCACGTAGGGCGTTGGCTGTCCGGTGTAACATGTTGGCCCGCAGGTTCGCACGCAGCAGTATTCAAGTCAAAGTCACACTTTTTAAGTCTTACTGCCAAACACTTTACACGTGCAGCCTGTGGGTTAACTACACACTGGGAACATACAACGCCTTGCGTGTTCAATACAACAACGCGTTCAGGGTGCTGCTGGGGCTGCCGCGATTCTGCAGTGCGTCAACTATGTTTGCAGAAGCGCACACGGATGGCTTTCATGCCCTAATAAGAAAACAATGTGCGTCGCTGCTGCGTCGCGTTAGGTCCAGCAGCAACAGCTTACTAAGCGTGTTTGCGGACAGGTGGGACTCTCCACTGCTGCGCCACTGGATGCGCTTGCACACTGCCTTGTGAGCAGTGGACAGTTCCGCCGCGTCAAATTTTAATTTTAATGTGTTGCCTTTTGTGTGTTGTCACTGGTTATTGTTTGTATCTTTTTGTGTGTTGTAACTGTTTTCTTCATTGTATTTTGTGTTGTTTATTTTGAATTGTTTATTGTCTGTATTGTATATTTCATTCTATGTTTTTGTAAGTGTACCTATGGACGAAAGTCTGAAATAAACGATAATTTAATTTAATTTAATTTGACTAAATTATTGCATTGTCATCGGTCCTTGATAGGTGTGCAAAGTTTCAAATCAATCCGACGTTTTGAAGTGGGTGAAAATCACGTTCAAAGATTCCGTTACATTGATACATAGTTACATAGATACATACCAAGCTAATAAGAGCGTGTTAAAAACCTATTCACATCACATCGTTGTCGCACCTGTCTGCGGGCGTCTAAAGTTTTGTTCTCATAATTTTATTTTAGATTTATTCTCGCAATATCGCACTATTTACGTCAAGCAATATCATAGCGCATGCACCCGCCCTGAACGTTACAAAATGCAATATTGCTCGTTAAGCCCACTTGACCCGGAGGTCCCGTATACACAGGGTGTTTCATTACTCCAACCTCTATTTTGAACGACGACTTGGAAAAATGTTGAGTTTAAAAAAACGAAGTTGTTGAGCAGCGTAGATTAATTTTCCGTTTTTAGGGTTGCGTATCAAAAGTAGTGCCCACTATAAAAATACGTCAAGGGATAATAATACCTAGTTTTTTTTTAAATGTTGTACCGTTCGCCTTCACTCTGCTTGGCCACCGCTCCTGACCGTTCGTTGGGGTCCACAAGCTTACAAACTTGAATCTTTCATCTGTCAAAGACCTTATTTACATAACTTAAATATTTAGATATTAATTTCAACTGGATAATAATGAAAAATAAAAATGATTTGCTGAATTCTTTATAAAATATTTATTGATTTTACTTGTTTACAATAGACCGGTCGAAAGTGTAGGTACTCAATAATATTAGTGAAAATGTCGATTTACATTAGGTAAAAAATGCTTATGCTAGCGTGCTAAATAAATGTTATATAGGGATCTACGTAACTCTAATAACAGTTTTTAACCGACTTTTTATGATACGGAACCTTTAGAGCGCGAGTCTGACTCGCACTTAGGCATTTATATATTGTTTTTAATTAGAGCGAATGGGTTTCAGATTGTACCAACGGTTGAGGTTTCATTCTTGTTTCAGCTTTGATTTAAACCAAAGGATTGTTTGACGGCCATGGAAAGATGTTAGGGATTTTTAAATAGCAAAGAAAATTAATTATAAGGATATTCCGTATGTAATTATTTCTTTGACCCGACCTTTGCTACTTTAAAAGTATTTTTGGCTACCGGTTTTGCTGTTTTATTTTAACTATCCTTCTAACCTTACTAATAATATATGTGAACGTCTATATGCGTGTCGCTTCAATAGCTGAAGGGTTGGAACTTGGCTAGATCATTGGACTTTACTTATTGGACTTTACTTATTAGGAATGCTAGGATATTTTTAACCAACTTCCCAAAAATAAGGAGGTTCTATGTTCGACATTATGTATTATTTTTAGGGGTCCATACCCAAAGACCCTATTACTAAGACTCCGCGATCCGTCTGTCTGTCTGTCTGTCCGTCTGTCACCAGGCTGTATCTCATGATCCGTGTTAGCTAGGCAGTTGAAACTTTCACAGATGATGTATTTTTGTTGCCGCTATAACAACAAATACCAAAAACAGAATACAATAAATATTTAAGTGGGGCTCCCATACAACAAACGTGATCTTTTTGCCGTTTTTGCGATAATGGTACGGAACCCTGCGTGCGCGAGTCCGACTCGCACTTGGCCGGCCTTCCATTTTTTAATGTATGTTCACCGATTATTCTCTCAATTATGGACCAATTTTGTTTTTTTTTGTTTGAATTGGTATAGTCTCGAGGGAGTTCCATTGTCACAAAGTCAGGATCTTATGAGGCGGCGATTCCATGGAAATCGCGGGCACTCCTCAAATTTTATGTTCATACATGTAGCGATTTTGATAGTTTCATCAATATGGCAAGCATTTGTATTCAGAAAGTATCACTTGGCGAAATAGAACTGATGAAGAAGAACACATATGGTTACTGGAACAGTGGAACTTCTCAATAATAAGTATGTTTTGGGTATAAAATATCTTGAATAGTTTGACTGTGATGAAGCAAATTTAAATAAATGGTTCTAATGCAAACGGTACCATCGAAATGATCTGGTGATGAAGCCGGAAGGTAGGCACCGGTACGCTATACTAGGACAATGTTATCCAGTCGTTTAGGCTGGTTGGAATTGTTATAAGAAGCCCTATGGTTGGTTATAAATAAATTTCATGGTACCTATAATTTATGGTACTGTGGGGGCTGAAGCTAATGGTGGAAAAATTAAAGAGTAATATTGAAAAAAAAAACAGTTTATTAGCAAGGAGTTTTCATACATAGAATAAAATAGGATAGATTTTATACGAGGAAAAATGAATGATTCCGTACGTTTTAGCATTGAATTCTCAAAAGTCTTTAATATATTTAATTACTGGTTTCAATTGAATTATTTTCACATAAATATTTGTCAAAAATCGAATAGGCTGTATAGGCTGTTTTCGTTGTAAAAAAATATGTCCAGTTGCAAAAACGCGCCATTTTCTGTTTTTTTTTTTTTTTGTGAATAAACAAATCTATTTTTTTTTATTTGTTTTACTATTTCCCAGAACTGTATTGAAAAACGTCGTGTGATACACGGGTGTGTACGTTATTGCAAACTCGTGTCATTAAAAACCCTCTCCTTCGGCTCGGGCTTGTTAATGACAGCTCGTTTGCAATAACCTACTTTCCACCCTTGTATCACAATGTACTATTTTTTTAGAAACCTGTTAAACCGACTTCCAAAGCAAAACACTACAAAGCGAAGAATAACCTTCTTTTCGGCAGTCGGTGTTGAAAAACGAAAAACAATTTTAGTGGTACCAAAGACTGCCGAAAGAAGGTTATTTTTCACTTTGTATTGTTGTGCTTTGAAAATCAGTTGTTTTTTTTTGTTAAAAACTTTTTTTTTGTCCCGTTAATAGGTTATCTTGACATAATTGCCGACTTTCACGGGGACGAAGCCACTATCCAAAATTTATAAGCCAGGTCAGAATAAAATCCAAAAACAAACCTCCTGTATAAACCTGACCTCTGCTAAGGTCGTGCTCAAATACGTTGACATTATTACCTCCCATCGAAATCATCGCGGTAGCAATTAAGTACCGAGATGATTTGTTAACAATTCAAAATTATAACATAGTGGGTCCAGTCGTCGACGGCGCGTCATTTAAACCAGACTTTTATCAGGTCCCCGAGGACATTTTTTCCTGTATTAATACCTATTTAGTACCTACCAGACTAGCTTACTTCAGTGTCGTTAAATCATGAAAATTGTGCAGTGTTAGTGGTGACAACTAAACCCTTGTATACGAAGTATATAATCGTGCTTATTTATTTATATTTGTGAATGTATGGCATTGTTAAGTTCTAGTAAATCATTGTATTGACTTGCATTTAATTTGGAATTTGGGCTTTCGTTAATTAGTGTTTTATTATTAGTAATATTAATAATCAAAGTTTGTCAGTGTGGGATATATTTGATAGACAGTATAAATAATAATTAGGTTGTTGATTGTAGTTATAGAATAGGTACTAATTATCTCTCATAATAATTTTAAGAATAGAATTCAATAATAGCATTATATAGCTTTCATCCAATTATCTTCGTAGGTATATTGATTGGCAGTATTATTTATTTTGTTATATGGACATAATTAATGTTAGTTAACTGTTTTATTGAATCGCTAACTAGGTAGTTCTAACTCGGTTAGGCTGTTCTTTCGCTGCGCTTTTTTTTCATTCGCTTCGGTGCAGTTATTCAGGTACCTACCTAGAAAATTGTTCGTAGATGTTTTTGTGGGACGGTCATACTGTTGGTTGAAATACCTACAGTACCTACTTAATAAGTCAAGTCCTTAAGGCGCAGATACAGATTTTAAAATGAGAATCACGTCTAAACGGCTAGTCACAATTTTTTGGAAAAAATATATGTTACATTAGACCATTTTCTTAATAATTTCATCTAAGAAAATGTTGAGTTTTATCGTATAACATGGAGTAATTAATTTGTAAAGTTATGTCAAAAACACGACAATCGCACCAAAACCACTGGGCGAATTTTAATAAAATCGACACCATCTCAAAGACAATTTAATTATCTATTTAAAAAAAAATCCTCATTTTGATGTGAGGCTTTTTTTTAAAGTCTATTAGGGAAAGTACAAAAACTACTAAATGGGTCGCGCGGATGTGAAACGAGTGCGCGTTTTGTTCCCTCAAGGTCGTTGGCGTTAGTCGTCGTCTTAAATATTATGCTAGTATTATATTATCTGTGCTAACATTAGATTTTTTATTTTTTATGTTATTATTGCTTATTTTTATATTTACCTATTATATTTTTAAACGAAAGTAATTCCTGTCCGTCTGTTTGTTAACTTTTGACGTTTTAACGACTGAACGGATTTGGATAAAACTTGGCACACAGGTCCATGTCTAGGGTTAGGATTGGAAGGCCAAGGCCAAAATTAAATTAGCTAGCAAAATTCTACAAAACAGCCAGCGGCCGTTGACCCAGAAATCAACTTTGGTTAGTTGAAATGATGAGATAAGAAAAAGAACATTTATTTTCCTCATCAGCTATCGATACATTTCCATCACACCTACAGAGTACCGGCAGGCTTATTACGGATCTTTTACAAGAGCAAAGCGATAGCGATCAAACGCTTTATGTCATAAAAGTTGGAATTACCTGCATTGTAGGTATGGTAGGTCGTACACAATCGTTTGCTAATCGTTCGCTGATTGTTAAATGCACTTAGGTATTTAAGAAAAAAAACCGCCAGCAACTCTAAAACTTCTGTATGGAAGAGTAATTATTGCGCAAAAATCGCTGCTCTTGCAAAAGATACGTAATAAGCCTGCGTCACCACATAAGCTACAAACTAATTGAATTAGACCAACTATAACGTGCCATCATAATTCCGTTGTAAGATACAGACGCGGCTACACAAGACAATATCTCATTTTTCATAAAGGATTCATGATGGCAATTACACGACATAGTACCGGCTGGTACTTCTTCAAGCCGTTTCTATGCTAACAGCATTGTTGGCAAGCCATGCACATGACTCACAGCTCCTCGCAAACGGTTCCTTTGTGCACATACAGTCAAGCACACGGTAATAGTAACAGATTGAGCTGAACTGACCCTTCAGATACTTCCATAGATGAAAGAAGTTTATAATATGTCTATGGATATTAAGTAGCAGAGAGTAGCTGCGGTCTGCACTATCTAGGGCAGGGGTCACCTTGTTCTATTACTTTCATTTTGGGATCCGTTTAAAAAAATAATAAGTCCGTCGCGGTACGGCGCGCCGCCGCTTACATACTTTGTGGCCGCGGTCGCGGTCCGTAAGGCCAACTACTCCCCAGCCTTTATAAGGCCGGGGCTGTTTGGCTGTATTGTATTTTACTTTACTGTATCGTATTTTATCAATCAATATCAATACATATAATAAATCTTTTGAAAAGTCGTTTTTGTACATGGAAAATATTTCTAAAAACAATAGCCAGGGTGCCCATTTCCAGCATTTTTGGAATTTTTGTCTGTTTGTCTGTGCACGCATCACGTAAAATGTACGAAACTAATGTTAATAACTTTAATACATAAAAATTGTGCGTAACTTGAAGTATTCGTAAGTCTTAGTAATAGGGTCCTGTTTTTACCCTTTGGGTACGGAACCCTAAAAAACACCTCAGATTGATTCTTTCGAGACGAACTCGACACTCATCACTGACGATCTCCACTATCGGGATCGGAACTAGAACAATCGCGAAATCATGTAATATAAAAAAAAAAATCGTGGGCTGGGCAAGCACAGGCACAGGCTGGACAAGTGTGGGGGCGCTTATTGAAAGTTAGCCTGGGGTGGTCAGAATTCTAATTCAGGCACTGAGTCTCAGATAGATCGAACCTTTATTTTATTTTTTAATTATCGATAGGCTTGCGTTTGACCACTATCTCGCCTGATGATAAGCGATGATGTGGTCGACGGTGTAGCACGCTTGCCTATAAGTAACCTATTCACTCTTGACTTAAAGACCAATCTACTGTCAGTGTCAGTGAGACGATTTTGAAACCTATTCGTGTTACAATTTTGGTATAAAAACTATGCGAGTTGAGCTAAACCTGAGGCTAAACTAACTTAGTTCTTGGTCTACAACCGGCATTACCGGTTTAGCTTCTTAAGGCGCCTCCCCGAGCAAAACGCCGCGCTAGTCGTTTTTATGCAGTTTTTAAGAGCTATCTACTCTTTATTTAAAAAGAAATATCAATTAATAAAATACATTAGATTCTAAAATGGTAGTACACTTTTTTAAGAGTTGTAAGTATCACTAATCTCCTTCCAACAAAACCATAAAATAGAGAATAATTATTGATAACATGCATCTCCTCGTAAAGTATTCATTAATTATTTTTTGTACTAACACTAATGGATAGACAATTTGATAAAGAACATTTTGTAAGTTTTATATTTTTCAAAAGACCAATATTCGATTTTATAAAGATTTTATTCTAAAATTTGGGCGTATTCATTACTGTAATTCATGCGCCACCAGTGCCGCTAGGCCAATAGGAATGCTCATATCTCATGCTGATTTTTTGGTCAGGGTACGGCCTTAAACCACATTTTGTTGAATACATTTTAAGGAACAAATTCTTTTGCGATTTGGAGAGACACCTTGTTCAAATAATTTATCACAAAAATAAACCGGTAAAGTGCGAGTCGAACTTGTGTGCCAAGGTTCCGTACCTACCCATTATACCGTCATAATAAAATTGGTAACATTTTTATTGGTGGCTAAGTTTTAAAGATATGGGCAAATTTAGATTTTCGCGAAAACTTGTAGGTACCAAAATTAACCTTAATTTTCAACTTTAACTTTTTTTTGGAATTTCTCCTTTATTTGTGCTGGAACTACCATATAGGTTTTCGACCCAAAAACTATAGGGTACTTCCGGTTGACCTAGAATTGTTAATTTAGGTTAAAAGCAAGGTCTTACAGTACAAGTAAAGAAAAATTCAGAAAAATATAAAAAGTTGAACATTAAGGTAAATTTTGGTAATTACAAGTTTTCGCGAAAATATAAATTTACTTATATCTTTTTATCGTGTTGACTCAGAACCTTATTTTTTATACAGCTAAAAGGGACTATATTCCTCAGTATCTGGTATACATTTCTGGTATAAAACTTGCTTGGTCCACCTGTTCCTAAGGAAATCGGTGGTGACACGTGGACAGACGGACAAGAAAGTGATCTTATAAGGGTTCCCTTTTTTACCTTTTGAGGTACAGAACCATAAAAAGAGAGAAAACAATGTAAATGCTGCGCCAAATAGGACCAGTTCAGCAAAATGTCGGGCAACTAGTGCCCGACGCTGGTTTTCAACTGGACCTGTGACCAACCACGGACTTCTGCGTAATCTTTCGGGGAAAACTGGCGAGGCGTTATGTGTGTGTGTGTGTGTGTGTATTGAAAAGTGATTATTCTAACAACTGTGAGTCGATATAATTCATACTATTTGAAAAGTTAGTTATCAATTTTCGTTGCTGACCGTACAAGTTTATTTTGATATCAGAAATATCTTGTTATGGTATTTAGTCGAGATATTTGCAATAATCGATTACCTACTCGTAAGATAGCGTTGCGTGTCATGGTCATGGCCGTTCATTTTGTTACTCGAAAGCGCGACGCAAAGGAGGCTATTGTGATTGTATGTATGTATGTTTGTTCCTATATGGCGTTCTAGAAACCAAATGCGTTGGCCGATTTTGATTATTCTTACGTCAATCGCTTCGTCTCAAAAAAAATGGCAAGATTTGGGCGCCATATTGTGGGTGTCCCATTTTTTTCGCCGAACCCGTAGTGTAGTGTACAACGATACTACGCCTTAGCTTGTCAAGAGCTCGACTGACAAGCTAAGGCGTAATATAGTTTCGTTGTTTGTTCCTGTTCCTGATTAATTGTACAACAATTTCATGATGTTTCGTTCGAGAGCTTAGGTTTAGGTAGAACGCATTTAGTTAAACACGTAATAGTTACAGCCGAAGCCTTACCTATTAAGTGCAGACCGACGACGACGACGTTCGACGTTGTTTCGTTTCTGGTCAGGAACAGACAATAGCGAAGGACGTTTGTACCTTGGTGGGCTTCCTCGAACGAGGACGATTTAGGCGTATGCCACCTCTGCAATGGGTCGGCCACGCTTTCCGCACACTCATCGGGTCCGACAGCACGCACCAAACGGTCGTCCGCTTAAGTCCGCTAGTCCTTCTTCAGGCTAGCCTAAAGGAACCAGATCACGGCAAATCCAGCAATGAAACCTGGAAATCAGCTTGCGAAACTCCGTCAATCTGTGGCGGCTGCGTAGCAAGAGGTCTCGTTCTGGGGTTCAGCAAGTCAGACTGAGACACGCCATGTGAAATATATCCCAGGCGGAACGCGACCAAATCCAGTATCCATCTCTGGCGCGGTCTCCCCAACCAATATCCAAGTCATCATGGTAGTCCGAAATTCAATTGCAAACGAAAAACACGTTCCATTGACCAATATTGACCATAGACCAAATAGTGTGGTTTGGTAAGAATTTAGCGAGTTTATATTTGTAATTAAATTGTATTTATGTTAATTGTGTTAATATTTTTAATTGTTAACAATTAGCATATAATTAAACAAACAGACAATCACTTTTAACATGGTTTCCGATTTTGGTGCCATCTCTTTGCTTTTATTGAAGTTATAGGTTGTCAGTTATGACTTACCGAGAGATTAAGCACAGAGATGTACTTGTGTGCGTGTAATTGTGTATGTATACGGCAAGACGTAGTTTTAACCGGCGTCAACTTGTTGTGCAGGGGTACTTTTTAGCCAACAATAAAATTAAAACTAAATGGCTTATAGATGTGATTATTATTCCAGTAGTAGAACAACTCAAAGATTAACAAAAATATCCATACATAAAAGACATGTTGCAAGAGCAGTGGTGGCCCAGTTGTATCGGCCGCGACTTACAAGTTGTAGGTCGTGGGTTCGAGCCCAGGTAAGCGCTTTACTTTGTGTAAATTATCTCATCACCACTGCTCTCAAAACGGTGAAGGAAAACATCGTGAAGAAACCGGCATGTCCTAGAACCAAAAATTCGAAGACATGTGACATCCACCAACCCGCACTGGGCCCGCGGGGTGGATTACGGCCCCTTCTCTCTCACAGAGAGGAGGCCTGTGTCCCAACAGTGGGAACATTAATAGGCTGATGATGTGATGATGATGAAAAGACATGTGTTAATCCCTAAAAATACTATCTATGCTATGGCCGTAAAAATAACATTGAATGTACGTTTTTATGATATCTAGGTCCCTAGGTCCAAAGTTATGGAAGTCAGGTACCTACTAAAATTGCTCTTTCTTTAAAGGTGTGGTGATCGCAACCCTTATTGGGGGGTGTTTTTATCGATAAAATTAGGTGTATTTTACCGCATTAAAGTTTTATTGCTACAAATCCGGCCATATTGTATAATTGGTTTCATTTGTAGCGTATCATTTTCCTTGCTGACTGTAATTCCACCCATTTCAGGACTCAGGCCTCTATAGCTACGTCATTTGATCCTGACTTATTGATTGATGTTAATTGGATCCTTGATCTCTATATTGGTAATGATAAATTGATGTAGGCATGGAATTTTTTTAATGTTTTTAGTTTTGCTACCTAATTCTTGTCAAAGAGGAATTTCGATTTAACATCTTTGAAATTTTATGATATCTTATAATAGTCACAATGGATTTTTGTGTCTCTGAAGTTGTCTCTGCCAACCATTGCGCAAGAAATAGTTTTTCATCGAGTATACTGCATAGAGTAACCGAGATAAGATGATGCGACAAACGTAAGCGAGTGAAAGAGACAGTTAACCAGACAACAATCTAGGGGTCTATAAGTCGGTCGCGGATAAATTTGAAAAAGAGTTACCGCGGCCCTGGCTCAAGCAACTGAAGGAACACGGGTGGGTTTTAGTCAGTAAAAGTATGACACACCCTTCCGCTTCACCCAGAGCGGAAGAAGTCATTGGAGTATACTCCACCAAAAAAAAAAAAAAAATGCTATCTTCACCTTCAACATTGACACAAAAAATAGCTGCTGCGCAGGGTCTTGCAGCCAATGGGGATGTGAACTGCCATTTTCGTCACGACGACAGGTGGCGCATCGTCACTATGGCTATTCAAAGCTGCCAAATCTATACATTTTGTAATCTATCATTCAGTAAATTTTAATTTTCTCGAAATATGCCTCTGTGTGCTGTACCAGGATGTACCGACCATAGTGTAAATTTTTTGCCCAAAGATGCAACGCTATAAAAAACTGGAAAAAGGCTATACATATTTATAGGTATTTATGTGCCTGTCAAAGTAGGTAACTCCGATTAAGTTGTTTTTGCTTGGCCTTCAGAAGCTTGAGGGCTTTGATTGCTGAACATAAAATAAAACTTCTAACCCAAAACGTAAAGATTACCAACACATTAAAGTAATGTTCTCTCATTTTTTAACCGACTTTCGAAAAAGGAGGAGGTTCTATGTTCGACTTCTTGTATGTTTTTTTATGTATGTTCACCGATATCTCCGTCAAATGTGGACCGATTTCAAAAATTCTTTTTTTGTTTGAAAGAGTATGTTTCGAAATTGGTCCCATTTTAATTTGGTGAAGATCTGATGAAGAACTTCGAAGATATACAACAGAACTCTTCAATAAGTAACGGCAAATCTCTCGGGACTGCTGCAATCGCATGTCTGTTTATTGTTTATACCATTTCATACCATACCATCACGCCAGTACGCTCTTAAGGGGTAAGCAGATCTCTCATTTGATCGGTTTTGTTCAAGTTGCATGATATTCGGGTAATCTATTCTGGCGTTATATGAAACTTACTAAACAACTTGAATATTAAGTAGGTACAACTAAAAAGTGAAAAATAAAAAAACTTTTTTACAAAAAAATACTACCGACTTCCAGAAAACTACAAAGTGAAAAATAACTTCATTTTTGGAAGTCGGTGTCCATAACGCAAAAAAATGGTACCTACGAAAGACATTTTTTTGTATGAGTCAAGTATGAAATAACTCGTAACAACTAAAAAAATTGCTAAATCTAGTAGAACATAAATCACCGATGAAAAATATTTTAGTATATAAAAGTCTGCCTCTCAATAAGATCTGTTTTCTTTCCAGTTATCCTTGCTCCTTATTTCTTTAGTTCGTCTTTCAATTTCTTAAGCTTCCAGGGACAATACATATTTTTAATAACGATGATGGTATACCGGTTTAAACAAAAAAATAACAAAAAAACGTAATGTAAACAAAGCAAACATGATTTGACAGCATTCATTGCGCCACTAGCGACATCTGCGCTCAGCTTTGCGTTCAAATCCCCATTCAGAGACAAAGATTCGTTGTGAGTATTATACTAAATCGATTGTGAAATGCATCAAAACCACACCAACCTAATTCCAACCTGTAAATAAGTTTTGAGACAGGATATTTATGTATGAATTTGGCAGATTTTCACCCGCGTAAATTTTGTAAATTATCCCGCGGAAACGAACCTCTTGAGACAAAAAGTACAAGTAGGTATCTTATTATCCTAAACCAGGTTCCATGAGCCAAACGTACCAAACCGTTCAGTCGTAAACTAACATCCAAACAAACGGATTTGCACATAATAATATTTGTAGGATCGCCAACAACGTGAGTTAGTTGAATTATTACGGTATGTACTGTCAAAATATTCAATTCAACTAAATACCTATACTGGTATCCATGTATCCAATATTCAGGCTTCTAGCAACAGAATTGTGTGCAAAATATTTATAAAATATAAATCAGATTCATGCTACCGGTAGTTATAAAATTGCTATATTAAAAGTGTCAAAGGCAGAAATTAGAAAGCGTAGCGTGATTGTGTGAATTAATTCTAAACAAAAGCTTTTAGTGACACGCTCTCATGGATAAATTCAGTAATAATGACATTATAAAGGTTTATTAAACGCTCACATAAGGCATAGGTCATACCGTGAGCTAAGCTAACCATTTGCAGACCAGAGGCATCAACGAAAATGGTAAAATGACAAATATTGTTTGTTTAGTCATGGTATACTCACATAAGCTTTTCAGTTAATGGCATAGTTATCTAGAAGAAATCAGGTTGTTCTCGACGGTCGTCATCATTCGTTCAGACCAAGCTTCGGAATTTTATATCAATTTGTATCTCGTTCTATCAGCGAAAACCATTGTCAACACTCCAAAATAATTATAAATAGGTTTGACGACGACGTGTCATTTCGGTAATGCGTGTCTACCTCACAATGGATGCGTTCTGCATCCTGCGGTCCGGTCAACTCAAAGCAGCGAACTCGAACGATGCCGGCGCGGTACCCTAAGTTCGAGTTGGCGGGACCGCTGGACGCAGAACGCATCCAGTGTGGCAAAGCCTTTAGTCCCATGCCATATTCTGTGCCGCGGTATGAGCTACCCTTTATATATTTTTTGTTTAACGTTTCCTTTATATATTTAATTTATCTTGGTGTACAATGAAGTATCTAAATAATATAAATATTAACAAATAAATATGTTTAAATTAAATAAATGGCAACTTGAACTCGTTGCATCTAGGGTGAAGGACCTGCACATGACAACCTGCAATTAATTATCGATTTACGTGTGCAATAAATATTAAACTTGAAATTTGAGTAGTAGGTATGGTACCACTAGTAAGTGTACCTATACTTACCTATTATTGATGCAACAAAGATATGAGATTTTATGTTTTTAATGCGTATACTGTCAATTTAATTATTTTTATTAGTCGCAGTCATTATTACCAGGCTTAATTATTTCCTTTTTTCTTATATCTATGGTCAAACAGTCACACTTAAAACGTCATACCTCCGTTACGTACAATACATAGACCGGGGGGGTGACGAGTAAGGTTATTTTGAGTGTGCGTAAGGGACAAATTAATGTATACAAGCACAGAACTATCTGTTCTGTGTATACATGTCATATACATCTGTCCCTTTCACACACTCAAAATAACCTTAATCACCCAATCATTAGCTTATGGTCACCCCTCTGAATTTTGCAAATACACCTAATGTAATCGTATTAGCCCAGTAGCAATTAGCATTAAAATAGCAAAGCCATATGAAGTTCTGCATTTATCCAAATTTGCAACTTCGAAAAACCTGTGCTCTCTGCGCACCATGCGAAAAACTGCGTCATTTTGGGCTTCTTTCACTTTTTGCTCTTAAAGTCATAAAAAATATGTTTTTCGACAAACAAACATCCGTACTTTTTTAAAGTTCTTTAAATTTGTAATAATTTTAGCACAATCGCAGCTCTATAAACCCAATAGGGACCAAATTATGATCGGCAGATCAGAGACAAAACCGTAGCCTTCAAATGTAAGAAGGTAGGTAGAGGGGTGTGTACTTGCCAGGGAGCTGGGCTGAAAATAAAATGTAAGAAAGTAGGTAGAGGGGTGTGTACTTGCCAGGGAGCTGGGCTGAAAATAAAATGTAAGAAAGTAGGTAGAGGGGTGTGTACTTGCCAGGGAGCTGGGCTGAAAATAAAATGTAAGAAAGTAGGTAGAGGGGTGTGTACTTGTCAGGGAGCTGGGCTGAAAATAAAATGTAAGAAAGTAGGTAGAGGGGTGTGTACTTGCCAGGGAGCTGGGCTGAAAATAAAATGTAAGAAAGTAGGTAGAGGGGTGTGTACTTGCCAGGGAGCTGGGCTGAAAATAAAATGTAAGAAAGTAGGTAGAGGGGTGTGTACTTGCCAGGGAGCTGGGCTGAAAATAAAATGTAAGAAAGTAGGTAGAGGGGTGTGTACTTGCCAGGGAGCTGGGCTGAAAATAAAATGTAAGAAAGTAGGTAGAGGGGTGTGTACTTGTCAGGGAGCTGGGCTGAAAATCCTTTTTACATGACTTTATGCCTTTTCCTTTGGTACTATGTACACAAATAAGTATTAAGAGGGCTTTGTCCCAATTTAAAAAAAATAACTTTATTACCTTTCGTTTTTTAGGGTCTCTATTACCACAGATAATATAATACTAGCATACTATTACTAAGGCTCCACTGTCCGTCTATCTGTCTGTCACCAGGCTGTATCTCATGAACCGTGATAAATAAAAAATAAATAAATATTGTTTTTATTTGGGACAACATAGGAACCATTTTTGTTAGTAAACACCTTAGATACTACGACTTACACACTAGGATTAGTAACAAATTCAATAACCTCAGAAAACTTAGTGAGTGATGTACTTACGAGGCATCTCATGCGGACAATGATTCCGAAAGAGATGCCTCAGCACAGGAGCTGTCGCTGATAGCTAGACAGTGGAAATTTTCACAGATGATGTAATTCTCTCTCTGTTGCCGCTCTAACAACAAATACTAAAAACAGAATCAAATAAATATTTAAGTGGGGCTGCCATACAACAAACGTGTTTTTTGCCGTTTTTTGCGATAATGGTACGGAACCCTTCGTGCGCGAGTCCGACTCGCACTTGCCCGGTTTTTTTCGAGATTGTGATGAACCTGATGAGTACCTTTCATCTTTCATAACTACTTTAACAGTAACGTAATGTAATGTCGCTTTTATATTTACTCCAGTTAGATAGATTCGTAAACACGATCGACTATTATCTTAATCAAATCAATTACATTCGAACACATTTAATGAAACACCTAATTTGTTAACTACTACAGTCAACAAACTTCACCTGCAATTCCATCCTTATCCCACACTGCAGTTGGCAAAACAACAAAAAGAGACAACAGTATGTCACCATTCGTTTAGTTGTTTCCAATAGATTTCATTGTAGTTAATACTATAGAAATTGATCTAGACAATAGCTAAAATCCCATGAGCAATATAGGGCCATGGGAAACGCTACACAATGTGTTTGCCCATAAATGCAAGGTACCTACACTGGAAGCTACTCAGTCGGTTCGTATTGAGGAAGCGGTTGGCAGCGCGCGCGCAGAAAAAGTATAAAAAGTTCGGCAAACTCAAGGTGTCATGGCGAAAACGCTAATATGGTAATTCAACTTTTATTATTGAAATTCTTATCATAATTTAAATGTAAATTTTATGTTGCATGTTTTGTTGCTTTGCGTTTTATAGGAGTTTTTTCTGATCTTGTTTCACAGGAGAATATACGTAGTATCTCTTAGTAGTCTGTGAGGAGAATGTTCGAGCGTATGTATGTATGTAAGTATGTATGTAGTACATACATACAATGTCAATTTCTGTAGCATGCGCTACAGCCCAAACGGCTTGACGGATTATGACATATGATATGTCGTTGGATTCGTCTCAATTATGCGAGTGACATAGGCAACATTATTTTTTTCGGAAGCACCCCCCCCTAAAAAAGAAGGGGGTCTTACAATTTTATTTTTTCCTTATCCTAACTATATGGGTATCAAATGAAAGCCACTAAATAGGCCATTCCAAATACATATATATATTGTAACACTTTTATGTTCCTATTTTGACACAAATTCAAGATAAGCGTAACTTTGGTAGCAAAATAAATAATCTTTTACCACATAACTTATTTATAGAACTCGTTTATTACTAAAACTAAAAAGTCTAAAATAAAACAAATTATTATAAAAACAAAAAACCCGACTGCTCAAAATTTGCGCCCTCGGCTTCGCTCCCGTCATCTATCTGCCAACCCAACCCTACTTACATTACATTCCTGCCTACTCTACATACCCACAGAGAATTTAACCATGTAAATACCTACCTGCCATTTTTGTTTCTATAGTCATCATTCTTTCGCGGAGAATCTTAACACCGCCATTCAGAAAATGACTTCAAATGCACAACGCCATCTATCGAATATCGAGTTCAACTGTCCGAGTATCTGAATTGCGTGTGTTGTGATAATTTTACTTCTTGAACACTTTAAATTCATCTTACTTTTGATAGAGTGAACCGATTGCGATGAAACAAAAACTAAGTAATTCTTCAAGTTACGCACAATTTTTATGTATAAAAGTTATTTACATTGGTTTCGTACATTTCACGTGATGCGTGCACAAATAAACAGACAAACAGACAAACAGACAAAAA
This sequence comes from Orthosia incerta, assembly GCA_948252205.1. NCBI lineage: Eukaryota > Metazoa > Arthropoda > Insecta > Lepidoptera > Noctuidae > Orthosia > Orthosia incerta. The sequence continues at coordinate 3,721,546 of OX411755.1, forward strand.
TGCCAAAAAATCTGGAAATAGGTTCTGTTGGTTATCCCTTAACACCCTGGCTATTTTTTTGGAAATATTTTCGTTGTACAAAAATTACTTTTCTACAGATTTATTATATGTATTGATTGATGATGATGATATTGATTGATGATTGATGATGATGATTATGAGGCGGGCGAGTACAAGCAAAAATTAAAGAAACACTGACCAAAACTTCGTTTTCATGGCTGGCAGCATTTAATATATAAATTATATTATCTAAACTCCATTTACGATATCATTAGTCGTTTCAATTAGCCCGTTTTACAGCCCGTTCAACCGATTTTGACTTCTATTGCTTTGGTGATACGACAAATGGTAGCTGAAGTAAACAGTTGGTTTTGGTAACAGGTTTATGCTTTTTATGTCATCCTTATGTTTACGGAATAGAATTCAAAATCGGTTGAACGGACCGTAAAAAGATTTGGAAACGTGTCTATTGTTATTTCAAATGGAGTATAGTAGGTACTTGTTTTTCCATTTTTCAGTTAATAAATTTTTAGTAGTCGAGTTTTTCGTTTTTTAATAATTTGTTCACACATTGCCTTTGACAGAGTAAGTATCAAGTAGAGTTGTGTAACTATGGGATGTTATTACGTAGTATTGGAGACAATAGGCAACCAGTACATACCAGACAGTATTTAGGAGTTGCTTGCTATGCTACTAGAGACCTGTTAGTATTATCTTTAATCGTGACGATCTAAGAAGTCCGATGTCGTTTCTCATTTTACATAAAAAAATCAAGTTCAATTATTATAAGTATTTTTATAGCTGTCAAATCTGACTTCTTAGATTGTTACGGCTATATTATTAAAAACTTGGAAAGCTTTTAAACTTTTGTGCCGACTGTACACTCTCAAGCGAGAGCCCGAGAAAACGCTGTACATTGTGTTTTTAAATAAAATACTTCATGATTGAACTCAGTACTGAGAGCAATGTACATCAACCGCGCGAACAGTCGCGCGAGAGTGCACAGCCGGCAAGCTGTTGTACAGCTTTCTAAACTCTTTAGTACCTACCTACTGCCACTGAAGTACAATTTATTATCTGTAGAGGATTTTTTTAACAACAATTTTTTTTAATAACAGATTCGTTTAATACCAATTGAAGATAACATAGCAAGAGTGCACAGTTAGGTATGATGTACCTACGGTCATAACAATTTTATTATCTTTAAATGAACGTCGTGTTTGGGATACCTTGGACTCTGTGCACTACGTCTAGAGCCGAAAGCATCCCAAACACGACAGTTGTCTAACGATAAGAAAATCGTCACGACAGTTATTATTGGCTAGGTCTCTTACCCACCGCGACGACAGCGACAGTTATGTAATCAAAATCATCGATTGTTGTTGGGCGACATCATAGGATTTCAATTTGTATCTACTACTGCCACTAACTTTAACTAAATAATTTACAGCAATTTGGATCTATAAAGAATCCATTCTTCAGGTACTTCCTAAGCATAAAGTAATTTATATCGATGCGAGGAGAATGACACATGTGGATGACAGAACAAATGTGAGAGGAATTAGGTAGAGTGCGCGCAAGATAAGTCTGCGCGCGGCCAAAATCGGAACTAACCGTTTGTCATTTTTGTCAGGTGTCAAGAGAGTGTGTTGCATTCCGTGTTTTTATTCGTTTCCGAAGTAAATAATCGCAATCATAATGCCGAAAAAAATTTAAATTGCTTGCAGGGACGTTTTCTTGAAGTGAACAAGAGAATAACGGGCCTACGGTACCTTTTTACAAAGATAGAGTCCGCGTTGCTTATTTGACAGGTAACTTATAGGGATACCATTATACTAAAATTTCCCTAAATTTTCGTACTACCGGTGCCAGACAGTATTGGTTTTTGGGTGGTACATAAATATACCAGCGGGATAGGACCGACATCATGTAATATGATGCAATTGTTATTTTGTTTTAGGCGTTTCTGAACGCACCGTCACCCAAATAACTCAAGAGGGTTATGTGGCAGCAACTTCTTCAAAAATTGTTGTAGAAGAAATTAAAAAAGAATTGAAATTGAAATGGACGGTATTAGCCACTGTATGACCATTTTTAGACTAAATTTAACAGTAGGTACTACTAAGTATTTAATAAAAGATTTACAATAATTTCATGAAGCTGTTTTCATCATATTCTATGCAAGTAGAAAAAGCTAGTACTTAATCATGCTTAACTTAAATTACTTTAAGTTTCGAGTAATGAAAAATGACTATTGATTAATTAAATGAAGGAAAAAAGATCAGTTTTGCTGGCAACATTAAGCACGCCACCCGTCGCGCGCAGACTTATCTTGCGCGCACTCTAGTTACTGCTCGGTAAAAATACCTGTGCATCTGGCGCTGTCCAGTATTTTTTTTCCTTTGTCCCACATAACTGCGCTACCACGGGGAGATAGCGCAGTTATGTGGGACTCCAACCCACTAAAACTCCACGGTGTCCTCCTATGCGCTTATGGCGGAAACACGGGCACGCGTTAGCAGCTTTGCACTCATCCGTGAACCCGCCGTGGCGCCGCGCCGGATCCTGCTCAGTGGAGTACCTCCCATCACCACATGCACCAGAACACATTGCACGCCGTGACCACCCCAGGGGCAAACCAGCACATGGGCGCTAGACGAACCCGTGTATGCACCCTTGGATCCCCTATGACGGGTCAGGTCAGTGGTCCTCCCACCTACTAGTTTTCGCTATACCGACACTCCTCCTCCCCTGCAGCCCCAAGGCGTCCGCCATCAGACGGTGGCAACCCCGTCCAGGCCGCAGAAAGAAGGGAGAAGCCTCCAACCCTCAGCCGCGATGCCTGCGAAAAAAAGATTGCGGCCCGCCTCAATTGCAATAATGCTCAAGCGGCACCGCAACCTACTTGTTGGCCACTACGTCGTCGGCTTAATCGGCAAAAAAAAGCCCTGACGAGCGGTCCTTTCTCGGGTTCCTCTGCGTTTCACCGTGGGTGACCAAGCCACGGTTACTGAAACCCCCCCGCCTCGAGAATGCGGGAACCCTCCGGGTGGGTCCAGTCACTCTGACGTTCGATTCTCACTATTGACGCACGAGGCGAACGTGGGGCGCCGCGCGCGGTTTTTCGGGACTAGGGGCGAGGTGCACAGTCATTTTAACCGAGTAGTACCTACCCACCCAATAAAAGTTAATCAAATAAAAAAATAGTAGGTAGGTATTATTTTTGAAGTGAAAACTAGACGCGTTGAGCGATTTTTAGTAGGGGCAAAACTTAATGCCTCCTCTACACTGTTCGCGAAGATGAACGATGTTAGACGAATACGATAGTGTAGAGAGGCACTTCGGCTTATCTCGTCAAACTTTACTTCACCTCGGCTCGGGCATCCATTTGTTGTCGGTTTTTGCGCCCGAGTCAAAGGGCCCGAAGTTGCCCGAAGTGCGCACACGAAGTTACTCTCCATACTACTCTCGGCTGACTTCAGTTCGGCTGACGTCGTTGTGCAAATATGCACGTAGTTAGAATACGCGAGGGTGCACATTGCAACGGCAACTGCTACTTGAGCGTCCATTACAAACGTGCGCAGGCTATCGGCACCACAGCTCGCGATTTCCTCCTCTACACTGCTCGCGAAGTTCCTCGGCAAAGTACTCTAGAAACTTTGGTCGTGCCTAAGAAGTCAGTTTATTTTTTGTGAAAAAGTTTTTTTCACTTTGTTATGTGTTTTTTGGAAGGCAATTGTATTTTTAACCGACTTTCGAAAAAGGGGGAGGTTCTATGTTCGACTTCTTGTATATTTTTTTAATTTTTTTTTATGTACGTTCATCGATATCTCCGTCAATTATGAACCGATTTTGAAAATTCTTTTTTTGTTTGAAAGAGTATGTTCCGGAATTGGTCCCCATTTTAATTTGGTGAAGTTCTGATGAAGAACTTTGATGATATACAACATAACTCTTCAATAAATAACGGCAAATCTCTCGGGATTGCTGCAATCGCATGTCTGTTTATTGTTTATACCATTCCATAACATAACATCACGCCAGTACGCTCTTAAGGGGTAAGCAGATCTCTCATTTGATCGGTTTTGTTCAAGTTGCATGATATTCGGGTAATCTATTCTGGCGTTATAGGAAACTTACTAAACAACTTGCCTATTAGGTAGGTACAACTAAAAAGTGAAAATTAAAAAAACTTTTTACAAAAAAATACTACCGACTTCCAAATAAGAAAACTACAAAGTGTCCATAACGCAAAAAATGGTACATACGTAAGACACCGACTTCCAAAAATAAAGTTTTTTTCACTTTGTAGTTTTCTTATTTGGAAGTCGGTAGTAATTTTTTGTAAAAAGTTACTAATTTTCACTTTTTAGGTGTAGTAAATAATGGGCAAGTTCTATAGTAATGCCCGAGTAGGTTATCCAAGTAACATGACACTTAGCAAACTGTCCACAGGTAATGCTATACTGAGTCTTAAGTATGTTGTCAGTGCTTCGCCTGCTTCCTCGATCTGTTCAGGGTGTTTGACTTGGTTTCTTACAAAGTGCTGTGGAAAAATTACTCGAGAGGCAACTGAAATGAATAAAATCTTCCAGCTCTGGGACGGGAACCAGGTCAATACCGTTAAATGTTCGGGAGCTCTGTCGGACTCGTACAGGTTGTAGTGTGAGGCAGGGGGTATTGAGCTCATCTTGTTGCCAAACTCAGCAGCCGCCATGTTGGATGCCATGTTGATGATGTTTGCTTTAACAACATCAGCTACGCTAATGACATGGTGCTGCTGAGCGCGTCAACAGGGGGACTCAGGGAGTTCAAAGCATCTGCGAAACGTACGCTCATAGAATGGCCTAAAATGTAACGTTAAGAAGAACGAGCTTATGGTGTTCATTGCGGATTCCAAGTGACCGACGGAGATTCTACCAGTAAGGCTGTGCGGTGTGCCTTTAGTGCGGGTACAAGGTTTTATGTATCTGGGCCATATTGTGACGTCCGACCTGAAGGATAAAGAAAGAAGGCTGATAATGAGCGATAGAGGACGGTGCTGTCGATGAGAGTGAATATGATTGCCCGCAGGTTTGCTCGTAGCTCCAAGGAAGTAAAGATCACCTTGTTTCGAGCCTACTGCACATCTTTTTATACGAGTAGTCTGTAGGTGTCATATTTGCAGAAATCCTACAGCACTCTCCGCCTTCAATATAATAATGCGCTGAGGGCGCTGCTGCGTCTGCCTCGCTTCTGCAGCGCATCAGGATTGTTTGTGAGCGTCAGTATTGGCTGTTTTTATGCCAGCATGCAAAAAAGGGTGACCTCGATAGCGGGTAGAGTGCGGGGCAGCGTGCAGCGGTAACAGTTTTCTTACCGTGGTTGTCAACAGGTTGGACGGGCCTTTTATGAAGCGCTGGCAGGCCTTACATGCACCTGTGTATCGGGCTGGGGGCAGGTAAACTTTTCAATGTTGATGCCATAGTATTTATATGGATGTGCAATATATTTTTTAAATTTAGTTTATTCATATTTAACATAACCGATAGAATGAGAGTTTACCAGGCGCATGTTATGAAGTGGTGTAAACAATAAACAGAAATGCGATTGCAGCAATCCCGAGAGATTTATTTATTTGGTTCACCAACAATTGTTTACACTGGTATAAGTAAATTAACAGAAGCAAATAATCAGAATAAAGTGTAACAATCACTTACAGCTAAACTCTGCATGCACACAAAACGTTGTCGTAACTTACAAGAAAATACAAATAAAAGACTGCACGATCCAACATGCACTAATTTAAACTTAATAAATTAATTAAACCAAATCAAAACAAATTAAACTAAATAAATCTAGATAAATAAAGCTAGGTATTACAAAAATTTAAATAGGTAATATGGTTGCCACACCCAGCGAGATAATGCAGGGCTAGGAAACTCAATATTCGGGAAGATACTTATAAAAACTGGCTTTGAATTTGCCTAAACAATAATATAAAATAAAATAAAACTAAACAGTCAAAATGTAGGTCGATCCGATCAGTGCAACCGTAACAAGACGGCAAAAATTTGCCGTCATTTATTGAACAGTCATGTTGTATATTATTTCCGAAGTTCTTTATCAGATCTTCACCATATAAAAAAATATAAATGGGACCAATTGGGAACATACTCTTTCGAACAAACATAATTTTCGAAATCGGTCCACAAATTGACGGAGAAATCGATGAAATTACAAAAAAGAAACAAACTGACTGTCGAACATAGAACCTCCTCCTTTTTGGACAGTTGGTTAAAAATTACAAAAATGTATTGGCTTGTCAAGCGTAAGCGCTATCTAAATGGTGAAATAATTTTAATAATACGACTCACGTTAAAAAGCCAACAATTAGTGTTGAGTGGAATTGTCTTAATTTATTCTCTTTTACAAAACAGTAGAGCACTCTCCCATTATTAAAAATATTCATTATAATTAAAAATACAGGAAGTATTATTGTAGTGTTTTATAAAATTAATAAGTGCTATCAACGACCCTACGACTTTGTATTGACCCTTAGGAAATAACAAGTAAAATTATTAAACATGTTTTATATTATTGCATTCATCTAATTAGTGTTATCGAAGTACTACTATAGCAACTTAATATTGCTTATGATTAAAATTGTTTACCTTATTTATACATGAAAGCGGGAGAGGGAGCGCAGCATACCTGACTGACCAGGGGGGTGACCATAAGCTCTTAGAGCGGTATCAATTTGATATCGAGTAAGTGACAGACAGTGCCGTAAATAGCCTTTTTTGCGCCCTGTGCGAGCTTCTATAACTGCGCCCTTGATTTTTTTTGATATTATAGGTACTCTAGAGCAATGCTATGTATAGGGCTACTTTATTTCATTCAGGGTGATAAAATAAAGCACAAGGAACTTGGTGTTGGTGGACCAATTATCTAATATTATGGAAGATTTTTTGATTTTTTTAAGAACTAATGTAGCCAAACAAGCAGACGAGTCGTCTGATGTTAAGTGGACCCTTCGCCTATGATAAACGCTAAACACAAATACACTTGTGCGCTGCCAAAAAAATTAGCGCGAACAGACGTTTTTGATGATACTGCAATGGTATCAAGGTTCGTATGTGTTGGAATCGAGCACTAGGGGCGCAGCGGGTACTTATCAGGAGCAAACCGAGAAAATAATAGTCCTGCCTGGTCTGGCCATTCTCGCGCCCCCCCAGAGTCTACGCCCTGTGCCTGGGCACCGTTGGCACCGCCCTATTTACGGCACTGGTGACAGATGTATACAAGTCAGATACATCTATCATCTATTTATGGTCCCCCCCCCAGTGCAAATCGCCGTATGCGTGCTTCACGTCTTAAAAAAATGTGGAGATGGCAGGAGGGCAATACTGAATATTTGTCTGAGGAATGAGTTTAAATCCTGGTTAAGAATCGCAGAGACCGGGAAAACATGGCATAAAAGGAAAGAGATCTTTTTTTGTTGTTAGTTAGTCTCGCGCTTGACCACTATCTCACCTGTAGGTAAGGGATGATGTGGTCGACGATGAAGCACGCTTGCCTAGAAGAAACCTATTCACCTTTGATTTAAAGACTCCCAGGTTGCTGCAGGAAATACAGTCTCGGGCAGGGAATGCCACTCCTTTGCTGTACACATAATAAAAAGAGTATTCAAATGTTTGGTGCCTATGGGTGGGATATACACCATGTACTGATGACGCATTGCCGTACGTCTTATAGTCCGATGATGGTTCAGGAGTGGGTGCGATAAGGTTGCCAATGCGAACGATAATGATTAAAAGTAATGTTTTCAAATTGCTGCGGCGTTTATACATAGAATATTTTATATCAGTAACTCATACAAACTCAATTTTCTACAGGGTACTGGTCCACACCCTCCTCTTTGGTGGGATCTCACCCCAAAGGCTGGATCTATCAAGCAACATCAAATCGAAGATATGCGAAGGGAAACTTATCACCAGCGTCATAGATTTGCATTACTTAGAGGGATGCGTCGTGATCTTAGGAAGCCTAGAAATATTTATAGAAAAAGGGGAAAGGGAGGAACTGGTCAATATGATGTTCCGGGATCTAAGAGAGGTAAGGATAGAATTCGTGAATGAATTGTTTGACGATACAGGTGACTATTCACTAAAGTGGCAATGTGCTCTGCCCAGTGCCACTTTAGTGCTACTACTACAGAACATCTGTTCTGGTCGATGGGGCCGAACATTTCTGGAGTGGCGACCCGGGGACCTCGAACCGGAAGAGTGCCCACTAGACCCGCTTAGACTCGACCTGAAGATATTTACCTGTATATTTCTGTTTAGATAGGCGTAAAAAGTCGATGTATCTGTGTGTGCCAATGCCAGCCCTTTCTTTCTTTCTTTATGTATAGTCAGACAGATAAGCGTCGATTAAATTGACACTTTTCTGTCTGCACCACAGAGAGTGTTAAATTTAAATAATGTTTGGATAAATAGATAATAGGGTAGTTTACTGAAAATTACTGTTTTGTCCGACAGGTAGATTAATACAAAATTTTGACACGTAAACATAAAGTGACAACGATATACTGCGTTGAAATATCGTGAGACGTGACGCCGCTAGTATACTGCCTTAGTGCTGTCAAAAGCCCCTACTCCTGAACTTTGATGCGCTTTTACTATGAATTTTTTCATTGATTTGGTTAAGCAAAAAATACGTGTCCAATATTATTTGATAATCCCACTGACGGACTAAATAGAATTATCATTTCTGTACCCAGGAAACATCCTTATTAAACAAATAAATACTTATCCTTTTTGAATATAATATACTACTCTATGCACTTTGTAGTAAAAATCACAGATTATTGTTAATTATCATTACAATCTTATAGATAGTGGCACGGTGGTTTTTATTGAATTGGTACGTGATTAAAATTATTAGGTTAACGAGTAGGTACTAACTTCTGAGAGAGCAGTGGTGGTCCAGTGGTATCGGCCGCAACTTACAAGTTGTAGGTCGTGAGTTCGAGCCCAGGCAGGCGCTTTACTTTGTGTAAATTATTTTATCACCACTGCTCTCAAAACGGTGAAGGAAAACATCGTGAGGAAAGCAGCATGTCCTAGAACCAAAAATTCGAAGACATGTGACATCCACCAATTTGAACTGGGCCGGCGTGGTGGATTACGGCCCTTTCCCTCTCACAGAGAGGAGGCCTGTGTCCCAGCTGTGGGAACGTTAATAGGCTGATGATGTGATGATGTGATGACTAACTACTAAAATAAAAATAAAACAAGAGTGACTAAATTATCTTTAAAAATAAACATTAGGTATCTTATAGAATACAGCACTAGGTAGGAATAACACACACTAGTTTTCAGCAATACAAATCTCAGAAAAATCATTTGATAATCTTAGAACCAAGTTCTGAAACGACTGAGCCGCTTCGACATTTTTGAAACGAAATCACTGAATATCAGGATAAATTATGTATCATAACAAAATGTTAAATATTCTAAGTATATTTAATATTCTGTAATATAATAAGTTATTTATAATTAAAATATCACTTTGCCTGACTGTACAAATGGCACTGAATTGGTAGTAAAACATCTGGTCATCTGGTATTATTCTTCGGGTCGAGTCTAAGCGGGTCGAGTGGGCGCGGACCCAACCGGAAGACGCAAACTTGGAAGGCGTCCAACCGATGACCTGGGAATGCGCTGGATGCGAGACGCACAGGACCGATTGCTGGGGCGACACTTGGGGTAGGTCTAAGTCCAGCAGTGGACATCTTACGGTTGAAATGATAATGATGAAAGGCGACTATTGCATCTGAGCGGTTCGTTTGTTTTGCCACCGACGAAAGTGTGTGAAGCAAAGACCATTTGCTTTCCTTAATTGCAACTGACGAGTCTTTGTATTATCTTATTCATAATCTTTATTGTACACAAAAACATACCCTAACTGACCCTTGTTGGACTGGTAAAGAATGCCTAAGGCATTAAGTCCGCCTTTGTAACTTTTTGCATGAAGTCTAAATAAATAAATACAAATACAATAGGACAGTTTATATACAAAAGCGAGTTTATGTATCTGTATTTAGATTTAAGAATTAACTCTATTAACACCACCAGCACCAACAAATGTTTGTGTTAGTCCATTGCATACACTTTTGTCTTACATAACTCTTGCTTGATTCAGCTTTATCTAAAGTTTTTATTCAAGCTATTATGTACTTTATTTACATTATGTTCCAGATAACAGAATATCTTGTTATTTATCGAGTGAGAGGTCTGGAATCTGTTGGTGGTCTCTTCCCAAATCTGACGAGGATAAGAGGACTGAAGCTGTTGAACAATTTCGCCTTGATTGTGTATGACAACTCGAATCTTAGAGAGGTACGAGTAAATACCTTGTGGTTTTGTTCTCAAAACAAAAACTGATTAGCCAATGATTTGTCTTCTGCTGAAACTCATGTCCCTTCTATGTGAGACGGAGGAATTCTTCAGTGTGGGTCATTAAATGAGACATCATCTGTGACCTGTACCTGCCTATTCCATTCACTATTTATTATCTATTTGCTTAAGTATTGTAAGTGAACCGTCGTCCATGCAGAAACTGGCCATGTCCTTTAATTTGATTAAGCTTGACTGAGCTGACTGTACCAAATTCAAGTTATTTAATTATTTAAAGAGTGTTATCCGTTCGGAATAGAAAATAAATATGAGTTGAAACATACCAGCCAGTTGTATTAGTTGTTGGTGTTAGAACGGAATAAATCATTTAATAAATTGTAGTTCTAAAAACTAAAAAACACGCTTTAATGGTAAGGATAATGGGACAAACTGTTTAAATTATTGCACTGTCATCGGTCCTTGATAAGTGTGCAAAGTTTCAAATCAATCCAACGTTTTGAAGTGGGTGAAAATCACGTTCAAAGATTCCGTTACATTGATACATTGTTACATTGATACATAGATACATACATACCAAGCTAATAAAAGCGTGTTAAAAATTCACAAAGTGTTTGTATTATACGATGATCTCATCTCATTTTGGATTGATATACTTATCATGTAATGTGATGCTCTCAAAAGAATATTTAAAGGCAACAGATATTTAGGGTCTTATTTATAAAACTCACGTCGGTGATAAAAATTGCAAATTCAAATTCTGTATAGAAAATTTAAATTACATTTTTACCTAATATTCGTTTTTTTTCAATTTGTCAATAATACTCGTTGCTACAACTATTCTTTCAGCTATAAAAACTGACCAATTAAGTTGATAACTATTATCAATTTCCTGTTAATTTTTCGCTACTGGGCGACTAAAAATATTTACAATTAGTTAGTTCAAATGGTATTTTATGTTAAATTTAAACTTTGCAAACAATAGTCGAGCACAGTTGCGCCAATTCGTTTATTTTTGAATATATTCGTATACACTCCGGCTCGGACATATCATAATATTTTGTACAATAAAATAATCAAACTGCGATATTGAAACTGCGAGTAATAGTAGATTAAGCACCAAGGGGATAAAGCAGTGTCTTACGTCACGAGCGGCATATTGGACCCTGAGCATAAAGAGGGAGTTTAGAGTTATGTAGAGTACTGAGTGAAGCGAGGGGTTCAAGCTGCCCAAGACGAAGACAGGCTTTATCCCAGAGGATCATACTCTACTCTCCACACCTTCTGCGAGACAGTAAAAAGCCAGAGCCATATAGCTTGATATGTTCTTCTCAATTCAGAAGGTTTCAGAAAGTATTCAACAGAAACACTCTAAAATAAATTGTATTTAATTTTCTAGATCGGTCTCTACAGCCTCCTAAAAATCGACAGAGGAGGTGTGTCAATGTGGCAGTTGCCCCAAGCGTGCTACGTGGATACAATTGACTGGAGGGTACTGGCTCCCAAGGCTCGGCATGTGATCAGTCCACCAGACATCAAGGTCCAGTGCAGCATACCTTGCAGTTGTTCCTCAAATGCTTCGTTGAATCGCTGTTGGAATAACAAGTAAGGATTTTAAGTTGTTTCTATGCTGAACGTGGGTTCGATGTTCACGTCGGGAAAAATGCTGTTGGGATTTTTAACAATAGTAGCATGCAGCCAGTACTTCTCCGTCATCATCACCCTTCTAATGTGCCCACTACTGGGATTCAAGCCTCCTCTTCATGAGAGCCCTCTCTCATGAAGAGGAGGCTTAATCCATATAGGTCTTAATCCACAACGCGGGCCCAGTTGGTGGATTTCTCACTAGGATATGACAATAGACTAGCTCCGTGTTAAAAACGTCCGTGTCTATGCATGGCATGCCTGCGATTGGTTGGAGGCGCGCGGTGCATGAGGGGGCGCGCGGGTGGCGAAGGTGGCGCTGGCACTTCTCCCGCACCAAGCATCGCGTCACTCAAATTCTTACCACGACTTATCATGTTTTGAAAAGAAAAGTAAATTTTGTAAACTACAATATATATTTTTTAACCGACTTACCAAAAAGGAGGAGGTTCTATGTTCACCATTATGTATGTTTTTTTTTTGTGTATGTTCACCGATAACTCCGTCTATTGTGGACCGATTTTTAATTTTTTTTTTGTTTGAAAGAGGATGTTTCGAAATTGGTCCCATTTTAATTTGGTGAAGATCTGATGAAGAACTTCGGAGATATACAACAGAATTCTTCAATAAATGTTGGCAAATCTTTCGGGATTGCTGCAATCGCATGTGTGTTCATTGTTTATACCATTTCATAACATAACATCACGCCGCCAGTACGCTCTTAAGACGCCAGTTATCTCTCATTTCGCCGGTTATGTTCAAGTTTCATGGTATTTGGGTAATCTATTCTGGCGTTATAGGTACCTTACTAAACAAATTGCCTATAAGGTAGGTACAACTAAAAAGTGAAAAATAAAAAAACCTTTTTTGCACTAAAATACTACCGACTTCCAAATAAAAAACTACAAAGTGAAAAATAACTTTATTTTTGGAAGTCGGTGTCTTTCGTAGGTACCAATGTTTTGCGTTATGGAGACCGACTTCCAAATATAAAGTTATTTTTTACTTTGTAGTTTTTTATTTCGAAGTCGGTTGTATTTTTTTGCAAAAAAGTTTTTTTTTTGCTTTTAAGCAATCACAATTTGTTTGTTTATTATTGAATCAAAGTGATGGTAAAGTCAGGGTACCTGCCCTTAAAAGAATATATACTTGTAAAAGAGGAGGCTGTCTGTGAGATGAACCTACTATTAAAGCAAACTTAATTTTTATAACATTTAATTCCTGTTAAAGAAAGTTCATGTATTATTTTGGACTTTTCTGTTTATTTTAGAAAATGCCAGTTGTTCCTGGATGGACCTGAAGCTGAAAAATGCAATGCGCAGTGTCTCGGATGCCGCAAAACTAATAAGAATGTTTGTTTCCTGTGTCGCCATTTTACGCATAATGGACAGTGCGTGACTCAATGCCCGTCCAATACGTAAGTACACATTATGAGCTATAAAAGCATAAGGGACCGTTCTAGAACTGTCAATAGTATCATGATTTCGTTGTGAAAAAAAAAGTTAGTACGGTCCGAAAATCATGCTGTGCTGTCGGAGGATACATATTCGCGAGCTGGCTGACCAAAACCAGATGTATCCTCCGACTGCACAGCATGATTTTCTACTTGTTTACGTCCTTTTAGTTCGCTTTGTAAGCAGTCGGGTTTTTTTATTTTTTGAATTAATTACCTGACTGCCGAAGGAGGGTAATGTGTTTATCAGTCTATGTATGTATGTATGTTTGTTGTTATGTGGCGTTCTAGAGACGAAACACGTCGGCCGATTTTGATGATTCGTATGCTGACCAAAACCAGATGTATCCTCCGACTAAACAGCATGTTTTTTTTACAATTTACGTCTTTTTAGTTCGCTTTGTAAGCAGTCGGGTTTTTTATTTTTTGATTTAACTTTTTTTATTTGTAACTTTTTAGTTAACTGATTTTTTTTTAAATTATGCACATAATTGTTTTATATAATTATAATTATGTACATATTTTTGAAATTACCTATTGAAACCCTTTATTTTGATATACACGATGGGATTGGAAAAACAAAAAAATTTGCCCAAATAAGCCGTCATTTTACTATTTTTCAATTTTAATGTAGCCAGTGACACTCGCAAGGTTGAGACGAATCGATTGACGTAAGAATCATCAAAATCGGCCGACGCGTTTGATCTCTGGAACGCCACATAGGAATAAACATACATACATTCATAGACTGATAATCACATTACCCTCCTTCGGCAGTCGGGTAAAAAGGAATAGTGCTGTACGACCTTCATGGACCCGTCTCTATCTCACGCTGGAACATTGAGGGCTTTGATGTCACATTTTAAGGTTACACTAGTCGATCATTCTTCCATACAAACGTAGTCTGGCGATTACTCCACTGTTTGACGATGTACGTTCAAAATAAAAAAAACCGCCCAAGTGCGAGTCGGACTCGCGCACGAAGGGTTCCGTACCATTATCGTAAAAAACGCCAAAAAAATCACGTTTGTTGTATGGGAGCCCCACTTAAATATTTATTTTATTCTGTTTTTAGTATTTGTTGTTATAGCGGCAACAGAAATACATCATCATTTCAACTGTCTAGCTATCACGGTTCATGAGATACAGCCTGGTGACAGACGGACAGACAGACAGAGAGACAAACAGACAGACAAACAGACGGAATGACAGACAGATAGACAGACGGATCGCGGAGTCTTAGTAATAGGGTCCCGTTTTTACCCTTTGGGTACGGAACCCTAAAAATGATATCAATTTGTTTCATCATTATCTGGCCCTGTATGGAAACAAAAAAGTAAAAAAAATATATATTTGAAAGTTATGAGCGTCGAAAGTTCCATATTTCAACACTAATTTTAACGCATCTTTGGGCGGAAATAAAACCCATAAGAAGAAGGAAAATTTAAAAACGGCCTCCATACAGGGATAGATTAGTAGTTCAACAATGCAAATAATTTTATTTTGAAAATATACATTTAGTCGTTTTATCATGATATCTAGACTCCCAAAGGTCTGCTTATAAAATTTCGCACGCTCGTTTTCGTCCTTAATCATCATCCATTTCGCTACAAACTTGCAAAAGTGCTTATTCGTACGCAGACTAGCTTCTTACTGCTCATCACAGCATCTATCTCTTTCGCACGTGTTGTCGGATGAGATAGTGTGAATTTTAACCCCGCGCGCCAAATAGTTCGACTAGGGGAACCTTAATGCGTCCGCCTAATCTAGTCGAGATATAACTTTTCGCTCTTGCTTATCTCAATCATAGCCAGTAAATACCTGATTATCTTCTCCACCCAAATTTATTTTGTAGCTTGTCTATGAATCTAGTGAACGGACTGTACATACTTTTACGTTTAATTATAAAAGAGGGTCTTTTAGCTACGTAATTTTTTTCAGACGATTGATAAATTGCCAAATTTATTTTATTTTAAGTTATAAATAACACATAAATACATATGTATTATTAATAACTTAAATATTATACAATTCTTAATATTTTCATTTGCAGTATCCTTCTTCCTGATAACCAATATTGTGTCACAGAGATGGAATGTTTGGAGATAGGCCGATGGGTCTTCAATAACACTTGCGTTGCCAACTGTCCTCTAGACTACAAAGTAAACAACAAGACACATCCCGTCATTTGTGAACCTTGCACAAATTGTGATATTGTGAGTAAAATATATTATTTATTGAGATGTGCTGTTAGTTCATAAGACTCATACATGTGTGTTTTACGATGCTAATATAAGGATTGTATTAAACCGATACCTAACGACTCACGGATGCCACTCAAGTTGAAGGGCAAAATCTACAAGTCCGTGATTAGTCCTGTCGTCCTATATGGATCAGAATGTTGGTCTGTGTAAAAAGAAAATGAAAATAGATTACCCAATTTACGACTTCAAATTCCAACACATTGGACGAATTTTTTGGATAAATCCTTTACTGTCCAAGCTAATCGTCTGTGGAATGCATTGCCAGATCCAATCACACGTGCTCAATCATTGCCTGTGTTCAAAAGACTCGTTAAGGACCATTACCTATGGCTATTTTCGTCTTAGCGTGTTGATTTCAAACAGAAATTGTGATTGCGATTATCAATAGTCATTCATCATATATTTTTATTGCCATTATATTAAATATGTATGTATTTATGTATATATTAAATAGCATATGTATTTATCTGTGTATCTATTGTAATATAGTATTTTAACAATGTTATTGTCACACCAATGACAACCCCACTTCATGATGTCCAGACAATTACTGTCCATACCAGGTTGCCTGGAAGAGATCGCGGAATGCGATAAGGCCGCCCATTGTATATGTATTGAATTTCTCTTTATAATTGTATTTTAAGGTGTACAATAAAGCATATAATAAATAAATTAATAGATTGCATGTAGCAGAGATGAAAATGTTGAGATGGATGTGCGGAGTGACGAAAATGGATAAAGTGAGAAATGATTATATTAGAGGAAAAGTTGAAAGGAAACCGTTTGTCCTGGTATGGTCATGTGATGAGGAGTGATGAAACGCATGTTACTAAAAGAATTATGAATATAAATGTGGAAGGAAGGGACGGCCAAAGAAAAGATGGATGGACTGTGTGAGGCGTGATATGCAAGAAAAAGGAGTGATAGCGTGACGGAGGACAGGACGGTATGGAAGCGGAATCGTGTTGCGCCGACCCCAAATAACATGGGACAAGGGCAGAAAGGTGATGATTAAACCGAAGGATATGTCATCGGATTATTGCAAACTCCGTCCCCCTTATTAATAAACTCGGAGTGAAATTACAACCAGTTTCAACTTAGTCCCTGTAAACTATACATTTTTAGAGGTTTGAGCTTGGCGTAACTTTACTCTGCATTTATTAATAAGGTGGTAATAAACCGCGTGACATTGTAAACTCTTTTTTCTCAATAAGAAGATTTTTTATACTGTAGAATTTGTTTGGATTTGGATCGTATTTGAAATTATAAGTTCACAATAAATCGAGAATTTACAATCTAGGAAGATTAATCTGTTTTTCAATGGCATTTGTACAATTTTTTTACAGTTCCAAGTACATTTTATAACTCTTGGTCGACTATAACTCGTAAACTTGTAAAGCCTACTTAGCTGTGGTAGATTTCCTTTTAAGTTAATTATATATACTACTGCCGTGAATTTTTCACATACCCAAAAGCAACCATTTCGCTGGCAGGAAGGGGACACTTGATTCTAACAAAAATTTGCAATTTAAAGCTAAATTTTACGCAAACGGATCTCTGAATCGAAAAATGGTTATAAAAGACTCATAAAATTTTTGAATGTCCTATACAACGATACCCCACACCATGGGATAAACGAGAAAAAAATAAACATCCCCACTTTACGTCTATAGGTACGAGGAAAACGATTTTTTATTTTTATTTTATTATTAATATGTATATCGAAAACATGAGGGCTACCCTCAAAAATACCCTCGGTGTTGTGGGCTTACGCCGTTTTAGAGATAGTCCTTGGTCCAATAACAAAGCAGCAGATTCGGTCACCAATCGTTTCGCTTTCTCTCAACAAAAACACTTTTTCAAGATCATACACGCCACTTTTGGCTACTTCTCAACTCTTTTCATCACAACTCTTTTCAACTCCGAAACGCGCGTCAGCGCGATATAAAAATGTACTCTGTGTCCGCGCGTTTCTTTTCTAACTCCGCGAATCCTGGCGAGAGATTCCACTCTAGAGAGCCAGCATTCAATCCTCGCTTTTCATTGGTTTAAGAACATATCCGGCAAAGTACATAGCTTTTAACATCCAATCGAAATCAAGTACCTACCTATTTTGACATAAGAAAAATAAAGTGTTGTTAATCGAATAAAATCGAACTGAGATTTGAATCAGAAGCTTAATGTTGCCAATTAAACAAAACTGAATTAATAAGTTTACTAGCGATATTACTTTGTTCCTGATTATTAATCATATATCTTCCTCCGATATGTATATCCATGCCAAATTATAGTATGAAGGGCCTCTGAGCTAAGCTGCGGACGGACAGACTGACATAGCGAAACTATAAGGGTTCCTAGTTGATTTCGGAACCCTAAAAATGCAAGGGACCATGTGGTATGAGTCTTATTGAAAAAACCAATTCCAATGATTTTGGATCTTGGGGATGGATCTTGTTAGTTTATTGAACAAATGCTAGAATAGAAATGTTTTATTCTGTCAAAATTGTCAGATCATTTTGATATTTACAGGGTCGATAGAAGATTCATTTTTGAAAGCTTCTGTGTCCTTATCTCAAATTTGGCATGTGTGTGGATTTGTTCCTTTTTGCATAACTAGGTCCAATTTACAAACTGCCTGCAATAATCCGATTAAAGATCTAAAAAAAATATTTTTGCGTTCCAGACATGCGGTAATTTAAAAATACAGTCTCTGCGCTCTATTCAAGATGTAGAAAAATGTGTTTACGTGAACGGATCCTTGGTAATACACCTCAGATCAATTCCAGGAGTCATGGGTGATCTAAGAACATACCTCGGTCACATCCAAGAAGTTTCACATTACATTGCTGTCGAAGGCTCCGATATCACATCACTAGATTTCCTGTCATCATTACGAGTAATCAAAGGCGAGAAATTGAAAGATGATAAATACGTTCTTGATATCAATCACAACACCAATCTTCAAACATTATTTACTCCTACCGTCACAAAGAATCTCAAAATCAAGAATGGAACAGCAAAATTTGACCAAAATCCAGTACTGTGTAAGTACAAAATTGATGCAGTGAATAGCCGACTCCCGATTAACACAACATTGATAGACGTCCCCATAGGCTCCAATGGGTACAGCGGAGCTTGTAATAATGTGTCATTCGACTTCAAAATAACACCGTCTAATGATTCTTCAGTGTTGGTACAGTTTTCACCTGTTCATGATCACAATATACATTACACTGCTTTATATGTGCGTATACCGCCTGGAGTCCAAACGGCGGTAGTTCCAGAATCTTGTAGCGAGTTCGAATGGCACGCTACTGATGTCCCTGCAGTGTTCGATAAGGGTTTCGGTGTGGCGAAATTGGATTTATTACAACCAGCGTCATCTTATGCCCTCTGCATCGAAATATACGATCCTGAGAACATGACATTGTTTAGGAGCAATATATTCAACTTCACGATGCCTGTAGGAATTCCCGAGCCGCCGTTCATCGTGGAGTTAGTTGCATCTGGATCAGGTCTTGCCGTCGTAAGGTGGGTCGACCACAAAGATTATAGGCTGCACATCGATTACTATGAACTGGATGTGGCCTTGATTGAAAGGAATTCAAGGATACCAGCTGCGGTAGATTATTGTAAAATTAAAGAAGATATATATGATGTTGAATACACTCGTCATGCATTAGTAAGGAGGCCACCTCCTGAATATAACAGAGGCTGTGAATCAATGTGTGGCATACTAGCATCTGCTACTCCCGGAGCGATGGTAGAGGAGTACTTTGACGTCTGCGATGATATACTATTTGGTTGTGATAATCAAGAAAGCATGATATCAAACAATTCAACTTTTGGCAACTATGTAAAAACTCTTATTTTGTCAAATATTAACAGCTCCAGAAATGAATTCCAAGTCGGTGGTCTCGCACCCTATAGTGATTATAAGTTTAGATTAAGAGCTTGTTCAGGTGGTCACTGTAGTCGATCAACAAAAGGTGTCGTCAGAACATTCCGTTTAACAACTGCCGATATACCTTCTATCACCTACTTGTATGCGAACCAATTTGGTCATATACTCGTGCAGTGGAATCCTCCTAACGTGACTAATGGTCCAATATTTTCCTATTTCGTCGAAGTAATGCCTGTGATTAATATCAATACTCTGATGCCTCAATCTTGGTGCGTTTCGGCTGATGAAACAAGGATGTTCATTCAATCTGTGATAGTGTCCAAATATTTAGTTAGAGTGTGTGTTAAGACTCTCGCTTCCAGCAAATCTTGCAGTGATTGGAAAAAAGTAACAAGTGTTACTGAGTCGAAGACTATTATGTTGTGGGCTGGTGTGACTTGTGGCATTTTGATATATATTGCGTCATGCATAGTGGGTTGGTTAAAGAGGAGATCGAGCTATCGTGTCGATGTAGTGCCATTAGTCGATAGTTCATCTTCGTCACATGTCGAGAGCGAGCCGCCGGTGCTGATGTTATCAGATTTCGTGCCATTTCATACGATTCCTTTAGATTAACGCTGTATTGTGATAGAACTGTACTGTACGAGTTTTGACTTCAACCTCGCATCTCGTGCTTGTGTCGTGGGTTCAAATCCGGGCAAGTACCAATATGACTTTTTCAATTCATATGTAGTTTCTAAGTTTATCTTGGACATCGCTGACAACGGTGAAGGAAAACATCGTGAGGAAACGGACTTATATATAGTTATAAGTTGATGCGCCATTGGTGTAATTGCTGCAAGGCGTTCCAGAGCGAGGATAAACTAATAACTAAATAAATTGCCTGAATATAATACATACCAATTTGTTAACATTTTAAACTAAATCCTAGCGTTTCATGGGACGTCCATATAATTTTTGTGATGATGTTTTTAATTAAAATGGTTTCATGTTATGGACGGAACGCTATTGTCTGTCAATAAAGATTTTTTCAAAGGTTTTAATTATTTTAAAAGCATTGCCTGATAATTTTCTTATTTTTATGCAGTTTTATATAACTTTTTTGTACGAGTGTTGTTATTGAAAATAAATTACATTAAAATTGTGTTAGTTGTTTTGTTTTAACAGTGACTTACTTGATTTAATGTCCTATAACCCCTAGATGGGCAGAGGGGATCCACAGATGTCCTCCATCGCGATCGATCTTGAGCTTTACGTTTCTCCTTGCTCCATGTCATTCCGATACTCGTCACTTCTGCCAACACGGTGCGACGCCAGGTTTGACGGGGACGGCCACGCTTTCTTTTCCCTCGGGGATTCCAGTCAAAAGCTTGCTTGGGTATGTGGTCGGGACTCCTTCGGAGCGTGTGGCCAATCCATCTCCACTTGCGACGCTTGATCTGGTGGTCGATCGGACTGTCGTGGCATTTCTCCAACAGCTCTACATTGGAGATGGTCTCGGGCCAGTAAATTCCGAGAATGCGACGAAGACAGCGGTTGACGAAGACTTGTATTTGGCGTGAGATGTCCTTTGTGACCTTTTGTGACCTTCCACGTTTCGCACCCGTAGAGCAGCACGGATTTGACATTGAACCCGAAGATTTTAAGTTTAATCCTTCGGGTCAGTTGCCGCGATTGCCAAACAGGTCTTAGCTGCGCGAAGGTTGCTCAGGCTTTGGCGATCCGTGAAACGATGTCCCTTCACTACCCCCAGTCTCTGACACGGCGCTCCCGACGTAAGTAAATTTGTGGACGCGTTCCACTGCCTCTGTGCCAATCAGCAACGGTGAGTGGTTCTACACACCAGTTCTCATTGCCTGGGTCTTCCGGATATTTATTTTGAGCCCCGTTTTTGCCGCTTCCTGACGCAGGTCGTTTAGCTTTGCTTGCATATCGGCGTGGGTATGACTCGGCAGGCATAGGTCCTCGGCGTAATCCAAGTCTTCCAAGACGTTGGATAATCTCCACTCTATGCCGTTGGCGCCTGTTATCATAGATGCGAGGCATAATTCCATCAAGAACGACTAGGAAGAGGAGCGGCGAAAGGAGGCAGCCTTGGCGGTGTCCGCCAAGGCTGCCTCCTTTTAACAGTCCTTTTAACAGTCCTCCTGCCCGTTTTAACAGTAATTAGGCGAATTGAAATATTTGAATGTCTCAAAGTAAATATTTGATTTATGTCACGAATCCTACTTTTACATAAGTAACAGTCAACCATTTCAGAACTTAAAAGGAAATTACTTCGATTCTCCGAAATTATCTAACGTTATCTAAACTTTTTCACTTACAAACTTTCTTTTCTATTTTCTTTTATAATTGAATTTGTTGCCAGCTGTAACTTAGTCCTTTGTGATAACCTGAGTTTTGGATACATCGGTATTAGCAGGGTGGGTAGTGACAGAAGTATGACTGCATGTGGAGTTTGGAACATGAACATACATCTCATGTAGATTATTACATACCTATGCATGTTTTTTAGGATGCACTAGTAAAGGAAGATGATGGATGGATGGAGAGGGAGGGGACGGATAAAAAAAAGATGGATGGACTGTGTGAGGAGTGATATGAAAGAAAAGGACGGTATGGAGGAAGAAAACGTGTTGCGCCGACCTCAAGTAGCATGG
The DNA here is from genome assembly GCA_948252205.1 of Orthosia incerta. NCBI lineage: Eukaryota > Metazoa > Arthropoda > Insecta > Lepidoptera > Noctuidae > Orthosia > Orthosia incerta. Next base: position 3,743,871 of record OX411755.1, read on the forward strand.
GATAAGGGTATGAAGATGATGATGATGAAGTAAAGGAAGAGTGTTTGGGTTTGGTTTGTTTTTTTTCCGACATTCAGATTATATATATACCTACAAGAAATGCTCGTTTAAAGGTATTATTATTATATAATTAAAATTTAGATTACTTATTTCATAAAAAACGGCAATTTAATAGGTAGTTACCTAATATTACTTACAGTTATTTAACATGGGTGTAATTGCCAGTGAGCCCCAAACTAGACAGTCTGTAACTTGGAATATACTGATACGAGTACGAAAACTGTTTTAGTGAAAAAAGCTAGATATAGCCGAGAATTTTGACACCTTTTATCTCAGAAAAATGCTATGGGAGTGGAGCCACGGAATAAAGCTAGTAATACAAATATATATTTAGGTTCTTATATCAGCCTTTACTTTACCCAGCCTAGTATTATATTATCTGTGACCCAGCAAAGGTCAAAATAACTGTGGGCACTGGGGCAGAAGTCGAAGACCACAAATGCAATGGCAGTTTAGGACGAGCCCTTAAAAATCATTACAACTCTATAATGACGTTCGTCTTTCAGACAGGTAGGTATGGCGCCTAACACCAGCATTGAATCGAGAACCCTTTAGGATTCCTGCTCTTTAGGTACGTTACTAAATCCATACATAGAACGGGCTTGGTGCCAATATTCCGTGGGATCGTTTGCATAATAATCCTAAATAACATTTACCGTAAGTCACGAATTACAATATGGAAATCTTTGCGCGACTTAGGGCAGATTTCTGCCATCGTGTTGCTTTAGAAGATGTAAAGATAGATAAAGAATTAAGATAAGGTATACAGGCAAGTACAACTTTCTAGATCACTATATTGGCAGTGATGATAGATGGATAAGATTATAGGAAAACCAAAGAGTCGATAAATGGAAAACCTAGGAGTCTATTAATGGAAAACCAAAGAGTCTATTAATGGAAAACCAAGGAGTAGATTAATAGAAAAACCAAAGTTTCGATTAATGGTTTTTGTGAAGGATGATTATCTACTGGCTAAAAGAGGGCTGATACCGTGTGTAGTTTTATTAAGTACTGAGATGGCTCATACAGCATCTTTATGTAGATACATACATGGAGTCGTTATTTGTCCAAATTGCATCAGGAGTTGGATATCAGTGATCGTTAACCCTGATAATTATATTAAGCCTTTTACATATTTTTTTTACCTTTGTAAATGCTCATGTATACTGCTATAATGTGGAACTCCAACCCCACGGTGTCCTCCTGTGCTGCTTATGGCGGGAACACAGGCACGCGTTAGTATTCACCGCGAACCTGCCGCGGCAGTACATCACCGGACGCTTCTCTGGGGTGTACCCCCATCACCGGCACACCAGAAAACATTGTACGCCGTGACCACCCTAGCGACCAAACTACCACACGGGTGCCAGACAACCTCGTGTATGGCTTGGTCTCTCTATGACGGGTCAGGACAGTAGCCCCGCCACCTATCACTATTCGGCCGCAGGGGATAGGGAGTGCGGCCAATGTTATACCGCCAATGCTCCTCCCCTGAGGACCCACCGCGTCCGCCATCTGACAGTGGCGACCCCGTTCAGGCCGCGGCAGGTAGGGAGAGCGGCGCACCGCAATACCGGCACTCCTCTCCCGCCACGGCCTGCAATCCTCAGCCGCGATGCCTCCGATATAACTACATCGCGGCCCGCATTAGTTGCGATATAGTTCAAGTGGCACCGCAATCTACTTATAGGCCGCTACGTCGTTGGCTAGTCTGCCTGACGAGCCTCTCCTCGGGTTCCTCTTCACTTCACCGTGGGTGTCCAATCCACAGCTACTGAGACCCTCGCCTTAACAATGCGGGATTCCACTGGGATCAGATGCCCCAATCTTATTACCATGTAGTGTTGCGGATACATATTTAGACTACATAGGTCTATTATTTTTTTTTAATTATATATAATAATATTTATCCGCAACATTGCCTAAAGCGCCTGTCGCAATATTAATAGCTAAAACTTGTGTCAAGATGAGTTGCAGTAAAATATTATTGGCAGTCATTGTACCTATTATTAATGCCCTCATAAATTAAAGGTATGTTAATGCTAGTATGAAAGTATAAACGTAATATAAACGTTTATTTTAGAGTATTTTCCTTTTGAAGCTCGAAGAAGTTTGTCAGGTTTCCTGCCATTAAAATTAATTTGCCGGCAGAACATGCACGAACGTCACAAATAAACAAATACATCAGTGTATGATTGTAATTAATTAATGTAAAGTACGACTTAATGAGTAAGTAAAATACTCATTAACATTAGCATTTCGAGTGGAAAATCATTATCGGATGCAATGCGGTCTCCGTAAATTAGTGCCGGACCGAAATTCATTTCACATTCGGTCATATGGAAAGTTGGATACTCTTACCTATTTACGGTAGGTAGGTATCAAAAACATTGATTAACTAGAAATATTGTGAACATCATCATCATTACAACCTTTTAATGTTCCCACTGCTGGCGCTAAGGCCTCCTCTCTGTGGGAGGGAATGGGCCGTAATCCACCACGCGGGCCCAATGCGGATTGGCGGATGTGTCATGAACATGCCGTTTTCTAACGATGTTTTCCTTCACCGTTTTTGAGAGCAATGGAGATGAAATAATGGATTAAAATGTTTTTTTTTTGTAGTCGTTTTGTTTATCAATGCGGAGTATCCTCACGAAATTCTTAGAGAAAATTTTAAAACACCTTATAACCCCATCGATCAGTCCTGCACGTCATGCATCCGGCTTATTCCCGCAGCCTTGACCGGTACACGGTCGTCATTCCAGCTCCCCTAGCCAAGTTACAAACTTTCGTATCGAATCTCTTTCTACAATCGTTAACGCCTTCTATTTGTATCGTCTGACCACGTGACTCAGATGTGTCATTCCCATACATTGATTCGTTTTCTACTAGCGTTATCGATTGTAGATTGTCAACTTGGCAACATGTGCTGAACTTTTCGGTCCCATCGATCATCCATGATGCGAGCAATGTGCCCTCCCACTAGCAGCCTTTGTCCAGCACTCGATGTCTTTCGGCTGAAACAATGATGTCGATGATGATGAATATATATGTTACCTAAATTAATAGATAGAATATGATTTTCATACATTATTTTAAAACAATAAAATATAGCTTAACACGAAAGTTACACCGATATTCGGCAGTATTCACAGTGCGGGTCCCATCACTACTTTAACGTACACTCATAGCCCATTTATATTGCAACAGTGCTCATTTTTCAAGATTATTTTGTTCACTTTACGAGTAATAGTCTCGTAGTCCCTGGAATTACAGATTGCAGTACAAAATCTGTTTTTAAATTGCGTTGAGGTATATTATCGTTATATGGGGCATGGCAGTGCTCAGGCCAAGTTTAGTCGATATGACTTTTTACCCTGTTGTCAAAGAATATCTTTTCACAGAGTGAAGGAATGAGACATTGATAAGAAAACCGGCCAAGTGCGATTCGGACTCGCGCACGAAGGGTTCCGTACCATTATCGCAAAAAACAGCAAAAAATCACGTTTGTTGTATGGCCCCCCTTGAATATTTATGTTATTCTGATTTTAGTATTTGTTGTTATAGCGGCAACAGATATACATCATCTGTGAAAATTTCAACTGTCTAGCTATCACGGTTCATGAGATAGAGCCAGGTGACAGACGGACAGATAGACAGAGAGACAAACAGACAGACGGATCGCGGAGTCTTAGTAATAGGGTCCCGTTTTTACCCTTTGTGTACGGAACCCTAAAAACAATTATATACTTAATTTATTTTCCCAATTTTAGTTCTCTTAATTTATCCGTAAACACCACACCAATTACTTTACAATGCATGTCCTCGAAAAGAGCGTTTTCCAAGCAGGCAAACTTTGTGGAAAGTATCACTTTTTTCACTAGTGTTTTTTACTTTTCTGTATTTTTTTAATTTTTAACTCGAAGGCGATTTTAATTACTCTAGATTTAGATATGACCTGTCTGAGCAAATACCATTGGCCGGTTTCTAAATAAAGTAGATACCTATAAATGAAATTTTTTAAACATCCTATAGATTTTGTGCTTAAAGCGTAGTAGTCCGGTCAATTTAGACCAAAAAATTAGAGTGAAGTTACATAAAGTCCCAACAAGCTGAATTTCAGTGAAATTGTTCAAAATATAATTATAAACAATGTCTAGAAGTTCCCCATCATTCCCCTGTAAGGAAAAAAAAATTCAAGGTCAAAGGTAAAAAAAATGCGATACATCGCTATTGACGCAATTTTGTATCTGCATCTCAGTCATACTTGCATCCAAAATGAAGATGAAGAAGAAGCAGGAGAAGAAGAACAAGAAGAAGATCAAGAAGAAGAACAAGAATTTGAAACTTACGAATAAGACGAATAAACTTCAACACTTTTTTTTTAATTTACATCGCTTTTATCTTTCCCAATCTTTATAATTTCCGTTATTATGCAATAGTTTTACATTAAACAGGATCACAACTGACCCGTGGAGTAGGCCTACTGGGGAAACTACGTTAAAAAAAAATATGTAGTTCTAAAAACTAAAAAACACGCTTTAATGGTAAGGATAATGGGACAAACTGTTTAAATTATTGCATTGTCATCGGTCCTTGATAAGTGTGCAAAGTTTCAAATCAATCCAACGTTTTGAAGTGGGTGAAAATCACGTTCAAAGATTCCGTTACATTGATACATAGATACATACATACCAAGCTAATAAAAGCGTGTTAAAAACGCGCTAAGTACACTACCTCATAGGTGGCGTGGAAACGTGTGCATATTATGACGATAACAACTTTTATAACTATTTGAATCGTTATATCTCAGAAACGGTGGCTCGTAACAAAAAAAGTATTGGTACATTTTTTATAGATAATTTTATGATCTACAATTTTTGTCTGAGGTACTTTTATGATAAAACTTACCGTTTTGCTCAAAAATTGCGAAAAACTAATTTTTTTGACCTTTGACCTTGAATAATTTTTTTTCCTTACAGGGGAATGATGGGGAACTTCTAGACATTGTTTATAATTATGTTTTGAACAATTTCACAGAAATTCAGCTTGTTGGGACTTTATGTAACTTCGAATGTCTAAATTGACCGGACTATAGAGATGGACAAATACTCATATTCATCGCATCGTTTAAAAAAATCGAGGTATACCTATGTGTCGTTCTGAATCTTATGAGTTTGCTATAGATGTCAAAAGTATGAACATAAAGGTCACAAGATGCTGAAAAAATCCCACACATTCTAAATTCAGCTCACCAACTAATTTGATACCCCTTAAAACATGTAACTAAGCATTGTAAACAACAATAGTCTAACAAGATGATTATACTGTTAATAGCAACGAACTCGCCTCAAAACATATTAATGCCGAATCAGATTGAAAGGGATCGGTGCGAAATACTTAATTAACATCGTTCTTCGTAGATCGTATTTATGTCTGACGATACGACTGCGTAACGGTATTGTTATTAAACGTCAATGGTAATAATAAAATGGATATTGTTAACTATCCACTAATTCTGTGTAATTATTTACTACTACCTACCTAAAGTTTTTTTTTCTAAAGTGTTAATTTTGTTTTGCAAGTATTTAATTTTTAGCTACCTAAATCTAATATCTTTAAGGGTACACTAGTCGACGGCACGAACTATTTTGTGCGCGGGGTTAAAATGCATTTTATTTCAACCAACAACACGCGCGGAAGAGATAGATGCTGTGATAAGCAGTAGGAAGCTAGTTCGCGTACGAATACACACTTTTGCAAATTTGTAGCGAAATGGATAATGATTTAGGACGAAACCGAGCGCGCGAAATTTCATAAACAGACCTTTGGCAGTCTAGATATCATGAAAAAACGACTAAATCTATCTGTTCAAAATAAAATTATTTGCATTGTTGAAATACTATTCTATCCCTGTATGGAGGCCGTTTTGCAATTTTCCGTTTTCTTATGGTATTTTTTTGCGCCCAAAAATGCGTTAAAATTAGTCTCGAAATTTGGAACTTTCGACGCTCATAACTTTCAAATATTTTCTTTTTATACTTTTTTGCTTCCATACAGGGCTAGATAATGATGAGACAAATTGATATCATTTTATTTTGAACGTACATCGTCAAACAGTAGAATAATCCCTTGACTACGTTTGTATGGAAGAATTTTCGACTAGTGTAACCTTAACCGAGCAATTCTTGTATATATCTATATATATGCGCGGATGAAGTTCGTTCCTTGAGAGAGGCTATGGTGGAGCGGACAGATTTGACCTTAAGCCTTGTCTCCCAGTGGGGTGATGACAATCTGGTCTCTTTTAACGCCACCAAAACACAGGCGTGTCTTTTTACCGCTAAAAGGAGTCTTTTCGATCAAACTCCTACTTTTCGGGGTGTGTCTGTTCCTGTGACTGATCGGCTCGAGCTCCTAGGCATGGAGTTGACATCCAGTCTCAACTTTGGCGCCTCCATTGAGTACAAAGCCCAAATTGCGGCCAAAAAACTAGGCATCCTAAATAAAGTGAAGCGATACTTTACGCCTGGACAGCTTTTAACCCTATACAAAGCGCAAGTCCGATCCTGCATGGAGTATTGCAGTCACATTTGGGATGGCTCAGCTAAATATCAGCTTGCCGCGCTTGACTCGGTGGAACGCAGAGCCAGGAGGCTCATTGGCGACGTTGAGCTGGCGGGTGCTAGGCTTCACAGCTTGGCTCATCGCCGCAAGGTTGCCTGCTTGTCGGTCTTCTACAGACTGTACTTCGGTGAGTGTGCTGAAGAACTCCACGACCTCATCCCACCAGCCCCCTTCTACCATCGGACATCTAGACGTACTGCAAGTTATCATCCTTACCTTGTTGCCATTCCACCAATTCGCACCAAACGCTTCCAAACATCCTTCATAATGCGCACAGCGAATGAATGGAACTCGCTACCTGCGTCAGTGTTTCCGAACGCATTCAACCCGAATCTCTTCAAAGTTAGAGTGAACAGGTTTCTTCTGGGTAAGCTCACTCCATCATCGACTCTTGCTCTGTCACCTTTGACCTAGACTAGAGTCAAGAGCAAACCCATCACTAATAAAAAAAAAAAATAAAAAAAAAAAAAAAAATGTAATCTGAATCTCGGAAAAGGCTCCAACGATTTGCATGAAATTTAGTATGCGGGTTTCGGGGGCGATAAATCGATCTAGCTTAGGTTTAATTTTGAGAAAACCGTAGGTTTTTTCTATTTTCACCCGATCAGAGCTCGGTCGCCCAGGTACTGTTAATTAAGTGATAAGGATTAAGTAACTCATTTAAGTGAACTTCTCATGTAAGTGAATGCCAATGTAATTATTTTGAGAAATAAAGATTCTTTAACCGTATATGAAAAATTAATAGGTACCCTATTCGTTATATGTGTATGTGTGTAGATATCCTATTTATTTTTCTAGTGCTTGCAAGTGCTATTGCTCAATATGGCATAATGTCCATGTTACACCCACTCCTATCAAGGTCAAAGACTCTACACTCTAAGTTGTGAGCGACTATGTCTACCTGGGACTAACGATCCAGTTGGGTAGGGCCAACTTTGAGAAAGAGGTCAACCGTCGAATCCGACTCGGCTGGGCAGCGTTCGGGAAGTTGCGCGGTATCTTCTCGTCCAACTTACCACAGTGTCTCAAGACGAAAGTCTATGATTAGTGTGTTTTGCCAGTGATGACATATGGCTTTGAGACGTGGTCGCTCACAATGGGCCTTGGAATGTGCAATTGAGAGGGCTATGCTCGGCGTTTCCTTGCGTGATTGAATCAGAAATGTAGCGATCCACAAGAGAACCAGGTTTACCGATATAGCCCGAAGAATTGACAAACTTAAGTGGCAGTGGGCAGGGCACATTTCTCGCAGATCGGATGGCCGATGGGGCAGAAAGGTTCTGGAGTGGCGAACGCGAACCGGAACCGTTGCGTTGGAAGGCCTCCCACCAGGTACTTACGTGGACCTATGAGCTGGTGAAGGTTGCAGGGATCCGCTGGATGCAAGACGCACGGGACCGATCAATGTGTCGACGCTTGGGGGAGGCGTATGTCCAGCAGCGGACGTCTTTCGGCTAATATGATGATGATGATGGCATAATTAGGCATTTTTATAGGTTTCGGTGGATTTCTGGTGCCGATAATGCAAAGCACCGTATTACACCTATATTCATACGGCCAATTTTCAAAATTCTAGCTGTTCCACGCGCCTTCGCTCCCGTGGGTCACCCCACAGACCCGATTTCGGGATAAAAAAAAAATTGCCTATGTCACTCAGGAATAATGTAGCTTTCTATTGGTGAAAGAATTTTTTAAATCGGTCCAGTAGTTTCGGAGCCTATTCGGTACAAACAAACAAACAAGAAAATCTTTCCTCTTTTTAATATTAGTATAGATAAAACATGAAAATCGTATCGTCAGCTCTAAATATTTCCCCTCCGCAGCACACAAACAGAAAATGTAATAATATTAATCTTAAAATAAACATAATATTGGAGTTTTGGATGTTTGTACAGTCATTTGGCGTGATTACATTATATCACAATTATCTTTTAGAGGCCATGTTTGTTGACAACGGTATCATTATGACATTTTAATATTATTTAAGGTTCAGATATTTTTTTAAATGATGTATCTAGTTAATGCTATGTAATTTTTGCGAGCTCTTTAGATAATTATAATAATCAGGTAATGTTATGCTTGTGAGCTCTTTTCATTATAATCATTATCTTTAATGAGGATTGTACTTTAATACTTTGTTTTCTTTCTTGATAATAAGGCGGCAGATTATGTAATGGGTTGATTGGTTACATCAAATATTGCAGCTGAGCTGTACATCGTCGCATAGAACAAGGATTGCCAACGTTCATTAATCGGAGTGAAGTGATTAGGTATTTACTTATGTACGGTCTCATCACCGTACATTTTTCTGCATACTTGCAACCCACTTTAGGCCAACGATATTATTGCAGTGTTGCTATCCAAACCAAGAGAGAGAAATAGTCGCCTTCCATCTAAGTTATACTGTAGTTTACTTAACTCAAATATATTCAACTAGCTGTCCCACGCGGCTTCGCTCCCGTCAACTGGCTACGTACCTACCCTACCCTACACCTACCCTACACCTAATATTCTTTCCCGTTTTTGCAACATTTTTCATTGATGCTCCGCTCCTATTGGTCGTAGCGTGATGTTATATAGCCTAAAGCACTCAGGAATAATGTAGCTTTCTACCAGTGAAAAATTTTTTATAATTTATTTATTTATTTATTTAATATAAGGCTTTTCAACAATGAGTACACTGTTACTTTATAAATTTGTACATTGCAAACTTAAGTCTAAGTGCCTCATCACTTACAGAAAAGCACAGCATGCACTAAATTGGTTCATTAGTTCCAGAGATTACCCCCTACATACAAACTTACAAATTTTACCTCTTTATAATATTAAGTATAGACTAGTGGATCTAACTGTGACGTGTTTCTCTCCAACCAACTAACGGCGAATCAGTGTATGGACTTACGACTCGTACAACTTACTTATCTATCTTAGTACAACTGTTTTCTAAAATATGTCCCTCGGAAAACTTTGTGTTTCGTCAGTCTATCAGTTGCCCTTTGCACTTGGTGCAGACCGGCAGCCGTATTGCGTATGTGTATACGGCAACGCAAAGAGTTTGACCGCTATCCAATCGACCAAATCGACCAATCGCACAGACGGATATCCACATCGCGTCATTCATCTCGCATGTGATTGGTCGATTGGTATCTTATATTGGTATTTTATTTATTAGGTCTACCAGCAACTGCTTACTACAAACAAAAAATACTGGCTAAGTGCGAGTCGGACTCGCGCACGAAGGGTTCCGTACTTGGTAAATTGTAATTTACGATTTATGACGTATTAAAAAAAACTACTTACTAGATCTCGTTCAAATAAATTTTCGGTGGAAGTTTACATGGTAATGTACATCATATATTTTTTTAGTTTTATCATTCTCTTATTTCAGAAGTTACAGAGGGGGGGACACACTTTTTACCACTTTGGAAGTGTCTTTCGCGCAAACTATTCAGTTTAGGTAAAAATTATATTAAAAACCTCAATATCATTTTTGAAGACCTATCCATAGATAAGCAACACGTATGGGTTAGATTAAAAAAAAATAGTTTCTGTTCTAAGTATGGGGAACCCCAAAATTTTATTAAGATTTTCACACAAAAATAGAAAAAAAACGCGGTTCACAGAATACATCTACTTACCAAGTCTCAACAGCATAGTTCTTATAGTTTCGGAAAAACTGGCTGTGACATACGGAAGGACAGACAGACAGACAGACATGACGAATCCATAAGGGTTCCGTTTTTTGCCATTTGGCTAAGGAACCCTAATAAAACATGCGTTCAAACTCTACACAGTGCAACAATTACTTATAGGTAAACACCACATGAACAAAAAACAATAATACACTACTTCATTTACGCAATACGGCTGCGGGAGCTCTTAAACAACTTGGAAGTACATTGAGTTGTAAATTGTCTTTTAACTTAAAGTAATTTATTTCAAAAAATGGGAGGAAAGCTGCTAAAGGAAAATAGTTTTACAGCTCTATATAGATCACACGGAAATCAAAACAAAACAACAATAAAGTAGGTACTTAGTTCTGAATTCAAATTATTATACACGATAAATCTAGTAATTGATGGACATGGAAATTAGCATTCGTTTTTTGTTTCGGAAATGCGATGATTGCCGAGGAACATTAAGAAAATGGTTGTACTGTACAAAAACTAATCATACTAAGCGCATTTCCTCTAAATTTACTACTAGCTTCTGCCGGCGGCTCCGCCCGCGTGAAAGTGTTTTATCCCAAGGGAACATTATACCGGGATAATAAGTATAGCCTTTGTGCTATTCCACACTATAATCTATCTCTGTGCCAAATTTCATCCATAACCGTTCAGCCGTTCTGGCGTGATTGAGTAACAAACATACATCCACACATCCAGCCAAACTTTCACATTTACAATATTAGTAAGATCATCATCATGTCAGCCGAAGGACGTCCACTGCTGGATATAGGATGTGGCGACGCTTGGGGGAGGCCTATGTCCAGCAGCGGACGTCTTTCGGCTGATTAGTAAGATGCGCACGGCCAAACTGTGAATTTATTCTCTAACCTATGACTAGTCAGTTTTTATTGTAGACCTCATCTATCGGTAACTATATGCACGGTGAGATTACGGTCAAAAGTGATTCACCAGGAAACAAAAATAACAATATTATTTTATTGATACAGACAATATAGCAGAAGTTCGTTATAAAAGCAGCCTGAACTACCAAATGGGTGTGCAAGCGGAACGGTGACGGAAGCGGCGGAAGTTGTTTTTCTGCGTCGGATTTTCAATCGCGCTGATGCCGTTCCGATGTTTTCCTGTGGCAGCGTTAACATCCGTCGCACTAACATAGCTAATAGTACTACGGACTAGCTAGCTACCTATGCTGTGTTGAAGCTGTCATTGCTCCAGAGTGAGAGGGACGCAACTAATTAATAGTCCTCCTCACCGATTTCGGTCATGGCGACCAATTTCAACGGACACTAGCCTTCGGCGCAGGCAATGTTAAAGCCACACGTGTTTGCGCAAACATAGGGCCACTCCGTCTTCTATCACTCTCATAACCCAATTGGACAACAAACCGTTTCATACCAACAACTTACAAATTAAAAAAAAAAAGAAAATGAAAAGAAAAAAAACGTAAAATAATATACCTCCAAATTTTGTACGCCATTATTGGCAAAACATGGACGCTCACAACATTTATTAATTCAATACCATGCATGTCTGATTAGTCATGTAAACGCATGTTTGACAAATAAAGTTTTCTTTCTTTATTTCTTTCTCCAGGCTGTCACAAATAAATTCCTGGTGGAAAAACCCAATAACCTTCCAGACCTATGAATCGAACCCAGGAATAGCAGTGGTGACCGCGAGGCCAACGGAGTACACATCCGTCAGGACGCATAACTCTATCCTTTTTTTACAACGGAATCATGATGGTTTATGGTGGATTAATAAGTACGGCCTCAGGTGATAGACCCTACGTGAGAGAACTAATAGGTGCTAAGGCTCACAAAACGTTTTGAAAATACTTTGATTAAACAGCTAAGGAGTGGTATTCTCTGCTGGAATCTGCCTAAAAATGGAGCTGGACAGGACACTTAGCAAGGCGTGGTGATGATAGGTGCAGTAAAACGGTGATCGAGTGGCGTACAATGTAAAAACCGGCCAAGTGCGAGTCGGACTCGCGCACGAAGGGTCCCGTACCACTATCGCAAAAAACGGCAAAAAAAACACGTTTGTTGTATGGGAGCTCCACTTAAATATTATTCTGTTTTTAGTATTTGTTGTTATAGCGGCAATAGAAATATATCATCTGTGATAATTTCAACTGTCTAGCTATCACGGTTCATGAGATACAGCCTGGTGACAGAAAGACAGACGGACCGCGGAGTCTTAGTGATAGGGTCCCGTTTTTACCCTTTGGGTACGGAACCCTAAAAATGGTCAAATGTACGGTAACCGAAAAGGGAGAGAGTAGTTTTTTATACCTCTTATGATATCCTACAAAAATAAAAACCTAGCTAATTCTTTTTGAATAAAAATTGCAGTGTTCAAAGTACCAATCCCTTTTCTGGGGAAGGACATCCTAAGCACTTTTCACTTAACTACTTATCTTTGAAGTTCTGGCACCTGATCTTAAGTTGTGGCTTTTTACTTGGGTAACAGGATTAGCCTAATGTAACGTGGTTATATTAGGTGCGGTTAGGCATCTAGCTACCTAGTAGATTCTTGCTAAAAGACACATTTCATGTTATGAAAAATACATCATCTGTGAAAATTTCAACTGTCTAGCTATCACGGTTCATGAGATACAGCCTGGTGACAGACGGACAGACAGACAGACGGATCGCGGAGTCTTAGTAATAAGGTCCCGTTTTTACTCTTTGGGTACGGAACACTAAAAACCAACCAAGTGCTTGTTGTCATCTTTAATATTTCTAGATCAACGGAAATATACTTTCCGTTGATCTAGAAATATTATAATATAAACGGTTTTGATTCCCTTGTGAGTGGTAAATTATGCGACATAAATAACCTTATCTTTAACTTTTTCATATTTGATACCTCCAGGCGTTCCAGAGACAATGGTCTAGCTAGACAGGCAGAACGAGAAACAGACAGCGACCCTGAAAAAAAGTATCGAATATCATTTACTTAAATTAGATTCGTGAAGCATTTTCAATGGTATCTCCCCAAAGATTGAGTTTCCAAAACTTTCACATTTAGAATTATTTCAACACAAATGTCTGAAAATGTTTTGAGTAGGGTATGGATTCATAGTATCTGAAGTCCTTTAAATATTCTGTTATTATCAGAAAATGAGACAACACTGCTGGCCTTTGGGGATATCCCCTTGGATTACCCTCTGCCTGGGTAAGCAGTAGGGTTATGTGACGTCCCCTGTCAGACAGTGCTGTTAGTATGCTCATTTCAGCCTGAATAAGTCATTACTGTGAATCGTCACATATCAGTTAGTGGGATCGAACCGCAATCCTCGTGCGTCAAGTGCGAGTTGGTGGTTGTTGAATGTCTATGTCACAAGTAGACGAATAAAAATAAATCGTGCAAGCAAAGTTTTCGTTATACAACAGTCCGACAACAACCGCCTGGGCTGCTTCCCGGTCTAAACGCAATACCCGTCTGCTCGAAGGATCTTTCCATTTCAATGGAGCTTTGTCAGGAACTTAGAATGTAAAGTTCCGCATACTTTCATAATATGTTGGTTTTAAATCTCAAAATATACTAGCTACTTAGTCCTAAATGCAAGTAAAGAAAATATGGTTAACATAAAACACAATCATCAATTTAAAAACTTCACGCCGCAGCACACAAACCCTATTACGCTAAAACCACGAGCCAAATCATTTCCCAAAGGTACACAAAAAACGCTTTCTTAAGTATTTACATACTTTGCCAAACAAAAAATTACGTCTCTTGTTTAATGTGTAATATTCTCCAAAGTACAAAACACTCCTTGAGCTCTGAGGGCTTCTTGAAAAGTCAATTTACAGCCACTCAATAAAGATTACAAAAGAGCACCTTAAACTTAAGTGTTGTGTGATAGCTTGCCGTCCCTTTCCCGCCTTAGGGTCGTCAGTTCAGGACTTCAGGAGCGAGAGTCCAGATATAGCGACAATGGATGAGATGAGAGTGTAGTGTTCATGGGTATGCACGCGTAGTTTCAATTTATTTGGACTATGTTGATACACTGCATGTCAAAGGCCTGGCCGTGTTGAGGATTAAGGATCGTTTCGTTTAGGTTTGATCCGATATTGTTTGTTTCAAAGGAGAAGGCAACTATTCCGTTACTTTTAAAATGAAGAATGTTGAAAGGCAGTGCTAAGTCTAAGCTAAGTCTTCACGAATTTATAATAAACTTCCTAAGCAAATACGAGAAATTGAAAACGTCAAACTTTTTAAGAAAAAATTAAGTGACTTCTTGGTAAATAGACCATATTATACAGTACATGAATTTTTGTCCGACAGATTCGTGATCAGTTAGTGCCAAACTGTTTTTATGTTTTGATGCAAAATAAGTGTCTATTTAATTGAAATATCTGTAAATTAACACATGTCACATAAACTTATGTCTAAGATAACAATTATTTTTTTTTTCAAACTATTGTATGCCTAACATGGTGGAGCAGTGCAAATGCACACAAAAATAACTCAATAACAACTCTGTAACCGCTGTCTCACAATAAAGATACTTTGACTTTGACTTTAAGTAACTCAAAATTTTCTAAGAACTTATTTTGCATCATGGTGCCAGTAGACTGTACCCAAAAAGCCTGTGTATTTTTTCGACAATCTGTCTGCCTCTATTTCTTGACTATTGTATCCGATTATTTATGTCCTAGTAAGTGTGAAGAGTGAGTCACCTATTATACAAAATTCATGAAACTTTAAAAAAAATATAAAGAGGGTCGTGAGATCGAAGAGAGAGTGGTCGATAGGGTCGTAAGGTTCTAAACTCTAGAACCCTCTAGAATCTAGAGTAGAGACCAATTTCCACAAGACCCAGTGTTGGAAGGCCTACTACAAGGTAGACCAATGACTTCGTAAAGGCTACGGGAATCCGCTGGTGGTGAGAAACACAGGACCGGTCGATGTGCCGCTGATCTGAAGGGGAGTATTACATATAGAAAATTATGATGTCACCCTGTTTAGCACCGATTTAAAAAAAACACCCATTTTTAACTTGAAAAAAAGTTTAAAAACGATATTCATAATTTATTCTAAGACAACATAGTCCACACAGACAAACACAACATCATCTACCTAGCCTTTTTCTCAACTATATTGGGGTCGGCTTCCAGTCTTACCGGATTCAGCTGAGAACCAGTGTTTTACATGGAGTGACTGCCTATCTGACCTCCACAACCCAGTAACTGGGTAACACGGTACCCCTTGGCAAGACTGGTGTCAGATCTCAAGCTTCTGACTACCCGTAACGACTGTCAAAGATCTTCAAATGACAGCCGGGACCAACGGCTTAACGTGCTTTCCGAGGCACGGAGGAAACTCGGTATGTTGAAATGGTCACCCATCCACAGACCGATCTCGTCAAGCGTTGCTTAACCTTGATGATCGACCCGTGCGGCTGTTATTATTTAGTCACGAGCTCCTCACACAGCCAAACACGCAACAACAAACGTTATGTAAAGGATGTTAGTAACCTATGTTAGTACTTATACACTACATACGACAATGTTGTCTACGTCCAGCTGTGGACTTATTTCAGTTAAAACGATGATGATCTAAGAAGCAACAATCAAAAATCACCTTACCATTTCCGCCCGCAAGTCCAAGCCCATTCTATTAACCCGACATCTTCGCCAACTGTCGAGTAATCGACATTCTATGTTCTTCACGCATAAATATTGTATGAGATGGAAACAGATAAGATGTGGCCGGCTCTGGAATATTCTATTTTAAGATAAAGCTTCAATGGACCTGAGTGAGACGGTTCAGCTGGGTGACTGGCTAATAATGCTAATGTTGGCTTAAAATGGATCGTTCTTGAGGATTAAGTTTGGTAACTTTTAAGTTTGATAAGGTTTGTCGGGGTTTTTTATTTGCAGTCCCTTTGCATGCCTTTTAGGGATGATTCTCGGGGTTACTATGTGTGGTGATGTCACCAAGAGGGTGTCTACAATATGCCGGGCATACGCCCTCGGTTTTTCACACATATTATGCACTCACCTAAGTATAGTCTGACAAGGTTCATCATACTGGATGTTTAGTACAGGCCTGCGGATCACAAAGCCAAGAGGCGAGCGCTGGGGCCCATAGCAGCGCTGCGACTCCTGGATCCAACCAGGACCAGTACCCACGAAACTGCGACCCGCAGCAGTGGAGAGCTAGAGGTCTGTTCCTTATTGGGGAGAGATACTGGTTCCTGTCTGACAGGTGAGAAGTGGTACGAGTACACTAATTATCACTAGTACTACCGTGCCAGGTCGGGAGATTAGGAATAGGAGAATATATATAATAAATGGTAAGGGGCGTGGTCTGGAGGCAAATATTCCCTGCAGACACCTGGACACGCTCCCGCCAAAATTCCCTCGCTGTGCACGAAATATACACAAAAACCAAAGCACAAAACGCCGCACAATACAAATCGCGAATCGCGGATGCAATTCCGATGCAGCTGGGGCTGATTATTTAACGAGTATATAATATAATCACACCGAGACCCCTGTTTCACGTAGCACGCGATCACATTTTTTTTTTAGGCTAATGACACCTGTCAACAGTCAACTCACAACTGTCAAAAATCGAAGACAGTCGACTCAGTGTTGCAACAAAACGATTTGATTTCAAACACTGGATCAGGTGGAAGAAAAACTGGCCCAAGGCAGAGCACTGGTAAGATGGTCAGACGCAATCAAAAAGGCTTTTGGAGGCAACATATACCGAGCGGTTCACACTGCAGAAGACAAAAAAATTACGCGACGCAGTTTGATGAATTTAAAATACGTACCTACAATGTACAAAAACTTACGCCTTTTTCTCATGGGGTTAGATAGAAACCATAGAAACGCGACCTGCTACGATCCTTACATACTCCTCTTGCTTCCTTTAAGTACATACATCTGATCACACAAGCACTCTGGTTATGAGTAGGTACTAGGGTTGTTACGGCAGTGATGATATATACTTTGGTTCCGAAGTCGGAATCGGAGGTCTCAAATTTGGTATATCGGAATCGGAGGGTGATGAAAGATGTGTTAAGAGAAAGCAGGTTTAATAAAATAAAATAATACTATTAAGGACCAGAAGCGAAGCACATTATAAAAGAAACAATCTTTTAATCCTTGGAATTACAATTTGCAAAAATAGTAACACGTAACATCAAATAACATTCGCCAACACACCATAGCGGTCAGGTAGCACGTTCTTCTTGGTCGACGCCAGCAGCAAAAGAGAGTGAGGACACACTATGCACCTCCTTTTATAAACTTCCACCGTCCGCAATTCGCATGACATTTGCAATTTCAATGACACCACCTCGGCTATCAGCTAATAATACATACATTGTTAATCAGCCTTTTTAATTTCAGCTCAAACACAAAACACCTGCATAGGCGTTGAAAAAAAAACTTGAGTTTTCTAAAATCGCTATCGGTATTATATAATATAAACAAGTTTGTACGCATTGACTGCGGCTGCGTGCTGCTACTGCCCTGCCCGCACGCTGCGCATCGTAACGAAGCGAACAAAGTACGTAAGCGGCGGCCGCATCGACCTCTGAAAGCCTCCGATTTAAAAGTTTCGGCACCGAAATCGAAATCGTAGGTTTAAGAACAATCGGAATCCGATTTTCGGAATCGGAATCGATCCTCCGTAACCTCCCTAATGAGTAATGCCTATCTAAGGCTATAGGTTGCTGCTGAGCTCTCTCATTGTTGATATATAAAATATACAAAAGCAGCCGTTCAAGAGCCAAGCGATGATCGTAAAAAAAACTTGAGCAGAAAGAGCATAAAACTCCCCGTTTCCCAACCCGTAACACGAGTCACAATATAATGACGTCATAAGGCAGATAACGACAATGCATGTGCATAAAGTATGCACAGGTGCGCCGTCTACAAAGGACAATAACTGTCTAACAGCAGGTCTTTAGGTAACAAGAGATGAGCTGAAACTTTGACTATTTGTAGAGGAGAAACTTACAAACGACCTTACAATATCACATTGAGCAATTTTCTGCTTAGGAATAACGGGGGAAACAATACCTCCTTATTAAACCACGTCAAAAAAAACCGGCCAAATGCGAGTCGGACTCGCACACGAAGGGTTCCGTACCATTATCGAAAAAACGGCAAAAAACCACGTTTGTTGTATGGGAGCCCCACTTAAATATTTATTTTATTCTGTTTTTAGTATTTGTTGTTATAGCGGCAAGAAATACATCATCTGTGAAAATTTAAACTGTCTAGCTATCACGGTTCATGAGATACAGCCTGGTGACAGACGGACAGACAGACAGACGGATCGTGGAGTCTTAGTAATAGGATCCCGTTATTACGGAACCCTAAAAAGGAGGTGCTTCTCAATTTACCAATCAACTACATTTTTTTATTTATGTTACTCGATTACTCAAAGTCGGTGTCAATATCAAAAACAAATAGATACCAAAGACACCGAATTCCGGCATTCGGCAAATTTGGAAGTCGGTTTTTTTAAGTTTTTATCTTTACCTAAATGTAATTTTTTTTTGATGATTTAGAATGACCTCTGCCTTTCCCTTCAGAGTAAACAGGCGTGATGTTATGTATGTATGATTTATTAATAAAAGAGTTAATATTACTTAGATTTGTTATAAAAAAAATAGAAAGTCTTTATTTCGGACAAGTAACATCCATAGGTTAGTAAACACAGAAAACAGAAGCATAATGTCAAAAGTATGATTTTATCTTTTGACTGTACGAAGAAGGAAGTTCATAAAAATTTAAAGTGTTTGTCCGTGTTTGCTCCTAAATGGGTATTCCGAATATTATAAACATATTATCACGTCTTTATCCCGAAGGGCTAAGCAGAAGTGCATCTAATAGTACCTACACCTACACTTCGCCATTTATCCTGCTACTATTATAAACGCGAAAGTTAGTGAGGTTGGATTTATGGATGTTTGTTTGTCTTTCACGCCAGAACGGCTGAACAGGTCAGGATGAAATTTGGCACAGCGTTAGATTATAGTCTGGAATAGTACATAGGCTCCTTTTTTTTAAATTGCTGTCTATCACGCGGGCAAATCCGCTGGTAGAAACTAGTACTCTATAAAGCGTGCCTTTTGCCATCAACAGGGCAAAAATTCAGACTTTCCCGACCCCTAAAACAATGAAGCAGTTCTCTTTGGTGTCACACCTTGTGTGACAATAGTATATTATGCAACTAGTGAATAAAGGACGGTTTTAAAGCGAGGGCCATAGATGAATCACGAACAAGTGAAGGATTCTATCAACTGGATCACGACCGTAGGGAGTGATTCATGATGATTGAATCACGAGCACAGCGAGTGATTCAAGTGTTAGAATCCTGAGCGACGCGAGTGATTCATGGCCCTCGATATAAATCCGTTTTATTCAAGAGTTGCATACTATATTTTATACCATGACTACGAGAAAAAGAAAGATTTAAGCGAAAAGCACAAGGAATAATAATGAATAAATGTTTTATTGACTTCAAAATTTACAAAAAATGTTAAAACTCAGTTTTTCACATTTTTTGTTAATTGAAACTGAGCTAGGTAACAGCATCTGTGTTTCAAGGGCCAGTGACCACCTCCGTTACGTTACATACTTATAATTAATTAAACACCAATGCAATTAATATTAGAATTACAATACAAATAAGTATTCACTAAACATCCCAGGCTAAAATCAAAATCATGAAAATCATTATTGAAATCCTAAATATTAACAAACTGAAAATTAAATCGATGAAGAAGTTTGAAAGTCGAATATTCTTTGCACAAGGAGTTTGTATCGAGTATTTTAAGCGCAAGGAGGTTGTATAGCATTGAGATGGACGTCGAATATAGAAGTGTGTTCTAAATTCAAACACCAAAACAGTGAGAAAAAGTGCTTTTTATTCACTGTTTTCAGTGAATAAAATAAGCTTTTTAGAGGGGGAATGGTATAAAAACTTTATCACTTCTTCATTAGCAGGGATCATCAGTTAAAAGTGTCTTGTATAAGTAACTTCTTCTTCTTCTATTCGTATCGATGAACTCAAACTTTGTCTTAATTTACAGCTCTGTCATTTGCCACGTTAGTTTTAAGATCGTTGAACCACTTGGCGCGAATGGCAGTTAAGGAGGTGGGACATTTCCTGCGAGGGGGGCCACACTGGCACTGTGTTTGAGATGGGTTTATGAGACTCCATCATCATCATCATTTCAACCGAAAGACGTCCATTGCTGGACATAGCTTAGGCCTCCCCCAGGCGTCGCTACATTGACCGATCCCGTGCGTCTCGCATCCAGCGCTTTCCCGCAACCTTATCCAGATCATCGGTCCACCTAGTGGGAGGCCTTCCAACGCATCGTCTGGTTCGCGGTCGCCATTCAAGAACTTTTCGGCCCCATCGGTCATCCGTTCTGCGAGTAATGTGTCCTGCCCACTGCCACATAAGTTTGGCAATTCTTCGGCCTATGTCGGTAACTTTGGTTCTCCTGCGGATATCCTCATTTCCTCATCCTGATTCGATCACGTAAGGAAACGCCGAGCATAGCCTTCTCCATTGCCTTTTGGGTGACTTTAAGCTTTCTGACAAGGCGCATGATGAGACTGCCAGATTTTTACCCGTCTGCAAGGAAAGGTTTATTTTCTACAGCGGAAAACCTGGGCCCGCAACCGGTTTAGTGATTTCCAGATTGGCCACTGCAGTTCATGTCCAGGAAGCATATACTCTGCCGGAGTGATGAAATATGGAGGGGCAGGATGTGTGTTTTGCCACAGTTTACATCTGTCGTCAGTTGCGCTGGCAACCAAGGAGGCCGTTTGTACCTACCTTATCACATAACAGATATTATATCCTAGCAGCAAATCTGAATTTTTCCTTCCTTATCACCTAGCAACAACATACTTTACCCCCCTTAGCGCTTCTACACAAGCTGCTAATTTATGAATCATGAAACATGGTTCAATTTGGTCACAATCATTGATTGATAATAATGAAGTCAGATGATTTTACACTAAGATTCTCGGTACCGTATTTGTAGGACGTCCTCCGCGGCACGACTGAGCCGCATACGCATGTCGTTCAAATCAGAGTTTACACACGGAAAGGGGTCATCCCCGTATTGCTTATCCTTGAAGATCAACCCGTGAGGCTTATATTATCTAGACACGAGTCCCTTGGGATTATTAGTATTGATCACTAATTTATAATGTTTTTATTATTCCTCTGCTTTTCTGTTTCATTTCGTTGCGGGATTAAAAACTTTGGTCGCGACTCGTCAAGTTTTATTGCCTTGGCGCTTTTCTGGGGGTCGCTATCGTCACTATTAATTTCAGGAGTGGCAGTAGTTGGGTGAATTGTAGATAGAAAGAAAAAAAAATTACACAGTTGATAAATAACACAAAAAATAATAATAGAAAAGGCCAGGCAAGGTATTTGCCTTACATCCGTGGTAAAAAGGTTCGTTTCAGCAGTAAATCCACACAGATGTTTTCTGACGCAGGTGCTGTGGCGTGTCCCTAAAAAACCTAAGTTAAAGGGGTCAAACATATATACCAACTCGTTAACTAACGTGTCTGGTACTCAAATTAGAACTAACATCTAAATGAGATTCCGTATTTTAGAAATCGTTCATTACTTAGCATACCTACTGATTAGCACAGATCTTTATTGATTCGGTAATCGTGATTCAGACATACCTCTACAAAACGATGATATAAGAGATCAATGTTAACAGAACCGGCTTATCAGCAGACGTTTGTAAGGCACCGTTGCTACTGTATTGTATTTTTGTAGCTTTTAGCCCAATGACTCTGGAAGACTCAAAACTATTTTCTACTGAATTTTGTTTTTATTTCTGTAAAATAGTCGAGAACTATATAAGTTTTTAAGCTGTCATGGTCACTAACACTAACATTAACATTAAAAGCGGGATATCTACCATGTTTACTGTTTGTTGCGAGTTCCCGATATTTCGGTGCTGTTGCAAGCACCATGATCACGGATAAACTGAAAGTCATTGCGGGTGGGTGTTTATGAGGAGACAAAACGGTCTACCCTCTTTGTTCAACCGGGAGGATGGGTTTCAACTGTCAAGAGCTTGGAATCCAGTCGTTCAGCTGTGTAAAACCCGAAAAAGTGCCAAAAAAAGTTCGCGATCGGACACAGTGAGTTTCGTGTGTCGGGAACAGAATCGAGTTGTGAGTGACAAGGGTATCGGTACTGAGTGCAAAAAACGAACAAGAAAGAGGGTTGACCATTTTGTCTCCTCATAAACATCCACCCGCAATGACTTTCAGTTTATCCGTGATCATGGTGCTTGCAACAGCACCGAAATATCGGAAACTCGCAACAAACAGTAAACATGGTAGATATCCCGCTTTTAATGTTAATGTTAGTCGAGAACTAGCTTAGTCAAAATTTATTCCAGTGGAACGTATTACCGGGATAAAAAGCATCCTATATTCTAAGCCTGGTCACGGTCTACCTGTGTTCCAAATAACGTCCAAATCCATTCAGACTGAAGTGGACTGTATTTGGTTGTTCGTTGGAAGAATGAAAATACTGTCGTGATTCGTATCTTCAATTTTATTCCTTATTGTTATTACAACTGTATGTTATTACAATTGTAGAGCTGAAGACTGACTGTGTCCGACTGTGTCTCAGCCTCCAAACGGTCCGACCTTTATACTAAGACCGCTAGGCGCGAACAATGGCGCCCCTCTCTCTCAATGGCGCTCGCATCTGCTACTGTTACTAGCATCTGCCAGCAGCTTCACTCGCGAGAAAAGTGTTTTCTTATCCCAAGGAAACATTATCATCATCATCATTTGCCGAAGGACGTCCACTGCCGGACATAGGCCTCCCCCAAGCGTCGCCACACTGATTGATCTTGTGCGTCTTGCATCCACCGGACTCCCGCGGTCTTGACAAGATCGTCGCTCTACCTTTTTTTTTAAAATCTTATATAGGCTCGCGCTTGACCACCATCTCACCTGATGGTAAGCGATGATGTGGTCGATGATGGAGCACGCTTGCCTAGAAGTAACCTATTCACTCTTGACTTAAAGACCCCTAGATTGTAGCTATCGGGAAACACAGACTCCGGCAGGGAATTCCACTCCTTAGCTGTACGCATAATAAAAGTATTCTCCAAACGTTTAGTGCGTATGGGTGGGATGTCCACCATGTACCGATGGCGCATCGCCGTACGTCTGGTAGTCCGATGATGAAACGGGCTGGGTGGAATTAGATTATGCAATTCCATCGCACATTCCCCGAAATGTAATCGATAAAAAACCGACAAGCTGGCAACTCGGCGACGATGTTCAAGGCTCTGGAGCTTTGAATTAACCAATGCCTCATCGTCGATGAGCCTCTTGGCCCGCTTTTCGATCGACTCTAGTGCATCAAGTTGGTATTTGGCAGAGCCGTCCCAGAGATACAGTACTCCATGCATGATCGAACTTGCGCTTGATACAAGCTAAGCAGCTGTTCTGGCGTGAAGTACCTTCTCACCTTTGCAAGGATCCCCAGCTTCTTGGCAGCCAGCCTACCTAGAGGGAGGAAGGCCTCATCACTTCGTCTACCGGTACGCGGTCCCGACACTAGAACTTTTCGGTCCCAAAGGCTATCCGTTCTGCGAGCAATGTGCCCTGCCAACTGCCACTAAAGTTTGGCATTTCTTCGAGCTATGTCGGTAACCTTGGTTCTCTTGACATCCTTCAATTCTGATTCGATCACGCAAGGAAATGCCGAGCATAGCTTTCTCCATTGCCCTTTGGGTGACTTTAAGACTTCTGATGAGGCACATTGAACATTATAACCCCAGGGACCATTATACCGGGCTAAATAAATTCCTGACTATAATCTATGTCTGTGTCAAATTTCATCCAGATCCGTCCAGCCGTTTGAGCGTGAAGAAGTAACAAACATACAAACACACACTGTGATTAACACGCTACGCTTTTTTAGTAAGATTTAGTAAGAAGTATAATACAAGGATTACACAGTTAATCGTGCCGTTGAAACACGAAAACATCACCGTCTAATATATAAATCAACAGAATTTAAATGTTGTCTAGACTGAATGAAAGATCACGCTACATTGTGAACCACGCCTTTAATACCAGTCGACTCCCATTAACACAACAACGACACTGCACTAAAAACCTAAATAAAACGCTAATTGCCCAATCATGAAACACGAACGTTTGACAAACGTTCAACAAACGCTACACAAACGCAGTTACGTTACGTAAATAGTTTTGTTTACGTTTACACAAAACCCGCCTACGATTAGATAATGTACGCGTTGCGAATCGTTGTTTTGTGAACGCCAAAACACAAAACATTCGCACAATTTCTATTTGCGGTTGAGATGGAATTAGATTGGGAAGTGTGTTTGTGTATACGCTTCATTGAGTATAGGGGGAGAACTATAGTTATCTGTGTATCCTATTGGTACCGATAGCACAGTAAGTGTGGTCGTAAATACTTTATGAATAACGTCTCTTTACTTGGTATGTACAGCTGGACATAGGTCTCCCCGTCTCTCGCCGTCGATTCTATTCCACTGCAGTTAGACTCTCGACCATTCGTTATACCAAATAGACTGGCCAGGCTGATCGGCAACGACGCACTAGTCAACACAAAGCTCCAGAACCTTGAACATCGACGGCGAGTTGTCGGTTTTTTATCGGTTACATTTTGGGGAGTGTGCGATGGAACTGCACAATTTGATTCCACGTAGCCCTTTCCATCGTCGGAATACAAGACGTACGGCAATGTGCCATCGGTACATGGTGGACATCCCACCCCATATGCACAAAGTGTTTTGTGTATACAACTAATGAGTGGAATTCCCTGCCGGAGTCTTTGTTTACTGATAGCTACAACCTTGAGGTCTCTAAGTCGAGAGTGAATAGGTTACTTCTAGGCAAGCGTGCTTCACCGTCGACTACATCATTACTTAACATCAGGCGAAATAATGGTCAAACGCGAGCCTACCACGAATAAAAAATCTAAGCGTTTGTATCATCGTTCGTTGATAGAGGCGTGCGGTCACAGAGCTCTGTTCCTTGGCTGTGAATGCAACACTGTCCTCGCGCAAATATGGGAGTGGCGCGAGGAGGCGAAATGCCGGGGCGAAACACCGTTGCCGCGACAAATCGCGGCTCGGCGGACAGAGCTCCGGCAGGATCTTATGGCGACATGGAGGGGGCGATTGTCGCAACCCAGCGCTGGGCACGCCACAATTGCGGCGGTAAGACCCCTCTTTGAGGAGTGGCTTGAGAGGCGTCACGGCGTCCTCACCGGACACGGCTGTTTCGGGAGGTTCCTGTTCAAGATAGGGCGGGAGGAAACGCCCGGGTGTCACCATTGTGTGGACCGCTCGGAGGACACGGTGGAGCATACGGTGGAGATCTGCCCTGCTTGGGCGGAACACCGCCGTGTCCTCATGGAGGCGATCGGCGGTGGCGACCTCTCGCGTCCAGCCCTGGTCCAGGCCATGGTACGGAGCGAGAGGGCATGGGAAGCTGTCTCCTCCATCTGCGAAGCAGTAATGCTCGCAAAGGAGGAGGCGGAACGCGTGAGGGAGACGCAAAGGAGACGCCCTCACGCCCCTAGGCACCGCAGGAGACGCCCCGGGCGTCGGGAGTCGCGAGCCGATTCCCGGCCACCGTAGGCGCGGGCTTGCGGACGGAGAGTAATGGGTAGCTCGCCGTCCGATAAGGACCAAGCCCGAGTTTACGGCGCGTAGTGTTCCACGCGCGCCTCAAAGAGATGTCAGCAAAGTGACGGGGTCCGATGGGGCCGATGCCTGTCTGGGTCGCGGATAAATTTGAAAGAGAGTTACCGCGGCCCTGGCACAAGCAACTGAAGGAACACGGGTGGGTTTTAGTCAGTAAAAGTCTGACATGCCCTCCCGCTTCACCCAGAGCGGGAGAAGTCATCGGATGATTTCCCACCCAAAAAAAAAAAAAAAAAAAGGGCTCACTGCGATGGGTCCGTCCCTGTGTGTCCAATTGAACGTAACTTATTGCGAGCGCGAGTCGTACCTGTGCTCCGCTATGTTTGATCCACTGACTTATAAACCTATGGACTTGCCATACCTACGAAATTAACGTGCCTACCTACATAAATCGGGCAATTAAGATGGCTGCCCATTTGCCAATGAGGAAGGCCATTTGCAACTGTTTGACAGCACAACTACACAGATAAACGTACATATACGGCACACAACTACCAATTTTACTCGGCAATCAACATGGCGACCGGTCACGCATAGACATGATTTTGACGTCACTCAAAAATGTTACCAAGTTTAGTAATTGACAAACATTTAGATGTCTCTCTTTTCACATGCAGCTCTTGGTTAGTTAAAAAGAGACAAAACGCTTTTTGACATGCGTGTGTCGATATTA
The DNA here is from genome assembly GCA_948252205.1 of Orthosia incerta. Classification (NCBI taxonomy): domain Eukaryota; kingdom Metazoa; phylum Arthropoda; class Insecta; order Lepidoptera; family Noctuidae; genus Orthosia; species Orthosia incerta. Next base: position 3,770,674 of record OX411755.1, read on the forward strand.
TAGATATTTGTATAACTATTGTTCATATAGTAGAATATGCCGTCTCCATAGTTTTCCTACCTCATTGGTTTGATTGTATCATCATCATGCACAGTCCATAAACACTGCTCGGCCGTTTACTAGCAGAGTGTCTGACAGGTTTAGGTACCTTCAACTAATCTGGTAGGTACATATTTGGCACAGTTTTCCAAAGTCAACTTGTTTCAGCTTGATACATTTCTATACCCTATCTTCACGCTGAAAAATTCTAAGATCACGCTTTCTTTCGACCTATTTTCTCAGTAAGCGACCTTGCTCTTCAGGTGTCTGTATATGTAGGTAAGTAACCCTTGTTGTAAGCTACCGGTTACGAATCAAATAATGTTTTGTTTAACTTGTAATAACAGAGCAGTCATATGTTTGAATTCTTTTCATTCTTCAATGGTATCTACCATTGAAGAATGTATGTCGATTGTCAGGATAGGTTGCCCTGGTTGAGTTTCTCAGTATCACTTTAGCGGTACTGACAGTAAAGTTAAGTAGCCGTATACTTGTATAGATTGTAGGTACAGTAAATAAGATGTGACAATTAAAATATGAGTGATCTTTTTATAATCTACCTTATGCAATCATTACAAGGTTCTAAATAAAAACCGGCCAAGTGCGCAGTAATAGGGTTCTGTAATTGCATAATAATGCTGACTAAGAAGAGGGATTTTTGTTGTTACATGAACGTTAAAGCGGTTTCAGCAGCTCCCAACTTCTAAAAACGGCCCCACATAGGACGATGGTAACTGAAGAAGGAGTTATGTATGAATAAACTAAACTAAACTATTACTCGCAAACTTGTAAGGCCTACTTAGCGATGATAGTTTTCCTTTTAATTTCGTTATACGAGTATATACTACTGCCATGCATTTTTTTCACATAGCCAAAAGCAACCATTTCGCTGGCAGCGGGGAGGACTTTTGACTCTAAAAAAATTTTGAAATTAAAAACTTCATGTAAAATGAAGTTTTTAATTTCAAACGGAACTCTGAATCGATAAATGGTTTTACAGACCCGTAATATTTTTGAACGGCCAATCCAACGATACCATACCATGGGATCATCATCATCATCAACATCATATCAGCCGAAAGACGTCCACTGCTGGATCCCCCAAGCGTCGCCACATTGACCGGTCCCGTGCGTCCCGCAACCAGCGGATCCCCGCAACCTTCACCAGGTTATCGGTCCACCTGGTGGGAGGCCTTCCAACGCAACGTCTTCCGGTTCGCGGTCGCCACTCCAGAACCTTTCTGTCCCATCGGCCATCCGTTCTGCGAGCAATGTGCCCTGCCCACTGCCACTTAAGTTTGGCAATTCTTCGGGCTATGTCGGTAACCCTGGTTCTCTTGCGGATCTCTAAATTTCTGATTCGATCACGCAAGGACACTCCTAGCATAGCCCTCTCCATTGCCCTTTGGGTGACTTTAAGCTTTCTGATGAGGCCCATTGTAAGCGACCACGTCTCAGAGCCATATGTCATCACTGGCAACACACACTGGTCATAGACTTTCGTCTTGAGACACTGTGGTAAGTTGGACGAGAAGATACCGCGCAACTTCCCGAACGCTGCCCAGCCGAGTCGGATTCGGCGGTTGACCTCTTTCTCGAAGTTGGCCCTACCCAACTGGATCGTTTGTCCCAGGTATACATAGTCGTCCACAACTTCGAGTGTAGAGTCACCGACCTTGATAGGAGTGGGTGTAACATGGGCATTTAACATAACCTTGGTTTTGTCCATGTTCATTCTAAGACCCACTCTTTCGGAAGCTCTACTGAGGTCATCGAGCATTGTGCTGAGGTCCTCCATGGTCTCAGCCATAACCACTATATATATCGTCGGCAAACCGAAGGTGAGTGATGTACTCGCCATTGACGTTGATGCCTAGCCCTCTCCAGTCCAGAACCTTGAAGACATCCTCCAGTGCAGCGGTAAACAGTTTCGGAGAAATGACGTCTCCCTGTCTCACACCTCGCTGCAGAAGGACTGGTTCCGAGGTCTGATCCTGAAGTCGAACTGACATGGTGGCGTTTTTGTACAAACACTTTAACACCTCAATGTACCGGTAGTCGATCTGGCACCGTTGGAGAGACTGCAGTACAGCCCAAGTCTCGATCGAATCGAAGGCTTTCTCGTAGTCCACAAACGCTAAACAGAGAGGCAGGTTGTACTCGTATAACCTGCCGCAGCGTATGTATGTGGTCTACGGTGCTGAAGCCTTTACGAAATCTGGCTTGTTCGGGAGGCTGGAAATCGTCAAACCTGCGCGCGATACGATTCGTGATGACTCTTGAAAACAGCTTGTAGACATGGCTAAGAAGTGTGATGGGCCTATAGTTCTTCAGTAGGGCATTGTCACCCTTCTTGAAGAAGAGTACCACCACACCCCTGCACCATGCCTGTGGCGTTTTCCATTCGAGTATGACGGAATCAAACAGCTTCTGAAGGGCCTTCAGTATTGGTTTTCCACCCGCCTTCAGGAGTTCGGCCGTAATTCCGTCGTCACCCGGTGCCTTGTTGTTCTTAAGCTGTTTCAGAGCCATCCTAAACTCATACAGGCTGACGTCGGGAATGTCTTCGGTACAGTGTCGGGTCAATCTAGCTCTAGGGACATTCGCTACATTCGCGACGGGTTTACTGGTTGACGTGTACAACTGCCCATAGAATCTCTCGATCTCCCTCAAAAGCTCCGGTTTGGCGGAAACGATCCTGCCATCATCGGTCTTCAGTTGTGTGAGTTGGCTCGGGCAAAATTTTTTTTCGTGTATTTTTTTTTTTCGTGTGTTTATTTTACCACTTTGTCGGAATTATTAATATGTATACCCATGTCAAATTACAGCTTAGCAAATTATAGCTAAGCTGCGGATGGACAGACGGACATAGCGAAACCATCAGGGTTCCTTGTTGACTTCGGAACCCTACAAAGGGTTTTAGGTTCAAAAATTATTTCATATTGTTGCCTAGAGCTAGTAAAAACATGTCTTGATAGAGAATAATATGCCTATTTTTTGGTTAGTCTGAAGAAGGGTGACGCCACTCACCAGTGTATCTTTTTGACCACCGTGGAGAGGTGACTTACAGGATTTTACTTAAAGGACATGTGTGCAGTGTATATTTTAATTACCTGTAAAAAAAGTGACAAGAAGTAAGTTTTGGCACGTATCGTAAAATTTGGTTAGGACCTGCACGCTTAATGCGTAATGAATTTAGCAAGGCAAAACCCACATCGCGTCTTTGATCTCGCCATGTGATTGGTCGATTATCATACTCTTTGCCCTGCCGAATTCATTACGCAATTAGGCTCCTGATGTTCATATCTATCGATGTCCCACAAATTTACCAAATAGACACCATTTTCATGGCACAGCGAACAATAAACACGTTGAATGAAGACACCTGAAAACAACTGTCAGAGTTTTTAGTTTATCTATTAATTTTAACTGAATGAGTTTTATCTGGCCTATTTTTATCTAAACGAAACTTAAATGAATTCATTAAAGTTAGAATGATATGAAGTTAGATTTTAATTTTTAATACTTCATTCTCAATTATGAGCTCTCACGAAAACAGTCGAATTTATTTTTAACTACCTTACCACACCACAGGCTTTGCCCTTGTGAAGTCTGAAATTATCTCATGGTAAATTATACTCCTTAGATAAAATCATCCCATCAGCCCAGTAAAAATCGACATTAAAATCGCAAAGCTTGATATAGTTCTGGATTTTTAGTAGTTATGTTGTACGGGCCAGTTAGGTTAGTGTTAACACAAATTCGCCACTTCAGAAACTTTGCTCACTGCGCAACACGCGAAAAACTGAGAAATTTTGGGACTACCATGAAAATGGGTTGGGAATGCGGCCTCACCCCACTAGCAACTAACAATGAGCCAGACCCACCACACCATCTCAAAATCATAGCCTGCAAATTTTATAAGGGACGCAGGGCGACGTGTACTTGCTGGAGAGCTGGGCTGAAAAGCATAAAAAATCAGAACAACATCATACTTTTCGATTTTAGCCTTTTTAGTGTCGATCATTACTGAGCTACATGTCTTTTTTCAAGGCCGAACCTTTCTCTATTCCAAAAGCAGTTTAAACGTGTAAGCGTAACAAACAAACAGACATACAGGCAGACTGGCAGACAGAGTTACTTTCGCATTTGTAATATTAGCATAAATTTAATTCCTAGCGTAATTGGGTGATGTGTCTAAACGAACTAAAACAAAGTCCATTTGAGTAAGTCACAATAGGCTTTTAAACTGGTAACGGGCGGAATTCGGTGGAACGAACCGGATAATACTGGTATTAGTTGGACGGCACCGGTTTAGGGAATGGTTTCGTTTGGTGAGTTGCATCATATCGGATTGGAATTTGCTTTGGATATATATGTAAGACATAATTTTGTTAATCCATTTGAGATTTATGATATGGATTATGGACTATTGTACCCTACAAAGGTCCTTCTAGTTCTATCGAAATGCATGAAAAAATTACAGCATTTCTTCTCATAACAATGATGTAATGTTGATTTAATGTTTCCTCTGAACGCTACGCTAGTGCGGCGCAGATGTCACACAATTTCGTTGTCATTTTGGTATTATATTAACAGCAACGCGCACCGTGACGCTAACGCAGCGTACTCATATGCCCCAGCCATGCGGCGCGTTGTCGCGGCGTCTGCGCGGGACAAACTTCAATGTGAAGGGTCCCTTTTGGTCAAACTCTGTCTTTTTAATAAATAGCAGAAATATTGTTGCATTCGCCTATTGAAAAATCTCTGCTTCAAGCATAGTTGGACATATAAAAACCCTCATTTTCCTTAAAATCTGAGCAAGATAAAATATAACCCACATACAATATACATCTACGGATGCGGTTTCTAGTTCGCGTGGATAAGATTTCCATTAGCCAGATTATTGTTTTGTTCTCTGCGCTTTGATCGATTGTTTTGTGTTTATTTTAATGTTTATAGTTTAGGTTGGTTCTGTTTCCTGTGATTTCTCGGGCTTATCTATCTATCAAGCTAGTCCACAGCTGAGATAAGTCTTCCTCTCATTTCCACTCATTTCCGTCAATGCTATGTCGTTTGAGCCTCATGGGCACCAAACATACATACTAATACTTCAAAGTGGTTCCTTTTCAAACTGGACACCATCAATTATTTTTTTTACATTTGAGGTACTTACCTACTCGTCTTTGGCTAAATTCGTGGATCCAAAATATTGTTATTCCTGATAGAAAACGCTACCTGCCCTAAGGCAAGGTACGAAAACGTAACACAGCTTAATTAGCAAACAACTCTCTCAAAACAACGTAAAGTGTAAACAAAAACAAAAGAATCAATCACAAATCAAGTCCATTTCGTTTGAAACAAACAAATAAACAAATTGATTCTCGTAACCGCGCATAAATAACACAAGTGCAAGGGCGTCCGATTCGCTAAATAGACGATAAGTACCGACTGCCGATGTTCACGTGGGGCTATAATGCATCTTTTTCTAAATCATAGAGGGGGACAAAGATGCAAAGTGTTGCTGTGAAATCGGGATATTGGGGAAATTTCTGGACTGCGTTTATGTTTATGTTTGTGAATTTAAAGAGTTCGTGGCGCACGGGTCAATCTTCGACTGCCTAGGCTGTTGTTCCTAAATAGATCTTTGACTGTCGGAAGTTAGAAACCAAAATCTAACACCAGTGTTTTTAATTTTACCCGGTTTGTGGAGGTCAGATAGACAGTCACTCCATATAAGATCATGGTATTCAGCAGTAGCCGGTTAAACTGGAAGCCGACCCTAATATATTTTTAAATTATAGATAGGATCGCGCTTGACCACTATCTCGCTTGATGGTAATCGATGAAGCGGTCAACGGTGAAGCACGCTTGCCTAGAAGTAATCTATTCACTCTTGACTTAAACACCCCTAATATAATAAATGAAGGCTAGCCTAGATGGGTTTATGTATTTAGAATAACTTATCCCTTCACTAGTGGCCTTCCCCGACTTTGCACGGGTGCAATTTAATTTCCATTAGATGTACTAATTTTTTTTCAATCCAAATCTTGTCCAGCAATTACGAACACAACAAAATAAATGGCCAATACAGTCGAGCCCTTCTCAAGAGCTAACCTTTCATGCGGTCATTGATTTTTAAATCCTTTTATTATTTACCTCTTGTTCGAGCAGTAAACATGAGTTTGTGCCCTTCCTGAGAGACAAAGAGGAGAGATATTCCGATTCTACAACAAGTCTTGGCATTCATTGTTCTGATTATTTTTCTACTCGTAGCTGGTAATGCACCATTTACCAAAACAACTATTCGCTGAAAAACGTTGCAACATCTCCTTGAAAAGTCATTTCCGGGGTAATCATGTCATCGAATAAAATAAATGCCATTAATAATGTCATTGCAGCGAAATAAAGGTTCATCCCTTAAATACTCTTCGACTAGAAATTGGGCAATTCCATACCCTGTATATGCAACTAAGACTTAATCCAGATAAAGCATTCGAATATTATCGTATGTCCATACAATCATTTGATGTATTGCTGTTGTGCAGTTCTATCCGGCTTTTCTCTAGAGTCCCAAAGGCAAACTCTATTTTGCACTACGATAAAAAATCGTTCAGTGTCAAACATCCTGTGCGTGCGTCGTCACTGCGAGTTATCCGCTGAATGTGGCGCGATGCATACAAATACCTGTAATGCGCTGTTGCCGATCTTACGCTGACGGAAGATCGGTGCGCGGACGACCGAGCAGACGCGAGCGAGTGAGCGGTCCGCTCCGAGCGACGGATCGTCCGCGATGGAACGACCGATCTTCCGCGTAGTGTGCCCGCTATTTGTATTTTACATGCAATAACATGTATTGGCGGTCCGCCGCGGAAGTTCGGCGACGGAATTTCCGTCTAGTGTGGCAAAGGCCAGAGCAAATTTCACAAATGCAACTGAACGGCTAGTCAAGCTGGCAAGGTTTAGTGTCAATATTCCAATATAGCAATGTTGACACTGAAAGTTCAGAACTCGGTATACCTGCTGTGCGCATATATGGGCTGATCGTGTTCAGTTTCATTGGTTAAATTTTCCCTTAAGAAGCTCTTGAATTGGATTGGAACATGAGGCCTTGGTAAAGAGGGTTTACTGGACAGTTAGAGGAATCTCATAGAAGTTTATAGGTTTCTTTATCTGCACGACCCGACACCTGATACGTTGACCATCGTTTTCATGTCGGTGTTAATTAAGAACAAACAATCATAATATGCGAAACAATACTTAATACATTATGAGTATTATAGTTCTCAGAGTGAATACTTATTATATTGACGTCCGCTTAAAATTTTATGAGAAAATGTATTTGCGTAGTACTTTAGACTAAGACCTGGCATTGCATCGTAAAAACGTTGTTGCATAACTAGTTGTATTATTTTTAAACGTTCACAAAAAATATTTCGAGAAACGGGAAAAGTAGAACGGAGATTACAGAATCGTGTATCTAGTCAATGCTAAGCACCCGTTGTTTGCATAGTGAGACATACGCGCTTCAGTTTACAAAACCGTGTTTAAAAATACGGGCTTTCTTTCCCATGCGAACAGATTTGTGGCGGGAAAAACTGTCGGTATCAATTCTCATAATAATTTCAGTAAAACAATACATCACGGGCATTTAACGCGATGATTTCGATTATTTATTTACCTAATTAACCCGAAGTTTCGGCCGTGTTGCAACGACCGTCGTCCCGTGATATATTATTTTTCAATTATGAAACGCGAAAGTTTAAAAGTTAATATAATATTCAGTATTAGTTATTAAAAAAATAATAACCATGTGATTAGTTTAAATACCGATTCGTAGATTCTTAATTCAAATCCTCCATAGAAAATTTGAATTAAGAATCTACTGATTAGTACTGATTTAATTTTTTTCGCGGTTGGCGCAGTGGTTGAGCGATTGACTGCTGCGCTGCGTGTCGCGGGTTCGATGCCCGCACGGAACAAATATTTGTATGATCTACAAATAGTTGATCCGGCTCTGGGTGTTTGTGTATGTGAAATTATATGTTTGTAAACGCACCCACGATACAGGAGAAATTCCTAGTGTGAGGCAACGTTTTTAAAAAAATAAAATAAAAATAAAAAATAATTATGGTTATTTTCTGTTATATAAACAACGCCCATTAATGTGTCATACTCATAACTGTGTGAATAGCGTGATAGATACAACATTTACGAATGTGTACGGATCGACTTACGTTTGTAGAAATTTCGGATACAACAGATTGGCTTAGTGACAATTGTGCCTTTTATGCAGCGCAGTTAAAACGTCTTCGGCGAAAATAAGCGTGATGACTTATATTATGATATGTAAATAATCAAAACCAAACAAAGAAACAGTGTACCTAAGACGTCACACAAAAATATGTACAGTTCGTGTTCCAACGTTTAGTAGGAACGTATGAAATCGTCAGTTCGTACACAGTGTCCGCGACATAATAGCTAATCGTTGATTGATGTTTGACAAACAGGGGCTCGTCGTTCGCGGGTGTGTTGGACGATAGCTGTCGGAGACTTCGCACGTACAAGAGGTATGCTGTGTTTTTATATGATGATTAGTATCTAAGTATTTAGGTTTTTGCCTTTTCTATATGAGACCTTGCAGTGGGACAGTAACAGTCTGTTATTACTTTTCACCTTGCAGTGGGACAGTAACAGTCTGTTATTATTTTTTTTTTTTTCGTGTCTAGATAATTTTTAACGAACGTGGGCGATTATGAGCGCGAGTTTGGATGGTGAAAAAACTAAAGGGAAATGCCCATTTTTGGCCATAAAACGCCCAACAATTTGCTTTTGTTAAAAAAAACATCTTGTTTTATGTTTATTAATCGCGGTATTTATGTATCCAAACAAGATTGCAACATTTTTGCAAAAAATAAAAAGTATCGAAAAGATAAAATGAAATTAGGTAAATCCGGAATCCATTGGTTTGTGGATAAAATAAAAAGTGTTGCCAATTATTAATTTCGTTCAAAATATAATCGATTCTATTTTCTCCAAACGATTTTTTATGATGTAATAATTATTATAATACAACATTATTCGTTTTTTTTCGTTAAATTATGATGTTATGATAATAAAACAAGCGAATTCCTAGTTGATTCACCATAAATTCTTATCATAACTAAAATACTACTACACAATTTAACTGTTATTCTTATCTGTTTTTCAAAATACATTAAAAATAAAATTCAAAAACTAAATGAAACAAAATAATAATCTTTGATGCTCTTTAATTAATTCGTTCGTTAATTAATTCGAACAAAAATCGATATAGATTTTTATGTCTGATAAGTAGCAACATCGAATCTGACATTATGACAGCATGGCGGCTGTCTGTCATATGTTGGTAAAGGTAATTCAAAATTCGACTTCGTTTGCTATTGTATTATTTTGTTTGTTTTCTTGCGGATTTGTTATCTCACCAACGAATAAGCTTTCTAAATGGACTCCGACAACTTTGTTATTGTAGGTTTGTATTACAGTAAAATGATTGTTATAAAACTGTATTTGTGACAAAAAAACATTTCATATCTTAATAATCCGGACTTTTTTCTGAACCTATTCCTTTACCATTTCATTAATTAGATTGTATATTATCATTTCCGTATGCTTTTATTTGTGTGCACCCCGGGCCAAAGTGTCTATGGCCGGTGGGCATTGCCCTTTTAATCAGTTTATTGCAAATATACAAATTGAAAATTGAATCTTTTGAGTTTCAGTAAAAAAAGCTGAACTTATGTATTTTTCTATGCAACGTAAAGGTGAAGATAAACAATACTTTGATGTATTAATTAACGATGAGAGGGTTTAATTTCGGGTTTCATTATTACTTTGACGACGTTGCTTTCATAATGGCCAATTAAATGTATAATTTTTTAAGTTAGTTTTAGAAAATAAGAAGTGGAAAACTAAACTAAAAGATTCGTGGCTAAAATGCAGATAAGTGCAAACTTTTGTTAATTAACGGGCACCCAATTGAGTGCCTTAGCGCACCAGTTTCACTTTTTCAGTCACTTCATAAATATTAAAACCATTTTCATTAAATTTTCACGCCATAAAAGGCACACAGAAGCCTAATCAACCACCAATCTGAATACGTAACAGCCGAGAAGAAACTTTTCAAACATTTTCCAATAGAAAAGCAATCAGCGATATTCCTATTCAAATATTTAACATCTTTCAAATAAAAGGGGAGGGCATAAAATGTGAAATTCTCATCGAGTTAACGTGCAACCAATTGCATAATGGCTCTCGATCGTTCGTCCACCGTTTAAATGGAAATTGCGTCTAAAACTGTCTTTAAACGGCTATAACTTTGATTTTCTCTTGACTTTGAATTAGTAATAGTTTTCCTTTCATTGGATTATGTTCGTGACTTTTCCGGGTTAGAATAACTTTTCTGTACTGAGTTTTGTAGAAAGTTTTTATATTATAGTGAGAGCAGTGGTGTGGTGGTGTTATAGGTCGTGGGTTCGAGCCCAGGCAGGCGCTTTACTTTGTGTAAATTATTTCATCACCACTGCTCTCAAAACGGGTAAGGAAAACATCGTGAGGAAACCGGCATGTCCTAGAACCAAACATTCGAAGAAATGTGGCATCCACCAACCCGCACTGGGCCCGCGTGGTGGATTACGTCCCATTCCCTCTCACAGAGAGGAGGCCTGTGTGCCAGCAGTGGGAACATTAATAGGCTGATGATGTGATGTGATGTGATTTATGGTGCACTGATTTAAAAGAGTGTTGCACAGTTTATGATTAAGGCACATGACGGCGCGACGCAATTTAAATTGCGTTGATCGGCGATATCACGCACGTATTTTCTAACAAAATTTCTAATGCATATCGGTCGAATTGCATCGCACTACGTCCAACATAACGTGCTTGCAATATCGCTTAGTAAAAAATATTATTTTATCAGTGTGATATAAATCGCATTGCGTCGAGCCAGAAGGCAGGTTTGTTCCTTGTTTAGTGTCAGTTTAGTGTTTAGATGATAAATAAATATTCCACTTTGCTACTAAAAAATTGATATTGAAATACTCATCGAGTTAACGTGCAAACAATTGCATAATGGCTCTTGATCGATCATCCACCGTTTAAATGGAAATTGCGTCTAAAATTTGCTTGAAACGGCTATTTGATTTTCTTTTAATTTTGTTTTAGTAATAGTTTTCCTTTCATTGGATTATGTTCGTGACTTTTCCGGGTTAGAATAATTTTCTGCGGACTTTTTGTGGGCACCATTTATATTTTTGCATATTACGAGTTGAGTATTTGTCAAACTATACTTTAATTGTTGCTTGTTTATGGTTATTTTAGCGTTTCTCTTCTCCAAATAGTATAAACCAAAGTCGCTGTCAGCCACTGTGTGTTTCTCCGCTTGCTTCTTTATAACCACGAAACGTATTTTGATACAGATTATATTGATAGAAAGAGCGATAAACGACGAAGTTTTGGGTACAAAATTTGTCCCGTACAAAGCCGGGACAAGCCGCTAGTTATTGATAAAGAAATATTCTACTTTTCCGCACAACTCTGTCTCACCATTTTAAACTGTCTGTAACTTTGATTTTCTTGTGACTTTGTATGAGTAATAGTTTTGCTTGCATCGGTTTATGTTCGTAACTTTTCCGGGTTAGAATAATTTTCCGTCTTTGAATGAAGTATTTTATAAAGTGCACTGATTTCAATAGAGTTTTTTGCCACTTTAGTGTTTAATATATTAGCACCGGTAAAGATTGCCACTGAAAACTAGTATTGAACTACCGTAATAACGTTCATCTCTATACATGTATACATAAACTCACGGCTTTTTCACATGGGGGTAAGCAGAACCTGCTAAAATCCATGCATACTCCTTTTGCTTCGTTTAGTTTATATTATTTCCTGTCTTTTTAGGGTTCCGTACCCAAAGGGTAAAAACGGGACACTATTACTAAGACTCCACTGTCCGTCTTTCTGTCTACCTGTCATCATCATCATCATCATCATTTCAGCCGAAAGATGTCCACTGCTGGACATAGGCCTCCCCAAGGCGTCGCCACGTTGACCGATCCCGTGCGTCTCGCATCCAGCGCCTTCCCGCCGGTGTTTGTTGGGGTAGCCGGATCTCGTCCAGAGATTCTTAGCACCGTTTGCCATGCCGTAACCTCGACCGCTACCGTAGTCGAGGGTAGGCAAGCTGCCGGGTACTAGGGGCCATTTTTTATTTGTGCTATTCATGGGGGAGGGTATGCCATAATCGCCACGCTTGGCAGGCGGATTGGCGATCGCAGTATGGTTGTTATAGATGCATAGAGAACGCTGCTGCCCATTCTCTGGTTTGTCCCTTAGTCGCCTCTTACGACACCCACGGGAAGACATGGGATGGTGAAATCCTTTAAGTCCGGCACCATACGGAAGAACTCTCTCAGTCTACCTGTCACCAGGCTGTATCTCATGAACCGTGATAGATAGACAGTTTAATTTTTCACAGATGATTCATTTATATTGCGGCTATAACAACAAATACCAAAAACAGAATAAAATAAATATTTAAGTGCGGCAACCTACAACAAACGTGGTTTATTTGCCGTTTTTTGCGATAACGGTACGGAACCCTTCGTGTGCGAGTCCGACTCGCACTTAACCGTTTTTTTTCTAAATATACGTTGCTGTTCCCTTACAGGGAGTACAATGGTTCTTAGATTCAACTATTTTGTTAACATCCTACAATAACATTGTGAAACGCAATTATTAAAACCGGCCAAGTGCGAGTCGGACTCGCGCACGAAGGGTTCCGTACCATTATCGCAAAAAACGGCCAAAAAATCACGTTTGTTGTATGGGAGCCCCCCTTAAATATTTATTTTATTCTGTTTTTAGTATTTGTTTTTATAGCGGCAACAGAAATACATCATCTGTGAAAATTTCAACTGCCTAGCTAACACGGTTCATGAGATACAGCCTGGTGACAGACGGACAGACAGACGGATCGCGGAGTCTCAGTAATAGGGTCCCGTTTTTACCCTTTGGGTACGGAACCCTAATAAAACGAAAGTGAACTAGGTACTTTAACGGTAGCAATAATCGCCATTGCTAATTAGATTTATGTAATTACAATGATAAATTAAAATTTCACACCTGTTTACGATTTTTATAATGAACTACCTTTTGCCGGCGACTTCATCCGCGTCAAACTCGTACTTATTTTTTTAATTTGCCTACAGGAACTGTGAATTTTGCCGGTATTAAAAGTGGCGTATGTTACTCCTTATAACAGCAGCTATCAACCAGTGAAAGTCCCGTCAAAATCGATTCAGCCGTTTCGGCGATTACCCGCAACAAACAGACAGACAAATACCTTCAAAATTGCGTATTTGTAATTAGTACCATATATATTTTCAAATGCATTCAATAAAACGTTGTTATTCTTTTATAGTTGTTGTTTACTAGCATTCCCGTTATTTGCCCGGTTCTTATTTGTAGTAACCCAGTTACAGGGATTCCAATCACAGAATGTTTAATCACCCCATGTAAAATAGAGCATTAATCGCTGTAAGTATGGTCGAATGAAGGAGGCCTGCCAGGATCTCCCGATTGCGTTTGCTTTAGACCAACGATATACCTAAAGTCTTGTGCAACCGCAATCGGGAGATCGTGGCAGGCCTCCTTCACTCGACCGTACTTATAGCGATTAAAGCATACATTTTCGCGCGGTCCCGGCACCGCTCCGCCAGTCGGTTATCACTTGTCACCTCTCACGTGCACATTGTTGGTGGGCGCGGGGGTCTTAGTTCGAGCAGCCTCGCAAGAAACGAGCCGTCAAGGATCAACCCAACCGTCACGGATATTGAGCTCAAAATTGTGCTGGCACTTGATCTCGGCGAGTGAAATATCTGTTACGTAGTAACTTTCTAATCTGTGATCCTAAGATCAATTCGCAGGTCGAGATTATTTTTATTGAATGTTTACATCCCGATTTTTTCAGTAGAGCCCGGTTTCCGGATTCGTGATCGGTTGACGGTGATAAGCTCTTCCCAATTAGGCAAGCATTAGGCAGGGCTATATAACAAAGAGAAATATATGTACCTGACTAACGCTTCAGAAGACACAAACATGATGTTATGTTAAGGTTACACTAGTCGAAAATTCTTCCATACAAACGTAGTCTAGGGATTATTCCTTTGTTTGACAATGTACGTTCAAAATAAAAAGTGATATCAATTAATCTCGTCATTATCTAGCCCTGTATGGAAACAAAAAAGTAAATATTTGACAGTTATGAGCGTCGAAAGTTCCACATTTCTACACTAATTTTAACGCATCTTTGGGCGGCAATAAATATCATAAAAAGAAGGAAAATTGCAAAACGGCCTCCATACAGGGATAGATTAGTAGTAGTTCAACAATGCAAATAATTTTATTTTGAAAATATACATTTAGTGGTATTTCATGATGTCTAGACTCCTAAAGGCCTGTTTATAAAATTTCGCGCGCTCGTTTTCGTCCTAAATCCATTTCGCTACAAACTTGCAAAAGTGCTAATTAGTACGCGGACTATCTTCTTACTGCTCATCACAGCAACTATCTCTTTCGCACGAGTTGTTGGATGAGATGGCACGCATTTTAACCCTGCGCACAAAATAGTTCGTGCCGTCTTAAGGCACAGATACCCCTCAGTAGCTGATTTTGATATAAAAATCACATCTAAACGGCTAGTCGTATATATTTGAAAAAAATAATACATTAGACAATTTTTTTAATCATTTAATCTAAGAAACACGGACAAAAACACCGCAATCGAACCAAAACCGCCGAGCGAAATTTATTTTAATGAAATGAACCCTATCTCAAAGACAATTTAATTATTTAGATTTTGATCTAAGGTTTTTTTTTTAAAGTCATAGAATAATAAGGAAAGTACAAAAAACTACTGAATTTTGAGTCGCGCGGGTGTGAAACGAGTGCGTGTTTTGTTCCCTCAAGATCGATGGCGACTGTTGTCGTCCTAAAATGAAACGTTATGAAGAAACTACAAAAAGCCTTTAGATATTTACATAAAATTGTGAAACAAGAAAGAAATGCATAATAAATCTAATAACATAAGGAAAATACGTAAGTTTACGTTTAAACAGAATTCATAACATCAAAGTACACATCAAAGAGAAACATAACATTGTTGCAAGTTTACAGTGTTTAGAAAATGGAATGTTCAATATATATAACATTAAACAACGAGTTACACAATGATTGTTTTAATTGTTACAGTACCGTACTAATTACTTTGGTTTAGGAGATCACTGGGTTAGCATAACAAGGACGTTCAATTTAATTCCTGATCAGAAATACATAGCGTCACGCAGTGCTCGCGGCTAAAATAATAACAGACACACAATCGATCTTCAAGGTTAAGCAACGCTTGCCGAGGTAAGTCCGTGGATGGGTGACCATCTTTATATAACGAAATTCCTCCGTGCCTCGGCAAAAACGTAAAGATGTTGCTACCGGCGGACATTAGTAGATTTTGCGTCAGGAATGAAGGCTGGAAACTGACACCAGTCTAGCCAAGGGGTATCGTGTTACCCAGTTACTGGGTTGTGGGGGTCAGATGGGCAGTTGCTTCATGTAAAATGTTGGTACTCAGCTGAATCCGGTTAGTCTGGAAGCCGCTACAGCAGCCGAAATTCTCGCGCAAGCGCGTTGTCGAAGCCATCCTGCCACACTTCGAAGCCTGGCTGGAAAGAGGGGAGCGCATCTCCTACAGGCTCACTCAGGTGCTGACCGGGCACGGTTGCTTCGGTGAGTACTTGAACGGGATTGGGCGAGAGACCACGGCAAATTGCCATCACTGCGGAGGCGACCTTGACTCTGCACAGCACACGCTCGAAGAGTGCCCTGCGTGGGTCTCTGAGCGGCAGGTCTTGGTCGCCAGGATCGGTCGAGACCTGTCTCTGCCAGCGGTTGTGAGGGCCATGCTGGTAGAGACAGAATACTGGAGAGAAATGGCCTCCTTCTGTGAAACCGTGATGGTTCAGAAGGAGGCTGCCGAGCGAGGTCGTGAGAGGGCCGATCTTGCCCGGCGGAGAAGGCGTCGTGGAAGTAACGGCCTCGACGCCGCCTAAAACGCCGAAACCCCGCCTGCATCATTGGCAGGTGGGACTCCAGGGTCACGGGTGGTCAGATTGGGGATTCTGTCCACCCACCAAGTGACTCTAGGAAAGACGGTGGCACAGTGATCACGTGCTGCCGTGCACAGCGAGGCTCAGGGGAGACGCTCCTCAGTCTTCCCAGGGATGTGCCCTAACAGGCGTTGCACAGAGGTGGTTCCGGAGTGGTCTTTTAAGAGGTAACGGGGCCCCTTCCAAGTGCTCACCGGGGTGGTTTTAGTGAGGTAAGAATCCCACACTCCCTGGTCTTTTTCCCCCAAAAGTCCAGGCGCCTTTAGAAGGTTTCCGCCAATAAAGAAAAAAAAAAAGGCCTCCCCCAAGCGCCGCCACATTGATCGGTCCCGTGCGTCTCGCATCCAGCGGATCCCCGCAACCTTCACCAGTTCATCGGCCACCTGGTGGGAGGCCTTCCAACGCAACGTCTTTCAGTTCGCGGTCGCTACTCCAGAACCTTTCTACCCCATCGGCCATCCGTTCCGCGAGCAATGTGCCCTGCCCACTGCCACTGGAACAGTCTTATTGATTGACAATAGTTATCTCTGATATGAAATATGTCACTTTGTGTTTCTAGCTTGACAAAGTGAGTCAATCTGTGGATATTCTATCTTCTATTTACGTACATTTAAGTCCTACATTATTTTACGTGCGACTAAAATACTGTGTGTGTGAGGTATTCCTCCTGTTGTGAATGTCATCTCACGGTTGTATCAAGATAGACAGATGGACAGTGGAATCTTAGTAATAGGGTTTCGTTTTTACTCTTTGGGTACGGAACCCTAAAAAGGGAGGGTACAATTTTCAGAAACATAAAACTCCATTAAAGCAGAGGTTGGTAAAAGCCGTATCTATCTTTATCTGCCATATTTGGAAAATATTCACAACAATAAGAGCAGTAAATAAGATTTATTCCGTTCCAATACGAACAACTAATATCACTAGTACTTGTTTCAACTCATATTTATTTTCTATTCCAAACGGATACCACTCTTTAAATAATTAAATTTAATGTGCGAACGAATACTAACAACTTGAATTTGGTACAGTCAGCTCAGTCAAATCTAAATCTGAAAATTAAAGGCAAATGCCACCACACACCACTTACCATTGTAGGTATTAGTAAATTACTTTAAATTATTGTTCTATATCATTATAATGCATGTGAAGGTAGGAGGAGATGTACGAAGAATAATAAACCAGTCTTTGCTCAACCACCGAGTTTCAATGCTGTGTCCCTGCATCGAACACAACAACCATCAGGCGAGATAGTGGTCAAACGCGAGCTTATCGATGAATAAAAAAAATACTTTTGTTAAAAAACCGGCCAAGTGCGAGTCGCAAAAAACGGTAAAAAAATCACGTTTGTTGTATGGGAGCCCCACTTAAATATTTATTTTATTCTGTTTTTAGTATTTGTTGTTATAGCGGCTACAGAAATACATCATCTGTGAAAATTTAAACTGTCTAGCTATCACGGTTCATGAGATACAGCCTGGTGACAGACAGACAGACAGACAGACGGACCGCGGAGTCTTAGTAATAGGGTCCCGTTTTTACCTTTCGGGTACGGAACCCTAAAAACGTCTTGTTTTATGTTTATTAGTCGCAAAATTCATTTATCCAAAAAAGATAGCAACATTTTTGCACAAGAAAGGTATCGAAAAGATAAAATGTAATTTGGTAAATCCGGTTAATTCATTTGTGGATAAAATAAAAAGTATTGCCATTTACTAGTTTCGTTTAAAATATAATCTATTCTCTTTTCTTCAATCGATTTGTTATAATGTAAATATTTTTATAATTACGTACCTATCTAATAATAGCTAAGTTAGAAGTTTTTTCAAGTTATGATGTTTTGCAAAAAAAAAAAATATACTGGTACAAGGAGGAACTAAAACTATAATAAATTTGATTTTAGTCATATTTTATTATTGAACTAGATGTTTGCTAACAAAATTTGTTTTTTTTTATCAAATTACATAAAAATCATTTTACTGACTGTACATCTTTGAACTTGTTTTGATATTAGTTTAAACAATAGTATTCGTTCGAAATTGAAAATAAATATAAATTGAGACAAATACCAGTGTGTATTAGTTGTTGGTTAAAAGCCATAAATCGGTGACATTAGACATTTTGACGACTTCAACTCTACACCAGCGCCCCTAGCGGCAAATTCAAACGCGATAGCCCTCATTGACATCTACTACTGAAATGTCACGTGATGCAAGCCATGACTTATCGATAATAATAATAATTATTTAGATTAAGTAACTCGGTATCTCATTATAAGTGAACTGTTATTTATAAGTTCTTATGGGAAATAAATATCTTTAAATCTAAACCATGGCACTTTTTCTTGAGCCCGAAAATCTACAAATTAAACTAGATTGTTCCCCAATAAGTGCCTGCTGTTAATACTTCTTTCAGTATACGAACTACAATGGACACATGAACGTAGGTACAGCATCAATTTGGCCCACTTTTATAACTAAATACGTAAATGAGAACAATGACAATTAACATACAACAATACCATTGAAGGGAGATAAAGCGGTCATGAGTTCATATCCTGCTCGTGAACCCTAACAGACATTCAGTTCACTCGGTATAGCAGGAATATCTAGTACATCTTTTTACACGTGAATTAGTCAGAATTATAAAGTGTTTTGTACCATAGGAACGTCCTACTGGGATAAAAAATGTCAACCCTTGTCTACCCGTCTTTCAGTCTAGTTTGGATAAATTACTTTAGAATTTTGAATAACAGACATTCCTATTGTCCTTGCCCTACTGTTATGTGAACCTAAAAAAAAAATGTTAACTAAACGGTTATAAAACCTTGAGAGGTGTCAAGGGACACCCGGATGGAACGAAGTTCCTTTAGTATATATATATACATATATATATACACATATTTATACATACATATATATCTATACACTTATATATATATACATATACATATATATATGTATATATACTCTCTCGACTTCGTAAACACAACAGCGTATAGTTTAGAACACGCACGAAACACGCGCACGCCGCATGGCTTACAACTGTAGCAAAAAGTGTCGTTACAACTTATCGTCTTATTTTTCCGTCTAGCCCCCTTTCGCAACGCGCGATAAGGAACTTCGTTCCAATAAAAAAAGGATCGGCGGAGTCGGAGGATACATATTCGCGAGCTGGCTGACCAAAACCAGATGTATCCTCCGACTGCACAGCATGATTTTCTTCTTGTTTACGCCTTTTTAGTTCGATTCCTAAGCAGTCGGGTTTCTTGATTTTATGATTTTTTTTATTTTCAGTATAACTTTTTAGTTATTTTTTTTTTCAAATTAGGTAGATTTAAAAAGATAAGTGTTATATATTTTTGAAATAACCTCTCGGCTTTTTAATTTTTAAATTAACTGTTTTACTAAATAACTACAAATCTAAAAGACCAACTGAGTAACGACTACGCATTTCAACAACAAACATAAAACTAGTTATGACGTATAAACAGTACCAAAACGCATGTGTGTTGCCGACTATCTAATCCCAGAGATGAAAAACGTAACAGACTTAAATCATAAAAGTAATTAGCTGTTATCAAAATCTCGCGATAACCAGAGAATCAGCAATGTTCACAAACGCCAATCACGTCATGCCATTGTTTTATTTTATGGATGACGTAATCGTTATTAATTACCGTATTTATATATATGTCTATGTCGTAACCAGATCGTAAAATTAGCCATTTCATAAAATAGTAAATAATTTCATGAAAGATTGGAATTCCGGCCCAAAGTCTGTGTTTCTAGGCAAGCCTAAGTCTTCAACCACATCCTCGCTTACCATCAATTTAGATAGTGGCCAAATGCGATACAACCAACAATAAAACATAGCATCTTACACTGTTAGGTGACCATAAAGATTATAATGAAATGGTTTGATCAATGAGAGATCTTTCGATGATATTAACAACTTTACTGCTATTTCATGATACTTTTCTTTTTCTGCTTACTATGTAAAATGTACTGCCCAAGTAAGCAGAGAAAGAAAAAGAAAGAAATAGTACATTTCGTGTCGAGCATACGATTCTTTTTCCACTACCTGATGCTGCCTGAGCTTACTTAATTAAATGCAAATAAGTTTAACCAACAAAAATTTATTAGAAACGTTCAGACTAAAAACCACAGATTATATACACGCAATCAACGCGCGCTTTTTCGAGAGGTAACAGGTTCAGTATCATTCCGCCAGTTACATAATGATATCAATACTCCATACAAAAGTCATTTCGTAGCTGTTATTATGTAATTTTGTTTTTTTTTTATCTTGTGTCTAAATGTTCATATTTCGAAACAAATTTCTTAGGCAATGTGTTACATTCAGTTACATAGTAGACAAGGTATTGGAAGAACACATTTATTTGACACAAGCCAGAGCACACACCATAAACATAAAAAAAGAAAACTTAGACTAAACGACAATAATATAAAAGAGAGAAAACAATATAAAAGTAACATTGTGTGTCTCTGACATAACAGTTCGCAAATGTGTCTGTGTTTCCCGATAGCTACAACCTAGGGGTCTTTAAGTCAAGAGTGAATAGGTTACTTCTAGGCAAGCGTGCTACATCATCGGCCACATCATCGCTTACCATCAGGTGAGATGGTGGTCAAGCGCGAGCCTAAATAAGATAAAAAAAAAAAAAAATGTGTTTAGACGCGGATGTATTCTGGTCTCTCTTCTCTAACTCTAATTGTCACGACACGACGAACTGTAATACGACACGATCAAGGATTGGAGGTCCAACAGCGTTGATTGCTTTCCATATGCTCCCGTTAGTAACACATCTTCAACAACTGCCTAACTTCGGGGTGCTCCGGCGAATATCGAAAATTCGTAGTATCCTAGCTTAGTCCTGTAATAGCAACTGAATACTAACGAAACTGTTTATTAAACTAGTAAGGTTTGCTACCCACCCCGGCTTCACCCGTGACAAATTATACACAAAAACCTGCCTCGTTTCTTACTCTTTCTATTGGTGAAAACAACATGATAATCCGTTCAGTATTTTTTGAGTTTATCACGTAAAAACGCGGTGGGGGACTTTATTTAATAATATGTTAGTGATTACTATCGTAAAATTGTTCTATCTAACGACGGCGGGTTGGTCTTTGTCGTGTCATCATCATCAGCCTTTTTAATATTTCCACCGCTGGGAAACTGGCCTCCACTCTGTATGAGGGAGTGGGCCGTAATCCACCACACGGGCCCAATGTGGGTTGGTGGATGTCACAAGTATTCGAATTTTTGTTTCTAGGACATGCCGGTTGAGGAAACCGATAATTTCCTTCCCCTTTTTGAGCGTAGTGGTGGTGAAATAATTTACACAAAGTAAAGCGCCTGTCTAGGTTTGAACCCACGACCTACAACTTATAAGTCGCAGCCGTACCACTAAGTCACCATTGCTCTCAGTATTGTCGTGTGTGTAGATGCAAATATACATTGTTTCTGTTTGCGTAAGCTCGGGAGCGCTAGTATCACCTGACAAACTAACACACGATATAAGGCTAAAGGTCTATCTACACATATCAGGGCCGTGTCAGGGACGTGGACGGACCGTGCCCCGTCAGGGGCTCATTAAAATATCGTTGTGTGCATTTTATATGAACTCGTTCACACACGTCCGTGCACAGGCCTGTGAAATATTTCTAATGACTGGGCCCGGCCCTGTCACGTCCCGGGCACGGCCCTGATATAAGTGGATAGATCTTAACCCGACGTCCGCGTCGTGAGATATAACAACCGTAATCGTAAATTCATGTAAAGAGGAGCTCCTGGCTAAATAATAGCGGCTGCACGGGTCGATCTTCAAGGTTAAGCAATCCTTGGTGAGTTTGATCCGTATATGGGTGACCATTCATTATGTACTGAGACTACTCCTTACCACGGAATGAACGCTAAGCCGATGGTTTCAGCTGTCACTTGTACATCTATAACAGTCATTAAGGGTAATCAGAAGCCAGAAAATCTAACACCAATATTTCCAAAGGTTATCGTGTTATCCAGTTAGTGTGATACAGGCAGTCGTTCCATGTTAAATAGAAAGAAATAAAGAAAAAATATTGACTTGTGTCCCGCACAGGAGACACGAGAAATTAGCAAATACAAAAAATTAAACAATAGGTAATAAATATAAAACCTCGTGCGAGACCAAAAAAGGCTCCTCAGCATGCGCAGCGATATCCAAAAAGGAAATATCGCTGCGCTGATATTCTGATAAGGGCCACTGTTGATGCCACGGACACACGGAGACGGAAAATACTGGAGATGTACTGTTTAGACTAGGAGCCGACCCCAATATAGTTAGGAAAAGGCAAGGCAGAACGACTATCTTAATTGGCAACAGCCCTATGGTCGTTTTGAAACGTTTTTCTATTCATATTTTTTTATTTTATTAACTCCCGACGGAAAAATAGGGTTGTTTTATGTTTGACTTGTGTACCTGTGTGTTTGTGTATCTGTCTGTGACATCATAGCTCCTAAACGGACGAACCGATTTTAATTTAGTTTGAAAGGCAAGTGTTCTTAGCTATGTTTGATGAAAATCGGTTCAGCCGTTCAAAAGTTATGGGCGTTTTGCTGTTTGAATCGGGGTGTTTTTGCAAGATATCGTGTAATAAATATGTGTTCAATAGATTGTCGATCGAAGCGGCACTACTACTACATAAATTATGTAGCGTGAAATAAAAATATTATATAAGGTTTCTTTTTTAATTTTTCGTTTTTTACATTGCTTATTTCTTTGTTTCAGATTGAACACTAACAAAAATGTTGGAGAAGTATACAATGGGGCGACTCAGATATGCACCGCTGATGGTGTTTCAGATCATTCTTATGGTCTTGTTCTTTTGTTTCACCACCTATGGAGGAATTGAAGAAGTTAAACAGCGCAGTAAGTTTATTTCAATACTCTTTAAGTCGAAACACACTTACGTGTCTTGGCGTGGCGTGGCGCCTTCTGACGCAGTTGATTGGCTAAAAAACTCGTTGTGTTATGACGTAGGCTGAAACAGAGTCGTTTGATTGGTGGACCACGCGCCACACCACGCCACGACACGTAAGTGTGGTTCCTCCTTTACAGGTTTATCTGGGCCTGTCCTGTTTCAATTGGCTACAGGCCTTATATAAGCTCGCCTTAGGCCCGCTTAAGTGCAGACTTCCAAGACATCAGGATTACTGCTTATTGTCTTTGTCTTCGAATCAACGATCAGTGGGTCGTCTTAGGGGCGGAGTGTTCAATCGCATTTTGCGTCCCGCGGGTTTCACCTCAGTTTGAACAGTCCCGAAAAGACTGATCTGAGAGTTTTCAAGTAATGGACCAAAAATCCAATAGTGTGAAATTCCTACGGCTCATAAAGTGGATGACGCCACCGCGACTTTTTCAACTGCATCTATTAGTCTGGTCTCAACGAGCGGACTAATGAATATACTCCATGTTTATCTTAATAATAATCCTCGACGTGTTCAATTAATTCATTCGCGCTTCCTCTGCAATTCCATATGCGTTGCTCTAATTATATAAAACAAGGATGTACTGTTGTAACTAATTGGACTAAAACTCTCGAGTTTTATGCAAATTATATTAGTAGAGTGTAGTTTAGTTATTACTTGTAGTTGTCGAACATTAATTATTCATTCCAGTGTCTGTAGAGGATATTGAAATTACAGAGAGGAAGATTTACTGCACTATTAAAATAAAATAATGTACAACTTGAAACAATTGCAGAAGCGCATTTAAAAAAATCCAATGTCTATCCCCTAGAATACATATTTGGTAATTTTTTGACATTGTCGTTTAGATGAACTTGCGACATTTTGAACGGGGTCAGAAGGTCAGAAGCTCTCTCACCAGTAACATGCTATTAAGGAAAGCGATATTATAGCGATAGGTAAATTGTACGGGATTAGCAAGCGCTATCTACTATCTAAATCTCGCTTATATTTTGGCATTTCGATAATTGCCTTCGTTAATATGTCCAGACTGGTGTCACACATTGATTCATCATCATCATTGCAGCCAAAAGTCGTCCAGTCGATCCCGTTCGTCTCGCATCCAGCTCCTTCCCGCAACCTTAACCAGGTCATCGGTCCACCTAGTGGGAGGCCTTCCAACGTATCGTCTTCCTACACATTGTTTCGAGCGTCTTAATTTGAATAGCGTAGTTAACAAAAAATATCTATTTAGTCCGCCAGTTAGATAAACACAAAATATTAAACACGTATTTTTTTTAGTCACGTAGAAAAAAATATGCCGATACAGTGCGTTGAAATATCGTGTGACGTCACGGTGTGCTACACTTTATACTGGCAAAGTGACGTCACAAGCCCCACTCCTGAACTTTGATGCGCTTTATCTTTGTCAGTTTTTATTTATTTGATAAAGCAAAAAATAAGGGTCCAATATTATTTGATAATCTCACTGACGGAGTTGAGGAGCTCGTGGCTAAATAATAACAGCCGCACGGGTCGATCATCAAGGTTAAGCAACGCTTGACGAGATCGGTCCGTGGATGGGTGACCATTTCAACATACCGAGTTTCCTCCGTGCCTCGGCAAGCACGTTAAGCCGTTGGTCCCGGCTGTCATTTGAAGATCTTTGACAGTCGTTACGGGTAGTCAGAAGCTTGAGATCTGACACCAGTCTTGCCGAGGGGTACCGTGTTACCCAGTTACTGGGTTGTGGAGGTCAGATAGGCAGTCGCTCCATGTAAAACACTGGTACTTAGCTGAATCCGGTAAGACTGGAAGCCGACCCCAATATAGTTGGGAAAAGGCTAGGCAGATGATGACTGACGGAGTAAAAAAATTATCATTTTCTATTCTACCCAGGAAGCAACCCTATTGGCCTTCTGCCATTGATAAAATATGTGCACACTTTACAGATCATATAAAACATGACAGATTCACCATACGTATTACTTATGCATGAAACATGATCCAAACAAATAAAAATTGGTTAAAAACGAATTGGTTCGTTGCAATTTAAGATACACATTACAAAAAGCTCCACGGTATCGCGTTACACACTAAATTGTTAATGTCATCGCCAACGATGTCAATTAAAATAATGTTCTCCGTGTGAATAAGGCCTAGCGTACAATTAATTTGCTTGAAATTCCACATTAATCCAGAGTGTAGTCGAGGCCGGTAACGAGTAGGTACGGATACGGGGTAGGGTTGTCACTCAGAGAACAATAAAGCTACGAAAAATTTATTCATTCAGTAACAGACTTTTTAGGGTTCCGTACCCAAAGGGTAAAAACGGGACCCTATTACTAAGACTCCGCGATCCGTCTGTCTGTCTGTCTGTCTGTCTGTCTGTCTGTCACCAGGCTGTATCTCATGAACCGTGATAGCTAGACGGCTGATATTTTTACAGATGATGTATTTCTGTTGCCGCTTTAACAAAAAATACTAAAAACAGAATAACATAAATATTTAAGTGGGGGCTCCCATACAACAAACGTGTTTTTATTGCCGTTTTTGGCGATACCCTTCGTGCGCGAGTCCGACTCGCACTTGGCCGGTTTTTTTTGTTCTACTAGGCAAGCATAGACCATCGCTAAACATATCTAGGGCCTTATTTATGAAATAAAATAAAATATTTGTATAAAGGCTGATTTCAGATTCTTAATTCAAATTCTTTACAGATACAGAGTTACTTAATCTAAATAATAAAACATCATTTGCCTCTGGGGCTTTGGCGACGTTATAGTTTATTTTTCAGTTTACTCTTAAATGTGTTAATATTATCACATCTTCACATCTTCCGGTAAATAATTTTTCGGTTTTACTTATGGGATCTGGAATTTGTGCCCGGTTGATGACAATAAGCTCGTTCCTTATTAATGGCGAAATGTGTGCGTACTTTAGTAGCCCCTCTACTTAATTAGCCCTTCGGAGATTACCGGCGTCATGTTATGTTATGTTGTTATATAAAGAAAAAACCATTCTTAAGAGGAAATGTGGGCAGAGAGCGCCGACTGAATGTCCTTAGTAAAAAGTCATAATTCGAGGTTTGGCTCTCGTCTCTTTCCTCCTCCAATATTGGACCAATTTAAAAGATATTCCATAAACTGGTAAAGTAAAGTATATACTATGTCCCTATGTTTTCCCTTTTTCATTTATATTTGTCAAATTTGTACACTAGGCTTCTGTTGACAGCGCAATTTTGAGCATTTTTTGAGGACTTTAGTGCTTCTAAAGATAATGTATCATGAAAAAGGAAAACATAGGGACATAGTTTATATCTTTAATTTTCATTTTACGGAATATCTTTTAAATTGGTCCAATAATGGAGCTGGAAAGAGACGAGAGCCAAACCTCGAATTATGACATTTTACTAAGGCAATTCAGTCGGCGCTCTCTGCCCCCGTTTCCTCTTAAGAACGTCGTATAGATTTATAAGAGTCCTTCCCAAAGACAAAAAAAAAAAACCGGCCAAGTGCGAGTCTGATTCGCGCAAAGAAGGTTCCGTATAAAAAGCTACATTCTCCAAAATAAATAGGACTTTACTCAAACGAAGGGACAAAATTACCTTGCTGTTCGAAAAGTGTTGTCCCCATACATCAATATACATATTTTTTACTTTTTCAAGTACATTTTAGAAGTTGGTCGACTATTACTCGTAATCTTGTAAAACCAGCTCTTAGCTGCGATAGTTTTCCTTTTAACTACTGCTGTGATTTTTTTCGTATATCCAAAAGCAACCATTTAGCTGGCAGGAGGAGGTTGACTCTAACAAAAAATAGCAATTTAAAGCTTAATTTTACGCCAACGGATCCCAAAATCGAAAAATGTTTTCACAGACCCGTAATATTTTTGAATGGCCTATCCAAGGATATCTCACGCCATGGGACAGATGAGATAAAAAGCATCCGCACTTAACGTGTACAGGAGGTACCATAAAGTTATATTTTCATGATTTTATTTTACCACTTTATCGGCGTGATTAATATGTATATCCATGTCAAATTATGGCTTTCTAGTAAGAATTTCTAAGAGTCTCTGAGCTAAGCTGTGGACAGACGTACATGGTGAAACTACAATGTTTCCTTGTTGACTACGGCACCCTAAAAATGATTACATTCGCACACCCCTACACTTTCAACTACCGAGAAATGTACCACAAATTTAATTCACGACATATGAGAAGATTCTTATTATAAATTCTATGTCTCATTTAGTGGGTCTCTTAGTACAGTGACTGTATTCTGACTGTATACTGATCTTTACAAGGTTACAGTGTTGAATTACCTTTATCTCTTCCATTATTGTTATATTAATATCATAAATGCAATAGGTAGTGACTTTGTCTATTTGTTACATTTTGATACCTAAAACACTGAACCAATTTTGATGAATGTTAGCATGTTCACAGATAATACCATGGACAAGGACATGTAATATTTTTAACCCAGGCGTAAATTCCCTTGGGATAATTGCCGGCTTTTAGTGACCATATTTTTCAGCTACACCAAAAATTTGTGCTGTTTTAGAGCATTTTTCGTGTATGCCTCAGAACTTGATGATGTAGCCACTGTATTTCAGCTTGGCTGTTCGGCTTCAGCTGATCGACATACCTTAGCTTATTTATTTTTCACCCGTATACATTAGGCCTTATTTATAAAAAGAAAACTTTTTATTAATCTAATATAATATATATATAATTACTTCTAAAAGGGATTAGTAATTTTCTAAATTAAGAATATGTGAAAAAGTAAACGTATAATTGTGTAAACATATTTACAAAAAAATATTGTGTAACTTGTACAAGTTTCCGTTGATATTACATACACATCAGCTGACGTTTATACCGATTTCTCATTGAATTGTTATCGTCTCATTGTCTTGGCATCATTGAAGATGTAGACTCTATATGATTATGTTTGTATGTCAAGTGTGAGTTGATAGTCAACTGAAAAGAATCCACTTAAGAATTCTTTGTTATTCAAGCTTATAGATGAGTTGTTAAATATTCCATTCTTTAACCTATGTTTTAAAACTAATTAAATATTATAAAAAATATTCCATTCTTTAACCTATGTTTTTAAAATAATTTTCTAAAAATATTGTTTATGTCATTCTTTCGCGTAGAATCTTAACACCGCGATTCAGAAAATGACTTTAAATGCACAACGCCATCTATCGAATAGCGAGTTCAACTGACCAAGTAACTGAATTGCGTGTGCTGTGATAATTTTACTTCTTGAACACTTTAAATTCATCTAACTTTTGATAGAGTGAACCGATTGCGATGAAACAAAAACTAAGTAATTCTTCAAGTTACGCACAATTTTTATGTATAAAAGTTATCTACATAGGTTTCGTATATTTCACGTGATGCGTGCACAAATAAACAGACAAACAGACAAAAATTCCAAAGTGCTGGCAATGGGTTCTGTTGGTTATCCTTTAACACTTTGGCTATTTTTTTTGGAAATTTTTTCGATGTACAAAAAATATTTTTCTACAGATTTATTATTATGTATTGATTGATTGATGCCGCGAATACCGAATAATAGTGTATATTATTGGACATTCGGCGAATAGTTGTCTAAATAAAAATTAACTTTTAATGAACAGAACTATGGACTTAAAAATAATGACACTTTTATTAATATTTATAAACAAAACACGTAATACGAGTATAATTGTCATTAATATAAAAATCCGACTACTGAAAAACCACGCTCTAAATAGTATGAAACAAGAAAAATATATTCCCGTAAATTTACCCTGGTCGTAAGCTACCTACCATAGCAAAACAATACATTCTACGGGAATATTTTCTTGTTATATTTTATAGCATGATTTTTCAATTAGTCGGGTTTTAGTTTTTGAACTTATTTTTTATTCCTAACATTTTCGGTTTTCAGAGCCTGAGGGAAAAAATAAACAAAAATGCACAAATGCAGACATACATAATTACATACCAATTAACAAATACTTTGCGAAAAAAATCTAACTAATTAATTTCAACATGGCTGATTTTTTACCCGACTACGGCGAAGCAATAGGGAGGGTTATGTTTTTGACCGGTATGTGTGTGTGTATGTATGTATGATTGTTCATATGTTCCCACATAACTTCTAAACTGATAATCATAAATTGACAAATGAGGTGTCGTTGGCAGCTTGTTTGTCTATGTGAGGTCTCATTAAATTGATTGTGGCGCTCTCTAGGGGGCATGAAGTCAACAACAAAAAAAAATACCCCACCCCATAATGTGTGGTATCATTGAACAGGGATTTTAATAGTATTAATAGTAATTGTATAGAGTTTGGTACGTGATATTTTTGTCAAGCGTACCATTTGCAAGACATATTCCGTCAAAGTCATGAATACTAATTTTTTACCCGAATACGGCGTCGCAAAGTGTTTGTTGAGCGTTATGTAAGCATGCTCTGCAAAAACCCCAAAATACTGTAAATAAAAAATAAGTTCGAAAACTAAAACCCAACTACAAAAAAAAAAGCTCTAAAAAGAATGAAACAAGAAAATATTCCCGTAAATTTACCGTGGTCGTATGCTACTTTGCAGAATGTATTATTTTGTTACGGTAAGTGGCATACGAGCACGGTAAATTTACGGGCATATTTTCATGTTTCATACTTTTTAGAGCGTTATATTTTAGTAATTTTTCGAATTTATTCTGAAATATAACTTCAAAATAAGCTTTATGCTTCACAAACATATCATGCAAGTCGATAAAATCGACCAAATTGGTTTACTTAACGTCGGTCATGGCTATAGAGCAGTAATTTGACACAATTTGCTGGCTACTGAATTCTTTAGTGCCGTTTACCTAGCTTCGTCAGAGCGATAACTGGAAAGCTGTCAAAACACTGTTTTATAGTGAACGTTTAACTTTGCATTTGAATAACATCAGTTTTAAAATATATAAGTACTATTAGACATTTATAAAAAAAAACAAACATATAAACATTTATAATACATGGTTAATTAAATTGTGCTATTGGGAATTGGAATTTAGAACCTGTTAATCAATATATCTGTTAATATATATCAATTGTTCTTATATTTTTATAAAAATAGCCCATTGTGGCTAGTATGTTACAAAGATCACCTTGTTCACCCATAAATAAAATTTTCAAAACCCGATAATTATGACACGATAACTTGCGAAAACACCCCGATTAAAACAGTAAAACGCCCATAACTTTTGAACGCCTGAACCGATATTCATCAAACTTAGCATTAACACTCTCGGCAAAGTCACTTTGCAAACAAAAACTAAGTAAATCAAAATAGGTTCATTCTTTTAGGAGCTACTATGCCACGATAGACATACAAATACACAGCAACAGCAGTCAAACTTTTTCCGTCGGGGTTTAAAAAATCAGGGGGGTGACCATAAGCTCTTAGAGCGGTATCAATTTGATATCGAGTAAGTGACAGATGTATACAAGTCAGATACATCTGTCCCTTATTCGATCTCAAATTGATACCGCTCTAAGAGCGCATGGTCACCCTCCTGGACGCTGTTCAGCAGATCATCATCATCATCATAGATGTTTATATTGTGTTCATGTTCAGCAGATGCTTAATAAAATTTTCTATTGAGAATTTGAATTAAGAACCTATTAATCAGTTGAAAAACTGTGCCGATATTTTTATAATTAGGGCCTATTGTGTTGAATATGTTACGAAGATTACCTTCACCGCACCAAAAGCGGTCCAGTGCTGATTTTCTAGGCAAAGTGATATTGTCCCTCCAATAAGAAAACTTCTATATTGATTACCTACATTTTATGCCCGTTATGCTGATTGTTACCGCAACAAAACAGTAATTAAAGATAACACAAACATTCTTTAAATAAAACAGCAATTGAACACATAAATCTTGCAAATGAAATTAAAACCGAACCACTCATCTGCCTAGCCTTTTCCCAACTATATTGGGGTCGGTTGCCAGTCTTACCGGATTACCAGTACCAGTGTTTTACATGGAGCAACTGCCTATCTGACCTCCACAACCCAGTAACTGGGTAACACGGTACCTCTTGGCAAGACTGGTGTCAGATCTCAAGCTTCTGACTACCCGTAACGACTGTCAAAGATCTTCAAATGACAGCCGAGACCAACGGCTTAACGTGCTTTCCGAGGCGCGGAGGAATCTCGATATGTTGAAATGGTAACCCATCCACGGACCGACCTCGTCAAGCGTTGCTAAACCTTGATAATCGACCCGTGCGGCTGTTATTATTTGGCCACGAGCTCCTCCACCGAACCCGAACCACTGCTTAATTATAAATGAATACATTTGACGCATTCCACATGACAAACTTTTGAGGGGTAGGTAAGTAACAGATTTTGATATAACTTTTTTATCATTTCATAAAAAATGTATTAACCTATTGCAATAATGCCCTAAATTTTGGTAGAAAATTATATTATTTTTGGTATCATTTGAAAGCTAACAAAATTACCTTTCAAATGATATACCACAATCAATAGATCATTTAAAAAAATTGTTATCAGCAATGCGCGGTGAAGTGATTCCAGATTCTAGTTCGCGAGTGTATGTTGAACGTAACTTTTAATATAATATGATACCTTTAATGAAAGGTGTTTGCTTAAGCCGGGATTCACACCAACTCAAATACAAAAAAGAACATTCTATATTTAATTTTCGTATGAATGGAGAGTTTTTAGCGCCATCCTTAAGATTACACGGGCAACTGAAATTTGGGAATTCTTGTCAATTTCTATACAGTCTTTGTATTGCCATTGCTAGGGCTTGTCGGGACTTCATATTTATTGGGCATCGAGGCAATTCGGAGCTCTGTGTTCCTGTCTTTCAAAGAGTTCCACAGTATTAACACCTATTATATTATCACTGTCTAACCTGGGGGGTGACCATAAGCTCTTAGAGCCATGGAATAAGGGACAGATGTATCTGACTTGTATACATCTGTCACTTACTCGATATCAAATTGATACCGCTCTAAGAGCTTATGGTCACCCCCCTGATCACGTTTCCAATCACTTGTTAGGCTGATCAAATTCAACGGTAACAACTTCGCCATGGTATTATCTTAGCTAGCCTTCGTTGAAACCGAATCATTTGAGTGTCATGACCTCACAAGTATTTCTCGGTATTCTATTAGAATTCAATGAACTTCCAATAGGTAATTTGCTAATGTAGCATATATTACCATTGGCCTTACCACATGTAGGTACAGTTCTATAAACTTTGATTGAAGTAGGGTCGATGATCGAGGCTTTATTGACACACGGTAGGAGGCTGGCAATTTTCATGATATTATTTTTCTTCATCTGTTGTGGTTGTTTCGGGGTTAAAGACCTGGAACTGGGTATTTGTACAAATTGGTAAATTATTTTTAGAATTAATTGATGGAGTGTTGTAGAGACTGTGTGTTGTATGGGTTTTTAAGTGAAGTGATTTTTGAGTGAATAGGTTACTTATAAGCAAGCGTGCTTTGCTGTCGACCACGTCATCACTTACTATCACCAACCTGCCCACATACTGTTTTACAGTTTGGCAGATTTTTTTAATTTTATAGTGTAACCAGATTTTGAATAAATAAATTGAAATTGAATTGAGACGATATTTTCTTAGCAGACCAACTTTGTACAAAATGTTAAAAGATATTTTATGCCAAAAACTGTTTTCTTTTTGTTTTGTTCTGTCTCTTGTAAAAGTGACTTTTTATCAGAGATAACCTTTCAAAATAGTAGTTGATATGATACTGTTGCATAATGAGGGGTATTAAAACATGAGTGTGTGTTTAAAAACCGAGCCGTAGGCGAGGTTTTTAATAGTATTCACACGAATGTTTTAATACCTAGTTATGTGCAGTTTCATACACTACTTTATCTACACTCATACATTTTGGGATTTAACCTACTAAATATCTTTTTTTTCATAAATGCATCATATAATAATCTCGACTTTGCTGGTAAGAGATTATGAGTCATGAGTCATCCTTCGCCGCATATAAAATATTTGGCGGAATCAAATTTTCTTCACATTCACTAATATCAGACATTTTAAGCAAGAATTAAAAAAAAACTCATGAAACTCATACAGCGAAACCTGCAAAACAAAACGTATGAATGGCGCCAACAAAACTCATCTCATCACCGCATTATCCGCGCATGCGCTAAGGCTTAGCACACGCACTGCGATATTTATTCGCGAGATTTTTTTCCGCCCATTCTGCGACCTATGGAATTGTATGAAGCTGCTCGCATTGCGGTAAAAATTCGTGCGGCAATAATACCGCATGAAAGCCGTGTTTTGCAACAGAATCCACCGCATCGCGGCGCAAATTTAATTCGCGCGAATATTTTGAGCTCTTTGAACAGGTAGAAAGAGACAAAATTCGCGCGAATAAAAATCGCAGTGCGTGCATTGGCATTGTCACAGACAATTTAAAATTGGAATCAAATATTTTTATAATAGTTACTAAAATGGCATTACAAAAAAAATATTGATGGAAACTCCTAAGTGATTAAATTCTTGGATTTGTCCTGTATCGTAATAGAAAAATAGTACATTATGGTACAAGTGTGCTATGTTGGTGATTACCGCTGAGGCACCATTGAGACCCGAGCCGTAGGTGAGGGTTAAGAGAGCCGAGGACGGTAATCATCAATATACAC
This sequence comes from Orthosia incerta, assembly GCA_948252205.1. NCBI lineage: Eukaryota > Metazoa > Arthropoda > Insecta > Lepidoptera > Noctuidae > Orthosia > Orthosia incerta. Next base: position 3,804,609 of record OX411755.1, read on the forward strand.
GTGTATCATACGACGTTTTTCACTTTTTAGTTGTACTACTACAACTAAAAAGTGAAAAATAAAAAAACTTTTTTACAAAAAAATACTACCGACTTCCAGAAAACTACAAAGTGAAAAATAACTTTATTTTTGGAAGTCGGTGTCCATAACGCAAAAAATGGTACCTACGAAAGACACCGACTTCCAAAAATAAAGTTATTTTTCACTTTGTAGTTTTCTGGAAGTCGGTAGTATTTTTTTTATATGTCAAATAAATGTTCTCTATTCTATTCTCGAAGTATTTGTTAAAAAAAAAAAAAAATCTCAGAATTAGAACAGGCCTTTCACCTTTTAATTGAAAAAGGGCCCGATAGTGACACTACTTTCTACACTCACTCGAACATGTTTCTATTAAAACCCGGGTAAACAGATATATCCATTACTGTGACGTAAGCAGCCCCCGTTGACCCGGATTCAGTTCAGAACCGGTTACCAATAAACGTGTCGACCTCCGTTCTTAGTGCATTTCAATTCATCAGATTATTTGTTCGTGGCGGGTAGTTGTTGAGTTATCCGCTAGGTTGAAATGTTATTTAATCCATATAAATTATCAATACTATGTACTAATATTATAAAGAGAGAACCTGAATTTTGTGAGTTTGTTCTCATATTGTGTCGGGTAATCTCTGGAACTACTACCACTACACTTAGTTGTCTGTCTGTCCGTGTGTCAAGACGTTTTTCTCTGGAACGCCTAGAGATATCAAGTTGAAATTAATATGATATACTCAAGTCTGCAATCTCTTGCAGCTGTGAAAATATCAAACTTCTAAATCAACGGAGATCAAAAGATATAGCCATTTATGTCACATATTTGAGGAATCGTAAGGAATTCAAAACCTAAAGGGTGCACATTGTAGCGTGATCGCTACAAGACGCTTTGCTTTAGCCTTTTTTTAATTTGTCAAAGCAGGCCGTTTATAATTTTGCTAATGGTCATATTTCGACATGACATGGACTCATGAAATTTGGCAATAAGCAATGTCTTATAGCACAAGTGTTGTCCTTTAACTAAAAGACTAAAACCTTGTGTGGGTATTTCAGCTAGAATGGCCATGTAAATAAAAATGCTTCAAAGGGTTTACTAACCCAGGTGTATTCTCATATCAAATACACAGTTACACAAAAAACAGCTTATGGAAAATAGTTTATAGAGCAGCACTTAACCTTATAGTTATTTATCAAGCCTCGATCAAAGATAGACTGACTTTGATGGCATGACCCACACTATTTATAAACCTTGAAATGGGCGGGCAACGAGAAGTGCAAACTTATTGTTTACCAACCTGTCCCCCTAGCCAAGTAAGAAAGAGATTCGATACGAAACCTTTGTACGTTTCGTACCGAATCTCTTTCTACACTCGTTAACGCCTTCTATTTGTATGGTCTGACCACGTGACTCAGATGTGTCATTCCCATACATTGATTCGTTTTTTACTAGCGTTATCGATTGTAGATTGTCAACTTGGCTACAGGCGCTGACAAGTAGCAGTCCATCTTTGTTATCGCAATAAGAAAAATCACTTGGTGTGCTCAATTAAATATGAAGGTCGCTAATACAAGTAAACGCAAAAATCCATCAATCAAATCAATGGTGAAGGTTGCAGGAATCCGCTGGTTGCGGGACGCACGAGACCGGTCAATGTGGCGACGCTTGGGGGAGGCCTATGTCCAGCAGTAGACGTCTTTCGGCTGATATGATGATGATGATGGAAAAAATCCGAAAACTTTAAATTTGTACCTACATAAAAAAAGAAACCAGCCAAGTGCGAGTCGGACTCGCGCACGAAAGGTACCGTACCATTAACGCAAAAAATGCCAAAAAAAACACGTTTTTTGTATGGAAGCCCCACTTAAATATCTATTTTACTCTGTTTTAAGTATTTGTTTTTATAGCGGCAACATAAATACATCATCTGTAAACTGTCTGATTTTCAACTGTCTAGCTATCACGGTTCATGAGATACAGCCTGGTGACAGACAGACAGATAGACGAACAGTGGAGTCTTAGTAATAGGGTCCCTAGTAAGTAGGGTACGTTTTTACCCTTTCGGTACGGAACCCTAAAAAAAGATTTTAACTTATTTGCAATTGGTAAACTGACCGCGGGGATATTGATGTATGGGGACAATAGTTTTCGAACGGCTAAGTTAATTTTGTTGTAGCAATGTTCGGTGCTTTCATTGTTTATGAACGTCAGTAATGTTACCTAAATATTTTGGTGAATCTAGCTGTTTATACGAAACCGGAAAGAGCAGTGGTGGCCTAGTGGTATCGGCCGCGACATACAAGTTGTAGGTCGTGGGTTCGAGCCCAGGCAGGCGCTTTACTTTGTGTAAATTATTTCATCACCACTGCTCTAGAAACGGTGTAGGAAAACATCGTGAGGAAACCGGCATGTCTTAGAACCAAACATTCGAAGACATGTGACATCCACCAACCCGCACTGGGCCCGCGTGGTGGATTACGGCCCATTCCCTCTCACAGAGAGAAGGCCTGTGTCCCAGCAGTGGGAACATTAATAGGCTGATGATGTAATACGGAACCCTCGGTGTGCGAGTCTGACTCGCACTTGCCCGGTTTTTTTATTCAATACCAATACTTATCCATAGCGATCATAACCAGCATCATTTATTATTGTATCCACTTACAATATTGTCTGTTTGACAGAATTACATTGTGTGCTATCCAATGATAAAGGTACCTACAGAAATAATAAGGGATGATTGGTCTCGTAACAAAAGAGGGATTATTGTCATTGTACAAAAATATATTACCTTAAGTACCATAAGAGTTACTTTTTACTATTTTTGGCTTGCAATAAAGATTTTCTGAATAGGAGGACAAAATATTACATTGTCAGTATTTGTTTTTTTGTTTGTTATATTTTGGAACGAAGTTCCTTATCGCGCGTTGCGAAAGGGGGCTAGACGGAAAAAATTAAGACGAAAAGTTGTAACGACACTTTTTGCTATAGTTGTAAGCCGTGCGGCGTTCGCGTGTTTCGTGCGTGTTCTATCCTATACGCTGTTGTGTTTACGAAGTCGAGAGAGTATATACATACATATATATATATATATGTATGTATATATATATACTAAAGGAACTTCGTTCCATCCGGGTGTCCCTTGACACCTCTCAAGATTTTTATTTTTCTTTGGGTTAATTATTTTATTATTATTAATCCATTTATTTATGGCAACAGGGCCCATATAGAATAACTTAAACCTTAACATACATAATCATTGTGTTAGTGACAATACAAACTTATACCTATGTTAGTAGCACAATGAAAAATTAAACAATTTGAACATCATTTCAAATACACATAGATTCAATCATCTTCATCATCATTGCTTCAGCATTCCAGCTGAAATACTGGAGCAACGATTCATATGGACTCAGTCCAGCCTATCAGCAATCATGGCCAGGATGCCGTTGGAGCTGGCCCGCACCCTGCTCACCAAGGATGCACATCTTTTACGCCTCAATGCATAAAAACAATCACAGAAGCGAGGCAGCCCCATCAGCATTATTATACTCAACACGAACGCGTCAAGTTATATCTGGTTTTCGGTTAAGATCTATTTACATAATTAACATACTAATAACACTTAATACTTTCATTGTACGCACAGCTAAGGAGTGGAATTCCCTGCCGGAGTCTTTGTTTCCTGATAGCTATAACCTTGGGGTCTTCAAGTCAAGAGTGAATAGGTTACTTCTAGGCAAGCGTGCTTCACCGTCGACCACATCATCGCTTACCATCAGGCGAGATAGTGGTCAAACGCGAGCCTATCGATAAATAAAAAAAAAAAAAAAAAATACATCTTTTAACTACGGCGTATCATAGTTATATTTGAGTTATCGAACAAGAATACTTTGATCTTTAATCCGTTAAAAGCCAAATTACTGCGCCTGATCTCTTACTGGTTGTGTTGCGTCGCATTGCCGTCTCATCGAACTACGAGAGTAAAGGAAAAGAGTGCACCTGTGTTTGCGCACACGCATATGCACTACAATATATACTATAGTGCGCGCGGAACTAGTTGGCCACGCCTTAGGTATGTGAGCGGTGGGACGGAGAGGCAGGTGCGCCAGTAAAAGCCGGGATGACCCATTGACAATGGGTGTGATGACCCTTTGACCAATTGATCCATTGACATTGTCCATTGTCCTAACTCGCCCTCTCACCCCTGTCGCCACCTAAGGCGCGGCCAACTAGTTCCGCGCGCACTATAATTACGATATTCTCCGTTGAGATTGGCCACTGTGGCCAAAAATCGGTCTGGAGCATTATCCTCCGAGGTATATTTAAGTTGTATAGAAGTTTTAGTTCAAAGTAATCCTACAGCACTTAATGTTAGTCTCTTTCTTGTTTTATCTATGAAATGTGCCTTAAAAGGTGTCTAGGGAATGAATCCAGGAAAAGTTTTAGGTACGTAATAGGTAGAAATCCGGGCAAGTATCAATGTGACTTTTTCAAATACATATGAGGCCGTCCAACAAAAAGGGTCAAGTAGTGGGGTATTGAGTTAAGATTCAGTATCTAGAATAGTCAATTGAAAGTAAGGATTAAAAAAAACTAATTTTTTTATCTTATGTTTTTTTTTAAATCTTTTTGTGTTTTATGAGGGCAACTTTACGAAACAGCGAATATCTCGGCAACTATAGGTAAAAATTTGGTATTGGTTGGCAGGAGGGGGTAGGGGGGCGGGTGGAGGGGGGTTCCTCTCTCCCCCCTGGCACAAAAACACATTATTGTAACCTAACCTCAAAACACTAAAAAGTTGCTTCTGCATCGTCTGCGGCGCTGCGGGCAGTGCAACACCGTCGCCCTTACGTAACAAAGGATAGGCACCCATGCTTTGTTACAGCGGGCGGGGGTTGCTCTCCCTTCGCGCCTCCAGTTTTTATAAACACTCTAGGGGTAGCAGCCAAAAGACTACGTTAAGTCGGGGTTCGGTTTTGGAACAGATTCGACCTATATTAACTGAAGTCGGGTATTTTAACTATGAAGTGGGGGTACACTAACTTACTTTCTGAGCAGGCTTTCTAGGTTGTTATAAAAATGAATGAAACACAAAGAACACATTCACGCGACTAGGGGAGAAACGGAATGGACGAAAACAAATGACACTGACACACGTCACCCGTAACACAAATGATACTAGTTTTTTTTGACGTGATAACGTCTAATAAATCGATGAAGGCCGGCTGCACGCACGAAAAAGGATGACTCAATGTAACGTTACGCTCAATGTAACATTACGCTCATTGTAACGTTATAATCGTAACGTTACAATGACGTTAATTGTATCGTTAAGTATGCAATCATTTCATCAATGTTTTGTTATGACGTTGTCACGTTAAACTATCGTTCGTAAACCGACTTTACAGACAACCAATTTTTTTACGTTTATTTTCAACAATTTTGCTCGAAATATTGCGCCACAGATAATATACCGATACTGTTTTGGTTGTCAATCACCCATTTTGTCGTTCGTTTTCACTGTTTATCTTATTGACGTTAGAATTTTTTTTTGTTATTTTCTCGAAAAATATGCAATACCTTGTAATGAGAGTGGTAGTCTTTTAATCAGGAACCCATCCCCTACCTGCTTTTAACACTCTCCTCCTGCCAACCGACACTAAACCCGAGCCCAACTATATACTATACTGAGAACTAGACCATCTTTGCTTGGACGCCCACATAATGATGTACGAGTATTTTCTAAGTTTATCTAACGGTGAAGAAAAACATCGTGAGGAAACCTGGATTTATAGTTAATATAAATTTGAAATCGTCTAGAGCAAGCGTGACAATCAATGCACGCGCTTTCCGTGTATAAGAGCCGGTCCACATGGCGTGTTGCGTCACCGTTGCGTCGACGCGTGACGTAGCGCGCTGTCGCTGCGTCGTTTTGCATACGGCTGAGGCCTCATTAGTGCGTTGCGTTTCGTCGTCGCAGCGTCAAAGCTGCGTGGTTTTACATATAGCGAGAGTGCTACGTCGACGCTACGCTGACGCAACGCGCCGTGTGGACCGGTTCTAAAAGGAGACCTTCGCCCTGAAGAAGGACTTTTACAGGCTGGTACATAATGGTTGCCAAAAATAATATGTGCAGTTCTTGTTTTCAACAAGCCGCCTGCTGTCTGCCTATTTATGTGACTAGATATTTCTGCAGGTGTAGTAAGACAAAACCTTTGAAATGAAGGTATGTTGGAAATTGAAATATCTTTGTCTTCTCTCACACAAATAATAAAAGTGATTCAAAGCTAACACCAACTTCGTTATAACTTTTTCATATCTTTATGTAAATGCGCAGAAAAGGCTGAAATGGAATATTATCATATTTTCGTTTATAAGGGACTAGCCTCTGCCAACGTCTTCGCTCGCGTGTAAGTCGTCAAAAGAATACCTAATACATATAAATAAGAATACATATTAAAGTATATTTTGTTATTCTTCAAGGCGTGTGAATGTTGATAATTATCTCAAAGAAATGTCCTCACGGGATAAAAAGTATACTATATCCTTCACCAAAAGTCCAGTCTATATCTATTCTTGTGTATTAGATGATAATTAAGTAAAAAAAATACGTACAACAACAAGTAACTGAGAGTTTATAATTCAAAAGATAAATTACTTACAAAAATTTACACAAGTGGGTAAGTAGAAAAATGTCAGACGGACAGAATGGAAATCATGTCGATGTTGATCCCACGGTGGCTGGTGGTAGAAAAAGAGCGACGACTGGTGTGCGCTGCTTTTTATATATTAGAGGCTAGGGATGTGGTATGCAATACTATACTAATATTCATCAATGTTAGCTCAGCGTTTAGATACGTAACAAATAACAGGCAGACGGTTACTTTCGCAGTTATAATGAAAGTATGGATTCGTTTTGATGGGGAGCTCTTGGCTAATTTTAACGATCTTCAAGACTAAGCAAACGACTGCCGAGGTTCGTCCGTGGATGGGTGACATACTCATCCATGCCTCGGAGAGGACGCTAAGAGCTTTTGCATACGGCGTTTTTTAGGCGCCGTCGACGCGCGTTTCGCTAACACGCGTTGTCGGCGCTGCTAATCTTGAAATAGGCAGAATACTTGCGATTGCATCGCTGCAAACTCACGAGAAACGCGCTACAGACGCGCGTAAGCAATTCTCCTTGCAAAGTAAAACGCGCGTAGCATGCGCGCGAACGAGCGTATATCGCGCTGTCGGTACTGTAGCGGCACCAACGCCGCCACTTACGAACTAAAGACATGATGTCACACAAATCCTGCATCGCGCAAGTAAAGTTTTCAGCGTGATTTGAACACATACAACATTCCAGACACCCGTCTGGTCGGAGGATCCTGCCTTTTCTATGGAGGTTTGTGGGACTTTACACCCTGTTCCACATACCCCCAAAGTACTATACGTGTATTTGCAGCTAAAGAGACGCGCTATGACAGCGCGTCTGTATCGATGTAACTCTGGGGTAGTAGCGCGTCGACAACTCGAGTAAAAGTCGTCGTCTGCATAATACAATTTTATATACGTGTGAATAGGTAAATTGGTTGCAATAACATCGCGTTTGAAGCGCGTTATATTTGCGTGCGACACGTGTCGACGGCGCCTGACAAAAACGTAGTGTGTAAGAGCTTTTAATCCCGGCTGCCATTTGAAGTTCTTTGACGGTCGGTACGGTAGAAGCCATAACAACTAACACCAGTCTTGCTAAGAGGTACTCATCGTATTACCCAGTTATTGGGTTCTGGAGGTCAGATAGGCAGTCGCTCCATGTAAAACACTGGTACTCAGCTGAACCCGGTTAGACTGAAAGCCGAGCCCAACATTGTTGAGGAAAAGCTAGTCAGATTGATTAGAGTAACCTATGCTACAAAGCACAGGTTTATACATCTTAATTCTTTATTGTACACTAAAAACAACATTACATACAGTGTGATAATAAAGTACATGTACAAAGGCGAGCTTAACTCAATGTTGAGTTCTCTTACAGCAAATCCTAGGGTGAAATGTTTGTTAAGGTATTCAATATCCGCTTTGTGTTCAATATTCTTAACTAAGCTGCGTTCAGTCTATATGCAGCTCCCAAAGGATTCCATACCATTGATTTAGGAGCTTGGTGAAAGGGGCTTAGGCTACCTCGCATTACAACCACTTCTAGTTTGACCCCAGGTATTCCTGCCTATGTTTCTAAGACCGTTACGAAATGAAGCCCAAAATCTGAATTCAATGAAGATTTATCAAAGTGTAAACTGTGTGAATGTGTCAGATTCGTAGAAAACGCGAAAACTCTTAAATGTTATGACCTTTTTAGACTCACACGGGGTTTTATTTTTATAAATGTTAAATTTTTTGTTTTTGTTTATTTCTCGTGTCTCCTGTGCGGATCACAAATAAATATTTTTTTTATTTTTATTTGTGATGGGTTTGCTCTTGACCCAAGTCTAGGTCATAGGTGACAGAGACAGAGTCGACGATAGAATAAGCTTACCCAGAAGAAGCCTGTTCACTCTAACTTTGAAGAGATTCGGGTTGAATGCGTTCGGAAACACAGACGCAGGCAGTGAGTTCCATTCATTCGCTGTGCGCATTATAAAGGATGTTTGGAAGCGCTTGGTGCGAATTGGTGGAATGGCAACAAGGTAAGGATGGGTACTTGCAGTGCGTCTAGATGTCCGATGGTAGAAGGGGGCTGGTGGGATGACTTGCAGTGCGTCTAGATGTCCGATGGTAGAAGGGGGCTGGTGGGATGAGGTTGTAGAGTTCTTGAGCACACTCACCGAAGTACAGTCTGTAGAAGACCGTTAACTTCTTTTCATTGTTTTAAAATAATTTTCCTAACCAGTACTAGTACCAATTCTAAACTAGAAAAAACTGCATAGATTTCATGTCGTTTTCATCATCATTTATAGAATTGCTAGTGAAAGTCATCTGTTTAAGTACAACACGACGTACGGCAATGCGCCATCGGTACATGGTGGACGTCCCACCCATACGCACAAAGCGTTTTGCGAATACTTTTATTGTGCGTACAGCTAAGGAGTGGTATTCCCTGCCGGTGTCTTTGTTTCCTAATAGCTACAACCTAGGGGTCTTTAAGTCAAGAGTGAATAAGTTACATCTAGGCAAGCTTGCTTCACCGTCGACCACATCATCGCTTACCATCAGGTGAGATAGTGGTCAAACGCAAGCCTATAACAAATAAAATAAAAAACTCATTAATTTTGTACGTTAAGATTCCAATTATAACTTTACTAATTGGAATACGCCCAGAATCCAGGAATCACTTAATTCATTAAGGTAGATTTCTAAATAAATCTATTTAGGACGTCGGTTCATCATCAACATCATCATCAGCCTTATAATCATCCCACTGCTAGGACACAGGCCTCCTCTCTGTAAAAGGGAATGGGCCGTAATCCACCATGCGGACCCAGTGTGGTTTGGTGGATGTCACATATCTTCGAATTTTTGGTTCTAGAACATGCCGGTTACCTCACGATGTTTTCCTTCACCGTTTTGAGAGCAGTAGTGATGAAATAATTTACACAAAGGAAAGCGCCTGTCTGGGTTCGAATCCACGACCTACAACTTGTAAGTCGCAGCCGTTACCATCGGGCCACCACTGCTACCGGGCCGTCGGTTAGTTTACCGAAAAATATTGGACACATACTTTTTCTATTTAAAAAAATTGCAGTGCGATGAAATTATTAAATGGTTTATTATTACATTTTGTTGGTATCAAAACCATTGGCAATTTGCTAGTATTTAGTTAATGCAGATTGTATAATTGAATGTAATCGTTTATTTATTTTATAGGTTATTATATTGATATATGTAATATGGAAATGTTACAGTGGGTGCAATTTTGGGATGGTTAATAAAACGAGCCGAAACCGGCATGTCCTAGAACAAGAAATACGTATACATGTGACATCCACCAATCCACATAAGGCCCGCGTGGTGGATTGCGGCTCATTCCCGCTGCCGCAGGCCTATGTTCCTAGCAGTGGAAACATTAAAAAGGCTAATGATGAACACATTTTGAATTCTTCGCTATTTTGATGACATTGCGTGCTTCACCGACGACCACATCATCGCTTACCATCAGGTGAGATAATAGAAATCGCGAGCCTATTTTAAATAAAATAAAAGAAAATTATACATATCCAAAAAAATACATAAGAATAATTAATAATACACAAACGTTTCACGTTCTCTATGTCCATTTTAAGTCCCATTATTCCCCAGAGGTCCATTGCCTGAAAAACAATGAATTGTGTAATTTCATTTGCAATTTTTCATTTGACATTCTAACAATTACTGTTGGGTAAAAAAAACGGATAAAAAAGAGATATAAAGGGTCGGAGCATTGTTCTCTTTATGCGTGATGAAGTTCGTAATGGGTATATTTGGAGCGTTTGAAACAATAAACAAATAGAAAAGTTCAATAGGTAAAACTCGTAAATTTTGTTTATTATCCATTACATTTTTAGTGTTGATTGTTTTTTGAATTAAAAGTGAAAAATTACATTGCTATTCATCTGTAATACTGTCTCTCTGTAATTCTGTAATACTATTCTATGTATTCTTTTCACCAAGTTTATTTACACTATTTCATAACATAACAACATTTTTCTTTTGACATCCGACCATAGATTTCTTCCGTATTTAATCAATTACTCTTTGGTCCGTGCGCTCTATTGTTTGTCTATGGTTTCGACAAATAATTATTGAGCATCGCGGACGTCGGTCTACATAGGTCTACCCACATTTTAATATGTTTCATATTTGTATAATACTTACACATACTCTGACCCACCTTCTGTGTTTATTTTATTTTGTTTGTTATTTATATATTCTATTTTATTGTATTATTTAAGTATTTTCCGTTTCCGTAAGTGTGTCCGTGGCATCAACAGTTGGTCTTATCAGAATATCAGCGCAGCGTTATTTTTTTTTTTTTTTCGATATCGCTGCACATGCTGAGATAGGAACCTTTTTGGTCTCGCACGGGGTTTTTATTTTTATTTTGTTTAATTTTAAGCTGATTTCTCGTGTCTCCTGTGCGGGTCACAAATAAATACTTTTTCTTTCTTTCTTTTCTTTCTTTCTTGTTTAGTGCCTCAGACTCCTCTTGATGTGGTCCGGAGTCACATAAAATCACTATCTGTATCATTGTTCCATGTCGTCAGCATCAGCCTTTAGCAGACAACACAGAAGCTCTAGTCAATTGACATTCGATGTCGGCGAAGGCGATAGAACGAAATATCATAATGTAAAGGCTTGATCACGTGATCACATGTCAATCCCATATCGTTTTACCTTTTTACCCGACTGCCGAAAGAGGGTAATGTGTTTATCAGTCTATGCATCATACGGTATAATTTATTTATAATATATTAACATATATACAATTGAATAATCTAAAAAAACACACTTATATACATATTCTGCATCAAAAAATATAGATACACTCATTGTGCATCAAAAAATTCGTCCACATCGTATCTATGTATGTTTATTTCTATGTGGCGTTCTAGAGAACATACGCTTTGGCCGATTTCGATGATTCTTACATCAATCGATTCGAGTGTCACTAGCTACATTAAAATTGGAAAATAGAAAAATGGCGATTTTGGGCGCCATATTGTGGGGGCCCAATTTTTTTTTCTCTTCTAAACCCATAGTGTGGAGTATCAAAATAAAGGGTTAAAAGAGGTGATTTCAAAAATATAATACTTATATGTATGTTTGAATGTACCTAATTCGAAAACAATAAAATAACTAAAAAGTTATAAATTAAAATAACTTTTTCAAAAAATCAAAAAAAACCCGACTGCTTAAGAAGCGAACTAAAAATACGCTAACAAAAAGAACATCATGTATCCTCCGACTGCACAGTATGATTGCCTTCTTGTTTAAGTCTTTTTAGTTCGCTTCTTAAGAGGAAACGGGGGCAGAGAGCGCCGACTGAATTTCCTTAGTAAAAAGTCATTATTCGAGGTTTGGCTCTCGTCTCTTTCCTCTTCCAATATTGGACCAATTTAAAAGATATTCCGTAAACTGAAAATTCAAGATATATACTATGTCCCTATGTTTTGTGTGTAGAGAGCGCCGACTGAATTTCCTTAGTAAAAACTAAGGAAATTCAGTCGGCGCTCTCTGCCCATACGAGTATTTCCTCTTAAGCAGTCGGGATTTTTGATTTTATGAATTAACTATTTTGACAATCTCTATCACCACTCTTTCAATAATAGAATTTATCTAGTGCATAACCTAAAGCAGACAATATGATATTTTACTCGCTCCTTGACTATTCTTAACCAGCCGCTGCCAGTGTTCACTGTTAAAAAATTCATCTATTTTGTACCATATCAACAAGTTAATAAAATTATTGTTTATTTCTAGTTTCAGGCTTCGAAGAAACACATGTAATGATCTTCATCGGCTTCGCTTACCTTATGACCTTCTTGAAGAAGTACTGCTACAGTGCCACAGGATACAATTTATTATTGGCAGCCTTGATCATACAATGGAGCCTTCTCTGTCAAGGTTTCTTCGATATGAAGGACGGGAAAATATTCATCTCGTTGAAGCAGTTATTGGGTGAGTCATTAAGTAACAGTATTTATTATTTATGGTTTTTCCAACGTGTAGTTAACAGTTTAAGAAAAAAAAAGTTCTGTTATTTTTTTGAGTTGTGCAAATAACGAAAAAAACCTGAAATCACGAAAACCTGCCCGATACATTTATACAAGGTAGGTTTTAATGATTTCAGGTTTAATCCCATAGGTAATATAAATTGTTCGTAATAATATCTAAGTAGGTCATTGTACTTATGTTATTATATTGGTGCCTGAAAAGGGGCTAATAAATACAAAATAATTAAAAATTTTGATGGCAATATCTATGAAAGAAACCTTTGAATAGGTCCAATTAAAACAAAGCAGCAAACTCTTCATTCGCTTTCTAAGACTTTGTTCTTCTTCAATCCCCAAAGTTTATTTGTATCTAACAATAACATGGGAGTCTTGAATTTTAATAAAGGCTAAATTTTAAATGCTCAATTTCCTCTGTATTCTCTTATACAAAAGAAAGCTTTTAAAGCATCGTCGAAATGTTTTGTTATTGTTTTAAATTCAATTACCATTTTGTGTATAACTGGATTTTCTTTTAGCACAAACGAAATTGAATTAGGCAGATGTTGATTTTCTGTCACGACCTTTAGGATTTTACAAGATTATTGTTCTTAACTAGCCTGATTTTATTACTGGACATTGAGCTTGGCTATGTGATGAGCTTGTGCTGTAGAGTATGCAGACTTTAGATTAGAAGTTATGTAGATAATCTGAATTATCTAGTATTCCTGATCGGTTTAAAACAAATCTACATCTTCTTCTAGTCTTCCCTGAGTTTGACTCATGTCTGTGACACTACCGGTTGGTGTGATAATATATGTGTGTTTTTCAAAATCAACGGGTTCGATTTCTAGCTAGAAATATTGATTTTCTCAAAAAAAAAATGGTTCAGGTTTACTTTTTATCATAATCGGACTCGAGACCCCTGTGTGTGTTTTTCGCGATTTCTCATAGTTTCGGATTTGTCTATCCACGTCCACTTGAAAATTTCACCGTATATATCAGGAACAGCTAAATACGATAAAACACCGACAATCAGAAAACAAAAGTCATGAGCTTCTATACAAACCGTTTAATTTTATAATTATTTCTATTTCATTCACAGAGGCTGATATAATGTCAGCGACCGTTCTCATCACGTTTGGAGCTTTACTGGGGCTCGCAAGTGGTACGCAGTTGTTGTTTATAGCAGTCGTAGAAGCAGCAATCGGCAGTGTCAACTTATACTTATGTGAAGAAGTATATAAGGTTTGTGTTGCCAATTAAATTATTGTATTTCCCAAAGGGACTGTTTACTACTATCTTCATCCTAAATACCTGTCTGCCGTGCCGAGCCTTTGCATCTGAAGGGGATAACGAGAGTATTGTCCGGCTCATAACCTATTCTGTCGTTGTTGGGGTCCCTAGTTTACGAGCTCGCTTCACTCGCTCGCTCCTGGACTTCAGTCGTTTTGTCTTCAGCAGAGTCAAAATGGGCCTGTGAATCTTACTAAAAGATCATAGCGACAGATACATATGTATATTTAGATAGATACAATAAAGAATCTTGATAATAATATTTTTGATTTCAGATCTCAGATATAGGCGGCTCCATCGGTATTCACACGTATGGGGCCTACTTCGGTTTAGGAGTGAGCGCTGCTTTAAGGATGAAGAAACCATCTTCTGAACCTGCCGCTCCAAGTGGAGTGGTTTCCATTCAGGGTGCAAAAGAAAATGTCCGACTTGATGGACCCAGTTATACCTCAGATGTTACTGCTATGCTTGGTGCGTAAGTTTTACTGTTTTAAATAATAATAATATCAGCCTGTTAATGTCCCAATGCAGAAAAAAAGCTTCTCCTCATACAGACAAGACACAAACATTATACACTATGTTTTGTCAAGGCGATTTCAATCTTACATAGATTGTTCCACACTTATAAAAATGCCTTTTTAACAAAAAAAGGACCATTTTATAGTTTTAGCGACATATTTTAAAAGGATATTTTAAGAGTTCCGTAGTCAATAAAATCTAGTTACTTCATCCTATCTGTGTGGATGTAATAGTCTTTTTAAGGGTACACTAGTCGACGGCACGAACTATTTTGTGCGCGGAGTTGAAATGAATTTTATATCAACCGACAACACGTGCGGAAGAGATAGATGCTGTGATGACCAGTAAGAAGCTAGTTCGCGTACGGATACACACTTTTGCAAATTTGTAGCGAAATGGATAAATATTTAGGACGAAACCGAGTGCGCGAAATTTTATAAACAGACCTTTGGGAGTCTGGAAAAAACGACTTAACGTTCAAAATAAAATTATTTACATTGTTGAACTAATAATCCATCCCTGTATGGTGGCTGTTTTGCAATTTTCCGTCCTCTTATGGTATTTATTTGCACCCAAAAATGCGTTAAAATTGGTGTTGAAATGTGTGTACTTTCGACGCTCATAACTTTCAAATGTATATATTTTTTAATTTTTTGGCTCCATACAGAGCTAGATAATGATGACACATATTGATATCATTTTTTATTTTGAACGTTCATCGTCAAACAGTGGAGTAATCCCTAGACTACGTTTGTATGGAAGAATTATCGACTAGTGTAACCTTAATAGCAGATTATTGGAACTCTGTTTCTATACACCTGCCTGAAATAATAAAATAAATAATAAATAAAAACTTTATTGTCTCAAGTAGATACATACAATGGTAAAACACATGAGTTGTAACAAACTTAACATGTAAAATAATTTTGTTGACCTCTAGTACCCAAAGTAAGATTTAACTTGTGGTATGGGTACTAGGGCTCTCGTACTTAAAAGCAGCAGATAGGTGACGTTAGAGTGTAGTGTATCGTATATGTTGCATTACGGTAAGAAAATCTTAAATATTATAACCATTTGTATATATGTATATATATAACAAGGTATTGTGTATGTGAGTGTGTGTGTGCGGGTATGTGTATGTAATTGTGTGTGTGTGTGTGACGGATTAATTTAGGTTATAGCAAACTTAACTTAGTTTAATCAATTTTTCTGTTTCCTCATAAGATTTAGACAAAAGCCAAAGAGTAACTATTTTCTTGCATTTCGATCTAGGTACTGAATAGATGTTGCATTGTTCGTTAGCAGTATTATACAGATGACAGCTTATAATACTGTAGTTGCGCGCTGCTAATGCACTTCTAAAACTTTGGGCTTGGCAGATCCTAGGTGGACGGCGCCTGTTTGTGACTGGTATGGTATATTTCAGACTAGCATGTTTCCTGCAGATAGTTTCAAGCACAAAGAGCTGAAATGTACAAATGTTATAAATTTGTTAATAGCACAAATGTTTGTGAAAAACAAATATTTCTTTCCAAAATGTATTCGGTGAGTTATACCACCAATGCACGAAAAATATGCCCGATTTATTCATGTTTACTTTCTAAACTGCCATTAAGAATTTCAGCTCGCTATCCAGCTCAACTTACGTAAAAGTGTCTTTTAATATTATTGAAAATGTCCGCCCCTCACTGCGCTCCATTATTCTAGAGTGAAGGAAAATGACCTAGATTCATCTCGATTGCTTCTGAAGCTTCGATTGCAGACCTTCATGAGTACATACTTCGCCTTGTATTTTGATTTTGATCAAAATAAAAAGCGAAGTATACATGGTACTCGATATATTCCCGGCAGGAAGTGCTAGTGTGACCCACTTACAACAATTGAATTCCCACAAGTACTAGTAACCCTTGGTATATACTGTGGGTTTACTCCGAGTTTAATTCTTGTTCGATCGCGTTAACGTAAATTTCAAATTGTTTTGAAACTGGATATTTAAAGGCCGTCCAGTGACAGTACGGGAAACCTTTTTTTTGTACATAAATTGACATGAGAGAATGTTTACATTTACGCGATTGAGTACTATAAAAAACTGGAATTACGGCTTCTGGTCAACATATTATATTCCCACAATACGCATCGCGACTTACGATGTGACGTTGTACCGTGTGGGAGCGCATATAATATGTTGTTTAAAAGGGATGCTCGATAACAATCTTATGTTTTGCATTTCATCAATTTATTCATTAATGTCTAGCTATTTATCCTAAACTAGCTATGTATTGAAATCCATTGGGAATTGCTTATTCATAATGATAGTAACTATTAAATTATTTTCATTACTTGCAGGTACTATCTTCCTATGGATCTACTGGCCATCATTCAACTCCGGACTGGCCACTACAGAAGTTGAGCGCCAAAGAGCAATCGTCAACACTTACTTATCTTTAGCTTCGTGTACGGTATGTATGTCATCCTAATGTTAATTTTAAATTGAAAACCGTGGAAGTTAAAGACCTTTATTTGATTATTTTGAGGTCTTTACTTATACGGTGCCAGAAGTAGCTAAACTTCATTACATTGGAACTAAGAATCACCATCATAATATTATATCAATCGCACCAACATCAGACCACGACTGTTTGTGGTAATGGCTGCAATCTTGGCCCGATCTTTAATCCTTGTACCCGACTACAGCGAAGCCAAAAGAAGGGTTATGTATATTTGATTGCAACTGATCGTAGCATATAATATTCAAGCATTTATATGTGGTCACAGAGCACAGTGACGTGTCAGTAGCCACAGATCAGCACTTCCAAAACATCTCATACAAACCACCCGTGTCGCTGAGTGTCATCTTGCACCGTGACTATTCTGACAGCCGAATTTTGTGCTCCAGCATATTGCGTCGGCACGAACATTATTGGTACAGATACACTTCAGATCACAGTGGCTGTGCGACACTGAAAATTCGTGGATAGGTTCTAAGCGTCAAGTGATATTCATCATTTACGCGTTCGAGACAGACCAGTATTTTTGTCGCGGCCGCGGCGATCGAACTGGTTTACCGGTGACGTCAGTGACGTGGAGCTGCTTTTTTGGAAGTCTACCTTTTAGGCGTTTCTGGTCACTGCCGTGAAGCCATGCTCTGTGTATTTGCTGAATATATTATAATAAGTCATTTATCTTTTTCTATCAGGTCGCCACCTTCATGATATCCGCAGCAGTAAGCCACCAGCCTGGCAAGTTGGACATGGTCCACATACAGAACTCGACGCTGGCTGGCGGGGTGGCTATAGGCGCGGTGGCCAATATGCACGTCGGACCTGGTGGGGCGGTAGCTATCGGCATGGGCGCTGCTTTTATCAGCGTTTTGGGATATAGATATCTTTCTGTAAGTTGCCGGACCACTGTGCCTTAATTTTATTTGGATAACAAAATATGTACTAACTTCAATATAACCTCTATCAATATTGAGTAACTAGTTTGTAACCTGCCCATGACTGGGTTCCCTAATTTCCTATAAATATTCTCTGAACTATTTTACTCGTGAACGTAGCTAGATTTATATTACATCGCTAGATTTATATTACATCGCTATCAGACGCGAGAGGGCAGTAACTACAACAATAATAAAAACAATACAAACTAAATTACAATGGACAACTTCGTCGATATGGACAATATTACCGTCCGAAAACCCGCAAAGGCCAATTCAATGGATAATATTTACAACGAAAGCAGAAATTCGACGTTAATGGATACAACAATGATGAGTTTGCCTAACACTTCAATAAATGACAGTGACGCTATTATATGCTATAAAGGAACAATTGGGAGATTGACTCTGGAATTAGAAAGCGCCCATCAGGAGATTGAGAACTTAAACAGTGAAAACTTTCGTCTAAAAATGGACATAGGACAATATCAAAAAGTTATTGAAACATATAAGAAGGTAAAGATATTAGAAACGAAGAGTTTTTCACCGAAATCTGCAAGAAAAGGTAACACTTTAAGAACGAGCTGCTTTTCTACTCCGACAAAGTTGGGTATTAATCTTAAAATGACACACCAAAAGGACAATGCCGTAACACAGACCCCCAACAATGTTGGAGACACAGCGTTCAATACTGCAGGACCAATCAGTAGTTCTGAGGGAATGCTACACGCAATGTCGCCGCCAAAGAATAGCGTTCAAAGTCCCAGCGCGTGTACAAAACCGAGTGACTGCGACTCTCGATGTGAAAAGTCTTCATTATTGCATAAAATTAAAAACAAACAAAACGAACAGTATAAACATAACAAAATATGCATTCTGAGTACTAATAAACAGAACAAGACCATGTCTATAGCAGAAGAGACGATTGAGAAGCAATTTGACTTTTGTCACTATCTGACACCAGGAGGAGCCACATCTAATCTCCTAGAAGGGTTAAGCAATAAACTTAAGGACTACACGAGGAATGATTATTGTGTAATTTTTATTGGTGAACAGGACTTTAAAATTAGTAATAACTACTCTAAGCTAATATTAGACATAAGGAACACTCTCAGTGCCATATCACATACTAACATTATTATCTGTTTACCAACATATAAATATAATGTTAATTCTATCCTGTATAATTGGCGAGTCATGACCTTTAATCAACTTTTATATGAAAATGTTAGGAAACATAAGTATGCATATGTGTTGGATTCAAATGCAAATATCGAGTATAACTACAACACATTCTTTAGGCAATCTGGTCAACTAAATAACTTTGGAC
Organism: Orthosia incerta; assembly: GCA_948252205.1. Taxonomy (NCBI): domain Eukaryota; kingdom Metazoa; phylum Arthropoda; class Insecta; order Lepidoptera; family Noctuidae; genus Orthosia; species Orthosia incerta. The sequence continues at coordinate 3,823,889 of OX411755.1, forward strand.
TCCGTACCGTTTTTGTTAATCTTCTAAATTTAATTGGGAACATACAATGTTTTAACACTCAGCCTTCAAGGAATCACTTGGTTACATTAACGACTCACGAACCCACACATGTACTAGAAACAGAAAAACAGTTTTTTCTTTAGTAATAGTATATACGTGATGCATCAGAATATAGCAGGCCTGTTAAATAAGACAGATGCTTTAACTGTTTGCCTACAGGAACTAGAAGAAAAGAATATTAATATTGACGCACTGTGTATTACAGAGCATTTTATGATGTCAGGTTACGAAAACCACTTAAATGTACCTAATTATTGTTTAGCATCAGTGTTTTGTAGAAAAAATAGTAAGCGTGGTGGTGCGTGCATTTTAATTAGAAACGGGCATCAGTGGAAAGAGTTGCCACAGATAGCTAATTTGTCAATAACTGGTGTAATAGAGTGTTGCGGTGTAGAGCTCATACAGTATAATATTATTATTTTGTGTGTATACAGGGTACCAAAAATAAATAATATAAACACATTCTATGGGGTGTTAGAAAAAATGTTACGAATCGTATGTAACAAAAAATATGCGCATATTGTAATGACGGGAGACTTTAATATTGACGTAATGAAGAAGAATAATATTGTACTAGAATTTGAATGTCTGTTATTAAATTTCAATCTAACATTAGCTTTAAAACAACCAACCAGGATACATAGCCAAACGTGCATTGACAATATCGCACATAACTTTAAAACCAAATGCAAAACTGAAGTGACCGAATTTGCACTTTCAGACCACACAGCTCAAATAATAAAGTGCCCGGTGAAAAAAACTGCAATTTTAAAACATTGGCGTATAAAAAGACGGGATTTTAATGCGGATAATATGATTAAATTTAGAAACATTTTAAAACAAGTGACTTTTTCAGAAATGTATGAAACCGATAATCCTAATGATGCATTTGACATATTTATTGACACGTTTAAACTATTTTATGACCTATGTTTTCCATTTAAATGGACAACTATAAGGGTGATAAGAAAACCTAGATGGATATCAAACGGCATAAAATTATGTAGCAAAAAGAAACGGCAATTGCTGTGGCGTTATAGACTAAAACCAAATATAACGAATAAGGCAAGTTTCTTAAACTACAAAAATAGATTTAAAAAAGTTATGAAACTTACTAGACGTGCCCAAAACAATTATTCCATTAAAACCTCTACCAATAAGTCAAAAACCACCTGGAATATAATAAACAAAGCAAAACCTTGTTTCCCTAAGGAATCCATTAGTCAGATCAATTTAGATAATTAAGTATTAAATGACCCTCAAGAAATAGCAAACGCATTTAACGACTTTTTCGTAGACAAAATTCAACCGATTCCATGTTCAGGAAGTAATTCAGTCAATATTGAAAAACGTCGAGACTCAATTTATGTTGCTCCGAGTATACCTATAGACATTAAAAACATTATAAAATCATTAAAAGCCACAAATAGTACAGGATATGACAGAATTTCCACGAAGGTAATCAAGTATGTATCTGACTTTATTTGTAACCACTTGAGCTATCTCATAAACTTGTGTATCTGTTCAGGTGTATATCCAGATGCCTTAAAAGTGTCTATAGTAAAGCCGTTATTTAAAAAAAACAATAATGAACACATGGGCAACTATAGACCAATCGCACTCATTCCTATCATATCAAAAATTTTTGAAAAATATATTTATAAGGAGATGTACTCATACTTTGAGAAGAAACACATTTTAATCGATGAGCAAAAGGGATTTAGGAAAAACAGGACAACCAATATGGCTATTTATGACTTCTTGCATAAGGTAATGATAAAGATGGACGTTAGAATCCCAGTATGCGCTATTTACTGTGATATGACGCAAGCTTTTGATTATGTAAACCATAACGTTCTACTGCAGAAACTAGAGGCATATGGCATAAGAGGAAATATACTTAACCTTATAGAGTCTTACCTAATTAACAGAAAACAGTACACGGAAATAACAAAAATAAATACTAAGACAAAAAGAGAGGAAATTTACGTATCTGGCGAACGAACGCCTATTTACGGTGTCCCACAAGGGAGCGTGCTTGGAGCACTACTATTTATCCTTTATATCAATGACCTGCCTGCTGCTATTGACCACCCCATGACCCTATTCGCAGATGACAGCACCGTGACTATAACATGTAATAATAAGGACGTTTATGAATATGACATTAATGAAACTTTGACATCAATAATAGCATGGTTAGATAGGAATAATCTTAAAATTAATTTAGATAAGACGACGATAATGCATTTTAGTCAACGGGTGCATGCTGATATTGACATTAAAGCACTCTACAATGGCACAGTATTAAATAAAGTCGACGACACAAAATTTCTTGGTGTTATGATAGACGCAAAATTGAACTGGAAAGCGCATATTGAATATATAAGCAAAAAACTGAGCTCATCCGCGTATGTCATGTACAAACTGTCTTCAGAACTTAACTCAGATGCTTTAGTGACAGCTTACCATGGATTGGTGTCATCACTTCTGCGCTATGGTATAATATTCTGGGGTAACTCTACGGACAGAGAAATAGCTATTAAAGCTCAAAAGAGGTGTATTCGGGCTATGTTTAAATTACAAATGACAGAAAGCTGCAGACCATTGTTTAAAAAATACAAATTATTGACTTTACCCTCTTTATATATTTTTGAAGTTGCATCGTTTGTAAAGTCTAACCCCCATCACTTTCCACGACTATCTGACACTTTTCCACGTAACAGACGTGACAATAGTCAACTGTGTTTGCACTCGGCGAAAACTGCCCTCATGGGGAAAAGCTTTTTTTGTATAGCCCCGAAAATATACAACAAAATACCACAGTCATATAAAGCTATGACAACAAATCAATTTAAAAATAAGATTCGAAATTTACTAACAGACAAGTGTTATTATAATATAAATGACTTTTTGACAGACTCCTTTTGAATGCTTGAATGTTTATATTATTGTTTAGATGGTATGGTTATTCTGATAAAATTTTATTCTGACATTCTGGATTGATTATTGTGTTTTGACTTATTGTTTTAATATCTTTACATTTTTTATTTTACTCTGACTTTCTAGTATCACATCCTTGATAAGTATTATTTATTGAAATGTGCACGATTTTTCACGACATTTGCATTTTGCACATTCAATATTTTAACATCCTGACATTTTTTTTAATAATTTTGAGTTGACATTCTAGAATGATTATTTTGAATTGATTTATTATTTTAATATCTTTATTCTTTTTTATTATTTTACTCTGACATTCTAGCAGCATAATGTTGACTTGTATTATTTTATTGACATTTGCACGACATTTATTTTAATTTTTTATTATTACTAAATATGACATTCTTTTATGTATTTTAATTTGTATTCTAAATTAATATTTGCATGCCATTATCCAAGGTAAACATGACGTTCATTTTGTATCCTAACATCTCTTCATGCTGACAATTTTATTTGTTATGTATGTATGGTACTCATGTTTGAGCAAATAAAAATGATTTGATTTGATTTGATTTGATTTGATTTCTGCCTGATGAGGATCCACAACGGGATAATAACACTTTAGTTTTATTTAATTTATTTATTGCACAAAAATTTACACACACAGCCAAGTCTTCCCTAGATGAGTACATGACCCTGTTAGGAATTAGGACATCAACTTTAAACTAGTACTTGTTAATAATAACTTTTTGTTTGTTCATGCAGCCACAGTTGGAGAAACTCGGTGTCCAGGACACATGCGGAGTGAACAATCTCCACGGAATGCCTGGGTTATACTCGGGCCTTCTCTCAGCGCTATTTGCAGCGCTAGCCACAGCTGAAGTATACGGCAGTGAGATGGGCAATATCTTCCCCGCTACCTCCAGTGAGCTAGTAAGTGACAGTGCGAGTTTATTTTGGCTCTTTATTTTTAATGCCTGTGAACTTGCAGAAAAATCCTGACACAATGGGAGCCTGAACATGGACGCTGACATCTCGAGAGAACGAGATCACCCCAGAAAGAAGTGACATGGATGCGTTTTTGGCTTTCCGGATGTACTTCTTTGAACGTTCCCCAATGGAAAGAGGCATCAAAAAGCCGTATTCGATACGTCCATGATTTTTGGAAGAAAGCCCACTGTTGCCAGTATCTAACGGCATCGTTGATTTTGTCTAAATTCACTCAAAAGTCCTATTTATAGGTGACAGTTATGGTATCTTTACTAAAACGTATTACTTGTTACTTGTATATGAGGTATAAGCTGTTGCTGTCCCTTGTCGGTGCTGCTTATCGCCGTTGACAAACTTAAGCTTTTAAGATGTGATTCTGTAGCCGATTGCAGGCAGCAGAAGCAGGAGACGTGTGGCTATGATTCTACTGGTTTCATGCTACTGGAACCACACCTTTAAGCAAATTGTTTTTGTGCAGGCAGGAGTGGTGGAGTCATCGGCCGCTACTCCAAGATCAATGGGGATGCAGGCGGCGTACCAGCTGATAGCTTTGGCAACTACGTTGGGTCTAGGGCTCGGATCAGGTGTTATTACCGGTAAGTAATTATCAAGTTATTTATTTCTTATTAGTCAGGGGCTTCGCCTGATTGAATGTCGGTAATTATTCCAAGGGAACGTAATCTCGAGATAAATATATATCCTATGTCTTTCTCCAAGATCCAATATAATATATACTAAATTAATTGTAGTTCTAAAAACTAAAAAACACGCTTTAATGATAAATTGAACTAAAAAGTCGCTAATCCTGAAGATCTTGGTAAGGCAAAACAAACACACAAACAACCTATTTATACGCGCCCTGTAGAATCAACATTCATTATTACATTAAAATTTTTGTTTGACGTTCAAAAGTGCCGCTTATTGGCCTAGTTGAATAAACATATTTGACTTTGACTTTGGCTTTGACTTTAACTTTGACTAAATTATTGCATTGTCATCGGTCCTTGACAAGTGTGCAAAGTTTCAAATGAATCCCACGTTTTGAAGGGGATGAAAATCACGTTCAAAGATTCCGTTACATTGATACATACCAAACTAATAAAAGCGTCTTAAAAAGACAACAATTACTAGTATATCTGTCCTTGAAATAGCGTCAAAGCCTTTTCATTGGACAGAACAAACCCTAATTTTACAATTTCGTCACAACTGGAGCGACTAATAGCCTGTTAAAATTTAATACAATCCGTCCGTTGAACGGATTTATTTTTATCCCGTCGAATCGTTTGATAAACAAATCAGTTTGGTTAAAAGCCGCACGGCAAAATATTGTAAATGCATCTACACAGCTATTGGTATCGGTGTAGGTAACCGCATGGTTGTGATTTAGTAAGGTTTCTTTAGGGAGAATGCTACACTTAACATATGTTGCGGAATTATTTATCAGCGGATATACATACGATATATACATGCCTATGTCCAGCAGTGGACATAGGCAAGTCTTTCGGCTGATATGATGATGATGATGATACATACAAACAGTTTGCAATTTTAATATTGTTTTGTTTTTACAGGTTTGATCGCCAGAACTAAAATCTTCTCGCCTCTTGATGTAAAGCAAAGATACGACGATGAAGTGAATTGGGAGCTCCCGTAGCTTAACAATGATGATTTATTTATTCTGTAAACTTACAATAGTAAACCTACAGATTTAAACAGTAAAGATTGATAGACAGATGTCTGAGCGTTTGCGTACACGCAAAAAGAAACATTCTCCCGAAGAAAACCGACCGCGTGACGAGTTCGTTTCGGTCTAGTATGATCTATGTATGACCAAATTGTAGCAACAGTAAAACTTGCGTTAGCTAGCGGTCTTTATTGCATAATGTCAATGAGTAAATCCTGTTGTTTTTCAAATACATAGTACCAAAAGAAAATGAAGGAAAACCAAATGTTTTTTTTTTAATATTAAGATAAAACATTTGAAAACTGAAGTAGGTTGATATAGGTTTATTTTTGACATTATACAATTTTTACAATGTAGGAAAAATGTAGGTAACCTATGAAATAAAACTAAACTCTTAGTTATTCGTTTATTAATTTATTAATGTGAAAAAAAAATGGATAATATTATAATTTTAGCGCCCTATTTTGTGTAAGAATGAGTATTTAATTTAGCTTTAACTATATTATAATTATTTTTTTAGATTTTCTAAATAAAGCTGGTATTTTTTTTAATATTAATTATTGTTAATCTGAAGTCTTTGATGTCTTTACAGCCTACAAAGCTTTTATAATAAGTTTTTTTGTAAATATTATTTATGTTCTTTTGAAAAGTTATTATTATGTATTCCATTGCGTTTTATGACGAATTAAATAATACTTTTTATGTTCGTAAATAAAGTGATTTTAATTTAACTGCGAAACCTTAACAAAAATGTAAATATGTTGTTCAACGATAAAATTAACTGAGATGTGGTTGATTATGTCATTTTACCATTCTTTTTCCAAAAGTTTCTTTCTAGGTAGGTGTATTTAAAAGGTTAGCAAGATTAACTAACATTTTTTGTTGAAATTGCAAATCTAATTAAAAAATAAACACATGGTTACATACATATATGGTGTACATAATAAAGAGTATTCTATTCTACTCTATGGTTGGGTTTTACTATTATTCTAATAGTAAACATAAAATGTCTATATAGTCCGTCATTTAGATAACCTAAAAATATTGGACACGTGTTTCTTTTGTCACGTAAACAAAAAATTTCGACGATTCGGTGCGTTGAAATATCGTGAGACGTCACGGTGTGCTACACTTTGTACTGACAGAGTGAAGTCACAAGCTCCCACTCCTGAACTTTGATGCGCTTTATCTTTGTAAATTTTTATTTATTAGATAAAGCGAAAAATACGGGTCCAATATTCATTGACGGACTAAATAGAATTATATTTTTTTCTATCCAGGAAATTACAGTTACAAGTGCAGTGACTAATATTTTAGATTGGTTAAAAGAATAAAAAAACAGTGTTGATTATTTTAAAATGACACGCAGATCATAATTCAATTTAATAATAAAGATTGTTATACTGGTTTTTTATAATACTATTTTAAATTTTGGTACAGTTTGTTTAAAATTTAATAAGTATACCAAATAAAAACTAAACTTATTAATAATTATACTTAGTTATTATTTAGTTAAAAGTTATAATATTCAATAATAGCTCTCTAATATTATGTGGTTACAATAGACATCTCGGAAAATATCTGTTGTAGTAAAGGTTTCTACAGATTTGCTCGATTTATGAAAATATTTTTTACCGTCGGTCGATACGTACTGTTTAGATGATCAACAGAACTTCTAATCTTTTTAGTTTACAAATTATCCGGTTTATTTTGTCTAATATTTGCAAATCTATATGCACTTTTATAATTAGCTGAGTTACAAAATTAATGTGTTAGATGATGATGTAAGAAGAATAATTCTAGAGGTAAGTATCTAGATTGTTATACGTCAAATAAAATATTGATTAAATCAGTTTTTGTTTATCTTTTTAGGCATACATCACTGCCTGGATATAAATATTTCACACCGATTATGAGAGTGTATCATACAGCTATTAAAAACACAATAACAATTTAGTCGAACCAGGCATTGAACCCGAGACCTCGACTTGAACTTGATGTCCCATATTTACAGCCAGGCACTGTAGGACCCTGTTTTAAACAGTTGAGTGTTAAATCTCAAATTAAGTGTAGATTATAAAAGGAAGTACTTTCTAGTGTTCCGTTTTAAAGATGCCTTTCCAGAAGCTTTTGAAGCTTTATTTTACAAAATAAGTTAAGGGTGTACTGTATAACAAGTGTGTAAGGACATACAAAATTGATACTTAAATTTTTCTTATTAAAGGTAAAATTAATTCTTTTCACATTTTTTGTCGTTTGTGAGCTGTTTTTAGGGTTCCGTACCCAAAGGGTAAAAACGGGACCCTATTACTAAGACTCCGCGATCCGTCTGTCTGTCTGTCCGCCTGTCTGGTCTGTCTGTCCGTCTGTCTGTCCGTCTATCACCAGGCTGTTTCTCATGAACCGTGATAGCTAGACAGCTGCAATTTTCACAGATGATGTATTTCTGTTGCCGCTATAACAACAAATACTAAAAACAGAATTTAGGTGGGGCTCCCATACAACAAACGTGATTTTTTGCCGTTTTTTGCGACAATGGTACGGAACTCTTAGTGCGCGAGTCCGAATCGCACTTGGCCGGTTTTTTAGTAATGCTAAGGCTCCAAAGGTTTTCAAATGGATAAGGATACAAGAGTTGAAACTGGTAGGTTTTCTCTTAAAAAGAATACCTAATTAATTTAGAGATTTTAAACGGCGATCCATCTGAACATTCAACGCTCGTTGCACGCATCTCTGCTCCGCTCCAGTCTACCCGCTACGCATCTCCACGCAGTTTCGGTGAACACACTCTCTCTGCTATGCACATCTCCGGTTCGATGGAGTCTGGGCCTTAAATTCTTTAACGTACACTATTTATTAGTTTAGACGAACAGGACCGGCGGATGTGGCGATGCTTAGGGGAGCCCACCAGTTCTTAATTCTTTATTGTACACCAAAAACAACATTACATACAGTTTGATAATTATGTATAAAGGTGAGTTTAACGCAATGTTGATTTCTCTTACAGCAAACCCTAGTGACAATAGAGGGCAAGATCCAGTAGAGCTCTTTCTCTCTCTTTGAATGACCAATAGAATGTGAACTAAATCGTTCTTTATTTCAATAAATTTCCTATTAAATAAAACTAAGTTAGTAATAATCTTAAAACGATAGATTCACTCTGAAAAACCGTTTATTAAATAAAAATTCGTTTTCGTATTCGAAAAAGGTGTTGGGATTTATTCTTCAATTCTTGTTCGGGGCAAACACCTGAGACGGCGTCAAGTGAATTATATAAGACGTTTAATGCAGTGACATAAGTTTCAAATTCGTTTGGCAAGTATCCAACTGGATCTCACTAAGTGTCATAAGGAGTGTAGAGTGCGCGCAAGATAAGTCTGCGCGCGGCCAAAATCGGAACTAATCATTTGTCATTTTTGTCAGGTGTCAAGAGAGTATGTTGTATTCCGTGTTTTTATTCGTTTTCAAAATAAATAATCGCTATAATTATGCCAAAAGTAATTTAAAGTGCTGGCAGAGATGTTTTCTTGAAGTGAGCATGACAGTAACAGGCCTACGGTACCGTTTTACAAAGATAGAGCCCGCGTTGCTTATTTGACAGTAACTTTTAGGGATACCATTATACAAAAAATTCCCAAAATTTTCGTACTACCGGTGCCGCTTCTTCAAAAATTATTGAAGAAGAAATAAAACAAGAATTGTAATTGAAATAGACGGTATTAGCCACTGCAGGGCCATTGTTAGACCAAATTTAACAGTAGGTACTTCTAAGTATTCAATAAAAGATTTACAATTTTTTCAAGCTTTTTTCATCATATTTTATGCAAGTAGAAAAAGCTAGTAATTAAGTATGCTTAACTTAAATTAAGTTTCGAGTAATGAAAAATGATTATTGATTAAATGAAGGAAAAAAGATCAGTTATGCTGGCAACATTAAGCACGCCAACCGTCGCGCGCAGACTTATCTTGCGCGCACTCTAACTATGGAATTTCTATTTTGCTTATTTGTTCGTTGTATTTTAAATATTTCGGCATTTGATTTGTATTGTGGGACTTTTTCTGTTTGTGTGAGGATTTAATTATAGAATAGCTTATGACTATGCTTATACAGGGCAACACAACGAAAACTTCACAAAAAAGCTACACCTAATTCCATTAAGAAAACAATGAAAGTCATTAATCTCGTTAATCATCGGTTACAGAAATTGATATTTTCGAGCATGTATTAAAACCACGCGATTTCAATGCTCCACAATGAACGATGTAGATAGAGATGTAATAAGAGAATGTCGGACACCTTTGCCTAGGAGTACAACAGTTCTAGCTAAACGCAGACTAAAAACCGGCCAAGTGCGAGTCGGACTCGCGCACGAAGGGTTCCGTACCATTATCGCAAAAAAACGGCCAAAAAATAACATTTGTTGTATGACAGGCCCACTTAAATATTTATTTTATTTTGTTTTTAGTATTTGTTGTTATAGCAGCAACAGAAATACATCATCTGTGAAAATTTCAACTGTCTAGCTATCACGGTTCATGAGATACAGCCTGGTGACAGACGGACAGACAGACAGACGGATCGCGGAGACTCAGTAATAGGGTCCCGTTTTTACCCTTTGGGTACGGAACCCTAAAAACGTCTCTATAAAGAAAAGCAAAGTTCTAAACTCCGCCCCTAAGACGACCCACTGACCAAGTTTTATATTTATTCTCATCCTCAAATTAAAAAAAATCTCTAATTTCTTCCAGTTTCCCATACATACAAAAACTCACGCCTTCCCATGGGGGTAGGCATAAACTACAATACGCCACCTGCTATGATCCTAACTTACACTTTTGGCTTAGTATCGTGCTCCCACTTACTCACAGCAACTTTGTGTCTCTAAAGTTGGCTGCAAGACCCTGCGCAGTAGCTATTTTTCTGTCAATGTTTATGGTGAAGATAGCATAACTGCCTCTTTCACTCGCTTAAGTTTGTCGCATAGTCCTATCTCACTTACTCTATGCAGTATACTCGAAATGACAAACTGTCTCTTGCGCAATGGTTCGCAGGACTTCAGAGACACAAAGATTCGCTGTGACTACTATATCTTGAAATATAATGGTTTATATTTTGTTTAATTAGTGACTTTTATAATCGCCATGGGCATTATACCCTCATATACAAAACTAAGTGCCTACTATAAATTAACTTTGGGCCACGAACTTGAACAGATTCTTCGCATCATTCGGTTTTCCTATTTTCCTAATCCTCTCTCTCAGGTACCTTTCAATATTTATCTTGAACAATAACGGTATCTATTAATTAGACTTCACACACAGCGCACTACGGACAATCAACGGAACCTATCAAGATTGCTTGCTATGACAGCAACGCTATTTGGTATTCCATTCAGAGCGCCAAAGCTAACAGGACAAGCCTTGGCAATAAGTGAATATCAATAGAATGTAGTGGTTTCTAAGTAAATTATAAGGAGACAAGGGTCTTCGTCTTAGGTGATCGAATGATACATGTTGTACCAGCAGCGGTGAGGTTTGTGAAAACTTATGGTGGTTTTAAGATTGAGTTGAGGATTTATAATAAAAACGATGCGTTCGTCTTAACGTACAAATTCTGTATTCGCCATTTTTATTTTTACACATTCACGGAGAAGGGTGTGGAAACAAGAAGAAGACCAATCACAGTAAATCCATAGGTATGACGTAGTGTATGGTATCATTGCCTGTCGAGATGTCGCTGTTGGTCCCTAATATACGTCAATGGAGTAAGAATCCATAACACATGTTGATTAATCAAATTTCTGCCTCTTCGTTTCAATCTTGAAAGAGCGGTCGTGGTCAGATGAATTTTGTCCAATCGCTGGTGTAGTAACTCACCGCACGATCTCTCGCCAATGAAAGTTTGGCACACTCATTTACAGGACCACAATTTGATCAGTCCACCTCATCGGTGATCTCCCGCGTGGCCTGTTTCCGTCCAATCCGCTCTGCACCACAAGGCACTCAATGGAGTTGTTATTCCGCCTCGAGACATGGCCAAAGAATTTCCGTATTCGAGACTGTACTACTGCTGATAGACGCTCTTTGATGCCGAGGTCTTGGAGTATGGAGACGTTTGTTTGGAATTCTGTCCAAGAAATACCAAGCATTTTGTTGGGTTTTACCCCTTGTATTGTATAGTGTGGAGGCTGTATTCAGTTCGAGGATTCGTGGTGGAATTGAAAACTCTTGACTTTCACCATTAATTAATTTTTAATGCAATCGTACACACAGAACACGTCGTTACAGTTTTATTATATATATATATATTTTTTTTTTTTCACCATTAATTAATTTTTATTGCAATCGTACACACAGAACACGTCGTTACAGTTTTATTATAAATATTTTTTTTTAAGGGCTAAAATAAAGTGTTGCCATTGTAGCGTTTGCGGGTTTGCTATCTAATAGAGAGATAAATAATACGCAAAAACTATCTACAATAATTTAATTTTAGGGTCGCAGGTACAAAGGCCGTTTCTCATTTATTATTTATCTTGTACTATGGAGGTAGGCGCTAGGTACTATCCTGGCCTGGCAGCAGAAGCGGTCACGATGACGTGGAAGGCCGAGGACTACGCGCCAGCAGGAAGACGTCCCGCAGAGTTGACGAAGATCGAAGGTTGCCTGCAGGTTCTTCGATGAAGGTCCCAGGTTGAACCGGGACTTTGGACCCTGGAATTTTCCAAACGTCGTGTCAGTCTCTTTGTCTCCCGGCTTATCCTTGTCTGATTGTGACCGCAACAGCGTAAGCGTAGGGCAGAGGATGTACCACGGCGCTTAAGGCGAATATGTGTTTGTCACAATCAGAACCGGAGCTCTAGAGAGTTTTTATTAAATTGTAACGGTAAACATAAAAACATTTTAGGCAGGTAAGCGCTAAAGAAATAGCTTAACAATAGGTACCTAACTAAAAAACCAACAGAGATTACAATAATGACCGTAACCAGCATGAATAAGCAAAGAATGATTGTCAACACTTACCCAATTCGGGGTTAAAATTGAATTTAGGTTTCTTTTATAATCGGCACACACGGTAACGATTATTACTGTTTCCTTTTTTTAAAAAAAGGTACACGAATAAGGACCCGCTAGATATGAGATAATGATACCATGGAGCGAGTATCCGTGCACACTGTTCAGATGTCCGAAAGTCAATGCCCGTCCGGTGCCTTGATGAAAAGCCCGAGTTGTCATGACTCTTAATAATTATTTTTTTTACATATATATGTGTGACTACCGCCACACGGGAAGTTATCGAGTTGTAACGTAGTGCAATGACTAGTCGATTTTTTCTTTATAACTCGTTAATAATGTGTAGGTAGATAGATATTAGGTTTAATTTATCCTAGTAGTATTATCGCCTACAATTTGTTTGTTATCTGTTTGTTTCTTATTTTAAATTATTAGGTTGTAAGATTGTTGTTATTATTTTTGTTGATCTGTGCGTATTTATAGCGCAGTTTGCTATGGTGATTTAGTCAGGAACGTTGACCGTTACTTACTATTCAACGTTACAATACCCCCTCGCGCAGTCAAGGATTTTGTCATCTTTAAGGAATGGCAAAATCCGCATGAAGAACTAGTACTAAACTATTGTTTTACCTATCAAAATCATCTTTCATACTTCTCGCAATTATACCTAGCAGCAGCTACTGTATTTTACTTATACTCAAAATAGCTGTCGCGTAATAACATTCATTATATATGGGTATCCTGTTTTCTTTAACCTGATACCCTATGAATAGTTTTCGTTCATATTATAGATGGTGGCTTTAAGCGAGAGAATATTTTTATCGTAATATTCCTTATTAATTAAGAATGTTATATTTAAAATTAGATTTACTGTCTGTCCCGAATAAGCAACGCAGGTGCTTTGGTATTCGAACACGTTTATGTAAGGTTCTCTAAATCGAGAAAAACGTGCACAAATAAAAAAAATCGACACAGAATTCATAAATCGTCTATAGATTCTTTTTCTAATACAGAAGAAAGAGTAATTTGTAATGTGTAATTTTTTATATTGTAATTTGTAGATTGGGGGTAGTTGTGGTATTTAATTTCAAATTTAACCTCGTCTGATATTTTTTATGTCAGGTATGGAAATGTAGGGTCCATCCATAACAGAGGCATGGATAAGTAGGGTCCAGCCATAACAGATAAGTAAATTATGATGTACTATTATTTGTAGTATTCTCCTCTGATATTTTTTTATGTTAGGCATGGAAATGTAGGGTCCAGCCATAACAGAGGCATTGGATATGTAGGGTCCAGCCATAACAGATAAGCAAATTATGATGTACTATTATTTGTAGTATTCTCCTCTGATATTTTTTATGTTAGGCATGGAAATGTAGAGTCCATCCATAACAGAGGCATGGATATGTAGGGTCCAGCCATAACAGAAAAGTAAATTATTATGTATTATTATAGCTTTTATTTTGTTTCTAATTATAGTTTTTATTTGATTGACCCTCGTAAGCGAATTCAGGTGCTAAGAAGGTATTTGAGCCCGGCTTTGGTGGTTCAGTAAATTAAGAAAACCGTGCTTGTAACGACATAAATTTAACAGCGAATGCCATAATTAAATAAGTTTGAAAGAATAAGAAGAAAACAAAATTTTTTTTTGTTTGGGTAAGTGTCGAACAATTTTAGTAGGTACGTGAAAAAAACAATAAGATCGAAAAAACTTCTAGAAACAAAGCACTCCGTCTGTTACAATTTGTTATTTAAATTAATTAACGTCTTGGTTGTTTTTTCAACTGATTAAAGAAAAGCATTGATAAAAAAAATGCAACCAAAAAAACAAAAGGAATCACATAAAAATTGCAACTAATGTGTAGGTACGTTTGACAAAACTTTCGAAATGAAGGTAAAAAAATATGTTCACAAAATTTTGTTGCCGACTGTACTAATTAAAAACAAATGTATCACATTAATGAACGTGGATAACATTAAAACAAATTAACAGAGTAAAAAAAAATATCCTTTAGACACATTTTAATTGTCTGATTTTACTATGGTCACTGCTACACAAGAATTTTCGGTTAAAAAAACAATACGTACACCTTAGTTACGATCAACCAAAATAAAATAAAACGTTTTACAACATAAAGATAAGACAACACACAACACCAATAAGCATTACTACCTCCATAGAAGCAAAAAAGAAAATAAAATAAAGAAACTTTGTACAAAAAACCACGATAAGGGCGCCAGTGTAGCGTTGATAAAAAAAAAAGTTTCTTATTCATTTCTGGGTCGTGGGTACAAAGGCCGTTTCTCATTTATTATTTATCTTGTACTATGGAGGTAGGCGCTAGGTACTATCCTGGCCTGGCAGCAGAAGCGGTCACGATGACGTGGAAGGCCGAGGACTACGCGCCAGCAGGAAGACGTCCCGCAGAGTTGACGAAGATCGAAGGTTGCCTGCAGGTTCTTCGATGAAGGTCCCAGGTTGAACCGGGACTTTGGACCCTGGAATTTTCCAAACGTCGTGTCAGTCTCTTTGTCTCCCGGCTTATCTTTGTCTGATTGTGACCGCAACAGCGTAAGCGTAGGGCAGAGGATGTACCACGGCGCTTAAGGCGAATATGTGTTTGTCACAATCAGAACCGGAGCTCTAGAGAGTTTTTATTAAATTGTAACGGTAAACATAAAAACATTTTAGGCAGGTAAGCGCTAAAGAAATAGCTTAACAATAGGTACCTAACTAAAAAACCAACAGAGATTACAATAATGACCGTAACCAGCATGAATAAGCAAAGAATGATTGTCAACACTTACCCAATTCGGGGTTAAAATTGAATTTAGGTTTCTTTTATAATCGGCACACACGGTAACGATTATTACTGTTTCCTTTTTTTAAAAAAAGGTACACGAATAAGGACCCGCTAGATATGAGATAATGATACCATGGAGCGAGTATCCGTGCACACTGTTCAGATGTCCGAAAGTCAATGCCCGTCCGGTGCCTTGATGAAAAGCCCGAGTTGTCATGACTCTTAATAATTATTTTTTTTACATATATATGTGTGACTACCGCCACACGGGAAGTTATCGAGTTGTAACGTAGTGCAATGACTAGTCGATTTTTTCTTTATAACTCGTTAATAATGTGTAGGTAGATAGATATTAGGTTTAATTTATCCTAGTAGTATTATCGCCTACAATTTGTTTGTTATCTGTTTGTTTCTTATTTTAAATTATTAGGTTGTAAGATTGTTGTTATTATTTTTGTTGATCTGTGCGTATTTATAGCGCAGTTTGCTATGGTGATTTAGTCAGGAACGTTGACCGTTACTTACTATTCAACGTTACACCATGAACAAATAAAAAATAGAAAACAGTGTTGTCAATTAACGAAATCAAAATTCTAAATGTTACTAACTTACTGTTCTTAACATATTGGGGGCCGCGAAAAGCAAACCTCAGTTCTAGAAATTATACCCACATAGCAACTTGTATTTAAACATTTTAAACAAAAAAAAAATGGCAGTAAGTATATTAAAGTATACAAGTTGCTATGTGGGTATAATTTCTAGAACTGAGGTTTGCTTTTCGCGGTCCCCAATATGTTAAGAACAGTAAGTTAGTAACATTTAGAATTTTGATTTCGTTAATTGACAACACTGTTTTCTATTTTTTATTTGTTCATGGCAACACTTTTTTTTTGCCACAAGAACAGAACGAGATGAGTTTTGAAAATCTTTCGATTCTATAAAATTTCCAATTCGCGTTAGGGCTCCTTTGACGTAGCCCCTGGCACTTACAAGTGTATTTAAGTCTTCCATTTTATAATAATAAACAGTTTGCACTATTACTATATTAATTAATGAGTTTATACTGTAACTAAACTAAGCACCAAGAGAAAGTACGCAGGTAATACAATCGTTGCACATTGTCCAATTTCGGATTATTGTGGATTATTGACTTAAACACATTTATGAACGGCATATACTCACAATAATTTCCTGTAACCACCACCTTCACCTTTACTTGAACCAAATTTTCTTTGTTAGCGCTGGGACCCCGTGACAACCATATTTAGGCAGTTGTTTTTAAGTCCCATGTATAAGGGGAGGAGCCTGTTGCCATCTACCAGGTGCAAGTCCTGACTCCTACTAAGAAATTCCAGCTAGAACTCAATAACAATTTGCCCGACTCAGGCAAAGAACCAGGTCAGGGAGTCAAGTGTTCCCCCCAGCCAGCGAAATGGTTGCTTTGGCTATGTAAAATAACGACGAAAATTTATAACGAAATTTAAAGGCAAACTATCACAGCTAAGTAGGCTTTACAAGTTTACCAGTAATAGTCGAATAACTTAAAAATGTACTTGGAACAGTGAAAAATGTGTACAAGTGGCATGGGTCGACGCTCGATCGCGCAAAGCAAGTGACGTGGGTCTGAAGAAGAAAGCCTACAACAGGGCTGCCAAGTCCTGCAAGAAGGTGTTGCGAAGAGCTCGGTTCGACCACATTGGCCGAATAGGGGCCAAACTTGCTTCTTACCCAGCAGGTAGTAAAGCGTTTTGGTCCCTGGCTAAGTCGGTCGAGTCGAACTTCTGCCGTCCCTCACAACCACCACTGCTGAAACCCGATGGGTCGCTGGCCCACACCGCTGAGGAGAAGGCAAATTTATTTGCCTCTCTTTTTGCGGAATCTTCGCGTCTGAATCCTGGTGATTCGCGGCCCCCTCCTTCTCCTGATGGATGCGAGACGAGTATGTCTGGATAGACAAGTGCGCATGGGACGACGAGGTTA
Source organism: Orthosia incerta (assembly GCA_948252205.1). Taxonomy (NCBI): domain Eukaryota; kingdom Metazoa; phylum Arthropoda; class Insecta; order Lepidoptera; family Noctuidae; genus Orthosia; species Orthosia incerta. The sequence continues at coordinate 3,841,367 of OX411755.1, forward strand.
ATGTGGACATTAAAAAGCTATGGGTGAAGTTCACACAAACTTTACCACAACTTAATAACCTCAGCATACCACGTTGGGTGGTATGTGATAGGCCTACGTCCGTTGAGGTGCAGACATTCGCATCCATCAAAAGGACGTCCGTAGGGTGCTGCGCAACCTCGACGTGAACAAGGCTAGCGGCCCTGACGGCATACCAGCTATAGTTCTTAGAACCTGTGCGCCTGAACTGTCTCCGATCTTGACACGCCTATTCCGCCTTTCATATGAGACTGGAAAAGTGCCGAATGCTTGGAAGCAAGCCAACGTACAGCCCGTGCCCAAGAAGGGAAGTCGAGCTGACCCGGCCAACTACAGACCCATCTCTGTAACGTCCATACTCTGTAAGAGTATGGAGCGTGTACTCAACACTAAGCTCCTGGCATACCTAGAAACTAACGATATCCTTAGCGACCGCCAATACGGCTTCCGCCGAAATCGGTCTACTGGGGATCTTCTAGCGTATGCCATTCACATATGGAGTGAGGCCATCGAGAGGCACGGGGAAGCGCTTGCCGTCTCCCTTGACATCTCGAAGGCTTTCGATAGGGTCTGGCACGAAAGCCTTATCGGTAAGCTTCCTACATTCGGTCTGCCCGGTGGTCTGTGTGATTGGATTGCAGACTTCCTGAAAGATCGGTCATTCGAGTGGTTATCGATGGCTGCTCTTCGGACCAATTGGATATTAATGCCGGGGTCCCTCAGGGGTCGGTACTCTCAGCAACATTATTCTTGTTGCACATTAACGATCTGCTGAAACCCGGCACCTTTTGGTATGCAGACGACAGCACTGTTGCTGAGAGATACTTGTCCAACGCACGGGCCACCGGGCCGCAGATCCGGTCTCTTCGTGAGGCCATGGTGGAGCGTTTGAACCTGTCCTTGCAGGCAGTCTCTGAATGGGGCGATGCCAATCTGGTCAAGTTTAATGCTGCTAAAACCCAGGCGTGTCTTTTTTCCGCTAAAAGGAGCTTTGGAGGTATGCGGAACAGGGTGTAAAGTCCCACAAGCCTCCATAGAAAATGGAGGATCCTCCGACCAAACGGGTGTTGTGTCTGGTCCGGGCAACTGCCCGACGGTTGTTGTCGGACTGTTGTATGTGTTCTAATCGCGCCGAAAACTTTTCTTGCGCGATGCAGGATTTGTGTGACGTCATGTCTTTACTTCGTAAGTGGCGGTGTTGGTGCCGCTACATCACTCCCCTCCGGAGACCGGAGGTCGATAGCAGATTTGAGTCGTCCGTACATCTTGTGATGTGATGTGCCTGGCCAGAAACCGGAAGTTGCAGAGTTCGCGGTGAGTCGGAACTGTATGTGGTTGTGGCCCAGTGAGTCGAGGTGATGATATCCCAGTGAGTCGGGATAGTGTTGCTGGCTCCAGTGGGTCGGAGCGGTGATGGTGTCCCAGTGAGTCGGGACAATGCTGCTGGCTCCAGTGGGTCGGAGCGGTGATGAAAGAAGCTGAGGGTGATGACCACAAATGCGCGTCCGCTGTTTGCTGGTGGTCAGGATACCCCCGTAGATGTCGTGAGCCAATTTCACCCGGCTCCAACTTTCCGTGATGTAACCGTGCCAATAACGGAGCATCTAGAGCTTCTTGGCGTTACGTTGACATCGACTCTCAATTTTGGGTCATACATTGAGGCTAAGGCTCAGCTGGCTGCCAAAAAGTTGGGGATCCTTGCGAAGGTGAGAAGGTACTTCACGCCGGAACAGCTGCTCAACTTGTATCAAGCGCAAGTTCGATCGTGCATGGAGTACTGTTCTCATCTCTGGGACGGATCTGCCAAATACCAGCTAGATGCACTAGAGTCGATTGAAAAGCGGGCCAAGAGACTCATCGGCAATGAGGCACTGGTCAAGTCAAAGCTCCAGAGCCTTGAACATCGTCGCCGTGTTGCCAGTTTGTCGGTTTTTTATCGATTACATTTCGGGGAGTGTGCGATGGAATTGCATAACTTGATTCCGCCCAGCCCGTTCCATCATCGGACTACCAGACGTACGGCGATGCGTCATCGGTACATGATGGACATCCCACCCATACGCACAAAACGTTTTGGGGACACTTTTATTATGCGTACGGCTAAGGAGTGGAATTCCCTGCCGGAATCTGTGTTTCCCGATAGCTACAATCTAGGGGTCTTTAAGTCAAGAGTGAATGGTTTTTTTCTAGGCAAGTGTGCTTCACCGTCGACCACATCATCGCTTACCATCAGGTGAGATAGTGGTCAAGCGCAAGCCTATAGATAATAAAAAATAAAAAAGTGCCATAGAAAAAATACTTTAATAACAACTTTCGAGAACGAAATAGTGAATACTTTCATACACATTTTTCAAAGAATGAAGGTTGCAGGAATCCGCTTGTTGCGGGACGCACGGGACCGGTCAATGTGGCGACGTTTGGGGGAGGCCTATGTCCAGCAGTGGACGTCTTTCGGCTGATATGATGATTGATGACATTTTTCAAATTCCGAAAGAGAAAGAAACAAGGAGTGTGCGTGGGAGGATCCAGGAACGAACCAACCATGCCCTGTGGCTCTAACGCGCGCTCGTATCGCAATTGACATACTTCATACAGATTATTTATTGCAGCTTATTTACGTTGGTTGTTTGTTCTTATCATTGAATAATTTGGTTTTACTTTTTGGTAGTTGAGTAGGTTGTTTGAAAATACTCATACTAAAATATTTGTTTTTGGTTTGTAAATATTTGAAGATCGGCGTTTTTTTAGTGGAGAAACATGGAGCGATGTTTTTTCGAACGCACAATCGGGTTTTAATTTGTAACTGAGTGGTTACACAACAAGGTCTTGACTATAAATGTGTCTAAGACTAAAAATATAACTTTTTCGTTCAGAAATTCGGTAGTAGACATTACCAATTATAAAAAAATATGTCAAGAATGTACCAACTACACTGACGCTGACTGTATGTGTCTTAGTATTGAAAGGGCAAATACAGTTAAGTATCTGGATGTAGTGCTGGATAGTAGATTAAGCTTCCAGGAACATATTGACATGTTGGCAGCAAGAACACGGAAATTAATCTATATCTTCAAAAATTTACGGCACTTAGGGAACAAAGACTTAATAAGAACTGTTTACCTCGCACTTGCTCAGTCACAGCTCAGTTATTGTATTTCTGCATGGGGTGGTTCAGCGAAGACTCACTTGATAAAAATTGAAAGGGCTCAAAGAGCTGTCCTAAAGGTAAGTATGTGTCTACCGTTCTTGGACCTAACCTTCGATGTTTATAGGCAAAGTAAGCTTCTAACAGTTCGTCAGCTTTATGTTCTGCACACAGTCATTACACAACATTCTCTGCTGACATATGACGCAAAGTTGACTGAGAATCGGTGGAGAAAGGACATTGTCTGCACAAAACCATCCTTTAAAACCTGTTTTGTACATCGCTTCTTCTGCTATCAGGGCTGTAATCTTTATAACAAAATAAATAAGTTCTTGTCAATTTACTCTCTTTCTAAAAACAAATGTAGCGCTGTAGTAAGGGACTGGTTGCAGACACAGGACTTCATGTCTACAGAGAAACTTTTACAGCAGTCATTATCGTTTGATAGCTAGGTTTAATCGCACACTCATTTCTTTATCACCACACACACTCACATAAACACACATAACCAAACAGTCATACATACATCCACATACATACACACACAACCCACACCCACTCCACGCAAACTCACACTCATATTGTGTATTTTTCGTTGCTGAATCTGTCTCCATAGTTTTCCAGATAGTTTTAGTTTATAAGTTCCATCAAACGCTTATTTATTTAATAAAATAAAATTTATGTTATACCTGTTGTTCATAGGGTGAGGACCTGGTGACTCTACTACAGGTTAACACACCCATAACAGACACCAGCTCCTCACACTCACTTGACTGCGAAATTTTTACTTCTAAATTTAATTTATAAGTTGTTCCTTAAGGTCATGTTTTTATAAGTAGAATAAAGATTGTGATTACGATTATGATTGCGGCGATGAGCCAAGCTGTGAAGCTTGGCATCCACTAGTTTAACGTCGCCAATGAGCCTCCTCTATCTGTATTCTTCATTTCGGTTACGGATATTAGATTTTTAAGAAATTGTAAAAGTAAAACACAAAAACTAGTTTTGACTAACCAAAATAAATAATAAACAAACATGCAAGTGACTCCGTGGCTAGTGTGTGGGCTCGGCCGGGGAGAAAAGCCTGTCATAACGTGTATTATCATTTAGACTCCGCTCTTATCCGAAATTGTCCTACGGTACGGATAAATAACAAGTGCATTATATCCTAGCTACTGTGTACTGACTTTGATGCAGATCGTATTAATTATCCAAATGAGACAAAGCTAGATTCCAAGAAGGATTACCTTCTTTACTTCCATAGGTAAATGTAGCAGATCTCTCAAATATACAGAGAAATGAGAATTCATGAGGAAGATGGAATATTTATAATACTATAACGAGTAAAATTTTCCCCCCAGACATATCAAGTTAGGCTATTATTATCATTATTGAATTTATATAAATTTCGCCAAATTGCCAGCCACGTAGGGAAATCAAATTTATTACATTTTAATTTTAGCCGTCTAGCCCTGTTAATTTTCACTGTGAAAATATTTGATTTATGTGGATATAAATATCTAGTAGCAAAAGTAGGGGTAGTAACGGTAGAAAACGTAAACGTGGACACTATCCTTCTGCTGATGCTTAGTTGTTGAAAATTACAGGCAGGCTTATTATGATTTTTGAGTATATAACAGAAAACTACGTTTATTTAAAACATTGCTTCCAATGCGGACCAATGGTGATCGGCAAGAGCTAGAATATGGACCACGAATGGTTAATTTTCAGTTCGTATCAGAAATAGGCTCGAGGTTATAAGTTTGACGTGTGTACCTGTGTGTTTGTGTTTCTGTCTGGCATCCTAGCTCCTAAATGGATGGTCCCAATTCAACTGTAATATTGTTATTTGGGGATAGCTTAGCTGTAAGAAAAAAGGATTTAGTTGCATGTTTTAATTTAATGCTAAAGCTCCATGAGTCTTATAATTGTAAATTTATTTTTTCTGCTTTGCCTTACTCTGATTGTTTGTCGGATGAGCAAAATAGGCATATTTATAATCTGAATCTGCTGATGTATAACAGGACTTGTCGTCACAGGGACGCGATTATATATTTTGATTGTAATAGTTTTATTACAGATTACAGACTTACTGATTGTTCCATGTTTTTGCCAGCTAGTTGTAGGAGACGGATTGCTAATCTTTTAGCATATACTTTACACGTTTACACCGGTACTTATACTGTACCTACGTTTACTGTTAGTGGTGACACTAACATCTCTATTGATACTATTAGTATAGATACTAATATCACTTTTGATTCTGTTGGTAGTGATACTAACATTGCTATACACACACCTAGTAGTTTAAACTGTTAGGTTCGACAACGGGTGAGTCGCATATGTTGAATGTTGTACATCAAAATATGCAGGGTTTGTCCGGCAAGGAATTAGAGTTAAGCTTGTTTATGGAGAATTATGATGTTCATGTGTTATGTTTAACTGAACATTGGTTGAAAGAGCATGAAGTAGTGTTTATCAATGATGATTTATTTTCTGTACAGAGTGCATTTGTGAGAAAAACTGCTATTCGCGGTGGATCTTTAATTCTTGTTTCAAACAAGTTAAAATGTAAACAACGGTTAGACCTAGTTAATCTTTCCATTGAGCGCACTATCGAGTTGTCTTGTGTTGAACTTGAGCGGTACATAATAATTTGTGTCTACAGACCCCCTTCAGGGGACTTTACTAGTTTCGAATCTGCAATGGAGGATGCACTTAATAAGATTAAATGCAGTAGTAAAAATATAATTTTATGTGGAGATTTTAATGTTAATATTTTAGATGTTACTCCACTAAGTACTAGGCTTCTGAACTTATTTAAATCTTTTAATTTAGTTAATTTATTTTTCGAACCAACTAGGATCACGGCGTCTTCGTCGACTTGCCTTGATAATATATTTTGTGATTTTGATGCCGACAATAAATTGGTGTTAAGTGATTTATCATCAGATCACTGTGGATTAATGGCTAGCTTCCCTATGCCATTAAGTAAAAAGCCGCGCAAAGTAGAATGCAGGCCTTATACTGTTAGTCGTTGCAGTAAGTTTAAAAATAATATAGCTCTTAAAGTTATACCGTCAATAATAGAGTACGAGAACCCAAATGAAATGTACGAGGCCCTTTTTGATGTTGTGCAAAATGAGTACAAATCCGTTTTTAAAACTAAAACTATCAACATTACTGGGACTTCCGCTGGTTTCAACCAATGGGCTACACCAGGCATTTATAAAAGCCGAGCGAGATTGTATGAGTTGTATGGTCTGAGACAGTACAAGTTTGATAACAAGTTTTTAGAATATGTTAAAAATTATTCAAAATTATTTAAAAAGATTTGTCGTGTTGCAAAATCAAAATTTCTAAGTGAGACTATTAAAAATTCTAATAACAAAGTAAAAGCCACTTGGAAAATCATAAACAACGAAACGGGTAAATCGGTTGAAAAAAAAAATCAACTCGAGGTCACGGTTGATAACAAATTTGTTAATAAACCAGCTGACGTAGCTGAGGCGTTTAATGAGTTTTTTACGAGCATACCTGCAACGACGACTTGCTCCTTAAATTCATCGCCGTCTAAGGCTGAAAACCTATTGCATAGTAGCGTCCCTAAATGTAGTTATGTATTGAGATTCGAGCATGTAGCGCCTCGTGATGTAGTTAATGTTTTTAATTCTCTTAAATCTAAAAACACGGGTGATTACTGGGGCATATCTACCAAACTTTTGGGCAATATAATAGACATTGTGGCCCCCTATCTTGCTGTTACGTTTAACAAATGCATTGATTTGGGTACTTTTCCTGATCTCATGAAGAGCAGTAAAGTCATCCCTCTATTTAAATCCGGTAGCAAAAATGATATTGGTAATTTCAGACCAATCTCTATTTTGCCTGCATTCAGCAAAATATTTGAAAAGTTAATTCTTAAGCAGTTACTCAGACATTTTAACTTACATAGCCTCCTTCACAATGACCAATATGGGTTTACGAAGGGTCGCTCGACTACAGATGCGGGTGTTGCTTTGTTGAAACACATATTTGACGCATGGGAGAAGTCGCGAAATGCAATTGGTGTTTTCTGCGATCTTTCTAAAGCCTTCGATTGCGTTCACCATGATACGCTTTTGCGTAAACTACGCCATTACGGTGTTCAAAACGAAGCCCTTAATGTAATTGAGTCATATTTACTTAATAGATACCAATGCGTAGACGTTAATGGCGCTAAATCTTCCAGGTTACCTGTTGAGCTGGGTGTACCTCAAGGCTCAATACTGGGTCCGTTTTTATTCCTGGTTTATATTAACGATCTGCCATTCTATTTAAGGGATTTTTGCGACGTTGTACTGTTTGCAGATGATACTTCTCTGATCTTTAAAGTAGATAGGAATAGACAAGTTTTTGATGACGTGAATAACGCACTATCAATGGTCACAGATTGGTTCACAACAAATAATCTTGTTCTTAATGCCAAGAAGACTAAATGCATAAAGTTCGCTTTGCCCAATGTTAGAAATCTGGGTCCCAACATTGTGCTCGGCAATGAGAAGCTCGAAACTGTTGATTCAGCTGTGTTTCTGGGTATAACAGTAGACTCAAAAATTCAATGGGGGCCACATATATCAAGCCTAGCGGGTAGGCTTAGCTCGGCCGCCTACGCCGTCAGAAAGGTTAGACAATGCACTGACGTTGATACAGCAAGGTTGGTCTACTTTAGTTATTTTCACAGTATCATGTCCTACGGTATTCTACTGTGGGGCAGAGCCGCTGATATTCAAAATATATTTGTGCTTCAAAAACGAGCTGTTCGTGCCATTTACCAATTAGGTGCGCGTGTTTCTCTAAGAGATTTTTTTAAAGAGATTGGTATTCTCACAGCGGCTTCACAGTACATATTCGCCAACATTTTATATATTAGGCAGAACATTCATTTGTACAGTAACAATAGTGATATTCACAACTTTAACACCAGAAATAAGGACAAATTACGAGCTCCCTTTCATCGACTTCATAAGGTGCATAGTTCATTCGTTGGGGTTGGTATAACTTTTTACAACAAGTTACCGTCTTCTTTTCTAGATTTGCCATTTAACGCATTTAAAGCAAAGGTAAAAGCTAATCTCTGTTCTAAGGCATACTATTCTATTAATGATTATTTAGATGATAAGCATAGTTGGTCGCTGTGTTGAACTCAAGACAATGTTCGTGTTCTTTTACCAAAATTAGCTTGCTGTCAGGTTAAATATTATTATTTTTTAATTTCGTTTTTATGTGTATTTTTTAAATTTTATTTTTTGGTAAGACTGTCGTAGGTATCGTTTACTGTTATTGTCGGAGCTGATGAAGATTGCTACTATCTTTGCATTATATAGAGTTAATCTTTCTAGTATTATATAGCAGCATAGCCAGCATTGTGTGAGTACCATGTACTTCAGAGCTATCATTGTCTAGATACCTACGTCTTCTATTGACTTGAATGACTCCGGTGGTTGAGAGTATGTCATGCCCACTCAAATGTCTCGCCGATGGTGGCGCGTGTGTCGGATCATTTAGCTCCCTTCAAAATGGTTGAGCTGAATGGTGCTGATACATGTGTCATGTTCGTGAACGGGCGCTGTCGGTTGGGACTGGTCATCTCTTAGCTGCCATGGTTTATTTTAATTGATTCTAATTTTATTTCTGAATTGTCTTTTTATATTTACTATGGACACTTTTAACTTTCTACATCGTTCTCACATAATGTGTAATCTCAACATGAATGATGTAACAAATGATTTGTAATAATTACCTAATTGAAAAAGAGTGTCCATGGAGTTTCTTGCCCGTTCTTCTCCATAGAGATCTACGCCTTGGAATGGGCATCTACGGTACTTTCACAGTTATTATGTCTTGTGACTGGGACTGTAGCACCATAATTTTGTAATATTTTATTTTGTCTTTTGACAATTCAAAAGTGCCTGTAACTGGCCTACTTGAAATAAAGTGCTTTGACTTTTGACTTTGATGAACAAAAGGTAACTTTATCGAGAGTATTCTTTAGCTATGTTTATTGAAAATCGGTTCAGCCGTTCAAATTAGAAGGGACTTTAAAGGAATAGAACTTATTAGTACTTATAGAATCCCCTGCTTAGGGGATCGTAGTGGAACACTGAGTGCTGTAGAATCCCCTGGGGGACTGATTTAGGGGATCCTAGTGGAACGAGTGTAGATATCGTGTCATAATTACGTGTTCAATAGATTGTCGATCGAAGTGTGTCTACTAGATACTAGGTAAATTATGTCATCATCATCATCATCATATCAGCCGAAAGACGTCCACTGCTGGACGTAGGCCTCCCCCAAGCAACGCCACATTGACCGGTCCTGTGCGTCTCGCAACCTGCGGATCCCCGCAACCTTCACCAGGTCATCGGTCCACCTGGTGGGAGGCCTTCCAACGCAACGTCTTCCGATTCGCGGTCGCCACTCCAGAACTTTTCTGCCCCATAGGCCATCCGTTCTGCGAGCAATGTGCCCTGCCCACTGCCACTTAAGTCTGGCAATTCTTTGGGCTATGTCGGTAACCCTGGTTCTCTTGCAGATCTCTACATTTATGATTCGATCACGCAAGGAAACTCTGAGCTTAGCCCTCTTCATTGGCATTCAACATCACCTTGGTTTTGTCCATATTTATCCTAAGACCCACTCTTTCGGAAGCTCTACTGAGATTATCGAGCATTGTACTGAGGTCCTCCATGGTCTCAGCCATAACCACTATGTCGTCGGCAAACCGAAGGTGAGTGATGTACTCGCCATTGACGTTGATGCCTAGCCCTCTCCTGTCCAGAACCTTGAAGACACCCTCCAGTGCAGCGGTAAATAGCTTCGGAGATAAATTATGAAGCATGAAAAAAAATAAACAAAAATTACTTGTGTATTATTTAAATAAAACGTTACGCTAAGCCAATGGTGGCTTGGCCATTAACACAATAATCTTTCAACATAAATTAAATGTTAATATAATCTTCAGGCAACAAAGACAAAGTAATTTATAAAGCTTATTGTAGGCTAAAGATTTTAGGCTTTAAGCTATAGATACTTTAATACTAGGCTTTAGTTGGTGGGTACTTAACGGGCCAACTGAGCTTTGTTGTGCAAACGGATAAACTTGCTTTACAATGATACCGTTTGTTAAAGGATTTGATGACGAATATATTACTTGGTTAAGGATTTTGAGGTCTTGCTAAGTATTTTGTAATTTAGATGTCTAGAGAATAAGATTCCTTTATTTCAGGTGGAGCTTAGTCTTGATAAGTTTTTCTTATTGAATTTTAAGGGCCTAAAACCGCTTTAGTGCCGTAAAACGGTTACATTCTAAAGCATACTCCTTAGTAGCGGCTAGGTTAAAAGGTTTGAAAAAAAAAAAAAACTATTAATGATTCATGTACATAATTTTTGAAACCAGGTTTCTTCGTGTGTCTAATAGTTTTGCTTTAAAAAATAATTAAAAACACGATATTATTTCGCATCTTTTGGAAACTACTCCAAAATTACTTGGATGTTTAGAAATATTTTTACACAGAAATAGCATATGTAAATCAAATAATATTTTGTAAACAACCCTGTTCAAAAGGAGGTTCAATATTGATGCTTTGGCATCGAGCAGGCGCACGGCTAGTACTGCGTTAACATTTGGGCGTATATATTGCCTTAATATTGGGCTTAGTTTCAACGGTGACAGACATTTGATATCAAAATTGCCTGCGTGTATGACTAGATGAAGAGGAGGCTTTTACCGCCTCAGGCGGTCCTTTCATAGAAATCACAGACAACGAAAATACTAACAGACAACTCTAACGTTACGTTTTTCTTTTATTTTTACTAACGTAATTTAAACCAAATTGTTGTCTAAACATGATGGATTTGTAAGCCCTTCGTTGTACTGTAAGAAATTAAAAAAGCAGGTGGCGTTCTGTAGTTACTGTCTAGCTCCATGGAAAAAAGGCGTGGGTTTAATTTTTTCGAAATTCAAGATAATTATCAGATATTAAAGCAAACTCTATGTCATACAAATCGAAGTTCAATACAATATTTTTTTAGGAACTTAATACAAATGTCCACTTAAAATACACAATGCTAAAGTCAATACTTGAGCTGGTGGCGATGAATTAAAATTGTCTTTAATTATAAATTCAATTACCTAATAACTTTATTTTCACTACCTGCTTTGACTTCTTCTTTTCGAGTCGATGGGAAACTCTTTATAGATTTTGGGCCCAGTAGGTGGCCACACCGATTGCGGCGTCAGTGGCGAGCATAAGGTCTCCCAAAGTGCAGGAGTATGGGCCTCCGAAAGAGTGGGTCTGAAAATGAACATGGACGAAACCAAGGTGATGTTGAATGCCCATGTTACACCCACTCCTATCAAGGTTGGAGACTGTACACTCGAAGTTGTGGACAACTATGTCTACCTGGGACAAACGATCCAGTTGGGTGGGGCCAACTTTGAGAAAGAGGTCAACCGTCGAATCCGACTCGGCTGGGCAGCGTACGAAAAGTTGCGCGGTGTCTTCTCGTCCAACTTACCACAGTGTCTCAAGACAAAAGTCTATGACCAGTGTGTGTTGCCAGTGATGACATATGGCTCTGAGACGTGGTCGCTTTCAATGGGCCTCATCAGAATGCTTACAGTCACTCAAAGGGCAATGGAGAGGGCTATGCTCGGCATTTCCTTGCGTGATCGAATTAGAAATGTTGAGATCCGTAAGAGAACCAGGGTTACCGACATAGCCCGAATCGCCAAACTTAAGTGGCAGTGGGCAGGACACTTTGCTCGCAGAACGGATGGCCGATGGGGCAGAAAGGTTCTGGAGTGGCGACCGCGAACCGGAAGACGTTGCGTTGGAAGGCCTCCCACCGGGTGGACCGGTGACCTGGTGAATGTAGCAGGGATCCGCTGGTTGCGGGACGCACGGGATCGGTCAATGTGGCGATGCTTGGGGGAGGCCTATGTCCAGCAGTGGACGTCTTTCGGCTGATATGATGATGATAATGATATAGGCCACTGCAGTTCATGTCCAGGTGGCAGGTGTTCCTGGGGTTTCAAGAAATCGGGTGGTGGTTGGAGAGCTTCTCTCCACAACCTGATTCTCACTATGAGCGGTGGTTCTAGGATGGCCCGTTTGCATCGAAGAAAACTCTTTCGGCTCTTAAGTCTACCTGCCTTGTAAAGCACGTTCAATCCATTTTGCAGATCCTTTAGATAAAAGCGTAGACGCATGTAAAAAGTATTCCATTTACGACTCACTTCAGTGTCCATCGATCAATTAGTAAATGAAAGAGAACCGTTAAAGTGGTTTGCAATCCATCAATGAATTTTGAAGAGTGACCAACACTGGCTGTTCTGGAAAACGTAACAAAAAGTTTGCCTTTTTATTTAAAAAAAAAAGTCCTTTATGCAGTAGCTCATGCCTCTCAATGAGCGCTACTCATCGCAGTTAGCTAAGTTGAAATACCAATACAACAACACAACTACAATTTACAAATTACAACTTAGCTACATAGCAACGGACGGTGATTGCAGTATGTTTTAACCGACTTCAAAAAAACATTACAAAGCGAAAAATAAGTTTCTTTTCCGAAGTCGGTGTCGAAAAACGTCAAACAATGGGTACAAAAGACTAGATTTAAAACAATTTGTTTTTTTTTGGTAAAATGTATTTTATAAGTATTATTATTTATTTATTTCTTTTACATCAGAATAACATTTGTGTTATTCTGATGGCTCTAATTTATAAAGATACTACTGAACGGGTTTTGATGAAACTTGACAGAAATATAACTTACACACCAGAATAACACATAGGATCTTATTTTATAAATATATTGGTAAAAGTACCTACTAATACCACGCGAGCGGAGCCGCGGGTGGCAGCTAATATACTATTTCGGTTCACAAGTACACTTAAACTGGTCAATATCCTCCCACTATATCACTTGAGGACTGGGCACATAGCCAAGGCGTTGCATAAAATTAAGAGCCAATAGATTATATGGCTGACTTGGCTCTAGTTTAGAGTACATTTCGTGCTGTCCTGAGCCATATAGGGTTAATTTAATTTAAACACGACAGAATTACAGGACAATGAGCAACGGATGATAGATTGCTAGTATTTCTACCTGCCTAAAAGCCTAATAATCTTATGTTTTATAGAGAAACTTTGGTACTTACATAAAATCTTTTTCAAAGTTTCATCGGAGTTTTAAACTAAAAAGAGAACCATATTATATACATATTTGGGCACCACAGTCTACGTTTTTCTAAAGAAGGCTATTATGATTTACAAAAAATAACTGGTGCTTATAGCACAGGAATCCTCCTAGTTTAAGCCCAGTTGCACATATTTTGTATCTTGCCACTAACTTAATGAGTCTAATTTAAGGTACAATCATTGTGAATAGGTTTAAGTCTTGAACAGATAAATATTGTTTATTGTTTAAGGTTAAATGATAAATGATTTTATTTCTGTAAGTTGGTTTGTACAAACACTTTTACATGTCGATCATATTTTTAAAACTAGATGAGGTCGGCGTTTCCTATCTGACTACTCTGAGAAGAAAGGCCGAAACAAACTCAGAGGTCACAGTCTCTTTTAAAGTCCAGACAAAACAAAAATCTTAGTTAGATCATGTGAAGACCATGTAGATTGATGTCTGAAATGGTCTTTTGAGGAAAGAACCAGCCAGATTGAGTGGACCTGTCCAGTCAGTGCACGCATTTGTCAATAACCGAGCAGCTCAACACAGAATTTAAGGAGCTCAACGATTCGACGAACAATACCAAAGAAAGGACATTCGGGTAGGCCGCAAAACTACTCAAACTGCCAGACCACGATTAAAAACTAAGATAAATTAAAAACAAAAAAACAAATAGTCCACATAGTCTTCACATTCACAATAATTAAAATAAAATAATATAATACTTTAAAAAGTAAATATTCTTGTCATTGCAAGAAAACCAAAAAATAATAATAAAACAAAATTCACGGGAGAATATAAAAAAATATCAAAATTAATTTTTAATTGGAGCAGCTCAATCCCAAGCCTTTTTGTCCTCAACGTAATCTTTGATGGTATAAAACGCTTTCTGGCACAACTTACGTTTAATGAATGATTTGAATTTATTAAGACTTAGAACTTGTACGTGGCTTGGAAGTTTATTATAAAAGCGCACACATTGACATCTAAACGAGCCACCTATTTTCTTGAGCCTTGTTGTTGGTACTACAAATTTGTGTTTGTTCCTAGTATTTATGTTATGGATATCACTTTATTTTTTAAACAATTTTATATTTTTATGGGCATACAAAAGATTTTCAAAAATATACTGAGAAGGCACAGTCATTACATTAATCTCCTTAAAATTCTCTCTGAGAAAGTTAGTGAGACGAGTCTGTTTAACAGTTAATAAATTATTGAGGAAATACCAGAATTTATTTGTAAGAACTTATCAAAAGTCGAATCATTATTATTACAGGAACAACACAAGTCAAATCAAGATGTTACTGTAACAAATAGTGAAGACCGAAAGTTTGTAATAAAATATTCGTACTGCAAATAAAAACTAAAACCTTATTATGACGGCAAATAAAATGGGAAGGAAATAAAAAAACTTTTTTGCAAAAAAATACTACCAACTTCAAAATAAGAAAACTACAAAGTGAAAAATAACTTTATTCTTGGAAGTCGGTGTCTTTGGTAGGTACCATTATTTTGCGTTATGGACACCGACTTCCAAAAATACAGTTATTTTTCACTATATTGTTTTTATTTGGTAGTCGTTTTATTTTTTGGAAAAAAGTTTAATAAAATAAAACGTGTTCTAATAAATAAACCTTACTATAGGGCGACAAATAAAGTAGGAAGGAAAAAACAAAAACCGGCCAAGTGCGAGTCGGACTCGCGCACGAAGTGTTCCGTACCATTATCGTAAAAAAAGACAAAAAATCACGTTTGTTGTATGGGAGCCTCACAATATAACATCTGTGAAAACTGCCGAGCTATCATGGTTCATGGGATACAGCCTGGTGACAGACGGACCGCGGATTCTTAGTAATAGGGTCCCGTTTTTACCCTTTGGTTACGGAACCCTAAAAACTAATAGACTATGCGCTACGCTATTCTTCCGCCGAGACTATGGAATTGACCCATAGATTTCTCAAATTAAAAATGTAAATTAGAAAGTGTGTTATAGCATTAATATAATCTTTGTAGAGAAGTAAACTTGTTAGATGGGTATGGGTAAGTTTTTTTATGCACCTTCTATGTTCCACCACCCTTGGTTGACTGGTGGAGAATGCCTCAGGCATTAAGGCTATATACACTCCACAATGTTAACGCAGTACTTGCCGTGCGCACGCTCGGAGCCAAAATCTCAATATTGAACCTCCTTTTGAACAGTTTTGTTTGCAAAATATTATTTGATTTACTTATTCTATTTCAGTTATGAAGAAATTCCAGCCATCAATATTTCTGTGTAAATATATTATTAAACATCCAAGTCGTTTTTGAGGAGTATCCAAAAACTGCGAAAACCTATCGAGTTGTTAATTTTTTTTTAAGCAAATCTATTCTATTAGTTACACGAAAAACCTATGTTTCAAAAATAATGTGCATGAATGAAAAATAAAAATATATTTTTTTCAAACCTTTTAACCTAGCCTTTAATTACTAAGGAGTATGCTTTAGAAAGTAACCGTTTCACGGCACTAAAGCGGTGGAAGGCCCTTAAGTCCGCCTATGTACCTTTTTATTACACGATTTTTTATAAATAAATAAATAAATCTCTTTTCTTATCTTGTTTAATTATATAAGAGCTTATAATCAAGCTAGCAGCTGCTCGCAGCTCCACTTGCGATGTATTATACTATGCTTTATAGCCTATGTATTATTTTGAATATTTAAGCGGTAAGTGGAACAGTACAGCCTACCAAAAACAAAATAAATTGTAGTTCTAAAAATTAAAAAACACGCTTTAATGGTAAATTGAACTAAAAAGTCACTAATCCTGAAGATCTTGGTAAGGCTAATGGGACAAACTATTTAAACGCGCACGGTAGAATCAACTTTCATTACTTGTAAATTTGAACCAAGTTGAATAAACATATTTGACTTTGACTTTGGCTTTGACTTTGACTTAATTATTGCATTGTCATCGGTCCTTGATAAGTGTGCAAAGTTTCAAATCAATCCCACGTTTTGAAGGGGGTGAAAATCACGTTCAAAGATTCCGTTACATTGATACATAGATAGGTACATACCAAACTAATAAAAGCGTGTTAAAAAACAAACTGCTGCAGTGAACGAGTTAGTAGAAACTTTCTAGTTGCTCGCCCAATGAAATCCGTACCACAATGTCAAGCACTGTCTTAATCTTACTCTTATTAATACCGGATGCATTCACCCCAGATAGAATTCTTTCATTCACACTATACGTAGGATAGATGGGCACCCATTTCCGCACTTACGTTGTGCGTGCAGGACTCCTCTCTGTGAGAGGGAATGGGCCGTAATCCACCACGCGGGCCCAGTGCAGGTTGGTGGACGTCACACGTTTTCGAAACTATATTTACGGCGGATTTTTGTATTATTGGAATGCCAACCAGTCATTTTTGGTTTGCTGAGTAAGTAAACCTCTTTTTTGTACTAAAAATTTATAACCACCACCGTCAAATATTTGCGTCAAACATTAATGACAATTGAAGGATTATTATTTCGTGTTTATTTTTTTACGGGCACTTTTTATCTCATAGCAAAGTTGCTAGTGATTTAATCACGTTATGTTTAAATTATTTTGAAAATCAATGACATCAGTAAAGGAATACAATGTGAGGATACATCTACTTATAGTAAATATATCTTTGAAATCACCAATCCGCCTTGAGCAAGCGTGGTGATTAGTGCTCGTGTCTTCTTTGTATGAGAAGAGGCCTATGACCTGCAGTGGGATACTTATAGTTTGGAATTTGCTGTGTTTTGAACTGTTCACTCAGTAAGTTAAAAGTTTAAGTAATTTTCTTTGTTGAAGTCATTGACATACATACTTATATGTCAATGGTTCAAATGAATGAAAGCACCGCTATCATCCTTTCTCAATGTTTTGATTACAACTGCTAGAAAATTCTTATAGCACCCAAATTTTCCTATTCCCATCTGTAATAGATAGAATATAGTTTATTTAAACCAAAATGGACCGGTCAATTTGGCGACGCTTGGAGGAGGCCTAGGTCCAACAGTGGACGTCTTTCGGCTGATATGATGATGGTGATGATAAAACCAAAATTGTTACACAATTATTTTATAATTTTCATTGCCACAAACTCCTTCTCAAAAAATATTTTATTACTTACGTGGTTATTTCAGATTAAACATCCACAAACAAATTGAGGGAACGCAACAATGAGTCGCCACAGATATGCACCATTGTTAGTGTTCCAAATCATTCTTGCGGGCTTATTCTTTAAATTTACCACCTATGAAAATAAACTGTCGCATGACATAAAAGGTAAGTTTCTTTTCATTCTTTATTGGGAATAAGAACAGAAAACGTCAAAAAATACAAAATAAAAGAGAAGAATTGTGAAAAATTACACAGTAAAAGTGCGCTGAGCGTGCATATACCGAAAGGGTTACCAACTCAGCACTTGCTGGGCGTCAGACACCCAGCGATGCTTTTAAGGTGCCTGGTTTTCAGTGGTAACTTCGTCTTTTTGTAACAGTTGATTGCTTCAGAAAATTGCTATGCTATCGACTGGATAAAAAGTGAAACAATTGAGAAATATTTTTGTTTTCATTGCGATTGGGATGGCTATGAATAGACAACTCTCAGTTGACACAATACAGATTCCACTGTGCCAAACATAAAGCACTCTCCCCAAAACAAGTTTCTGGTAGTGCAAGCGGTCTAACGACGGAATATAGCCATCAGGCATGCCCCGGCCGTATGGAAAGCCTGCGACTTTTGGTTTTCAAGTTTCAAAAAGCTGGTGCTGTTTAGGTACAAGTTCTGGAGCAGAAAACTGAGATGCGGAGAAGGTTATTTCAATAAGAACATCGAATACTTTCTGCCATTGTACGTAGTCAAACGGCTTTGCGTAGTCTATGAAGCTCTTGGACTACTTAGTTCAAGATTTATCGGGATCGAGTTGTCATGGACCCAAATTTTAGTGGTCGTGTTTTCGCACCCTAAGTATTTCTAGTCACCCACTTCAGTATTTAATTCACTGACGTAGAGTTTTCTTTTTGTTCCGAATCGGATGGGTGAACATCGGAGTAGAAAGCCACTCGGTTCAGAGTAACAGAATTTCATCACCCTATGAATTTGTCACTCGTCCGATTTATTATAACTCTTATTGAAACAACGATACTATTGTAACAAACTGGACTAAAACCCATTTTATTTTAAAATTACAGGTTTCGAAGAAACACATGTAATGATCTTCATCGGCTTCGCTTACCTCATGACATTTTTGAAGAAATATTGCTACAGTGCCACAGGATACAATTTATTTTTAGCAGCTTTGATCGTACAGTGGAACCTTATCTGTCTTGCTTTTCTCCATAAGAAGGGGGATACACTCAATCTCTCGTTGAAACATTTGCTAGGTGAGTTAACTAAAGGATACTATTCAGTATTCTTTAATTTAAATACAATTTTAACCCCGACGGACAAAGGGGGTGTAATAAGTTTGACGTGTGTTCCTGTGTATTTTTGTGTATGTCTGTGGCTTCATAGCTCCTAAACGGATGAACCGATTTTGAATTGGTTTCTTTTTTTACCCGGCTGCAAGGAAAGGGTTATGTTTTTCGTGCGTATTTCGTATGTTTGTATGTATGTAATATTCTTTATTACCTCGTATCTTTCAAACCACTTAACGGTATTTTATAATTAAGACATCATTAGACAGGTCTTGGCCGCCCAAGTGTTCTTAGATAAGTACCGTTGAAAAAAAAGAAACATGGCGGATTTTGGGCGCCATATTGTAGGGGTTGTAATTTTTTTCGGTCAGTCAGCTCGCGAATATGTATCCTCCGACTGCACAGCAAGATTTTCTTCTTGTTTATTGAATGATGATTTTGTCGAGAGTGGTCTTATATATCGGTTTAGCCGTTCAAAAGTTACCCGCAATATACTCTTTGAATCTGGGTTTTTTCGCAAGACGATGTCATAATGACGTGTTTTGATAGATTGCCGATTGAAGCGTGTTTACTTCTATGTATATTATATAAAAAGCATGAAACAAAAATAATATAAAATATTTAAAAAAAGCGCCCGACCCAAAAACTTCTAAAAAGCAAAAAAATAAGCCTCGTACTCGCGTCGGGAAACCACTAAGTAAATATATTTAATTTTCTATGTTGAAGTCATTGACGATTGGAAGTTGTGATCAGAACTGCTCCTTCCTATACCACCTAAATTTGCGTAGTTATACATGGATAAAATATACTTTATTGAAACCAAAATTGTTACACAATTCTTTTACAATTTTCATTGCCACAAACTCCTTCTCATAAAATATTTTATATTAATTTTATTGGAAGCTTTTGAAAGAATAGACTAGCCCAAGCCAAGTGCGACTCTGACTCGCGTACAGAGGGTTCCGTATTTAATTTATTTTATTCACCAAAAATTAATAAGTAACATTATTAACGTTCAAAAACAATGAAAGCTTCATGCTTGCCACACATTGCTCTAACGAAGGGACACAATTAACTTTGCCGTTCGAATACTTATATATATATATATTTATTCCTGTGCTGGACGTAGCGTAATCGCCAACCCCGAGATGGGAGGTTGTAAATCTCCCGGCCGGCGCCGCTGAACGCCCCTATCACACTACAATAATAAGGTTCTTGGCAACCTGGCTCCGTCGACGACTCAAGATTTAATTATGCATTGATGTACGGGTCGATAAGATCGAATCAAATAAAACACTATGATTATTTAAGCACACGGTATGATCTGATGGCTCTCAACTGGTGACTGAGATTCAAAAGTTACAAGAAAATTATTTCTCATGTATTAAACTAGTACGAGTACAAGCGACTAGCTTCCGATGACTACAAAATTCTATTTGTGGCTGGGGTTGCTATATACCCTCGACTCTTTCCATTATTGAGAGCCCCGCAATTTTACGCCAAAAATAATTTTATTTCCCGTACCAAACACTCGGTAAATGGGCTATCACATCTTTTCTATGGTGCTATCAATACCTACTTTTCTGCATATGGCAGCTCAGTAGCGCCACCTATCTATGTATATATAGCTCCCCTTGGCTAGTTCTATCACACAAAGGGACATTCACCTTTGTTTTTTTCACTATAAGTTAAATAACTTCTAATCTAGCCAAAGGATATTCCATAAGTCAGGATGACCCGCTGATGCTTCCAGCAGGCTGTCTATTGACGGTTATTTTCGGAATTCCTAGATAGGATATCATCCCGTGTGTGTCTAAGTCTATAAAACTCTGTCTTTCTATTCTCGAAAGGTATTACTACTCAAGCTATCCAGGCTATCACCGCCTATTATGGGTGTCCTGGTAGCTGATAGAATGCTTTTTACAAATCTAGTGTTTCTATAAATCTATCTAGATCTTTTGCACATATTGTGCCTCGAAAGGTGTCAAGCATACGGCTAGTCACTTTCTTTGTGGCTAGCTATCGTAGAAACTATCTAAGCAATTCTTCCTGTTTTGGGACGACCATATAGCGCGTTTATCGGGCCATCGGGAGGTCCCTAACTATCCCTTATTTTTGAAAGAAAGAAAAATATTTATTTGTGACCCGCACAGGAGACACGAGATAAGCAAAGCACAAACAATAATAAAATATAAAAAAACCCCGTGCGAGACCAAAAAGGCTCCTATCTCAGCATGTGCAACGATATTAAAAAGAAAATATCACTGCGCTGATATTCTGATAGGGCCCACTGTTGATGCCACGGCCACACTCACGGAAACGAAACATACAATATATTAGGAATAAAATAGAATAAAACAAATAACAAAATAGTACAAACACAGAAGGTGAGTTACAGTATGTTTGTGTATAATTTATAAAATAAATTTAAATTTATTTTGGAACCCCAGGGGTGTATAGTCCCGGGGAGTGCCAGAAATAGACTAAAAAATACAATTTCAGATATCTATGTCTGAAATTGTGCTCATACTACTTGAGCAATTATCACTCCAAAGCGATGGCTTGGTAGCTAGTCCAACAAACCTTTCGAAAGTACTTTCACTATGAGCAAGTACAGCTATTCCCTTCAGGGAGTTATTCTATCATGCTGCGTAGCTCCTAGACTATCCAGGCGATCTTTCCCGTCTAAGAACCGCCTGGAAGTCGTTCCGACAAGCTTTCTAATGGTAGTACTGTTATCAGTACATCTATATGTTTTCTAGGTATTTAGGGCAAAAAGTAGTTAAAAAAGAGATGTCAGCAGAACTGACGGGGTCCGCGAGGGCCGATGCCTGTCTGGGTCGCGGATAAATTTGAAAAAGAGTTACCGCGGCCCTGGCTCAAGCAACTGAAGGAACACGGGTGGGTTTTAGTCATTAAAAGTCTGACACGCCCTCCCGCCTCACCCAGAGTGGGAGAAGTCATAGGAAGAATTCCGAACCAAAAAACAAAAAAAAATTTACTTAGGGCACCTAAAGTATCAGCCTTTGCCGAAATCCTAACAAACAGCATGTTTTCTACTATATATCAACTTGTTATCTCAAGTAAATGGGCTTTATATTCAAGACTATGCTAACTATGAGCTGTATATCTATGGTGAAAACGATATAGTCTTCACATACTAACATTGTTATGTACTGAATCCATTTCTAGTACATAAGATAAGCCCTAAAAACATGATTTTAACTTACAAGAATTTTGTATTGCGTTTTTCCTTACTTGCAAAGCTATAAATATCAGGTACCGCCATCTGGCTGCTCATTACGAACTAAGCCGCTGTACTGATCGCACGTAATTACGGAGACGTGATTTTACGTTTCTTACTGTGATAAAAGCAGTATGTATGATGATGCTTCTATTTTACTAATTTTGAACTATAGAACCCTGTTACATACTGATAAACACTAAAAACATTATATTAGTGCCTTAAAAATACAAATGAAAATTCCTTATGTAAAAAACTATAAATATTGCCGCGCCCTCTAAAATTCTTTTCCCGCCAAGATATACAAGCCAGCCCGCGCAATGCTGTGCCGTAGTTAAATTCTAGTTAGTTAATTGGAGTTTCTTGTCCGTTCTTCTCCACGTAGGCTTATCCCGATCGGATGGTAGAATCACCTTATTAAGATCCAGCCATAGTTGTCCCACCAGCGACGCCCTGAGCCGAGGTTCGACCCCACAGGGGGTAGCCCTCAGCGTTGTCGCTTAGGATTAGAAATTTGTGCCTGGCTGGAGGCTATATAGCTTAGTCTCTAGAGGGAAGCCCGGTTAAGTAGTTGTCAGTCACTTTGACCGAACTAAGAGAAGCCACATAGAAAAAAAAATCTTTAGTGTGAGATAGCGCGGTGAGGTAAGCAGACGTATCTGCCAATACAAATCTTTATTTACAGAAAACATTAAGTATAGTTGATGACGCTTCGTCGCGAACAATTCCCCATACATCAATATACAAAATTTTACTCGAAAACTTGTCAAGCCTACTTAGCTGCGATAGTTTTCCTTTTAATTTTCTTTTATAATATTTGATTGCATATGGCGCTGAGACGTGGTCGCTTACAATGGGCCTCATCAGAAAGCTTACAGTCACTCAAAGGCAATGGAGAGAGCTATGCTCGACGTTTCTTTGCGTGATCCGTAAGAGAACCAGGGTTACCGACATAGCCCGAAGAATTGCCAAACTTAAGTGGCAGTGGGCAGGGCATATTGCTCGCAGAATGGATGGCCGATGGGGCAGAAATTTTCTGGAATGGCGACCGCGAACTGGAAGACGTTGCGTTGGAATGCCTTCCACCAGGTGGACCGATGACCTGGTGAAGGTTGCCGATCAATGTGGCGAAGCTTGGGGGAGGCCTATGTCCAGCAGTGGATGTCTTTCGGCTGATATGATGATGATGATGATTTTTAATGTATAAATTATTCCTAGCAGGTACTTGTTGTTCTCTTTTCAGTTAATTATTTTTTTGCAATCGGTATTTTTATTAAAATAATAATTTGTTTTATTTCAGGCTTTTTAGTTTTAATAAAGAATGGCTTCTCCAAATAAGTTATGTGATAATAGATTATTTATTTTGTTATGAAAGTTACGCTTATCTTGAATTTGTCCCAAAATAGTAACTTATAAGTGTTACGATATATATATATTTGGAATCAAATGGTCTATTTAGTAGCTTTCTTTTGAAACCCACATTCTTACGATGCGAAAAATAAGAGTTGTTTCACCCCGTTGCGGGAAGGGCGCCTTAACTAAAAATTATGTAGTCTATTTCACTCCCATACTTGAGATAAATCCAACGACACCTTATATGTCATAATCCGTCGAGCCGTTTGGGCTGTAGATGCGGCGTGCCATAGAAATGGACATGCATACATACATACCTTCACCACAACTACATAACGCCACCTGATGCGTTCCTGATATACCACAAGTCATACCACACGCCGCCGGTTATGAGTACTGCGCACCTGGACTTTCTGAATAACATCACCAATAACATCCGTATTTGTCCGTCTAGGGTGTTTCCACATTATAAAAAACCTTTTGTTAGTCGCTTTTAAGCTGATTTCTCGTGTCTCCTGTGCGGGTCACAAATAAATACTTTTTCTTTCTTTCTTTCTTTTTCAATCATTATCAAGACGTTTATATAATCTGTTATCCTTTTTGTTTAATTCATAGAAGCCGATATAATGTCAGCGACCGTTCTCATCACGTTTGGCGCTTTACTGGGGCTCGCAAGTGGTGAACAGTTGTTGTTCATAGCTATCATAGAAGCAGCAGTCGGCAATATCAACTTGTACATAAGTGAAGACATATATGAGGTTTGAGTTGATTGTTTTACATTTCTAATTGTCTACCTTCTGCCAACTTCATTCGCGTGAAAGTCGAAAATTATCCCGAGGTATATTATTACATACATAAACTCTCCTTTTTCGCATGGGGGTAGGCAGAAACTACAGAACGCCACCTGCTACGATCCTTACATACTTGTTTTGCTTCACTCACATTCATACATCTAGTCATACACACACGCCGGTTATGTGTACTGCGCACCTGGCCTTTCTGAAGAACATCACCTATAAGGTCTATGTATGTCTTTCTAGGGCGTCCCCTCCCGGCGTTTCCATTCACGTCTGCCTTGTAAATACCTTTCGTTAGTCGCGTTTCATTCATCCTCTCAACATGGCCAAACCATCTTAACATACACTTTTCAATTTTAGTCACTACATCTTCATTTAAACCACAACGTTGTTTTATTACCTCATTCCACAATCTATCATTTAAAGTTACACGACAAATACTTCGCAAGGAACGCATTTCTACTGTATTAATCCTACTTTCATGTCTTTTTTTGCCATACCGAACCTTCACTTCCATACATAAGTGTAGGCACCAGCACGCTGTTGTCAACGGCGAGTTGAGCTTCCGGAGATATCGATTTGCTGGTCACAACCGCATGTATAGCACCATTCACTTTATTCCCTGCATTCACTCTCCTTTCTACATCCCTTGTGAACATACTTCCCAGATATACAAACTCGGGATAAAAATAATATCCTTTGTGCTATTTCTGGCTATAATCTATCTATGTGCCAAATTTCATCCAAATCCGTTCAGTCGTTTGAGCGTGAAGAAGTATCAAACATACACACTCACAAACTTTCGCCTTTTAAATGATCGTGTGATAGTGATGGTGAAGCACGCTTGCCTAGAAGTAACCTGTTCACTTTTGAGTGGTTGTAGCACAAGCAGGAAAGACACGAGTCCAGCGGGAAATTCCACTTCTTAGCTGACTCAACAGACGCACAATGAAATAATACCCAAAACGTTTACTGCGTGGAATGCCCACCATTTTACACCAATTTGTTTTTCAAGCGAACTTTTGGACACCTAAAACCCCCCTCTGTCGTGCAATCACGTTATGTCTCGAGATCCCACCGAAATACAGATATTGTCATACTGCTATTTAACCCTGAAGAAATCCATTATACGAACAAGTGTTATTCAGAATCTTAAGTTTTATGAATAAAAACCTGCATATTTTAGCGGAGGGATCGTGGGGTTCTGCGGTTGATCGACGTTGATCGTCAGTAAAGTATTTAGTTGCATTGAAGATGGAGGTAAAAGAAAGCGATGCATTATTAAGCTTGAAGTTACATAATCGCCTAAAAAATATTACAAAATATTGCAGCAACCGAGGCAATATTCATGTTCATATAATATGTGACTGACGTACCTATTTATAACCCCCTCGGCTTCAATGCAGCTGACTATTTTATTTAGTACACAATGATGTGAAGAATCATTTTATGAATTTTTATGCGGTATGAAATCACTATTTTTTTATGTACTGACTTCTTTTAATTATCAACTTTCACATGCTGTAACTAGTCACACTCACACTAATATTATAGAGGCGAATGTTTTTGAGTGTGTGTGTGTGTTTGTATGTTTTTTACTTCTTCACGCTCAAACGGCTGGACGGATCTGAAATTCATCATGTATTTGGCACCAGATGTCGCTAATAAATGTAATGGTATTAATAATTGTTACAAAGAAACCTGGGCATCTCTTTGTTTTGTATGAAATGAAAAGAAAAGTTTCCAATTTGGTACTTGAAATACTTAAAATTGAATGAATTGTTAAAATGTTGAATTGTAATAGTGCATTGTAAAATTAATTGAATTTAATCATTCAAAATCCTTTTTTAATGCAGAATTATTAACTGCTCTCTAGGCACTTGTTACATGCTGAGTGAAATAATGTTTATCACGATCAGGTTTTCCACAGTTTTTACAAATAGGAAATAATAATAAGTTTTTGAGTTTTCTGCTTATAAGGTAACTTCCAACGATTACAATTGGGCTTGCAGAATCACGCCTAGTCTAACTTGTAGGTATAGGTGCAGAAGGGATCGATAGTCTTAGTTCTTAACCTAGTAAATCTGCAGTGCAGATCTGATTTATAATGTTGATGTCAAAAAATGCATGAAATTCTGCTTCTGTAAATGGTTCTAATTCTTTTTTTCTTTCTGTCGCTTGCTAATATCAGGGCCATTTGACCAGCTGCTTCAGTAATATTGGTCCCTTTTATACAAGTTTCCCGCAATGTCAAATACCTTTAGAATACCCGCAATATCAATTCTTCCCGCAAATACCCTTGGACAAAATATTTTTGAATATCTTCGTTAGGGTATTGTAAGTTTACGGAAAGATCGAGCAAATAATGATTCGACTATTAGTTTGTATTCTTGGAAGTAATTCAACCAGCCACTGAGTTATATCTTTTGCAATAAGAACATTTTCAAATGATTCCTCTTCAAAACTTTCGGGCTTCCATCAATATGAGACACGCCCGATCTCTTCTACCAAAGAAATATACCTCTAATTTTAGTCTTTGTTTAGATGTAATCGCTTCGATATTTCACTCCGATCTCAATTTTGGCCCATAATGCATTGAGGCAAAGGCTCAGCTGGCAGCCAAAAAATGTTGGGGATCCTTGCAAAGGTGAAAAGGTACGCCGGAACAGCTCCTCAATTTGTATCAAGCGCAAGTTCGATTATGCATGAAGTAGGTACTGTTCTCATCTCTGGAACAGATCTGCCAAATACCAGCTCTATGCACAAGAGTAGATCGAAAATCGTGCCAAGAGGCTCATCGGCGATGAGGCGCTGGTCAAGTCTAAACTCCAGAGTCTTGAACATCGTCGCCGAGTTGCCAGCTTGTCGGTTTTTATCGGTTACATTTCGGGGAGTGTGCTATGGAAATGCACGATCTAATTACATCTAGCCCATTTCATCATTGATCTACCAGACGTACGGCGATGCGCCATCGATACATGGTGGGCATACCACCCATACGCACAAAACGTTTTGGGAACACATAATAATAAAAAATAAACTATTTATTTCATCCATAGAATGTTAGTACAGTATACAAAACGGGTTAGTAACTAAAATTAAAGAAAACAAAAAGGCATTTATTTCATAATGTGGGCCCTGACCCAGTGTTGGACGTACCGCGCGTCCAGCCTATCCGCTATAACGGCCAGGATGCTGTTGGTGCTGGCGCGCAGTCTGCAGAGCGCCGCGGCGTATCGTTTGCGGAGCATGGCGTGAAAGCCGTCTACGTGCGCGTCCGCGAACATGCCCGAGGCACTGCACCAGCGCACTGCACAGCGTATTATGCGTTCAGCTAAGGAGTGTAATTCCCTGCCGGAGTCTGTGTTTCCCGACGGCTACAATGTGGGGTTCTTTAAGTCAAGAGTGAATAGGTTATTTCTAGGCAAGCGTGTTTCACCGTCGACCATATCATCGCTTACCATGAGGTGAGATAGTGGTCAAGCAAAAAACACTATGCAATAATTATTATAATCGCCCATAGTAATAAATGAAGTCATAAAAAAGAAACAAATGAATACAGTCAAGTGTCAACAAGCACGACGCAGTGAATAAGTGTTTCTCGTGCGCTGCCTTCTACCCCTCATTCACTCCCGACTCTTAACTTCACTAAAATATGAATAGTCTCAGTAAGTAAAACGTAAAAGCAGTTGATTGTTTCGAAAATAAACCGCCAACAACTCTAAAACTTTTGTATTGAAGATTGCGCAAAAATCGCTATCGTTTTGCTCTTGCAAAAGATACGTAATAAACCTGCCGGGTATCTCTGATGCAAGTATTTTTTACGTCACTCACGTAAGGGTTAAATTGCTTTTGGTTTCAGGCCTCGGATATAGGTGGTTCCATGGGTATTCACGCGTATGGGGCCTACTTCGGTTTAGCGGTGAGCGCTGCTTTAAGAATGAAGAAAGAAAAGTTGCCTACTACATCGAGTGGGATGCTTTCCTCACTTCGGGGCCAAAAGGAAGAAGTCAAACTTGATGGCCCCACTTATATTTCAGACGTTACAGCTATGATTGGTACGTAACCTTTACAGTTTATTTAAACATTCCAAGATTTTGGTTCGCCGGTGGTGGGTTCCGCCGTAGTCAACAAGGAATCCTTATAGTTTCGCCATGTCCGTCTGTCTGTCTGTCCATCCACAGCTTAGCTCAGAGACTCTTAGTACTAGAATACTATAATTTGGCATGGATATACCGGTTTACCTGATTGTGTATTTAGAAATTAACGAAATCGAAGGACTTAGTGGAGTTGTTGTTAAATGAGGTAACGCTACCGGTTACGTGTTTTTTTTTTAAATGTGTGTCAGTTTTTTCCGAGGGTTGCCTGGGTCAGGTGCAGGTCGGTTTAATAAGCACTCAATTTCTACCGTGTAATTTACAATATCTATAATGGTTTGCGAAAATAAGGTATTTCAGAAATCCTCCTTAAATAATTAATAATAGATAAAAAAAAATTAAGGAGCATTTTATTTATTTACATATGTACATTATTATTTACAAACTAATATTAGAACTAAAATAAGAATAAACATATGTACAATTACGGGGCGTCAAAAAATTCGCCCACATCGCTGTCAACAGGAAAAGTGCCTAGAAGGCTGGCAGCATTGCCACGTTGGATGGCAATGCTGATTCTTTGGCCAAAAAAAGGCCAGCCCTCTGGTCTCGTGAAGAGTCGACCAACCGCTTGGTATCCTTGGTATGTATATATCCTGATATCCGCTTCTTTCATTCACTTCAATGTTCGTATGTTTTTGTAACTTTTCAAATGTATGAACTTTAGAAGAGTAGACAGTATAGTATTATCAGCTGGTCTGATGGTGGAGCAAGAAGATGGGTAGCGAAACTCTTGAATAAATGTAGTATAATTAGGTACTATATTTATAATTGTTAAATTTCTTACAGGTGCTCTTTTCCTATGGGTCTACTGGCCATGTTTCAATTCTGCGCTGGCCTCTTCAGAAGTTGAGCGGCAAAGGGCAAAAATCAACACCTACTTATCGTTAGCTGCATGCACGGTACGAGCGTCATTCCAATATAATTTAAAGTGGGAACTATGAGAGTTAAATCCTTATTAAATGTTAATGTTTGTTGTTCAGTTTAACTGGGGCAGTGTTTGAGGTACCTGTGCGGTGCGGAGATGGTGTTGATCCTCGAAAGTGGGCAAGGCGCTCAGATCTCATGACGCTCTATCACATCCCACAATGCACACCTGCCTCAAGCACCTTCTTAGGCGTTGGACTGTGACTAAAGGAAGTTTAATTTTCAATGACTGGGTACCAAAGTACGCAAGTGAATAGCCGTTACCTACTTTTAAACGTAGAATGATAAAATTAAGGTCCCATAAAGTCTTCATCCCCCATCATTACGTGGAGCCGACCACGACTGGTCCTAGCATAGGCCACAAACATGGCGCAAATTGATGGATCATTATCGAAGAGAGAATTTAAGTATTTATTATTTGGTCACAGAACGCTGAGACTTCTCGACGGTAATTGATAGAGACGGAATTGTCGTAACGTTCCCTAGAAACCAAACGTGTCAGAGAGCACCACCATTTTCTCTTAGAAGTTAAAGACCTATTCTGTCTAAGGCCTTCGAAACGTGTGCTCAGCGTATTGCGCGGCCACTATTATCGTTAGTAATGGCATTCAAAGACAAAGACAAAGATATTTTATTTCAAGTAGGCCACCAAGCGGCACTTTTGAACGTTAGGTACATTAAAATTTACAAGTTATAAAAGTTGATTCCACCGTGCATTCGGAAAGTAGCTTGTTATGGAGAAGAATGCACAAACTCCATACTTACTCTTTTAAAGAAAATGTTTTTTTACAATATTTAGTTACATAAGTACATACATTAATAAATTCACATATGTGAGGACAATGCACCCAGAATAGCACTACACACTATACTACGTACAGGCATAAAGTAATAAAAGTACTCACACATGTACTGTGCAGTTATATAATAGATGCTAGAAAAGCATTAACATCCGAAGCAGTCATTAGTCTTCTATTTCTTTATCATCAGGTCGTCACCTTCGTGATGTCCGCGGAATTAAGTCACAAGCCTGGCAAGTTGGACATGGTTCACGTACAGAACTCTACGCTGGCTGGTGGGGTGGCTGTGGGCGCTGTGGCCAACATGTATATTGGACCTGGCACAGCGGTAACTATTGGCATAACCGCTGGTATACTCAGCGTTTGCGGGTATCGGTACCTTACTGTGAGTGTCAGGACTGGGCACTGTGCCTTTATTTGTTTTTTTTTTAATTTATATTATTCGTTTATTTTAATTTATTTACCCGGGACTACGGTCGTTGCAACACGGCCGAAACGTCGGGTGAAGTAGGTAAATAAATAATCGGTATCATCGAATTAAATTCCCGTGATGTATTGTTTTTCAATGACCAATAAGACCCGTGTACGTGCTTCCCGAAGTTTTCACTCTCGTCTGCCTTGAAATACCTTTTGTTAGTTTAGTAGCCTTTCATTCATCCTCTCAACATGACCAAAAAAATCTAGCTAAATCGATTTATCGCTCCCGAAACCCTCTGCATACAAAATTTCATGAAAATCGTTGGAGCCGTTTCTGAGATCAGATTACTTATATACAAGAATTGCTCGTTTAAAGGTATTAAGATTTTATTTCGCTTCTATAAACAGTCGGGTTTTTTAATTTTTTTATTAACTTTTTTTTTATTTGTTATGTTTTAGTTATTATTTTTTTCGAATTACTTTTAAACATATAAGTAGATTATTTTTGTATTCTTAAAACTCTTTTTTTGATACCCCGCACACAACGACAAAAATTGGGTCTGGAACAACAAAAAATTTGGGACCCCACAACATGGCGCCCAAAAGCCGACATTTTCTTTTTTATATTTTAATGACACTCGCAAGGTTAAAACCAATCGATTCTCATAAGAATCATCAAAATCGGCCTACGCGTTTGGTGTCTAGAACGCCACAGAGGAACAAAAATAGTTACATACATATACTGATAAACACATTACCCTTTGCATCGCGCAGTCGGGTAAAAAATAAACAAAGATTGGCTATCAACGAATTAACAACTAGAGACCAAAAATACCGTTTTCAATATGGAAGTCAATAAAAAAATGGTTATTTAATTGTTAAATGAGAAAATGTTCGGGCACTTCGAGCGCAACGCGGGACAACACTCGTCCTTGAGCGAAACCGTCTAACAGTCTTCTGTCGCCGTCGCGTCGCGGTCTCGTGCGCGAACTCTCTCCCATACACTTTTATTAAAATAATCAGTGTAGTTTTCGTTGTTGTTTATTTTGTTTTCTAATAATGTTATGTAAACTAAACTGAAAATCTGTGTTCAAATGAACAGACGAAGAAGTCCCTACTCACTATGGTATTCCTATTCTCAACAAAATATTCTGTCTCTAGTCCAAAAGATTTTATTATTTCCTCAATATACCGTCTAAATTCCCACAAAATGTCTTTAAGACTATGAAAGAACAAAGTTTTGACTATCTAGAAATGAAATTAGAGAGAAGTTTTCGAAAATGTCCAAGTGTTACAGTAGATAATATTTTTGTTAAAGAAACTTTGTTGAAATTTGATAGTCCCTCAAGATTGCCGATATCTATAAACAGTAACTATTTTAAGTACCTATTTAAAAACTTTTGTTCGCCTATCAAGGCACATCTGCAAAAAAAGCAGTTCCGTAGTCAACAAGGAACCCTTATTATAGTTTCACCATGTCCGTCTGTCCGTCCGTCCGCAGCACAGCTCAGAGATTCTTTGTACTAGAAAACTATAATTTAGCATGGATATAAATATTAATCACAGAACTGTTTGTCCAATCATTATTATTCGTACGCAAAATACGCGCTTGGTCGTGGAGTTGCGGAAAACAGCCCGTTTTAACCTAACCTAGTAGGACAACTGCCCCTACCGAAGACCCGTAGTCCAACTAGTTGGACATTATAGTTGGACCACGACCCCTATACGTAATGAACGACTGCAGTTATATACAGAAGTTGAGAGGGCTTAGAATTAACTTACGAGCTACGTCAAACATGGCATAATATAAGTTTAAACATATTTAATATGCCTGCCGCGCTACACACTCATAGAGGGAGACCATTTAGCGGAGGATATGCAGAGGTACAATTTCTTGCGCAAGTTCTGCACTTGTGTGATCTTAGCATCAACATCTTATACCTATATATTCATATTGATCAATTTCTGCCCGATGAGGGCCCACTGTTCATTATTACTCGTATATGGCCACTATAATGTCTTATTAGCGCTAACTTATTGTTTTGTTTTATGCAGCCATGGATGGAAAAACTTGGGATCCAGGATACATGCGGCGTGAATAATCTCCACGGAATGCCAGGAATATACTCCGGTCTTCTCTCTGCTTTGTTCGCGTATCTGGCCACGTCTGAAACATACGGGCTTGAGCTGGGCCAGATCTTTCCCGCTTGCGCCAATGCTATAGTCTCTGTTGTTAGCTTGCAAGTACGTTCTAAAAGGCACACTCTTTTGTTTTCCGTGTTTTTAGGGTTCCGTACCTCAAAAGGTAAAAAAGGTAAATAAATTGTAAATTTTTAACCAAAATTGACAATTCTAGGTCAACCGGAAGTACCTTATAAGTTTTCACGAAATTTGGTAAAAAGTAAGGTCTTACAGCACAAATAAAGGAAAAATCCCAAAATAAAATAGTTGAAAATTAAGGAAAATTTTGGTTCTTACAAGTTTTCGCAATAATCATATTTTGCCCATATCTTTAAAACTTACCAACCACCAATATAAATGTTACCAATTTTATTATGGCGGTATAATGGATAGGTACGGAACCCTTAGCGCACGAGTTCGACTCGCACTTGGCCAGATTTTATTTTAGTTCTAAGCTCTATAATTTCAAAAAAGCCTCAAGACATACTCCTAAAGCTTTCGTCTCTAGATCGGAACGCACAACGCAGCTGTATGCGGTGCCAGACACACAATTGTATGAAAAACGTCTAGAATGATCTTTTGTTGCGTCGCAGTATGCGTCAGGCTTGCAAAAGGTTTTAAAAGAACTAAATCACTTAATTAAAATTGACTTCTACATCATATTATAATACTATTGTTATTTAAAAAAATCATATTATATTAGCAAAGCGAGTACTTAAAAGTTTATGTAGATTATGTGAAACAATTTAATCACAGAACAATTTTTAATGCTTATTCTGTATTAATCAGTAATATAAATCTAACCGGATGACGCGATTGTATTTACATCGCTTGTTAAAAAAGGGAGTAAAAGTACGAGCAATGATCGTACTTTGAGCTGTTTCATTTAACATTATCGTTACCATTTACCATTGAGCACTACCGTTACATCCACCGAAATCTAGAAAAATGCCTAATTATGCCATATTGAGCTGTAAAAACTGTATACAAAAAAAATTGGCCGAGGCAATGGAAATATTTTATTTCATTGGTAAGTATATTTATGCTACAAGTGCGGAAAGTTGGTGATTTCCGATGAGCGGTATTTTTATTCACGAGCGAGCGAAGCGAGTGAGTGGATAAATCGACATGAGTCGAAAAACATCTTACGCACGTGTATCATACAACATTTTACTATGCATTGTGCGAGGAAATAAAAAAATATAACTGAACCAAGCAAGAAATTAATAAAATGGCGCTTATTCAAGGGCGCTCAGAGCATATCCACAGATTAACTAATAGTTCATAGTTCCTCGGGCATATCTACTGCGCATGTGCAAATAGCTGTCACGTCGTAACGCAAAAAGGCACGAGCAAAATATTCATTCTGCCAAACATATTTAATGAATATTTAAAATTAATTTATTGATCAAAATCTAAATCTAGAGTAATTAAAAACGCCTTAAATGGAGTATTAGTTTTGTTTTACCTTTTAAATGAATGATAATCTGTACTTAAGCAATTAAAACTTTTCTCAAATAATAAAAACTTTATGCGGCGGGCTGACGTTGGAGTTAAAAATTAAAAAAGTACAGGAAAGTAAAAAGCTCTAGTAAAAAAAAGTTACACTTTCCGCACAGTTTGGCTGCGTGGAAAACGCTCTTTTCGAGGACATGCATTGTAAAATTTGTTCTTGAATTGTGTGTAAAAAATGGCACGCTTGGTTTTCATACAGATGGATGGACTTGCGTTATTTGGTTGGATTTATATCTGTGATAATATTAATCCACATAATTTGCAGTATCGTCTTAAGTAATCATTTCCAGAATGATAATGCTCTTTGTGTTAGGAGGACGACGATAAACCTCCTGGCTCCAATACACCTGTCACTGTTATAAGATCCATGCCGTGGCAGGCAGCGTACCAACTAATAGCTTTGGCAACTACGTTGGGTTTAGCGCTTGTAGCCGGCGTTACTTCCGGTAAGTTCTCTTTATTTTTAACCGACTTCTTTTATGTGTGTTCCGTCAGAACTTTTTACTAAGTGAACCGATTTTAATGATTCTTTTTTAGGGTTCCGTACCCAAGGGGTAAAAACGGGACCCTATTACTGAGACTCCGCGATCCGTCTGTCTGTCTGTCTGTCCGTCTGTCACCAGGTTGTATCTCATGAACCGTGATAGCTAGACAGTTGAAATTTTCACAGATAATGTATTTCTGTTGCCCCTATAACAACAAATACTAAAAATAGAATAAAAAAATATTTAAGAGGGGCTCCCATACAACAAACGTGATTTTTTGGCCGTTTTTTTTGCGATAATGGTATGGAACCCTTCGTGCGCGAGTCCGACTCGCACTTGGCTGGTTTTTTTTATTTGATGAAGATCTGATGTAGAACTTCGGAGATACTCAATAAATGACGGCAAATCTCTCGGGGTTACGCAGATGTGTACAGTTCACCCTGGTTTACTCTCATTCCACCGGTTACATTCAAGTTTCATGTTATTGGGGTAATCTATTCTGGCATCACTTTATAGGTACCCAACAATAGAACTGGTCCATCATTGACCACAACTAAAAATGGGATAAAAAATACATTAAAAAAAAATGCAACTGATTTCCAAATAAAAACACTACATAGTGAAAAATAACTTAAGTTTGGGAAGTTGGTGTTAAAAAACAGAGAAACGAAAACAAGAACACAGACTGCCGAAATTGAATTTATTTTTCATATCGTAATTTTTTTATTTGGAAGCCGGTTGTATTTTTTTGTAAAAAGATTTTTATTGGATTAAGTATCTCTCAACTTAGGGAATAGTCCAAAATTCATCAAAATCGGTTCAGCAGTTTAAATATATGGAGCATATGACCGAACACAAACAGTATAAATGTGTAAAGGAAATATGGGCAGAGAGCGCCGACTGAATTTCCTTAGTAAAAAGTCATAATTCGAGGTTTGGCTCTCGTCTCTTTCCTCCTCCAACATTGGACCAATTTAAAAGATATTCCATAAACTAGTAAAGTAAGATATATACTATGTCCACATGTTTTCCTTTTTTCATTTATATTTGTCAAATTTGTACACTAAGCCTCTGTTGACAGCGCAATTTTGAGCATTTTTGAGGGCTCTAGTGCTTCTAAAGATGTATCATCAAAAAGGAAAACATAGGGACATAGTATATGTCTTTAATTTTCAGTTTACGGAATATCTTTTAAATTGGTTCAATATTGGAGGAGGAAAGAGACGAGAGCCAAACCTCGAATTATGAGTTTTTAATAAGGAAATTCAGTCGGCGCTCTCTGCCGTCATTTCCTCTTAATATGGGTATTTTGTAAATCATTTAGGCAGGCACCTATAGATTTTTTTTAATTTTTATGGAAAAAAGTTAAACAGCAAAGTTGTTGGTAATAAAAAGATCTACAACTTTTGTATTGACACTTTTTTGCGTAACCTCAAAATTTATGTGAAAAATTCAAATAACCAAGTTTTTGGTTTTTATTTTTACATGTTTACAAAAAAAAAATTGCCAAGAAATTTGGTGAAAACTTATGACCCAAACACACTGTAATTTTTTGATATAAAATATTTATTTTTCACCTTATTTTGACTTAATATCGAAAAAAGTATCCTAATTTTCAATCGAAAATTCTCACGTCAAAATTTGTGCTTTTATAAAGTCGGTGTGCATTTGGTTCGTTGAAATCTCTACTCTCTGCTGGTGTAAAAAAATATACATTACTATGTTAAATTTTCTTATAAAATTCAAAAAATAATGTTAATAAGACATCGACAATATTTTGAGAAAGTTGAAGAATCTTCTTTAAATTATATGCGTAGATGCCTATTGTAAGATTATTACTTATATACCTGAGTGACCTACGGAAAATTTTAGCCCATCAGAAGGTATTTCAAAGAGAAGTGGGAAAGAGGCTATGAGGGTCTGGGCCTTACTACCTGTTATTTCGTTTTTAAATTAAATTATATTTACCTTAGTGATGAATATTTTTCTTACACCATCAGAAAGTAGAGATTTCAACGAATATAAAACCCACGGACTTTTTTAAAAAGCAGATATTTTGACGTGAGAATTTTCGATTGAAAATGAGGGTAGTTTTTTCGATATTAAGTCGAAATAAGGTGAAAAAATTAATATTTTAAATCAAAAAAGTTAGTGTGTTTGGGACATAAAAAGGTAAGTTTTCACCAAATTTCTTGACAATTTTTTTTTTGTAAAAAAAAATAAAAAAACAAAAAGATGGTTATTTGAATTTTTCACATAAATTTTGAGGTTATGTGAAAAAAAAGTAGACAAAAGTTGTAGATATTTTTATTACCTACAACTTTGCCTTAATACTTTTTCCATAGGACTTGTAGTTTTGCCGGAAATCGAGATAAACCTTTTCCACCCTTAAAAATCTCACCCCCTTCCACTTCCCGACCTCAAATCGCCTGTAAATTATTTTTCCTTTCATTTTTATTATCTTCTCTTCCTTTGCCAGTGATTATTTTTTTCGGCTTCAAAAATTATCGACCCTGGTCTATAAACTGAAAATATGTGATTGTTAAATCAATAAACCATGATATTATTGATATCTTCGAGACAACCAACACACTGTATTCAAGGCAATTTATGAATAAACTTTCACTTAAATCAAGGTTCCCCGTGGCTAAAAAGTGCAGTTTCATCTGTGTAAGCAAATAATTGGCTGTTGGGACAACACTAATATTGATTTTAATTTTTTTACAGGTTTGATAGCAAGAGCTAAAATCTTCTCGCCACTGGAACCGAAGCAAAGATACGACGACGATATCAATTGGGAGCTGCCCTAAATAAAATGATATTTTTTTCTTGCAATTTTATGTTTAAACCGAAGGCTTCCAATAAGCATTTTTCACTATTCGGTCGAATAATCAACTATTTTTTTTTTCTACTGGGGTATTTATGTTAAAATCAGAGTAAAGAACAATAATTCAAATTTTAATCGTGGCAACAAATGTCTATTGTAAATGCAGCAAATAAATGATTCAATAAACTGGAAATGCTCAATTGTTTTATCAAATATTAACAATTAGTTTTATTATAAAACAAAATAAAAACTACCCTAGAATTAGTCCACAAATATGGATTTTTGATCTTCTGCTATTTTTGCTGGGGTACTGGAGAATAGTTCAAAGCTTGCCGAAAGTAGAAGAGGTACAATTTTTTTAGTATGATTACGTCATTTCCTGTAAGCTGAATGTATTTTCACCTTACATTATCCCTGAATCACCGTGAACAAAAGGAACAAAAAGGTGTTAAACTCGACGTCGGAAGCAGTGAATGTCTTCATCAACCGTCGAATTTCTTGCCGGACGCAATTTTATAACATTTCTGATTAATTTACTTGAATAATGTTGATCCTTTGATTGTCTAACTATTGCTAAGAAATTGGAGTACAATATGTTTAGATAATGAAATAGCATTTGAGAATGATTTTTCGTTCTGTAGCTTTTATGAAAAGTGTTTTTGTTTTTGCTAAAAAAAAATGTTACCCCACACTAAGAATTAGAGTGTATGGGGAAACATTATATTTTAATTTTTTTATGTATATGTCCGAAGAGTACAATACAATTCAAGTGTATACCTACTCAAACTAAAATAAGTATTTTTGTGGATGGCTAATAGATCACTAAATAATGTAGTTATGAATCCCTACGTAAAAGAAGAGGCAGCGTTGATCAGCCCTCACAAGGTAGACCGATAACTTAGTCCATTCCATAACTACATACAAACATATCCTAATTACGCTCTAGGCACACACAAGTCGATTTGTATTGTGGGATCCTTTAAAACAAGACGATGCAAGAGCAGGTGAAGCGTGTTAGTAAAGATTGGTATACGTAAGATCTTTTGGAGATATGCAGAATAGATATCTTTTGGAGATATGCAGAATAGAGTGTAAAACCCCGTAATCCTCTATTAAAAATGGAGAGGATCCTCCGATCAGACGAGTGTTGAAAAGCGGCAATGGACGTCAGATTCCTAGTAGGTCAGATTCCATGTACGTCATTTTCCAGCTAGAACATTTTCCAATTAGGTCAGATTTTGAGTTAGTAATGGTTTGGTACACTTGCTCACATTATATTCATCGCACTACGTCTGCTAGACTTCTGCGTTCGTTCGTTCTGCTAGACATAACTTTTTATACCTATACGTAGTATAGTAGTGTTAGTCTGAGTGCATCGTCCTCACGTATATGAATTTTATGGGACCCTGCCGTTTTGGCGAAAAGATTTTGACAAAATTTCACTACCCAAACTAATTTTAGCAACCTTTTTTATACCAATGCAATATATGGAATGATTTTAGTACAGTTGTTTTATCTCACGAAAGCGGGTGACCCATAGTTGTGTGTGTAAGTGTACATGCACACTGTCTTTGCGTGCGTAAGCTTGGGAGCGCGCAGTCGTGGCCGAGTCGCCGGCCGAGTCAGTAGTGCTTATTGGTTCGCGCCAAAATTATTTATCGAATACCGTCAGCATGGAAGGTACGGAGAAAAGTTGTTCGTAGTGAGGTAAGGCAAATTAATGTTCATGTTTGATATATAATTATGTTGTGTGTAATGAATTAATATATTAGTTAGTTTTTAATAAGAACATATTAAACGCGATTTTAATAATGTATTGTTTATTTTAGGCTCGTTAAATGATTGCAAATATTTATAATTTTCTCAAAGAAGAATATGAATTTACGGAACTTCATCGAGAACCAAATTGTGATTTATCACATTTGCGTAATATTACAAAACGCACTGCAGCAGCGACGGGGGTAAGTGAAAGAACAGTGCAAAAAATATTAAAAGAAGGAAGAGATGTCGCAAGTACATCTTCGAATTTTATGTCACCCATGAAAAACCGAAGAAAGAGAGAAAATAAAGTAGATATTGATGGATTTACAGCTGACGTTGTACGGAGCACAATACAAAATTTTCATATCATACAAAAACAAATGCCAACATTGGCAAAACTAAGGTCAGTCTTGAATGAAAAAGTTGGTTTCGATGGATGTCTCGCAACGCTAAGAAAGTCATTAAATAAATTAGGCTACAAGTGGCGTAAAACCGATAACAATAGGAAAGTATTAGTTGAACGGCATGATATCCAGATGTGGAGACTAAAATACTTAAAAAAAATAACCGAATACCGCTCTCAATCACTTACAAAATCGATGACCACATAAAAAGTAAAGGATTTGAAGTATTACGCCTCCCTCCTTACCGCCCTGAGCTTAATGCCATAGAGAACATCTGGGGGGTGCTTAAAAACTACATTGCTCTAAGAAACGAAAAGAAAAAAAAAAGAAAATATTAATGGTAAAATATTGCTAAAATTAAATATTTCTTGAATATAAGTTTCTATTTTATTGTACCATGTCTTATCTATACATAGAAAAAAATCTAATAACTTTATTATTTTGTTCATTAGCGATGAGCTTGCTAACGCTACCTGTAGTTACGCACACAAGAGCGTGTGTCTATACGAGTTACAACTACAAGTATGGCTCACCCGCTTTCGTGAGATAAAACAACTGTACGAACATTTTCATTTGGTCAATTTTTTTTACATGGCAGAATATTACCAAGGATAGTGTCATTAAGGCATTTGGTCTTTAATCAAATGATTTATTACAGCAAATAATCTTTAGACAGTAAACGTTTGGTCAAATGATTGTTATGACAAAAAATATAACGGCAAAAATAACAAAGACTTTTTGGGAATTATATAATTAAAAAATGCAATTTTATTTTAATATAAACATTTATTTAATACAAAATGTTTGTTACTTACAATTTTAGATTTCCTCTTTTGCAAAGCATGCATGCATGGTAGATTAATGGCAATTTGATAATCATGGTCAATGAATTG
Source organism: Orthosia incerta (assembly GCA_948252205.1). Taxonomy (NCBI): domain Eukaryota; kingdom Metazoa; phylum Arthropoda; class Insecta; order Lepidoptera; family Noctuidae; genus Orthosia; species Orthosia incerta. The sequence continues at coordinate 3,881,960 of OX411755.1, forward strand.
GTCCAAGAGCGAGCGAAGCGAGCTCGGGAGCTTAGGACACCACGACATGGGTAGGTTAGGTTACATTAGACCCTGCAGACAGAAATAGGAGCCCGTCGCCCCGCCGATTTTGTTACTTAAATAGTAATCGTACTTACACATTGTAATTCAATTTGTTAATTCTGTGCAACTTACATATAGATGCAATTTTTTGTTATTGACTAAGCAATTGACTGAATAGAAATGGTAATTTAAAAACTAACGATACTAAATATTTTGCGTAAAATGTGTTATTCCAACTTAAATAAATTGACAATTAACTTCCAGGACTAAATTAAAACTGGTAAAAGTACTAGTTGGTAAACATCTAATTGTTTAAACGTTCACTTGTCATACAGAGTTTGCGTTATAATTATTTGTGAAGACATTTTTTGCTTAATTTTAATTTCATTTGCCAAATTATTTACAATTTGGCAAATGAAATTATGCGGATAATTGTTTGGGAAGTGATAATTTGTCAATATCTTTTCGATGAAACAAGGGTAGCCCGAATTTTATTTATGTATGTATGTAAATAAATGCCCAGCGGTGGACGTATTTCGGCTGAAATGATGATAATGATTGTTGTATGTGAGCTGAGTGTATGTTTTACAAACCCTTTTTTTAAAAGAGTAAATGCTCGTTCACACACATCACATCACATCACCATGTTCCCACTGCTGGGACACAGGCCTCCTCTCTGTGAGAAGGAATGGGCCGTAATCCACCACGCGGGCCCAGTGCGGGTTGGTGGATGTCACATGTCTTCGAATTTTAGGATCTAGGACATTGCCGGTTTAATCACGATGTTTTCCTTCACCGTTTTGAGAGCAGTGGTGATGAAATAATTTACACAAAGTAAAGCGCCTGGCTGGGCTCGAACCCACGACCTACAACTTGTAAGTCGCGGCTGATACCACTGGGCCGCCACTGCTCTCGTTCACACAGTGGTCCGTTTTACAGATCGACATTTATTTAGTGTCCCATTTAGCTGTATGGAAGTCCCACATAAAAACTTTTTAACAAACGGAAATATTTCCGTTCACTGCCTTTAAAATATTTTTTGATTATTTGTACAGCTTTGAATCAACAAAATGCTTATACTGTGAAAATTTGAAGGCTTCATTCGTTTCTTTGTAAAACCTGTGTGACAGACAGACGGACATGTGAGTGAGAGCAATAGGGCACTGGAACCTTCGGGTACGAAACCCTAAAAATGAGTAAATATTTAGATCAATCTATTAACCAAAACAAGTACTTAGCGAAAAGGCATGAGTTTATGTATGATTACTTAGCATTCAAAGATTAAATCACTGTTACATCGTTTATTAAATACAAAAATAACTTACAATCAAATAAAAAAAAAACATTATTATTTATTGTATTCATAATTGAGATTATAGCAGTTGACAACCAAACACATGTAACCCCAAGCCAAGGAGTAAAAGACATTTAATAAAATTAGAGTAAATATGAACCTTGGCCCTCCGGATTGAAAGCACGAAGGTGCTATCAGACAGTAGATAAAAAGTGCTACATTAGAAAACAAGAGAATCACAAGATGAATCACTACAAACCATATAAATCCAAAGAACAGTACTGACTCGTGAAAACATAATGCAAAAAACAACAAAATACTGCCTATAAAAACCAACGTAATTGAAAAAAATATAATATACAAATACACGTATAAATCTTGTCTATCTAAGTACACAAGTTTCCATTCTGAATGATTTATACACATGGAAATGAAGAAAAACAGTCCTATGAAACCGTAGATGAAGGACACAAGAGATATTATTATAGAACCGGGTCCTAATGGTATGCAACACAAGAAATCATCCAGAACCTGTTCTTCCCAATCAAAGATCTGAAAGAGACTGTGTCTCTCGAATTGTCTGAAGAAACATGGCCTCATGACACCACAACTCTTGGCTTGGCAAATGTTAAGTTATATCTTCTTTTATTCATCATTATTAATTCTTTTATCATCATAATTTTAGTTTCATTTCAACTTTTGGTTTATGACTTCTGTTGTATCATTGGTTTCAATTCGGCCTCTTGAAATTGTTCTTTTGTTGGACTATAATCACATAATTATTATCAATCAAAGTGGTTTGTTTCGTTAAATTTCATTGGACGGTAAAGAGATTCATAAAGAAATGAGAACTGAAAAATTCTAAATTATTAGCTCTGAAGAAAGACTTTATTTACTGGTAAGACATTAGCTTGTCAGAATGTATTTTTAATTGTTTTGAGCACAGATAATCTTATACACACGGACAGTTTTAAGTTTGCTCACACAAAAAAATATCACCGAACTTCAGTTTAGATATTAATATTTTGGTGACATTCTAAGGAAGATGATGCCTATGAGTTCTTTATCTGATGTTTTATTAAAACATAATGATATGTTACACAAAAGGCCCGTCCCCAAGACAAACACAACAACAACGAAATAATATATTATACATCATATAAATAATGTACCCTTCAAACTTTCAAATCGAACGTTGTACTGAGGTGCTCTTTACGATAGTCTCAGCCATACCTACTATATCATCGACAAACTCAAGGTGAGTGATACACTCACTATTGCCATGGATGCTTAGCTCTCTCCAGTGCAAAAACTTGATGATGTACTCCATTGCAACGGTGAACAGTTTCAGAGAGATGATGTCTCCCGCCCTCACTTCTCGCCTTAGTATAATGCTCGATAACCTCAGTGGAGCTTCCTAAAATTGGGTCTATAAAAGACAAAGATAGTTTTATTTCAACTAGGCCACCAAGCGGCACTTTTGAATGTCACAATTAAATTTACATGGAATAAAAATTGATTCTACCGTGCATTCGGAAAGTAGCTTGTTATGGAGAAGAATGCACAAGAAACTCCATACTTAACATTAAAAACAAAAAGTTTTTTAGAATATTTAGGTACATAAGTACATACATTAATAAATTTATTTATGTGAGGACAATGCACCCAGAATAGCACTACACACTATACTACGTAAAGGTATAAAGTATTAAAAGTACTCACATATGTACTGTGCAGTTATATAATAGGTACTAGAAAAACATTAACATCCGAAGCAACTGTAGCGGCACCAACGCTGCCTCTTACGAACCAATAACATGACGTCACACAATTCCTGCATCGCGCAAGTAAAGTTTTCAGCGTGATTTGAACACATACAACATTCCGACAATTATCGTTGGGCAGTTGCCCGGACCAGACACAACCCCGTCTGGTCGGAGGATCCTCCCTTTTCTATGGAGGTTTGTGGGACTTTACACCCTGTTCCGCATGTCCCCCAAACAGTTAAATTATGACCAATCCCAACTGACGGCGCCCGTTCACGAACATGACGCATAAATTGGCACCACCCAGCTCAACCATCATTAAGGGAGCCAAATGATCCAACACACGCGCCACCATCAGAGAGACATTTGAGAGAGCATGACAGACTCAACTGCCAGGGCACACACAAGTCAACAAACGACACATTCGAGTAGGTACAGCAAACGGTAGATTTATAGTTGGGTACATAGTACTCACACACGTGCTGTGCAGTTATATAATACTAAAATAAATTGAGTTTATACAATACAAATATATTCATACAGTCTTCAGCAGGTCCAACAATACTTCAAAACAATAATGTTCTACATGTTTTTTTTTTGCGCCCTTGTGGTTGTGGAGCAGGACTAGCATTGAGCCAAGCATTTTTATCAGTGACTAGCTGTTCCCCGCGGCTTCGCTCCCGTGGACCACCCCACAGAACCCGGGATTAAAAAATAGCCTATGTTACTCAGGAATAACGTAGCTTTCTATTGGTGAAAGATTTTTTTTAGTCAGTCCTGTAGTTGAGATGAGGCTACTTTAGCCAGTCTGAAACCTGGTTGAACTAATTGGTCCCTATTTTCTAGTAATGTAATTATGTCTGTCTCCGTTTTTACTAAAAAGATGTAAATTCTTTCTCACGTACATGATGTTTTCATAAATATATTGACAAGGAACCGTCATGATTTTAATGTCATTAAACAGTTCCCTTAGAGAATCACGCCGGTGAAGTTTGTATATCACTGATGGCTCGTTTTTGCAGAATAAAATTGGGTCAATGTCTGCAGCCCTGCCCCATATTAAGATACCGTACGACATTATACTATGAAAGTAACTAAAATAGACTAGCCTAGCGGTATCCACATCAGTAAACTGACGAATCTTTCTAACAGCATAAGCTGCCGAACTTAGCCACCCCGCAAGTGATACCAAATGAGGACCCCATTGCAACCTTGAGTCTAGCGTGATCACTAGGAAATCCGATTTATCGACGAATTCTAGCTTCTCCTTTTTAACACGCTTTTATTAGCTTGGTATGTATGTATCTATGTATCAATGTATCAATGTAACAATGTATCAATGTATCAATGTAACGGAATCTTTGAACGTGATTTTCACCCACTTCAAAACATTGGATTGATTTGAAACTTTGCACACTTATCAAGGACCGATGACAATGCAATAATTTAAAACAGTTTGTCCCATTATCCTTACCATTAAAGCGTGTTTTTTAGTTTTTAGAACTACAATTTATTTAACACGCTTTTATTAGCTTGGTATGTATCTATGTATCAATGTAACGGAATCTTTGAACGTGATTTTCACCCCCTTCAAAACGTGGGATTGATTTGAAACTTTGCACACTTATCAAGGACCGATGACAATGCAATAATTTAGTCAAAGTCAAAGCCAAAGTCAAATATGTTTATTCAACTAGGCCAATAAGCGGCACTTTTGAACGTCAAACAAAAATTAAAATTTACAAATAATGAAAGTTGATTCTACCGGGCGCGTTTAAATAGTTTGTTTGTTGTTTGTTTTGCCTTACCAAGATCTTCAGGATTAGCGACTTTTTAGCGTGGTTTTTTTAGTTTTTAGAACTACGATTTTTAATATAATGTCACAATCAGTACTTTTGACATTTGGCAAGGAAAATTTTACGCATTTGGTTTTTTTACCATTTAAAACTAAATTATTGGTAGTGAACCAATCCTGAACCTGCCGTAGTGCGTTATATTCGTCGTCAACCTGAAAAGTACGTCTATTTATTTAAAACGGTGTAAATTGTTTATGTATATTAAAAATATGAAAGGACCTAAAATTGAGCCCTGAGCTACTCCCATTTTCACGTTCAATCCCGATGAATTCACACCGTTCACTTGAACTAATTGCTGTCTATCATTCAAAAAAGATTTTACCAATCTTAACGCTGATTGATCTAGCCCGTAATGCTCAAGTTTCAGAAGTAATGTTTCAGGATTAATGCAATCAAACGCCTTCGACAGGTCGCAGAATATACCTACGGCATCTTATCACGCATTAAAGATGTGTTTTAATAGGGTGACACCAGCGTCAGTTGTACAACGTCCTTTGGTGAAACCATACTGTTTATCATGCAAGATGTTATTTGTATTAAAATGAATGAGCATTTGATTTAGCATTATCTTTTCAAATACCTTTCTGAAAACCTGAGATACTGGTCTATAATTATTGTTGTCTTTACTGACCCCGGTTTTAAAAAGTGGTATAAATTTACTATATTTCATTAGATCCGGAAAGACTCCTTGATCCACACACAATTTGAAAATTAAAGCTAAGTAACCGATAATTTATAATGGCCTTGTCCAAGTAGTTGCAGCAACAAAAAAACATTATCAATACATGTAGCAGATGTCAGTGTAGTTCGGGTTGGTTCCATAAACACATGTGACAAATTAAATGATTTAAAGGCATTTAATAACCTACTTCTATCTGAATTATCTTCTAGAATATTAATGTTAAAGTCACCACAGACAATTACTTGTTTATTACCAATTGCAAGTTTTGCTAAAACATCTTCCATCACTGACTCTAATATAGAATAATTCTTATAATTAGGGGTTCTGTAAACGCACACTATGTAATGCTTATCCAGCTCAACACGGGACAGTTCAACACTATGTTCAACTGAAGAACATTGCCAAGATCATGTTAAATACACAATATGTCACTATGTCCCATCAATATCGGAAACTCTACACTCGAAGTTGTAAATGATTACAGTAACCGAGGACAAACGTTCCAGTTAGGTAGGTAATTCGTCGAATCCAACTCGTGTGACACTCAAAATTACTCAAAACAATATACAGGATTATTAGTAAAACACTAACAACATTGCAGGGCTTATAACTAACATCATAAACAACAACTTTTGTTCTATGACTTTTAAAAATGCAACAAAAAACAAAAACATCTGATCCATAAATTTTGCGAGCATAAATGTATGGATCAGCTGTTTTTTTTTTCAATCTCATTCTATGGCTAGTCCCAGGATGAGATTAGCACAGAGCAAGGAAGCATGAAAACAAAAGAAGGAGACCTAAAATACTCAGTAGGTGAAATAATGATATCGAAATTCACCCGACAACAGCGTCCTTCAAATGCAGCATAGTTTTTATGCCAAATCCCAAAACTAAAAGAGTACGATAAAATCTTTTGTGTTCGTTCGTTCACTGAACACAGTGATCATAGTACAATCATAAATTAGGTAATTAAGAATATGTTCGCTATTCATGTCAATATTAGGTATTACATTATTTGGTCATATCTTTCAATCAAAACCAGGTAGGTGCTGTAACGGTCTAGTAGCTATTGGTACCTACGGCAATATAAATGATTGTGTATGGGATTAGGTGCTTGTAGGAAGTCATAATGTTCGAGCGTACGCTTGTTTTGTCAATATTATTGGTCCTGTGCGGCACATTTTGCTATGATGTAAGTACTTAAATACTGCGACAAAATTATATTAATTTACTTAAATTCAGTTTTGTGTTTGGAGGAGTTATTGGCTGATTACTAACAGCCGCACTGAACATCTTCAAAGTTAAGCAACCCTTGCCGCGGTTGGCCCGTGGTTTGGTGACCATCTTAACATATAAAGATTCCTCCGTGTCTCGAATGGCACGTTAAGCCATCGGTTCCAGTCCAATCTAATCTGAGACCAGTCTTGCCAAGGGGTAATGTGTTACCCCGTTACTGGGTTGTGGGGATCAGATAGGCAGTCGATTCGTGTACAATTTTGGTACTCAGCTTCACCCGGATAGACTGGTAGCTGAACAGATTGAATTTATTTAAATGTTTTATTGCATTATTTGACAGCGACGTCAACAATATGAAAATGTTAAATTCGTAAACGATTTCTTTTCAGTGCCTCACCGTAATACCCGAACGTGCAATACTGAAATACGTCAATGATAAGTACGTCAGCAACGTTTCGATAGCTGTTCGTAGGTCAAGCAAAAGAGGAGAGTATGTCTTCAACATGAAGCTTATAAACAAAACTGTCATAGGAAATAACGTCACGGTATACATTTATTTAGTGTCTGACCGAACCTTCGAAAACCAGAAACTTCTGTTGGACATTAAATATTTTAGAAAAATTTAGTTTGAGAATCCTTTCTTGGGTATTCCAGTACCCATGAAGGAAACACGGACAGTAAAACCCCTAATACACACGAATCCTTCAATGTAAACCATGTAAAAGCTAAAGATAATGCCCGATCTAGGTTAATCAATGATATTTTATTATACTATTTTAATGTTACTAAATGTGTTGGATTGTATACGCTTTATAGGAGACATATATTATGTTAAGCTCTAGATAAGTAGCATTCGATGTCAGCGAAGGCTGTACTCAATATGTCAAAATATATAGTCAAAATGTCACTTGAGGATAGGGTCTTCAGCACCTGTAGCCAATATGACAATCTTCAATCGATAACGCTATTAGAAAACGAATCAATGTATGGGAATGACTCATCTAACCGTTAAGTCACGTGGTCAGGCCAAACGAATAGAAGGCGTTAACGATTGTAGAAAGAGATTCTATACGAAACATTTGTAACTTGGCTGGGCCTGCTGGCATTACAAAATGTTGGAACCAATGAGTTCTAAACTAAACTAATCAATGCTGCAGTTGAAAAGACGCTGACTACTTCCAAGATACAAGGCTTTGACGGCTAGACAAACAAAAATGCATAAATAGGCTTTAGTGACGCGGTTTACATTGTTTGACGTAGGCTATGACATTCGAGTGATTATAGTCTGTTTATTAGAAGTCTCATCAACTGTCAAATGAACTTCAATTTTAGCTTTAGGTATATCATGAGGTCTGAGCTGAGGTTGGATAGGCCAATCCGAAGTGCCATTCTTTGAGAAGAAAGGACCCTTCCACCATAACAAGCACGAATGCAGATACTGTGGCTCAACTCCCATTGTACCTATATCGACTGGCTTCAAACTTACAGAAAATATATCATTTATCATTTATAAACCAATATCACAAGATACATTTCAGTTGAGGTGATCCAATAACTTACGTACCTTTACGTACCTTCGAATATCTCTAGTTATGTTTAACTCCTATAATAAGAGACAAGGTTTTGCCATCAACCTCAAATCTGACGAGAAAACCCAAGAGCATTTTGCCCAATTTGGAAAACAAACCCAAGAGAAGATATCAAATGATTCTAATTATATTATTTTGTTTTCGCTATTTTATTAGTTCCACATGATCATATACGAACTCAATAGCAGATACAATCAGTATGTGCCGACCTTGATGGAGTTTCACTACAAATGGTGTGACTTGGTCCTTCACAATGTGTGGTTTGGTTCTGTGCTTCGAAAATATGGATTAAAGGAATGCCCCACAATGCCGGTAAACAAAATGTTATTTTATAATAAAATCTTCGGCTAGATATAGTGACGATCTCCGCTGGGTGGCTAGTATGAGCTGGATGAGAGTTGCCAAAAACCAAAATAATCCAGTTTGGCGAAGTTTGACACTTAAGCCTTGTATCCACTTGAGCATGCTCGGGCGAATGAGCCGCTCATTTGCCCGAGCATGCTCAGAGGAATAAAATGAATGTTTTGGTCGAACGAGCCTCAACATTGAAAAAGCTGTGCTCAGGCTGCTCAGTATATGCTCGGCTCCGTCATGTCTTCACGTGTCCGTAAATGAACCTGTCAAGCTTACAATTTTTTTTTTACATCGTCTACACTAATGTTTAATGTATCACTGATATCACGCCAAGCATCTTCTTTTTTATGCGATTATAGTATTCGTATGTACTATCCCATAACACCCCCTTTGATTCATATGCATCAATTAATGTTAAACAAGTCTCGTTATCCCACAAGCCACTCATTTTTCAAATAACAGAAAAAGTAAACGTAATTAAACTATATTAAACTCGGGGCATTTGACGCGCTCGCCTCAAACACAAAAACAACCGTCCACACTGAGCGCCGAGCGAATACTGAGCGCCTTTGAGCACGAACAAAAACCGACAGATCTCGGATTTGCTCGGGCCGAGCGTGCTCAGGCGTCTCCACTTGAGCGGCTCGGCCAAATGAGCCGCTCATTCGCCTGAGCATGCTCAAGTGGATACAAGGCTTTAGGCGTCCTCCTAACAGAAACGACGCTTATTCGTGCGATGATCGCTTTCTATTAGGACGACGCCGAACGCCTTGGCCAATGAAATGATAATAGTTTTTTTTTAAATAATAATAATAAATATGTTTTGAAATATTATGTTACTAATGCTAAAATCCGACCTACCGATCAGTTTGGCGACTCTTGGGGGCACCCTATGTCCAGCAGTGGACGTCTTTCAGCTGAAATGATGACGATGATGATGAATGTCAAAATTCTTTGCAGGGTCCTGTTGTTATGTCAAATATGACATACAGTGGAAAATTCCCGTTTGACGTGTTATTTGACAAAGGCAAGATCGAATTTACCTGGAAAGTAGGAGTAACTGATGAAGTACTGGGGTCTCTGGATGTATTCGTAGGTTTTTCAAAATCACAATAATAGTCTGAACTGTTGAAGAATTTAAGAAATATTCAGCACGTGTCCTTTTATTAATATAAACTATCATTTCTACACAGGTCTACAAAAAAAAGTAAATGAAATTAGTGCCAAGATACCGTTGGTGATTTTGTAGTGGGTATGTATTGTCCACACGATAAACGATGTTATTTTATGGATATATTATCTGAAATAAATGAATCAATAATTAAAAAATATATATTTTACGCTTTATTTTTACGTACAGATTTAGTTCTACCCTCAGTTTTAAATAATTATTAGGCATTGGCTGAAATGAGTACTTTTATTTAGTCCTATAACTTTATTGGTGTACCTACCAATAAAGTATATTCTGTTCTGGTCTGTTCCATTCCATTCCATTCTATCTTATCCTGTTCTATTCTACCCTATCCTCTTCCATTCCATTCCATTCTAGTCTATTTTATTCTATTATAATCTATTCTATTATTTTATATTCTATTCTTTCCAAAGACATAATTCTAACTAGATAACGCAAGTGCCTCCGTCTATCTTTTTGAAAACCAAGCGTGCCACTTATTCACACAAATATTTGGAAAATGTCCATTTTTTTTGTAGGCATCAATCAAAGTGCATTTGCCCAACTATATTGGGGTCGGCTTCCAGTCTTACCGGATTCAGCTGATTACCAGTGTTTTACATGGAGCGACTGCCTGACTGACCTCCACAACCCAGTAACTGGGTAACACGATACCTCTTGGCAAGACTGGTGTCAGATCTCAGGCTTCTGACTACCCGTAACGACTGTCAAAGATTTTCAAATGATAGCCGGGACCAACGGCTTAACGTGCTTTCCGAGGCACGGATGAAACTCGTCATGTTGAAATGGTCACCCATCCACGGACCGACCTCGTCAAGCGTTGCTTAACCTTGATGATCGACCAATGCGGCTGTTATTATTAAGCCACGTATTACGATTTTTCTAGATTTCGGTCGATGTTCGGTACCGATTACGTTAAACTGGTAACTCCCTTTTTTACACGCGAAATACATTCATTCGCGTCATATAGTTAGATTTGTGTCTGTGGTACTTTCATAATTATAGGCCATTTGTCATTGTATAGGCAAAGTGGGACATTTCTATAACAAAAATCGATATTTAATATGATGTCCTTATCGCGGCAATACTGTTTGCATGGTCCAAATGTGTTTTTTACAGTTGTGTCAAATACTTAGTTAAAAACTTTAGAAAATCTATAAGTGACTCTATAAAAAGCTATAAAATAGCCTATGCATATTTGATACCGTAAATTAGAGGTCAAAGAAGTTCGAGGTTCGGTTAGGCTCCGAATCTCAAACTGCTTCTTTGATCTCTTGTAGTTTTTACTTTATCTTTAAATGCATTTAATCTACCTGCTCCGGCGCTATAAAAAGATATCAGAAAAAAAAAACAAACAAACTTTTTCATCAAAAAATTCAACCCAATCCAACACCGGGAAGTGGATCAAAATTAAATTGCAAGTTTTGATTAGAAAGAAAGAACGAAAGAAAAATATTTATTTGTGATTACAGACGCCGCGCCGGTGCAAAAAAAAACCCCTTCAATAAAAGCTTGTTTTATACAAGATTATTTAGATTAAATTATTTTTATTTCTGTTTGAAAGTCAACACTATTTCTCCCCTCCCCATGATGACTCCAGGTCCATCGTCTGTAGCAGTGATTTCCAGTTTTCCTTTTTCAAATGGCCAAACAGAAGGAATATTGGTGTTCAAACTGACGTTCTTCAATGAAATTTTGCCCTACAACACAAAAGTTTACTATGTGAATACCCAATCGCTTAGTTTGGTTTTATTTCATACGAAAGCTTTTATAGTCATTTATAAGTCTGAATTAGCCAAATCAGAGGCCTGTGATGTTCCCAGAGGCGGCTTTATTAACTCTTACACCAGAGGTGGCCACATCGAAAGAAAATAAAAGAAGAAGAAGATAGTCAAAAATCAGAGGCAAAACGGGAAAGCGCCCTCTATCTGCGCGACGACGCATCCCGAATGCGTTAATCGTTTCCATTTGTTTAAACATACATTATACATTGCTTTCTATTAGGGTGACGCCTTAACATAAAAAAAACTATTGCCAGGTATTATACCATGGAGTCGATTTATGAGAAAATATTCCATACATTCAGCAGATGTCTCAAATACTACATTTTCTCTTCCTTTGTTATGTAAAAGGGAATGGTTATACAGCTAATAGTAGTACAGGAGGTAACGTGAATTTAAGAAAAATATTTTGTACTGATGAAAAATTTAGACAGCTGACCGAAGAAGCAGCATCTCGGCATCAGCATAACTTTTTTGTTGTATAGTAAAGAATAAGTATTCTATTATATTCTACAGCTGACTATTTTTTAAAGACTTTGATAAGGAGGAGGTTCTCAATACGACTGTTTTTACTAGGTGAACCGATTTTGATGATTCTTTTTTATTTGTAAGTTTTTCATTCCCATTTAATTTTAGTGAAGATATAATAAACAACGGCAAATATCTCGGGATTGCTGTAATGGTATGTCTATTTATTGTTTACGCCATTTCATAATATAACATCACGCTGGTACGCTCTAAACGGGTACGCAGATGTTTACAGTTCCCCTTGGTATACTCTCATTTCACCGGTTATGTTCAAGTTTTATGTTATTCGGGTAATCTATTCTGGCATAACTTTTTGAATTATAGGTACCACAACTTAAAAGTGAAAAATAATAGTATATTATGCAACTAGTAAATAAAGGACGGATTTAAAGCGAGGGCCATAGATTAATCACGAGATAGTGAAGGATTCTAACGACTGAATCACGTGATCCTACGGTCGTGATTCATGAAGTTTTTACTAGGTTAACATGGTGTAAGGGCAGGAAGACGATAATGAAAGACGTTTATGTTTTTTGTTGAAAATTATGATATGAAGAACCACCTCAAGACTGTTTGTGTACTATGAAATCAGTCGAAGCATTTTTTGCCCAACTTTAACATGCTGTAACTTTGAGATCCACCGCGTGTGCTGTGACTGGCGCTCATTTTGCGGATTATTGATATTTAGATAATCGTTACATAAAGCTTATGGTATATTTGTTCGTTACTAGTTTTTGGCCGCGGTTTTGCCCGCGTAAAAAGAGTTATATCATCTCAAGGGAACGCACTACCGGGATAAAATTATCCTAAATGTCTCAAACTATCTCTATACCAAATTAACATCTAAATCTTTTCAGCGGTTTAAGCGTGAAAATGTAACAGACAGACAGAGTTACTTTCGCATTTATAATTTTAGTTATGATAAAATGCCTAAAAATAAACACGGTACCTCCAGTACTATAACAATAGTAATCGAACAAACTACACAATATTTTGACTTACCGGAGGAATGGGACAAGTGGACAAGCCAGCCTTCCTTATAATACTGCCAACATAAGGGTCCTTGAGTATCATCTCGCACGCTTTGAAATGCATCTCTACAAAAGAGCGCTTAAACTCATTGTTAAGGTACTCGTAGAATATCAGGTCGAGCTGTAGAAGAAGAAATGGTCTGTTTTAAATAATATCTTCAGTTGTAACACTGTTTAACCTTATCATATAAGCCAATATTTTTTTAGCTAGGTGTGGTGGTGTGTGTGGTGTCTAAAAGAGGGGGACCTTGCAGAGTTTTTGACCAAGTATATCTAGGGCGAAAATTGGATAGCTGAGTAAGTGCGGCTTGCTGGGAAAACTGAAAAGTTTCAGATGCGAGCCCTACCTACGTTGAGGGTTCCACTTTAAGATTTCCAAAGAGGACACTTAACGTGCAGGGCCGTTCATTTTAATTTGAACAGGTGCAGAGGGACAAATCTGACGAAGAAACTGTGAGTTTTGCCTATATGACGAATTTGCAAATTATCCAAACCTAGCTAGTTCTGTATTTTATGATTGCTTACCACAACATTATATCCGATGCCGAGTTTGGAAACAAGTTCAAGATTAGCCACATATTCGCCTCCTCTGCTGATACGCCTGACACTTGCGGACACGTTACTGAGATATGTATCGTTGACATAAGTTATCGCGACACGCTCTGGTATTACTTTCAGGCACTGAAAAATATATTCAGAATTATGGCATCGTCATCATATAAGCCGAAAGACGTCCTTTGCTAGACATGACTCCCCCAAGCGTCGCCACACTGATCGGTCTCGTGCGTCTCGCATCCAGCGGATCCCCGCAACCTTCACCAGGTCATCGGTCCACCTGGTGGGAGGCCTTTCAACGCAACGCCTTCTGGTTCGCGGTTGCCACTCCAGAACCATTCTGCCACATTGGTCATCCGTTCTGCGAGCAATGCTGTGTCCTGCCCACTGCCACTTAAGTGTGGCAATTCATCGGGCTATGTCGTTAACCCTGGTTCTCTTGCGGATCTCTACATTTCTGATTCGATCACACAAGGAAACTGTGAGCATAGCCCTCTCCATTGCAGTTTGGGTGACTGTTAGCTTTCTGATGAGGGCCATTGTGAGCGACCACGTCTCAGAGCCATATGTCATCACTGGCAACACGCACTGGTCATAGACTTTCGTCTTGAGCTCAGATCATAGAAACAATGTGGTCTTGAGACACTTTTTTTTTTTTTACATTTGTGATGGGTTTGCTCTTGACGAGAAGATACCGTGCAACTTCCCGAAATCTGCCCAGCCGAGTCAAATTCGACGGAAGACCTCTTTTTCGAAGTTGGCCCTACCCAACTGGATCGTTTATCCCAGGTAGACATAGTCGCCCACAACTTCTAGTGTAGAGTCTCCGACCTTGATAGGAGTAGATGTAACAGAATATGTATTAATGGAAAACAATTTAATAGCATATTTTCCTGGATTGCAATCTAGTCCCGTTTAGACTTACGACATTAAAATATTGGTTTTTATTAATATTTTTAATTCGTGATCATCAGCCTTTTAAAGTTCCCACTGCTGAGACACAGGCCTCTTCTCTGTGAGAGAAGGAATGGGCCATAAACCACCACACGGGCTCAGTGCGGGTTGGTGGATGTCATCGAATTTTCGGTTCTAGGACATGCCGGTTTCCTCACGATGTTTTCCATCACCGTTTTTAGAGCAGTGGTGATGAAATAATTAATTTACATAAATTATTCGCCTGCCTGGGTTCGAACCACTGGGCCACCATGGCTCTATACAGCGCGGTCAAGATAACCGAGTACCTGAAATGTCAATATCACTCTGGCGTTCTACTCTCGCCATTGTCTTACGGGGCGAGCGCGGAGCGCTGCGCGGGTAGGCGGGAGGTGAGTAGTTTGACATTACGGGTGCTCAGTTATCTTGACCGCGCTATACATCTCTATTTCCACTGTATAAATTAGTATTAAACTTGTACTGTTAGTTACTTGGTTTATGTATGTATGTGATGTCGTGGTGGCCCAGTAGCTAAGACCTCGCCTCTCGTGCTTGAGGTCGTGGGTTCAAATCTGGGCAAGTCCCAATGACACTTTTTCAATTCTATATAAATATGTGTTTTCTAAGTTTATATTGGACATAGCTGACAACGTTGATGGAAAACATCGTGAGGAAACCTGGACTTTACAGTTAGTTTGTTGTAAGTTGATGTTTCATTGGTGTAATTGCTCCAAGGCGTTCCAGTGCGAAAATAAAGGAATTCAAATCGGATCTAGACTTTAATTGATCTATAATATAGTTACCACCAACCGATTGAATTGATATTTGTCACACACGTTTGGTTTGGATTACATTGCAACTTAAGCTTGTTTATCTTGTTTGAAAACAGTTTATTTAAATTTTTGCAAAAATAATGTTTAATTTAACAGATCTGCGTTAGGATAATATGTAATCACAAAGTATCTAATCGGCGCGGCGGCGCGCCGTTTTAATTTTGTACCTAAACTGCAGACCTTATTTAACATATTTTTTAAAACACATGATAAGATTCTAAATTTAAATTATGAAACTGCTACGCAGTATTTAAGGACGCTTTTACATTTTCTGCAAATAATCAGGTACCATTTTAATGTAAAAATGTGAAGATATCATGATTTAAATTTAAAGATAATATTCATTTCTAGATTGCCATCAGAAAAATACGGTTTCACCATCACAGTCATCATCATCATCATCATCATCAGCCTATAGCAGTCCACTGCTGGACATAGGCCTCTCCAATTGCACGCCATTTGGTTCGATTTTCGGCAACTGTCATCCAGCTTCTACCAGCCACCCTGCGAAGGTCGTCGCTCCACCTAGCCTGAGGGCGTCCTACCTTACGTTTACCAGTTCGCGGCCTCCACTCAAGAACACGTTTACCCCAAAGGTCATCGGTTCTACGACTTACATGGCCGGCCCATTGCCACTTCAGCTTACTTATTCTGTGAGCTATGTCGACTACTTTGGTTCTCTGCCGGATCACCTCGTTTCTGATTCGATCCCTTAGAGAGACTCCGAGCATAGCCCTTTCCATAGCTCGCTGAGCAACTTTGAACTGATGAACCAGCCGTATTTTGAGTGTCCACGTCTCGGCACCGTAGGTCATAACAGGTAGGACGCACTGGTTGAAGACTTTAGTCTTCAGGCTTTGTGGGATGCGCGACGAGAAAACTCGACGAAGTTTTCCAAACGCCGCCCAGCCCAGCTGTATTCTTCTGCTAGCCTCCTTCTCAAAGTTGTTCTTACCAAACTGCAGAGTTTGCCCGAGGTAAAAGTATTCTCGAACAACTTTAAGAGCACCGCCATTGATAACAATCGATCCCGGAGTGACGTGTGAATTGGACATAACCTGGGTTTTATCCAAGTTCATCCGGAGACCGATGCGTGCAGAAGAATCAGCTAGGCCATCCAGCATCTGCTGCAAGTCGTGCACCGACTCTGCCATTATGACGATATCATCCGCAAATCTTAAGTGTGAGATGTACTCGCCGTTTATATTAATGCCGCGTCGTTTCCAGTCCAGCGTCTTAAACATATCCTCCACTGCGTTACTAAACAATTTCGGGGAAATTACGTCCCCTTGTCTAACCCCTCGACGCAGTGAGATATGCCTAGTTTGCCGGTCCTGACTTTGGACGGTCATTGTTGCGTTTTCATAAAGACATCTCAGCACTTGGATGTATCGCCAGTCAACTTGGCATCGCTGCATAGACTCCAAAACAGACCAGGTTTCGATGGAGTCAAAAGCCTTCTCATAGTCCACAAAAGCAAAACACAGGGGCCGATTATACTCTTCCGACTTTTGTATAATTTGCCGCAACGTGTGGATGTGGTCTATAGTGCTGTATCCTCCTCGGAATCCGGCCTGCTCCGGTGGCTGAAACTCGTCGAGTCTTCGCGCTATACGATTCGTGACGACTCTCGAAAACAACTTATAAACGTGACTAAGAAGCGAAATGGGTCTGTAATTCTTCAAAAGGGTCTTGTCACCCTTTTTGAAGAAAAGAACGACCACGCTCCCTTGCCACGCCACTGGAGTTCTCCCAGAGAACAGGACAGAGTTAAAGAGCCCCCCAAGCTCCTTCAATACCGGGCGTCCTCCCGCTTTCAGGAGCTCGGTTGTAATCCCGTCCTCGCCCGGGGCTTTTCCATTTTTAAGCTGTTTGAGAGCCGCCTCGATTTCATCTTGGCTTACTTCAGGCATGTCTTCTGTAAAATGGCGGATTAAGGTGGCTCTAGAATCCTCATTTTCGGGATCAGGCCGAGATGCATGCGATGCGTACAGTTGGCCGTAGAAGTTTTCAACTTCTGAAAGAATCTCCGGCCTCGAAACGACGATATCCCCACTCGATTTAGCCAGCTTCGTCAGATGGCTCCTCCCAAGTGGCTGGAAGAACACTTTTGATCCCCGGTTTTGCTCAATCGCTTTCTCTATAGAGAGCGTATTGGATCGCCGGAGATCGCGTCGTACCAGTTTCCTAATAGTTTTGTTGAGTGCCCGCTGTTCTGGCGAAGTGGCTGGTGGATTTTCCCGTCGCTCCGTCATGAGCTTTAGAGTCTCTTCCGAAAGTTTAGACTTCCGGCCCGTACGCCGCATCTTACAAAATCTCGTACCTTCCTCCCTGAGGATTTGCACCATCACTGTAATCACAGAAAATTTAAATCATTTTAGGTAAATTTACAGTATATTTTATCTTTGAAATATTTATTTTGTACCTAAATTAATATATTTTCAATTATGGGCTAAAATAAGAACACTTGCAGATTTCTTCATAAATTTTTCGTCCGCGGTTCATCATTCCTAAGACGCGCTCGTGGAACGACGGGTGGATCGGTCTCTTCCAAAAAGTAAATATGATTAAGGTAATAGCAAACATTATTGTTTGCTTGAGTACCATCGTTGATTATCGTGACCCGAAGGAATTGCTACTATTTCGGACGGAAATAAAAATACAAGCTTCATACTATTATCATTAGAATGTGATTTGGGATGGGTTTTTGAATGGGGTTAAGTTAAGTAGTTGTTGACAAGGTTGAGAAATGGATGCCCAAAAACCACGAAAACGACACCCATGACGAAAACTTTTAAAATTTTGAATGAAAAATGAAATTTTTTTAAATATAAAATAAACTTACATTTAATGTTAACGTTAAGTGTATTATGATAACCAAAACCGACTCTTTAAATACCATTGTACCTTTTTACACTGTTAGGGCAACACAACAATGTTTCGATCAACGTTTTTAAGACTGTACTTATAAAGACTCACACAATAGATTCCTCCAATTTAGAGATAAAACATCGTAATTGTTGCAAATTCAATTATTTGATAATATAAAGCAGATATCTACCTAAACATCTATCTAAACATTGCCTAAACACCATGATGACCAATTTGTGGGTTCACATTTAATTAAATTAAATTTGGGATACTTTTTACAAGGTATCGTAGAATTTGTCGGCTGTAGTCACAATAATCGATTAGATTTCTAGTCGAGGTAAAAATATAATCGATTATTAAATAAAACATATTATATCGATGTTTTATGCACTCGAATAGGAAGTTGTTCTTTAAATGTATCGTCCTTCGCGGCCGAGACCTGCCTTCAGAAGAATGTCACTGCTACCTGATTATTACCACGGTAAAGATATCTACAGTATTATATCTTCATACAAACGGTCGGAACGCCAGTTATGCCTACCTGACTCAAGCTTAGCCCACACTCGATACACTACTAGTTGCGAACGCGCCGCAGTGACGAACGAACGGTGTATGGTTTTATAAGCAGTATAATCTTTACCGTGCAGTAAGCGTGCGATTTGTGAATATTTGTTTAAAATAAGTACAAGTACTTAATTATTATGGCAAAGAGCAGTAATGATAGACAATATTGTGCTGTTTTTGATTGCTTGAATTCTTAAATAACGCACTTTTCAGATTACCTGGAAACTCCGAAAGGTAAGACTATAAAATATTTCTATATACCTAACAGTATGTACCCCTAAGACGACCCACTGACCCTGTAGGTAAGTATTTCAAGATCAGGGCCGAGTCACAATACTGTTAGATATCTTTACCGTGTTATTACTAACACCGTCAGTTTATATCTTGCGAGATTATGAGTTTTCGATATACTTATATTGTGAAAACATACATAAAAAGCAGAATTACCATTTCACGCAATATATAAATATACGTTGTTTGTGATGATCAAAATGAAGAATGATAAGTACAAAATCGTTAGAATAAGCCTCTATCCATGTAATTGGTCAGTACATAGTACATGAACCCAAGTGATTGGCCTGTGCTTTCGCGCAAGACGATATGCAAACCACTAACTGCATCAAGTGTACCTTAACTCGATGAATCTGGATTTAGGTATAGTAAAGAGGTGTGTACTGGGTCAGGAGCAGTATTTAGGTATCGAGCATGATACCTAAATTGATCAATCAAATCGTGTTGTTACATCTCTATCGTTTGATAAAAATCAGTAAAACGCTAGTAAATTCAATTACTGATAATTTCTGTAAACGGTCCGAAAACCGTATTTATTGTAATGAGCCATAATAATAAAATCTAGCGACCCTATGTTATTAAATTAATCAAATTTATGCCATAATCGGCATCAATTTAATGCCTATGCTATGCCCTATTAATTTTATTAACTTCCTGTCAAAAAAAAAAGTGGGTTGGGTTCGTCTGAGGTCACAATTAATTATGTATATGTTTTTGTTTGCAAAGAAGGACCTCTACGGAACGCATTGCATGGTGGCCAAAACATCGCCAAGTGTTTAGTCAACTCTTCTTTTTTAGGGTTCCGTACCCAAAGGGTAAAACCGGCCAAGTGCGTGTCGAGCCACGCGCATTAATAGGGTTCCGAAGTTGCATAATAACGCGGACTAAGAAGAGGGTTTCGTTGTTGTTACATGAACATTAATACAGTTTCAGCGGCACACAATATCTAAGAACGGGCCCACATAGGATGATGTTTTTTTTTTAATCTATATGCTCGCGTTTGACCACTATCTCACCTGATGGTAAGCGATGATGTGGTCTACGGTGAAGCACGCTTGCCTAGAAGTAACCTATTCACTTTTGACATAAACTAAAGAAGGACTACCTGGTAACTGAAGAAGCAGTTATAAAATCCAACTATGACACTGAAGTTAGAAAAATATTGTCTATTTGAGTACTCAATTAGTGATGTAGTCGGGTCGAATATTGACTTTATAGATGGATATCGACAAAAGAAAATAAGTAATTTGCTTGGCAATCGAATCTAATTTGACTTTAGATTACAAAACGTTGAAAATACTTCTGCACTAACACAAAATAGACACCCCTGCACGCATGCACCGTATGGACTACGGACCGGTACTGCCAACGACTCCGGCCACTCCAATGCGTTATTCGAGCTTAAAAATCATTATTCATTTAGAAATCATTATTATTAAGGATGTTATGATTTAATTTTTGTCGATTTTTACATGGTTCATAAGTATATATTTACTATCTGTTTTACACAGCTAACAACGTTATTTAAGTAATTTTTCAATGGCATTTGTACAAAAATTTTACTGTGCAAGTTCATTTTATAGGTTGGTCGACTTTTACTCGTAAACTTGTAAAGCCTATTATGATTTTATTTTTGTATATTTTTACATAAATCAGAAGCATATATTTACTCTGTTTTACACAGCTAACAACGTTATTTAAGTATTTTTTCAAAGGCATTTGTACAAATTTTTTACGGTTCCAAGTATATTTTATAAGTTGGTCGACTCATACTCGATAAGTTACTCGTAATATTGTAAAGCCTACTTATCTGTCATAGTTTTCCTTTTAATTTCGTTATGTTTACTACTGCCGTGAATTTTTTCTCATAGCCAAGAGCAACCATTTCGCAGGCAGGGGCGGGACACTTGACTCTAACATTAATTTGCAATTTAAAGCTTAATTTTACTCAAACGGATGTCTGAAATGAAAAAATAACAATCCCAAACCCAAATAATTTTTTTTTCATCATTTTACTGTACCACTTTGTCGGAATTATTAATATGTATATCCATGCCAAATTATAGCTTTCTAGTACTTAGAGTCTCTGAGCTAAGCTGCGGACGGACAGACGGACAGAGCGAAACTATAAGGGTTCCTTGTTGACTTCGGAACTCTAAAAACGGGACCCTATTACTAAGACTCCACGATCCGACTGTCTGTCTACCTGTCCGTCTGTCACCAAGCTGTATCTCATGAACCATGATAGCTAGACAGTTGGAATTTTCACAGATGATGTATTTCTGTTGCCGCTATAACAACAAATACATAGTATTTGAAAAAAGAAACAGAATAAAACAAATATTTAATTGGGGCTCCCATACAACAAACTTGATCATTTTGTCGTTTTTTTGCGATGGTGGTACGGAGCCTTCGTCCGACTCGCACTTGGCCAGTTTTATTTTAGGCTACAGAATCAGCATGCCATTCAGGGCGATTATTCTGCTAAACTTTTGGCCACATTTCGCATTGAAAGCGGTGCGGTCGAATTTTTTGATGCCTAAGGCGCAGGTCACACAGAAATGGCGTCGGGCGCGGACATGGCACGGGCGGCTTCCTTAAAATAGGACACACGGTATGTCGTCATAACCACGTCCGAGCAACGTCATACCGTGTGTCCTATTTTGCGCTTTATTTCCATGCATTTTGTTTTAAATTTGAATGGAATAGGCAACCGCCCGTGCAATGTCCGCGCCCGACGCCATTTCTGTGTGGCCTGCACCTTATGATGATTACCTTTTATGATTTTAGCTTAATTAAAAAAATGCATGTTACAGTTTATACACATTTATGAATTGAGGAACATTATCATTACAAATGTAATACCACAAAACTTCACTAAATATAACGTTATCACTGACTGCATCATACCTTTAGAATGGCATGTTGCAATTAGTTACCTAGTGAATGGTTTCACAAAGGATTGGTCCAAATATTCGAATCCTCAATCCGGTGCCTATAGATAACTGAACGCTAACGATTCACGTTCAACGCCGAAATGAGGTTTAATTACCATCTATCATTTGGAACATAGCTTGATTTACCGTTTAGTTTAGTATTTAGATGAATGAGATTCAATGCAACTGCAGGTCTACCTAATGCTGGGCACGCCACAATTGCGGCAATAAAGCCCCTTTTTAACCGACTTACCAAAAAGGAGGAGGTTCTATGTTCGACATTATGTATGTTTTTTTTTTTTTGTATGTTCACCGATATCTCCGTCAATTGTGGACCGATTTTGAAAATTCTTTTTTTGTTTGAAAGAAGTTGTTTTAAAATTGTTACCATTTTAATTTGGTGAAGATCTGATGAAGAACTTCGGAGATATACACAGAACTCTTCAATAAATGTCGGGAAATCTTTCGAGATTGCTGCAATCGCATGTCTGTTCATTGTTTATACCATTTCATAACATAACATCACGCCAGTACGATCTTAAGGGGTACGCAGATCTCTTATTTCACCGGTTATGTTCAAGTTTCATGGTATTTGGGTAATCTTTTCTGGCGTTATTAGGTTACTAAACAACTTGCCTATTAGGTAGGTACAACTAAAAAGTAAAAAACTTTTTTGAAAAAATACTACCAACTTCCAAATTTAAAACTACAAAGTGAAAAATAACGTTATTTTTGGAAGTCGGTGTCCATAACGCATAAAATTTGTACCTACGAAAGACACCGACTTCCAAAAATAAAGTTATTTTTCACTTTGTAGTTTTAAATTTGGAAGTCGGTAGTATTTTTTTGCAAAAAAGTTTTTTTGAGGAGTGGCTTGAGAGGCGCCACCGCGTCCTCACCTTCTGCCTGACGCAGTTCCTCTCCGGATATGGCTGTTTCGGGAGGTACCTGTTCAGGATAACGCAAAGAGGAAACGCCCGGGTGTCACCATTGTATGGATCGCCCGGAGGACACGGTGGGGCATACGGTGGACGTCTGCCCCGTTTGGGCGGAGCATCGCCGTGTCCTCATGGAGGCGATCAGCGGTGGCAACCTCTCGCGTCCGGCCCTGGTTCAGGCCATGGTACGGAGCGAGAGGGCATTGGAAGCTGTCACTTCCTTCTGCGAAGCAGTAATGCTCGCGAAGGAGGAGGCGGAAAGCGTTAGGGAGACGCCCTCACGCCCCTAGCCACCGAAGGAGACGCCCTGGGAGTCGGGAGTAGCAAGCCGATGCCCGGCCACCGTAGGCGCGGGCTTGCGGACGGCGGGTAATGGGTAGCTCGCTGGCCAATAAGGACCAGGCCCGAGTCGACGGCGCGTAGTGTTCCACGTGCGCCTCAAAGAGATGTCAGCAAAAACTGACGGGGTCCGCTAGGGCCGATGCCTGTCTGGGTCGCGGATAAATTTTAAAGAGAGTTTCCGCGGCCCTGACACAAGCATCTGAAGGATTACGGGTGGGTTTTAGTCAGTTAAAGTCTGACACGCCCTTCCGCTTCACCCAGAGCGGGAGAAGGCATTGGATGATTTCAGAAAACAAAAAAAAAAAAAAATGTCTGCCTAATGCAGAACATTTTATAGATTTAGCATGGGTTTACCAATGTTCCATCCCGTAACACTCCCTTTATTATTTCAGCCGAAAGACTTCTACTGTCGGACGTAGGCCTCCCCCAAAAGGGGGGGTTTTGACGTAACCACCAAGCTTGGTATCGCAGTACGGTTGTTACAAAAGCAAAGAGAACGTTTACGCTATGAAGAAAGTGGGTACAGAGGCGGACTTTATGCAACAAGATAACCAACTGGTAAACCTTTGGGTTAAACGGACAGCAGTTTGATAGGAGTATACGTAAAAGGAGTTCACTCAAAGTAGAATTATGTGACAAAAGTCTGGGTTCTGTCTATTCTCCTGCCCACTCCTCATCGAGAGAAAAGATTTTAGCGTATTTAACTGGACATATTGACAGTTTTTAAGCATGAGTGCTAAATTACAATATACCTTCATCAACTAGTTACTGAGAAATTCTACCGTGACAGGCAAACATGGCTAGAAATTTCATTTCGTAGGTAGTTTAACAACAAAACTAATAATTATGCCTTTCCTTACCAGAATTTAACTGATGGCCTTTTCTTTAATACGTCTGGATAGACTACAGTTCAACTGGATGCTACTGAGTACCAGTATTTTACATTGAACGAATATCTATCTGACCTCCATAACGTAGTCAAGGATTCCCAAAAGACAGCAGGGACCAGTAATAGTGGTAGTAGTAGGGACTCCCGTTTCCGCACTTAGACTCCGTTTTGGTCCGTTGTGCATGGGAGCAATGGATAACATAGCCAGTCTAGCTCCATCCAAAAGCACAGAAGCTTCCTAGGAGTTTCACAGGCATAACGGAGCGACCTCACTGTGTCGGGGATATCTTCGCGTTGAAATGCCACGGCCTCGCATTCGGCGTTAAAACAGCCCCTGCAAAATAGCCTGTCCGTGGCGCCTATGTCGAATAGATGTTTGTTAAGAAGGATCATCATCTTCCTGCCCTTGTCCCATGTTACTTGGGGTCGGCGCAACACTTTTTCTTCTTCCATACCGTCCTGTCCCCCGTCACGCTATCACTGACTCCCTTTTCTTTCATATCACTCCTCACACAGTCCATCCATCTTTTCTTTGGCCGTCCCCTCCCTCTCCATCCATCCACATTTATATTCATAACTCTTCTAGTGACATGCGTTTCATCCCTCCTCATCAGATGACCATACCAGGACAAACGGTTTCCTTTCAACTTTTCTGTCACTGGCGCCACTTTCAAACTTCCTCTAATATACTCATTTCTCACTTTATCCATTCTCGTCACTCCGCACATCCATCTCAACATTCTCATCTCTGCTACATGCAATCTCTTTTCATCCATCTTTTTCACAGCCCAACATTCTGATCCATACAGTACGACAGGTCTTATCACGGACTTGTAAATTTTACCCTTTAACTTGAGGGGCAACATTTTAAGAAGGATATGGCCCGTTATTATCCCTATAATTATTTTTAGGTTATTTCTACTCAGGCTGAAGAGTTTTTAGTAAGACGCTGGAGTACAGTTTGGCAAAGCCATTTTTGACTGTCGACAGTCTGTTGCCCGTGACCATCTGTTTTTATGTAGTTCTGTTGATCTTTGGCGAATTCACGTACGAAATTGCGAGAAAGGCAAGGGGAGAGCCGGGACCAATGGCGTAACTTACTAAATTACTGAGAAGTTTCAGTAATAAGGGATGGTCACCATCTTTGAACCAGCCTCAGTTAGTGTTGCTTAACTTCGACGATCAACGCGAGCATCTATAATTATAATTACCTAGCTACTTAGCCATGAACTGTGATGACAACTTATGCAATATGGTCCTACGTATACAATTTAGCACCCCTTTTAAATATTTAACGATGCTGCAGTTTCCCTTTAGGGGTTCAGCAGAGTTTATGTTACCACGTTTTGATAGCTAATAAATATAAAACAAACTGACATACTTTCAAGTTTATAGGCTGTGGCGGTATATCCGTAAAAATGACAAATTGTGTAGACATAATACGGTATATTTTTTTTACTCGTATACGTAAGTATAAGGTTTTATTTGTTTTATCTATAAGTACATGGGAAAAGTAGAAAACTAAGCGACCTCCCTGATTTCTCGTAATTTAAAACAGCAGAACAACAACAACAATTGTAGATAGGCCAATAAATAAATTTAAATTGCGTCGATAGGTAATATCGTGCACGTATTTTTAACCGACTTCAAAAAGGAGGAGGTTATCAATTCGACAATATTTTTAGGGTTCCGTACCCAAAGGGTAAAAACGGAACCCTATTACTAAGACTCCGCGATCCATCTGTCTGTCTGTCTATCTGTCTGTCCG
Organism: Orthosia incerta; assembly: GCA_948252205.1. NCBI lineage: Eukaryota > Metazoa > Arthropoda > Insecta > Lepidoptera > Noctuidae > Orthosia > Orthosia incerta. Next base: position 3,908,234 of record OX411755.1, read on the forward strand.
TCTGTCACCAGGCTGTATCTCATGAACCGTGATAGCTAGACGGCTGAAATTTTCACAGATGATGTGTTTCTGTTGCCGCTATAGCAAAACTAAAAACAGAATAAAATAAATATTTAAGTGGGGCTCCCATACAACAAACGTATTTTTTTTGCCATTTTTGCGATAATTGTACGGAATCCTTCGTGCGCGAGTCTGACTCGCATTTGGCCGGTATTTTTTTATGTGCTCTACCGCGGAACTTTTATCTAGGTGAACCGATTTTGATGATTCTGTTTTTATTTGAAAGATGGTGCTTGTCACGTGGTCACATTTAAATTTCATTAAGATCTGATGAAGAACTTCGGAGATTTACAACAGAACTCTTCAATAAGTGAAGGCAAGTCACTCGGGATAGCTGCAATCGCAAGTCTGTTTATTGTTTAGACCATTTCATAACATAACATCTGGCACGCTCTAAACGGGTACGCTGGTGTGAACAGTTCACCCTGGTATACTCTCATTCCACCGGTTTTGTTCAAATTTCATGTTATTGGGTTAATCTGAGGTTGTTGAGAGCAGTAGTGGCCCAGTGGTCTCAGCCGCGACTTACAAGTTATGGGTCGTGGGTTCGAACCCAGGTAGGCGCTTTACTTTGTGTAAATTATTTCATCACCACTGCTCTCAAAACGGTGAAGGAAAACATCGTGAGGAAACCGGCATGTCTTAGAACCAAAAATTCGAAGATCTGTGACATCCACCAAACCGCACTGGGCCCGCGTGGTGGATTACGACCCATTCCCTCTCACAGAGAGGAGGCCTGTGTCCTAGCAGTGTGAAAAATTAATAGGCTGGTGATGTGAAATCGAATCGCGTCGAGCCACAGACCCTATACAATTGACATTCCATCATCGAAAGCGGAAAGCGGAAATGTGAAACGCTATAGAAAAAACACGTGAATCAATCATCAAATCATCTCTTACTTTTTGGCATTTCCGGTCTGCCCCACTAGTCCCTCACATACAAAATTGTGTAACGAAAATTTAAATAATTTAATGTTTTTTTTATATGTGTCACGTTTATAAGTCCGTAAATTTTTTGCTTAGTTATTTATCCTAGAGATTAACAAACAATTTCTTTCAGAAAAAAATATTGATAGATTAAGGAATGAGGTAATAAGACAACGTTAGAAGATGTAGTGACTAAAATTAAAAAGAGATAGGATGGTTTGGCCATGTTGAGAGGATGAATGAAAGGCGACTAACGAAGGTATTTACAAGGCAGACGTGAATGGGACGCCGGGAGGGGACGCCCTAGAAAGACATACATAGACCTTATAGGTGATGTTCTTCAGAAGGAGTATATATCGTATCAGGATCGTATCAGGTGGCGTTCTATAGTTTCTGCCTACCCCCCTGGGAAAAAGGCGTGAGTTTATTTATGTATGTATGTAAAAATATTTGATTCAATCAAAAAATGATTTCTTCCAATGAGACATGCGTTTGCGGGTCTATGTTAAAGGGTTTGGTTTCCGCACTTAGTCCTTCAGATTAGATCACCCATAAGACCGCACAATGGTCCCATTGTGCGGTCTTATGGGTGATGTTCTTCAGAAAGGCCAGGTGCGCAGTACTCATAACCAGCGTGCGTGTATGACTATATATAATTGAACGCAAACAAAGAGAGATCCACTAACCCGCACTGGGCCCGCGTAGGGGATTACGACCCATTCCCTCTCACAGAGAGGACGCCTGTTTCCCAGCAGTGGGAACATTAATAGGCTGATGATGTGATGATGAAACAAAATGAGCATGTAGGGCTCTTAGCAGGTGGCGTTCTGTATTTTTTACTTACCGCTATGGGAAAAGAGCGTGAGTTTGTGATGATGAGACATGCAACGTGATGCAACTTCGTGCTATGGTCCGTATCACAGCATAACTACTTCCATTCAGATTCCGTGATAGCTATTGCAGATGATCTATTTTACGCTTGGTTTGTTTTGTAGCTATGTACTTACGAGTTGATTAGATGCTCGCGGCTAATACATCAACTGCAACAAGCGAATTTAGGATATTAGAATAAGGTTGACTCCCACATTATTATTCTTCTATGATTCGATATCGTATATTCGGATGCTTGTTTACCTATAAAGTTAAATTTTGGCTACGAAATTGATTATAACGAATGGATTGTACGGATATTTCGTGGTTCCACGATATGTCAAAGATTGAGCGCACATTCCGAATATAGAACTCAAATCGAGTAAGTGATGAAAGCATCACTTATAAATGTGAAGACGCGTTTATGATTCCACGTGTAAGCAGTAACCTTTCCTTTGAACTTTTCGAATAATCAGGGGCCTTACCCTGACGTGTCAAAACGAACATGGCTTCACTGTGAGAGTGAGACGGAGATATACAGGACGAATAGTACTGTCCCTTTTTCTCAGCGAAATAATGATGGCGTTGACACGTAATACCTGTAGTATGGAGTGATCGTAGTTTGTTTGCGATTTGGGTGTCGTCAATGGGTCCGTAGCTTGCTGCTATTTGTTCAATCTCAGATTCAAATTTACCAACCCGTTGCGGGTTGAGTTGTTCCATAGGGAACATTTATGACTCCCGGTAAATTGTTGCAGGATCTATCCACACAATGTTGTTGGGCCCTGACTTGACACAACGACTTTTGAATATTGAGTAGATTGTCAGTTGGACTTTTGACTTGAGCACCAAAATTGTCAACTGTTTGTTACAACTACAAAATATCCGGTATGACTCATACCATAACCTTTGACGAGCGAGCCGGACTCATACCGTATGAGTCCGGCTCGCTCGTCAAAGGTTCCGAATGAATCATAATTTTTATTAATCACCGACGGAAAAAGAGACGTGTGTTGCTGTGTATCTGTGTATAATAGCGCCTAAACGGATGAACCGATTTTGATTTAGTTTTTGTTTTGTTTGCAAGGTGACTTTGTCGAGAGTCTTCTTAGCTATGTTTGAATAAAATCGGTTTAGCCGTTCAAAAGTTATTCGCATTTTACTCTTTGAATCTGGATTTTTTCGCAAGATATCGTGTCATTATTACGTGTTTCGATAGATTGTCGATTGAAGCGTGTCTGCTACTAGCTCAGATGAAATAAAAAAGGTAGATAGCGCACGGCCTATAGTTTAGGTGAAGCCAACAAAACTCAGCCGATTCAATAAACACACGCGCTCACGCACACACAAGCAATAAAACTACGCTGATTTTTGTTAGTCTCTCACGGACCGTCGTGCAATAACTTTGCCTAAAAAATGCCGTCCTGTGTTGTCAAGTGGTGCAAAAACAACACTATATTGAACAAAAAGTCTTTACGAGTATCGTTTCACACGTAATTACACACAAAACTATTTGTTTTTTGGTTTTCCAACATAATTTTGAGGTTATTCGGAACAGATAATGTTATTTTCTCGAAATTGACATATTGGGAGAGTGTTGCCAGTAATTCTTATTTCTAATTACCCAAAATGTGGGTAATTAAATTGTAGGCAAAGTCAAAGAAAAATAATTGAGTAGAGAGTTGATCTAATTAATGTTTATTTTCTATTAAATCACATGATTTTATGTATGTTACATAAATGAAAGTCAAGGTAAACATTTAGTTCTTAGAGTCTGGCAAACGAAAGTAGAGACTGAAAAATCGCGGCAAATTTAAAAAATATCAGCAAAGCAACCCCAAAAACTAGTATGCAATACCTGGAATAACCTAATTTGATACTTTAGAATTATTTATATTACTTCGTCTGAATAAAAATACTATAATACATACATAAATACAGTTAGGTAGGTAATACTTTATCTGAATAAAAAAAAGCAACAGTATTCTATAATCATTTTGGTTTATTCACTATCAATCAAAATCTGAATGTAAGACATACATGTGAAAAGATTCATAAGAGTCACAAGAATCATTGTTTTCTACGTTAATAATGAAACTTTTTAAATGATTAAATAGAGAAAATGTTTTTACAAACAGATAAATTGTGATTACGAATTAAAACAAAGTATCAACTTAGTAGCGTCATACGGAAAATTGGGGTTGACATTAGTATAGCATTGCCATATAAAAAGTTTGCAAATAATTCGAGTGTCTACTTTCGTTTGCCAGACTCTAACTAATTTATTTTTGTTTAAATTCATGAGTACCTTCTATTTTGCTATCAAATATTATGATTTTAGGTTTCCACCGAAAACTTTAACAAGAAACGAATGGGTAAATGCTATAAGACTAAGCCGAAATGAACCATAATGGCAGCCATCGTCGTCTAGTGTGGTTAAAAAATAATAATTTTGATTATGTTAAGAATACACAAAAAGTACAACCTATTTCTGACATCCGACTGCATGTCAGATATAGGTCACCTTGTTTCAATCTTTTTTAGGGTTCCGTACCCAAAGGGTAAAAACGGGACCCTATTACTGAGACTCCACGATCCGTCTGTCTGTCTGTCTGTCTGTCCGTCTGTCACCAGGCTGTATCTCATGAACCGTGATAGCTAGACAGTTGAAATTTTCACAGATGATGTATTTCTGTTGCCGCTATAAAAACAGAATAAAATAAATATTTAAGGGGGGCTCTCATACAACAAACGTGATTTTTTGGCCTTTTTTTGCGACAATGGTACGGAACCCTTCGTGCGCGAGTCCGACTTGCACTTGGCCGGTTTTTAAAGTTCACTAAGTTTGTTAGCATTCTGTTAAAAGTTAATGCTCTATTTTGTACTTACTTAAATACTTATACATTTCATCTGAAAAAGTATATTTTTAATTCCATGGAATGGTTGTTTTTGTATTTATTTGTAATAACCCTGTTTCACATAATCTTTGTTTTATTAAGTAAAATAACTTTTACTGAGCTGCTCGGTGCTCTTACACACGATCGACACATCTCAACGACAGGGGCGACTGCACGCGTTTATTAAAAACAAAGAGACAGATTTACTTTCATATTCGCATATTAAGTGCTTACCCATAATTATTAAATTAATATTTAAACCCATTTAAATAGGTTGAGGGACTCTTTTTAAAAAGTGGCAACACCGCAGTGACTCACACATAGTTCAAAAAGTGGTTACATTTTTCTGTTCTAAGTGCGCTATCTACCTTTTTTTATTTCATCTGAGGCTACTAGGTACATTATATGTAGTTTAAAAAGCATGAAATAAAAAAAAATACGGCGGTTATTTAAATTTGTAATTTTATCTTGTTTTAAAATCATTGATTGGTATAGGATAGATTTTCCTATTACCTATTATTATATTAGTGAAGAACTTCTTCTGTTTTTTTATTTCCGTAATTGTTGACTCAGTAGTTTCAGAGATACGCCCCCTCTGGGCGTTGCTTCTATTCGACGCACTATAATGAAAAAAAAAATAGACTAACTAAACTAAGATTTAAAAGCGTAATGTAGCAAATAATACCAAATTTCGGAGTCATCTCAAACCACTTTAAGTTTCCAGCTTGTTCATCTTCCATATTCACGATACATTTACGAGGAATGAAAAGTTAATAGAAATTTTATATTGATAACGCTTTATGATAATAATGTACCTACTGAATATTGAAATAACTTCGAAGCACTATCAGTAATGTCAACAATGAGCCAACTTTGTCTATAAAGGCAACCGACTTTTTATGAATATATTCAATTTGATGCACGACTAAACTTCGATCTTAGTGATGGGACCCTAATATCGATAAAATATTATTGCTGAGTGCGACGGACGGCGAACTATAAATTGGCCTCTACAAAATATAAATTTTGCTTGATCGGGGTTTGAATAAGTAGGTACGCTGGTTCTGTGAGAGTAATTTATTTCGAATTTTGTACAGACAAAAAGCCCGAAGAATCTGAGAATCGAGATAAAAGGCGTGCGATTGAACAGGCCTATGTGTATGATGATGTTGATGAAAAGGACTTCCCAGGCCATTTTCTTAAAGCTTTTTATAAAAAGTATACATATAGTAATGCGACTCCGCATCAAAGTTGCGACAAACAAATACGCGACAAATGTTAATGCGACAGTACGATATGTCGACCATCAGTGTTGCGACAGCACATCAGCTCGATGTACGTTAGTGCGACTTATTGTTTTCACTACAAACGATGGAACGACGAACGAAAACGAGACACAATTTTCGCTCGATAAACTAAAGAGCTATAAACGTTTCAGTATTTTGTTGATAATAGCAGATTATAAAAAAAAAAACTAAGTAAGTAGGTACTTACTTCATTACACTACTACTTGTCGCGTATTTTTTTGTCGCAACTTTGATGCGGAGTCATAGAAGGTATGCGTGTTTTTTTGTCGCAACTTTAATGCGGATTCATAGTAGGTATGCGTATTTTTTTGTCTCAACTTTGATGCAGAGTCATAGTAGGTATGCGTATTTTTTTGTCGCAACTTTGATGCGGAGTCATAGTAGGTATGCGTATTTTTTGTCGCAACTTTGATGCGGAGTCATAGTAGGTATGCGTATTTTTTTGTCGCAACTTTGATGCGGAGTCATAGTAGGTATGCGTATTTTTTTGTCGCAACTTTGATGCGGAGTCATAGTAGGTATGCGTATTTTTTTGTCGCAACTTTGATGTGGAGTCATAGTAGGTATGCGTATTTTTTTGTCGCAATTTTGATGCGGAGTCATAGTAGGTATGCGTATTTTTTTGTCGCAAGTTTGATGCAGAGTCATAGTAGGTATGCGTATTTTTTTGTCGCAACTTTGATGCGGATTCATAGTAGGTATGCGTATTTTTTTGTCGCAACTTTAATGCGGATTCATAGTAGGTATGCGTATTTTTTTGTCTCAACTTTGATGCAGAGTCATAGTAGGTATGCGTATTTTTTTGTCGCAACTTTGATGCGGAGTCATAGTAGGTATGCGTATTTTTTTGTCGCAACTTTGATGCAGAGTCATAGTAGGTATGCGTATTTTTTTGTCGCAACTTTGATGCGGAGTCATAGTAGGTATGCGTATTTTTTTTTCGTAACTTTGATACGGAGTCAGTAGGTATGCGTATTTTTTTGTCGCAACTTTGATGCGGAGTCATAGTAGGTATGCGTATTTTTTTGTCGCAACTTTGATGTGGAGTCATAGTAGGTATGCGTATTTTTTTGTCGCAACTTTGATGCGGAGTCATAGTAGGTATGCGTATTTTTTGTCGCAACTTTGATGCAGAGTCATAGTAGGTATGCGTATTTTTTTATCGCAACTTTGATGTGGAGTCATAGTAGGTATGCGTATTTTTTTGTCGCAAGTTTGATGCAGAGTCATAGTAGGTATGCGTATTTTTTTATCGCAACTTTGATGTGGAGTCATAGTAGGTATGCGTATTTTTTTGTCGCAACTTTGATGCGGAGTCATAGTAGGTATGCGTATTTTTTTGTCGCAACTTTGATGTGGAGTCATAGTAGGTATGCGTATTTTTTTGTCGCAACTTTGATGCGGAGTCATAGTAGGTATGCGTATTTTTTTGTCGCAAGTTTGATGCAGAGTCATAGTAGGTATGCGTATTTTTTTATCGCAACTTTGATGTGGAGTCATAGTAGGTATGCGTATTTTTTTGTCGCAAGTTTGATGCGGAGTCATAGTAGGTATGCGTATTTTTTTGTCGCATCTTTGATGCGGAGTCATAGTAGGTATGCGTATTTTTTTGTCGCAACTTTGATGCGGAGTCATAGTAGGTATGCGTATTTTTTTGTCGCAACTTTGATGCGGAGTCATAGTAGGTATGTGTATTTTTTGTCGCAACTTTGATGCGGAGTCATAGTAGGTATGCATATTTTTAACCCCCGACGGAAAAAGAGGGGCGAGTAAGTTTGACGTGTGTACCTGTGTGTTTGTGTATATGTATAAATTTATATTTGTGTATAAGTGTATTTGCGTATCTATCTGTGGCATCATAGCTCCTAAACGGATGAACCTATTTTGATTTCATTTTCTTTTGTTTGTAAAGTGACTTTATCGAGAGATCCCTTTGATACATTTTTATCATAAAATAAAAATGTATCAAAGGGATTTTTAGTTTTTTTAAATTTTACTTATTACTTTTGCTATCGTACCTTAAATTGATTTTAGTTTATGTTTTCTCTAACTCGTAATTCATCATCATCATCATCAGCCTATTAATATGTTCCCACTGCTGGGACACAGGCCTCCTCTCTGTGAGAGGGAATGGGCCGTAATCCACCACGCGGGCCCAGTGCGGATTGGTAGATGTCACATGTCTTCGAGTGTTTGGTTCTAGGACATGCCGGTTTCCTCACGATGTTTACCTTCACCGTTTTGAGAGCAGTGGTGATGAAATAATTTACACAAAGTAAAGCGCCTACCTGGGCTCGAACCCAAGACCTACAACTTGTAAGTCGCGGCCGATACCACTGGGCCACCACTCGTAATTAGTCAAACATTTTCACTTTGCTGTTTCTGATCCCCCTAGCCTTTACAAAACAAGGAACTAAGTTAATATTTCTGTACATAATGTTCTCATTTCAATTTAGTATTAACGAAGTATTTACTATGTAATCAATTGCTATAGGTGAAACATTTTAGGCTTGATGTTATCTTTAGTACATATTTGACCTCTGCCTACCCATTCGGCGAATACAGGCGTGATATTATGTATTTTACAGCAATTACTGTTCCAATAATTATGACAGCTATTCAAATAAAAAGTAATAATACAAGTTTACATAATATGCATAAAACTAATCGTATGCTGCTGCGGACAATTACTTTGCATATCATTTGCATGCCTGCTGCTGACATAGCTGAAGACATAGTTTCCTTTTTTTCTCGCATTACTAGGATATTACGTCACCAAATGCAATTAGGTACGACTACTGATTTGCAGGTAAGAAATAAAGTCTAGTATGCTATGATGATTTTGTTTGCGAAGTGCTTCTAATAGATGTAGATAAATTTATTTGACTTTAAGCATAATAATCAAAAGTCTAAAGTCAAAATTTTAATTTCTCGTACATGCTTGGAAATTTGAGCATTATGACAACCTTCTTCGAGATAAATCGAAATTGCTGTACTGACCATTTACATGCGATTAGCGGCCGGCAAAAGTTGTATGCAAATCCATATCTGTCCTGTTTAGCGACCAAATAAATCATATCTGTCGTGTAATTTAAAAATGGAACGATCTTTTACACCGGAACATGGCAACCAAGGAGGTAACTTATCAAAGGTTTTATTTAATTTTTGAACTGGCTTGCATATAGAAAGCTGTTTATAGAAAAAAAAATGAACACTTTAACACGGGATTTATAATTGTTGTTCGTTAGTCGTCATTGATTTCGAAAAGTAATTGTATTTGACAAAATGAGTTCTAGGTGCTACTTAGTTTTAATTGCCGCGCATTAATTAAGAAAAGTGCTATACAAGCCTTGGCCACAACTAGGCATTGATGGACTTACGTATGTGTGCCTCGGCTCCGCCTAGGCCCACATTTATACGTTCGTCCATCAATGCCTCTTTTGCTGGCCGCTGCAGTAATGTACTATATTTCAACTAGGCCATTAAGCGGCACTTATGAACGTCAAAAAGTTAAATTTGAAAGTATTAATAATTGATTCTACCGTCCATTCAGAAAAGTATCTTGTTATGAAGAAGAACGGACCAGAAACTCCACACTTACTCTTTAAAAAATGTATTTTACAACATTTACATTAATTAATAAAAGTGATGACGATGCATCCAGACTAACACTACTATACTCCTATTATTACAAGTAATAACAGGTAAATTCATTCATTTGATAAATAGGAACATGGTTCTCACATACTTACAAATATTGCAAACATAGGTAAATTACCTAATTCAACAACAACGGAACAGTGCGCGAGTCAATTTTATAATCAAAAAGAGAAGAAAAAATAAAATAAACCATTACTATAATAAATACAATATAAATTAATCAGTTTGATTTTGTCTACACTAAAGATTGGCCTATGGAGCCGGAAATTGAATTTATTTTATTTGTGAGTACATTGTGATTGTCTAGAAAATTATTATCACATTATTTTCAACACACTATCCAATATCCATCTATTTCATACAACTTAGCCAGCCTAAAATAATTCTTGCATATGTAAACAGCTGACATCTTAAGAGGCTCTAACTAAAATAAAAAAACTGGCCAACTGCGACTCGGACTCGCGCACGAAGGGCAATCCGTACCATTATCTCAAAAAACGTTTGTTGTATGGGAGCCCCCTTAATATATTTTATTTTAATTTAATAATTATATTTTTTTTAAGTGAATATACAACTAAATATTCTGTGAATATTTGAAGCGTCTACCTGTTGCCGTTATTAATATCGAGCAAAAACGCCAATAAAATCACGTTTGTTGTATGGGAGCCCCCCTTAAATATTAATTGTATTCTGTTTTTAGTATTTGTTGTTATAGCGGCAATAAAAATACATCATCTGTGAAAATTTCAACTGTCTAGCTATCACGGTTCATGAGATACAGCCTGGTGACAGACGGACAGACAGACAGACGGATCGTGAAGTCTTAGTAATAGGGTCCCGTTTTTACCCTTTGGGTACGGAACCCTAAAAAACGGCCAAATGCGTGTCGGACTTCGCACATGTAGGGTTCCGTACCAAATGTAGAATATTAGTATTTTTTGTAAAATATACGTAATAATTATCACCAAATTTAAAGTTCATAGGTCACTGGGAAGTTAAAAATTCTTCAGAACAAAATTTTGGGACAGTCGTCTCACAAAGTCAAAGTCAAATGTATTTATTCAATTAGGCTATTAAGCGGCACTTTTGAACGTTAACAATTAAAATTTACAAGTAATAAAAATTGATTCTACCGTGCATTCGGAAAAGTAGCTTGTGGAGAAGAATGCACAAGAAACTCCATACTTACTCTTTTAAAAAAGAAAAATGTTTTACAATATTAAAGTACATACATTAATAAATTCATGTACGTGAGGACGATGTACCTAGGACTATTATACTACATATAGGTATAAAGTATTACAAGCACTAACAGGTAAACCCATCACTGACAGACGGACACGTGAGTGGCAGCGTCCGTTTGGACCCTTCGAGTACGGGACCCAAAAAAAACAAGAATGGCTAGACACTTTCGGTAGAATGTTACTTGTCAAGAGCCTCTGAGGACAAAGTGAAATTTATCAGCTACGATGATTATGAAGTCCAAATTGTATGGATTGACATGCACTACCAAAATGCTACGTGTTGAACACTTATATTTTGACTTTTTGTTACCCAACTGCGCGGGTACCGCTTTTGAGTGCCATATTGTGGGGGCCTAATTTGTTTTTCTTTCAAACCTATCGTGTTAAAACCCTTCATTTTGATACCCCTATCAAAATTAAGGGTTTTAAAAGGTGATTACAAAAATATACACCACTTATATGTTTAAAAGTAGTTCGAAAAAAAAGAAAATTAAATGGTAGGAAACAAAAAAGTTAATTTAAAAGGTAAAAAAATCCGACTGCTTAAGAACTAAAACGACGTAAACAAGAAGAAAATCATGCTGTGCGGTCGAAGGTTTTGGTCAGTCAGCTCGTGACTATGAATCCTCCGATTTCACATCACGATTATCTTCTTGTTTACGACTTTTTAGTTCGCTTCTTAAGCAGTCGGGATTTTTATTTTTAATCGACTTGCCAAAAAGGTTCTTAATTCAGATGTTTCTATAATTTTAATGTATTTTCGGGCATAACTCCGTCAGATATAAACGGATTTGCAAAATTCTTTTTTTGTTTGAAACAGTATACTCTCAAGGTGGTCCCATTGTCAGTATCTGATGATGAGATCCCATTGAAATCGAAGGAGCTCTTCAAATATTATAGGCAGATATATAGTGATTTTGGTATTTTGTTAAACATGGCAAGCATTCAGCACTCAGTCAGAAAGTATCATTTGGTCAAGTGGAACTGATGAAGAAAATCACAGATGGCAACTGAGACTCCTTAATTAATATGTCATGTATAAGATATCTCGAATAGTTAAGCGACTATGATGAAACAAATACAATGACATATAAATAATAAATGATACTGATGTAAATGGTACCATCGAACTGATTTGATGATGAAGTTGGAAGGCAGGCACTGGAACTCCGTAATAAAACAATGTATCCTAGTCGTGTTTGATCCTTATGGAATTGAAATGAGGTGTACTCAGGCTTTGAATGGTTTTCATAGTAAAATGACGTACCAACACTAAAAACATTAAAATAAAAAGCTTTTTAAGTATAAAATTAAACCGACTTCTAAAGCAAATACTAGAAAGCGAAAAATTACTTTCTTTTCGAAACTCAGTGTCGAAAAACGAAAAATAAAATTGGTACCAAAGACATTATAACTTTAATAAATTAACTTTTTTTATTGACAGTCGATATCGTTGACAGAATGTTACTACATCTTGAGCCTCAGGAGTTATCACTAAACGTATCGTAATGTTCATCTTTCAAGATGTGCACTGGGTGCCACGCGTAATGGCACTGTTCTTGTTACGATACTTTTCTTTTTACTAGCAAATAAATACTTTACGATGCTTTACGCAATATGAGCTGTAAATTGTTGGAAGGAGCAACAACTGGTATTACTCTTGTTACAAGTGAAAGATAAAACGAAATTGCTGATTGGTTTTACGAATATGGGCAAGTACTAAAATGATTGTTTAGTATCTTACTTAGTTCATAAATAAAAGTCTGCTATCGTAGGGTTGAAGGGATAAAGCTTTTCCACTACACACTTTCGAGACTATAATGCACCCTTAAAATGAAAAGAACTTATTACATTATTTAAAATTTTGTAATAAAATAGAAACCTTGAATAATCTTCATCGGCAGAATTTATAACAATATCGACTATTCATTATATTTTGTTCATGGATACATTTTCTATTTAAAGATTAGAACTCTCATAACACGTTTGTAGTAGCCGACCCTTAACAGAAGTTACACCCAAAAAAGTATTGCCAAAGCTAAGATTAATAATACAATTAGACGACTTATAGAAAACTTTAGAGAAATTTTGACTTATTCGAAAAGTTTTGAACTAATTTTCCTTAATTCAGATTGAAGAGATTGAAGCTTTCCTCGACAATTATTATAAAAAGTCAGAGGAAATTTTCATGTTGTTATGTGCCTTCTGAAAAAAGTAAGTTGGAAGAGTTTATAATAAATTTTAGTCCTTCATTCGATCATTCACTGACACAAATTTAAACTATAGCTTCATCATCACATCATCAGCCTCATAATGTTCCCAGTGCTGGGACACAGGCCTCCTCTCTGTGAGAGGGAATGGACCGTAATCCACCACGCGGGCCCAGTGCGGGTTGGTGGATGTCACATGTCTTCGAATTTTTGGTTCTAGGACATTTCCTCACGATGTTTTCCTTCACCGTTTTGAGAGCAGTGGTGATGAAATAATTTATACAAAGTAAAGCGCCTGTCTGGGCTCGAACCCACGACCTACAACTTGTAAGTCGCGGCCGATACCACTGGGCCACCACTGCTCTAACTATAGCTTGTTTGGTTAAAATTCGTACGACCCTGTTGTGAGAGTGAGATTTGTACATCGATAAGCACAGTATTAAAAAAAAAACATCACATTTTATACAAAGTGAACAAAACAAGCTCCAACAGTAAATAGTTCAGACAAAACTCGACCAAAAATAAAACACAAAAAAAAATAAACAGACAAAATAAACAAACAGAAAAAAATAATAAATAACAAAACCACATCATGCCCCAAACATAATATAACAACACTAAAAATCCGAATACACAAAGAAAAAGTGTTGCAACAAAGCCATAACGGGCATAATGAAAATCACAGTGCGCACTTATTTGGTCAACTGTACGTGACGCGGGTCGCGAAATTCCGTCATTCTGAACGTCCATTACGGGCCAATCGATTGGCCGATCCGGGTCAAATATGTCACCCTTATACACGAACGATCATAAAAATGGACGATATTATTTCATGATACAGAAAACATGGGGTTATTGAATCTTTATGCAGTCTTATGAATTGACTGGGTTGTAGTGTATTGGTCTTGCTTTTCTATCTTCGACTAATAAGTGAGATTGTGTTTTATGAGGCTGGTTATTCGTTCAACAGCGTCGTCTCTTAACGAACGTTAGAGCACTTGCGATGCGTATAGGAATGATAATATGATCATCATCTTGCTAACTAGCGTCAGCTGGCTTTATATAGAAAGGAACCACCCTTTCTTTTCCCGTGGTGATCCTCGTCAAGTCTGGTGTCGCACCGTGCTGGTATAAGCAACGAGCATCTGAACGACGTAGAGCGAGGTGAACCATAAAGCTCAAGAACGTTCACAATAGAGGACTTCTGTGGACGCACTCTACCTCATCCAGGAGACGTAGGACATTAAGTCATCTTATAAGAGCTAAGAAATAAGTATGTATGAGGGATTCAGAAAGTTGCACTGGTGACCAAAATTTTGTGTGGAAGTCAGTTGTTGTCGTATGAAAATGTGAAGCTGAGGCATGAGGAGCCTGTCGTAAGGAGATTTTTGATAATGAATGCGGATGAGGGGAACGAAAAGATGCTACGTATAGACTTTGTGACAGTATGGTAGATAATATTATGGCTAGCAAAGAGCTCATTATTGTGATGATGATTTGAAGCCGTTAGGAATCTACTGGGTGGAGCTGGGTTAGCTAAAACCTCATGCACAAGGAACCGATTGGGAGTTCCAGTGCAGCATTTTCTGTACTTAGGTTGGGTTTTTGATTTGACATTTGGAGTGAAGAAACCCTACATTAATTTCAAACTTTAACAGCTTTTTAGGCTTTATTAGAGTTTGACAAATATTCAACTTTGAATTCATAAATTGAATATTGCGATTAGACTTTCATTTGCTCCATACCTCTAATTACAACCTTCAGTCTTCTGAAATACTCATACACCTATTGTACTTGCAATATCTTAATTGGAAAGCCAATCATCGTTTAGCCCAGGTCAGGTTAATCGATATCATCCAATGATACGGTCAACGGTGCGGTGAACTATTACCACTATCTAGCTGTGAGTGATTTCAATTCAATAGCTTTTGGTCAGATTCAGGTGTGGTTGAGATTGAGGGAGAGTTTGCTGATCTTAATAATATTATAAATGCTAAAGTTTGGTTGTATGTTTATTACTCAACAAGCCAGAATGGCGTGAACAGATCTGGATGAAATTTGGTAACAAAAAATCAAACCGACTTCCAGAACAAAAAACTACAAAGCAAAAAATAACTTTCTTTTCCGAAGTCGGTGTCGAAAACCGGCAAACAATGGGTACAAAAGACACAGACTTCGGAAAAGAAATAAATTTTTATTTTTTGCTTTGTAGTTTTTTGTTCTGGAAGTCGGTTTGATTTTTTGTTAAAATGTTTTTTATTTTTATCTTTTTAAATTTTGGTAGGTATCTCCAATTAACATGATAATCATTTATAGCCAAAGTACATCTCATGACGATTCCAATAACCCTAAACATGACTATGATACATTGTTTTATATCAGAGTTTCAGTGCCTACCTTCCGGCTTCATCATCAGATCAGTTCGATGGTGCCATTTTCATCAGTACCATTTATTTATAAGTATTTGCTTCATCATAGTCGGTTAACTATTCGAAATATCTTATACCCGTGACATACTTAGCATTTACGAGTTCCAGTCGCCATCTGTGGTCTTCTTCATCAGTTCCATTTCACCAAATGATACTTTCTGAGTGCAAATGATTGTATTGTTGATGAAAATACCAAAATCGCTATTTGTATGCCTATAATATTTGAGGAGTTCCCTCGATTTCTCTAGGATCCTGACCTGATGACTATGGGACCAACTAAGAAGTATACCCTTCAAAACAAAAGAGGAATTTATGAAATCGGTCCAGGCGTCTTTGACTAATCGGGGAACATACATAAAAAAAATAGAAAAGATTACGATGAATTGAGAACCTCCTCCTTTTTTTGAAGTCGGTTAAAATAGTTTGCACGCGGGCGAAGCTGGGTTTATAATATTTGATGTTGTTTTCCTCTTTCTCGCGTTTTTTTAGTCTCGCTTATAAACACTGATGGTGAACGATGATGTGGTCGAAAATGGAGGTTCGATAAGGTAAGTTTCTTTACCATATTTTAGTGTACCAAGTTTGTAGCTGAAGATACAGCAAAACAGTCTCCGTTAATTAAAGTAAGGTTCGTGTCATCTGTGAATTCCCAGCACCGAATTCCCAAGTTTTTGTTCTAACTATTTAGATTCCCTTTGAACTTTTAACATGGAACGGCATTCTCTTGCCGAGTTTTATGAATGAACGCAGCGTGTAACACTCAATTAAGTGGAGATGATGAAAAGACGGAATATATTTTAGTACTAGCTGTTGCCCGTGACTTCGTCTGCGTAGCATTAGTACTTTGAATAGCCTATTTAGATGTATTTACAAACTTCTACCCCCCTGCCCACCCACTAAAAGATGATTGCCGGGATTAAAACTTTCATATGTCCTTCCCAGGATATCAAACTCTCTCCATACCAAATTTCATCTAAATCGGTTCAGCGGTATAAGCGTGAAAAGGTAACAGACAGGCAGACAGATAGAGTAACTTTCGCATTTATAATATTAGCACAGATAATATAATACTAGCATACAGAGCCCCTAGCACAAGTTTCTGACGTTTTCGTATCGTCATCGTGACGTTTTCACCAGACGTTAACGTACTCGATACTGCGTCAATTAACTTGGTAGCACGAGTTCAAAAAATGTCTTGCGACAACTCGGAAGTAGTAATTGAACGATGGTTAATTAAGGCCGAGAACCCAATAGCGTTTGGATTGGTTTGTAGTGAAAGTGCGTTCTGAAAATAGAAGACATAAAACGGGTAACTTTGTCTTAAATAATTTAGAGACTAAAACTGTTTTTTTTTTGTTATAAACAAATGTTAAAACATATTTAACATTTTTATTAATTCTTTTTTTTAATAAGTCATTGAAAATTTCAGTTTATTGGAGTTTTCATTTATGATAAATTGTTCGGTTTCGAACGGTCCCGTACATGACGTTTGACAATTATCACTTAATGTTTGACGGTTTCCTTCAAATTACAAAATTATAAAACCATTAGCACACTGATGCAAACGCGTGTAGATGCGAAATTCTGCCGACGAACTTTCCGAACTCAGGGATTGGTAAAAGTAGGTACGTCTACACCGAAACTTTAAATACTTTTTATACTTAATTATTAATTCATTTATTTAAGTCAACAGGGCCCACAGAATAACTTAAGCTTAATACAGAATATTATATTCATAGTATTAGTAACAATATAAACTTATCAATATACTTAATTTCAACTAAACCATTTAAAGGCATTTTGAATAATCAAACAAAAGATGAATCTAGTTGCACATTTGCAAGCGTCAGTACTAGTAGGTCCCTATGGAGAAGAACGTGCAAGAAACTCCAAGGACACTCTTTTCCATGAATACAGGTCAATTACAAGTATTTGGTTACAAGGAAATTACATAGATATGTGAGAACGATGGAAAAAAACTTATACGTATGTTAGTAACACAATAACAAAAAACAACATTTATACACACAAACATTTAACACTTACACACAGGCAACCATCATTGCTTCAGTATTCCAGCTGAAATACTGGAGCAACGATTTTGTACAACACAGCCTGTCAGCAATCATGCCCGGAATGCTAGACATAATAAATATACCTAACTTATTGTTCACCAGAATTTTCCACTTAATCATTCACATTTTACGCATGAAATTAACATATGAATAAATAGATTGCAATAATGGCGGATTTGATCACTTATTTTTTTAATTAAAAATGCCGCCTGGTTGATATGTACTATCGCATTGCTTCTCGGTGTGAGCAGACCCTAAGGTGTAAACGTCTATTGTTGTTTGTTGTCATTTCAAATAATTATTATAATTTACCAATTCAGACGAAAATCTGTAATGTACGATGGTTCTGTGATTTTAGAATTAAGGAATCCAAAAAGAACTTGCTTCACTCAGTTCATCATCATGGTGAACTTCATAAAAAAGCAAACAAGTAAGTTTATTGCACAGATTCATACAATTATGCAAAATTCGCTTAATCCCATGAGGTCTCATGTAGTAAGAGGCGGGCTTATTACCGTGCACAGCACACAGAGTAAGACTAAGAAATTGAAGTTGCCACTAAGAAATTCCTAATGGAAAAGTCCAAAAACACTGCACGACCAACAATGTTGTATTTAGTTTCAGAATCTTTGTATTTTGTTCTATATCAACTTCTTTTACCAACAGGAGATGAATAGTAAAATATTCCGGGTACTAGCTAAAAGCCTTTGTCGACACCGCAACAATATAAGCCAGAATTGCCACTAAGAGAAGACAAGCCATTCCGATCGATTGCACCACCGTCTACATGACTGCAGCCATGATTTTTTCAAAGCCCACGTCCAGCTATTCGACTCTTTGTGCAATAATGACATTTAACGAAGGAATTGGGGGATTATTTTGTAACTTACGACGTTAAAAAGTATCTACAAATTCACAACCGTTTAGGTACAAATGCTCTTTATGCTATTTCAAGTATTTGGAGCAGCTATGGTTGAAATCATAGAAACTCTGCCAATTCATTATGATTCGAATATGAAAGAACATTATGTAATACAAAGTTTTGTTCATTAAATCTGTATTTTATTTCATCAATGAATTATGTAGGTTCCTACCATCTACAACAGCTACATATTCTATTACTTATTCTTAATGCAGCTGTTGCATGATCAGCCCATAAAGTTTTTACTACTACACCTAGCGGTAGGAACGGCAAGCGTTTCCTTCCAGAGATTACCTTGTACAAACATAGTAAAAAAACCATTTTACAATATTAGTTTAGAATAGGAAGTACCTATGTGTGGTGTTATTTTGAATGATGAATTGAAGAAAGATGATGAGATGAGAGAGAAGATGTAATAAGACAACGTTATGGTTTAAACAAAGATGTATTAACTAAAACTGAAAATAGTATGTATGCTTAGATGGTTTGACCATCTTGAGAAGATGAATGAAAGGAAACTAATTAAGGGTATTTACAAGGCAGAAGTGAGTGGAGACACCCTAGAAGGACATACACGGATCTTGTCGGCGACGAAACCCTATCTGCAAGCTAACATGATTTTTTGTTTATGGAGATATTGCAACGATATTGAACCATTTTATCCGTTTGAATAATGTTAATCGGTCCACACGTTTACGAGATAATTCGCTTATCCAATGTAATGAAAGTGTACCAAACTTTTAATGTTATTGTTCTACGAACTTTTTAATTGTTTTAAAATGTGTAATTATTATTGTCGTATGTCAATAAAGGGTGTAAAAATCTAAAATTGTAATGATTATATTTATGTTTAAAAGGTTAATAAGGCTCTTAAGATTTCGGCTAAGTATCTAAAGATGAACGCAAAAAACAGCCTAAAACACGAGCAACAAGATTTTTCAAGAAAAAGCCCAATTTTTATTTCTTTAGTCAAAACGTGGTTCTTGTATGTTGGTCGTCCTCGTACCCACCATCCTACATACGCATTCAGGGATGCGTGGTGACGTGTGCCACCAGCAGAGTCGCCGGACTCAGAGCGTATGGAAAGCACGTCAAACAACAGTGGGATACTGTCCCAGGGCGACCGTGGGTACTTACACCACCCGGGTACCGTCCGCAACAGATCTTATTGTGATGTTCTTCAGAAAGGCCAGCGTGCGTGCATGTCATAACCAGCGTCGTGCATGTTATAACCAGCGTGCGTGTAGATATATGAACGTGGATATAACGCAGCAGGTGGCATTTTGTAGTTTCTTCCTACTCACACCCATCCGAAAAAAGTAAGTTTATGTATGTAGGTATGTTCAGATTAGGTAAATTAGGAAAAACATATAGTTTCTGTTTATTTAGGTTTTTATTATCACATTAATAGCTTAGTTAGTTACCTAGTTAATTCACGGCTACTTTGTGTACAATTATGTACATGTTAGAAATGTAATAAAATAGCTTCTGCCAGCGGCTTCGCCCGCGTGTATTATACATATAAACCTTCCTCTTGAATCACTCTATCTATTAAAAATAAACCGCACCAAAAACCGTTGCATAGTTTTAAAAATCTAAGCATACAAGTAGGAATTTTAAATAAAAATAGGCTGAGCCAACAAGGCTTTCCATGTACGCATACGGAATGATAAATGACTTAGGATTCGATTAGTTTTGAAGGAGAGGCCTGTCAAAGTCCACTCTCTGGATCGATTTCTCGTCTCATAAAGATTACTCTGGCTTCTGGAACATTGGCTGTCAGGTGGCAATTACTATGGAATTCTCTTCAGTTTTTATTAGACTCCATAGTTAGTCTTTATAATAGACCGTTCGTCACGCTGCAGAGGGCTTCTATTTCATTTTTGTCCTAGTTCTCTCTTTCATTGTACATCTGTCTCTGTTTATCATCGACGGACTAGCTAGACTTGTAGAACGGCTTACGGTTTGCTACTTAAAATACTGCAACCATTGCCACAAGACCTGCTGAAGAACATGTTATATTAATACATTTTAGATTTGTATTTTTGGTAATAGGGTAGACAAGAACATTTTAGCTGCCGATAAATGAAAGTTGCCTAGAAGCAACTGCCAATGTTGTTTATCCCAAATTCTAACCCATATTCCCAAACTATCTTTGTAAACCGATATAAACCAGTTGCAAAATATATAGGCATACGTACATACTAGTATTATATTAGGGATAATCCCTCATTTATAAAGAATATCGCCGTTTACTTGGATTCTTGAATCTTCAAATGAGTCATGATAGTTATGGAGCACCGCAAGAAAAGCGTAGAGTTGCGGCGAATAACGCGCTAGAGACCGTACTTCATCACGGCTGGAAGACCGCTCTATATGTGGCATCGACCATACAGTGTGGTTAGCATCAATAACTTATAGAAATGATTTATTATAAAAAAACTATTACAGTTTGTTTATAAAGAAAATGAAAATTTTACCTACCTCGTTTAACATCTTCTCCTAGCCTCTTTATTAAAATAGGAGGTAAGATAATCAATAGAAAGTATACCTTCCCCTTTTATTCATGATTAAATAGCACATTAGTGCAAAAATTATCCAAATAAATACGGAAAATTATTTGACGTGAAATGTCACGCCAAGAAAATGTCAGTGAGATAGTTTTCGACGTGCTTTCGTCACACCTAGCGTAAAACTCGATACTACATGTCAAAATGAAAACTCGTGCTACCGATTCCCATACATTTGGAGCGTTAACGCACCGTAAATACGTCTACTCGATACGAAGGCAATTGTCAAAAACTTGTGCTACCGATTTTTTAGTTCCAAATACGGACACATGGCGCTGATTAATTTTGCATACAAAAATTGTCGAAGTCGATACGTTAACGTAGTCGAACCAATTACGCAGAAACTCGTGCTAGGGGCTCTGATGCCTCATCCCATACAAAGAAACCGTGCCGACGTAACTAGCGTTTTTCATCTGATTAATTTTGTTATTTTTGTAAGTACATCAATCGCGTTCGATCCCGTTTCACGGCAATAGATGGTGTTAGCAGCGACTTGCAAGTAAAAGGGTTTACTAGGTTCGTGAATATTGAATTCTTTTAATACAGTGAAGGTTCGTTTTATAGTATTTTTTTGCACGTTTTTACAGTCTTTTTGCACCAAAATGTGTTACAATGAAAATTAATAAAATCGGGTGGAATGCCTCAGAAATTAAAAAATGCGCCATCTACTGGCATCAATTTTAAATGATTCGTTAAAACAATCTTTGAAATGTGAATTAAGAGCCCAATATTCCATAATTTTGTACTTAGGAGAGTTGATTAAACAAGAACATACAATTTTTATGCTCAAATTCCAGAAAATGTTAATTTTACACACAATTATTATATTCTATTGAATTGTGTGTACATGTCGCGCCATCTAGTGAGATTTATTTGAACCAAAATTTCTTTATTAGCAATGAGACCCCGTGATATTAGTATGGATTGTGACGGAAAATATGTGGTTGGATAAGCTACTAGCAGCATTATGTTAGCTAGAAGTAATAATATACTTAAAATACATGTTACATTCATAAACAAGAAAATATAAATAAATAAGTGCAGTGGTGGCCCAGTGGTACTAGCCGCGACTTATAAGTTGTAGGTCGAGGGTTGAAACCCAGGCAGGCGCTTTACTTTGTGTAAATTATTTCATCACCACTGATCTCAAAACGGTGAAGGAAAACATCGTGAATAAACTGGCATGTCCTAGAACCAAAAATTCGGAGATATGTGACATCCACTAACACGCAATGGGCCCGCGTGGTGGATTGCTGCCCATTCCCTCTCACAGAGAGGAGGCCTGTATCCCAGCAGTGGGCACATCAAAAAAGCTGATGACGATGATGATATGCTTGTATTCCCCAAAGTGTCAGGCAGAGGAAAATATAAAGTACACTCAAATTTTATCACTTGTATGTATGCTTGTTTGTTGTGTTGTTATTTGTTTGTTATGTGTGTTGTTTAAAATTCTCAGTAGTGTGGGAATCTCATGGCCAAATAATAACAGCCGCACGGGTGGATCTCCAAGGTTAAGCAACGCTTGATGAGGTCGGTCTGTGGATGGGTGACCATCGAGTTTCCTCCGTGCCTCGGAAAGCACGTTAAGCCGTTGGTCCCGGCTGTCATTTGAAGATCTTTGACAGTCGTTACGAGTAGTCAAAAGCTTAAGATCTGACACCAGTCTTGCCAAGGGGTACCGTGTTACCCAGTTACTGGGTAGTGGAGGTCAGATAGGCAGTCGCTCCATGTAAAACACTGGTACTCAGCTGAATCCGTTAAGACTGGAAGCCAACCCCAATAACAATTTGGAAAAGACTAGGCAGATTGAGTAGTGTGGAAATGTAAAGTATATATTTCTTTCATTTATTTCATGTTTAATTGACCATCAGTTCTAGTTCATAATACCTATTTTTTTATAGTAAAATCTCCAAGTTTAATTCGAACTTCACAATTGGTTTTAAAGACCTTTCAGCTAAAACTTATATCTTTAAATAGTTCTGCAAGTAAAGCAAAAATTAAACTTAATCGTAGGTACTAGCAAATTGCGCAGCTGCACTTTAGTAAGTGTCAAACCACGCAGCAAAAAACTTTGCAACTTTGCAAGCCATTACGGGAGCCAACGAATTACTATATAACGCAACGAAATTAACAAAGTTTCTTTGAAGGGCAAAACTGAAAGTGATATTATGAAGTTACTTTTGCTTGAAAATTCTTTCGGTTTTGGCCTTATTGGCTTTTTGAAAAAGATATTTAATTCGATGGACTTTGTCACTTCAGTGAATCTTTTCATTTTCCAAGCCCTTTATTTATTTAACCATTTATGCACACACACAAAATGTACAGACAAGAAGAATAAACAGAAAAAAAGATACATAGGTGATGTTTATTTCTATAGAAATCTCATCCAGCATACCTGCGAAAGGAAAGATGAAAAAACACATAATATGTAGACATAGTGTGTAGAATTGAAAACTAATTAACACAAAACGATTCATAACTAAGTAATAACTAATAAACAATCATCATCATCAGCATCATCATTTCAGCCGAAAGACGTCCACTGCTGGACATAGGCCTCCCCCAGGCGTCGCCACATTGACCGATCCCGTGCGTCTCGCATCCAGCGCCTTCCCGTAACCTTAACCAGGTCATCGGTCAACCTAGTGGGAGGCCTTCCAACGTATCGTCTTCCGGTTCGCGGTCGCCATTCCAGAACTTTTCGGCCCCATCGGCCATCCGTTCTGCGAGCATTGTGCCCTGCCCACTGCCACTTAAGTTTGGCAATTCTTCGGGCTATGTAGTTTTTGAATAAACAATACCGATAACAAATTAAATATACCTACTGTCATAATAATATATACCAACATATTTGTAAAATAAACATTGAAACAATAAATACTAATACCTACCTATATAAACATAAAAACTAATAATACATAATTATGCAACTATGACGGCATGGAAAAGTCTTTCACTCTTCTTTTAAAAACTGCAAGAATTTGGCAGCCCCTAATGTCAGGCGGTAGAGAGTTCCACAATCGCACGGCGTACACAGTAAACGAGTAGGAGTAGAAGTCGGTAGTGTGGGAAGGGATATTAAGGAGATTTATAAGATGCGACCTGCAAAGTGCATCGGAAGGACGGGAGTAGGAAAAGCGTTCACGGAGGTAGGAAGTTGTTTTAGGAGCCTACTTATTTATTCAATCGTTTTAATTACTGTTTCAATAATTCCACATAATGTACAGTGGCATAGTGAGTTAAGGGTACACTAGTCGACGGCACGACTATTTTGTGCGCGGGGTTAAAATGCATTTTATATCAACCGACAACACGTGCGGAAGAGATAGATGCTGTGATGAGCAGTAGGAAGCTAGTTCGTGTACGAATACACACTTTTGCAAATTTGTAGCGAAATGGATAATGATTTAGCACGATACCGAGCGCGCGAAATTTTATAAACAGACCTTTGACAGTCTAGATATCTTGAAAAAATAACTCAATCTATCTATTCAAAATAAAAATATTTGTATTGTTAAACTACTAATCTATCCCTGTGTGGAGGCCGTCTTGCAATTTTCCGTCTTCTTATGGTATTTATTTGCGCCCAAAAATGCGTTAAAATTAACTTTCGACGCTCATAACTTTCAAATATTTTCTTTTTTTACGTTTTCGCTTCCATACAGGGCTAGATAATGATGAGACAAATTGATATCACTTTTCATTTTATCGTACATCGTCAAACAGTAGAATAATCCCTAGACTACGTTTGTATGGAACAATTTTCGACTAGACCTTGACCCTTAAGAAGCAAAACTACACCACTTTTACATCACAATATCTACTGCAAATCAATTTGCGAATAATTAATTAAAATCCTATTTGGAGATTGCCCTGTGCGAAAAGACAATATTCACTTTACTCTATGTGGGCTTCTAAATATGTGTGCCAAATTTCATAAGCGTATGTATGTTTGTGTGTACCTAAATCAAAATCAAATTTTATACATGTTGAACGAGGACAACGCGGCGTAATAAATATAATGTATTTCAAAAGGATTACATACCCTACTGTGTGTCTCGGATAGTGGACTGCTTTCTGTTAGAAAGTTATATATATATGTAATTTTTTTTTTTTAAACATTTTCATCTAGGTTAGTGAGGTACATGTAGAGAGTCATTTTAATCTAAGACAACGACTCACAAACTGAGACATGCTCGTATCTTGGGTATATATATCATATATACCGTTATACAAAATATAAGAAACTACCATACGATCAAAATACAATTACAAGAAGACGGAAAGATCTCACAGCACAAGTTTCACAAACTAAAACAAAATTTCTAAGTCTAATTTTAAGAGCTTTACACGTATCAAATAAAATCTCTTGGATATTATGTTACTTTGTTGCTACTTTGAGAAGTTTTAATAGTTGTGTCAATATATCATTATCATACATAACAAAATTTCGTAACTTCAAGTATTACATAGTTTTTGTTTCATCGCAATCGGTTCACACTATCAAAAGTTAGATGAATTTAAAGTTTTCAAGAAGACTCGCAACACTCGCAATTCAGATACTAAGAGAGTTGAAATCCATATTCGATAGATGGCGTTGTGCATTTGAAGTCATTTTCTGAATGGTGGTGTTAAGATAGGCCGCGATAGTTTGACACTAGGAAAAAATTTGGATAGGTAGGGGGATAAGTAGGGTAGCGTGGGCAGTTGACGGGAGCGAAGCCGCGGGCACAGTTAGTCCTGAAGAGTTAATGTTTTTTTTTTCTCAGTAACAAACATAGTCTTGGTGATAATTCTGTAAAAATTATTAAAAAAAATGTTAGTTACCATGGCAAGCATTTTCATGTTTTTAAGATGAAAATGCTCTTCTGGTTCTTGCCGGTGCTGCCTAGAGCTTTATTGTATTTAAAAATTTCATCAAGATTTGATGATCAGAACTTTGGAGCTTTGGAACTTTGGAGAATTTTATTTGGAACTCTTCAATAAATGACGGCGAATCGATCGATGTCTGTTTATTGTTTACACCATTTCATAACATAACATCACACAGGTACATTATGTACCACAACTAAAAAGTGAAAGATAAAAAACTTTTTTACAACAAAATACAACCGAGTTCCAAATAAAAACACTACAAAGTGAAAAATAACTTCAATTTCGGAAATCGGTGTCAAAAAACGAAGAAACGAAAACAGGAGCATCAACTTCCGATATTGAAGTTATTTTTCACTTTGTATTGTTTTTATTTGGTAGTCGGTTTTTGTAAAAAAGTTTTTTATGATATTTTTTTTCAATTCATCAAAAATTTCAAAAAGCTAATTTATTCTGTAAGGTACCTAGCGAGTGCATCGCTCGTTTAAAAAAATACCTTGCAGAATAAATTTACTAAACTTTGATGGAAACAAAATCAAAATCGATTGCGTAGTTTATAGCTAATCAGAATTATCATCATCATCATCATCATTTCAGCCGAAAGACGTCTACTGCTAGACATAGGCCTCCCCCGACCGTCGCCACATTGACCAATCCCGTGCTTCTCGCATCCAGCGCATTCCCGCAACCTTACGGCCATCGGTCCACCTAGTGGGAGGCCTTCCAACACATCGTCTTCCGGTTCGCGGTCGCCATTCCAGAACTTTTTGACTCCATCGGCCATCTGTCCTGCGAGCAATGTGCCCCGATCACGCAAGGAAACTCCGAGCATATCCCTCTCCATTGCTTTGGGTGACTGTGGTCGCTCATAATCGGCCTTCCATAATGAGCGACCACGTCTCGGTCCCATAAGTAATTACTGGCAACACAAACTGGTCATAGACTTTTGTCTTGATACACTGCAATAAATTGGACGAGAAAATACCGCGCAACTGCCCGAACGCCGCCCAGCCGAGTCGGATTCGATGGTTGACCTATGGTGGTTGATGGTATTCGTACGTGAAATATATCTTAAACTGTGGAATAATAAACGTCGTAGACGGCCACACACTAAAGTTCAGCATAGGATCAAAAACTCTTCTATGTATTGATTGCTCAGTAGCGCTTCTTTTGTAACGCTACGCATATTTACATCGTCTTCTCAATTTGCAACAGGCGAGGTTCTTTTTTTTTTTTTTTTTTTTTTTTTTTTTTTTTTTTTTCTTAACACTAATCCCGCCAACGATATTTCTTGGCGCCTTATGTGCTTAACCTCTGTCATTCCGGTCAATCTTCCATGCCTCTCGTACTTTCATTCCTCATACTAATTGTTCATCTTGCATTCATCATCTTGCATTCTGTGGGTGAGACCCACTTTTAATCTAATCTAATGGCATTCTTTATTTAAGATCAAAAGTGTAAATATACAAAGGTAAAATATTAACAAATAGAGCAAAAGGTGCTTTCTAGTATCACAATTTGAGCAAAGGTGCTACATATACAATAGAGCAGAAGTGCAGAATATATGTACAATTTCATATTGCATTAGGGATAAAACACAAGCACAGCTAACAATATTATCACAGTATTATTACACAATTATAGACCTAGGTACTAACATAAAACACTGCCGGCTATACGTGCCTGAGCTGCATTCCGTGCTTGCATTTAAATATCAACATAATACTAATGAAGCACGGTGCGCTTCAGGTTTTGTTCCTTTGTATAACCGCAGTGGCTACTCGAATGCAGTATTCTATGAACTTTTCCCTAGTTTTCTTGTCCATGAGCCCATGCAGGCTCTCCTTCGTTATTTTCCTGTCCAGCTCACATTCAAGTTGGTAGCGCTCCCTGGTAAATAACGGGCATTCTACTAGTATGTGCTGGACAGTCTCTGCCACGCCAGGATCGCAGACGCACGATGGGCTCTCCTTACACTTGAAGCGATTCAAGTATTCAGAGAACCCACCGTGCCCCGTCAAAACCTGCGTGAGGACGCCGGTTGGCCGCACCTGTTGTATAGTACGGAAAGCCACTATTGCGTCCGGAAGAAACATTTTCGTCACGGAAGCAGTCTCGCCCGACACATATCTCCGATTCCATTCATCAAGCGATTCCAAACGGATCTGTCGCTTGATAAATGAAACCGGACACTGGTCGTAGTCCGGCTTCCTCCGTGACGACAATGCTGCATCCTTGGCTAGCTCGTCCGCTCGCTCATTCCCCGGCAGGCCCGCGTGGGCCTTGATCCAGAACAAAGTCACAGCTTTGTTCTGGCACAGGGCATGAGCCAAGTTGGCGCGCGCGCGAACTGCCAGGGGATGGAGAGAGCCATGGTTTGCAAGCGTCTGCAATGCGGACATTGAGTCGCTGTACACACCATAGCTCGCCTCTTGCCGCGCGAGGATCACTTCTGTCGCTCTACAAATGGCCAGGAGTTCCGCCTGGTAGACTGTGCAGTACGCGGCAAGGCAAAGCTTGAGGTTCCGGATTTCACCTTCATTATCCCAAATGGATAATGCGGCTCCGACCTTCCCCTCAATCTTGCTGCCGTCGGTGAAGATTCGCACCGCCTGCACATTGTTACTGTCTAGTAACTCTTGATCTTCCAGGCACATGAA
The DNA here is from genome assembly GCA_948252205.1 of Orthosia incerta. Classification (NCBI taxonomy): domain Eukaryota; kingdom Metazoa; phylum Arthropoda; class Insecta; order Lepidoptera; family Noctuidae; genus Orthosia; species Orthosia incerta. Next base: position 3,936,936 of record OX411755.1, read on the forward strand.
CTCCAGGGGCAATTGTGTAGCTGGATGAGGGGCTTCTGCAAACCTTACCGCAATCTCGATCTCCCTGTCTCCTGGCATAAACCGGGATGACCCTCTCCTCGCTTCATACAGGGCGGCTGCCTCTTGTATGCGCAGGTCTAGAGGTAGTATCCCAGAGAGCGCCAGTGCCGAGTTCAGAGAGACAGTACGGTAAGATTTGCAGAGCTTCTGAGCGAATCCTCGTTGAACAGAGCCTAGCTTCTTCCGTATACCCAACTTTTTTGTAGCGGGTGCCCAGGCTGCGGCTGCGTACGTTACTATGGGCTCAATCGTTGCTGTGTAAATTGTGTGTATGACTTCCGTGTTTAATCCCCAGCTCACCTTTGCGGCTCGGGACAGCCGCTTGTATACGCTAGCTGCCCTCTTGCAGACGTTCGCGGCATGCTCATTAAAAGTGAGCTTTTCGTCTATGGTTAGACCCAGCAACTTCATTTTCTTGACCATACCGATGCCGACTCCGGCCATGTTCAGTATTGGAGTGTCGTACTTAATCTTATTGGTTATGGTCATCGCACAGGTTTTGTGCGGTGCAAACCTCAGCTTATTTCGGACGCCCCAACTCTGAACATGGGCGAGGGCTGCATTGGCAGATCTTGAGACTTCAGTCGCCGTGTCCCCATCCACGACCAAGACGATATCATCCGCGAACGCCTGCACGAAAATTCCACGCTGCTCAAGGTCCTGCAGTAGTGGGTCGAGAACGAGGTTCCACAGGATTGGACCACCGATCGACCCCTGGACACAGCCCTTGCTAGTCTCTCGCATGCATTCCTCCCCGGCATACCGAACCTTGACCTTCCTACCGTCGAGATAGCTGTCTATCAGCCTCCTGACGTTTACCGGACACTTTTCCTCAGCCAGTCTGACCCTTATGGCTGGCCACCAGGCGCTATCGAAGGCGCCCTCTATATCCAATGACACCAGGACAATTAGCTTCTTCAGCCTCAACTTGTCCCGTACGTGCTCCACTAGCGTATAGAGGGCGTCCTCGGTGCTCCTCTGGGGCATGAAGCCAAACTGACGAGTACTAAACCGTGGTACAAGCTGATATTTTAGACGCGCTACGACCATCCTCTCCAGGACCTTCCCCAGAACAGGCAGTAGACCGATTGGTCTGTATGCCTTAGGGGTGGTATAGCTATCCTTGCCCGGCTTTCTGAGGACTACGACTGTAGCCTCCTTCCAGGTGGTCGGGAAGTGTGCCAATTCGAGGCACTTATTGTAGAGGGCAAGGAAAGCGTCCGGGTCCTGGTGGATCGCTCGACTGCAGATATCAGAAGTCAGTCCATCCCCTCCTGGTGCCTTTTTGGGATTGAAACCCGCCACGGCGGTCTTCAGCTCCAGCGTCGTAAATGGGGGATCATGATGTTCATCATGGGCCCACTCATTTACTCGGCTGGCTGCTTCTCTAATTCGCCTGTGGTCAGCGTTGTCCTGGTCTACTCTGTCTTCGGGGTAGAACGTATCCGCCAGTAGGGCGGCCGATTCACTCGGATTGAGGAATGCACCATCGCTGCAAAGGGTCAGTTCTTCTTGCCTTTTGGCGGTCCTACGAATGATCCTGTAGAAACTCTCCCAAACTCCCTCACGATCCTGCTTCCGGCAAAACTCCTTCCAACTGGCGATTTGGGCATTCTTTGCCTGCATCTCATATTCTTCTTTTGCTTTCAGGTACTCGCCAACGACCTTCGCTCGCCGGACCGGCGCAGCATTGCGGATGCGGTTCTTCTTCGTCATCACCTCCCTCTTCTTCACAGTGAGCTCCTCGGACCACCACGGACAGGTGATTTTAGTTTTCTTATTTATTTTTGGGATAGCACTCTTACTAGCTTCTGTGATAATATTTATATAATTTACAACGGTTTCTTCTAATTTTACTTTACTGTTTATTTCTTCTATTATTTCTAAGTTGATGTTATCTCTAAATTTAAATTCTTGTAGTTTGATCTTAAAGTCTTCCCAATTTGCTTTTCTGGTGTTGAACATCCTAGTAGTTCTAGTAATGTTAACACCTTTTTCCCTTTTCGTATTGACATTAAAAAATATCGTGTTGTGGAACAGGCGAGGTTCAAAGATAACCTTTATCTAAAGGCTATTTTCTGGTTTAATAACACATGCTCTTACCGAGAAAACGGAATTTTGCTAGCTACGCTGAACACATTTTCATCAGGTTTTCCAGGAACAGAAAATAAAGTTACCTTATTTACGCCTTTTTCTTAGCTTCGTCCTTCGTTCATTTCTTAGTACTGGGACCATATTTATAGTTTATAATATCCAGTGTAAGTGTACCTTAGTGAAAGTCTACAACATCTTTTGAGACTTTGCATGACGATCTTCTATGTATAATGACTAAAATCATCATCAAATCAATGTCCTGAACCAAAAATTCGGGGATATGATGTGACATTCACCAACCCGCACTGGACCCGCGTGATGGATTATGGCCCATTCCTTCTCTCACAGAGAGGAGGCCTGTGTCTCAGCAGTGGGAACATTAAGAGAAATGCGGGCGGAGAGACTTTTGAAAATTAGGTTTTTGAAAAAAAGATCGCTGTCACTCTGCGAAACCGCGAATGCGTGGCGTCCGGCCGCCCTATCCATGTGTGTGTAAGTTGACAGTGTGTGTAGTGGTGGTTAATATAACGTAAAGCAACTTAAAGCAGCGTGCTTATTATACATATCATAAAGCAAAAGCTATTGTGGCACTCACTTGGGGCTATTCGTTATTTGCTTAATTTGTTATAATGCAGTATCGCGCGTCTCGCGCGTGACTCACGTCATATACGGTTTTAGGACTACCTACTAGGTAAGGACGATTGGGAGAGATTGTGTTGTTGTTTAATGTTTTGTTTTTGTGTGTGTATAGTGAACGAAAATGTCTAAAAGAAATAGTGGTAGAACTGAAAGTATGAAGGAAAGTTCATTTTTTATTTTTACTGCTCCATTTTATCGTAATAAATTCATAAAAGGGATGTAATATTTTTAAGCATGCTGTCTGTCCAACGATTCCAACGCTAGGGTATGAGCTGTGAGTTAACAGTCACCGCGGTTGCTTTATTCGTGGCCGCCCCGCACCCGTGTGTAATAAAAAAGCGCGTTATAATAAAGCGTGTAAAATAACGCGCTTAAAATATAAAGCTTATAGCATTAAGCAAGTTATTGATATATAGCAACTTAGAAAACTAATATATGTGTGCGTGCTTCCGACGCGCTCCCGGCCGCGGCACGTGTTTTTCTTGTAATCGCCCCAGTCACTCGTTACTTTTGTTGTTGTGGATTGTGGACTGATATCCAACAATATCTGTTATTCTTAACAGCAAATGCAGAAAGTTTAATTTTGGGCGTGACTAATAATACTGTAGAGCAATTAATTTGTAATTGCTAAATTTATTAGCGGAAAAATGGTTAACTTCAGGAAGGAGCTCATATCAGACAAGATGTCATGGAACATCGAAGCGGCTATTCATCCACGCATCCAAAAATAAATAAAGGGAAACAATCCGCGCAAATATACAAAAAAAGTTATAGAACGAAAGCAGCGTAGCAGCAGAAACCTGACGTATCGCAGAGACAAAAGAAAAAAAACTACAGAACCTGATGAAAATTACATGTTGCAATTTAAGTGTGTCTTGGGGCATTTTCCGTTTCAATCTGCGAATTGTACTATTGTCTTCCATCAAGACATTGGCCAAGCTGTTCGGATGGTCTTTAATTATTTTCTTGTATTTGCATGTATGGAATAGTATATCCTGTTTGACTGTTGTCATGTGCAGGTCAAAAATCAAAATCAAAATCAAATATTTTTATTTTACATAGGCCTACATGGGCACTTATAAAACGTCGACAAAGGGTGCACGGTTCGTGTTAGTCGTTTCCTATGGAGAAGAACCGGCAAGAAACTCCATGGTTACTCTTTTAAATTTTTTGTTTACAATATTTCCATGTTACAGCATTAGTACTTGGATATGGGGGGACAACGTAGGCCCGACAATAAGTCGTACGAAATTGAAACAAAAAAACAAACAAAAAAAAATTATGCACGAAATAAAAAGTTAACAAATGTTAACAACCATCTAGAAAGCCTACAATGTTCACACATTCACAATAGGTAAAAGAATCTATACAAAGGTAAAAAAAAACACAACACTAAATTTAACATGTGGCACAAATACTGTAATCAGTGCTGTAACTATTCTTAGCAAAGGGCTATAATGATGATTGAAAAATATTGTAAAAAGTCTAATTAAAAGAGAAAAAAAATGAGATTGAGAATAGTTAGAGATATCCATATATTTGTGCCGTTTATGAGTTACCAGGGAAGCCGCATGCGCAGAGGGTGTCAAAGCCAATTTTTTTATCTTCAACGTAGTCCTTGATTTTATAATATGCTTTTTTAATAAGGACACGTTTGATGTAGTTTTTGAACTTTCCATCGGTCAGTTCTATAACTGACTTAGGCAACTTGTTATAAAAGCGTATACTGTTTATAAGAAAAGACTTGCTAGTTTTCGTTAATCTGAATTTGGGTATTACAATTTCGTGCTTACTGCGTGTATTTAAATAATGTAAGTCACTTCTAGTTTTGAAAAGCCCTCGATTTTTGCGGACATACAAAATACATTCCAAAATATAAAGTGAAGGTAGAGTCAGTATATCGATCTCTTTAATTTTTTTTCTGAGGGACTCGCGAGGACCCATTTTATAGATCGCGCGGATTGCCCTCTTTTGTAAGATAAAAATTGAGTCAACGTCTGCAGCTGACCCCCACAGCAGAATGCCATAAGACATAATACTGTGGAAATAAGCATAGTATACTAGTCTAGCTGTGGCTACATCGGTTAACTGCCTTATCTTCCTTACTGCATAGGCAGCCGAACTTAACCTGCCCGAAAGAGTTCTAATGTGCACGCCCCACTGCAATTTTGAATCGATAGTAAGCCCCAAGAATACAGTTTCCGTTATTATTTCAAGATTTTTGCCGTCAAGATTTAGATTTAGGTCACGTTGAGGTACATTTGGTAAAGAGAGCTTTAGACATTTTGTTTTTTTCGCATTCAGTAAAAGATTGTTAGCTGCGAACCATTCCGAGAGAACAATTAGACTTTCATTGACATGTAAGACATCCGTATCTTTCCTATCTATTTTAAAAATTAGCGAAGTATCATCAGCAAATAGAATTATATCCGATAATTTGGCCATCATAAAAGGGAGATCATTAATGTAAACAAGAAAAAGGAAAGGGCCGAGAATTGAACCTTGGGGCACGCCCGTTTTGACTAGAGACCCGGAGGACGTCGCCCCATTAACATTTACTTTTTGCTGTCTGTTTGATAAATAGGAAAGCACAAGATCAGCAGCTGGTCCTCGAATTCCGTAGTGTTGTAATTTACAGATCAGTGTGTTGTGGTCGACGCAGTCGAACGCTTTTGACAGATCACAGAAAATGCCAATGGCATCCTGGGATTTCTCCCAAGGTTCCAAGATGTGGCTGATGAGTTTTACTCTCGCGTCCGTTGTCGACCTACCTTTCGTGAAACCAAACTGCTGACTATGCAGGATCCCATTTGAATTGAAATGAGACAACATCTGGTCCAGCATGATTTTTTCATAGATTTTACTCAATGCTGGTAGCACGGATATAGGTCTATAATTAGAGGGATCGCTCTTACAGCCTGATTTGAAAATTGGTACTACTTTACTGTGTTTCATTAAATCAGGAAACGTGCCGCTGTCCAAACACTGATTGAATATGCCTGTTAGGACAGGAGCAATTGAGTCAATGATATCTCCAAGAACCCTTACGGATATCCCCCATAAGTCTTCAGTGTTTTTTATATTGAGACTTTTGAACGCGTTTTTAATTGTATCAATGCATATTGGTTTAAATTTAAAGGTTGGTATGTCTTTAGTAAAGTATTCCTTAAGAAGAGCTGCAGCCAATTTAGATGAGGAGGGAAGTGACTTCGTAACCTCTAACGGAATGTTGGTAAAGAAATTTTCTAATGTCTCAGCGACTTCTTGCTTATCAGAAATGGTTTGATTAGATATTTTCAAAGACAACTCATTCTGATCGCGTTGTTGTGTCTTTCCAGTTTCTCTATTAATTACTTGCCACACAGTTTTTATTTTATTATTAGAAACACCAATTTTGTTAATTATTATTTGAGATTTTGCTTGAGCGCATACTCTTTTGAATATTTTGGAATAGTTTCTAACATATGTGTGGAAAACTTGATCGGTAGTCAAAGATTTTTCGTAATATAAATTATATAAATTATCTCGGCTTTTTCTTATGCCCACAGTGGCCCATTCACTAAATTTCGATTTGTAATTGTTGACTTTAACTGTTTTTATAGGACACGTTTTATTGAATTCTTGGCAAATTGTAGAAAACAACATGCCGTAATTTATATTGGGGTCTTTTAAATCAAAACTGGCGTTACAAAGGTTGCTAAAAACATTATTATTAAAAGAATTTAATTTATTTTTAGTAAGAGGTCTTAATCGAATTGATTTAGCTAGGTTATTTTTTTTATCTGACTCAAAAGATACTAGCTGACCAGTATGGTCTGACCTAACGCCACTAATTAAAAACGATTTTTGTACTTTACAATAAGTGAATACATTATCTATGCACGAAGCTGAAGTTGCTGTTATTCTTGTCGGTTCATTAAATAAATATTTTAAGTTAAATGATTTGAACAATGAAATGAGCTTACAGTTTTCAGGTGAATTGACTAACAGATCTATATTTAAGTCACCACAAACAAAAACTAATTTATTATCTCTGAAAAGTTTACTTATCAATTCTTCCATTGTAATTAAAAACAATGACAAGTTTGATGCTGGTAGTCTGTAAACACACAAGATAGTATGCCCCTCGACCTCTGCACATGCTACCTCACATAAGCGATCAACAGAGTAAGCAGTGATATCCTTTCTTTCCTTATATTTGAGATGACTATTACAAAGTATCAGGCTACCACCACCCACTGTGGATCTGTTGTACGCGCTGGCAACTGAAAAATTATTTACATTAAACAACATCCTATCTGGTTTTAAACAAGTTTCACAAAAACATAAGATATCCATGTGGTATTTATCTACTAACAATTCCAAAATTTTGCCGGAGAAGCGATTTATATTTTGATGATATAGTAAAATATTACTATTCGTCTTCTCTATTGTCGGCTCAAATCGTTTAAAGAATCTACAGTAGTATTATCAGAAAAACTGGATAATACTGTTAAATCACTAAACCTAGTCTCAGTTAAATCATCAATAACTGCGTGTATATTAAAAGCTAACAATGTAGCTAATAAATGTCGACTATTTTTGGGAAGAAACATATGATCCCGAATCAAACCAAATCACTAACTAAATTGTTGGTGTCAAAAAACAATAAACGGTCACTATGACGACAAGATAAAATATGCATCAAGTTATTTAAACTAGAAATGTATTCATTTTCCTAAACAAGTAACTTGTCAGAATAGGGCAATGCACATAATATTAATTTGCCTAATCTTAACTTAAGTAGGGTGTCAATACCATTATGGTCGTGATGTAGTTGATCATAATTTATATAAATTAAAAGAAAAATAATTTCTTGAAAGATTGCTCTCAACTAAAGATGTTGAAAGGAAACAGTGGGCCAAAGCGATGATAGCTTATGGGCAATTGAAAGACTGAAGAGGCTTACGGCATCGAACTTAGGGCGAATATGTAAGATACGAACAAAAACATCGGTTCGCAAATTATTAGAAACGTTATTATATAACAAACTTAAAGCAACTGTTGCTACCAATTATGGCAAGGAAAAGGAATCAGAAGAGATCGATCAATTTATCAAGGACACGGGGCTACAGGTATTAAAGGGAGGACTGTTTGTAACAAACCCTTTTTAGTGGCAAGCCAGGATGATCTGAAAAGTGTCGTTATAAAAATGAACAAAAAAAAATAGATTTATCTATGTTTGAAGGCAAAATGTTACTTTAACATAATCACAATTACTTCTACCAAGTACATGGCCAACTACACATTACTCGTCGAGATTTCTGTTAATTTATTTTATGTAGTTCCAAAGGTTTTTTTTTTATTTAAGAGAGACGATGCATTCTGGCTAAAAATGGAACCACTATTAGAATAGTTCTACCATCAATGCCTTTTGCCAGAAATCATTGACGGTCGGATACCAAGAACTAGACCAGTGAGATAAAGAATGTCATCATCATCTGCCTAGCCTTTTCCCACCTACGTTGGAGTCGGATACTGCTGAATATCAGTATTTTACATGGATCAACTACCAATCCGACCTCCGCAACCCAGTATCTGGGCAACACGATACCTCTTGGCTAGACTGGTGTCAGATCTCAGGCTTCTGGCTACCCGTAACGACTGTTAGAAATCTTCAAATGACAGCCGGGACCAAAGTTTTAACGTGCTTTCCGAGGCACGGAAGAAACTCGCTATGTAAAGATGGTCACCCATCCACGGACCGACCTCGGCAAGCGTTGCTTAACCTTAAAGATCGCCCGGTGCGGCTGTTATTATTTAGCCACGAGCTGTCGTCACATGTCTTCGAATTTTTGTTTCTACGACATGCCGGTTTCCCCACGATGTTTTTCTTCACCGTTTTGAGAGCAGTGCTGATGAAATAATTTACACAAAGTAAAGCGCCTGCCTAGATTCGAACCTACGACCTACAACTTGTAAGTCGCGGCCGTTACCACTGGGCCACCAATGCTCTCCTTTACGAAATAATTAGGTAAGGTAAGGTATTTATAATTTGGTATTTAATTTTAATCTTACTTTTCTTGACTAACATAATTTAAATACTTACTAATATTGGATACCGTTAAGGGTTTAATTTAAGATGTCGAAAATTTTGTATGGTAAAAACACTTTTCTTTCTTTCTTTTCTTTCTTTCTAAATACTTAGCCTTTACAAAATTATGAAAAGTAAATCCATACCACAACAAAAATAAAATGTTACAAAAGGGTTTCTTACCACCCTAACGATGATCATGCATGTTGGCTTTGTATGTACGATGTTAAAGATACTTTATTACATGCCTGAGTTCAAAAAGTACCGTCGTCTTGCCTCGCTTTTGAGCATCGGAGTCACATTCCTTCTTTAATAATTTCCTTTAGCAGACTTACACGGAAAATAATCAAAAGGAGTTGTTTAAAAATTTAAATAAGTAGAATATTTCATTACAATTTCGTAATGACAAAGGCGTAGACGCTGTGCTACGTCACTTACTACGCCGTAGATTTCGTAGCGACAAAGTCTATGCTACGACAGTTTTTACGACATAGAGTGTTTTGTGTTATATAATTTTAGAAACTTTTTAGGTAAGGGTGAGAAGGAAGGGTGGTGTAAAAATTATTGTAGAGCGCATGTGTTGATCTGATTGCAAAACATCATTTAATATTAGAAAACTTCGCTGAGTGTCATAGGCTACTTTATATCTCAGAAAACACATACTTTTCTGTGAAATAAACCATGAAGCGAAGAGTTAAAAAAAAATCTATTGATAGGCTCGCGCTTGCCCACTATCTCACCTGATGGTAAGCGACATGAATAAAAAAAGTAATTTTAAGGTTAACACGTCTTTATTCTAAATTATAAAAATAAATAAATTACATTGATAGTTGTAAACACTTCTGATAATAGCTGTTGGTAGTTAATACCTGTTGTTGTAGGTAATACCTGTTTGATTGCTGCCGTTATCCGTAGAGATACAAGTTGAAAAATGGAATGTCCGACGTGCAATTTCAGCAGCAAAACTTTTCATCCAGGAATGCAGTTTTGGTACTTATCGAAAATATACTAGGCAAGCATGGTTGACCGACCAAATCATCGCTTACCATCAGATGAGAGATTGATCAAAAGCGAGCCTATCGAAAATAAAAATAATCTTTGTTTATTTATTATATACATTATTGTATACCACAAAATATGTACAGTACAAAAATTCACAAAAAAAAAATGTACAATGGGCGTTCGTATCGCACAGGGCAATCTCTTAAAGACAACTGTTGGATGGACTGAACGATGGCGATGGGAGAAGAATTTAGGGCTGTTAGTGTACAAAATGTCATACTTAAATAATATTTCTCAGACATAATAACATAAAATACATACATTAAATTTCATTTAATTTCTTATTATTAAATTATGATTATTTTGGGATTAAAATTATTGTTAATGTTATTTGATTATTTGTTTTGTTGATTATTATGTTGTTACCGTTTTATTATTCTAATTGATGTTATACTCATATATTATATAATGGTGAAATTCTTGAATCTCTGCATGTGTTGGGTCAAACTGTAAGTGTAGAGAGTAATTGTGATAAATAAATAACAAATTTCAAATATATAACATAGAAAGGAGAAGTATGAAAATTATAGTGAACGGTAATACTCTTTTACCATTTACTTAAACATTGGCAGTGTTTGCACGTCTTATTTCAATAGGTAATACATTCTACAACCGAGCTGCTTAAATCGTGAAAGATTCGACAAACAAGGAAGTGGAATGCATACGAATACTTAATTTATGTTGCTTATTGTTATACCTTCTGGAGATGCCATGCCACATTGTAAACAAGTATCGTGTTACCCAGTTACTGGGTTGTGGAGGTCAGATAGGCAGTCGTTCGATGTAAAATACTGGTGTAGCTGCGTGCGTTTAGGCAAGAAGTTCAACTCAAAAAAATTGGTTCAAGGTTGGCTGATTTATACTATCTGGGCATGTTCAACCAATATAAATAAAGTATCGAAGATTCATATTGAAATCTCAACAACTACACACTCGTAAGAGTGCGTAGAATCCCCATTCGTTGTCCGAAACCCAATTGACCGTCAAAACCGTTTGCCGTGAGGACATCTTTCCTTTTATGGCACATTAGCGACAAAGAAGGACTATTACGTCGGCTGGATCCGCGTAACGACTCCCATAGTTCACGCTCAATCGTTGGATTAAGCCGCAATTTGTATCAGTCGGGAACTGTCGCGTTTACCCTATTTAACAGACGAGGAACGGGATGAAAAATTCCATTGTTAACATAACATTCAATCTCTTTTCGTGTGCCCTTTATATGTCTTGAAGGCGATAAGTTGTATCCTTTTAGTTTGAGCTAAGTCCTTATATGCTTGATTGATTTTACATTGTGATACAAGGGTGGAAAGTAGGTTATTGCAAACAAGCTGTCATTAACAAGCCCGAGCCGAAGGCGAGGGTTTTTAATGACACGAGTTTGCAATAACCTACACACCCGTGTATCACACGACGTTTTTCAATACAGTTGTGGGAAATAGTAAAAACAAATCAAAGAATTAGATTTGTTTATTCACATAAAATAAAATTTTCAGAAAATGGCGCGTTTTTGCAACTTGACATATTTTTTTTACGAAGAAAACAAGGTAGCAAAATGTTGCCTATAAAATTCATTCATTGGCGTGCGCTGAGAAAACTATTAATGATAGATAGAAAATTATTAGGTAGGTAGGGTAGGTAGGTACTCCTACCTACCCTACCTACCTAATATACATTTAAACCAAAAACTACTCACTACCTAAACCTAAAAATATACTTAACTTAAATATGGCGACAAAAAACTCCAATTTTATTTTATTTTATAAGTTGGTCGACTATTACTCGTAAACTTGTAAAGCCTACTTATCTGTGATAGTATTTTGTTCCTTTTAATTGCGTTATATATACTACTGCCGTGAAGTTTTTTCACATAGCCAAGAGCAGCCATTCCGCTTGCAGGGGGGGGACACAAGACTCTAACAACAATTTGCAATTTAAAGCTTAATTTAACACAAACGGATCTCTGAATCGAAAAATGGTATTAATAAAACCGTAATATTTTTGAATGGACTATCCAACGATACCCCACACCATGGGATAAACGCATCCCCACTTTACGTCTATAGGAGGAACCCAAAAAAAAAATGATTTTCATGGTTTTATTGTACCACTTTGTCGGAAGTATTAATATGTATATTCATGCCAAATTATAGCTTTCTACTACTTAGAGTCTCTGAGCTAAGCTGCGGACTGACAAACGGACAGACCGAAACTGTAAGGGTTCCTTGTTGACTTCGGAACCCTAAAAAACAGTTAAAAAATGCTCCGATCGCCACCAAACTTACTTTCAGGATTATCCGCTGCGCTGGGTCAATCTAAAGATTTTCTGAAAATTTTATTAAAATCGATCCAGCCAAACGGCTGGATCGATTTTAATGAAATTTAGAAGTCTATAAGGAACATACAGACATATTTTCTCTTTTATATATATAGATTTAAATTGCATTGTTAGTTAGTAAGTGTGGATGGGTCAAATCTTGAAACTGAATTTAACAACAATTATTTCCATTTTATTGAGCTGAATGACAATGCACGGTTAGATAAGTAACGTGATTTATTCTAAATCCAATATGGTGGACTCCCAGAGATGGGGGACCAATTATTTTAATGGTGTGCAGGGTGCATTAAAATAATTGCTCCGCCTTGATATGGGAATCAAATGAAAGGGTTTGCTGAGAGGAAAAAATACAAAAACGATAAAATATGAATTTTCTTTTGTGTAGCGGCTTCAACGCCGCCACTTACGAACTACTGACATGACGTCAGATAATTCCTGCATCGCACAAGCAAAGTTTTCTTTGCCGTTTGAACACATACAACAGTCCGACAATAACCGTTGGGCAGTTGCCCGGACCAGACACAACTCCCATCTGGTCCGACCAGATGGGAGTTGTGTCTGGTCCGGGCTCCTCCCTTTTCTATAGAGGTTTGTGGGACTTTCAATGCTGTTCCGCATACTTCCAAATTTGTAAGCAGCACCTTATCATCATCAGCAGCGCCTACTCTGAGGAAACCATGCACTAAACTTTTGTTTAAATGACATACGTCAGCGTGATGATATAAATCAAATCTAGCCTGTATGAGAAAACACATTTGCCCAGAATTGGCACAGTAACAGTCTGGTTTATTTACGTAAGTAAATCAACTGGAATTTTGAAGTGTTACATATCTGTCACACTGAACAGACAATATTATGCCACCACAGCTCAAATAAAATAAACAGCCAGTAATTTAATCACCAACACTGAACTGAACAAACATGTTTTCTAACTTTAAATTTAATATAAATTACGAAAACAAAGTACTTGACTTAAAAATAATTTGTCTTATATATTTCCAGAAATAGATTACTGAAAGTTAAAATGGATAGAAATCTCGTTAGAAACGGGTGAGTCATTATCCAAATTAACAAAGTTATTGAGAATAAAAATTCTACTCTATTTCGTAGGTACGGTATGGATGGAGAAAAGGTTTTGCACTGACCCCAAGTAACATGGGACAAGTGCAGGAAGATGATGATTTCGTAGGTACCTAACTTCTGCTAGCGGGTTCGCCTATGTGACTTTCATCACAAGGGATCATACTCACAGGATAAAAACCAGCCAAGTGCGAGTCGAACTCACGCACGGAGAGTTCCGTACCAGATCGCAAAAAACGGCAAAAATAATCTCGTTTGTTGTATGGGAGCCCCACTTAATTATTTATTTTATTCCGTTTTTAGTATTTGTTGTTATAGCGGCAACAGAAATGCATCATCTGTGAAATTTCAAATGCCTGGCTATCACGGTTCATGAGATACAGCCTGGTGACAGACGGACAGACAGACAGACGGATCGCGGAGTCTTAGTAATAGGGTCCCGTTTTTACCCTTTGGGTATGGAACCCTAAAAAGTGTCTTGTGACCTAAACGAAGACATGGTCTACTTTTGCGTAGCGAAAACATACTAAATCTATGGGTCTACCCGTATGCCTATTACAAATTCCGTTCAGCCGTTAAATCATGAAAACAGACTGACAGAGTTACTTTCGTATGGATATTGGATAGTAAAATCTTATGGTAACGTTAATTAATAAGCAGTTCGCTTCAAATAAATTCAATACTACATTTATAATTTTGCTCTATTGTATGATGATTGAGTTGCTACGCCCGCCAGTCTAAGTGCAGCGAAACTGCTACATCTTAGCAAGTGGCTACGGCGTAGCAGCGTAGTGACTGCTACGCTATGAGTTTTTGTGTCAAGGGTACAATAGTCGACGGCACGAACTATTTTGTGCGCGGGGTTAAAATGCATTTTATATCAACCGACAACACGTGCGGAAGAGATAGATGCTGAGATGAGCAGTAGGAAGCTAGTTCGCGTACGAATACACACTTTTGCAAATTTGTAGCGAAATGGATAATGATTTAGGACGAAACCAAGCGCGCGAAATTTTATAAACAGACCTTTTGCATTTTTGAACTACTAATCTATCCTTGTATGGAGGCTGTTTTGCAATTTTCCGTCTTCTTATGGTATTTATTCGCGCCCAAAAATGCGTTAAAATTAGTGTCGAAATGTGGAACTTTCGACGCTCATAACTTTCAAATATTTTCTTTTTTTACTTTTTTGCTTCCATACAGGGCTAGATAATGATGAGCCAAATTGATATCACTTTTTATTTTGAACGTACATCGTCAAACAGTGGAATAATCCCTAGACTAAGTTTGTATGGAAGAATTTTCGACTAGTGTAATCTTAATGTTACGTAAACATCACATCCATAGTACCTATATTAAGTATGTACATCACTTACGAAGTACTATTTAACCGACTTCAAAAAGGAGGAGTTTATCAATTCCACTGGATTTTTTTTGTGTGTCACCTCAGAAATTTTTACTGGGCGAACCGACTTTAATGATTCTTTTTTTATCTGAAAGCTGGTGTTTCTCATTGCTCCCATTCAAAATTGGTGAATATCTGGTGAAGAATTTCGGAGATATATAATATAACTCTTCAATAAACAACGGCAAATATCTCGGGATTGCTACAATCGCATTTCTGATTATTTTTACTCGACTGCTTAAGGAGGGTAATGTGTTTATTAGTCTTTGTATGTATGTATGTTTGTTCCTATATGGCGTTCTAGAGACCAAACGTTTAGGCTGATTTTGATGATTCTTACATCAATCGATTCGTCATAACCTTGAGAGTGTCATAAGCTACATTAAAATTGACAAATATAAAAATGGCCCAATTTCTTTTTTCCTTCCAAACCCATCGTTTGGGGTATCATAATAAAGGGTTTTTGAGATGATTTCAAAAATATACAACACTTATATGTTTAAATGTACCTAATTCGAAAAAAGAAATGTAAACTAAAAGTTATAAATAAAAAATGTTAATTTTAAAAATCAAAAATCCCGACTGCTTAAGAAGCGAACTAAAAAGAAATAAACTTGAAGAAAATCATGCTGTGCTGTCGGAGGATACATCTGGTTTGGTCAGCCGGTTCGCGAATATATCACTTCTCCGGTTATGTTCAAGTTTAATGTTATTTGGGTAATCGCTCCATAATAAATTAAGCATTATAGGTACCTTAATATAGTACGAAGTAATTTAGAACTTGCTCATTATGTACTAAAACTAAAAAGGGAAAAATAAAGACTTTTTCACAAAAAAATACAACCGACTTTTATTAATTCATCTAAACCTCGTATCACGCCGGTAATCTATTTTGAATTAGGCAGACGTGAATTCGCCCACATTTTGCAAGTTATGATTTTAAGTCCCAAATAATAGGAGGCGAGGCAGTGCCATCAACTGATGACAATGAATCCAGATGTAAAAACCTAAAAATACTTTTCACAACCCAGGAATCGAACCCATCATGCTTTGTAATAGCGATTGTAACCATTAGATCAACCAAAACCATGATAAATAGCTCAAATGCGTTATATATCATAGATCGGTTTGTCATATTTTCATTTAACCAATTCGATATCCCTCTACAATATTTTTATACCTGCATCAAAAGCAATACAAAGGAATCACAACCATTACGAGCGTAAATATCCCTCAGTAGCTGATTTTAAAATGAGAATCACGTCTAAACGGCTAGTCGTAATATTTTGAAAAAAATATATGTTACATGAGACCATTTTCTTAATAATTCGATCTAAGAAATGATTTAGTGTTTTTCGTATAACAAAGCGTAATTAATTTGTAAGTTTTGTCTAACACGGACAAAAAAACGAGAATTGCACTAAAAATGCCGGGCGTATTTTAATAAAATTTTCACCATCTCAAAGACAATTTAATTATCTACAAAGTCATAGAATAATAAGAAAAGTACAAAAATCTACAAAATTTTGGGTCACGCGGGTGTGAAACGAGTGCGCGTTTTGTTCCCTCAAGGTCGTTGGCGACAGTCGTCGTGTTAATTCACCTCTCGCTGCTGAAACAATAGAAAACAAACTTGTATCCCAATCGGTACTGATGCTGGTTCGTTAAATCCTTTTCTTTAGAACATTTTGTACTGGTTGATGCTGCTTTGTTCCTTTAGTTTGTGCCGTTGTTGACATTTTTGATACAAGGAATTTTACCCTGCTGTATTCTTAGCTATTTTCTTTACTATCATTAATCAATCAAATTGACTGTTGTAAGTTACAAAAAATCAGAGTGAAATCGAGTGACGGAAGTAACTAAGAATATAGGGGTTAGTGGCAGAACTCCTATGAGAAGATAACTAAGAACAAGTTGTACTAGTCGATGCTGCTTTGTTCCTTTAGTTTGTGCCGTTGTTGAAATTTTTGATAAAAGCAATCTTACCCTGCTGTATTTTTACCCGACTGCCTAAAAGGGTAATGTGTTTAGTTTATCAGTCTATGTATGTATGTTTGTTCTTATGTGGCGTTCTAGAGACCAAACGCGGTGGCCGATTTTGATGATTCTTACGTCAATCGATTGGTCTTAACCCTGCGAGTGTCACTGGCTACATTAAAATTGGAAAAGAAAAAAATGGCGGATTTTGGGCGCCAATTTTTGGGGAAAATTTCCTTCCAAACCCATCGTCTGGGGTATCAAAGTAAAGGTTTTTAAGAGGTGATTTCAAAAATATAGAACACTTATATGTTTAAATGTACCTAATTCAAAAAAAAAACTGTTTCGTCTACTCTATAAAATATAACTTGCATTTTACCATTTATGGGCAAAGAATAGGACTCCCATAAAGACACCCTATCCTTGCCCATCAAGCACACGTCTCAGCAATAAACTGAATAGTCTATAAAGTTTTTTATTGGTTCAACTATCAAATAATTATATTTATCGAAAGAATACTCAACATTCATTTGACTTTTATGAATACTTACTTAAGAAAGTAAACGAATATCTTGATATATCGCAATAATATTTGAATTTAATATCATTTCGATAGATACACAATTACGCATCTTTGATATCTATCCAAATATCAATATGTCAGTCAAAATGAAACTATGTATATTGTACAGAATTGAATGTTATGCAATAAATAGATCTTATTTTTCGGTGTTCTCTTTGATGTATTGGGATGGCACCATAAAATTCTTACTTGGCTTTATTTATAAAATTCTCTGAGCTGCCACTTTAGCGTCCAAGGATGACGCGTGACCTTGCAGCTCTGTCGTAACAAAAATCTACATAGCCGTAAAAGCTAGAAAAACCGGCCAAGTGCGAGTCGGACTCGCGCACGTAGGGTTCCATACCAATATCGCAAAAAACGGCAAAAAAATCACGTTTGTTGTATGGGAGCCCCACTTAAATATTTATTTAATGCTGTTTTTAGTATTTGTTGTTATAGCGGCAACAGAAATACATCATCTGTGAAAATTTCAAGTGTCTAGCATTCACGGTTCATGAGATACAGCCTGGTGACAGACGGACAGATAGACAGACAGACAGACAGACAGACGGACGGATCGCGGAGTCTTAGTAATAGGGTCCCGTTTTTACCCTTTGGGTACGGAACCCTAAAACAGAAAAAATAATAAAAGAACACAAATCAAATTTATCTCCTTTTTTAAATCGTTAGTCTGTGATACTCACAACGGGGTTAAACAAACATGCAATTCGGAAAAAAGAACATATTAATTTCTATCTATTTACAATACAAGGATCTATTATTGCATTTTATATCAATAAAATAATTTCACAACAAACTAGACTTAATTCCCTTTCCTATCTATACTAATATTATAAAGAGGATAGACTTTTTTGTTTGTTTGTACCGAATAGGCTCCGAAACTACTGGACCGATTTAAAAAAATCCTGAGTGACATAGGCTATTTCTTAATCCCAAAAACGGGTCTTGTGGGTTGATTCACGGGAGCGAAGCCGCGAGGAACAGCTAATGATGTATAAGTTAAATATATTCATTTAACTCTAAGTATTTAAATAAACCGAAACAAAACACTTACTTCTCGTAATTTTAAGTAAATCCACAACAAAAAACCTGAGGAACACATTGATATTATTAAAGAATTAAAAAAAGGCTTATTATGAAATGTTATTCGATGTTTTATATACTATTGTAATGCAAAAAATGTAAAATGTGTGTAAACAAAACAAAAAATTGCCCGACACAATGAGAACGGCTATTTTGTTTCAACCAACCATACTTTGGCTGCTACCCCTAGAGTGTATGTAAAACCCGGAGGCGCGAAGGGAGAGCAATCCCCGTGCGCTGTAAAAAGCATAGGCATACAGCCGTAGCAACTGAAGCTGGGCGCTGGAGGCGACCAGCAAACTGAAGCTGCGGAGGTGAGGATGGGTGCCTATCCTTTCTTACGTAAGGGTGAAGGGGTTGCACTGCCCGCAGCTTTCGACACGATGCAAAAACAAGTTTAGTGTTTTGAAGTTAGGTTACAATAATTTGCTATTTTTTTTCAAGAAATGTGCGTTACCTTTTCAAGGGAGTGATGCCAGGGGAGACGGGGTACACGCCCCACATCCCTCACGACCCTCCTCCTGTCAAATGATTCTAGAGTTTTTACTGGTTAGGTACTTTTTTCGCATCCTTTGGTAGCCCGTTATGATGATTTCAAATTTACATTTAAAAAAACCTACTGCCCAAAAACCCGTACCATACTCTATTCTAACAAAAAAAAATATCTTCAATATAAGTACTTCCAGATAGGTAAAGAAGGGGTTCCTTACTGTATACCATTACTGAAACTATTGCTGTCCATATTAAAGCAAAAATTTCACTATTTGTATGCAGTCTTCTTCTTTTCGTGTGAGGTGTGGCCACCTCTGGTGTCAAAGTTAGTTGAGCCGCCTCCCCACAGGCCTCTGACATGGCTATTTCAGACTTACATTAACTATGCAAGTCCAGGTTTCCTCACGATGTTTTCCTTCACTGTTGCCTGTGATGTCCAAGATAAACTTAGAAAGTACATATGAATTTGAAAAAGTCACATTGGTACTTGCCCGGATTTGAACCCACGACCTCTAGCACGACAGGCGAGGACTTAGCCACTGGGCCTCACGACATTAGTATGTATGCAGTTAAAAAGCACTTGATATCAAAGAACTTTTTATTAGTCCATTGAATGAGCATTTTTAGGTCTAATATAGATCCTTTCGCGATAACCAAGACTAATTTAGTCTGAACCAAAGGAAAGATCCCACTACAGTGTTTCCCTCTCGAATTTAAAATGAAAACCATAACGGTAAATTCTAAGAAAAATATCTCCGAATGACCAACGCCCATTAAAGTACAATAGAGACAATAGAACAATCATAGAATTATCAAGTTCTTAGAATGACCCAGTTCTTAGAATGACCCAAGTTCTTAGAATGGCCCAGTTCTAAGAATAACCAATTATTATTGCTAGTACTAAACCTCTATAATTTTTCGGCAAGCATTATTGTTTACCATTAACATTACTAGGGCTGTCAATATAACAGCAAATGTTGATCTGTTTGTCTGCAGTCAAAGAGCACTTGATATCAAAGGACTGTTTATTAATGCACTGATGGATGTCGGGTCTTAGTTTAGAGTAAACACTTGTGCTCTAATTAGAGAGCGCACACGATCCGATTGTTTCGTTGTTGGTGGATTTGTCGACTTATAGGTTATCTGGATGGGTAGAATAATGGATAGGTCAATCAATCAATCAATCAATTTATTTATTCATCAACAAATATTTGAGTACATAATTATCCTTAATACTACCACATAAATAAAGCACGAAGCACGATTCACATTTCATTTTAAGGGTGGCTTGCACTACAGACACTAAAGCCGGTTGCAGACCAAAAGCTAAGCTAATCCGAAACTAAATAAAGGCAGCTTAGCTAAGCTTAGCTAAGATAAACTAAAAATATGTCCCGTGCACACCAAGAACTAAACGAAAGCTCAGTCAGTGTTGCGAACTTCAGTTCGGCGGACGTCGCTCACCATGAATATAATCAATGAAGAAAGTTCCGATGATAAATACGTTACACATAGAAAAAGAAGGTTAATACATACTTATTATTATTAAAAAAAAAGACATTCCAGACCATGAATATGTCAACACATTCATCTCTGCACACAAGTTGAGAGTTTAGCTTAGCTTGTGTAGCTACGCATCGGCAAACAATACTAACTTAGCTTCGCATATTTTAGTTAGCTCACATAGCTTAGTTTGCATAGTTTGCAGTCTGTACACAAGTAAGAAAAACTGCGCAAGCTATGCGAGCTAAGCTAAACTAAATTAGCTAAGCTCTTGGTCTGCAACCCGCTTAAGCGTATTAAAGCCGGTTGCAGACCGAAAACTAAGCTATGCCAAGGCTAAACTAAGCTATGCCAAGCAAGCTAGGCTAAGCTAAGCTAGAAATAAATAGCGTGCACACCAACAGCTAAGCCAAAGCTCAGTCAGTGTGTGTCAAGGGTGTGTGGGGTAGCGGGAGGTGCTTAGCTTAGCTCGTGTAGCTGCGCATCGGCATACACAACTAACTTAGCTTCGCATATTTTAGTTAGCTCACATAGCTTAGTTCGCATAGTTTGCGGTCTGCACACAAGTATGGAAAACTGCGTCAGCTATGCGAGCTAAGCTAAACTAACTTAGCTAAGCTCTTGGTCTGCAACCCGTATAAAGATTACATCCATACGAATATTATCAATGCGAAAGTAACTCTGACTGGCTGTCTGTTCGTTCCTTAAGTATCACGCCAAGCATAACATAGCATATTTTATCATTAAACTGTATTTATAGGGTATTTTTCTCACAATATTTATAGTTTCTTAAAACCTATTAAATTGGTCTTAAAAGCTCCGCAACCATTTTTGACCCAAGCGACCATCACAATAATTTATCGAGAATAGTAATATTTTCCATAACCGTTATGTTACCCCAATAGTCATAAATATCAAGTAACTCCAACAGTAAATAGATCGTAAATAATATGATATCATACACACATAAATAAACTTTATATTATTGTTATATAACACCTATGTGAGTAAAATTGTAACGCTAGTATTGATTTCTTCTACACATAAGTAACACAAAAAATACCTTGATGAAGGAGTATAATCATTTCTGCCATACTTCCCGATTCCGTGTCATTTTTAAGTTTTTCGTTACTATGTATTTCACGGAAAGCCCATGTCGCAATTGTTGAACGAAACAGACCTCTTTTAACAATGTAACAAAATCGTACCCAAAATTTTAAAAGGGCACCTGTTTACCAATGGAATCTTTTGGTAATACATCATCACATTCTGATTTCGCCCTCTCTCTCAAAAAAAAGAAGATGATTCTTCATCGTGTCGGGCAATATCAATTTTCACTGGCCTTGAACTTTCCACATCCACAGCGTTGTCTGTGGCAGCGTATTGTATCCACAGCTGAGGAGTATAATTGTGACTATTCTTGTGTCAATCCTCACATAACTTTTTTTTATTTTGCTTGCAGAAATGCTAACGCATACTGCGCTACCGCGGGGAGATAGTGCAATTATGTGGTACTCCAACCTACTAAAACTCCACGGTGTACTCCTGTACTGCTTTTGGCGGGAACACGGGCACGCGTAAGCACTCATTCGGAACCCGCCGCCGCTGTCCGTCACCGGACCCTCCCCTGGGGAGTACGGGGATCACTGGCGCACCAGAACACATTGCATGCCGTGACCACCACAGGGACCAAACCAGCATATGGGCGCTAGACGACCCCGTGTATCCTCCTGTGACGTGACATGTCAGTGGCCCCACCGACTACCACTTTTCGGCTGCAGGGGATTGGGAGAGCTGCCAACAATATACCGCGACGCCTCCTCCCCTGCGTCCGCCATCAGACAGTAGTGACCCCGTCCAGGCCGCGGAAGGTAGGCTACTGAGTCCCCCGCCTCATCAATGCAGGAATCCACCGAAGGGCTCATAACGTACCTTTTTTTTCCGGGGGTGGATAATCCTCATTGAATGTCATTGATTTGATTGGTGGTTTTTAGTCAGTAGGGGTCTGTCAGACTCCTACTGACTAAAAACCACCCCGGTGTTCCATCTCACAACAACGATACTTCCAACCGCAAGCCCCGGCTAGTGCCGGCCCGCCCCTGCGAGCCTCGACCTCGGGTTGGGGGGAGTGAGGTGTTTGACTACCCCCACGTCGTCTAAGAGGGGCGCGCGTGAAACACTATGCGCCGCCACCTCGGGTCCTGATGTGTGGGGTGCGACGGACGTCCCCGAGTCCGGCGCCCCTGGACCCAATTAGGGGGTTGGAAGAGGGAATTGTGAACTCATCACGTTCCTGGGCCAACCTCATCCACGTACTACCCGCAATAGCAACTAACATCGTATACCCTCATAACTCTTTTTCGCGGTGTACCATATTGTTGCCCAAACTTGTATTGCAACATATTGCAAAAAGTTTTAAGCACTTTATTTATTGCTAACAAAACTTGCCAGACTTTTAAAGCACACGCTTAAGAATAGTACTTTTAGTAATGGCACCGTCTATTAGTTAAATACTCTACTACTCTCGTCTTAAGCACCATGCACACAAGTATAATTGCTTTTTAAATGGCCAGTATAAAGCTACTTTCACACTGCTACCAGCTGATAAGCGAACAGCTGCATTTTATGCAATTTAAAGCGTGGAATCTGGCGACTATGCATATAAACCGGCTAATCTGCGAATTACTTGCTTTAGGTACATTATTCAGCGTTACTGATAATGAAAGAAAAACCGGCCAAGTGCGAGTCGGACTCGCGCACGAAGGGTTCCGTACCATTATCGCAAAAAACGGCCAAAAAATCACGTTTGTTGTATGGGAACCCCACTTAAATATTTATTGTATCCTGTTTTTAGTATTTGTTGTTATAGCGGCAACAGAAATACATCATCTGTGAAAATGAACTGTCTAGCTATCACGGTTGATGAGATACAGCCTGGTGACAAACGGACAGACAGACAGACAGACAGACGGATCGCGAAGTCTCAGTAATAGGGTCCCCGTTTTACCCTTTGGGTACGGAACCCTTAAAACCATTTATGGCCACAGAAATAGCCATGCCTACAAATAATTCTTAAACTAAAGTCAAAAATAATTAAAAGAAAATATGTTGGTAGCCTACTGTAATGAAATGGTTTATTAGTGAAATTATACACAGATTACTTTGGGAACAAATTGCTAGCAAAAACCCTTTAATCTTTTTAATTTCTTCTCTCTTCTATAGGAAAGGAGAATTAAATAAATCATAATGTTGTGAGGTTAACGAACTGGGTTAAAAACCGGTCAAGTGCGTGTCAGACTTCGCACATTTGGTTTGCCGCAATTTATCAATATATTGATATTTCTTAGTAAAAGATACGGTAATAATAAAGATTGTCACCAAATTTCAATTCAATGGGAAGTTAAAAATTCTTCGGAACAAAATTTGCGACAAGCGACAGATAGACGGACAGGCATACAAAAGTACACGTGAGTGACAGCAATAGGGCTCCGTCTGAACCTTTCGGGTACGGAACCCCTAAAAATGACGACGATATAGTGCGTTGAAAAGTGATACTGACAAAGTGACGTCACAAGCCCCTACTCCAGAACTTTGACGCGCTTTATCTTTGTAAATTTTTATTTACTTGATGAAGCAGAAAATACGTGTCAAATATTATTTGATAATCTCACTGATGGAGTAAATTGAATTATCATTTTTTTTACCCAGGAAACATGCCTATTCTTCTGGCTATATTGGTAACCTTGGTCCTCCTGCTTCATTTCTAATTCGATCACGCAAGGAAACTCCAACCATAGCTCTCGCCCTTTGTGAGCTGAGTTATTGTTCAAAAGGAAGTAGGTTATCGGGTCAAATAATGATTGTCTTTAACAACCACTGATTTATCTCAAATTTTCTATAAAACATGGTTGCTGCTGCCACAGACTTTGTATTAGAATAGACGTAACCAACTGTCAGATCTTTCGTTCTTGCTTATAGAAAAAGAAGACATCAAGCTATCTTTTACGAAGTATAGTAGAAAAGTGTGTATACTCTGTGGTAGTCTTTAGGATACCAGCTGTAATTAAAGTTTTTCGCTGTTTTCACGTATTTGTTTCGTTTTCAACACGAAGAACTTTGTTGATAAGCCATGAACTATCTTCATGAACCATGGTGTGTGGCTATCGGTTGCAAGAGTAGAATGGGAGTATTATCAGAAAATAATCTAAGGATAACTTTCCACAGATGCGTTATCCTTGTGTTGGTGAGTTATGAGTTTTAAGCTGATTTCTCGTGTCTCCTGTGCGGGTCACAAATAAATACTTTTTCTTTCTTTCTTTCATACTGAAATTATTGTGCAGGGAATTCATTCCTTAAGCTTTCTCGAATAAAGTAATCTTAGTTCTAAATACGTCGAGGAAGTAAAATTTCAATTTAAGTTATTAAATTTAGTGAAATAATAAACTTTTCAACACACTTGCTCATAAAGTGGCTCTAATTATACCGCAATTAGGCATATAATAATACCTGTAATCAAACTGTGACTTTTTCATTGCTATTATTCACAAGTGAGTTATAGTTTTTTTTTAAATAGATTCCTGCCTTCATTTTAAATACTTTTAAATTAAAATAATTTTAAAATTGTCACAAATCAATCCAATGAAAATTAATAAAATAAGTCATTAATTCTAATCCAGTTAAAATTTAAGTATTTAAAATATAATAAAATGTAACACTGTTAATCAATTAAAAGTGTCCCATTCGACATTAACCCCTTTCTATTCCTGTCATGGAAGTAGTACTTACTATATCCATAACATGATATAGGTAGTAATTACTATTTCCATGATATCCATCAAATACATAAAATGTGGCATAGCTTCTAGTCAAACAATTCCGCAAAATGCTAGAACCTAACATATTGCTTGCTCATTTCATGCAATTTCGTATTGAACTAGATAATTTCAACTTGTACGTGTTTAATAAATAAAACTTGCCCTCAAATATAACTTTTGTTTCTCTGCAATAAAGAAAACTTGAAATTCCCCATTTTTTACGTGGCTAAAACGCTATCCGCGAAAAGCTAAACAAAAAGTAACCTCATTGTTTTAGTCTATGGCCGATCGCCATTGTTAGATGCGCGCGCATAGGAAAACTGATTAATTTACCCCGCCATTGCGAAAAAAAATTCACAACTCGTTTTCACTATTAAAAATTATTTTTTTTGTATTATTTTTTTCACAAGTGTGTTGAAAAATGTCGTATGATACACGTGTGTATTGATGATTACCGTCCTCGGCTCTCTTAAGACCCTCACCTAAAGGCACGGGTCTCAATGGCGCCTCAGCGGTAATCACCAACATTACGCACTTGTACCATAATGTACTATTATGCACTCGCTGTTAGAGCTGACTGTTTACTTACTTATGTTTTGATGTTAGAGATGTGACAACAGTCACAAGAAAAAAATATCGATACTATCTGTACAGTCGTACGAGAGCATAACAAAAACTGTCACTTAAATATCTTGATGTAGTATTTGCGCTAATTATTATTAAATATTTTATACAACATGTTTATTGAACACTAGCTGTTGCCCGCGGCTTCGCTCCCATGGGGTGCCACAGGACCCGTTTTCGGGATTAAAAAATAGCCTATGTCGCTCAGGAATAATGTAGCTTTCTATTGTTGAAAGAATTTTTTAATCGGTCCAGTAGTTTCGGAGCCTATTCGGTACAAACAAGCAAACAAAAAATTTTTCCTCTTTATAATATGTACTTATTATACAATGAATTATAAGTTCACTCTTTGTATGAGTACATTTCCACTCTTTAAATAATTTTATAGAATCTCAAAGAACAGCTGATGATCACAGGCAAGGTCGAAGGCAAGAGGCCGAGGGGCCGAAGCCCGATCAGATGGTCTGACCAAATACGTGCAACGCTGAACACCAAGCTGCACGATGCACTCCACGTCACCAAGGACAGACACAGGTGGAGAATTATCGTCAGGGAAAAGTTGATCTCCTGTCGGGGGAATCACGACCCTCAGTAATGAGGAACACGACGCGAGGAGGAGGAGGAGGAAATGACAAAATAATGCATACAAGTCAGATACATCTGTCCCTTATTCGGTCTCAAATTGATACCGCTGTAAGAGCTTATGGTCACCCCCCTGTAGTTACATATTATTTTGTATTGTAATTTCTTGGTATTTAAAAATAAAGATCTTTATTATTATAATATTATAGACAAAAGTTTATCCATCTCTTTTTGCTTATGACGTTATCTGTTAGTGCAAAAGTGCTTACCGATATTAAAATTGCGTCTTACATATTATGTTTGGTATATTCTAATACAAAGTGTCTGGCTACTGATATAGAAGCGTTGGTTTCTTTCTATTTACATCAAAAGGTGACAAAATCTTTTCGTAAATAGGGTGGGGATCAAACACCACTGTTTTAACATAAGCCACAAAGGTCAACTTAACCCTTCTTTAACTCCGTATCAAAATAACCGTAGCTTACCAAAGAGACACAAAAGGAAAAACCTTCAAAGAGTTAACACAGGGCACTTTTTGTTGTTCTTTTTATTTAACTTTTTTTTATTAAGCCTATAAATGTTTTATTATCTAGTTGTTCGTAAAAAGAAACGTTGCTTCTGTTTCAGATGTTAAACTTTGACAATTGTGAATGGTGAAAGTTTCGAGTGAAAAATTCGACTTGTTTTAAAGTTGTATCGATTGGGTTGGTTTTAAGTTTGTCGATGGTAGGTACGTGGTGAAGTTGCTTTCTGGAATTCTCGTGTTGTTTACAGTGTCAAGGAATAAATAGTTATTAGAAATAGTCAATCTTTCAAAGGGACGTGTTTGTCCCAATTTTGAAGTGTTGGCAAGTGATATTGTTATTACATAATGCTCGAGTGTTATTATTTTAGAGGTGCTTTTACCGGCGTAATTACAGACAATAGAAACACAATTAAACGGACGCCTTATAAGGTCACGCGCCGGCTGAGGGGAGGAGGTAAGTAGAAATTGTATTTTCCTGCTCCTCTGTTATTCTTTTCTGATTAATTTAGTTGGAGGATCGAATACAGTTAAATTCATTTTCCGTGACTTCGTCGAACTTCATTGCCTCGGCGCTTTAAATCGGCATGTCCAATCAAAAATTCGAAGACATTTGTTATATCCGTCAAACCCCACTCCTTCTCACAAAAAGGAGGTGTATGTTCAGCAGTGGACATCTTTCGCTCGGACAATCCCGTGTATTTATTTGCTCTACAAATCTGTAAAGACCCGTTCCGAGGTATGTGTTTTGCCGTGTCCGATACACTGATATCTCAAAGGCTGGAGCTCGGACCAGCTCGCATAGTAAAATGAGCCTACAGCTCATAGGCGACAAATAATAGCACAGAATGTTCATTCTCCTCTATGCCTAAACAAAATAAGGATTTCCTTCACAGGAACTTTGTGTAAGATGGCTAATATACATGCCGAGGGATAATTTTGCCACAAAAACAAAGGCAAACAGTTGAACAAACATTGGCTCCTACTTGCAAAGAACTGAGGCCCTAAGATAGCGAGGCAGAGTTGCGGCAGACAATGGTGGATGGTCAAGAGATGGCATGACGATCCTATATATCGACGGTCCCGTTATTTCCTAGCAATCTTAAAAGGGGTAGTGAGACAGCGAAGATAAGTAATACACGTTATTTTTTCGAATTGCCCGCTGGCATGACGACAAAGACGTTCATCGAAATTACGTCAAAATTTCAGTACAATGTTTTATTCGATTTTTACCACACCTTTTTATCTTTGTTGCTATCGCTGATAGAATGACTTTTTCCAAGGCCATCTTAACACAGTGAATTGATCTTCTGCAATTCACTACACAGTGAACGTTAGGCCCGACGTGTAAATACAGGCTCTATACCTCAGCGTCACTTACTAGAGGTAACAAAATCGCTGGCCTGTGTGTGTAGCCATTTGCTAACGGGCACACGATACGATGTCATCTAAAGCCTTTGAGTTGTCATGCGTTTGCTTTATGGGGAGTTAATTAAGCTTCGAGTTTATGTCACGCCATAGTGGTCTAGTGGTAGCAGACGCAACTTCTGAGCTTGGGTTCTGGTAACTTATCATGTTAATGAAACATTCAATACATAAACTAGCACTTCATTTTGGAACAGTAGGATTCCTTTTTAATTAAAGAAAAAATTTAATTTTCATATAGTGGATCAAAATTAAAAATCTATTTACATGCTAGTATATAATAAATAAATAATCAGCCTATAACGTTTCTTTTT
This sequence comes from Orthosia incerta, assembly GCA_948252205.1. Taxonomy (NCBI): domain Eukaryota; kingdom Metazoa; phylum Arthropoda; class Insecta; order Lepidoptera; family Noctuidae; genus Orthosia; species Orthosia incerta. The sequence continues at coordinate 3,965,604 of OX411755.1, forward strand.
TTTTTTTATTTGTAATGGGTTTGCTCTTGACTCTAGTCTAGGTCATAGGTGACAGAGACAGAGTCTACGATGGAGTGAGCTTACCCAGAAGAAGCCTGTTCACTCTAACTTTGAAGAGATTCGGGTTGAATGCGTTCGGAAACACAGACGCAGGTTTCTATTGATTGGAAAAAGGTTTCCCCTATGTGAGAGGGGTTGAGCCTTATTATGCATCAAGCCAGTCAAGCGCGGGTTTGTGGAAAGTAGTCACATGTCTTCGAATTTCAGTTCTGTAGGAGCCGCTACCACTTGACCACCGATGCTCTTCGGTAGTAAGTAAGTACCATTAAGTACCTAAAACCAATAGTAATATTATCAGCCTGTAACTGTCTAAGTTTAGGGGAATGACATCTCCTTATACATATTCTTACCTATACCTAAGTAGGTGTAGTTAAGCATTCTATATCATCCACAATACTAAGTCCTTTACGATAATTCCAACATCAAGTTATGATGTCATTAAGCCAGTAATAGTCATCCAAATTATCCCTATATAACGTCTCACATTATATTAGGCATATCTAATTAAATTATATATGTTTAAGACTGCGCAGAGCGAACGAGGCGCGCGGCAATTAGGTATTTTCTACAGCGCGCTAGTCGTGTGCGTCGTCACACACACAATCACAAGTTCGCTCGAGTCCGGCTTGCAGTTGCACGACAAAAGTTGGTAACTTAGGATTTTTAAAATTTGAGGCGTTGTGTTGAGTGACTTGAAAAGGCGAATATTGATTATTTAGATGTTTATGTAGGTAAATAAAGCCCATAATTAAATCTAATAATCTATATTATATAGAAAATAATGTTTGTTTGTACTATAGTAATACATTATCCGTTCCGTTACTATTCATCCGATTGCGATGAAATTTTGGCGTTGTGGATTGTACGCCCGGGAATTTTACTGGGTAAGTAGGTAGGCTAGGTGAGTTGATAAGTAAGTTAGATGGGTAGGTGTATTGTATAGTAAAACCAGTCTGTAATAAAAAAACTTTATTTACCTAATGTAATACCTTGCGTGTTTTTCCCATTTTCAAAATCATACACAAAACCCAGGGAAACGTGGTATATTTATTATACAGAGTGTAACAGAAACGTCATATTTTAAAAATTGCTTCTAATTCTGTAAATGAACAACTATCTCCAGGGAAGTCAAAGGCATTTCCTATAAACTAATGGAAATGGAAAAGAGACAAGAAGGGTAATATCAATCTCATTTAAAACATGATTGTTATTTTCAATCACTGGTGAACACATTATGGAAGAACGTGTTACGTGTTCATGCGATATATTGCATTTGTTTATAGAGATACCTCTATAAACAAATGTCGAAATCCATTATTCTATTGCCATTTATTATGATCTCGGCTTTGTCTTTAGTTTCTTCTTCTACCAAAATGTTTGAATATGAATCTGTATGTTTTGAAGAATCCTGAAATAAAATAAGATAATTGTAAGTAGTCGCTTTACTTTGTGTAAATTATTTCATCACCACTGCTCTCAAAACGGTGAAGGAAAACATCGTGAGGAAACCGGCATGTCCTAGAACCAAAAATTCGAAGACATGTGACATCCACCAATCCGCACTGGGCCCGCGTGGTGGATTACGGCCCATTCCCTCTCACAAAGAGGAGGCCTGTGTCCCAGCAGTGGGAACGCCGCTGATGATGAATTAATAAAATTATTAAATTGACGTAGTTATCAGATGTATTATCAACCTAACTCTTAAAATGTTGTGAACAGACTAAAAGAAATATAGTATACATAATCATTTCCCCATGTAAAAGACTTGCCAGCAAACACTAGCAACAAAATAAGTATAATGAATTTAAAATTTCGTGGTGACCCCTTGGCCTCACTTCTCGTGCTTGAGGTCCTGGGTTCAAATCCAGGCAATGCGTCTTTTTCAAATGACTTTTTACTTTCCAAGTTTATATTGGACATCACTGACAATGGCGAAAAAAAAAATCTTCCATCGTGTATTCTAAAATGAATGTCAGAATAGCAATCGGCACCCCCAAATACCCATTACACGATACCCATATCGAATGTTTGAGAAAAAGATGCATCCACCATCTTGGATATTAAAAATAATGTCAGATTTGCAATCGGCATCCCCAAAAACCCATTACACGATACCCATATCGAATGTTTGCGAAAAAGTTGCATCCGCCATCTTGGATTTTAAAAATAATGTCAGATTTGCAATCGGCATCCCCAAAAACCCATTACACGATACCCATATCGAATGTTTGAGAAAAAGATGCATCCGCCATCTTGGATTTTAAAAATAATGTCAGATTTGTAATCGGCATCCCCAAAAACCCATTACACAATACCCATATCGAATGTTTGCGAAAAATTTGCATCCGCCATCTTGGATTTTAAAAATAATGTCAGATTTGCAATCGGCATCCCCAAAAACCCATTACACGATACCCATATCGAATGTTTGAGAACCAATTGAAAAAAAAACGATTACATGCGCCATTATGTTAGATATTTTTTTTTTACAAAAAAATACAACCGACTTTCAAATAAAAATTGAAAATAAATTCAATTTCGGAAGTCGGTGTTCCTGTTTTTGATTCTTCGTTTTTTGTCACTGACTGGCGAAATTAAATTTATTTTACATAATATTGTAGTGTTTTCATTTGGAAGTTGGTTTTTTTTTTGGCAAAAAAGTTTTTATTTTACACGTTTTAGTTGTGTACACAATGGGCAAGTTATATAGCCTGAATGAAATTAGAGTGTACTAGGGTTTACTGTATTCATCTGCGTACCCCTTTAGAGCTTACCGGCGTGATGTAATGTTATGAAAATATGGTGTAAACAATAAACAGACATGCGATTCCAGCAATCCCGAGAGATCTGCCGTATTTTTTGAGGAGTTCTGTTGCATATCTCCAAAATTCTTCATCAGATCTTCACCAAATTTTAATGGAACGTAATCTTTCAAACAAAAAAATAATTTCTAAAATCTGTCCACAATTGATGTAATCGGTGAACATACACAAAAAAATCCTTCTTTTTGGAAAGTCGGTTAATAAGGAAACAATGTCACAAAATAGAAATATGTACTTTTTATGAGAACAGATTCTTTTTCGGAAATGAGCGCCAACTTTCTTCTTATAATATGTTACCTTACGCTTTCCTATTATAACTAAAACAAACATTTAAAAAAAATGTTACAGAAATATGCATTGAATAGTGCATAAAAAGTCATACTCAAAAAACAAAATATATAACTTACCTTATTCAACTATTTGCAGCAAGGTATACGTACACAATAGATCGCGAATTATCGTTATCGGCGCGTCGCTTCACAATGAGACGTGACCACTCTCCGAGCTCTCGTGGGCGACTGAATTGCCGACCGGTTTACGTTTCGCATGATCCAAAACAGCGCAACAATTAAGAAAAAAAATAAAACTAAAATAACCGAGTGTTTTTTCGAAAATGTTAAAACTATAAATTGTGGTATGACAATTAGAGATTAATATGAATTAAAGTTTGTGAAAAAATTCAACAGTTTACTATAAATATTCAATAAAACACGAGCATGCTATTTTAATATTTTTGTCCAACTTTACGTATTTTTGTTATTTAAACTAAACAACATTTTTTGTTTTTGCCAACATAGAATCGTTAACACATTCATTGTGGTGTTCATTACATATTTTTTATGGTAATTATGGTAATAATATTGACTAAATCCCTATAACTGTGACGATCGTTTTGGATTATTTTGCTCGGCGCAGTCTTAATAGGTATTAAGTGAAGGTGCAGTGCACCGAGATGCCAAAGCGCCCACTGCAGGCTAGAGTCAGTATTGACAAAACATTACATCAAACCAAGGGTCAGTAAATCTGGGAACCGCGGCTGATGGACGCGACTGACAGCCGCGACTTATAGAGTATCTGCACAGATAAAATTACAATATCTGGGTAATTAATGTACATTCAATTGTGCAACCTATCAGACGTAAGTTGCGGACGAAACCTTGGGCGTTCGTCTTTGTCAGCCAAAAACGTCCGTGGACGGTGTGCGCGGGGTGTGGGACGCGTTCCTGTCGTCAGTACAACTCTTTTTATGTTCTTTCTTGGTGGACAACATAAAGCAACCGCCACTAATTCTAGAAAATCGTCCTCATTTTACTATTCGACATGTTTCTTCGTCAACTAGTTGTCGACTCGTTAAATAAGCGCTCGGATGAGTCCGCAAGCCACCTCCCAAACGACGGTGCACACATATTATCGGTTCGCAGCTGTGGGTAGCGCCTAACGGACATTTCCGATAATTTGTGCCCAGCTATAGTGTCAGCGTCACATCACATCATCAGCCTATTAATGTTCCCACTGCTGGGACACAGGCCTCCTCTCTGTGAGAGGTAATGGGCCGTAATCCACCACGCGGGCCCAGTGCGGGTTGGTGGATGTCACATGTCTTCGAATTTTTGGTTCTAGGTTTCCTCACGATGCTTTCCTTCACCGTTTTGAGAGCAGTGGTGATGAAATAATTTACACAAGTAAAGCGCCTGCCTGGGCTCGAACCCACGACCTACAACTTGTAAGTCGCGGCCGATACCACTTGGCCACCACTGCTCCCGTGTCAGTGTCAGCGTAAACTCACAGAATTGACAGTCCTCGACTTTGGTTATTACAGCCGGAAATTGTGCTCAGTGCACATTTCGCGGGCACGAATATGATTAGATATGGCTTCTACAGCCACTCCATGGTGATTCCGTGCTGGGTGTTAGAGTACGAGTATAAATAGCGTTATTTGCCAGATTTTCTTTATTCTTTCAACATGGGTTTTAGAGCCAATAAAAAGCCTTCTTTATTTAACATTATATTAATTAACATGAACATTAGAAGCGGGATATTTACCATGTTAACTGTTTGTTGCGAGTTTCCGATATTTCGGTGCTGTTGCAAGCACCATGATCATGGATAAACTGAAATAACTTTCAGTTGGGTGGGTGCGGCGGGTGGATGTTTATGAGGAGGCAAACCCCCGCTATCCCACTCCTAATGTTAGTGTTAGTGTTAGTGACACTGACAGTTTAAAAACTTATATTATATTAATTATAATTTGTACAATAAATTGGAATTTATATTTGCCAGGTTGAAATAAATTACCTATTTGAGATTTCACACCTCGTGTCCATAAAAAGGATTAATATTCATCTAGCAGCTAATTCACTTCAATTAATCATAATTTTCATTCTGCATTTTTTGTAGTAACTTTGTATTATATTAAAAGCTTAAAACCCTTTTCAAAGCATTTCGCCCAAACTTATACGTCTTCACATTAATTATGAAAAGGCGAGGTTTAACCCAAAAAAAAAGAAACACCCTCCAGTGAAAACACAGGAATTCATAAACAAAATTCACACCTGAGATGTTGGGTATTATAATTATTTAACATCTTTCCGCTTGAGCTGAAAAATATAACTCACTGGAACAAGGCAGCAGAGTGACCGCCAAGTTCTATGCTGTGTTGGTGTTGACCGATAGACATAAAAGTTCAGGTTAATTTATGTAGCTGTTGTGACGTATTACTTACCTACATATTGGCAAGAACTGCTTTAAAATGATTGTAATACCCACGTCAATTAAACTCATAATTAGCTAATTACTGCAAACTAAATATTTGCCAAGTTATACATTTCTAAAACCATTGTTGATTATGATTTTATTAATACAATGCAAAATAATTGTATCCAATTTAGATGGAATAATACCTATCCATTTCTAAAAATAACAAAACCAGCCAAGTGCGAGTCGGACACGCGCACGAAGGGGTCCGTACCATTATCGCAAAAAACGGCAAAAATATCACGTCTGTTGCATGGGAGCCCCACTTAAATATTAATGTCATTCTGTTTTTAGTATTTTCTGTTATAGCGGCAACAGAAATACATCATCTGTGAAATTTTCAACTATCTAGCTATCACGGTTCATGAGATACAGCCTGGTGACAGACGGAGAGACAGACAGACATACAGGCAGACGGACCGCGGAGTCTTAGTAACAGGGTCCCGTTTTATCCTTTGGGTACGGAACCCTAAAAAAACAAAATGTATACTGGAACCGGCTTGGTTATCAAATTGGAAAATGAAAAAGAGCAGTCTGCTAAATCCTTTTCAAACTTGGCTTTCACTGCCGTGCACGCATTTCAGCCGCGTCCGAGCATTAATTAGACGAATGAGCCCAATTTCAGGTTACTCCTTTCATGCTAATTGAAATAAATGCAACGTTTTAATCAACGAATGGGAAGTGGGGAGGGGATACTAACTAGTGTTGGGAGACCTGCCTTACTGTGTGCGTTTCAATGGCGCGGCCACGGCGTTTTTTTTTTAAAAAAAACTATGCCAAGATTATGTAAAAATTTGTAAAAGTTAATGCCCAAAACCATAAATTTGTCAAAGTCATGGTTCAAAAGTTTTAAGGGTTTGAACGTGGCCGCGCCATTGAAACACGGCGAACCGCGCGGCCACGGAGATCTTTAAAACTAAGCATTGCAGAGACCTGAAATTTGGGTTCATAACAGAATTAATTTGTAAAAAATTTGTAAAAATATAGAAAAAATGCCTAGGTTTATATTTTAGGATCTGTAACCCTAAAACGCCATGGCCGCGCCATTGAAACGGTGAATAATACGTTATCGCCGATATCTCCCTGAAAAAGCATCGCAGAGGTCTGTTTTTTTTTGTAAAACCTAGATTAGAATTTGTCAAAACATGTAAAAATACACAAAAAAAATCTAGGCTTATATTTCAGGAGCTGGTAGACCAAAACCCTATGGCCCCGCCATTGAAACGGTGATAAATACATTATCGCCGATATCTCGCTGAAAAATCATCGCAGAGGTCTGAAGTTTTTTGTAAAACCTAGATTTGAATTTGTCAAAACATGTAAAAATACATGTATTTTTGTGTATTTTTACATATTTTGACAAATTCAAATCTAGGTTTTACAAAAAAATTCAGACCTCTGCGATGCTTTTTCGACGAGATATCGGTTATAACGTGTTTTTCACCGTTTCAATGGCGCGGCCATGATGTTTTAGTGTTACAGCTCCTAAAATATATAGCTAGGATTTTTTTCTATATTTTTACAAATTTTTTACAAATTAATTCTGTTATGTACCAAAATTTCAAGTCTCTGAAATGCTTAGTTTTAAAGATCTCCGTGGCCGCGCGGTTCGCCGCGTTTCAATGGCGCGGCCACGTTCAAACCCTTAAAACTTTTTAACCATAACTTTGACAAATTTATGGTTTTGGGAATCAACTTTTACAAATTTTTACATAATCTTGGCATAGTTTTTTATAAAAAAAAACGCCGTGGCCGCGCCATCGAAACGAACACGCCTTACTTTGGAGAAAAAGGCACTCGGATTAGATAAGATTAATTTTCAGAAGTTTTAAAATCATCGCGCGGATGCCTGCAGTTTCTAATGAAAAAACTCACACAAAAATTATAAAATGCGATCAAAGGCCGTTCTTCGAAATAAACTTTTATTTATCGTTAGTTAGTTACCCAGTATATATGTTTCAAATCATGCAACTGATTTTTTTTTTTTTTTTTTTTATTATTTAATGGGCTCCAACCAATTCAGCAGAAATTTGCGTGCGTGTATGACCAGATGTATGAACGTAAACGAAACAAAAGAAGAAAGAGAAAAGTAGCAGATGGCGTTCTGTAGTTTCTGCCTACCCCCATTGGGGAAAACCGTGAATTTATTTATGTACTATTGTACATATTATTTATGTTCCGCCAGCAGCGTCGCCCGCGTGATAGTCGAAAATTATCCCGAGGGAACATGTTCCCGGGTTAAAAAGTTCATCCAGATCCGTCCAGCCATTTGAGCGCGAAGAAGTAACAAACATACAAACACACACACACTCATAAACTTTCGCCTCTATAATATTAGTGTGATGTGATGTGACTAGCTTCTGCCAGCGGCTTTGCCCGCGTGAAAAGTGCGCTCAGCCGTTCTTGCGTGATTGAGTAACAGGCCTCCATCCATTCATTCAAACTTTCGCAATTATAATATAAGTAAGATGTCATCATCTGCCTAGCCTTTTTCCCAACTATATTGGGGTCGGCTTCCAGTCTTACCAGATTCAGCTAAGTACCAGTGTTTTACATAGAGCGACCGCCTATCTGACCTCCACAACCCAGTAACTGGGTAACACGGTACCCCTTGGCAAGACTGGTGTCAGATCTCATGCTTCTGACTACCCGTAACGACTGCCAAAGATCTTCAAATGACAGCCGGGACCAACGGCTTAACGTGCTCTCCGAGGCACGGAGGAAACTCGGTATGTTGAAATGGTCACCCATCCACGGACCGACCTCGTCAAGCGTTGCTTAAACTTGATGATCGACCCGTGCGGCTGTAATTATTTAGCCACGAGCTCGTCAACATGAGTAAGATGTGTGTAGGTGTAATTAAATCCGATACACCAAAATTACAACACAAGGCCTCAACCGAAAGCCATGTCCACACAATGGCACGGAACTGTTCGGAATCAACAAGCGAGGCTTGAGTAAACATGCTCGCCCCAGCCTTGATTCGCAGCGACAATATCCCAAAGCTATGAGCAGAACTTCAAACTACTTGAGTTTGAATCCTAACCAATTCAACAAACAGATGGATTTGCATTAGTATATTGTATGTACAGTTGTGTGTATTTGAAGCAAGGCTGGGGTTGTGTATTTGCTTCTTGCTAAACCATTTGCTTAATCGAACAGAAACTTGATCAAAATGGTTCAAAAATAAATTATATTAGTACAGGCATGTCAAGATCATAAGGAAACTGCTATAGGTTAGGAATATGCTAAAGGCAGGAGTTGTAATGTAGGATTGTCCACGCTTTGTTCAGATTTATCAAGCGCAAGTTCGATCGTGCATGGAGTACTGTTCTCATCTCTGGGACGGATCTGCCAAATACCAGCTTGATGCACTAGAGTCGAAAGAAAAGCGGGCCAAGAAACTCATTGGCTATGAGGCACTGGTCAAGTCAAAGCTCCAGAGCCTTGAACGTCGTACCCGAGTTGCCAGCTTGTCGGTTTTTTATCGGTTACATTTCGGGGAGTGTGCGATGAAATTGCATGGTTTATTTCCGCCCAGCCCGTTCCATCATCGGACTACCAGACGTACGGCGATGCGCCATCGGTACATGGCGGACATCCCACATATACTCACAAAACGTTTTAGGGACACTTTTATTATGCGTACAGCTAAGGAGTGGAATTCCCTGCCGGAGTCTGTGTTTCCCGATAGCTACAATCTATGGGTTTTTCTAGGCAAGCGTGCTTGACCGTCGACCACATCATCACTTACCATTAGGTAAGATGGTGGTCAAGCGCAAACCTTTTTTTATTTTTTGTTACTAAATAAAATCTTTTTTTTTTCTATAGAGGTTTTAAATTTAAAAGCCATACTTTAACGAGTTTATTTTCATTATACTTGACTAAACATTTTCTAACATAATAGGCAAAATGGAGTAAACCTACTAAAATTGCACAAAATTTAAGAGTAATTTTAGCACGAAACACAAAGAAACACTCCACAAAGTTTATAAATAAACTTCCACTCGTCTTAAGCCCATCCCTATAGGCTTCATCCCGCTAATTTGACGGCTACTTTCACCCTAATTCAGAGAGTGCGGCGATGCGAGTAAGTTTTGTATAAACAGTTGAATAAACCTACCATTAGCACTTTTTGTACGATTGAGTAAATAGGCCTGCATAGCCAGGGCACGGCCTCGTTAAATGGCCCAGAGTTCGCAAATGCATGCTAAAATAAAGCAGGAAGTTTCGTCATAAAATGTATAAAAAGAAAGTTTTTTGGCTGTAAATACGAAAGGAACTTGTAAGGTTTTTTATTAGTTTTTTTCGCCTTTTTTGATTGTTTGTTTATGACACTGCTTCGTTGGTTTAGTGGTCGCGTGCGCTACTGTGGAGCATAAGGTCCTGGGTCGGGCAAAGTGGGTTTTTATATTTTGTATTTGTTTTCAGTAAATAATTATCTTTGTGTAAATAATTTCATCACCACTGCTCTCAAAACGGTGAAGGAAAACATCGTGAGGAAACCGGCATGTCCTAGAACCAAAAATTCGAAGACATGTGGCATCCACCAACCCGCACTGGGCCCGCGTGGTGGATAATTGCCCATTCCCTCTCGCAGAGAGGAGGCCTGTGTCCCAGCAGTGGGAACATTAATAGGCTGATGATGATGATGATGATGATGATTTTTTTTCAGTATCAGATTCAAGTCTGCATGTGTGTCCATCAGGGCATCGCTTCCTATTACATTGTGAAATGTGGGTATACCACCTCTTCCCAACCTTTTGGGAAATCGTTATGTTATGTTATGTAAACTGTACAAGAACACCTGTATTAACAATAGTCACAGACATACATCTAACTAGATGATACGATAAATGATCGTAATCTGAGCTTTTCATTTACCATTATCGGCACCGGAAATCCACCGAAATCTAGAATAATGCCTTTTTATGCCATATTGAGCTGTAAAGTATGTATAGAAATTGTTGGCCGAGGCATTGGAAACGTTTTCTTTCATTATTAAGTAAATTTGTTTTTGAATTGTTTATGAAAAAGTGGCACGGTTGGTTTTCATACAGATGGAGGTACTTGCGTTATCAATTTAAAATTTTAGATGTATGTCTGTGACAATAGTGTATCCATTTGCTGTCCTAATTTTGATAAGCTGGCCGCGTATAGTAAAAGCCGGATAGTTGCCACAATTTAAATTTAATCACTCTATATCTCTTAGTTTAAAAAGAAAAATACTTGTCTTGTAACACTGATAGGTACTTTGATTTTTATCTACAAATTTGTAAAAAACATTATCTTTAATATTGCCAGAGTATTAGCGATTTTTCCGGCACTCATCCATTTACATGACTTGGGATCTATCCCCTATGTGGGATAGGTGCCCAATCCATGTAAATTACGTTTAGGATAGGAATGCCCCGCCGAGAAACATTATCTACCTCTGCCTTCCCATGCAAACGCAGAGAGATGCGACACGATACGACAAACTTAGTGACAGTTGGAGAATCTTTCGATAGATTTATAAATATATTCAAGGTCAAAATCTGAACATAACACGAATCTTTGAACCTCACTAAACCTAAAACTAGCGAGATTGTTTATGCGATTTGAGATCTAAACAATGAGAAAAGCTTCCAAACCTTGACAATCATAAGAGGATTATTTATGTTATTCGTTTTATTTTGTCTAGCTTTGTTGACATCCAAGTCTACTCGGCTATGCCTACGCTGTACAAATATGAATTGTTGATACAATTCTAGAAAAAACCGGCCAAGTGCGTGTCGGGCCACGCACAGTAATAGGGTTCCGAAGTTGCATAATAATGCGGACTAAGAAGAGGATTTTGTTGTTGTTACATGAACATTAAAACGGTTTCAGCGGCACACAGAATGATTTTTTTTAAATCTATATGCTCGCGTTTGACCACTATCTCGCCTGATGGTAATGATGTGGTCTACGGTGAAGCACGCTTGCCTAGAAGTAACTTATTCACTCTTGACTTAAACTAAAGAAGGACTAACTGGTAACTGAAGAAGGTGTTATAAAATCCAATATCGCAACTGATGTTAGAAAAATATTATCTATTTGAGTACCACTATAGGTGCGAATTGCGAAAGGAGCCGATACGAGCGCGCGTTAGAGCCACGGGGAATGGTATGGCTCGTTCCTGGATCCTGGCGCACACGCTCCTTGTTTATTTCTCTTTTGGAATTTGAAAAAATTCGTATGTTTCTATTTCTATTCACCTCTAATTTGCGGTATTCATTATTTCGTTCTGGAAAGTTTAACGCTAATCAACCAGTGATGTTGTCGGGTCGAATATTGACTTTATAGATGGAAATCGACAAAATAAAATAAGGTATTTGCTTGACAATCGAATCTAATTTGACTTTAGATTATAGAGATAGACAAAACGTTGAAAATACTTCTGCACTGACACAAAATAAACTCCCCCGCGCGCATGCGCCCGCCGTATGGACTACACACCGGTACGGCCAACGACTCCGGCTACTCCAATGCGTTATTCGAGCTTAAAAAACATTATTCATTTAGAAATAATTATTATTAAGTATGTTATGATTTTATTTTTGTAGATTTTTACATGGTTCATAAGCATATATTTACTATCAGTTTTACATAGCTAACAACGTTGTTTAAGTGATTTTTCAATGGCATTTGTACAAAAATTGTACTGTGCCAAGTACATTTTTTTTGTGCCTTTGCTCCCGTATAAATAAGTTTTTCTTGTAAATGTGTATAATTTTATGGTGTACAATAAAGTATATTCTATTCTATTTTATTATATTCTATTCTACATTGTCCCTGCGCTTCTGTAAAGTTTTGTACTACAGAACTATACAGAAGCGCAGGGACAGCTAGTTGACTGACAGCTGTAAGCGCATGGACAGCTGGTTGCCTGCTAGCTGTCGGCGCGTGGACAGCGATCAGTCATCTCTGTTGGTGGTGTTGTGCGGGAGCGGTGATAGAGCGGGTTAGTGTAAGTGAGCTATGATCTCGGCCTTCTCATTTAATGTGGTTGCACACGCACTGCCTCTGAGTAGTTGCTTGCAACGCGGCGCAATTAAACTCTTTATTTTTCTTTCTTGCTTTGTATTGATCGAAAGCCATTCAAAAAGTAGTAAAAACTCATGGAAAGCATGGTGTATCAGATCCTTGGTTAGCACAGATAACGTTTCCTCGGGAATATTGCCGTCTTTCTTGCGATTGAAGCCACAAAATCTAGAAGAACTATAAAGCTCAGGACACATCTTGTCCTATAACTATCTTACTAATCCTACATCCTACTAATATATATAAAGGCGAAAGTTTGTAGGTGTGTAAGTGTGTTTAAATGTTTGTTCCTCTTTTGAAATTTGGCACAGAAATAGATTATAGTCTGGAATAGCACATAGAATCCTTTTTTCCGGGGAATATGTTCCCTTGGGATAATTTTCGGACGAAGCTGCTGGCAGTAGCTAGTTAAATATAAAACGAGTAAGATAATCATATAGCTGACAGTAGTTGAATACATACTAAGGTATATAAAGATCCCAATGGGTCGAAGTGTCCGAGTTATTTCTCGGCCCCTCCATAAGATAAGATAAGGTATATTTAATATTATTTTTCAATACAGTTGTTAAACATGGCGTACTTTCAGAGGCTATAATTATGATTTGAAAATTAAATCTTTCGCACAGACATATTTCTATTACGCGGTCGTGACTTTTGTTTACGAGCTCGGTCATTAGTTTTGCAGTTGAGTTTTAAATTTAGAAGTCAACTAGCTGACCCGCGGGGCTTCGCTCCCGTCAACTGGCTACTCTGCCTATCCAGTCTACCCTGCCTACCCAGCCTACTCTACCTACTCTACCTACTCTGCCCACTCATCCTACTTTACCTACTCTACCATATTTGTAGTCTTAGTTAATTATGTATTTTATACACGGTATATAATTGTATCTATGTAAATAAAGTTTTAAGTACCTAATTGACCTACAAAATAATATAACTTATAATATGTACTTGGAACAGTAAACATTTTGTACAAATGCCATTGAAAAATTACTTAAATAACAATTTAGCTATGTAAAACAGAGTAAATATATGTTTATGAACCATGTAAAAATGTACAAACATAAAATCATAACAGACTTTACAAGTTTACGAGTAATATTCGACCAACTTATAAAATGAGCTTGAAACAGTAAATTTTTTGTACAAATGTCATTGAAAAATTACTTAAATAACGTTGTTAGCTATGTAAAACAGATAGTTATAGATAAATATATGCTTATGAACCATATAAAAATATACAAAAATAAAATCAAAACATTCTTAGTAATAATGATTTCTAAATTAATAATGTTTAAGCTCGAATAACGCATTGAGGTGGACGGAGTCGTTGGCTCTTGCACTAACACAAAATAGACTCCCTCGCGCGCATGCGCCGTATGGACTACAGACCAGTACCGGTCTGTAGTCCATACGGCGCGTGCGCGCGAGGGAGTCTATTTTGTGTTAGTGCAATAGTATTTTCGACGTTTTGTTATCTAAAGTCAAATTAGATTTGATTTCCAAGCAAATTCCGTTATCCGACCATAACGCTGAAATCGTTTTAATGTTCATGTAACAACAAGAAACCCTCTTCTTAGTCCGCATTATTTTGCAACTTCGGAACCCTATAAATGCGCGTGGCTCGACACGCACTTGGCCGGTTTTTTTTACTACTGATATGCTATATTACGTGGGCGACGCTGCGGGCAGAAGCTAGTCTTCTATAAAGCAACGCTACTTCACAACTTTATCATAGTGACCAAGGCCTAGAAACACAACTACCACACTCGAGTCTCTTCACAGTGATTATAGCTCCAGATAATACCATTTCGAGGCCAATTTTGCCAAGGAACGTTTTAAGCTATCAAGATCTGAGTGCTAAGAGCGAACGCCACTTAAAACTTTGCGTCCGAGGTTCACAATGATATTATTAACTATTGTGAGAAGACTCCAGTCTTGAGAAACCGCACTGGTTTAACTTAGAAATAGCTTAGTATAGCTACGGTTATTGCGAAGAGTTAATATCTATTAGTAGGAAAGTTACTGAGGTCTGGAACTGGCAATTCGAATTTTAAAACTTTATAAAACCTTTAATCTTTGACAATCTTTCAAAAAGTTCAAAGTTAGTGAAAATATTACTTCAAGGTGAATGTGATCGTTGACTGAATCACCGAGTAGCATTACATATACGCCTTGCTCATCCTATTGGTGATGTTCTTCAGAAAGGCCATGTAAATAGAAGCCATGACCAGATTATGAAGGCAAACGAATAAAATGTAGTATGCTAGGATCGTAGCAGGTGGTGTGCTGTAGTTTCTGCCTACCCCCAAGGAGAAAATGATTGAGTGTATGTTTTTAATATTAGCTGTACAATCTGTGCCTCTGCTAACAAAGTTGGTAACATTTCAACTGGTTTTTACAAACCACTAGAAACTTAAAGACATCCAAATGCTGAACGAGTATTTATTTAACATTTAATATTTATATACTTACTTAAGGTTACACTAGTCGAAAAATTTTCCATACAAACGTAGTCTAGGAATTATTCCACTGTTTGACGACATACGTTCAAAATAAAAAGTGATATCAATTTGTCTCATCATTAACGAGGCGTAACGGATTTTTTCAGGGTTTTTGCTCGCCCGGCTGGTCACGTGCCTTCTTTAACTTCTTGTACATCTCAGGGCTGTTTGCTGTGTTATTTGTATTTAATAGTTTATTTAAATTAACTATTTTAATTTGGTAATTAAAATAGTTAATTTAAATAAACTATTAAATTATTACATAAAACTAAACTATTAAATAAAGGTATAAATAATATTTTGTATTCAAATAACTTTTTTTTTAAATTGAATTATTATTAAATTTAATGTTGTTAACACAAAGTAACAAGAAGTGGAAGCTTAGTTTTGAACTCGCTACCATGTTGACATAGTTTCACTAATGTAACAACTTGACCAAATCGATAACAAATATTGTTGAAATTAACAAGTCAATCATGGTGACAAAACAATATTCAAACGCTTACCTACACTAACGTTACGTGTTAAAGATCTAATTTGCATAACTGTCTTCTATAATATTTGCCTACTTGAACAAGTCGTTCTAGTTCGATAAGCTCTTGCGTATCGAATAACACTTATCTACTGCTAATTGCACTTGGTTCAAAATCATCTAAACTTTTAGTGGGTCGGCTAACGGCATGGTGGGTCAAGTAACAGCTATTACCGACTGTACATTACAACTTCATTATAATCTTAGCAGCCTTGCATTACAATCTGTAATCACGTCTATTGGTTCCTTTTTAATATTTCATGTATGTCTCAATTCCACCACCAAAGTTAACGTTTTTTATATGGATAGGCTCGCGCTTGACCACTATCTCACGTGATGGTAAGATGATGCGGTATCTACTCTGCGAATAATTTCATCAAATCAAATTAAAAAGTAAAAATATAATGCCGTATTAAAGAAATTTAAACTAGAGTAAACTAATTAACCATTTTTTTAGAAAACATTAGGCAATTCTCGGCACACTCGTTAGGGCTCGTGTTTTATTAAAATTTTATATATTGTTTACGCATGTCTTTTATAATTGTTTCATTGTTTTAATTTTCATAAATTTTAAAATAATGTTTGAATATTTATAAAAATATTTAGTTTAAAATTTTATTGACTTTTGGCTATATAGGTAGGTTTAGGCTTAACATTATTAGGTACCTATTTACTTTACTGTAGTATCAACATTGTTGAAAACGAAATGGCACCTACATATTAAAGCTTTAAGAATGTTTTACAACTTTGGTTGCATTAAACTTTTTGCCATTCCTGTTAAAATGGTTACCCTGAGGTGTTCTTGGCATCCATTTTTGCATATTAACTTCGAATGCCTCAGACGTATGTTTATAAAATAATGGATATTGGAAAAAATATGGAGCTACGGAAAGTTTTTACTACAAGAAAAAATATGAAATATTTTTTTTTTTTTTTTTTTATTATTATCTATAGGCTTGCGCTTGACCACTATCTCACCTGATGGTAAGCGATGATGTGGTCGACGATAGAGCACGCTTGCCTAGAAGAAACCTATTCACTCTTGACTTAAAGACCCCTAGATTGTAGCTATCGGGAAACACAGATTCCGGCAGGGAATTCCACTCTTTAGCTGTACGCATAATAAAAGTGTCCCCAAAACGTTTTGTGCGTATGGGTGGGATGTCCACCATGTATCGATGACGCATCGCCGCACGTCTGGTAGTCCGATGATGGAACGGGCTGGGCGGAATTAAATCATGTAATTCCATCGCACACTCCCCGAAATGTAACCGATAAAATACCGACAAACTGGCAACTCGGCGACGATGTTCAAGGCTCTGGAGCTTTGACTTGACCAGTGCCTCATTACCGATGAGTTTCTTGGCCCGCTTTTCGATCGACTCTAGTGCATCAAGCTGGTATTTGGCAGATCCATCCCAGAGATGAGAACAGTACTCCATGCACGATCGAACTTGCGCTTGATACAAGTTGAGCAGCTGTTCCGGCGTGAAGTACCTTCTCACCTTCGCAAGGATCCCCAACTTTTTGGCAGCCAGCTGAGCCTTTGCCTCAATGTATGGCCCAAAGTTGAGAGTCGATGTCAACGTAACGCCAAGAAGCTCAAGATGGTTCGTTATTGGCACGGTTACATCACGGAAAGTAGGAGCCGGGTGGAATTGGCTCCTTTTAGCGGAAAAAAGACACGCCTGGGTTTTAGCAGCATTAAACCTGACCAGATTGGCATCGCCCCATTCGGAAACTGCCTGCAAGGACAAGTTCAAGCGCTCCACCATGGCCTCCCGGAGAGACCGGACCTGAGGCCCGGTAGCACGCGCGTTGGACAAGTATCTCTCAGCAACAGTGCTGTCGTCTGCATACCCAAACATTACCCAAAGGCTTCAGCAGATCGTTAATGTGCAACAAGAACAATGTTGCTGAGAGCACGGACCCCTGAGGGACCCCGGCATTAATATCCAATTGGTCCGACGAGCAGCCATCGATAACCACTCGAATGGACCGATCTCTCAGGAAGTCTGCAATCCAATCACACAGACCACCGGGCAAACCGAATGAAGGAAGCTTACCAATAAGGCTTTCGTGCCAGACCCTATCGAAAGCCTTCGAGATGTCGAGGGAGACGGCAAGCGCTTCCCCATGCCTCTCGATGGCCTCACTCCATATGTGAATGGCATACGCTAGAAATATTATGAAACGCGACCGACCTTCATAAACAGACAATAATAAAATGCAAATAAAATGCCATTGTAACTTCTGCTCCCAAAAAGTCTTAACAAATTCAAATTATCGCCCTCAATATTCAGAAACAAACCGGCCAAACGTAGACATGAAAGAAACCCCGACTTACATTACAAAACTTGTCTTAAATGCTAATAAAAGAGATCGCAGCCCGCTCGGGGGAACATTCCAGAATGAATATTTCATGATGGCTCTATTGACGGCCAGGGGTGAATACCTCCCACCCCGCCCGCGATCTAACTCAACTACACTGAATAGGTGGTCTTGTATACTGTTGTATAGGTCAAGGGAAATTGGTCGTGATACAGGAGCAGCGACGCAGATGTTGTGCGTTTATATTCTCATTAATTTTTCATCTTTGTGTTCGGTTTCGTTTGTGTTAACTACAGTTTGACAGGACGTTGCGATTCTTTTTGCTTTTTTTTTTTTTTGATCACGGAAACGATATTTCCGGGTGAATTAAGCATTGTGCATGGACTGTGAAACAGTCGTGCATCATCTTTTAATGTGTTTTTTTTCAGTACTTGTTGTTCTACGCCACCATTCGTTTAGACTTGAATCTTGGGACTTCGATCCAGATCGATCTCTTGTACCTACCATGGCAGATATACTGTTGTTGAGTTTGATTCCCAATTGTGAAATTGTAGACAACTGTTATTGTGGCTAATAGACGTGAATACCGTAGTTTTGAATACTGTTTAAAATCAAGACACAAAATGGAATTTTGGTGCACACAAAATTTAATAGTGTAACACAGAATTCAAAATTAGCATATTGAACGCCCCATATTACAAATTCATGTGCCAAAATCTCTGTCTGTATACTTACTTGCGATTACACCGCTATATATAGCATTATGTCCACACTTGACTTTCATTTATGATTTGCACTATAAACGATATAAAGACTAGTTGCATACAAAAAAGTACTTTTTTAATGTGTGCTTTTTAGCTCCGATGCACGACTGGAGTTCACGATTGTCTTTGAATATCCTACTATAATATTATAAACGTGAAAGTTTGTGATGGATGGATGAATGTTTGTTATTTTACACGCAAAAGCTGCCGAACTGATTTTGATGAAACTTTACAGACTTATAGCTTATACATCAGAATAACACATAGGCTACCTATAATAATACTAATAATATTATAAAGAGGCAAGATTTTTTTTGTTTGTTTTTTGTTTGTACCGAATAGGCTCCGAAACTTCTGGACCGATTTGAAAAATTCTTTCACCAATAGAAAGCTACATTATTCCTAAGTAACATAGGCTATTTTTTAATCCCGACAATGGGTCCTGTGGGGTGGTCCACGGGAGCGAAGCCGCGGGCAACAGCTAGTAATTTATAAAGATATTGGGCAAACTACTAATACAAGGCGGGCGCTAGGATGCAATAAGTAAAGAGGATAAATAAACGCATCTCATAAAATGCTCAAAGCGTGTATGTCTGAATGTATTTTAATTTTATTCACATACTTCATATTGATTTGGTAAAAAGCAAACTTCGTTATCCTGTTGTTGTTATAGATGATTTGAAAGTGAAAGGTGCGCAGAAAACGTAATGCTTTTGAGTTAATGCTTGTATTTATTTATTTATTGCATTCATGTCGTTAACAAGGTGTTATTATAAAATATAAGTATCGTACATGAACCCTGCGAGGGCACCGCAACATTTTGTATACATAGCTTAATATTAATTGCATGCAATATTATTTAGAAATATATCATTGTTACATTATCAAATTATATAAAATTATTAAGAAAAATGCATTGTTACATTATCAGTTTATATTATATAATGTCAAAATTTCATTATTAATTAATTAAATATTGGATGTCATTTATTTGATTTCTACATTATTACATTGCGTCTTATCTGATAATTTATATACAAAATAGGTACGAGTATAGTGTCAATTTGTTAAGAATTCATTTAGGCTATAATAACATTTCTGTATTAGGTGCATTTTAAGTGCATTTACAAATTTATTATCAAATTCTATGTCTTTTATGTCATTGGGCAGTTTATTATAAATTTTTATGCACATTACTAGAGGTCCTGAGTGAAACATAGCTAGTTTGGAACTCGGCAAAGCTAATTCATTTTTGACTCTTATGGAGCGTTGCAGCGGCCTTTGATTCTTAACTACAGGGAATAGTGACGCGTGTTTTCTAACAAACTTGCTTACTTCCAAAATGTTAATGCTTGTTACAGTTAGCATTTTATATTTAATAAAATATGGTTTACAGCTCTGCATTTGGTCTATATTTGCGAGAATTCTCACGCATCTTTTTTGTAAGATGAAGAGTTTTTCTACTTCAACACAATTTCCCCACACCATAATACCATATGTTAAACACGAGTAGGCGTAGGCATAATATGCTGTCATCGCTGTTTTGAAATTAGTTGATCTTTTCAGCTCATTTAAGGCATACGCGAAACTTGCAAGTTTGTTTGACACGACATTAATATGTGACTTCCAATTTAAATTAGTGTCAACAGTCAGACCCAAGAGTTTAAATTCATCAACACATTGGAGCGGTATGTTATTGTATGAGTAATTTATAATTAATGGACGTTTTTGATAAGGTCTGTATTGCATAAGTTTTGTCTTCGAGAAATTTATTTCCAAATTGTGATCCTTTAGCCAATTCACTATTTTTGTTAGTATATCGTCCAATATTGAATATAATTTGCTACCGTCGTCACATGGAATCACTATCGAAATGTCGTCAGCAAAGAGGACACTCTGTACTTTTATTTCACTTGGCAAGTCATTTATATATATAAGGAATAGAATGCACCCTAAGACACTGCCTTGAGGTATAGACATTGTTACGTGCTCCATTTTTGATCGCACGTGAGTCATTATGCCAGTGTCCGGGTGAAGATATTCCACTTCCACGTACTGTATGCGATTTTTGAGGTACGAGCAGAACCACTCATACGCGATACCTCTCACACCTATTTGGTACAACTTATTTAGTAGTACTTTATATGATACTCGATCGTAGGCTTTACTCATGTCTAACAGTAGCCCTACTGCATATTTCCTATTATTTAATATTTTTAATGCTTCATGTACGTAATTAAACTGCTAACGTCGTTGACTTATTTTTCCTAAATCCATTTTGACTGGTGTTAAAAATCTTGTACTTCTCACAAAAATTATTTAGCCGCTTAGACATTGCAGTTTCAAATATTTTTGAGAATGTAGATAATAAAGCAATAGGGCGATAATTTCCTGCATCAGTTTTCTTGCCTTTTTTATATATAGGTTTTACTATAGATATTTTTAGTAAATCTGGGACAACACCCTCCATGAATGACTGATTTATGAGAAACGTTAAAGGCATTATTAATTCGTCCATACATGATTTAACTAGCGATGGTGGTATTTCATCGTGACCAAAACTTTGCTTGTTTTTTAAGTGTTTAATTATAAATTTTACTTCATTTGGATCAACTGGTTGCAAATATATAGAGTTTTCGCTAGGAGTAACAACATGTCGACCAGGTGGGTTCTCGTTAGACCTCGTGGCGTTAGTTTTCCCTACCGAAACAAAGTAGTTATTAAAGGCATTTGCGACCGACCTCGGGTCTTCAACAAGAGTATTGTTTATATCAAGTTTTATACTTTCTCTAGTTTTTTTAGTCAGTTTGTTAGTACGACTTTTTATGATGTGCCACATTGATTTTGTTTTATTACTAGATTTTTCCATTAGGTTTATATAATTTACTTTTTTAGAAGTGATAACTGTCCTTTTGAGGATTTTCTCGTATTTTTTGTAATATCTTCGTAGTATATCGTTATTTGTAGTATTTATTAATATTTTTAGTTCACGCTTATGTTTACAGGCTATTTTTAAGCCAGTAGTTAGCCATGATTTAGTTTTCTTGTTTTTAATCTTAATTAGCTTTTTTGGTATACATAAATTCAATAGTTTTTGTATAGTGTTATGGAAGGATAACTAATTTTCATTTATATTTTGGTCATTTTTAAGGATTTGATTCCAATCTAAAGTAGATTGGAATCAAATCCTTAAAAATGGTATCAGAGTTCTGATTTGAATAGTGATATATTATGGGAATTATACAGTCTCTTTTTCGTATAACGTAGTTTTGTTCGTTCAGTTTGTATGTTGTTATTTGATAGAGTAGTTAAGACTCCTTTGTGATCTGAGAGTCCCAGTTCTTTGACATTTATCTTAATCTGATTATTATCAAAGTTGGTGAATAGAAGATCTATACACGTTGAACTGGTAGCAGTTACTCGTGTAGGTTCAGTTACTCGTTGGCGGAAGTTGTATCTATTCATTAAATTCAGTAAGGCATGTGAGATTGTTGTCTTTTCAAAAACATTTATGTTAAAATCTCCACCAATTATTATTTGTTTCTTACTGTCTTTTAAGTTAATTTTTTGCAGTAGTTTTTCTAGTCAACCAAAGAATGTTTCGGTTTGTCTATTACACTGTGGCCAATATATTACTGTTAATAATGTGTTTGATTGAGGTATATCCACTGCACAAGTTTCGAATACATATTCAACTGTCAAGTCCCTAATATCTTGTCTTTCATTAAAATTTAGATAGTCTTTAAGGAATATACATACGCCTCCGCCCACGTATTGGTTGCGGCAGAAAGCGGTAGCCAGGTTATAACCCTCGAGTTGTAGTAAATCTTTTTTTGTTTCTGATATCCATGTTTCTGACAAGCAAAATGCTTCTATATCGTGACTGTCATATTTTAATGATTCTATTAAATGTCGTTTGGTTTTAATACTTTGTATATTTTGATAAAGAATATTAATTTTATTAACGAAATGTCATATTACTATTGTCAATAACTTCATCGGCGTAATTAAAATTTGTCATCAGTATAGGGTCATTTTGGGTCATTTGATAGTTAGGGTCAGCTAATGGATAGGTCAATGTATCTTCGATGTTACTATTTGTTGAGGATTGTATAGAGATCATCACGTCTTTTATATTCTTAAATATTATTTGCAACCCGGCGTTATTTATGGTACCCCTACGTCTATCAAACATAGTGTCATCGTAATTTAAATTGAGATTACTATCTAGGAAGTAAGCATGTTCGTGTGTAAGTATGTCAAGATATAGTAAGTTATTAAATGTCTCTACTCTAGAATTGTAAAGATAATAATTATTAAAAAATTTAAATGTTGGCGTACAAATAATTATGTTTGTATGATTAAGTTCTTGCAATGTGCTTCTTATATGAAAGATGGTATCCAGGTAATTGTTTGTAGTTCTGAAATCCTCTTCTCCTAGTAGTATGACACAATAGTCTTGGATAGAATAGTTTTTAAGCTTCTCTTTGATTCCTTTTAGTAAAATCTGTGAATTTCCCAAAGGTGTGATATAGTGGCAGATTTCAAACCCATCCAAAATATTTTCCGCAATCTCAAGTAGTTTGTTTTTATTGTCTGTACTTATGATACATACTTTAGAGCGTTTTATGTAGGTGGTCGATTTATTTTGTAATACTTTCTTACATTTTTGTTCCTCTGTGGCGTTTTGGTTCTCTTTAGTTTTTGAAGTTGTATCTTGTAGTGTGTTACTTATTTTTGGTTTATCTATGGTAATAGGCTTAATACTGTTAGTTGTGCATTGAGATGACACTCGTTTTTTTGTAGTATCGATATTATCTGTTTGTGTCTCCTTTGTATTTGTATATCTGTTTGCAGTTTTCTTTGGTGTAGTTCTAAATTTAGCGGGGCTGTTAATTCTTTTGAGGAGTTCGTTTTTTTGCCTAGTTCGTCGTTTTGTTTCTTCAATTTGCTATTCTCTAATGACAGCAATTCAATTTCCTTATGCGCACTGTTTAATTGCGATGTCAGTTTATCGATTTTGTTCTTTAATGTGTTAAGTTGTGCGTTATCTTCGTCCTCAGACATGTCAGGCAAACTATTGACGGTTTCATTTTGAGAAATTATATATTAATTTCACTCCTCATAAAATTTCCATTCTCCTCCTTGTTTCGTATTATTCAGTATTAAGGGATTCTGCATGCTCTCGTACGATCTTTCTCCATCTGTTTTTGTCTCTGGTGGTGTGGAGGGCGTTGTGAACTGTAGAGTCAAGAGCGGTGTGGATCTGGTCAGACCAACGTATTGGGCTGCTTCCACGAGGCCTTTTCACATCTATTTCTTAAGGTTGCCACCGTCTTTCCTTGTGATGTGACCGAAGTATTCTAGAACTCTGCGCAGGCACTCAAATGACAGCCGCAAAGAGATGTTGAGTTCTCGCAAAATAGAGACTTTGGTCCGAAATTCTGTCCAGGGGATACGGAGCATCTTTCTCCAGCACCACATCTCAAAGGCGTCAATGCGTTTGAGGTCAGCAGCTTTCAGTGACCAAGTCTCAGCGCCATACGAAAAGATCGATATGACTAGAGTCCGTACCGGTTTGGTTTTGGTTTTTACGGAAATCGGAATCGATCGGATCGGTAATTTTGCGATATCTGCAGATTTATCCAAGCTAAGACATGGCGCTCTTAGCCATGCCAATTCTCCTGCCCACTTCCTTCTCGCACGAACCAGCATTACTAATGTCGGAACCCAGTTAGGTAAAGTTGTCTACTGTTTCTAGGCCCAAAATTCTATGAAAATTTCACGGTTGTATGAAAATCGATTCTATGAGTAACTCCAATAAACTCTAAAAATATCTAAAAACTGAATGAAATAGTTAACATTACATGTCTGAAATATTTGACATGCTATTGACAAGTTTTTAACAAGATCAAATTGAAAACCAGTAAGTTTTCTATGTGTCTAAAAGCTGAGTAGAATTCAACGAAAACTATATTGGAAACAGTTCCAAGTAATATTTAGTTGGATATTTCGAGAATTAGGCGCTTTCACAGAATTTTCGTTCGATTTTTTTTTTGTAGATCATGTCGATCTCTGTCTAGACTGTGAGAAAATACTGCCGAAAAAGAAATAACCTTATTATGTTTTAACTGTTGTACCTACTTACTTATTTACAAAGAAGGTTTACTAGGGCACCTACACACTATGCCAGGCTGTGAGGTTTTCGTTTCTCACAATACAATTATTATGTCTGACGGCCAGTCTTATCAAGGACTATCGTGTAACCCAGTTACTGAGTTGTTGAATTTAGATAAGCAGTCCCTCCATGGTAAGCACTGGTATTCAACTGCATCAGTTTAGACTGGAAGCAGACCATAGACCACTTGGATAAAGGTTAGGCAGATGATAATGATGACGAAAATTTTCAATATAAATAATTTTCAATTTAATTTTCAATGTATTATTCAATTTAATTTAAAATGTATTTTTCAATTTAATTTTCAATTTAATATTCAATGTATTATTTAATTTAATTTTCAATGTATCATTCAATTTAATGTTCATTGTAATATTCAATGTATTTTTCAATTTAATTTTCAATGTATTATTCAATTTAATGTTCATTGTAGTATTCAATTTATTGTTCTAATTAATGTTCAATGCAGTATTCAATGTAATGTAGTTTAATGTACCTAATTGTATCGTATATAATGTTTTGTCTAGGAAATTGCATGGTTGTCTATGTTGTATGATTATTTTCTGGAAGAAAATTGGCTCCTTAAGCACAGGCCCTTGGTCTAGTTTAGGAGGCAGCAGTTCGTCGTTGTTTTTGCCTCCTTGTACAACATTTACTATTTTAATAACTGAGTAAAGAATTATTTTGATGTAAATGTATCGAAATAAAATGTTACTATTAATAAATTTTTTTTCGTGGTCTACGATTAACGCTAGCCCATTTGAAACCATTTCACTCTTGACTTAAAATCCCCGAAGTTGTAGCTAGCAGGCAACACATACTCCGGCAGGGAATTCCACTTCTTAGCTGTACGCATAATAAAGTATTTCCAAAACTTTTATTGCGCATGGGTGGGATGGCCACCATGTACTCGTACCGCTGGCGCATCGCAATGTAGTCGAATTAGCTCATGCAATTCTATCGCACACTCCCTGAAAAGCAACCGACAAAAAAACTGACAAGCTGGCAACTCGGCGACTATGTTCAAGCTTTGACTCGGCCAGTGCCTCATTGCTGATCGACTCTAGTGCATCAAGCTGGTAATAGGTAGATCCGTCCCAAATATGTTTTTTTTATCACATTATGTCCAAGTCGACCCAACATACTAAGACAACAGTTAAGCAGACCATGATGACGTACAACTAACTACACCACACTATGTAATAAGCACAATCTATAAGCTTACACGATATACATTACCTTAACGTATATTCACCACATACCTATTTCTCGCTGATCCACTTACGACGAGGTACAGTCGTAAATACAAGTTGTTTACACCATTTGTCAATTTGTACCATTATCTATAACAAGTTCAGCGCGCAGGTAATGCGATAGCGTGTTGTTAGTTGGTGTATAATATTTGTTGAGTAAACTAACTCGAGACAATTTCGTAGTAGCCTAATGGCTAAGAACTCGCCTATCGTTCTTCGGTCGTGGATTCGATTCCGGGCGAGCACCAGTGTGACTTTTTCAAATTCATATGTAATTTCTAAGTTTATTTTGAACATTGCTGAAAACGGTGTAGGATAATATCGTGAGGAAATATAAGTTTGAAATCGCCAACCCGTGCAAAATAAGATTATTAAGAAAATAAATAGTTTTATAGAAAACATTACAAAGAAGCTTATGATTAAGCCGATAAAGTCTTCTGAAATATATTTTCGTATTTATTCTTAAGTTTCTAATCTGCCTTTAGAGAATTCAATAACCGATCAAACTCGATCAAGTGTGAGTTAAACTCGGTTGGTAAGGGTTTTGTAAAGGAGATCAAACACCTTCTTTGTACAGCAGGTACCAACGTTGTATAGCAACAAAACTTATTTCAATATAAGCCTTAATGTACAAAAATACTCACAGAATTAAGAGTCCCTACAAGTTTCACGAGCCAAAAACAGAAAACTGCTACTTTTTCAGCGAAAATTTCTCAATAACTACAAGGTAAATGAATAAAAATATAATGACAAAAAAAAAACGACACAAGTCCGTCGTCTACAAGCCCATGAGCAAAATTGAATGTCTCGCGCGTGCGCAACGGTTTGTAAGGCAATATTCAGACTATACTAAACTAAACTAAATAAGACTAGACTAAATAAGTACTCAAAAATAAAATATAAAAATTGGATTCGATTGATAAAAACTTCAAATTTAAAATGATTTATCAGTTATTTTTATATTCATCATATTCTTACACGTAGCCGACGCTTTCGCACATGATAAAATTGCCTTTTTTCCGCGAGGACAATTTTTTTTTTTCAGATTGTTATTCGCCATCAGTAAGCTGAAAAAGCAATTGAAAAACCTGGTGTTTCGGGATTACGTAAAAACGTGTGTTAGGAATTAATTTTTTCTAATTTTAATTGAGCAGTTATCAAAAATGTGTAATATCTATTCCCTAGATAACTTTGTGACGCAAAAAGTTGTTTTAAAAGATTTATCATATATCTTGTAGTTATTGAGAAATTTGCCCTGAAAAAGTAGGTTTTTTCTGTTTTTAGCTCGTGAAACTTGTAGGGGCTCTTAACTAGCTTTTGATAACTTGTGGCATTGTCTTGATAACTTGATTGAAATATTGATATAAAACAGCTCTTTTCTGTAATTAACATCAAGACAAAATGCATTTTGTTTCTTATTCGGCACAACTTACTGCATAACTTATTTTTGTTGACAGAAAAAAAATAATTAAGAAGATTGTGCAAGAAGAATGTTATTTTTTTTATTTGAGATGGGTTTGCTTCTGACTCTAGTCTAGGTCAGAGGCGACAGAGACAAAGTCGACGATGGAGTGAGCTTACCCAGAAGAAGCCTGTTCACTCTAACTTTGAAGAGATTCGGGTTGTATGCGTTCGGCAACACAGACGCAGGCAGTGAGTTCTACTATTTTGCTATGCGCATTATGAAGGATGTTTGGAAGCGCTTGGTGCGAATTGGTGGAAAAGCAACTAGGTGAGGATGGTAACTTGTAGAAGGGGCCGGTGGGATGAGGTCGTGGAGTTCATGAGCACACTCGCCAAAATACAGTCTGTAGACGACCGCCAAGCAGGCAACCTTACGGCGATGCAAACCTTATGCGAATGTTATAAACAATAATGTACAATGAAAATGAATATACAGTCAAGGTTTAGGGCGCACGGTTGGCGCAGTGGTTGAGCGATTGACTGCTGCGCTGCGTGTCGCGGGTTCGATTCCCGCACGGAGCAATTATTTGTATGATCTACAAATAGTTGTTCCGGCTCTGGGTGTTTGTGTATGTGAGTTTATATGTTTGTAAACGCACCCACGATACAGGAGAAATTCCTAGTGTGGGGCAACGTTTTTTTCAAAAAGAAAAAAAAGAAAGGTTCAAAAGTGCAGTCTTACTCTTCCAAAACTCAAATGGCTAGTTTTTGTAGAAGAAGTTAAATTATCCACAACTGATTAAATATGTTTTTATTATTTATATTCTATATGCTCGCGCTTTACCACTATCTCACCTGGGGTGAAACACGCTTGCCTAGAAATAACCCATTCACTCTTGACTGAAATAACCCTAGAATGTAGCTGTCGGAAACACAGACTCCGGCAGGGAATGCCACTCCTTAGCTCGTGTGCTGTGTTGTATTCGGTTTTTTTTAAAATAATTTGTTTTATTTCAGACTTTTTAACCGACTACAAAATAGGCGGAGGTTCTCAATTCGTCGAAATTTTTTTTTATTTTTTTTATGTATGTTCTCCGATTACTAAAAGACGCGTGGACCGATTTCAAAAATTTTGGTATTTTCATCAACAATGCAATCATTTGCACTCAGAAAGTATCATTTGGTGAAGTGCAACTGCTGAAAAAGACCATAAATGGCCACTGGAACTCCTAAAAGCTAAGTATGTCACGGGTATAAGATATCTCGAATCGTCAACCGACTGTGATGAAGCAATTACTTATAAATAAATGGTACTGATGAAAATGGCACCATCGAACTTATCTGATGATGAAGCCGGAAGGTAGGCACTGGAACACTGATATAAAATAATGTATCCTAGACAAAGACAAGACAAGGACAAAGACAAAGACAAGATGTATGAATGTGAGTGAAGCAAAAGATGTATGTAAGGATCGTAGCAGGTGGCGTTCTGTAGTTTCTGCCTACCCCCATGGGAAAAAGGCGTGAGTTTATGTATGTATGTATGTATGTATCCTAGACAATCCTAGTCGTGTTTGGGCTTATTGGAATCGTCATGAGATGTACTTTGGCTATAAATGATTATCATGTTAATTGGACCAAAAATAAAAAGGGAAAAATAAAAAACTTTTTAACAAAAAATCAAACCGACTTGCAGAACATAAAACTACAAAGCATAAAATAACTTTCTTTTCCGAAGTAGGTGTTGAAAAACAGAAAAAAAATGGGTACAAAAGACACCGACTTCGGGAAACAAAATTATTTTTGCTTTGTAGTTTTTTTTTCCCTGGTAACTCATAATCGGCACAAATATGTGGATGTCTCTAACTATTCTCAATCTCATTTTTTTTCTCTTGTAATTAAGAAAGAAAAGAATCAAAAAAATATTTAATTGCCACAAAACGACATACAAACATTACATTTCATGAACAAGAACAGTGGTTACAGATTTTGAAAACTAAACCCTTACAATAGTTCTAGTAGTTCATTAGACTTTTTACAATGTTTTTCAATCATCTTTATAGCACTTTGCTAAGAATACTTATAGCACAGATAACAACATTTGTGCCACATGTTAAATTTAGTGTTGTTAGACATTATTTTTATTTTCTTTTATTAATTTGTTTTTTTTAACCTTTGTATAGATTCTTTTACCGATTGTTTTGTGAATGTGTGAACATTGTAGGATGATTGTTAACATTTGTTAACTTTTTATTTCGTTTTGCATTATATTTTTGTTTTTTTAATTTCTTACGACTTATTGTCGGGCCTACGTTGTCCCCCCATATCCAAGTACTAATGCTGTAACATGGAAATATTTATTTATTTTTATTTATTTATTTTAACCTTATCACATTAATCTTTACAGGATTACACCCAATACGATAAATGCGCTTATCCTAAGTAATCTAATTACATATTAAATATCTAAACTAATTTAATGTTAATTAGTTTACAAACAAATTTTATCTATAACAAATTTTAAACAATGCACTCCTTGTGAATTCACCCAGAGTACAGCAGAATAGATCGGTCTCAATAGCCACAAGGTTGAGCGTGCGGAGTGCACGCGTCAGCGGCGCCTCTCTTAAAAGGTTGGTTCGACTGCGCGGCTCAACTAGCAAGCTCGGCCGCCGGCGTCGCCATACGTACCTGTCCGGAACACACAGACACACCTGTTCTAAAACAGTTGCATTATGCAACTTCCCTCTCAATATTTTGAAAATATATGAGGTGAGTGCCAGTTCCCTTCTAACCCTCAACTCATTGTATCCTACCATACCTAAAATAAATAATGTTGGATACATTAAGGGATAAAATGGGTAAACACCGTAATACCTCATATACAAATATCTAATAAATTTGTTTTGAACTTTCTCCAGCATGAGACTATATTTAGCTTCATGTGGAGACCAGATGACTGCGTTACATTCTAGCTGGCTCCTAACCAATGCATTATATAAAGCTATAATGGCTTTCATATTCGTGAAACCTCGGACCGTACGAAGCATAAAGCCTAAATTTCTATATGCTTTCTTGCAGCAACGCATAACGTGATCACGAAATGTCAAGTTGGTGTTAAAACTTACCCCCAAGTCCTTGACTTCCGTGACCCGTGTCATAGGCAAGCCATCAATATGATAGCCATGCACGATGGGATTGTGTGCACGAGAAAAAGTAATTGTCACACATTTCGAGATATTGAACTGCAACAGATTTTCTCTGCTCCAGCTCACTACCCTATCAATATCCCTTTGTAGCTTATCACAGTCTTCGCCCCTTTCCACTGTGAGGGACAATTTGAGGTCGTCGGCAAACAACAAACAGTGAGCGTCTTGGACTACTTCTGGTAGGTCGTTAACCACCAGGATATTGCACCAGATATTGTAAAACCAAACAATTTTTAAAAGAGTAACCATGGAGTTTCTTGCCGGTTCTTCTCCATAGGAAACGACTAACCCGACCACCTTTTGTCGACGGTTTATAAGTGCCTATGTAGGCCTATGTAAAATAAAAATAAATGATTTTGATTTTTGTTCTGGAAGTCGGTTTGATTTTTAACCGACTTTCGAAAAAGGAGGAGGTTCTATGTTCGACTTTATGTATGTTTTTATTAATAAATAAGTTCTCCAAATAAGATGTGTGTGACTGTTTTACTTATTTATTTTGCTATCAAAGTGACGCTTATCTTGAATATGTGCCAAAATAGTAACATAAAAGTGTTACGATGTATACGCGTACGAGTATATATATATATTTGGAATGGTCTATTTAGAAGCTTCCATTTGCACACATATTATTTTGATAACATATAAAATTCTGTCGGCGACACGCATCTTTCTGAAACTAAAATAACTACATAGAGATCTTTAGTTACAATTAATAAAAAAATATGTTAAATTTATTTCACCAAAAGCCTGTTTTACAATTTCATAAAACTAAATTATTATTATAGGATGCAACTACAAAATACACAAAACAACATATAAACTCAAAATATAAAAGACTAAACTAACGCACACACACAAAAACACAAAACAAACAACTATACAACAAAATACAACACAAAAAATAACAAAATAAAACACTACCAAACAAAACATAAAAAATACAACCGCACATTACAAAATATTTAACATCCAATAAGTTTGTTAAGTACAAACGATTCGAATGTAAATGTTCGGCGTACACTACCATCCGTTTAGTTCTGTTACGAACGGAATTAAATGAAAACATTGAATATATTAAGTATGTATCAGTTGGATGTTATTGTTTTGAATGTAAGAAGTGATATTATTAAGGGATGTTATTTTGATACGTGATGGGACTCATCATCTGCCTAGCCTTTTCCCAACTATATTGGGGTCGGCTTCCAGTCTTACCGGATTCAGCTAAGTACCAGTGTTTTACATGGTGCGACTGCCTATCTGACCTCCACAACTCAGTAACTGGGTAACACGGTACCCCTTGGCAAGACTGGTGTCAGATCTCAAGCTTCTGACTACCTGTAACGACAGTCAAAGATCTTCAAATGACAGCCGGGACCAACGGCTTAACGTGCTTTCCGAGGCACGGAGGAAACTCGGTATGTTGAAATGGTCACCCATCAACGGACCGACCTCGTCAAGCGTTGCTTAACCTTGATGATCGACCCGTGCGGCTGTTATTACTTAGCCAAAAGCTCCTCAACGTACGTGATGGGACTACCATGATTAATTTGTTTGAAAACGATTAAAAATTCAAAATGGATGTGTCCTTGTTAACCCTTATATTCTTATTTCTTATAAAGGGAACCTTCGTAACTAGGCTTGAGTTAGCCACCCTCAATCATAGGCCCTCAATATTGTATTCACATATAGAATTTGGAATTCTTTATTTCGAAACTAATAAAAAGGGGTACGTCACGTTGCATTGCTAGTTTGGGCACAAAGTGGGAGTTATTTGACTCTGTTACGAACAAATCATCATCATCATCAGCTTTTTTAATGTTCCCACTGCTGGGGCACAGGCCTCATCTTTGTGTGAGGAAATGGGCCGTAATCCACCACGCGGGCCCAATGCTGGTTGGTGGATGTCACAACTCTTCGAATGTTTAGCTCTAGCAACATAAACTTAAAGGAAATATAAATCAAATAAATTATTGATAAAAAGAAAACACATGCCGTCCACTTCACCGTTTTGAAAGCAGCTATGGAGATGAAATTATTTACAAATTTGTAAAGCGACTACCTGGTTTCGAACCTACGACCTACAACTTATAAGTCGCGGCCATTACCACGGGCGGGACACATAAGCACTTAGGCAATTTATTAATCAAAAAATGTAGTAAGTTTGTGTGTTAGTTACTTCTTATTACAATCATGTATATATTGAGTACCTATTGGAATCTATTAGAAAAAATCTCATCATCTAGTTTGGGATTATAGAAATGATAAGAATTATCTTGCGTCGTCTAAATATCCATTTAGGTTGTTTAGCAGTTTCTATTGTATCGTAAATTATTAGAATGTTCGTATTATAGGCTACACTAGTTTTCTAAGAAGCTATAGATACTGAAAAAAAAATCTATTTTGCTGTTAAACTCTGTCACATAGTAAGATAATTATTTCTTGGAAAATCTCTGAAAATACAACAAAGTCAGAGAGTATTGTGAATTATTGCTTATATAGATACGACGTGTTCTTTAAAAGAACTTATAAAATCGTGATTTTTGCCGAGAATATCTATTTATATAATATTTTGTCACAAGTTGTGATTTTTTTTTCATAGATTGCTAGATATTCTGCCTTTAGACATTTATGTAAGTCACTAGATTCATGCAAACAGATCAATAAAATGTACTTTGTATCACCCCGTCTACTAAAAACCTGCAATTCACTGAAATTGAAACGTCCATGTAGTCTACTTACTTAATTTTTTGTTTCAGCACACAACCCTAGATCCACTGATTTGCAAGCTTCGCTACGTGATCGATTCAGAAATAAAAAGATAATACTAAATCTGACCAATATGGCACATTTCCAGAAAAACAGATGTTCAATGGGGTTAAGAGGTTCTAGAGTGGCGACCGCGTATTGGAAGACAGCATTGTTAGGCCTCCAACAATATGGACCGACCAGGTGATAGTCGTGTCGCTGGGTAAGAGAAATACAGGATCAGCCTTTGTGGTCGTCGCCGCAAATCTGTTGGTTGTGAGAAACACAGGACCAGTCTTTGTGACCTTCGCCAAAAATTTCCTGGTTGTGAGAAACACAGGATAGGTCTTGGATGAAACTTGGCACACGGTTAGACCTTTTTGAATTGGGCCATAGGACCCCGTTTGGATCCCGTGAGTTTGTTCCCTTTGGATTAATTCCAGACGGACTCGAGGACGAAGCCGCTGGTAGAACCTAATCCTACATAAAACTTTAATTGTCACTTCATCCACATTACTAATCAATTGAAATACCCAAAATAACAATACCCTTACAAAAAGTACCATCTGGCAAAATTCACACGGTATCGATACATTTTAAACTTAAACCCGTCAATAGCCCAGCGGCTATCGTGAACTCAAACTGGCATGCCAACTATTCCAAGCTCATTCTTAAAGCAAGCACGTTTAGCTTAGTTCGAGGGTTAAAAGCAACATTTATTAAAACTGCACTACAAGTTGTTTTTTATTTTTACTTTCATCTTGGCACTCCACAAAGAACGAACTATGGCTTGACTGTTAATTAGTTTTGTAATAGTAAGTTAAATGAGTTGAGTTAATAGTTTTTTTTTGTGCTAAGGAGTGGAGTTTTTATGCCTATAGACCACCTGGTAAGTCATTGGGTAAACGGTGAAACTCACAGGCAGACTTCGTTTATGAGGAAAGTTTTGACAACGCATCTCTAACAGTTGCCGCTGAAGTATCTCGGGACACTTAGTTTCTATTTTCCACCCATTAATAATTATTTTCTTTGAAAGAAAAGCTTTAGGTCCGATCTCATATAGGAACCGTAAATTTTTCCGGTATAATAAGTAGCTTATGGCAGTTAGCGATAGTGCGATAGCTTTAAATCAGTGAAAAAATAACATAATCGCATTAGTAATCCCAGAGATTACCGAGCAATTTTACCTCTTTATAATTTAACTTAAGATAATATTAACCTGCTTTTTAGAATGGACAGCAATTATTGCTTGTCTGTTTTTTATTACCCAGCTGCAAGGAAAGGGTTATGTTTTTCGCGCGTATCTTGTATGTATGTATGTTTGTATGTATGTAATATTCTTTATCACCTCGTATCTTTCAAACCACTTGATGGATTTTTATAATTAAGACATCGTTATATAGGTCTTAGCCGCCCAACTGTTTTTAGATAAGTGCCGTTGAAAAAAATGAAACATGGCGGACTTTGGGCGCCATATTGTAGGTGTTGCAATATTTTTTTTCTTCGCAACCCATCGAGTATCAAAATGAAAGGTTTTTAGAGTTGATTACGAAAATATAAACCACTTCTACGTTTAAAGTCAATCGAAAAAAAAGTATAACTAAAAAGTTGTAAATAAAAAAAGTTCATAAAATCAAAAAACCCGACTGCTTCGAAAGCGAACTAAAAAGATGTAAACAAGAAGAAATTCTTGTTATGCAGTCGGAGGCTTTTGAAGCAGTCGGGTTTTTTTGATTTTATTAACTTTTTTTTTAATAAACTACTTACTATCCGTATGCGTTGCAATGCCACGTAAAGTAAAAAGTTTTAGATCAGGAACCTTTGCGGGCGTACGCAAAACAGCCCAACAAACTTTCATCACAATTGGATCAATGGTTTAGAAACGCGTAGAAGACAAAGTTATTCATTCAAGAACGATAACACAATACAGATAAACAAACACACAATGCAGATTGATGATATCACTATTATATCAATACTCCTAGTATAATTTAGGGAATGTGATTGAGTAGTATACGTAATTAGAGGCATGCAAATTAACGCCAATCAAGTAATCTAAGTTAATTACAGATCACGTTACTTGCACCGATATCAATAATTTGACTTCGGTAAGTTTCGAAGTATAACAAACTGAAGCTTCAATATTATGTTCGACCTTGGGCTCTAGATAAAGTTGTCTTCTTTATTTTTCGTGTGAGAATATTGCCACCACTAGTGTCAGAGTTAATTAAGGCGCCTCTGGGCGCCCCACAGGCCTCAAACTTTTTTTTTTTTTTTTTTCTTAGAAGCCCTCATATGAATTTGAAAAAGCCCGGTTTTGCACCCTCAGCCTCAAGCACGAGAAGAGAGGTTTCAGCCACTGGGCCACCACGACATGTCAATTAAATTAATTCAATTCATTTATTGCATCAAATATACATACTGTTCTTATATAAAATATTTAGCAACACACATTTGGCCAATATATAGCATGCAATTGTACAAGTTTTTACATTAAAGATATCAATTAGGTAACTACATTATGTAAATTTATATGTCTACTTAAAAGTTAAATATATCTGTGCTTTGGTGAATAAAATTTACAGGGACACTTTTGAAAGAACTCATCTATCGAATAAAAACACTCTTGTAACAATCACTTTCGCAACGCAACACAATCACAAAACTTATTGAAGGGTAGTTGAGTAATTGACCCAGGCAAAGCATTGTAAATTAGGGGAACCATGTAAACGCAGCTCCGCCGGAAAAGTTCTAGCTTTGGAACGGGCATTTCAAAATTTAAATGTGTAGGTTTCCTTTTATTTGTGTTATTTTTCCGTTTAAATAGTTCAAGATTGGACCTCAAAAACCTGGCAACTTCGTAAATATAAATGCATGGGACTGTCAATAGATTGTGCGACTTGAACATAGGCCTGCATGAGTCAGACCACTGCATATTGAATATTGCACGTATACATTTTTTTGCACGTTTGTTGACAAAGTGGTATTGTATAAGTGATCTTCTTCTTCGCTTTGCTCTTGGCACAGCGTTCGTGGTGACTTTGAATCCATCGCTAGTGTTTTTGTTACTCGCCTCACGATCTCTCTTTCTTTCGAGTCTATTTATTTTTTGCTAACGTTTTGAAATGCTCATGCATACTGCGCTACCATGGGATGATTGCTCAGTAATGTGGAGCTCGAACCCACTAAAACTCCACGTTCTCCTGTGCCGCTTATGGCGGGACCACGGGCACGCGTTAGTACTGACCGCGAACCATTTCGGCTGTCCGTCACCAGACTCTCCTCTGGGGTGTACCTCCCATCACCGGCGCACCAGAACACATTGAACGCCGTGACCGCCCCAGGGACCAAACCAGCACATGAGTGCCAGACGACCCCGTTTATGGCACCCTTGGTCCCTCTGTGACGGGTCTGGACAGTGGCCCCACCACCTACTTTTCGGCCTCAGGGAATAGGGACCTCCCCTGCGGCCCCACCGCGTCTGCTATCAGATGGTGGCGACCCCGTTCAGGCTGCGGAAGGGAGAGCGGCCCACCGTAACACCGGCGGTCCTCTCCCGCCGTGGCCTCCAACCCTCAGCCCCGATATCGTATGGGACCTGGGAAGCTCCATACGACAACGCGGCCCGCCTCAGTTGCGATGCCTCCTCTGCTACCAAGCGGCATCGCAACCTACTTGTTGGCCGCTATGTCGTCAGCTTAATCGGCAAAAGCCCTGACGAGCGGCCCCTTCTCGGGTTCCTCTTCGCTTCACTCTGGGTGACCAAGCCACCGGTGGTAGGGTTCTTTCGAGTCTGGAGCATTCATTAACAAGTGCCTGTAGCGACATCTATAATTAAGCTACTTACGAACTTCAATCACAAAATCCTACGCCGCGCAGGCGAACCTTGTTGTCCGGACGAGAAACACGGGTGGTCTGGTAGTCATCTCTTTTCAATGTAGGTTCTAGGACTTTACAGCCTATTCCGCATACCTCCAACCGCAGATTGAATCTGATCATAATAAATTGACTCCAATGACATTATTATTTCAAATTTCCAAAATAATCATGAATTTTTGTACAAAGATTTAAAGTTTCTGGGACACGAATATTAACAAAAACTGTAAAAGCGACCGTAGTCTGAAGAATGACTGTTTTATAACTTAAGCCTCCATATCTTAACAAAAACTTAGCTCTTATCGGTCAGACGTCGTACCTTAGTGCTAACGAATGGCACTCATTTATTAAAATGTTCTAGTTTCAATTTAATTTTCTTTTCTAAGAAGAATTAGTTTTCTAATGAAGTTAAAAGAAAATTATATTGTGGACTCTTGGTTAAATGAGGCTGTAAAATTTAAGGCAGTCTTGTGAATATCATGTTTAGCGGTCCGCAAACGTCGCAAGCTGCTGAGCATTTGGTCCTTGGTTCTGATAAGCAACCCAGAGTCTGGATTAGTGCTCGGTTGATGGCAATAGGCTCGCCCCCTTCGCGGGAGGGAGACGCAACAGAGAAGCCTTCACGCCCTAGCCATCACAGGAGACGCCCTGGGCGTCGGGAGTCGCAAGCCGATTTGCGGCCACCGTAGGCTCGAGCTTGTGGATGGTGAGTGATGGGTATCTCGCTGTCCGATAAGGACCAGGCCCAAGTCAACGGCGCGTAATGTTCCACGCGCACCTCAAAGAGATGTCAGCAGAAACTGAAGGGGTTTGCTAGGACTGATACCTGTCTGGGCCGCGTTTAAATTTGAAATTGAGCAAATTATTAAATTCCGATATATTAATTAAAACCTTCTCATTATTCAACTATGCGTGCACTCTTGATAAAATATTTACAAATTATGTACTGTTGTTGTGTCATTCTCATACATTGATTCGTTTTCTACTAGCGTTATCGATTGTATATTGTCAATTTGGCTACAGGTGCTGATCAGAAACTGTCGGAAAAAGCATGTCTAAATGGTATTTACTCGAACATGTTTTTCTGACATCAAATTGATGCATTCTTTTATGTTACTAAAAGCTACATGCCTATAAAAGTTATATTTTTTCTGACACGTTGCTCTCAAAGCAGAGTGAACCACAACACAACAAGCGTGCCCAGAAACGCTTGTTTCATCATGTAGCTCATCCATAGCTTATATATCATGCGATATCGTAATCAAAAGCTTATAGGTACATTAGAGACCAAAATAAAAATGATATGAAAAAAATACTTGCCTGATATATGAAACCATTCTTGCCGGGCTACACGATACCTACCCCTTGTATCGTATTTGTTCTTAATTACCTAGTCTAGCATTCAGCTGCAAGACTTATCAGTACAGCATCTTTTTTTTTCAAACTGTTCGTCAAACTAGTCGGTTAAATTATTAAAATTTACAAATTTCGTTTGACAAGAAAAGTGAAGTCAAATTTTCTGCTGAAAGAATGTCAAATCTATAAATAGTAGGTAGGTAGGGTAGATGGGTAGGTGATAGGTAGGTAGATAGCCAGTTGACGGAGCCGAAGCCGCAGGGATCAGCTAGTTTTGATATTTTATAGCAGCTCTTAAAAGCGTCATATTATTAGAAATGGTGTGCAGGATGGTCAGACAGGTTCTAGACATAACACCAGTTTCCTTGGGCAAAGTTCAACATTTCTTTTAAAGAAGGCTGATAAAATGAAAACTGATATCCGCTTCACCGTACGGGTAGTGTGTGACCCCTTGTGTGCCAGCAGCGTTCGTGGTTCCGTGCAGTTACTTCACCGACGAGTGGCTGACATATAATTGTTTTAAGGGTTCCGTACCCAAAGGGTAAAAACGGGGCCCTATTACTAAGACTTCACGATCCGTCTGTCTGTCTGTCTGTCCGTCTGTCACCAGGCTGTATCTCATGAACCGTGATAGCTAGACAGTTGACATTTTCACAGATGATGTATTTCTATTGCCGCTATAACAACAAATACTAAAAACAGAATAAAATTAATAGTTAAGGGGGGCTCCCATACAACAAACGTGATTTTTTTGCCGTTTTTGCTCGATATTAATAACGGCAACAGGAAGACGCTTGAAATATTCACAGAATATTTAGTTGTATATTCACTTCAAAAAAAAATAATTATTAAATAAAAATAAAATATATTAAGGGGGGCTATGTCGTAAAGGATTGGTTTACACCTGGATGCATAAGCCAGAATCGAATCAGTTACAACTGCGTTGAGGTTAGGTACGTGTGTTCAGCTTATTACTTTCAAACCGAGTCGAAAGTTTACTCCTAAGTTTTTTTCTTACTAGTATATAGATTTATAAAATAACTATTTCGATATTGAATTTTGTGTTTTTATTTTATTTTAATATTCAAATGTTTTTAGCTTTTTGTGCTTTTGTATATAATTTCATCATATTTATACCCTAAAACAAAATTATACATTTTAATGGGGCGTTAAGTGTTTTTTTTTAACGCTATTCTAGTTACTGGATTGTGGATGCCCTTCACAACCAGAAACTAGTGCTAGATAGACTGTAGCTCCTTGTAGAATACTGGTATCCAGCTACGTCTTATAAGACTCGAAGGCGAACCCAATATTATGAAGTATTTGGGAAAAGGTTTAACCAATTAGGTAACCTGCTTACGCCCTGACCGAAACTAGTCATACATGTTACAAGCTCGTAAGCATAAATATCCATGAATAAAATACTTCTCGGGAATATCCAATATCTATTTTTAGTTTAGGTTCAGTGGCTATTGATCTACGGCTCCCACTAGTCATTACCGAGAATTATTTATTAGCGCGTTCGATTCCCGAGAGCGTCCCTGCGCTAAATGGGATATTGGGTTGCCGTGATAGCAAACATGGTCTGTGGATCTTTGATCAGCCTGTATATGTGTTTATGGTAGAGAGAATTGGGTTATGGTTGAGTAGGTTGAACATGTATGGGTTGTTTTTTGAGCCATGCATGGTTTCAAAACTAACTTCAAAGTTGTCATGCGGGACTTCAATGCGAAACTAGGCAAACAAGACGATGATGAGTTGCAATTGGGGCAATTTGGAGTTGGACATCGGAACCACCGGGGTCACCTATTGCTACTGGCCAGTTTAATGGAGACAGAGAGCCTTTATGGGATTCTCCGATGATGCAGAGGTGGATGCAGCTCCACGCTGAAGTGTAGCTATATGTTTTAGTTTTATATCAGTACCTACTAACACTAGCTTTTTAAGTAATTTTTTACTAATCCTATGGACTTTGTCTGAAATAAAAGATTTTTATTTATTTATTTGTATGATGAACTCCTTCTTCAGAAAGCGTGAACACAGGAGGTGGACCTGGCAGAGCCCCGATGGTGCAACGAAAAAATGAGATCGGCTTCAGTATGTTAATCAAGAAGCAAATGTTCAATGATGTCTCTGAAACAGCTTAAAAACAACAAGGTGCCGATGACGAAATTACGGCCGATCTCCTTGACGATTTCGAACCCGATAAAGCTGAATTTCGAAAGGCTTTAACACCGTAGACTACATACATACGCTGCGGCAGGTTATACAGAAGACCGAAGAGTATAACCTGCCTCTCTGTTAAACGTTTGTGGACTACGAGAAAGCCTTCGATTCGATCGCAAAATGGGCTGTACTGCAGTCTCTCCAACGGTGCCAGATCGACTACTGGTACATCGAGGTGTTGAAGTGTTTGTACAAAAACTCTACCGTGTCAGTCCGTCTTCAGGATCAGACCTCGAAACCTATCCTTCTCCAGCGTGGTATGAGATAGGCAGACGTCATTTATCGAAAAAGGTTATAGGTTATATAACATCACGCTACGACCAATAGGAGCGGAGTATAAATGAAAATTTTTGAAAAAACGGGAAAGAATATTACGTTTTGAGGGCTTCCGTTGCGTGCGCTGCGTAAACGGATTAAGTTATGCAATCATGTATGTAGGGTAGGTAGGAGAGGTACGTGTAGGGTAGGTGTAGGGTAGCTGTAGGGTAGGTGTAGGGTAGGTGTAGGGTAGGTGTAGGGTAAGTGTAGGGTAGGTGTAGGGTAGGTGTAGCGTAGGTGTAGGGTATGTGTAGGGTATGTGTAGGGTATGTGTAGGGTATGTGTAGGGTAGATGTAGAGTAGGT
Source organism: Orthosia incerta (assembly GCA_948252205.1). Lineage (NCBI taxonomy): Eukaryota > Metazoa > Arthropoda > Insecta > Lepidoptera > Noctuidae > Orthosia > Orthosia incerta. The sequence goes on from OX411755.1 coordinate 4,007,306, forward strand.
GTAGGGTAGGTGTAGAGTAGGGTTGGTCGGATAGGGTAGGTACGTAGCCAGTTGACGGGAGCGAAGCTGCGTGGGACAGCTAGTAATAAAATTAAGTAATAAGTTTGAACGAAGTTCCTTTCAATAGGTACAATGAAAAATAAAATTAAGTAAAACTGGAACAATGATATTCTAATCTGTTGATTGTTTAAGTGAACGAGATTATCATCCATTGCTCTATCAAGATCTTTTCAAAACACAGTGTTCGTCTTTAAAAAACTGCACCGAACTTACACGACAGTAGAGTCGGTCGGCTTTTTTCCGTATAACTTCCCTACCCATCCACCAAAAGCGCGATTAGGAACACAATTCCAAAAAAAACAGTTGTTGCTTAAAACAAAACTAGTACATGCCTAACATAATACAAATTAACGCAAATCGATAGCTACTAGGAACAAATACAGTCTATCCGACAAACAGCACATGATCCAATGCAAGCATTTGGGCCTATGTTTGCCGGAGCGAAGCGTTAGTGCCGCTATTTGATATTCCATTTAGATCGGGATTGACATCCCTCGGCGCGGGGTTCACTAATAAATTATCGTCTGTAATGACATTGGGTACATGTGGCTTGTCTAATACCACATCATCGGATACTAATCACCATATATCCAGCCCCTTTGATGGCTTCAATAAACCTTAAGCCAAAGTGACATTCCTTTGTGTCTATTTGCCTAAATCAGGGGCCCAACTCTGGTGTGTCAAAACTATTATCAGTCCACAAAAACAAAAAGTCGTAATCGTTTGAACGTCGGCAATGACATGCGCCTTGCTTTGTTGAAGACAACCCCACAATTTAATGTCCTTATTGAGGCCAAACAGCAACATCCTTCTCATTAGCTAAGATTACAAGTAAAAGTACTAAAACTAGCAACCAATAAAATTTATTTTTCAATATAAATATGGCTTCTTTTCTTTACTTAAAATGTTCTTTGACAGGGGTCCGTGGAATTGTTTATATTGTGAAAGTGGTCCGTGACTGCAAAAAGTTAAAGAAACCCTGCCTTAAGGTAGGAATCGGTTCTTAGAGCCCGCGACGCGCGACCGCGACCCGCGACCGCGATCGGGTCGCGTGACCCACTGCTTATTATGGATTTATATGGAGTACTAAACTAATCCGGCGACCACGACGCGCGACCGGTGGGCGTGGCTAGAGAGCGGTGTGGCGACCGCGACTTGGTCGCATCGGGAGCAGTGCCGTCACGCGAATTAGGCGAGAAACACATCGAAATACAATATTTTCTGAACATTTCTTCTTTATAATCTCAATGTCGGTATATGAGTATTTGAAAGCAACCCTCTTTTTCGCGTGATGTGAAAATTGAGTCAATCTTCATCCTTTTTTCCTGAGGCATAGATAATAACATAAGAATATCATCATCTTCTTCATCCTCAAATAGCTGCTGAATAACTTGTTTCCTAGCTGCGGATAAATTGTGCGAATTATCGTACTGCAATAGAAAACAACCGTCACCCATAAAAACTGTGGGACGAGAGGCGATATCGCCGGCTCTGACATCGGAAAGCTAGCGGTCGCCCCGTGATAGGCGACCATGGTCGCATAGTTGAATGGTCGCAGTCGCGCGTCGCGGTCGCTAAGAACCGAATCCTACCTTTAATAATAAAAGCAACCATTTTCTTACTGACTTTCTTAATAAAACCGGCCAAGTGCGAATCGGACAGGCACACCAAGGGTTCCGTACAAACCTCAGCTTAAAGGTATTATAGACCTGAGTATTTGGTATGAATTTCAATTTAGTACATCAACGCGTTCATGAGGCAAGGGGTAGTAAGATTTAAATTATAAAAAATGTTTTTATTATATGATATAACTAATAACTTACGGTTTTCACAATTTTTCCTTTAAGACGTTGCTTCGTACCAAATTTCAAGATTCTGAGTTCCCTGTAGGTTTAGATTCCCTTGCGAGTGTCGAAAAATTGCGGAAATTTGCGGCATAAACGGCTGTATCTTTTGATTGCGTTGGCTTAGAAGTTTGATTTTTCACAACTTTAAGGGACAGTAGACATGATTATTTGACTATTTCAGCTTGATACCTCCACGCGTTCCTGAGAAAAAGTGTCTTGACAGACAGACGGACGGACGGACGGACAACAAAGTGATCCTAAAAGGGTTCCGTTTTTTCCTTTCGAGGTACGTAATAGGGTTACGTAAACGATATTTTTCGGCCTCTAGTTGTATATAAATCGTTGATAGCAATCTTTGTTTACTTTTATAATAAAAATATAATGTCATATCATCATATTCTTCTTCCTGCAATAGTAACTTGATAACATGGCTTTCCATAACAATATGGCATAATAATTTTCAACAACATAACTAACTTTAACGTGTAAAGTCTACAATAGTTTGTGCGCAACACCTGTCGGGGTTTTGGTGCCTCGGTCGCGCGTCTCGGTCTCGCGTCATGGTCGCGCGGTGTACTCGCACTTTAAAGGTAGGACTCGGCAGGCTTATTACGTATCTTTTGCAAAAGCAAAACGATAGTGATTTTTGCGTAATAATTGCTCTTTAATACAGAAGTTTTAGAGTTGTTGGCGTTTTTATTTGAAACGATTGTGTAGGACTTACCATGCCTACACTGCAGGTAATGGCGACTTTTATGACATAAAGCGTTTGATCGCTGTCGTTTTGCTCTTGCAAAAGATACTTAATAAGCCTGCGGTTCTTAGCGACCGCGACGCGCGATTGCGACCCGCGACCGACTGCTTATTATGGATTTCTATGGAGTACTAAACAAATCCGGCGATCACGTCGCGCGACCGTAGGGCATGGCTAGAGCGAAACCTGGCGACCGCGACCCGGTCGCATCGGAGGCAGTGCCGTCACGCGACGCAGGCGAGAAGCACATCAAAGTGGCGGCGTTTTTACCGAACTAGGACGAGATCTTGATAGAATCTATACTAATATTATAAAGCTAAAGAGTTTGTTTGTTTGTTTGAACGCGCTAATCTCAGGAACTACTGGTTGGATTTTTTTTTTGTGTTGGATAGTCCATTTATCGAGGAAGGTTATATAACATCACGCTACAGCAAATAGGAGCCTCGCATAAATGAAAAATGTTGCAAAAACGGGCAAAAATATTCCTTTTTGAGAGCTATTGTTGCGTGCGCTGCGTAAACGGTTTAAGTTACGCAAATATAATGTATGATGGCATTTTTCTTCTTTAAATTTTCAAAAAAAATGTCCGCGACAGCATATGTCTATCTTTTAAGATAGACTCACAATAGCAGCTTTTATGTTCTAAATTTTAATTAGATTGCCACCGCCGGTAGAAACAAAAGTTTACAGGTTACATTCGTATAGGGTAGGTAGGGTAGGGTAGGGTAGGTAAGGTAGGGTAGGGTAGGTGGAGTAGGGTAGGTAGGGTAGATAGGGTAGGTGGGTAGGGTAGTTATGGGAAACTAATATTATGAAGCTGAAGAGTTTGTTTGAACGCGCTAATCTCAGGAACTACTGGTTGGAATTGATTTTTTTTTTGTGTTGGATAGTCCTTTATCGAAGAAGGTTATAGGCTATAAAACATCACGCTACAACCAAGAGGAGCCGAGTATAAATGAAAAATGTTGCAAAAACGGGCAAAAATATTCCTTTTTGAGAGCTTTTGTTGCGTGCGCTGCGTAAACGGTTTAAGTTACGCAAATATAATGTATGATGGAATTTTTCTTAACATAATAGTCAAACATAGAACCACCTCCTTTTTGGAAATCGGTTAAAATTAAATAGTTAAATACCGGCTTTACAAATAGGTACGAGTTTTGTCAAAATTGATGTTTTCTTAAAGAAGTTCCATAAGGACATCAAGTAAAAATTTCTAGGCCTAAAAATGTATACAATACAGAATGAAATTTTGTATTAGATATCTAGAACCAAATATTAAAATGTAAACGTATTTATTGAGAAAATGTGGCAAATTCCAATTCCAGTGGCATTTACTTTTAAAGGTCAGATCTCAGAATATAATGAAAATGAATTCTTGGAACGAAAGGTCCCACAAGTTCTGAAATGATATCTGATATTATTCGTAGTCATCTCTTGTGGCTTGAAAATTATATTTTGTTCCTAGAAACCCATGATCACCAGTAAAACTTTAGACTATATTTTACCCTCATTTCGAAGAACATCGCTTCAACTTTGTCGCCATGACAACGGGAAAACCCTCGATTATTATTTCAATAAATAATAACTTTCTCCAGGACTGGAAGGAGGAAAATTGAAGGAGTGAAGGAAGGCCTGTGCCCAGGAGTGGGACGGAACAGGCTTACAAAAATAAAACAAGTTCTGGAAGCTTATCCAGACACACGTACGTATATGGTCGATCTCGAGCAAGTACGAACGTGTGTACTATGCAAGTCTCAAGACAAATGCTCGAAGCCAACAAAAATGGTCGATTCGAACACGATTCAAACGTCCATAATTCTTGCTCGATGTTCGAAGCAAACATGTTTGTACGTGTAGCCGCAACGTCGAGCATGTTTTCCGTGATTGATATTTTTGTGAAGAGGGTGTGGTGCGCAGCTAAAATGACGGACTTTCGTTAATTTTCTCGGGATTTTGTTGAACAATTTATAAATATGTATCGGGAGGAAGATTGCTTGGGGAAAAAGAAACGCAGCTAATGAACGTTTGATGCCCACCAAACACAACAACGAATCCTCCATTGCTCGAAGAGTTTTAACGCAAACATTTCTCCATACATGTTCCGCCTTGCGACTATACTTAAAAGCTTGCTCGAAAAACATGTTTAGTGTGCGTTGAAACTCTTCGAGCAACGGCTGATTCTATATTGGATATCGATGACATCGGAACTATTTGGTCGTCCAAAAATTAAAGAAATGAGAAATTGAACGAAAGTTCGACATTTTAGTTGCGTACCACACCCTTATCACAAAAATATCTATCATGACTAACATGCTCGATGTCTCAGCTACACGTACAAACATGATAGCTTCGAACTTTGAGCAAAAATTATGGACGTTTGAATCTTGTTCGAATCGAACATTTTGGTTAGCTTCGAGCATTTGTCTTGAGACTTGCATGGTACACACGTTCGTATTTGCTCGAGATCGAGCATGTACGTACTTGTGTACCCACCATTACCCGCGTTCCCGAGATACTAGAGCTAAATACATCCCGTCCAGTCCAGGTGCTCTCGCGCGTATCATATAATAGTACCGACATCATAATTAGCAATACAGTGATAGAATGAAGGTGATGCGGTCTGATCTGATCTCTTGAGGGTGAAGCAGCAGTCTCGATCGTGCTCACATGCGTTTATGAAAAATGTTCCGCAGCCTGTGTAGCGTTACTAGATCCGCTAGTAGCCTAGGGGAACTGCGACACCACCAGAGCTTGAACTTCCCCCGAAGTTTCAATCTTGTGGCGCTTGGTACCTACCAGATGTGATGATCACGATCTTGCCCTCCACCGACCAGCAACTCTGGACCCCAAAATGCTTGTACGCATCCATAAAAATTTCGGTGCCTTGTGTGTTTCAGGAATTCTGAGATAGTGATGCCCGTGCCTTTAAGGGACTTCTTGTTTTCCCAGATCATATGTCGGTGCTCAGTGGTATACAGCCTGACTAGTTTAGGCCTAGCTTTGCCCCGTGCAGAACCCAACATATGGCAGACATGGATGCTGTTCTTCCTAATTTCGGGCAAGTTCATTTTGTTGGATAACACTTTGTGAACCACCTCAGGCAACTTTTCCCCGGGATGCTCAGTGATACCATGGAAAAGGAGTACCTTCCTCCGCATCAGGTTTCATGTCTGTCCAGTCCTACAGACAACATCTAAATTTGGTTCTTAAATTTTGAGAGTGCCTGCCATACAAACAATCAGCGAACTCACTTGCTAATGCTGTTATCTCAACTGTAGGTCGGGTTTCAGAGGACGCATTCTTAAGCTTTTTCTCGTAGTCTGCCATCCGTGAATTGAACAGCACTCAAGATCTTCCAAATTTGTTGCCAATTTAGGGTCCAAGGTACGAGTATGTGTGAAGAAAGGATAGAAGTATGTGATATCCGAAAGACTTGAAAATCGTAAATAGTGAGCGTAGGGTGGTAAGTATTAATAAAATATAATTAAAACATTAAAAATTCTATTAAAAATAAAATAAAATAATTTAAAACTGGGGGAGGCCTATGTCCAGCAGTGGACGTTTTTCGGCTGAAATTATGATGATGATGATGATTTAAAACTGGGAGCTATCGAAAAGGCGTGTTTACCCACACAGGAAAAAAGCCCAATTTTCTGACCTTTGCTCGATTATCTTGCCATAATTATTATCATTCACACAGTCCATCCATTTTTCTCTGATGGATTGGTACAATAAAGCCCAACAATGGTTCTTAATAGACTTGTACCTTAATTAACCCCTTAATGTCCCCTTTTGTCCGCACGAAAAGTTTTTAAATTGCCGAGACAGATGTAGGTACCCCTAAATTCCTTAGGGTGAATAACCGTGAAAATGAAACAGGCAGACAATATCATTCTTATGCCACCTCTACACTGCTCGCGAAGTTGAACGATGTTAGACGAATACGATAGTGTAGAGAGGCACTTCGGCTTACCTCGTCAAACTTTACCTCGCCTCGGGCGACTTCCATTTGTTGTCGGTTTTTGCGCCCGAGTCAAAGGGCCCGAAGTTGCCCAAAGTGCGCACACGAAGTGACTCTCTATACTACTCGGCTGACTTCAATTCGCGTCGTGACGTCGTTGTGCAAATATGTACGTACTTATAATATGCGAGAGTGCACATTGCAACGGCAACTGCTACTTGAGCGTCCATTACAAACGTGCGCAGGCTATCGGCACCACAGAGCGAATGAGCTCATCGCAAAATTGAGCGAGTGTGTAGTGTCGCACTTCGGACTTTAGCCAAAGTTTCTAGAGTACTTCGCGAGGAACTTCGCGAGCAGTGTAGAGGAGGTATTACAATATTTGTTTCTTTCACGTTTAATTTGTGACACGTCGATCATTTTGTCGTCCTGAAACCGGAGACCGTGTTGGTAATAAAGTTGGAACCTTGAAAGGGATTCCTTTTAATGTTTCAGTGTTTAATTCTGGCAATACAATTTAGTGTGTATACAAAAATAACTTTTCATATTACGTACAGTAGTGTATGTTATATGAAAAGGAGAACACTCAGTGAAGCCTTTTACTTAATTAAAAAACACATATTATGAAATTGGAAGTTTCGCCGAAACCGCGCAAACTCCCAGGAATTCCCCGAAGCGTATCGCTAGGTACTCACCGCGAACTGCTAGAGCTAACTTTACAGCATAAATTGGTATAAACGGCTATCGTTACCTCTCTCAATGTAGGGTAAATGTGAGGAAGAAGGCTTAAGTTGTCTGGCTCTTTGTTTTTTCATTGTCAATGGCTAAGCTACTCGGTATTGTTGCCATCGGTATTGTAGACATGAGGTTGAGTTGAGACAGGGGCGTGAAGAATAATAGCATATTGAGCTGTGGGTGAAGTCGGGCTGTAGATGATAATAACAATGCTACAAAGAAGATGTTAAACGTATGTTATGTTACGTTATCTATGTTTAACCAACTTAAAAAAAGGAGGAGGTTCTCAATTCAACGGAATATTTTATATTTTTATGTATGTTCTCCGATTACTCAAAGACGACAGGGCCGATTTGGAAAATTCTTCTTTTGTTTGAAATGGTATACTTTCCAAGTGGTCCCAGGGTCTTCAGATCTGATGATGGGATCCTGGAGAAATTGAAATAACTCCTCAAATATTATAAACATACATATAGCGATTTTGGTATTTTCATCAACAATGCAAACATTTGCACTCAGAAATTTTGGTAAAATGGAACTGTTGAAGAAGACCACATATACCATAACATATTGATTGACTACATTAAACACTATGTAAACTATATACCAGATTAATTACCTACTTTTAAAATTAAAATGGGTATTTTATAGGCACTATTCAAACAAAGAAACTGTTTTTGTCACTTTAACAACTCAAATTAAAAAAAAACAAGCTTGCCATAACTTGTTTGGTATTCTTACTTCATTTATATGTTTGAGCTTTAAATATATGAAAAGTAATTATTTTTGTAAGTAAGTAATTATTTAATATTAATATTGAATAAAATCGTTATCATTATTGTTATTCATTTCTGTTGTTATTTGTATTTAAACAGTTAATTTAAATTAACTATTTTAATTTAATATTATAAATAATATTTTGAATATTGCAACAAGAATTGGAAGGTTAGTTTTGAACTCACAACCGCGTTGACATAGGTTCAATGATGCAATCACTAGACCAAATCGACTTAAGTCATTTTTTTGAAATTAACAAGTCCACCATGTTGACAAAACAGTATTTAAACGCTTACCTACCCTAACGTTACGTGTTACAGATTTAATTGGCATAACTTTATTATATATTTGCCTACCTTGAACGAGTCGTGCTAGTTCGATAAGCGCATACGTATCGAACATACTAATAACATTTATCTACTGCTAAGGTTCGAAATCATCTAACTTTTAGTAGATCAACAAACGGCAGGGTGGGTCAGGTAACAGCTATTACCGACTGTAATTCGAATTACCACTAAAATCATTTATAGACAAAGTACATCTCATGACGATTCCAATAAGCTCAAACACGACTAGGATGCATTGTTTTATTTTGGCATTCCAGTGTCTACCATCCTACAAAGCTTTATCATTAGACTGATCTAAATAAATGGTACCTACTGATGAAAATGGTATCATTGTACTGATACAATGATACCATTTTCATCAGTAGGTACCATATATTTATAAGCAATAGCTTCATCATAGTCAGTTAACTATTCGAGATATCTTATACCTGTGGCAAAGTTCAGTGGCTATCTGTGTCTTCTTCATCAGTTGACACTTTACCAAATGATACTTTCTGAGTACAAGTGATTGCATTATACATGTTCTGTTTCGGATCTGGATGTGATATACGAGATTTCTGTGAAATTTACAAGGAAGGCTGTTAAATTATTCATTTCCCTCTATTAATATCATCTTCAGTTTTCAATCTGGCCTTCATTCACAATCTCAGTGCTCTTATATTTGAAGGCGATTCATATTCTAGGAATGATAGAGCTATAGCTCACTCTACCGAAGTTTTCATCGTAAAATTTTACACTGTAGCAGTATTAGACTTCTGAGAATGTTTATTCCTCACGTAACAAAGTGAACTGAGGCAACACGTAGAAAGCAAAGGGTAATTAAAGCTCCAGATCGGCGCAGTTCGGTAACTTCAGTTAATTGTTGCAAACCCACAGGTATTTTGCATTCCTTTGCTTGGCAGAAGAGGTTGTTCGTAGGAGGTTGTGTCTTACGGCTTACCTAACTTTGGTGTGATGAGAGCGCATGGTATACGGTTTGTAGGTCAGTATTCGTGAGTAACAATTTTTTTTGTTGGAGTAGTATGCTTGCAGATGATTCCACCTTTTGAGAGTTGTAATTTTTTTTGACCCCCATTGTACCGCAAAAGTCTCAAAAGTTTCCCCCATACCACAGATAATATAATACTAGCATACAGATGCCTCATCCCATACAAATAAACCGTGCCGACCTAACTAGCGTTTTTATCTGATTATACCGATTTTTTTTCTATTTCGTTCGGTTCCGTTCCACGGCGATAGATAGATCACCATCTATATCCGTGGATTGGAACGGAACGGAACCGAACGCGATCGATGTACAAAAAATAATCAGAATATTTAGTATAGTACGTCGGTACGGTTTCTTTGTATGGGATGAGACACCACTGCCCATATCTTTCCACTCTTCACGGTGTTTTGCCTTCTCCGGTCAATCTCCCGTAAACGATTCTAAGTTGTTAATTATGTAATCAATATTATTTGTGCTCCTTGTAATGTAAGTCTATTTTATTATAAAAGCCGTGGGTGACCACTGTACTTATCTGATATCAATGAGAGTGCTATAAAATAATATCTATGTGATTTAATTGAAAAATTGTTATTCAACCGAAGAATGACGAATGCGACAAAAATTTGCCAACACATACACAACATACCAATTAAAAATTCCATCAGTAGAACCCTCTCTGTTGTTGCTCTGCTGTTGTGAACATGTTTTATGATTGTCGCCAACAACATAAAAAATTCAAACTAGAAACTACACTATGAATCGTACAATCAAACATCAATTCACGTTCAATTCGCCTGTGATTGTTGACGTCACAGACGCCGCCCGTTTCCGTGTGAATGGTCACAAGGCGCGTTTTCCAACGAACTTGACAAAATAGATAAGTACAGAAGGCCGACTCTATACTTTAAGTGGAAACGCACGCACACATATACACTTCTCATTTACAGCGAGTGCAAGCGCACTTGAGACTGTCATATTTTGTTTGAGATCGGCATACGTACGCGTCGATGTCTGCGTGCTCCTGTTTTTGCTCGTTGTATGAAACCAACCTTCTGTTACTAGTATTTTTGTGTTATCATGTGCCAATGATATTCAATGCAGCTTTTTCCAAGAGCATTGCTCTAGTAAAATATAGTACGAATGTGAATTGGTAAAGTGCTGGTGTAACTGTGAAAAGTTAAATCAAGTGACGGAATTTAGAGGTTTGATATATTTGGCGAAATTGGTAGCGGCACGGTGTCCCTGCGCTGACTGCGAGATTTAAATAGAAAAAAGAAAAAAAATTGTATATAATATGAAGAGATTGCCAAAAATTCCTTCTGCTGATGATGACATGAAATCCAATTAATATCAAAGATTGGCTTATTGTGTCAACACAGATCGCCAAGTTACAGAAGAGAAATATATGCAGTATATTGGTGCACCTCTATTTTATTACTGGTAAAATCTGGAAGCCTGAATTCAGATACAAGTGTATCCATTTGATTAAAATTTCACTGAAACGTGCTTGCCTAGAGATAACCTATTCACTCTTGACTTTAAGGACACCTAGATTGTAGTTGCCGGCAAAGACAGACTCCAGCAGGGAATTCCACTCCTTAGCTGTACGCATAAAAAAGTGTTCCCAAAACGTTTTGTGCGTATGGGGAGGATGTCAACCATGTACAGATGGCGCATCGCCGTACTTCTGGTAGTCCGATGATGAAACGAGCTAGGTGAAATTAGATCATGCAATTCCATCGCACACTCCCCGAAATGTAACATGTTCAAGGCTCTGGAGCTTTGACTTGACCAGTACCTCATTGCCGATGAGCCTCTTGGCCCGCTTTTCGATCGACTCTAGTGTATGAAGATAGTATTTGGCAGATCCGTTTCAGAGATGAGAACAGTACTCCTTGCATAATTGAACTATCGCTTGCTACACATTGAGGAGCTGTGGACTTGGCAGCCCTGTTGAAGGCTTTCTTCTTTTGACCCACGTCACTCACTCTGCGCGATTAAGCGTCGACCCATGCCAGGTACGCTTCATGTTTAAGCGCGTTGGCGCAATAACATTCGGCGCTAAATCATGGCCAGTCAACGCTGGGCATTGTTACGTCAGAAAACGGAATGTAGTAGTCCATTCCCTGACGCAACACATGCGTCACGGCGTCTGCGCACGACGAAGCATCAGCCGAAGAAAAACAAGTAGGCTACCGGGGACGCCCGAGTCCCCCCGACATGTCCATCGGGATTATTCGACAGTTGGCGGGACAGTTTTCCATGTGTGGCTGGCCCACTACTTGGGCTCCCAACTACCTGCGGTCGGTCAGCGGCGCACCATGTCTCGGGTCCCACTACCCTCCGCAACTACCCGATACGCCCATAACAGCGTGTTTCAGGCTGGTCTGCCTGCAGAGGAACAGCTATTTCAACTCAACTCCTCTAACTAGAGGAGTTGAGTTGAAATAGCTGTTCCTCTGATGGTGTAGCCAACTGGCTACACCAAGCATCGTAACCGAAACACAGCTAGGCCGCTTGGTGGTAAGTCTTTGGCCAGTGGGCCTTTGGCCGGAACCTACCACCAGTTAATGTCACCTGATTTGCACCACCCGAAGACCACGTGTAGGGAATCAAAGGGTACATTTCCACGGATGTGGGTGTGACTCGGCCCCCAAAAATCTTTGTTTTTGTCTTTTTTTTTCGTTCCATTTTGCAGTGCACTGCTAAATTTATACTGGGTGAACTTTTGGGTGGGTGTCGATGGCTAAATGTGAAATTATGAAGAATAGCGAATAACATTCTAATTAGACACGAAGGCAATTCTGATGTAAACTAAAACTAAATCACTGAATTCTTGAAAAATCTGCCTAGCCAGAAATCAAACCCGCTGATTTTGAAATCACTGCTATATTATATCACCATCACCACCATAGTGTTGCTAATAATTTCATACGGAAAACTTGAAGAAAGACCACAATTTTAACAAAGTAAAAGTATTTAGCCATCCACGCCTTCGTGAAAAACACAGCCTGTAGTCCATTCATGTTCAGGCCATTTGTTCTGTCCTGTATGATCTTTTATCCATTCAAGTTACTTCCATATTACATACATTTCATATCTTTACTGACAGTATTAATTTATCCAATTAAGTCTTCTTAGATTTTCCCTTACTGGAGACACATGAGGAAGCCTTTTCAGAGAAACTGACAAGTCTTTTATATGGTACGTATATTCATGTCTTCTCCGAAGAAGTTTGCTTTGAACAACATTATGAATAGCCTGCCTTCTTTGAACTGTGTCGTAATATTATTATGAAACATCTAGGTAATAATTGTAACGTGTTTCCGAGTACCTCTGATAAAGTTTGCATGTACGTACTGAAACATGTTTACTTGTTGTTCAAATAAAAAACAGGTAGTCTTCTCAGTGGTTAGGATCTTTTGTTTAGCAAGGTCAACAAACAATGTCAAGGAGTGTTTTCAGAAAGGATTTGCACTAGGTGAGAGTACTGAGTCATCAGATCCAGGCCACTGTAAAAGCGCTTATGTTTGCTGACGTTAGTTAAATTAAGGTCAACGACGTGATACGTTTTCAAGTTGTAAGACCTCCTGCCACCTAGTGGACATCATTTCAGAAAACCCTCTCAACATAGCAAGATTGACAGTTAATCCCAGTGTATGCAGCACAGATTACTGATATGTAGCTAGCTAGTATGGAGTCTATGAAGCCTAAAAGAAACTTTTGGCACGTTACCAAAAGTGGAACTTCCGCCGCCATTTTATTTTATTTATACAATTACAAATGCTAACCAACAGCAACCATCCTGACAATGTCATTTAAGCGTCAGCACTGCAGCTTTATAGCATAAAATAGTATAACTAGCCTATGATGTTCCTAGTGCTGGGACACAGCCTTTATTTTGCTTCTCCGTTTTGAAAGAGAAAAACAAAGATAAGAAAAGAAAGAAAGAAAACATGTTTAATTGGTACATGAAATGCAACATATAATGAAAGTAGATAGGGGGTGTAGGTAGATGGCATCAAATCCAATCAAACGTCGCAAAACCAAACGACAACTACGAACGACACAAAGCTACAAACTTTCTCAACATAATCGAAATACAAGACCAAAGCAACCACTCGTTAAAATATCCCCTAGATAAAAAAAAAAACATGTTTATTTCTATTTGTACAGCTCTATATCGTAAATTAAATTGAAGCCCATAAACGATGAGAGTATCCGAACGGAAAACGAAATTGTGGTAAAAATATTATAGTCCCGGAGCCACGGAGTGCGCCATAAAAATAATCTTAGTGACTGAGATGTTTACGCCAGACGTCAATGTTGCCATGTTTTCGGTTTTATTTTGGAAATGTTCTTACTGATAAATAGGTGATTTTAGATTTAGATCCTTGATTAAATCTATTGGTAGAAAGTTTTCCGGAAGGTTCTCAGAGTATGCGAAGCCTTACTTGAAGGTGGACGCTGCTACCCAATTCAGGAAGACAGATTAGATACAGCTTTATGTGGCACGGGATGTCTCACCACCAACTTCCAAAGTCCGGGTTGCTACTGAGAAATTCCGGCAAACCTGATATCAATTTACCCGACCTGGCAAGCGAATTCAAGACCCCTCGTTTAGCAGTGCGCACTTGTAACTTGCGACCAACGAGGCAAACAGCGGGGCTGGATAATATAAAATTAAAGATCTACTTTTTGTAGCACTGCTCAATAAACAAGTTTGTGCTACAATTTGCCGATAATTTGATTGACTACCTGTCTTGCTGCCCGAGCGATTAATTAATCAAATGACTTTGCAATGAAAACTGCATTCGATGCCTGAGTGCTTCAATAACAGGTCGCTTTTCGCTTTGACCTGAGCTAAAAACTAATTGGATGGTGATTTTATTCCTTGTAACCAGGTTCTGTGCCTTTTTATTGGCTAGTTAACTTTCCAGAATTGTTTGCACACCTTTGGTACAACCAGACCGTTTAATAGAGAGACTACTTAACTAGATGACATCTCATCATTTAATACATGTTTTTTATTAATAACTTCCTTCGTTCGTACGTTTCTGTAATCTTTTTCAAGCAATTCCTGGCATCCGAATGATATACTAACATAACTTGATACTTAGAATGATAATTACGCATAATATTATTAGGCATAAACTTTTTGCCATAATCTATATTGCCATAAATACTGTTGGCATAATATTTATGATGCATAATTTTATAAAGTATAAAGTTATAAACGCATAATGATATTAACAAATAATGTTCTTTGGAATAAAACAAACATGTTTGTGGCTCAAAGGTGGCCCTAGGGCCACCCGAGCCGCACCTTAACCTAATTAAACTGAGTCCCCATATCTGATTAAAAAAATATATACCAAAATATCCTAAACGAATATCCTAAATATCGATAATAAGTCACTTTTAAGTTGCTTCTGGCACTTAAAAGTTGCTTCTGCAACTTATCCGTCGCTGCGGCAATTGCAATCCCTTCGCCCTTACGTAACAAAGGCTGCCCTCCCTTCGCGCCTCCGGTATTTTTATATACTCTTTGGGTAGTACCCAAAGGACTACGAGCAGTCGGGGTGCCCAATTCAGTTTTGGAACAGATTCGATCTATTTTAACTTAACTTTCGACTCTTAAATATATGTTGGGTATATTATGGCGAATAAATATTATGCCTTAAATGTTTATGCAACTCCAAATTATGCCAAAACAAATTAGAGCAAATAGCAGTTATGCTAACCTTTGCATTACGCTATAGTATTATAATGCCACAGTATTATTACGCTAATAAAAGTTATGCCAAACTATATTATACCTAAAAATGTTATGCTAAGAGGGGGATTCCCATAATAAACTACCGTGAAGCTGGTCTGATAATGGATTCGGCAGTTGGCCATAGGAACTCTTCAATCAAGCATTATCGTGTTTGGGCTCCTTAAAGTACTCTTAGGCTCATTTAAAGCTTGTTTCGAAAAGATTTTACTTAAACTTATTGATAGAAGATAGCTCAAATCGATAGATGTAGATAGGCTTTTAGTGATAATATCATTTCTTCCAAAAAGAAGGCATACCTCAAACAAAATTGTATCACTTTGGCGTACCCATTGAAAAATAACATCATGGTTTTCTTTCCAGACATAGAACCGTTAAAAACTTTCTCAAGAAAAGAACTACAAAAAATGTAGAGATGACTTCAGAAAAAAAGGTCCTCGAACATATTAAATAAGTTGTATTTTTCCTCTATCAACTTTTTAATATCGAAATAAAATGATATTTATGATACGCAGTAACTTCGTGAAGTTTTTTTTTATAACTTCAAGTCGTCATTCGAATATGAAATTACTTTTTGTTGGGACATTATTTTGAGACTGAACGGTCTTCGTAAAATAATAATTGGAAGAGAAAAAACAAATTTTTGGTCAGATAGAAGGTAAGTTTGATTTCTATCGAATTTATTCTCGAAGTCGATTTTCTTTAATTTATTGAAGAAAACTTTGAAGACTGTTGATAGAATCTACTTTTTTATTAAGAGAGGACCTTTCAGGATTACTCCGTATTAGGTAAGTACAGTTTTGTGTGTAGAAATTGTAGCTCACTTAGAAAATCTTCGTGAGCGACGAGTGACAACACTGTTTGCACCATAGACGCTTTTTCATTTTTCTAAAGTTGATGTAGTGGTTGTGCGATCGGTTGCTACACTGTTTATCGCGGGATTGATGGAACAAACACATATTTGTATGACAGGTATGTTTGTGTATGAGAATTTCATATCTTTCTAATCCCACTCATGATATACGCATAATTCTAAATGTGGACAATATTGTACAACTTCACTTAACTTTAGGTGAAAAGATTTTTTCGATGGCTGTCTTTGAGATTTTGTTGATACCTACTCCAGGTTTTCCAAAAACACACACACACAGTAGAAGGTAACTAACTAAGGCTATATCAATTTTAGTTCTTTTTGGCAGGGTCGTTTCGGTCGTTTTCATTCTCTAAGCAATATCTATTATAATAACAACTTATAACACCGCTCCTAGCCCAGAGACTATAATCGCTATGTGGCCAGTCGTAAAAGAAATCGAACGAAAAGATAGAACTTTGTATACCCGCTGACTCCACTGTTAAACAAAATGAAAGCTGAGAATTTCGTATAGTTTAGTTAAACTAACTTTAATTAGTTTCAGAGTTCAGGTGGCGAGTTTTAAAGCGATGCAAAACGCTGACGCTATTGAAATTAGTGCCAATTAGTTTGTTTTTCATATTCTTGTTTTTATCACGATTGGTTTTTGATAGAGCAGATTAAGTGGTATAAGTTTTTAAGCTGACATGGTCACAATAATTGGAATTAATATTTGTTTCGGGATATTTACCATGTATATTGAGATTTTTGAGAGCTCGATATATCGGCACCGTTACAAGCGTCAGTTCTCGTGATCATGGCGCTTGTAACGGTGCCGATATCGAGCTCTCAACAAAAATCTAAATATACATGGATAACACTCACAAGGGAATCAAAACCTACAGGGTACTTCCCGTGAACTCAGAATCTAGAAATTTGGTAAGAAGCAACGTCTTACAGCACAAATTAAGGAAAAATTGCGAAAACCGTAAATTTTTAGTTACATTATATGATAAAAATATTTTTAATAATTTTAAACTTACTACCCCTTTCCTCATGAACGCGTAGAGGTATTAAATTGAAATTCATATCAAATTCTCAGGTCACACTTGGCCGGTTTTTTTCTAATAAACGGTTATTTTTTATAATAAATAATGATTTATTGTAATAAGTGGTTATTTCATTACATACTTTCCCTTTTTTAGTATGGGTTTGAATTGAAGTTGGGGGGGGAGCCGTAGCAATCTCGCCCAGGGCGCTGGTAGTGTTAAAACCGGCACTGTTGGGAGCCCCACTTATATATTTATTTTATTCTGTTTTTAGTATATGTTGTTATAGCGGCAACAGAAATACATCATCTGTGAAAATTTCAACTGCCTAGCTGTCACGGTTCATGAGATACAGCCTGGTGACAGACAGACCGACAGACGGACCGCGGAGTCTTAGTAATAGGGTCTCGTTTTTACCCTTTGGGTACGGAACCCTAAAAGAAAAATTTTACTTTTTTACACTATTTCTGTCAATATTGTCTTTTTAAAACTACAATACGAGGAAAATGATGTCTTTTAACATCGCTCATTCGTCCATCATGAATTGTTTAATATTTCTGTAAAAGATAAAAAAAACTGATTTTTCTTCACGTGGGAATCATTTGATGGCACCTCCAAAAGTTAAGGTTACACTAGTCGAATTTTTTTCCATACAAACGTAGTCTATGGATAATTCCACTGTTTGACGATGTACGTTCAAAATAAAAAGTGATATCAATTTGTCTCATCATTATCTAGCCCTATATGAAAGCGAAAAAGATAAAAAAGAAAATATTTGAAAGTTATGAGCGTCTAAAGTTCCACATTTCGACACTAATTTTAACGCATTTTTGGGCGCAAATAAATACCGGAAAATCCTCCATACAGGGATAGATTAGTTCAACAATGCATATAATTTTATTTTGAACAGATAGATTTAGTCGTTTTTTCATGATATCTAGACTGCCAAAGGTCTGTTCATAAAATTTCGCGCGCTCGGTTTCGTCCTAAATCATTATCCATTTCGCTACAAATTTGCAAAAGTGTGTATTCGTACGCGAACTAGCTTCCTACTTCTCATCACAGCATCTATCTCTACCGCACGTGTTGTCGGTTGATATAAAATGCATTTTAACCCCGCGCACAAAATAGTTCGTGCCGTTGACTAGTGTACCCTTAAACTTATCTTTATCATAATCCTTATGGCTTTTTGCCAGGAATGTTTGATGTTATCAATTTGGCTGCGTACCAATATTATTGACCGCTCTTAGGTATTATCTTAAAATGTGATTAAGGGTTTAAGATCGGTGCAAAGATCGGCTTTGCCTATATTAGCTATCCCACCAACACCATGATTTGTTTGGTAATAAATGCTGTTGTTGTTTTTGCTGCTGTTGTTGTTGTGTTTGTTGATAATTTTTGGTAGTTTTTTGGTATAGCCTATAAAAGTGTAGTGAAATAATTGTCGCAATTACATTAGAACTTAAAGATATTATTTACCCTTGAGATATTAAAGTTATAAATAAACAAGCAGTAATCCAGGTTTGCCCTTTATTCTATCTGGTGTTAGTATACCATGCAACATATATGTATTGGATGGGCTCAAAACTTAGCTACGAATTTATCGACATCAAGAGGACAGGTCCAGTTGAAAACCAGCGTCGGGCACTAGTTGCCCGACATTTTGCTGAACTGGACCTATTTGGCGCAGCCGTGGGACACACAATGTTACTTTTATATTGTTTTTTTTTTCTTTTTATATTGTTGTTGTTTAGTCTAAGTTTTTCTTTTTTTATGTTTGTGTTGTGTGCTCTGGCTTGTGTCAAATAAATGTGTTTTCTTTCTTTTTCTTTAAGAGAGTCCATCAATTCCTATTACATCCTGGAATCATAATTTGTAACAACAAAACCACTATCATACATTATTTTTTGTCAACAATTACTATTAAGTTAGTATGTCGGTGTGTGTTCGGAAATCAAACGGAACTGAGCAGGATAACTGCCAAGGGGCGTTGATAATCGTGACCGCGTGGTGTCCAAGGACCCGATGAAGAAATATCGTTCATTCGGAGGTGACATGGGTAGACGACATTGTTGCCTTTGCGGGTAGAACCTGGATTACGCTGGCTCAGGAACGTGGGGATTGGCACAAGAAGAGCTCAGCAGTGAGCTAAGTTGGGCTGTGGATGATGAGATATGTATCTACTACTCTACACACTCTCTTTAATCATAGGGACAACTACGGGCCACTCAACCCTTAACAAACATCATTTTAACATAGGTGCCACGGACAGCCTACTTTGCAGGGGCTGCTTTAACACCAAGGAATCAGCCGCCCACGTGATCCTGAAATGCAAGAAATCTTCGTAACAGAGGGGTTGCTCCGCGAAGCCTGTGAAGCCCCCAGACTTCGATCAGAACCCCCAAGCGTAACAGACCGAATGGGTGTCTAAGTCCCCATTAGTATATTTATTCTTATTCTATAATGTACACAAAACATAAAAACATACAAATACAATAGGACAGTTTATCGTTTATTGTGTTTTATTTATATATTTGTTTTATACGTTATACACAAACATACTGAGACTCACCTTCTGTGTTTACCCTATTTTGTTGTTATTTGTTTTATTCTATTTCATTCCTAATATATTGTATGTCCGATCTCCGTGAATGTGTCCGTGGCATCAACAGTGGGCCCTATCGGAATATCAGCGCATCGATATTTTCTTTTTAATATCGTTGCACATGCTGAGATAGGAGCCTTTTTGGTCTCGCAATGTAATTTACAGGCAGGGTAATTTATTTTAATTTTTGTTTGTTTTGCTTATCTCGTGTCTCCTGTACGGGTCATAAATAAATATTTTTTATTTATTTTACAAAGTATGTACGCCAATTTATGTTTATGCATGCAGAAAAAATACTCTAAAACTCTATGGCAAATAATTATGTCATCTGTCAAACGTCTCACGATGACATTGTCATAACAGAGTTTTCGTCATAACAACATCAAAGCAAAAATACAACCAAATTCCCAGTAAATTGCATATTTTTGCAAAATAATTTAACATTACAAATACAAGAAACAAGTCATTTTTATGAGTATTAAAGGCCATGTTTGATAATACATCGGTTAGGCCTCCCAGTGGAGAGGAACTGCAGTATAGGAGACTAGTTCTCCGGGACGCCATAATTTGTATAGGATGGATCAAACTTGTAAGTGTTACCATTATTTAATGTATCCGACCACACCAGCCCTTTGAGCATTTGGTAGCCCAGTGGTAACGGCGCCGACTTACTTGTCGTAGGTGGTGGGTTCGAATTCAGGGAGGCCTTTACTGGTCTAAAAACATCGGAAACCGGCAGGTCCTAGAATCAATATTCGAAGACAGACCCGTGTGGTGGATTTAGGCTCTTCCCCTCTCATAGAGAGGAGGCCAGTGGCCCATTAGTGGGAACGTTAAAAGGCTGATGATGATAATGACCAGCTCTTTACAATGAATTTGTGATATTTGTTTTCTAGATGTCAATATTTTGTTACACGGGCCTGTTCGTGTTGATCAAAATGTACAGTGAAGGTGCCTGTTCAAATGCACTCCAGATTATGGTATTGATAATAATTCCAATACAGGTGTTGTCTGCAATACTACTGTTCTTAGGTGCTATAGAAGTGAGTATAATTTTAAATCAATTAATTATATTTTATATTTTTCCCTCTTTTAACCTATTACAGAGAAACCTGGATAAGTGGGTCTTGTATTGTATATGTGAGAAACATCTATTACTGATAAATACAATCAGGTCCCTTCCCTGAATTCGGTATCTTCCTCAAGAGACTACCTTAAGTGCCGAGCAGAGCGGCTCCGGCAGTACTGACGCAGCGACATTAAAGCGGCGATAGAGCAATAGAACATTCTAGCGTTACTGTGGTAGCGACAGTGGTGCCGCGTCAGTGTCGCTCGGCGATGGATCCCGCGCCATGTTTGCGCAAGCACTGTTGCGCAACCTCAAAACCACGTGTGGTTTTGAGGTTATGTACATATTTAGAGTATCAAAAAAATGGATCGTCATAACATATTTACTGAAGAGGCAGAGGAGACACTTATATGTTTAGTGTAAGTAAAAAAGGCTACAAATTAATTCAAAAAATCTAAAAAATCGACTGCTTGAAAATAAGTTCACCGTCGACCACATCATCGCTTACCATCAGGTGAGATAGTGGTCAAGCGCAAGCCTATAGATAATAATAAAATAAAAAAATGCTATTACTTATATTTTTTTCGAATTTGGTACATTTAAACATAAGTGTTATATTTTTGAAATCACCTCTTAAAATCCTTTACTTTGATACCTCTTAAGATGGGTTTGGTTTGGTTTTTAGAATAAAAAATTGAGCCCCCACAATTTGGCGCCCAAAAGCCGCCATTTTCCTATTTTCCAATTTTAATATAGCCAATTACACTCGCAAGATTAAGACAAATTGATTGATCTAAGAACCATCAAATTCGGTGAACGCGTTTGTTCTCTAGAACGCCACATAGGAACAAACAAACATACATACATAGACTGATAAACACAATACCCTCCTTCGGCAGTCAGGTAAAAAGACTACTAAAAAGGTCGAAGGCTGGTCTGAATCTGTGGTGATTTTTTTAATTGATCGGTTCATTCTTATATATCAACACAACATAACCACCGGTAGGTATGGATTGACAACTGTGACTGACGCCAGAGTCGCGCTGCTCGAAAGCCATTTCTGCGCCAGAGCCACTGCAACACTGACGCAGTGGCTCTGACGCTGCGGCCGTTGCGATAGAGCGGCGCTGGTCGCAAGATCAGAGCTTTAACCAATATGGTCCTCACACTTCCTTACCATAATAATATCTGCACCTGTAGCCAAGTTGACAATCTACAACCGATAACGCCAGTAGAAAACTAATCAATGTATGGGAATGACACATCTGAACGTTAAGTCACGTGGTCAGACCATACAAAATAAAGGCATTAACGATTGTAGAAAGAGATTCGATACAAAATGTTTGTAACTTGGCTAGGGGGACACGACTTTAAAATACACTTAGACCTGTGATATCGACCGCCTTTGATCGAATTTGTTTCGTTTTTTTATTACTTGTTAGATGGGCAACACCTACCGCCTTTATTTATAAATAAAAATCACTATCCGACGTATCAAAATTGTTTTCAAAATAATTAACTTATTTAATAAGTTAATTAAAAACACTTTAATTCTAAATTAAAATAAATTATAAAGTAAGATTATTCATTTATATCGAAGGTGAATGAAATATTGCGCAGTTCTAAATAAGGGGAAGAGCTGGCAGATTCTCAAGTTACTGATAGTAAGACTTCTGTCTGCTAGGCTTGTTCCTAGTCGGACACTGAACGGAACGCTCCGAACTAGTACAATCGTTCAAATGAACTAGTTCAGTCTTCTAGTACTATTAGTTAATTTTAGTTCACCGTTCATTAAGACATCAGTCGGACGTAATGGAATACATATTTGATTTTCCTTCATACTTTACAGGCTTAGGACTGTCATTTCAATAAATTAAACATTTTGAATTGCCCTCTTGAACTAAGAGTAAACATTTTTTGACCTGACTCACCTTTGTAAGAATCAATCATTGTTAATACCTAAAGCTTTTTTTTATCGCACGTATTTTCGAGATAAGCGCTCACTTGGCCAACATTCCGTGCCGCTGAGTTTATTATCATGCACACACAGTCCTTACTAAAATCCACATTCAATAAAATCAAGCAACCGCGATATAAATTTTAAAGAAAGAAAAAGAAAACAAAACCTATTCCATATAAGTGATTATAGACCTTCTTGTGACTAGAATAACGTAAAATTACGCGGAAGATTCGCGAGTCGAGATTCACTCGCAATTCTTGTGCGCGCCAGGTGATCATCATCATCGTGATCGTACGTAGACAGAGCTCACAGAGCAAACTAGTACAGTAGTACACCGTTCATCAGTTATCGCGCTCGCGCGGACGCTTCTCAAATCTCTCAACTCGTTCACCCGCTCAGGCTCAGACACTCGTACTAATTCGTTCTGATTCAGCAGCACTCAAAAACCGATCCGATGTCGCTTGAATCACTGTACTAGATGAACGATTTAAACGACCGAAACGAGAATAGTTCGTTCTCGTTCACCTAAAGAAATTGCTTCCTAATAGTACATATATGTATACTTACATACATATATGTAGGCTTGTGTAGTACATGTACTACAGTACATGTACTAACAAGCCTACTGTCTGCTGTATTATTTTAAGCGCCTAAGTTAAGAGACGGTTTAGATTCGCTCATCACTTAACAAATCGCCAGGGTACCGTAGTATTCCCAATTATAATTCAGTACGGTTTCTGATATCAAACAAATAAGTCTCATATCAGCAAATGTGGTCAATCGAATAGTATCGAACAATACGTTCTCCTAAGCCACTCATTCGACAATCCAAAACGATATTTCGAACTGCGAAAATTTTTGCTCGTTTCGTCGTTTTATTTTCCGAAGAATGTAAAAGGAAGCTTTGACAATAAAACCGAACGATTTTGTCATCGTACTCAAGATCAACAAAAGACATTTAAGGGATTCCAATTTTATCATAAACCCACCTTTGGATCCCTCCGCTTCGGGCTTGTAGGTCGCACAAAAGAGAATATGTGCGCAAGTTTTCTTTGAGAAAGTTCAATTTGCCTTCGGCATACGCTCGTTAACAATACAATATCAACATCAGTGTTATCTTAAAATATCTTCGAGACTTTATCTATCCGGATTTGGGACCGAAAGCATAAGGAATTTTCGATGAACTTGACAAAACTAACCCTTTGATTATTTTTGGGGCAAGCGATGCAAAGGCTTACTCAGATATTTTCTTGTAAAGGTATATTATTAATCTTCGACTTATAGACCTTTCCTTGATCCATAAAAGATGACTGAAAGCCAGCAGTAGCTATATTTTTATATCTCACCTACTTATACAACCGACCCAATACCCAAGGTTCGTTCAGAATGTTTATTTTCAGGCAATTGTATTTAAAAACAAGGAATAAATTTAATACTCTTTTTCAGGTAAAACCATTTGCCTTAAAAACGGCGTTATGGTTGTCTTTATTTATGACAATATACATTACTATCGTTAGTATTATAGGAGCGATATACTTCATCCGCTACGGAACCGATGTTATACACTTTGTGATTGCTGCGATTTTCGCCATACTGACCTTTTCCGTCTGTTGTAAGTTCCATTTGTATCAATTAATTCTGAGTTGCATGAACAGTTTTCATCTGTATATCTTTAGTAAGCTCAATATTAAAATAAGGTTTTGTTTGATCAGTATTGAGCTGAGGGTGATCCTTTGTGATTATTGCAATATCTATGACCAATTTACCATTATAAATTCAAACACTGTTTGCCATGAATTCATCTTATTAAAATGAGTCACATTGTTGTATGATTATTTCAGAGTTATTGATGAATGGGAACGTGTCTCGAGTCTTTTTGCAAATTCATCGAACTAATATGGCTATTATTCGTTTCAGCTGTGTTTTGTCACGACATAATAGTTATCTACACGTTCGTAAAAATAATCATATGTACATGTTCCCCATGTGCACCGGAGCAGGAATATCCAATCATATCATTTCCTGATAATCAGAAAGGAGATAATATAAGTGCATGTTCGGGTTGGACTTGCTAGTGTTGTCGTCGGCTTCAGAATAAATCATTATAATGTGCCATTGTTTGTTAAGAATTATAGAAATCATGTAGTTTAATGCGTTTATTGTTTTAATTAAACACTCCATTACATAATTCTACCGGATAATGTCAAGCGTTGAAAAGTTACTTTTTTCACGCATGGGGCATAAGCGCGCCCCAGAATCACTACAACGTTACCAACAAATGCCAATGAACCCTTAAGGACAGCAGCAGCAGCAGCAGCTATTTAGGGCGGCCAGGTTCTAATGTCCGGTTTAAAAAGAAAATAAAGAAAAGTGTTTATTTGGACGAGATAGCATTAAACTAAATTTAAGCCAAGACAAATAATTTAATATTAGCATACAGATGCCTCGTTCCATACAAAGAAACCGTGGCGAAGTAACTTGCGTTTTTCCTCTGATAAGTACTTCGATCGCGTTCAGTTCCGTTCCACGGCTATAGATGGTGTTAGCAGCGACTTGCAAGTTAAAGGGTTTTCTCTGTTCGTGACATTTTTTTGTTTAAATACAGTAACGATTTTTTTATAGTATTTTTTTGCAAATTTTTTACAGTTTCATTGTACCAAAATGTGTTACAATACAAATTTAAAAATCGATTGGCATGCCTCAGAAATTTAAAACCACGCCATCTATTGGAAACAATTTTAAATGATCTGTTCAAATAATCTTTTAAATGTGAATTAAGAACCCAATATTCCATAATTTTGTGCTTAGGAGAGTTGATTAAAAAATAGCATACAACTTATATGATCAATTCTAGAAAATGTTAATTTTACACACAATTCAATAACAGATCGATACATATCGCGGCATCTAGTGACATTTATACTAACCATATTTTCTTTATTAGCGCTGGGACCCCGTGGCCAAGAGGAGAAAATCCATCCGTGTAATGTTATCCAAGCATCTATTTTTACACAAACATTTCCTGATGTTTGTGTAAAACGGTTATAAATTTATTGTTTATGTAATTAGCAAACGAATAGCTGGGCCATGCATGTGCCCCGCGCGTGTGATGGAGTGTTAAAACGAGTTTCATGAGCTCTGTTCGGTGGTCGTAAGCTGAAAAGACAGAAAAATAGAGGGCGCACCAAATTATCTATGGAGTAAAATTTATTTAAACATAGCATAATCAGCATTTTAACGTTCCCACTGCAGGGGAACAGGCCTCCATTCTGTGAGAAAGGAAATGTGCCTTAGTCCACAATGCGGGCCATGTGCGGATTAGTGGAGGTCACATGTCTTCGAATTTTTGGTTTCCTCACGATGTTTTACTTCATCGTTTTTAGTACAGTGGTGATTAAATAATTTACGTAAAGTTCCTGCCTCGGTTCGGTCTTCGAACCAACGACCTACGACACGTAAGTTGGGGCCTCACTGCTCACCCACCAGCCCAGCCCCCAGTTATTCGACCCACGATAAAATAATGTATTGTTATTTACAGGCCCAATACTGCCTACCCCTTTTCTCTACGTGGTGGTGCATCGAAGGCGCTCGTCGGAGTCCTGAGATGCAGACAGCACTGACCGGCCATTCCGCTAAACAAAATTATGTCCTGTCTTGGACATAATTTCAATATGTCTTCACTATACATAAAAATGATTACTTTAACTTTCACCTGTGCCTGTAATACTCGTAATCATCGCTTAAATTGTAAGGTGCTGAGTATTCGTGAGTCTTATTCTATGTACACTTCCAAATGATACATTTGCAAAAAATATAGTTGGCGGGATTTTAAACAAAGCGACAGTTAAAAAATATATGTCAAAAAGTATGTCTCGGTCCTTAAGCTAGAGTAGGTGACTTCGAGTATTTATTTCAAGACGATTCTTTGATGTTTTAAAAAAAACACAACGACCATTTACTACTGAATATAACAGTGCAAAAAAATTATATGACAAAATCAAAATCAAATCTTAATTCTTACATAAAAATAATTAAACTCCAGAATAATGAAGAGAAATAATATTAACAGTTTTAAAGACGGCAGGTGCTACATTTTTTAATAACTTTATGAAAAGTATACTTTAAACCACTGTTATTGCTTCCCTAGCAAAGCCTGTAAACAGTTAAATTATGCTGGGTTATAGCAACTTCGTAAATTACTTTTATAAAGGGGAAGGGAACGTATTTTTGGGTACTCAGCTTTATAAACACTCTTTAGAGCCTAAATAAAGATACAAAGTATACAAAAATATTATGGAAAGGAAGGAAAGGATTCTAATTAAAGTCTGTTAAAACAACGCATTTTCAAATTCACAATGTTGTTGTTGTTGTTGTGTCTTTTCAATTCATTTGTATAATGAGAGTTTGCTAGCATCTATAAACATTAGAGTATCCATGAGCTTGAATGTTGCTTTATATATTTTTAAGAAAACGTTAAATAAATAAAATTATTCATTAAACAATCTTTTTTTAAAACAAGCTTTTTTGTATCCTTCACAACAAACTCTTTCATCTGATACCCATATCATGGCAGTGCACAAAAAATAATTAGTCCGTCATCTTGGGCCGTCCGCCATATTGGATTTAGAATGTCGTCAGTTACACCATGCATTGTTATCCAAACTAAACATGTATGCAAAATTTCATCTTAATCGGTGGAGAATAACTTCTTTAAAATTCAGTTGCATGATTTGACCCGAACACACTTAGGTACATACATACATACATTGCAAGTTAAATAAAATCTTGTAAAAAAGAGCGAGGTGTATTATGGACACCTGGTTGGAACGGAGTTCGATTCATTAAATTTACCGTCTTTCAGTATCGTAAAATATAACGAAACTGAAATAGCAAAAACACAGCTGATGCTCAGTGTAAATACATAATAGTGGCTACTAGCGTAGTTAGGTAATTTATGTGTCTAGTCAGCGTGCGTCTTCGGTTTTCTTCGTGTGGCTCCAGCTCTCTCCTCGCCGCGCACAGTCTCCCTTTTGTGCGGTTCTTCGCTTGTACTATCCTGCAAGCAGCATGCTGTGCCTCGCACAATTTATCACGCAAAATTGATTTTTTATATTTTTTCTTCAAGTTTTTTTTAATTTCTTACGACTTATTGTCGGGCCTACGTTGTCCCCCCATATCCAAGTACTAATGCTGTAACATGGAAATATTGTACAACCAAACCATTTTTAAAAGAGTAACCATGGAGTTTCTTGCCGGTTCTTCTCCATAGGAAACGACTAACCCGAACCGTGCACCTTTTGTCAACGTTTTATAAGTGCCCATGTAGGCCTATGTAAAATGAAAATAAAATATTTTGATTTTTGA
The DNA here is from genome assembly GCA_948252205.1 of Orthosia incerta. Lineage (NCBI taxonomy): Eukaryota > Metazoa > Arthropoda > Insecta > Lepidoptera > Noctuidae > Orthosia > Orthosia incerta. Next base: position 4,035,448 of record OX411755.1, read on the forward strand.
TTTTGAAAATAAAAAGGTTATTTTAAAGTTAAAATTATAAATATTTTTGCATATTCTCAAAATTGACGGCAAGTTGAATCGATTGAAAAAAAATAGTTTCCTAGATGATCGGCAAGTGCCTCAAATCACTGCAAAAAGGTTTTTTTTTTTTTTTTCTAATATTCTACCGCGGACATGTGGCAGTCCGCGCTCTTTTTTATAGTTATTATATTTTGTTTGTTTTTTTTTTTTTTTCATAATAGTTACAATTGTTTGACCCCTACGTCAGACATTATTTTTAGGCTAACTTAAGTCTACGTGAGTTCATCCCTCACAAATTTTGTTGTCGTTTTTTTCATTGTTACACTTTTTTCGGTCTACCCCTCAGCCGTCAAACAAATGAGAACTATAGTTAAAGTTAGTTATAGTTAGGTAGTTACGTGCGATAAGGGGGGTGACCATAAGCTCTTAGAGCGGTATCAATTTGATCGAATAAGGGACAGATGTATATGACTCGATATCAAATTGATAACGCTCTAAGATTTATGGTCATCCCCAAGGAACCCCGTTCCAAAAAAACCGGCCAAGTACGAGTAAGACTCGCGCACAGAGGGTTCTGTTTATACAGAATACATTCACCAAAATAAATAGGTAACATTACTAACGTTCATTACTATTTACAAATTGATCTAACGAAGGGTCAAAATTAACTTTGCCGTCCGAAAACTGTTGTTGGGGACAACAGTTTTCGGACGGCAAAGTCATCAATATACAAAATGTTCACTTTTCCATGTACATTTTATAAGTTGGTCGACTATTACTCATAAACTTGTAAAGCCAACTTAGCTGTGATAGTTTTCCTTTTAATTTCGTTATATTTCCTACTGCCGTGAATTTTTGTAACAAATAGCCATTTAAAGCTTAATTATACGCAAACGGATCCCTGAATCGAAAAATGGTTTTCATTGACCCGTAATATTTTTGAATGGTCTATCCAACGATACCCCACACCATGGGATAGACAATAAAAAAAACATCCACTTTACGTGTACGAGGTACCTACTGGAAGTTTTATTCATTGTTTTATTTTACCACTTTGTCGGCGTGATTTAATATGTATAATAAGGTTTCAGAAGTAAATTCCCTTAAAAAAAAACAAACAATCTTGAACGCATTTAATTATTTTAATAACAAAAATTAAAGTACCCTACAAATCTGATTTATCGCTCATAACACCATTGATTAAAAGAAATAAGACACCAATCACACAGTAACAAAATAGCATGTACTTACAGAGCTTAATAACACCCTTATCAACTTGAATCGATTTGACAGACAATAACAAATCACGTCGACAACTACCGCACTCTACGAAGGCCAGCGAGCAAATGACCGATACAGCCGCATTCGCTGCCTTTTATAGACATCATTATAAAAATAGAAAGTTATTCCCTAAATCGGCCTATCCCGACGTAGCGTCGTCCTCGGCGCGGTCCTCGTAATGCTCGTCTCCTACCGGGTCCGAGTCTGCAGATGTGTGTTCTTCGCTGCTCCTGGTCGCTTCAGCACTAGGTGGTATGGATGCTGATGATGACCCTGCACCGGGATCACACACTTCATCATCTGAAATATTACCACAATTAAAACTTGCCTTAAGTTTATCAAGTGTAAGCATACAAAACATGCAACTAATAAAATAAGCATCCATCCAGAGCTTCCATTGTTTTATTACTCAGTCTTCACATCGGCCCATGTCGCTTTATCGGTGGTGTTGAACTGCATCTGTGAACAAATCAGACAGAAGGCGTCCCCGCTGTCTGAGGTTGACGGAGGCATCGCTGAATCGCACGTCAACGCTTTCATCATAGACCAATACCTCTCACTATAGGTATGTCTATCAGAACGGAGGCATCACTGAATCGCACGTTCCATCACATATTTTTCATTAGTTAATAACACAAGCTATACACATAAGCTATACACATAAGCTATACACGTAAGCTATGCCACATGATTTTGGGGCGGACGGAGGCATCGCTGAATCGCACGTCCTGCACACAAAATAATTTTTCACGTTATACGTACCAATGCGGACGGAGGCATCACTGAATCGCACGTCCGGCCCAAACAATCACCTTGAGTGCATGTAAGTAAGCCGATCTGCCACCATTTCACAACTCATATTTGAGTATGTAAAAGGCCAAATTGAGAAACTGAAATGTACGTGGCAAAAAGGGGCTAAAAATTATTAAGCTAAACATGATCATGGCAGAGCGACTTACCAAGACCGCACATGTGTAGGGCCATCATAACTCACCTTCAAAAAAACTTGCACACGACTCTGGACACCATTCACCGTTCCAGAGCACCATGTACTCTGCGGCTGCCTGAGTGGTCTTGCCGTATGAACCACTAATGAGTTTCAGCTGGTAACGGCCACTGGGTAGTGTTTTGATCACTCGATATGGTCCACGCATTCCAGGGTCTAGTTTGCCTGTAGACTGGGAGTATTTGACTACAAAAACCAGATCGTTAACATTAAAAATGCGTGGTGCTCGCCTCTGTCGGTTGACATAAGCGTCTTGTTTAGCTTGGTTTTGGGTCAGCAGTTGGTGAGCTCTGGTTCTGTCCAGCTCCCGCCGGCTTTCACGATTCTGAGACATCTCAACCGCGACATCACGAACTAGTGTCCGAACGACAGGTATGGTGGCTTCCGTGCCAACCAAGAGCTTCAGAGCTGAAGTTTGCGTTGTCTTGTGCTTGGTAATGTTCAGAACAAGTTGGAGTTTCCACAGTTGTTCCGACCATTTTGAGTGCTTATGATTTGATTCAATACGAATCATATTTAAAACAGTCCTAACGTATCTTTCCACCTGTCCGTTAGCATTGTGCATTTCGGGCGTTATGAAATGAATATTACAGCCAAACTCAGTTAAAAGTTTGGAGAATCCCGAGGATTCGAACATTCGTCCGCGGTCAGCCACTACAAGTTTGGGAGCACCAAAGAGTGAAATTACGTTGGTAAACGTGCGTTTAAGCTCACTCACATCTTGTTTATGAATGGGATATAACAAACAATACTTCGAAAAGGAATCAACCACCAATAAAACAAACTTATATCCTTCAGATTCGGGTAGTGGACCAAGTACGTCCGTATGTAATGTTTCGAAACGGGTACTAGGCTTTTCCCAGGATGTAATTGGTTGGTGAGGGGCTCTAGGAACACGTTTACTTGATATACAGACAAGACAATGTTTTACGTATTTTGCTACAAATTGACGAAGACCGGGGAACCAGAAGTACTTAATGATTAAGTCAAGAGTTTTCTCCGCACAGACGTGCTCGTGTTCGTCATGGAAAATTCTTAGTAAACTTAACCTGTGTCCTTTGGGAATAAAACAAAGGAGTCTAGCTTCCTCGCCCACTGGCGTATATCGATAATAGAGGAGGTCGTTTTGTTGGACGTACCGTTGAGAGTCTAACTCTCCGTCCTGTAACTTCTGCAGAAGACTTTGCGTCTCATCGTCTGCAGATTGAGCGATTTGTGCCCAATTGCGTGGCCTAGATATCTGATGCACTATGGCATCTGGGACTGGGTTTCGGCTAAGGTAGTCTGCATGTGTCATCATAGTACCTTTTCTATAATCGATATCAAAATGAAAATCTTGTAAATAGATCCACCACCTGGCGACGCGCGGAAGCAGGTCCCTCTTATTTTTGGTGGCTTTAAGGGCGTTGCAGTCTGTGACGACTTTGAAGTTTATGCCGACAAGATAATGGCGAAATTTTTGGATTGCCCTTACGACAGCCAAAGTTTCCAGCTCGTATGAGTGATACCTGCTCTCGGCGCCCTGGGTGGCTTTACTATAGTAAGCGACTACATGCTTCGTACCATCGACCTTTTTCTGCATTAGTACTGCACCATAACCAACACTGCTGGCGTCAGTATGTACTTCAGTAGGTAGGGACTGGTCGAAGACGGATAGTATTGGTGATTTAGTCAAGCAGTCTATCATCTCTTGCCTAGCCCCTTCTTGCTCTGGACCCCAGCAAAAGGCGACCTCCTTTTTCATTAAGCGTGTTATACAAGCGGTTTTAGTGGCGTAATCCTTAATGTATCGTCGGAAATACCCCGCCAAACCTAGAAACTGCCGGACTTGTTTTACGTTACGCGGTGTCGGCGCATCTACAAGTGCTTGAATCTTTCGGGGGCTCGGTCTAACCTGACCCTGACTTATTACGCGCCCCAAATACTCAACTTCAGTGGACAGGAAAGAGCACTTTCGCAAGTTTATCGAAAAACCCGACCCAGTGAGTGTTTCCAGAACCTTTCTCAATAAGCTGATCCCCTCATTGACTGTGTTACTCATACAGAGTACGTCGTCGACGTATACCAACACGTTGCCAGCCTCAATATGCTCACGAAGGGTGTTATTAATGATTCTCTGATAGACTATGGGAGAGTTCGTCAAACCGTAAGGCATTCGAAGGTACTCATAATGTCCTTCCGGCGTGACGAACGCAGTTTTACGAATTGAATCGTCTTCAATGGCTATTTGGTGGAACCCTGTAGCCATATCGAGGCTGCTGAAGTATTTAAAGTTGCCCAGCCTGTCTATGTGGTCGTCAATCAATGGTAATGGGTACCGGTCTCTAACAGTTAGTCGATTGAGTGCCCTATAGTCGACGCACATCCTGTCGCTACCATCCTTCTTCTTTACCAATATTATGGGGCTGGCGTACTCAGAGGTGGAGTCACGAATGATACCCTTATCCTTCAAATCGCTCACAATTTCTCGAACTTTGAGTTTTTCCGAGTGTGAAAGTTTGTAAGGTCGGTAAGCAACAGGTGTATCGTCTGTAACCTTTATAGTCATTTTACCGGTTGAGACGGTAGTCGAAGCAGTGCCAGATATGAGGTATTTCGAAAATTGTTTTATTAAGTCTTTAAGACACTCGAGTTCAGCACCCTGAAGAGGTGTGTTAATCCGTAAGTCGTCATCGGACACTGCGTGGACGGCCCTCCCAACGGCTCGATTTAGACGCTGCCTATCCCTAGTACGCACGTACGTGATACCGTCACGGTTAAGGATATCGGTTCCTATCACAACGGGGGTAGACATACAAGAGCCTGGCACTACGACAAAGTCGGCTTCAATAGAGATTTCATCAAACTCAATAGTTAACGTAACGTAGGAGTCGGTTTGGATAGTAGAGTCGCTGATTCCTTTCAAAACACAGTGCCGAGGTTTCCGTTCGCAAGTAAAGTGTTTCAATGCATCAGACGAGACTAATGAGACATTTAAGGCTCCACTGTCGATAAGAACATCGACAGGGATGCCCTGAATAATTGCAGTCTTAAGGTCGCTGCTTTGCGAAGAACCTGCCACGGGGGTAGAACATAAATTTATGTTACGCTTATTACGTGAGCCTGATCTTTCTTTAGCAAAACAAACATCCTCACTATGTCCCGGTTTTTTACAGAAACCACAGGCTAATTTATTGGTACTATCTGGGGTGATAATAGACGCCTGATCAGCTTTGAGCTTCTTGGGGCAAGCGTTAGATTTGTGTCCCAGTCTTCCGCAGGCAAAACATTTTAAGTTTGATGAACGGTTATTATTCGATGGCTTGGAAGGATGGTTCCGATTTTCTAATTTAGCGCGCGAAGGTTTGGTGTAAATAGATAAAAATGAAACTAGATCGTGTAACTTTAGATTAGCGTTGGCGGTCGCAGCCCTAACCTGAGCGTCTGTTATACCGCGTATGACTATCAAAGTCATCAATTCGTCACTTAGTCCCTTAACTATCTTGAGGCGTAGTAACGTCCTTCTCGCATACTCAGCATATGTGCTGTACTTATCAGAAGTCGTATGCATCGTATCATAAAGAATATTTGCGTAATCGAGTTTCCGTGGGCACAAAGGCTTAAACTCGTTAATGAAATTGGTCCACGTTCGGTCACTGGTCACCCATTCATTTAACCAGGTGCGTGCGTCCCCTTTAAGGCATATCGATACACGCGATAGACACTCCGAATCTCCCCAGTTACTAGAAATTCTGGCTCTTTCAACTTCCTCACACCACACATCTATGTCATTGATAGTAGGATCGAAGTTAGATACGAAGTATTTTTGAGTTTTGTCCGAATTTATCGATCGAATCGCTTCAGCTAATATCCGCGCTGAATCAGTCACAGATTGTTCGTTACGGGGGTGTGTATCGACACTCGGCACCTCGGTCGTAATGCTCTCGGCCGTGGGTATATTTAACGTGGCCGTTGAACTAGGTAATAAAGTTTCAGGTATCGGGTTTCTGGTCTGAAGGGCCTGAGCGTTCTGTAATTCACTGATCGGGGGAGTGTGAGACCTTATGGGCGTCCTATGCTGAACTAGCTGGCTATGAAACTCGGTCGCATTACGTAAGGTGGAGCGTTCTGTTTCTAACGTATTTAAACGAGATAGAATCGATTGTAATGTTTGTTGCATTGTTACATTTTGATCGCCTAGATTAAATCGCGGGCGCACCCTACTGTTCGATCGAGATCTACTCGTGTGGTAAATTCTACTCCTGGAGCGAGTGCGGTCTCGCGAACGAGATCTATCCCGAAGTCTATCCCGAGACCTATCCCGAGACCTATCCCGAGATCTATCCCGAGATCTATCCCGAGACCTATCCCGAGACCTGCGATACCTATCGTGTCGACGTGACCTGTCACGAGATTCATGCCGGCTATCGGCCATGTCAAATCAAAAAACAAGTACCAAGGTTTTAAAATAAAGTGTTTGTTTGGTGTCCTATTATTTATTTATTTTTAACCGATACTAAAAATCAATAGTAGAATTTAGTGGGCGTTTTCTTTCGGAAAAGAATCCCACTTCTGAAATAAGGTTTCAGAAGTAAATTCCCTTAAAAAAAAACAAACAATCTTGAACGCATTTAATTATTTTAATAACAAAAATTAAAGTACCCTACAAATCTGATTTATCGCTCATAACACCATTGATTAAAAGAAATAAGACACCAATCACACAGTAACAAAATAGCATGTACTTACAGAGCTTAATAACACCCTTATCAACTTGAATCGATTTGACAGACAATAACAAATCACGTCGACAACTACCGCACTCTACGAAGGCCAGCGAGCAAATGACCGATACAGCCGCATTCGCTGCCTTTTATAGACATCATTATAAAAATAGAAAGTTATTCCCTAAATGTATATTATCATCTGCCTAGCCTTTTCCCAACTATATTGGGGTCGGCTTCCAGTCTTACCGAATTCAGCTAAGTACCAGTGTTTTACATGGAGCGACTGCTTACCTGACCTCCACAACCCAGTAACTGGGTAACACGGTACCCCCTGGCAAGACTGGTGTCAGATCTCAAGCTTCTGACTACCCGTAACGACTGTCAAAGATCTTCAAATGACAGCCGTGACCAACGGCTTAACGTGCTTTCCGAGGCACGGAGGAAACTCGGTATGTTGAAAATGGTCACCCATCGACGGACCAACCTCGTCAAGCGTTATTTAACCTTGATGATCGACCCGTGCGGCTGTTATTATTTAGCCACGAGCTCCTCCGATTTAATATGTATATCCATTCCAAATTATAGCTTTGTAGTACTAAGAGTCTCTGAGCTAAGCTGCGGACGGACGGACGGACGCACACACGGACATGGTGAAACTATGAGGTTTCCTTGTTGACTACGGAACCCTAAAAACACTGATAAAAACTAAGATAAAGTTAGAAATCGTTAACGAAATGGTGACGGTTTTATATTAATAGTATTTCAAACGATTAACAAGAAACTTAATTAATTAGAAATAGCTGAGAATTAATGAGACTCCCACAATGTTAAGTCCAAGACGAAAACTTAACGTCGCTCCAAAGTTTTAGCTAGAATCAGATTGTTTTCATGAAAAACTGCGTGAATACTTTTATAGAAATACTTATAGCGTCTGTTGTCAAAATTAAATAAATCCATTAGGCAAACCCTGTCTATTTATTTTATTTACTTAAATGTGTTCTATAAATTATTATTGTTGTCAATGACTGTGTGTTAGCAACCGTAATTTATGTAAATGGCTTTTCGTTAATTTGAAACGTGATCATTATCGTTAACTTCAAATTCAATCAACTAATCTCTTATAGGTACATATTTCTTTTATATCTCGAAACGTAAATTGTATCAATTAATTGAAAATTAAAAGTTACTTTGAAGATTTTTTTGGCTTGATACTTTCTTTTCAGTCGAGTTCATTCTTACGTCGAGAATTAAATAAGTTCTTTGTTAAAGTTTTATAATGAATAAGTGATTTTGCTTCTGTTCTTTTTAGTGACAAAGGACAAAAATGTTACAAACACAATTTTGGTCTATTTGAAACTCTTGGGACGTGGGAATCGCACAAACTAAAGGTGTGTTTTATCTATCTGATAGATAGTTCAGCGGATATTCGAACCGCGAGATAGGCAGACGATATTGTTGGCATGCAGTGGAGGCCAAGTAGTAATGGCCCCGACTTACGTATCATAGGTCGTGAGTTCGAACCGAGGCAGGTGCCTTACTTTGTGTAAGTTATTTCATCAACACTGCTCTTAAAACGGTGAAGGAAAACGTCATGAGGGAACCGGCATGTCGTAGAACCAAAAATTCGAAGACGTGTGACATTCACCAACTCGCACTGGTCCCACGTGGTGGATTAAGGCCTATTACCTCTCTCACAAAGAACAGAGAGGGTGCCTGTGTCCTATCAGTGGAAACATTACAAGGCTGATGATGTTTGTTGGCATCGCGGGTAAAAACTGGAAGAGGCTGGCACAGGTACGGAAAGGCAAAAATAAGAAGCCTATGCGAGGCAGTGGGTGAATCTAATTGAGGATAATGATGATGATGACTTCAGCAGCTGATTACCTATTTCCAGTGAAATCCCTTTTTACGTGATGATCCAGCTTTTAACCTGTGCCTAACCGAATAGAAAACGAAATGAGGTCTGATTGATCGGATGGAACGAGCAATCCCAGAAGATGTCTGGCTTCGAAACCTGACAGGTGGTAGGGAACACAAACGCCGGCAACAATGCCACACTTTAGCATGGCGCATAATAATTGAGGAGGAGAAGCTCTTAGCACACACCCTTTTAATTTAGTTTAGAAAATTTTACAATACCGAGCAGACCATTATTTATCTAAGCACAACACTGAGAGAAAAAGAAGGAGGGGTAGCCTTTGCCAAGGAGTGAGATCGTAAGCTGTATACGTTTACAACACCCGGCTCCATCTTTTAGTGGTGTGACCGTGCCAATAACGGACCTTCTCGACCTTATTGGTGTTAAGTTAACATCTACTCTCAATTTTGGTCCATTCATTGAGGCAAAGGCTCAGTTGGCTGCAATAAAGTTGGGGACCCTTGCAAAGGTTAAACGGTACTTTATGACTGAACAGCTGCTCAAGTTGTATAAAGGTCAACATCATCATCATCATTGGTCTAGTCTTTTCCCAACAATGTTGGAGTCGGCTTCCAGTCTCACCAGATGCAGCTGAATACCAGTACTTTACAAGGAGCGACTACCTAGTTACTGGGTAACAGAAATACCCCTTGGCTATATGTCAGATTCTGGTTCCTGACTATCTGTGACGACTGTCAAAGACCGTATTAATAACTCTTGCAATGGACCTAATGTGAGTTCACAATAGGGTAGTTTACTGAAAATTTGTTTTTTGTCCATCAGGTAGATTAATAAAAGATATTGTACACGTATTTTTCTTTTGACACGTAAAAGTAAAGTGACGACGATATAATGCGTTGAAATATCGTGAAACCTAACGCCGCTAGTACACTGTATACTGCCTTAGTGACGTCACAAGCCCCCACTCCTGAAATTTGATGCGCTTTAACTTTGTAATTATTATTTTTTGACTTTGCAAAGAATACGTGTCCAATATTATTTGATAATCTCACTGACGGACTAATTAGAATTATTATTTTTCTACTACATCCCTAATATAGTTAACATAATTTTGGCTATTTTCGGTTTTCAGAGACATGTTGGCTAATTCAGAATAAACAATTATTTGTTTTTACTCCCACAAAGTCAAGTATTTAGGAGTAAATAAGCATACACACCTAGTCTCCATCTTAAAGCGCAAGTGCCAGTTACCATAGCGGTTGTCGCACAATGCAGCGAAACTTTTCTCATTATTCACAGTGTACTACTGAACAAGAGAACACAACACCGTTAAGAATTTACATCAAGACTTGACTAACATAAGTTGTAATTAAACATAACTGGTGGGATTTTAGCTGTCGTAATAATAGTGAACTGTGTTGTTCTCCTTTGTCAGGAAGTAAAATGACTATTTTCTTCTTGGTATGGCCGTAGTCAAGAACTAGCTGGCATGATGAAACTCTAATTGGTAGCAGAACTACCCGATGCGACAACCCAGGATAGATTTTCCTCATCATCTCATCATCTACCTAGCCTTTTTCCCAACTATATTGGGGTCGGCTTCCAGTCTTACCGGATTCAGCTAAGTACCAGTGTTTTACATGGAGCGACTGCCTATCTGACCTCCACAACCCAGTAACTGGGTAACACGGTACCTCTTGGTAAGACTGGTGTCAGATCTCAAGCTTCTGACTACCCGTAACGACTGTCAAAGATCTTCAAATGACAGCCGGGACCAACGGCTTAACGTGCTTTCCGAGGCACGAAGGAAACTCGATATGTTGAAGTGGTCACCCATCCACTGACCGACCTCGTCAAGCGTTGCTTAACCTTGATGATCGACCCGTGCGGCTGTTATTATTTAGCCACGAGCTCCTCCCAGGATAGATTTTCCTGCCATTATAAAATTATGAAAGCTGACCCCATATGAAGTGGGATAGAGCTAGAATGAAAAAGAAGAATAGTCAAGAATGAGAAGGCGTGTAAAATCCACTAACCCGCTATGAGACCGCTTGGTGAATTAAGACCAATTCTCTCTGACAGGGAGAAAGCCTGTGACCCAGCTGTGCGAACGCGATAGATTAGTTGTTATGGCAATAGCGATAATCCACGAGCCATCTATTTCAGATTTCTTATTAAAAAAAGGCCAAGTGCGAGTAGGACTCGCGAACTTAGGGTTCCATACAAACCCTCTACATTCACCAAAATAATTAAATAACGTTACCGAACTTCATAAACATGTGAGGGCACCGAACATTGCTGTAACGATAAGATAAACAGAATTGAGGGTCAGTTGAAATTGCCTTTACCGTTGGAAAACTATTGTCCCCATGCATCGAAATAAGTCGCGGTCAGCCTACCAACTGCAAATAAATTAGTCATCATCTGCCTAGCCTTCTCCCAACTCCCAAATTGGGGTCGGCTTTCAGTCTTACCGGATACAGCTAAGTGCCAGTGTTTTCCATGGAGCAACTGCCTATCTGACCTCCACAACTCAGTAACTGGGTAACACGGTACCCCTTGGCAAGACTGGTGTCAGATCTCAAGCTTCTGACTACCTGTAACGACTGTCAAAGATCTTCAAATAACAGCCGGGACCAATGGCTTAACGTGCTTTCCGAGGCACGGAGGAAACTCGGTATGTTGGAATGGTCACCCATCCACGGACTGACCTCGTCAAGCGTTGCTTAACCTTGATGATCGACCCGTGTGGCTATTATTATTTAGCCACGAGCTCCTCTGCAAATAAATTAATAATCTTCTTTTTTTTAATTAAGTGCCTTCGTATTTTGTCATTTACTTGTGGTATAAGACATTGCTTCTTACCAAATTTCATGATTCAAGGTCAACGGGAAGTACACTATAGATTTTTATTACCTGGCGAGTGTAAAATATGCGTTATTAACGGCTGTATCTCTTGATTGCGTTGATCTTGAGATTTCAATTCGATACCTCCACGCGTTCTCAAGATAAAGGTTCTTGACAGACAAACTGACAGACAGACAGACTTACAACAAAGTGATCCTATAAGGGTTCCGTTTTTTCGTTTTGAGGTACGGAATCCTAAACACTGATACATTTTTCTAATTAAAACAATATTTTATTTATTGATCGTGTTTCTGCGTATGGATATTAGGGAACGGGCAATGACCACTATTGCCATGCGAAACGAAACGAGTATAGCTTTTATATTTAGAAAAGGAAGAAGCCTTATGTGAGCGCTAATAAACTTAATTTTTTTCTAATGCCGCAGCTTAGCTTAGAGACTCTAGAGTATAATTTGGCATGGATATATATATGAATCACTCGGACAAAGTGGTAAAATAAAATCAAGTTTTTCTTTTTTTTTTCTTTACCTCTTGTAGACGTAAAGTGGTGATGATTTTTTTTCGTCTATCCCATGGTGTGGGGTATCGTTGGATAGGCCTTTAAAAATATTACGGATCTGTTAAAACCATTTTTAAATTCAGGAATCGGAAAATTAAGATTTAAATTGTTAATTATGATTAGAGTCAAGTGTTGTGCAGGGGGCCCTGCCCGCTAAAAGCTTTTGGATATGTGAAAAATATTATGGGAGTATATATAACGAAATTAAAAGGAAAACTGCTATCACAGCTAAGTAGCATTTACAAGTTTACAAGTAATAGTTGACCAACTTATAAAATGAACATAAAAAGTAAACATTTTGTACAAATGCCAATGAAATATTATTTATATAACGTTATTAGTTGTGTAAAATATAGTTAACATAAGTTAATGAACCATGTAAAAATATACAATAGTAAAGTCATAACATCCTTAGTAGTAATGATTTCTAAATTAATAATGTTTACGCTCGAATAACGCATTGGAGTGGGCGGAGTCTTTGGCAGTACCGGTCCGTACGGCGCATGATTGCGGCTGAGTCTATTTTGTGGTGTTAGTGCAGTAAGTTTTATCAATGTTTTGTAATCTAAAGTCAAAATAGATTCGACTGCCAAGCAAATTTCGATACCCGACCATAAATGGCGGTATTCTCAGTGGTCGCAATTATAGACTTAATTGCGTTTGTCGTAAGGTTGACATTCACGTCATAGGTCGATATTTACTAAGGCCACATCAGTGCATTATATTGCATTTTTTATTACATTATCGATATTGGTAGATAAAAACGTGTATTTATTTATTTTAATTTGAAAGTATATATCATCATCATCTTATCATCATAATCTTGGAGCTCGTGGCTAAATAATAACTGCCGCATGGGTCGATCATCAAGGTTAAGCAACGCTTGACGAGGTCGGTCCGTGGATGGGTGACCATTTTCAACATACCGAGTTTCCTCCGTGCCTCGGAAAGCACGGTAAGCCGTTGGTCCCGGCTGTCATTTGAAGATCTTTGACAGTCGTTACGGGTAGTCAGAAGCTTGAGATCTGACACCAGTCTTGCCAAAGGGTACCGTGTTACCCAGTTACTGGAGGTCAGATAGGCAGTCGCTCCATGTAAAACACTGGTACTTAGCTGAATCCGGTAAGACTGGAAGCCGACCCCAATATAGTTGGGAAAAGGCTAGGCAGATTGATATCATCATAATCTTCCTGCCCTTTTCTAACTTCACTTGTGAAGTTGGATTTTATAACTCCTTCTTCAGTTACTATCGTCCAATGTGGGCCCGTTTTTAGACGTGAGACGCTGAAACCATTTCAATGTTCATGTAACAACAAAAATCCCTCTTCTTAGTCCGCATTATTGTGCAACTATGGAACCCTATTACTGCGCGTGGCCCAACACGCACTTGACCGGTTATTATTTATTCTACTTTCTGCCCATATCCCAAATTATTATCCATGCTACCCTACTAAACACAAAGAATACCATACTTAATGATGTCTAATGGGAAATGTGAATGTATTAATAGGTATATCTCTGCAAAGCCCATTTGTACATAACGGCGCGATGTTTTCTGAAGTCCCTTATTCAGATAATGCGGAAATCAACCACCGTACCTATAAGGTCAAACTGGAGTACGATGAACTTTACAGACAGGAAGCAACTATCTGTCGTCATAGTAACGTACCGTCTGTACCACCACACTCCATTTACCTTTACTAAATTATTACCTACACGTATGAAGGATACATAAATCAGAAGTACATTATAAAATTTAAACAGAAGTATGACTTACAGAAGTATGCTACATTGGCAACTAGGGTTAAGTATTTTACCTGATCGATCTATGGAAAATTGTTGTGGGCCGCGAAAGTTCCCTGGGTGTAAGATGCATAGGACCAGCCACCTTTTAGGCCTTTTGGGGGAGGCCTATATCTTTCAACGTATGTCTTTGGCTGCAAAAATTATAATTTTAAATTAACATAGGTTTTAGAGTCTAAACGATCACATGGTTCCGAATTTGGGGTTGAAATATGCAAAGGATACGAAATATATCATTCATAATGGGTTTTGCGCATACATAATTATGTTATGTCCGGCACAATATTTAAATCGTTAAGTAAAATCACATCGTTTTTTATATATACATGACATTATTTTTTATTTGTTTTTGTTTTACCTTTGTATAGAATGTCTAGAGATTACCGATTGTTTTCTGAATGTGTGAACATTGTAGGCCTTCTAGATTTCTAGATGCTTGCTAACATTTGTTAACATTTTATCTCGTTTTTCATTTTTTTTTTATTTCTTACGACTTTTCGTCGGGCCTACGTTGTCCCCCCATATCCAAGTACGAATGCAGTAACATGGAAATATTGTAAAACCAAACCATTTTTTTCAAAGAGTTACCATGGAGTTTCTTGCCGGTTTTTCTTTATAGGAAACGACTAACCCGAACCGTGCACCTTTTGTCGAAGTTTTATAAGTGCCCATGTAAAATAAAAAATAAGATTTTGATTTTAGACCACAACGAATAAACTTAAATACCTACTTTAAACAAATTTAACAATTTTACCACCTTATTGTAAATACCTACATTCTGAGCAAATAAATAATATTCTATTCTATTCTATTCTATTCTGAAGCATCTTTTAGCTCCAAGCTGTGGAACGACTAACTTTTGAATCCGATAAAATCTAGATAAGAACTTATAAAGTTACATCTAATTAAAACGTTCACGGGATAGTAACCTTTACAGCACTCAATTACAAAGATTTTAATCATCTACATAGTTCTGAGATATGTGATTTTGGGGCTTGAAGCGAAATTTCAATTTATAGTTTGAATTACATGCCTTGGTTGATGTCATTAGAGGTTTCTCTGTTGTAAACTAAAAAGCCGCAAAGGATACCTCTTAGGTATCCAAGTCATAAAGGTTAATTAGGTAATAGACGCCAGGGATCACTAGAGTCTTGTCTTAATATTGATTGGCCAGAAACATATAGAGTACGAGCCCTTCTAAACCTAGTTATCTTATTGTATATATATATATATAAAAAACTACACTAAATAAAAAAGGTAATATGAAATTTGTATGATGGTGGCTTTGGGAGATATCAGGTACCAAAAGTTATAAAGGTCATTTTTAAATATTTAATTTGGAATAAGATTAGATATGGACTAATTTATTAGGGGAATGTTACAGACAGGGAACTCGCTTTTAGGGCGAAAAAGAAATGTCACAGAGCTGTTTGTGGCATACGTGCCCCAGATAGTTATATGCCATATTTTAAAAAGCCTCAGATTTAAACCTTTCCTGCCCTGTACATCTATGAGGAAAAGTTTGGGAAATAGGAAAAAAAACCACATTCGTAAAAACCAATGGAAAAAAGTTTGCTAACCTACATTCCCGTCGAAATGCCTATAAAATAACAAATATCAGCCCTCATAAACAGCCCTACTTTCTAAAGTCAAAGTCAAAGTCAAAGTCAAAGCACTTTATTTCAAGTAGGCCAGTTACAGGCACTTTTGAATTGTCAAAAGACAAAATAAAATATTACAAAATTATGGTGCTACAGTCCCAGTCACAAGACATAATAACTGTGAAAGTACCGTAGATGCCCATTCCAAGGCGTAGATCTCTATGGAGAAGAACGGGCAAGAAACTCCATGGACACTCTTTTTCAATTAGGTAATTATTACAAATCATTTGTTACATCATTCATGTTGAGATACACATTATGTGAGAACGATGTAGAAAGTTAAAAGTGTCCATAGTAAATATAAAAAGACAATTCAGAAATAAAATTAGAATCAATTAAAATAAACCATGGCAGCTAAGAGATGACCAGTCCCAACCGACAGCGCCCGTTCACGAACATGACACATGTATCAGCACCATTCAGCTCAACCATTTTGAAGGGAGCTAAATGATCCGACACACGCGCCACCATCGGCGAGACATTTGAGTGGGCATGACATACTCTCAACCACCGGAGTCATTCAAGTCAATAGAAGACGTAGGTATCTAGACAATGATAGCTCTGAAGTACATGGTACTCACACAATGCTGGCTATGCTGCTATATAATACTAGAAAGATTAACTGTATATAATGCAAAGATAGTAGCAATCTTCATCAGCTCCGACAATAACAGTAAACGATACCTACGACAGTCTTACCAAAAAATTAAATTTAAAAAATACACATAAAAACGAAATTAAAAAATAATAATATTTAACCTGACAGCAAGCTAATTTTGGTAAAAGAACACGAACATTGTCTTGAGTTCAACACAGCGACCAACTATGCTTATCATCTAAATAATCATTAATAGAATAGTATGCCTTAGAACAGAGATTAGCTTTTACCTTTGCTTTAAATGCGTTAAATGGCAAATCTAGAAAAGAAGACGGTAACTTGTTGTAAAAAGTTATACCAACCCCAACGAATGAACTATGCACCTTATGAAGTCGATGAAAGGGAGCTCGTATTTTGTCCTTATTTCTGGTGTTAAAGTTGTGAATATCACTATTGTTACTGTACAAATGAATGTTCTGCCTAATATATAAAATGTTGGCGAATATGTACTGTGAAGCCGCTGTGAGAATACCAATCTCTTTAAAAAAATCTCTTAGAGAAACACGCGCACCTAATTGGTAAATGGCACGAACAGCTCGTTTTTGAAGCACAAATATATTTTGAATATCAGCGGCTCTGCCCCACAGTAGAATACCGTAGGACATGATACTGTGAAAATAACTAAAGTAGACCAACCTTGCTGCATCAACGTCTGTGTATTGTCTAACCTTTCTGACGGCGTAGGCGGCCGAGCTAAGCCTACCCGCTAGGCTTGATATATGTGGCCCCCATTGAATTTTTGAGTCTACTGTTATACCCAGAAACACAGCTGAATCAACAGTTTCGAGCTTCTCATTGCCGAGCACAATGTTGGGACGTCTAAAAATTTCCTCGGAATCATCATCATCATCATATCAGCCGAAAAACGTCCACTGCTGGACATAGGCCTCCCCCAAGCGTCGCCACATTGATATTATACAGTACATGAATTTTTGTCCGACAGATTCGTGACGAGTTAGTGCCAATCTTTTTATATATTTTTTGATGCAAAATATATCTCTATTTCAATTGAAATGTCTATAAAAATGAACATATATCACATAAACTTAGGTCCAAGATAACACATTGTTCAAACTATTGTATGCCTAACATGGTGGAGCAGAGCAAACGCACACCAAAATAACTCAATAACAACTCTGTAACCACTGTCTCACAATAAAGATATTTGACATTGACTTTAGAAATCAAGTCGTCTATGATCAGACACACAGGGCCGGTTATAGTACGGTGTCAACACTCTGTCAGAAATCCTTAATATAATACTTATATTTTTTTTAAATATAATTTACTTACTTGGAAAAAGATGTTTCCGCACTAGTCAGACCGTTTGGATGGTTCTTACATCTTGTATGTAACTGATTAATCACCCAAAACCACCATGATCCAAACTTCATATTCGGGGATCGTTCTTACCTTTGTTGGGTACAAACACAGATAAACTTTCAGCTTTTATAAAACAACGAAGGTCAGATCGTCGCGGGCTCTTAGGATTATACGAACTTGAATATCGTAAAGAGCATCTCGTGATGATGTAGAGAATCTTGCTATTCAAATTAAATTAAATAATATTTCTTTATAATCTTAAAGTAAATTAATTTCATACACATTTCAACATGCAGAAATAAAGTTATAAAGTTTTCACAGTTAATTTATATTTTATTGTACACCAAGATACGGAAACCTAAAAATAAAATCAAACATACAACAGGCGGCCTTATCGCGTTCTGCAATCTAGGCAACTGCAAATGGAGAGAGAATAGTCTGGTATAGATTATTTGAAATGACTACCGCTCTCTAGTCCTAGCCGGTGAGAATCCTATTATTTCGTATTGCTAGTCGTGACTGTACCGAGAGTGCTGCCTTCGGGTCGTTGTATACGAGAGACATCCAACGTTAGGTGAGGGGTCTTCCACGTTTTTTTCAGTTCACGCTTCTTCAGGACTTGTCTGGTCACCTGAGAACTTAAAAGTGACATTTTATCATCGTGATTATGGTTGTAAACATATATGGGATGTCCAAGTGCTATCTAAATATCGAGTGATTAATCCCTCATATTTTGCCATTTCGACAATCGCCAACGCTGATAAAATAACACTTCTTTTAGAGCCCTTGATCTACAAGGGCTTCCCATCACACGTCGTACTATCTCAGGTGTGTATTGGAAATTATCTGAAGCACCATCTAACAAAGTACCAAACAAATATAAGATTCTTTCGTTGTTCATAATATTTACAAAGTTTAGTGCATGTAAGATGGTGACAATGTATTCTATTAGTACATACTTTCACATATTTTACTTTTACGATACAAGAGCAGCTTTTAGCGATATTAAGGCAACATGTTTTGCTACCCTTAAAGTTAGGAGTAATGGGATTGACAGCAACATAGTATTCATTTTATGCGAGCCACGCTCCTTGAGCATCATATATGCAATAAGGTTCTTAATCTTGTACCTTTAACTCATTTTTATCTTAATAAAAATGACTTTAATGAAGGTTAATGCATGAATCACCATCATAAACATCTTTTTTTAATGGAACAATCCAGCTACACTATTCGTAAACACTGCAACTTCTGAAAGTCGAAATTAATAGTTATGATCACCAGAAAATCACCGCGTCGATAAAACTCGACGAGTACCATTGAAAATATTCAACTGTCTGGGATTCCACGATAAAATTCTCATAATCATCCACCTAGTCTATTTGCAATTATATTGTGGTTGGCTTAATTAATAACTGGTTGCAGATGGATGCCAATGCCATGGAGCAAATGCCTATCTTATATACATCATCCAGATAGGTTCTTCTTTCTCGGGTTCCTGTCTACCTGTAACTGAGCAATGAGTAACTGGATAACATGACACTCTTTGCAAGTAAAGCTGCTGAAAAGATCTAATATAAGTTTCTCTGTGATCTATACTGTGATTTTCATTTCGTAGACTAAACTGACAACTACCAAAGATCTTATTTTTTTAAATGTTGCAAGCGTGGAGTATAGTGTTGTAGGTAAGCCTCAATCATAAGTAATTCATTAAATCGATGTGACATGACTCCTCATTTTAATTTTACTAGTTAGTGTAAATAAATTTTTTAAGAATATAAACGTAATACATTTAAATATAACAACTATATTGCTGTCGGCGTATTCATACACATAATGCGATCGATAAATTTAAGTCTGACATAAATAAGTAGAAACGCAATAAGGGCCGCTAGTTTCTTAACATATATAACTTTTTTGAAGTGAGATAGTTCAATTTTAGATCTACTCCGATTTTCGATCACTCAGGATAGTCAGGATACGACACTATTTTTATGTAACGATAAAGTGACAATGCCCCAAATGTCAGTTTTGTCTACGAAATTAAAAATCAAAGTATAGTAAGCCATATATCCCAAAATCCCTTCATCCCTCTTCACTTGAATCTTCCCCTCCTATATAATGATAAACAGCGAACACGTTCAATATTCGCTTATACCTCGATCATCAAACCACAAGTACATTTGACAGCCATTAAGAGCCATTAAAGTCTATTATATAAACAAAAGATACCGTACTCTATATAATAATGGAGGTAAGGAAGATAAAATTCTATTCGTTTCCGATAAGCAAATGTCTACGAGTTTCGTGAGCAATTCAGCATTCTTGTCGTTTTGGGAATATCTTGCTCTCGATAAGTTGTATGAACGTGGTTAATGGCTCAGGCTGTTTTGTTTTAAAAGTTTAAGAGGAAATGCGGGCAGAGAGCTCTGACTGAACTTTCTTAGTAAAAAGTTATTAAATTATTTGTGGTTTAGTGCTCGCCTATTTCCTCCACCAGTATTGGACAAATTTAAAAGCTATTCTATAAATTGAATAAAAGCATTAAGTCCGCCATTGTACTTTTGTGCATGAAGTTTAAATAAATAAATAAAAAAGATGATGTGGAATGATGATGAATGTGCTTCTCCCCGACGGAAAAATTAAGAGGGGTGTTATAAGTTTGAGGTGTCTACCTGTGTGTTTGTGTATCTGTCTGTGGCATCATAGCTCCTAAACGGATAAACCAATTTTTAATTCGTTTTTTGTTTGAAAGGTAACTTTATCGAGAATGTTCTTAGTTATGTTTGATGAAAATCGGTTCTAAAGTTATTATGGGCGTTTTACTGTTTGAATTAGGGTGTTTTTGCAAGATATCGTGTCCTAATTACGAGTTGAATAGGTTGTCGATCGAAACGTGTCTACTGCTAGATTAACTATGTAGCATGAAATAAAGATGTGTTGGAGGTTGTAATTTTTTTTTAATTTTACTTGTTTCTTTTATAGTTGTAAACCTCAGGTGTGTGGCCATAAGCTCTTAGAGTAAGGTTATTTTGAGTGTGTGTAAGGGACTGATGTTTACAACACACATCCATATACATCTGTCTCTTACACACACTTAAAATAACCTTACTCTAAGAGCTTATAGTATATTTTGAGGGTTCTGGTGCATCTAAAGATAATGTATCATCAAAAATGAAAGCAAAGGGGCACAGGTATATATCTTGTTTTTCTATATCTATAATTACTATATATTTATACATATACCTTTTTTCGGAAATAGGTGAGAGCCAAACCTCGAATTATGACTTTTTATCCGACTGCCGAAGGAGTGTAATGTGTTTATCAGTCTAAGTATTTATGTATGTATATTTGTTCCTATGTGGCGTTCTAGAGACAAACCGCGTTGGCCGACTTTGATGTTTCTTACGTCAATCGAATCGTCTTAACCTTGCGAGTGTCACTGGCTACAATAAAATTGGAAAATAGGAAAATGGCGGATGTTGGGCGCCATATTGTGGAGGCCCAAATTTTTTTTCTTCCAAAGCCATCGTGTGGGGTATCAAAATAAAGGGTTTTATGAGGTAATTTCAAAAATATATAACACTTATATGTTTAAATGTACCTAATTCGAAAAATCAATTTCTAAAAAGTTATAAATAAAAAATGTTAATTCAAAAAATCAAAAAACCCGACTGCTTGAAAAGCAAACTAAATAGACGTAAACAAGGAGAAAATCATGCTGTGCAGTCGGAGGAAACATCTGGTTTTCGTCAGCCAGCTCGCGAATATGTATCCTCCGACTGCACAGCATTTTTTTTTTAAATCGTTGCCCCACTAGGAATTTTGCCCTGTATCGTGGGTGCGTCTACAAACATATAAACTCACATACACAACTATCCACAATATATATATATATATTTTACCAGGTTAACCTTCACCAGGTCATTGGTCCACCTGGTGGGAGGCCTGCCAACGCAACATCTTTCGTTTCGCGTTCGCCACTTCAGAACTTTTCTGCCCCATCGGCATTCCGTTCTGCGAGCAATGTGCCCTGCCCACTGCCACTTAAGTTTCGCAATTCTTCGGGCTATGTCGGTAAACCTGGTTCTCTTGCGGATCTCCCCTATTTCATGATACTAATAGATACTTGCTCGAAGATCAAGTGTTAATTAGTGGACTGTATGGTTGCTTGAAGTCTTACGACTTGCTTGATTTAATACA
This sequence comes from Orthosia incerta, assembly GCA_948252205.1. Classification (NCBI taxonomy): domain Eukaryota; kingdom Metazoa; phylum Arthropoda; class Insecta; order Lepidoptera; family Noctuidae; genus Orthosia; species Orthosia incerta. Next base: position 4,057,415 of record OX411755.1, read on the forward strand.
CCTTTACTCTTCATTAATACAGTTACAGATTCACATGGTGGCTCATCGAGATCACCAACGCAAGAGCGCGGTTGACGTCTCTCTTTAACAGATTAAAAATAAATAATTAATGAAATCAAAAAACACACCGGCTTTGTCGAAAATTGAATTAAAAAAACTATAAAATTAAATACAAGCTAAATGACTGAAAACCAATCTTTTCAGCGAAATCGGAGGTCCTGTCAACAACTGTTTCAAGAAACCGTCCACCGACTGCAATTTTTGTCTAATAAATGGTCAAATACACTGGAAGTTATTTGACATATGGTGATGGAAACAATTGATGAAAAACGCATTTTAGCGAAATTTTAAACATATTTAACTATTGGTTGAGTTAACTACGGATCAAACAAATGGGCCTTAGTTGTTAGAGTCAAATTGCCCTTGACTGGTAAAATGTGATTGTACTGTCGGTGCACCTCTGTCTGCCCAACCTTTCGAGGAATATAGTCGCGATGGTATGTTGTGTAGACGAGACTAGCTTTTGCCAGTGAAATTGGTCGTATGACTGTCAAATATTATTTCACGGGAGCGTACTACCGGCATAAAATATATCCTGTCCGGATCTGCTTGTAAGCCTGTCCAAATCCATTGTATATTTCAGGTGTTATTTACAAACATTTAGACATCCCAGTTGTAAACGCTTTGTGCCTATTGTCCTTGTTTGTTCTGTCTCCTGCTTGGTATGGAGGGAAGTCGAAATTTGCAATTCCTACATCTCCGTTATTCTTTCCTGATTAATTTCGTTGCGGGATCCAAGACAGTTAAATTCATTCGCTGGGACTTCGTCGAGCTTCATTGCCTCGGCGTTTTTCTGGAGGTCGCGGAGTTGCAGTGGTTTGGGAATAGTACGGTAAGATAATCACAATAAAAAAGAAAAAACTTCTAAAAGTATACATTTACGAAATTCTTATATTAAGTAGGATTAATTAATTTAAAAGTTAGTTTATTAGACTTAGCTACAATATTTAAAGAGTAATTGAAGTATTTCTTTGTAATTTGATTGACTACATTTTAATGAACCGCTAGACTAAAATTAATGAGTGGTTTCTTTGAAGGAAACCCAAAAAAATAAAACTTTGAAAACTTAATAAATTGTGAGTGACATGACTTGAAGTTTCACCGCGAAAAGAATATCTTTCTTCTTATGAATAGTTTTTCTACTCTTAAACCCCTCGCATATTCTCGAAATACTCACTTAGGCCCAGTTCGATAAATGGTTAAATAATTAACTCTCCATCTTATTTGATTATTTTTTATGCTAACAATTGATGAAAAAACGCATTTTACCGAAATTGAAATCCAAGGGTTACTATCTTAAAAGCTTTTATGTAACTTGCAATGATTGTATGTATGTTTGTATGTATGTATGTAAGTGTGTTCGGGTCAAATCTTGCAACTTAATTTTAAAGCAGTTGTCCTCAACCAATTAAGATTAAATTTTGCATACACGTTTAGTTTGGGTAACAATGCATGGCTAGCTAAGTGATGTCATTCTAAATCTAATATGGCGGACGGCCCCAGATGGCGGACTAGTTATTTTATGTTCACTGCCATGATATGGGTATCAAAAGAAGGGGTTTGCTGAGAAGAATATATATAAAAGCATGTTTTAATAAACAAGTTTTTAATGAATAATTTATTTAACCATTTGTTGAGTTAACTACGGATCAAAAACCTTTACAAATAAACTTTACAATCTGTTACATTTTAACAACAATTTTACTTACAAACAATGCGCAGCAAACTATAAAAATAACTGGCAATTCTCCATAATGTGCACTCACCTTAAACGATCCGTTCAAGGAACTAATATAAACTGTGGTTTACGGACCGTTACGGTTAGGCTACATTACAAACTTCTAATAGGACGTCCTACTGGGTTGAGCCATCACTGTTTTTAAGTTTAAACCATTAAAACTGGTTTTATCATGGAAAGGAATACATACATTTAGACATAAACTTACGCCTTTTTCCCAAGGGGGTAGGCAGGAACTACAGACCGCCACTTGCTACGATTTTTCAAAAAACAACATTTTGCAAACCAGTGTAGCGGCACCAACACCGCCACTTATGAACTAGTGACATGACGTCACAAAAATCGTGCATCGCGCGATTTGAACACATACAACAACAATATCCGACAATAACCGTTGGTCAGATGCCCGGACCAGACAACACCCGTTTGGTCAGAGGATCCTCCCTTTTCTATGGAGGTTTGTGGGACTTTACACCCTGTTTCGCATACCTCCAAACCAGTTTGCCTGTAGTATCTACTTAATACCTACCTTTACAATCCGCAAAACAACAGACACAATATTTACCTAAACAATCGTGATAACAGCGTTTGGGCTACCCCCAGGCAATTCGAAAACTCTTTTCATATAAATTTTCCTTTAATTGCTATAATAATATGTTCTATCTACAATTTTAGAACCTTGAACCTACAGACAGAACGATTTCTATGGAATCATCTCACAATTGTTGCTTTGGCGCGTTGCACTCGTCTGCCTTCAATCACGAGTTGTTTAATGCAGTCCATCGTTCCTAAACCACAAAGGTGGATGCTTCAGCCAAACCGCCGAGATTAATAACTTAGGCTCCTTTTCCTTTACTTCGTATCAATGCACGTGCTGAACTCTGTTCTTGGAAACCAAACTGAACTTCACCTACCTTGTATCGAATTGCATGCCCAACAAGGACGACAGACAATAGCCAAAGTATCACATGCCATAGAGCACCGAATCTCGTTGGCGGCTACTGTTAGAGACGGCAATGTCAAAACTTACCGTACAAATTAAGCGAGTCAGTATGTTTCACCGGTTTTTTTTAGGTTGCTGTCCCTCTGCTGGGAAACGATCACCCCTAAGTCCTTCCAGACACTATTTTTGCACCCGTCACAAACCATTCTTCATGGCCCGCGTCTAAATCGACTCGCCACCTCTTTCTGGGCCGGCCCCGACGACGGTGCCCTTCATCTTCAGGATCGCATTGCGTGGAGACTTGCCTATGTCTAGTGGTGCGGTTGTGTTATGCATTGTGCGTGCGGCTGACTCCTATTTCAACCGATAACTCATAGAAATTGACTGTCCGTGATAATTTTGACTATGGCTATGACAGCTGAAACTTATGCTCAGGCTGCGACAGCTGAAGCTTATGCACGAATATTTAAAGTAAAGGCGTCTATAGTCTCTGCCAACACATCTATTTGTATTCCCTGCTCTGTTCCAATGGCTAGGGTTACACTCGTGAGTTAAGGCCATGAGTAACTGGTATCAGTATCACAGGTTGCAAGGAATTATCTTTGTAGTCTGATGCATAAGGGGATTAGGCGCTCTCTTTGAACTCTGAAGAATAAAAACGTAAACGAAAGCTCTTTTATTACTTTACAAGCAACTGTAGGTTTTTACCACAGAAAAAAAACGCAACAAAAAAACCTCCTGTGTGTACCTGTGTTCATAAAAATCAAGATAAATAGAATTACGTCTTTAAATATTGATTTCAACTTGTAAATTGTAACTATTGTCAATATATAATAATGTACCAAAACTTCATTACTCATATTTTTCCTTGTAGGATGGGTAGGTATTTTAGTCGCTATTCTGTTTGGAATAGCAATCTTTAAGATTGGATTTTTCAATGTCAATTTAAAGCAAAAATGTAAAGGGATTTCATCATTCTTAATCTTTCCTTGATTCTAAAGTACCTAGAATTATTATATTATTTTACAATTGCCAGGTTCTAGGAAAGTAAAGAACAGTTTAAAAATTAATCAAGCTGTTTTATATTCACCAGAGTGCTTTTCATTACCGTTGCCAGGCTCCCAGTAAGGATAGGATTATTGAGATTTTACCTTGTCCTCGCAATCAGTGAACACAGGAAAATTTTGTAATATGTATCGACTGTTTTAAAAACCGGCTAAGTGCGAGTCGGACTCGCGCCCGAAGGGTTCCGTACCATTATCGCAAAAACGGTAAAAAAATCACGTTTGTTGTATGGGAGCCCCACTTAAACATATATTTTTATCTGTTTTTAGTATTTGTTGTTATAGCGGCAATATAAATACATCATCTGTGAAAATTTCAATTGTCTAGCTCTTACGGTTCATGAGATACAGCCTGGTGACAGACAGATAGACAGACAGACAGACAGACGCGGTCCGTCTGTCTGTCTGTCTAATAGGGTCCCGTTTTTACCCTTTGGGTACGGAACCCTAAAATTATTATTTTAAACAATTTTAAATATAATTTTTAACTTAAAAAATAAGCAAATTATTATTATTCTAATTTAATACACTTTATTTATGCATATCTATTTCTTCATTTAAATATTTTAATCCTTAGACCTCTGATACACCTAGAGGCCGGCTTCAGTTGTTAGAAAGATTTACGTTTAAGAATTTAGCTAATTGGGTTGAACAAATGCATTGAATTTGAATGAGGCACAGATAATATAATACTACAGTAAATGTGGGTAAACTTTTAAATTTATATCAAATTTGTTCTTATCTTCGGTATAATTACGAATGCTGAGGGTGGATTTGAAACAATACAAATAAATTTACGTGATTATAATAGTTGGTGAAATTTGATAAGAACGTTTGAGTTGCTTTATATGTGGTGTTTGTTTTTTTGAATATCGAAATACAAGAAAATGTAACGTGTAAAACCAGGGTAAAACTATGTAGCCTTGAATTGAATGGGCTTAATATAAAATTTATAAAATTTCTGATGAAACTGAATGATGTGCAAATTATGTTAAAAAAATGATGTAAATTATTTTTTTGGGTTTGTTTTAAAATGTATTCAATGAAGAACAAAGTTCAACCAGGTTTCAGACTGGCTAAAGTAGCCTCATCTTTCATGGGGTACTGTACAAAATGTTACAATAAAATTCCACCCCACATTCTAGAACTGAATGAGACGAAATTTAAAACTTGTATAAAACGCACACTATGCAGGCTGGCATATTATAAGTTGGGGGATTACATCACTGATAAAAATGCTTGGCTAAATGCTAGTCCTGCTCCACAGCCACTAGGGCGCAAAAACATGTGATATGCAGAACATTATTGTTTTGAATTATTGTTGGACCTTCTGATGATTGTATGTATTTGTATTGTATAAACTCAATTTCATTCATCAAGGTATGTACTTATGTACCTAAATATTGTGAAAAGTTTTTTTTTAAAGAGTAATTATGGAGTTTCTTGTGCATTCTTCTCCATTACAAGCTACTTTCCGAATACACGGTAGAATCAACTATTATTATTTGTAAAATGTAACGTTCAAAAGTGCCGCTTGGTGGCCTACTTGAAATAAAATATCTTTGTCTTTGTCTTTGACATGAAGAAGAATAATTTAATTATGAAGATAATGTAATGATCTATTAAATTAAGTTCATGATTTCTCTCGTCAACTAGGTAAGCAAATTTATCACTTATTTCAAGTGTGTGATAATAAGTTTTCTTTATTTTTTAGAGTTATTGCCATAAGTCGTTGGATTACGAGATTTGAGAAAGAAAGAAGTGTCGTAAAAGAAGTGGAAATTTGAATTTGTTTATCGAATTTTAAAACATTAGCAAATATTTAATATTCTGTTGAGGTAAAGCTTCAATCCTCTTTTCCTTGTGAAAATGAATAATTTAGCTATAACCTCAAAAAAATATAGGCTATAATATAATGAAAAATAAATTTATTATAAAAAGAAATATAACTATCATGACAGGCATATTTTATCGAAAAAAACAATGTATCCTAGTATTTAAACCAATGGTATAAAATAGTATCACATCACATCATCAGCCTATTAATGTTCCCACTGCTGGGACACAGGCCTCCTCTCTATGAGAGGGAATGGGCCGTAATCCACCACGCGGGCCCAGTGTGGGTTGGTGAATGTCACATGTCTTCGAATTTTCAGTTCTAGGACATGCCGGTTTCGTCACGATGTTTTCCGCCACCGTTTTGAGAACAGTGGTGATAAAATAATTTACACAAAGTATAGCGCCTACCTGGGCTCGAACCCACGACCTACAACTTGTAAGTCGCGGCCAATACCACTGGGCCACCACTGCTAAATAGTATAAATAATACTTATAGGTATTAACAAACGATACTTAAAAAACCGGCCAAGTGCGAGTCGGACTCGCGCACGAAGGGTTCCGTACCATTATCGCAAAAAACGGCAATAAAATCACGTTTGTTGCATGGGAGCCCCATTTGAATATTTATTTTATTCTGATTTTAGTATTTGTTGCTATAGCGGCAACAGAAATACATCATCTGTGAAAATTTCAACTGCCTAGCTATCACGGTTCATGAGATACAGCCTGGTGACAGACGGACAGACAGACAGACGGATCGCGGAGTCTTAGTAATAGGGTCCCGTTTTATCCCTTTGGTTACGGAACCCTAAAAACTATTATTTTTACTTCATACCTATCTATAGGTTGCATCATTATCGCGATTGATAACGAAACTATTTGCATGGTTTCCTACATACAATGAGTGTAGGATACACAAAAAAAAAACAAAAAGTACTGCCGTGATTGGAACCCATATCACCTGCTTTAAAGTAGCACAGCCTCACAACTAAGATACGACTAGTTCAATGACAGTGACACATTTTAGGACTACGATTGAACAGGCTCGCGAACGCCATCCGCGTGCGGGCGATTATGAACATTGAGGTGCGACTGCAATTTTGACCCTTGACTGTACATACTAATCATTAACTTTGGTACAGATTTATTTGATTGCCGACTTAGTTATACCGAAACAAACATTCGAATAAACATCAAACACACGTTACTCACTGACAATTAATGGTGCATAATCCAAACGAGAGACATCGAGCCGCTTTCAACAAATTGCAGATTCCTCGAACTAGCAAATTCACAGGCCATTTCATGTTTTGAAATAACTGACAGCCGAATACATTCAAACTGTATAATTGAGCTACTAATTCTGCTAAATCCCGGATTCAGTAGTGAAACTAACTAAGCCATTATCGAAGAGATGGACAATGGTAAATGCTTGCAAACTAATAACATACCTAACGCATCGACCAGCAATCCAATTGTCAATGGTGTTTATGGTAATATGCGCTGAAAATTGTTCATTGTGGAAGCAAATGTGGGCTAATGTTCTACAATCGAAATCTGGGGAATACGGTAATTTTGTAAATTAAAATCTGGGTTAGCGAGTACCACTGAACATAATGTGGTGAGTTGGCAGAACAAAATACTAGGATAAAAATGAGTATGAAAGATGATCAACCAAATCTTTGACAAGCAACTGATTTGCTGCGTTGAATTCCCTACGAAATCGAAGGGGATTCTGACTCAAGGGACATACATTATGTGCAGCCTACCAGTCTTAAGCCATATTGCTGTATTCCAGCTTCTTCTTCTTCATGTACAGGTATGACAGGCAATCAAAGTTTGGCCCAAAATTTGGCGCATAGATTATTTTGACTGCATGTTTCGGGACACAGATAGCAAGACAGGAGATGGAGCATGGTTTGCGACTTAGCTTGCATAGCCTGCCGCTGCGCTGTTCCGTTGAGGTAGTCCTATTTTGCAAAATTGGAGTTACACCTGGCGATAGAAATGGTTATAGTTTATGCCAGCAATATAACAAACGCAGTATCAATGTTCAAATTAAAATTGCACAACACTCCATAACCTTTCTCTCAACTCAGACAATAAAGACGTCAATATTCGACAGCCCAAAAGCACTAAATCTCCATTAGCCAGGTATAACTGAACACCCACAATAGTTAACTCACTCAATCAGTCTCCGAGCACAAAGGGCATGTGTCCGGTGAAATTGAAATCTAATATCAATGTATTACCCCTCATCATAATAATATCAATTTGATATATAGCCAATAATTTGATATTGTAATTTTACTCTGCATTAGCGCTGTAGCGGTGACGATCGGGTTGTAGGGATGTGTGCGGTTTTTTTCATTTCTTGAAAGGTCTGATTAAATTCTTGATACTGAAATATTTATCATCATATTCATTTCATGTAAATTAAGTTCACAGCTTTCTTTAAGCGTCGCCATATCAAACGAACACGTGCTTTTCGAATTCAACGCACTCCTTGAATCCCCCATTCATCAATTAGTGTAATAGGTACGGTTTAAATTTTTGATGTAGCGATACATCAAAAATCTAATAACTGTAAGGGCACATGCAGTTCGATGAAAATGCCTTGTTGAATTACAGTGCAGACCAACCAAACGGCAACCAACCTGATTGTACCAATGTAACACAAATAAAATAATTTGTGATTCTAGCGATGTTAAACAGTTTATAACTGACATGAAGAACCCGAATAAAAAAATCTGTAGTATGTTGCGATAAGTAAGTCCTGGCAATTACATATATTTAAACGACAGATTCAAAATTTCCAGAACAGTAGATTGTAAGTATGTAGGGTAGGCGAGGCCTGACAATTTTTCGCTACTTTCTAGACAAATTCAAAATTTCCTTCAAAATCAGTCTAGCTACAACAACGAACGTCGAGCTTGATTGATGTTAACCGTAGCCAGAATATTAGGTTACCAACTTCAACCAAGTTACGTACTGATACCCCGATTATACAGAAGTTTCGCCTCCCCATTAACGCTTAGTAATACTAGTAGGTAAGGTACAGATGAAAAGGTTCGGGTTATTGAGGCCATGGTCTGGATATTTGCGGGCAACATTAGTCTATGTTACAATAGTATATTGGAACATAGAGTTTACCACATATTGGTAGGTACAACAGCATAGATTTTAAATTGTTTCAACAGGGCAATTCTATTGGCCAGTCACCGTAAGGTGTTTGTGTGATGAGTATAAGCATTGGCTGTTTTTAAATTTACTCGAACCACACTTCGAACATGATGCTCGATGTTTTGTTACAACTTAAGTCCGAAGTCAGTGTCTTTGGTACCTAATGTTTTGTGTTTTTCGACACCGACTTCGTAAAAGAAGTTATTTTTTCGCTATGGGGTTTTTTTTTTGGACGTTGCTTTGATTTTTTTGTTAAAATGTTTTTTTATGTTTCACTTTTTAGTTTTGGTACCTCAAATTACCATGAAAGTTCCAACAGGCCCAAACACGACTAGGATACATTGTTTTATTTCGGAGTTCCAATGCCTACCTTCCAGCTTCATCATTAGATCAGTTCGATTGTACCATTTTCATCAGTACCATTTATTTATTAAGTATTTGCTTCATCATACTCGGTTACTATTCGAGATATTATCTTACCGTAACATACTTATCATTAAGGACCAGAAGTGACCATCTGTGGTCTACTTCATCAGTTCCACTTCACCAAATGATACTTTCTGAGTGCAAATGATTGCCTATTTGATGAAAATACCAAAATCGCTATATATATGCCTATAATATTTGAGGAGTCCTTGATTTCAATGGGATCCGATCATAAGATCCTGACATGATAACCATGGGACCACCTGAGAAGCCACCCTTTCAAACAAAAGAAGAATTTTCCAAATTGATCCAGGCGTCTTTCGGGTAAAAATGCATTTAAAAAAAGAAGATGCCAACGAATTGAGAACCATCGTGCATCGTTTAAAGTCGGTTATTAATGTCAAAAATTTATTAGATAGGCAAGCGCTATCGTCAATCGCCATTGCTGATAGAATTACAATTTGTCTTGAGAAATAATATGTGATCTTTAGTTGAAGTTGAAGTGTTCCGAAGGTTTGAAAGCATTTTTTGTGACCGGGAACTTTTTCATTTTTGTTTTCGCTGCAAATCGTTATTTTTTTTTATTAGTTAAGTATATAATAAGTTTGTGAGTATGAATGGATGTATGTTTGTTACTTTTTCACGCAAAAACTACTGAACGGATTTTGATAAAACTTTACAGAAATATAGCTTATCATTATAATAATAATAATAAGGAACAACACAGCCTCCTTACACCTTAGGAGGCTCTCGTTAGGCGGCTGGATCAAGGGCATGATCCAGAAAGCAGTATTGCTGGACACGGCTCGTATTGTTAGGAGGTTCCTCTCTCTGGAGCCCTGACCGCCCGCGCTTGGACCCTGTTCCCGATACCGGTGGGCCTCTATTTTCTATATTTTTTAATGCTTTTTTATTCTGTATGTTTTATAAAAATGTATAAAATAAGAAACGAATTTAAATAAAGGACATAATAATAATATATTCTTTATTGACATAATTAATACAATTTGGATTATAGGATTCCCTAGCACCTGCGCTAGTAAAAACTGTGTTGCAAGTGCTAGTGACTTCCCCCTAATAAATCTAAAAAAAAAAAAATTACAGTAATCTTACATCAGACAGAATAGATAAAAATAATAGAAAAGTTAACAAATGTGCTGCCAAGTTTGTGTATGTGTGGGTCTGTATATGTGTGTGTTTGTGTATGTGGATGTGCGTGTGCTGTGCAGGATGGGTTATGTTTTTATGAGGTTTTCTACATCAGTATAGTCCATTGACTTTAACCAGGTATATAGAATTATTTTAAATTTATTATTATTCAATTTGCTTACTTTCTGGATTTTAGTAAATTTATTATAGGTTTGCGGAGCAAGATAAGCATTATGTCTTCTAGCAAATGCTGTTCTAGTACGAGGAACAGGGCATCTTTTCACAGGCTTCTCTGATATTGGCAGGGTAGGAACAACTTGTTTGTGGTAACTTCTTCTTGGTGAATATCTTTCTCACAGACAGTACTCCAGCCAGTTCGTACACTGATGATGTGGGATGTTGATACGGTAGGTACAAAAGTACTTTAAGTACCATACGCTGTGCCCGCTCCACTCCAATCATATGAGTTTTTGCGGCACCTCCCCAAGCGCAAATGCAGTACCTGATAATGCATTCGCACAAAGCTTGGTAAGTTTGTACAAGTAGAGTTCTATTTGCAACTATGCGGAAGTTTTTAAAGATATATACTAGTTTTCTGATTCTAGCTATTGTCAACGTGAGATGCATAGTTCAGGTAAGTTGGTCATCCAGCGTGACACCCAAATACTTAATAGAGGCGACTAGTGAAAGCGTCGAACAATCGCATCTGGATCGAGTATCTCTTCTGTTGCATGGGAAGCTATGAAATTTGATGGCGTGCCAAGCTTCAGGTTTGCCTACAGATGGTTTTGCTGAAGTGTACATATTTCGTCTTACTGGTTTTTAATGACAGGAGACTATTTTCCAACCAGGAGGTCACCTTTGCTAAGCCTATCTCATCCAGTTCGAATACCATGTCCCATGTTTGAGCATGGAAGATCAGCACCGTGTCATCAGCGAACATTACGAGATCCAAGTGTGGGAGGGTAGCAGCTATCTTGCATAGATTATTAATGTAAATGAGGAATAGTGTAGGTCCTAGCGTGCTACCCTGGGGAACGCCGTATTTGCATGATGAGTCAGAGCTTTCATAGCCGGTCAGTCTAACTCGTTGAGACCTATCGGTTAAATTATGTTTAAACCAGTCCAGAACCACCCCTCTTATACCAACGCCCTCCAAGCGTGTTATTATTACATCAGAATAACACATAGGCTATAATTTATAAACATATTGGGAGAAGTGCTAATACCACGCAGGCGAAGCCGCGGGCGACAGCTAGTATTATAATAAATGTGGCTATTGTATTAATAATTACATTCGACTTTTACAAAAAAAAAACTAACAATTTGACATTCATCACGCGGCAAGTCAGAATGGAACGTTAACTTTGACAAAGGTCGGACTTACTAACAAATTACTTTTAAGGCAATATTATCATTGCCATCCATTAAAATTTTAAAGGAAACATTCAAAGACGCCTACGTGGCCTATTTTGGGAAAAGAAACACGCTGTATAAAGTTTAAATAAACACACAGAAATAAATCTAACTAGATGACCGCGAACGTCGCGGGTCAAAAAAGAGAATAAAAGTGATAGTTTAAGCTGTTTCATTTACCGTTAACGGCACTGGACAGCAACAGAAATCTAAAAAAAAACTGGCCAAGTGCGCGTCGGACTCGCGCACGAAGGGTTCCGCACCATTATCGCAAAAAACGGCAAAAAAATCACGTTTGTTGTATGGGAGCCCCCCTTAATTTATTTTATTTTAATTTAATAAATTTATTTTTGAAGTGAATATACAACTAAATATTCTGTGAATATTTCAAGCGTCTACCTGTTGCCGTTATTAATATCGAGCAAAAAACGATAAAAAAATCACGTTTGTTGTATGGGAGCCCCCCTTAAATATTAATTTTATTCTGCTTTTAGTATTTGTTGTTATAGCGGCAATAGAAATACATCATCTGAGAAAATTTCAACTGTCTAGCTATCACGGTTCATGAGATACAGCCTGGTGACAGACGGACAGACAGATAGACAGACAGACAGACAAACAGACGGATCGTGAAGTCTCAGTAATAGGGTCCCGTTTTTATCCTTTGGGTACGGAACACTAAAAAAAGCCTAATTATGTCGCATTAATCTGTAAATACTTTACAAAAAAAGTTGACCGAGACAATGGAAACATTAATTTTCTTTCATCGATAAGGATTACTTCTTTTGCTTCACCCACGTTCATACATCTAGTCATTATACGCACGCCGGTCATGAGTATTGCGCATCTGCCCTTTCTGAAGAACATGACCAATAAGATCTATGTATGTATTTCTAAAGAGCTAGTTTTTTCTTAAATTATGAGTGTAAAAGTGGCACGTTTACTTCTCAAACAGATGGAGGAACTTGCGTTATCTAGTCAGATTTATGTCTGTGATTAAATAAATATCTCAAAGTATTTCAGTTTTCGGCTGCATGGATCCATACAATGTTGAACACATTGCCAGGAATTTAATTTATATAAAAGTTTTCATCAAATTCCCTTTCCCTTCCGTACCTTTTCGCTCACATAAGTCCCTATGTTTACAACTTTTGTCATCAGTTTTCCTGTTTACGTAACAATTGCATACCAATTTTTGGGATTCGGTACACGGTGGGTCTCTGCGGCATTTCTTGGCTTTTCTCTTTGTTTGAGAACAGAAGACTCTGAGTGAACGTATAATGGAAAAGGTAAGATCTTAAGTACGTGTTTTTTTTTTTCTGTTTTGTTTTATGAAGAATTATTGTTGAAATAGTTGGAATTTCTGTTTTGAATTTGTTTCGGGAAAAATGCACGGTGAGCGGTCACAGCTTTTAGTTTGCTGTTTTATGAAAATAGTAAGGAGAAATTCTATCATAAAAATTCATAACTCAGCTAGATTTCTGGTTATTCCAGAATCTGTTTTAATAGTAGGTATTTACGTCTCTGTATAATATTTAAGTTAAATAGTTTAATGGTACGGTTGTGCTTTTGTTTGTTTTTGCTCGACTTCCGCATGCTGTGCACCCACTCCTCTTAAGGGTACACTAGTCGACGGCACGAACTATTTTGTGCGCGGGGTTGAAATGCATTTTATATCAACCGACACGTGCGGAAGAGATAGATGCTGTGATGACCAGTAGAAAGCTAGTTTGCGTACGAATACACACTTTTGCAAATTTGTAGCGAAATGGATAATGATTTAGGAAGAAACCGAGCGCGAGAAATTTTATAAACAGACCTTTGGCAGTCTAGATATCATGAAATACTACTAAATCTATCTGTTCAAAATAAAATTATATGCATTGTTGAACTACTAATCTATCCCTGTATGGAGGCCGTTTTGCAATTTTCCGTTTTCTTATGGTATTTAGTTAAAATTAGTGTCGAAATGTGGAACTTTCGACGCTTATAACTTTCAAATATTTTCTTTTTACTTTTTTGCTTCCATACAGGGCTAGGATAATGATGAGACAAATTGATATCACTCTTTATTTTGAACGTACATCGTCAAACAGTGGAATAATCCCTAGACTACGTTTGTATGGAAAAATTTCGACTAGTGTAACCTTAAGGGTTTACGGCTGTCAAACATTCTACTGTTTATGGTCATACGTTTAAAATAATATTAAAAAATGAAAGTATAATTTATTTGCTACACTTGAAATTGCACAGTCGAAAGTAATTTTAAAGTTTATTTATTTTTATAAGTGGTTTTAAAACGCCTGATAAAAAAGGCATAGCAAGCTATCGCTGCTGTGTGATATTTTCGAATAGTAAAACGACAAGGCACAGGTTGGTTATTATTAAGTCTGCTGTTGGCTACCTTTGGCAGTGGCATAAGATAGCAATGATAAGAGTTGTGGCTGTGCCCAACGTGTGTTAACACAACGGCTCCTTACGCCAGGTCAGAGTTAGGCATTCTCTACTTTTGCAAATTTTGGGAATTGTCCGGATTAGACATATTTCAAAGAATCAAGACACAAATAAACAGTTACCTATTTTTTATAAATAACATCACTTATACTCCATTTGAAATAACAATAGACATGTTTCCAAATCTTTTTACAGTCCATTCAACCGATTTTGAGTTCTATGCCGTAAACATAAGGATGACATAAAAAGCATAAACCTGTTACCAAAACCAACTGTTTACTACAGTTACCATTATTGTCGTATCACCAACGCAATAGAAGTCAAAATCGGTTGAACGGGCTGTCAAATGGGCGAATTTAAACGTCTAATGTTATCTCAAACGAAGTTTAGAAGCTACCAATAAGCATCATGGCCTTGCCCTTATTTCTATTTATGTGGGTTCGCTGACTTAAAATTTGCTAATAAATATTATATCTCAAATCTTTCCCAAAACCTTTGGGTTTTACGAGTGACCTCCAGGTTATCCGTTCAAGTCGCGGGCAAAAGCTAATCATTGTGTTACGATCCCTTATATAGTCAACGTATATCACATCATGGTACACCATGGACGTTTCTATAACTTATGAAATAGAAAATTTGTTTAAACATTCTCTAGATAAAACTACATCTAAATCGGTTCATGCAGTTAAAAGTTATGGTGGAGTAAAGAAACTCACAAACATACATACGTACGTGAACCCTAGACACAATATATTCCTTTTTTTTGTGCTGTCTTGACAAAAGAATAAACTCAATAGAGTGACTTATTTAGTGTAAAAAAATGGATTATTAGGTGCAATAACAGTAGTTACATTAATTTTCATTTCTACATCTGCCATAGTTGATTATCGTTGTACTACTTTTTATCGAGGAGAAATGCTCATGCGTACTGCGGTACCACTGGGAGATAGCGTTTGGGAGGCCCCATATGACATCGCGGCCCGCATCAGTTGCAATGTCGCCCAGGCAGCACCGCAACCTACATGTTGGCCGGTACATTGTCGGCTTATCGGCAAAAGCCCTGACGAGCGGCCCCTCCTCAGGTTTATCTTCGCTTTACCGTGGGTGACCAAGACACGGCTTTTAGTTTTAGTTTCCATTGAATGCAGCAGGCTATGGTGCTGATACCTAACCAGAGGCTCCAGACAAAATAATAGGGGTTAAAGTATGAAATTGCTTATGAAGTTTTTCTTTTAAAAAATGTGCAACATTCGATTATCGACTTTCAGTTGTTTTTTTTTGTTCAGCTTAGACAAGAAAAATGGAGTCTTCGAAAATTCGTGTGATTTTTGAATACGAGTTCCGTCGTTCCGACGCGGAACTAACACGGCAGAAACAGCTCGCAATATCAATGTTGTGTTTGGAGAGGGGACTGCTAATGATCGCACCGTACGATTTTGGTTTAAACGCTTTCGTGATGGAAACTTTGATTTGAAGAACGAACCACGTGGAAGACCGGTGAATAACAATGAATTGAAAGAGACGGTGGAAGCCGATCCGAGCCAAACTACCTAGGAATTTAGCGGCATGGTTTAACGTTACCTTACCAACAATATTGACTCATTTGCGTCAAATCAATAAAACAAAACAAAAGTGTTGAAACTTGTGTTGCCTTGTTGACTCGATACAGAAATGAAGGAATAAAAGATCGAGTTGTGACATGTGATGAAAAGTGGATTCTTTACAATAACCGTTAGCGAAAATAGCAATGGCTGACCCCAGGTCAAACGCCGCAACAGTGTCCTAAAGCAAAGCTTACCAATAAAAAGGTAATGGTAACTGTTTGGTGGTCTCAGCATGGTGTTATTTACTATAGCTTTCTCCGATCTGGTCAAGCAATAACGGCAGATGTCTACTTTGCAGAACTCCAAACAATGATAGCAAAACTAGCAGTGAAACAGCCCCGACTCATGAATCGATCTTCACCATTATTGCTCCATGATAACGCGAGACCTCATACAGCACGAGAAACCGCTTTAACTCTACAGGAACTGCAATAAGAAACCATTCGTCAACCTCCGTATTCGTCAGACCTTGCTCCAACTGTACTACTATTACCTACCATTTTTTTCGTGATTTGGTCGATTTTCTACGTGATAAAAAGTTTTCTTCTCAGGAGGCAGTACAAAATGCTTTCACACAGTTTGTCGAATCTAGATCACCAGAGTTCTATCGTAAAGGCATAAATGACCTTCCTATTAGATGGCAGCAAGGTATAGATAATAATGGTAATTATTTTGATTAAATATATAAATTAAATTTAAAAAAAAGACAATTTTTCTAGCCGTTTCGGAGTCTATAAGAAACATACATACATACTTTCTCTTTTATATATTATATAGATAGACTAGCTTCTGCCCGCGGCTTTGCCCACGTTCAAAGTTAAAAAAATGCTCCGATCGCCACCAAACTTTACAGGATTATCCGCTGGATCAATCAAAATATTGTCTGAAAACTTCATTAAAATCATTCCGTCATTCTAAATCCAAGATGGCGGATTAGTTATTTTTATGCACTCTGCCATGATTGGGTATCAAATGAAAGGGTTTGCTGACAAGAATACGAAAAAAGCTTATTTAAAAAAAGATTTTAATGAATAATTTTTAACAATCGATATCGCACCGCTTTTGTTCACAGAATGTCACTCGTCAAAAGCCTCAGAAATGTATATTTGTAATCAAAAAATCTATACAAAACCACTTATTACAAAGCAAACGTTTACAACATCTGCAAAACATATTTCACCCAATTACAAAATCCTGAAAGCAACTTTTAATCCCTTGTCCTAACTACGGAACAAGCTTAAACCGACCCATCCTAGTTTACTTGTCACTAATTTCCTCTGGTAATCTACTGGATTATTTACGTTTCTTTGGAAAATAAAATAAAGACTGTAATGTTCAGTTCCAGTAGACTAGCAAATAGCAGTTAATTTGTATGCTCGGCTGAATCATCTGCGTCGAGTTGTCTGCCTCGTTGGGCCCAAGCGTTGCGTCCAACGAGGGTCCTGGGTTCGGTTCTGGAGTCAGGAAAAGTGTTGTCGGGGTTTTAAATCTGGATTTTTTTAGAATTTGATGGGTATAGGCTCGCTCATAACTGGGGAAATGTGTGTGTATTAATAGCGCCTCTGCCCAACCATTTGGATATTACAGCCGTGATGTTGTGTACGTTTTATGTTTTACTTGATCAATGTGTAGATGAGAATGAGCTAGAGAAGTTAACCTTTGAATCAAAGTTGTTAGCTGCCAGTAATTAACGCTGTCTTTGATATTGTTTCGTGTATCTTTGGCATTCAAAAATGTTATTTCATAGTCTTGATTTTAATAAAATCTCTAATACATAATCTGATTCGTTTATTAAGATTTATTAATCATCTCAAGCCGACCCCAATATAGTTGGGGAAAGGCTAGGCAGATGATGATTAATCATCTCAAATGGAAGGTATGAGTCTCCAGCAGTGGGATAGTTTAGACTGAACAAATAAAAATCTCAGGGCATGAGAAGTTGAATTGTGACGATAGAATAAACTCAGAGTTTACTTATCGAATAGACTCTGAGTTTTGACATATTAAATAAGGTATGAATGAGTTTTTGATAACAAAAATACTGTATTCTTGACATGACGTTTTGACATATTAAATCATGCTATTATATTTTTTTGACATATGTATTAATTTTAATTAATGGTATTTATTTTTCTTTGAAATGTATAATAAAAGTAACTAATAATAATGTACTTTAACATGAATAATGATAGAATAGATCTTATAAGACTATACAATATTGTACGCCCTGTGGGTATGTTGCAGCGATCTTTTTATATTTATTATAATAACAACTGCTTTTCCACCTATGACAAACAATAAAGGAATTTGAATTTGAATCAGTCAATACCTTCACTTCGTCGAAACAAGCTTTTTAATTCCAACCTTGCTGTTACCAGTACTACTACTGTTAATAATACTTCCCACTCCGTACTATGTTCTCTTACCGTACCCGCTTGCATTTACTAAGCAAAACCTGCTTACGTTTTAGCTTCCGCGGTCATTGCCTCCCAAGCAACTAAATAAGCAGTTAAAGCCAAAGTAACTTCAAATCCTTTAACTGAAGATTCCCAAGTCAGTGCCCCTCATACTGACCCTACCAAGACTTCGTGTCGCCTCACACAACCCATTATCTATTCGGGCCACGTGGCCGTGTTTCATGAGTTAATACCTTTAGCCGTGCCTCTCAGAAGACTAGACGTGGTCGATTAAGTTAATCGTCGACTCTCTGTGGTCAGCCTTTGCGTAACCCCAGCTAATAAGTAATAAATCTGTTATGTTCCTACCGAGTTTGACTTTGCAGGTTCGGGCTCTAAAAATAGTTGGTCTATGATTTATTCAGGCTATCCCTTTATTTAGGACTTCATGAATATTTTTGCTCGGTTGGCAGTTCTGGGAATATTGAAAGTGTTTGAATGAAAAGCCGTGTTATCCTATTATGTGCTATGTTATTGGATTTGTTTTCGTTTAGTTAGCAATGCGAAAAGTTTAAATGCTCGCTTGATTGAACACTTTAACCAGTGTGAAATATTTAAAATTAGTGAAAAAAATTAACTTTAGCGATCTTGATACCATTGTCTAACTTGTAATACCTAACCAATGAAATAAGTTGTCAAAACCACACCATTCTTGGAAGAATTAAAATACGAACAGGAAAAAAATACGATCTGCCAAAACCAGCTATATATCCATCACGTCACATTCCAAGATACGAAATCCCTCTATTACATAATATATCTCACAAGTCATACAAAAACTAATTATATGCTGACCGATGCAACGTACACAGGTAGACGTAAGTTTCGTAATGATTACGCGAACGCTTCCGTCCTCGCCGGCAGCGCTATTGACATTGTGACG